>JAYESD010000004.1:200146781-201502663 GCA_036927565.1 Tuctoria greenei
TGCAGCTAAGAAATATTGTTTTTCGAATAAAACCCTTTTTCAGAACCAACAATTTTCTTTTTGTGAAAAATAAATAAATAAAAATGATGGTTGAGTATATAAGATTCTAAACTTGCCAATAAAAACCAAATATGCAGCGGGGAAAAATAAACTAAGTGGAAAAGCCAAATGAAGAGAAAAGAAAAATCAAAGAAAAGATAACTACCAATTTTCCTATTGGCTAGGTCTCACCACAGTCCGATGAGATGGATGTTGACGGCATTATATACCAATTTCATCCGTCAATTTAACTCAATTATGTGAAGGATTTGTCATTTCTTGCACACATCACCTTTCTATCTAACCCAATTCCACTTGGACTTGGAGAAATATGTGTATGCAGCATTTTATGCAGGAAATGAGGAAATGTAGAGGGACCAATCCTATAAAATATCATCCCAGCCAATCAAGCAACGACACGTGGCATCCCATGGATCAAATGACCCACAAACAGAAGTATCCGATGAGAGCCAACGGTGTATCACCCATATACATCAAGGGGGCCCACCTGGCAGCCACCTGGAGGAAGCACTCCGCGTTTGGAGTGCTGACCAGGTTGGCCGAACCCCTGGTTCGGCCGACCTCTTCCTGGCGCCAAACTCGGTCAGCCTCCACGTGTTGGCTCCTCCCGGCTTCCTGGAGTCAATGGTGACTTACTCGCGCGCTTTTGGTGGCGGGAACCGAACTCAACACTAGTATAAATAGGACCCCCTACCCCTCACTTCAACACACACCACTTGAGCTTCATCTCTATTGTATACACTATCATCAATAGTCTTAGAGGAGTTAGGTTGTAGAGAGGAGAGTCTCTAGTCCCAAATCCGAATTGGGAAAGGAGTAAGAGTCTCTCTCTTCCCAATCCTACATTGGGAAAGGTATGGCTCATGTATTATTTCTTGTATTTGTGACTTTATGCATCATGAAGATAGTATCTTTAGTCTCTACTTATACATATACTTGGGCAAAGCGTTTCTTGTTTGATTGTGGAGTCCATGTATGTGGAAGGTATAGCTTCTATGACTATTTCATCACGAACATATCTCATTATCATAGAAGCTATAGACCCCCACTATAGTCTTGTTAATTATAACATAACTAGGTTAGTATGGATAATTATGTTTTGTATCAACATTGGTTCAATGATGATTCAATTCATTGCCTTAGGATGGATTGTGCCTAGGCTCTTAAGGTAATTACTTAATATGCTAGCATGGTGCTAGGATAGATAAGTAGCATTGAATGTCTCATAGACCCAAGGATTGAAGAGGTAGGCAGTAGGTGGTGACAGCCCTATCTGTCCTTTGTAATCCTCCACGTTCGGCTATGCCACAGGCTCTTGGCGGGAGTCGCCCTAGTATTGCTAGGGGTAAGCCCATGCCCGATGTGTTGAACCACATAGCATAAGTATTCACTATTGATCTAGCTTATGGATAATTAGTTTAGGCTATGTATATGTACAACAGAGCATAGTAGGAGTACCTCCATAACTCTCAACCTTAACTAACCTCTAGGATCCTCTTACCCCCTTTAGACTTGAAAGCTTTTGTGTGTGTCACACTACCTCCACTATTATTTTATCCATCCTTACTAGATTCTTACCTAGATCTTTCTACCCTTTTCACTCGATGACTAGTCCGAAGTCGTCCAGAGCGAAAATCGGACAAGTCTGGCCAAAAATCGGACAAGTCCGACTTTAAACAGAGAGGAAATCGGACAAGTCCGCTGGAACACCGGACTAGTCCGGAAAAGTCCAAGGACTTAGCAATTTTTCAAGGATCCTTCAAATATCGGACTAGTCTGCAGAAAATCGGACAAGTCCGAAAGTTTCCAGAGCCAAAATCGGACTAGTCCGCAGCAAAAACAGACAAGTCCGTTTTAGTCAGAGAGAAATCAGACTAGTCCTCTGTAAAATTGGACTAGTCCGCACTTTCCTACATTTTAAGTGCGGTTTTGCTCCAAATCAATTTTAAAGGCTCCAAATCAATTTTAAACTTGTTCCTCTTGTTGTGGGTTAATGTTAAACATGTATATGAATGTATGTAGGGCATGATGCATGAAAATGAGGGTGTTACAGTTAGATACTAATGAGCATGTCAATGGTAAATCCTTATGCTAAGTTGTTCAACACATCTGGCACGGGTTTACCCCTAGCACTACTAGGATGACTCCTGCAAAGAGTCTGTGGCGTAGCCGAATGTGGAGGATTACAAAGACAGATAGGGTTGTCACCACCTACTACCTACCTTTTAATCCGTGGGTCTACGAGACATCCAACGCTACTCAACTATCCTAGCACCATGCTAGCATATTAAGTAAATACCTTAGGAGCCTAGGCACAAGCCATCCTAAGGCAATGACTAACCTAAACATTGTTGAACCAATGTTGAAACATAGCATAAGTTATTCATATTAACATGGTCATGTCATAACTAATTAGACTATAGTTGGGGTTTGTAGTGTTTATGATAATAGAATAAGATTGTTATGGCATAATCATAAAGACTACTCCTACCACATACATGGAATCCACAATCAAACAAGAAACGCTTCATCCAAGTATATGAATAAAAGAAGACTAAAGATAACATCTTTACTAAGAACAAAGTCACAAATACAAAGATGAATATATGAGCCATACCTTTCAAAATTTGGAATATGAAAGATAGAGATCCTTCTACTGCTTCCTAACTTGGACAATGGGCTAGAGGCTCTCCACTCTAGAACCTAAGCTCTTCTAAGACTATGGAGAATAGTGGATACAATAGAATGAATACTCAAGTGGTGTGTGTGTGAAGTGAGGGTAGGGGATCCTTTTTATAGCTGGAGAAGGGTTGGTTCCCATAACCAAAAGTGCGTGAATCAGTCTTCATCGTGATCAGGGCACCACAGGGAGTCAACACGTGGAAGCTGACCGAGTTTGGCTCCAGGAACAAGTGGGTCGAGCTTGTGGTTCGACCGACTTAGTCTTTGCGCCATTGAGGTTGTGCTTTCTCCAGGTCATTATATGGGTCCCATTGATTGATACGAGTGATACACTGTTGGATGGCCTCAGATACTTTTGTTTGCGGGCCATTTGATCCATGTGATGCCACATGTTGGCACTTGATTGGCTGGGATGATATAGGATTGCTCCCCCTCTTTTACCTCATTTCCTGCATAAAATGCATGCATGCACTATTCTTCCAAAGACAAGTGAAAATAGGTGAAGTAGAAAGGTGATGTGTGCAAGAAATAGTATTTCCTTAACATAATTGAGTTATATTGACAGGTGAAATTAGTACATAACAGCTGTCAACAAACTCCCTCAAGCTTATCCTTTCCTCGTCCCGAGCAAAGTCAAGACTTTATGTTGATGATCAGGAGTTGTTACAATGTTATATTTTTTTCAAAAGTACCATGTACACAACAAAATACTCTACCCAGTATTGCAAAATTTGGCTTATGGTACGTCACCCGTCTTATGTCATCATGGGGCTTATGCCTTTTCTTATTCACGGGTGGTTGAAAGAGAGAACAACAAATGAAGCAAGCAAAGCCTAGAGATCAAGTTTCACTCAAATTCCGGAGAGTTTCAAATTATATTTGAAGCACCTCAATTTGATGCTCTCATTCACTCCTTTGTGTGTAGTAGAAATATATCCTCACTAAGGCATTTTGCCTATACTCGTCCTACCACTAAATAAGGCTTGTATATGGAGCTTGCTAGGGAATGTAGTAGACATACTTGCAACACATAATATTGCTAAGTCAAAAAAGCAAGCCTTAAGAGAAATCAATTCAAAACTAATTGATTCAAGACTTCTGCATGTGTGATGGAGTGGAAGTAGATGTGGATGTTTGAGGATGACTCCTATTTGTGTAGACTCTCTTATTTGCAGAGATGAAACAATGCTACTTTTCTTTTTTTATTTTTTCTCATGCTTTTGATTTAAGCATGCATTTTCTTTTTCTTTTTCTTGTACCCATGTCTTCTACTCCTTTTTTTATGCAATAAATTTGAAGAGAGTACTAACCATGAAAGGCATGGATTTTCTCTTTTTTATTGTGAAATGATGATATGATGGAATTTTGCTAACTTCTAGTGTAGAAGTATAGCATAGTGCAAGTGAAGTCTTCAATTCAAAAAGAAATGAATGAATTCTCACATAGGACTATACCAGTTTGACTAAGCTTAATGTGAAGACAAATAGCATATGGATAAGGTCTATCAATATAATATATCATAAGACTTTGGTAGGTATTTCCAATCAAATGAGAGTAACTTAAATCTTTTTAGAATTTCTCTGGAAATCTAAGTTTCACCTTCAACTAGGAATAACATCCCTAGCACTATATCATATCTCACAACAATTTAGATTGGATTAAGCTTTTGCTACTCACAATTTCTAAATCAAGACAAAGTTAATGTTTAGCCAATGAAAGCAATATTTTGGAGAGTAGTGAGTTGTAAAATAGGGACTTAGGAAAACTAAAATAGAGCAACTATTCATCATTTCTTGTATATGAACTCTAAACCATTCTTACCGCACATTTTTATTTTATTTGAAATCAAATCTACTCTACTTATTTTAAGTTTTTTTATATGCAAGGTAAATGGTGGATGAATGGAAAATAAATATGCAATGTGATACAATTTACCTCAAGGGGGGGGGGTCCTCCCCTAAGCTTGTTCCACTATGTAAGAAACGCAAATAGGAGACAAATATCAGAGACGAGCACAAAGGCGACCGTCATTGACATGGGTAAGCGAGACTAGCCCGCCTCAGTGAGGATGCTGGTTCACGAAAGAAAGACACGGCTAAGCGTCAAAGGAGACGTGGTACTATAAGGCACGTCTCATTTAATGAAGTATCTGAGACGAGCTCGATCCTCTGACAAACGGGAGATGCTTGGCTAACAGAGCGCGTCTCCTATTTGTGAAAGAAATGAGACAAACTTTACAGAAAGCACATCTTCTTTGGCTTTGGGTACAGACAGACATGAACACATGAGAGACTAATGGCGCACCTTATAAAAGGTCTTTGCAGAGATGCAAAATGGAGACGCACTTAACAGGGAAGCGTGTCTTCTAATATCCACGTCTCCCTCTCCTCTGCTAAAAGGGAGACGTGCTTAACGGGAAAGTTCGTCTCCTATTCCCCACGTGAGCTTCGTGATTTTCTCTATTTTGCTTCGGTTCACTATTGATATCACGCAAACAACACATTATTGAACTTGAAGCACATACACTTGATAACTAAATCATTCATTTGTACAGAAAATAATCAAATCCTTCCTTATGACTCCTGAGGAACACAATGAATACACCACACATTCATTCATTCACATAGTTGAACACATAAGATAATATTCATTCACATAGATGAACAAAGATAAATTTCATTAATTAACTTAATATATTAGAAAACACAAGAAAAAAGTACAAGAAGACACAAGAAAAGAAAAACATCAACTAAAACGAACAAAGAAGAACTAAAGGCTACTTCTCCTCATCCTCCGGTAGTGACTTCACCGCCGGTGCAACAGGAGCCTGGACCGGCTGCTCCAGCTAAAGTTCCCCTCCGTCGCCACTAGGTTACTGTGGCCCTCGGTGCCGAGCACCTGGGCCATCATCTCGAACAAAATTTCGAGACGATGGGCCACTCCCGTTAGGGTGTAGAAGTAGTGGCCGATGGTATCCATTCCAGTAAACTCTGGAAGGGTAACCAGACCTAAGGAACTCATGGCACAAGACATACTGTTGTACGCCTCTTGCGCCATAACGAGGCTTCGCTCGGTGTTGAGCCTCTCGGGGGAGCTGCATCACTGTTTTTTATACGGTGGCTCCCTTCGGCGGGCTTGGTGGCGGAATGTTGGCCATTGTAGTGGTGGGTCGTCCGCGCGGAGAAGACGAAGAAGAAGAAATGGATCCAAAAGGAGCGGTTGGTTTTGTGCGCATTGATGGGATGATGGGACGCATCGATAATGCCTCGGGGAAACGAAAGGTCGTGCATACCGGTCGCACGCATCTCTGCACCGCCGCCGCCAAATATAAGTTCTCCGCCGTCCTCATGAAGCGCGTCTCTCTTTATCAACAATGGAAGACGCGCTTTCATATCTCACTCATCTCGCTTCAGCCTCGCGCAGCTCGCGTTTATTTCTTGTGTTTGTTTGCCACCGGTGCTCCATTACTAATCGACCAATTCCAGTGCGACCACCGCCTCTATTCGACCAACTCCAGTGCGACTTTCGCCTCTGTTCGCCATTGCCGTTGTTGTCGTCCTCGTCATCATCATTGTTGATACCTGCGTACCTGGTACCCCACGATATCGCAAGAAAAGCTACGGAGTTCACCTATCCGAGTTTAATACCTCCGAAAGCTCCCCGTGTGCCGCAGCACTGGACCTGCCTCCCTCATTCGGGTAGCTCCGGCACTGCCACGTGTAATACAAGGTCGGACCTAACTCCCTTCATAGGGAAGCTCCAGTCGTGCCACGTGCCCTGTGACCCCAGACCTAACCCCCAGTAGAGGAAAGCTCCGTTGCTGCCACGTGTATAGTAGCTCCGGACCTGCTTCCACACAAAGGGAAGCTCTAGAGCTGCCACGTGTCGAGCCTCCAGACCTAAGCCTGCAACCGGAACACTGCCTGATCTCCAATAGTGCAGAAATTCAAGAGGCAATTAAACAACCGTTACGATACTTGATTATGTGTCATTAATGCCATGTTAATGACACATGATCAGAGGACTTTCAAGGCCAATAACCCCGCCATTAAGGCATATTATTACATTGTTAATTATACTTAATACATGTAGATCGTGTATTAGGTGATTGAATACCGCCGGGGCCACATGTCGGGGGCAGGCAACCCCTATAACGGTCGGCCCTTAACATATAAAAAGGGTTGAGCCGCACAGTAGAAAGAAAAGGACAAGCAAGCCAACACAAGCACACACGCATACACTCTGATACAATCAATAACCACCCCGTGGAGTAGGGTATTACACTCAAGTGACCCGAACCACATAAAAATCCCCTATGTCACCGTCTCATTCATAATCTTACGTGCGCCCCAACCAAATATGAACCTCCACGGACTACACATTAGTAGTACCAAAGGAAGTGTCGTAGCAACACTCTGACATTTAGCACGCCAAGTAGGGGCACCTTAGATTTTGAGATGGTGAATTCTGCCACAGGATCGTCCAACGGCCACGCTAAGCAGCCTGATGGAGAAAATCCCTCCAACATGCAGCAGTCGGCGAACGTTGTTGTCCCAATAGGTGTTGCACCACCACCACCACCACCGTCACAGCAAGATGGTGTCTTTGCGTCAGTCACTACATCAACGAAAAACCTCGAGAATGCGCTGAACGCAGCGCATACTCTTCTTCACCGTCCACCTGCACCTAGAGCACCCAGGGTGCGATGGAATAGTGGCATACTGATGTGCAGCATCTTGTTGCAGCCGCAGCCAATGCCATCAGTAACCAAGTTCCACCCCATGCTGAGCAGGCACCTTCAAGAAACAGGACCTTGTCTGGTAGACTTGGTCCTTAAGTGTCACATCACAGGAGGCACGCGCCCTCCCAGCAAGTGACGTCATTGCCCTCCGAGGCACGCCACACTCACACGGTGTCAAGGCTCTCGACCAATGATCTTCGGTCGGAGCTCGACCGCCACTACATGAGGCAGGATGGCTGCGTTCTCATGGAGCGTGCTCGCGAGAGGCGAGCTGCTCGTGAAAACCCTTCACCCTTGGGAGTAGGGGGCGACTGTTCGGCGCTGGCCATGCACCTTGGCATGGTCAAATGGCCACCAAAGTTTCGACCTCATCTGCCAGAGAAGTACGACGGGACTGTTAACCACGTCAAGTTCCTCCAGATCTACTCCACTGCCATCCTCACGGCGGGAGGCAATGAGGCCGTGATGGCCAACTACTTTCCGGTGGCTCTAACTGGGATAGCCAGATCCTGGTTCTTGAGTCTTCTGCCTCACTCCATCAACAGTTGGGCGGAGCTTTGCTGCCAATTCACCGCCAACTTGGGGAGTTCCTACACCCGACCTGGCACCGAATTGGACATGTTCACCATGCAACAGAAGACAGAAGAGTTGCTGCGATCGTTTATCCAGCAATTTTCTTAAGTACAGAATACCATCCCTTATATCTCCAATGCTCTGTTGTTGTTGCATTTCAACGGGGTGTTACAGATAAGAAGATGTTGGAGAATCTAACAGCAAAAGAAGTCAGCAGCGTCACGGAGCTCTTCAGCCTAGCCGACAAATGTGCTAGAGCTGCAGAGGGCCGAGAGATGCACTCCAAACGAGCTCCAAAGGCTGATAAAAACTCCTCCAAAAATGAAGCCACTGCCTCTGGCAGTGGAAAAACGAAGAAAAAGTCCAATGACAAGAAGAAGCTGTCGGTCGGCACGCCTACTGCTGCTACAGCTGCAACTCCGGGTGGCTAGGGGCCACGCCCCCAAAAAAAACGTCCTCAACCTTCATCTGAAGACGGCAGCGGTCAAAATATGTGGTGTTCAATTCACGAAACGGACACCCACAATCTTGAGGATTGTCGCGAGGTCCAGCACCTTGTTGAACGCTTCAACAAGCACCAAGAAGAAGCTCCTTTCCACCAGCGGGAGGGAAAGCAGAAAGTCGACGAAGCTCCAACTCATCATGAGCTAGGCTTCCAAGATCCCAAGAAGGTCCTGAAGGCCATCTACAACACCGTCGACAACGATTCCGACATCTCCGACAATGAGCATCGAAAGACTCTCCATACAATATATGGAGGGTCGTGGGATATAACCTCCCGACGTGTCCTCAAGACCATGTGTTGGGATATGGCTGCTGCAGCTCCCACCACCAAAGTATAACCCCATCGGAAGTGGATGGACATTCGCATAACTTTTGATGCCTCAGATTGCCCAAAAAATATGATCTGAGTTGGTCAACTGCCTTTGATGGTTTCTCCTACTATTAAAAACGTCCAGCTCTATCATGTCTTGGTAGATGGAGGCGCGACACTCAACCTCCTCAGCTACGGAGCGTTTGTGAAGATCCAGCTCAGCCTGTCGGACCTTCGCCCCTCACGTCCCTTCTCCGGGGTAGGTGCGAGAGCTATGACTCCTCTCGGGTGTATTACACTCTGACCTTCGGGAGTCGAGAGAGCTACATGACCAAGAAGCTAGTCTTCGACGTGGCGCACATAAGCCTCCCCTTCAACACCATCCTAGGCAAGCCAGCCCTATACAGGTTTATAGCCGTAGCTCATTGCGGCTATTTGGTGTTGAAGATGCCGACACCTTCAGGTGCCCTCTGGATTCGCGGGGATCACTTTGCGGGAGTCACTATACTGGAAGAACTCCATGCGCTTGGAACAGCGCAGGAGAAAGCCTCCGACAAGGAGCAAGCTGCTCAACCTCCGAGCTCTCGCCATCGAGGCTCAACCTCTGCATCACGCGTGCAGCCAAGCAGCGACACCGACATTCCCATCAAAGTCGTCCAAATCGGTTCTGATGCTGCCCAGACCACCCTGCATGGCAACCGTCATAGATGCCTGGGATCCCTAGGGAGGTTATTGAGCACAGCCCAAAGTTATATCCCGACGCATGGCCAATACACCAAAAGCCCCGACAATCAGTCGAGCGGCAGAACTTCATCAGACAAGAAATCAAGAAGCTGCTCGAAGCTGGTTTAATCCGGGAGGTTCATCATCCACGATGGCTGGCAAACCCAGTTGTTGTACCCAAAGCCAGCGGGAAGCTTCGGATGTGTATCGACTAACACCACCTTGAATAAGGCATGTCCCAAAGACCCATTACCACTACCTAGGATAGACTAGATAGTGGATTCGACCTCCGGGTGTAAACTATTGTGTTTACTAGATGCGTACTCTGGATATCATCAGATCCCAATGTCTAGGAAAGATGAAGAGCATATGGCCTTCATAACAGTAGACGGGTTGTATTATTGCATTGCTATGCCATTCGGTCTCAAAAATGCTGCTTTAACTTTTGTGCGAGCCATGCACAAAACATTTGGAGAGCTCATTGGGGACTTGGTGGAGGTCTACGTCGATGACATTGTCGTGAAGGTGAAGAACAAGGATCATTGCTTGATAACCCGCAACCCGTCTCCGACAAGCTGCCTATGACACGAACCAAGCTAAACCCAGACAAATGCATCTTCGGGGTTAGCTCTGGGAAGCCACTCAGATTCTTGGTGACTCACCAAGGAATCGAGGCAATTCCGGTGAAGATCAAGGCTACTGAAGAGATGCGGCCCCCAGCCCGCGTCAAGGATGTCCAAAGGCTAACTAGATGTCTAGTTGCGCTCAGCCGGTTCATCTCAAGACTGACAGAGCGGGCGTTACCCTTCTTCATGCTATTGAGGAAGTCCGCGCCATTCTATTGGTCCAAAGAAGCAGAAAAGCATTCCAAGAGCTCAAGCAGCTCCTCACCGCACTACCAATCTTGGTAGCTCTGAAGCCTGGTGAGTCTCTTTTGCTTTACATTGCGGTAACTATGGAGGTTGTTAGCGTGGTCCTGGTCATGGAGAGACCAGAGCCATCTTCAGCTCAGGAGTCCAGACCCCTCCGGGAGGGTCCAGAGCTACCTGAAGGCGAGTCTGGGTCCCAGCCCCCAGACACGGATCCTGAAGGCAAGTTGCCATAGCATCAACCTCTCTCATGTGAGGGAATTCTTATGGCTGAAAAAGAAGTTCCGGACCAAGATCAAGAAGAAGGTTCGAACCCCTCCGGAAGGGTCCTGATTGATGAAGAAGAAGCTTTGGGCCCTTCCAGGAAGGTATGGACAGTCAAGCAACTAGCGTACTTTATCAGTGAAGTACTGCATGATGCCAAGACTCGGTACCTTGAGGTGCATAAACTATTCTACGCAGTTCTTATTGCTTCAAGGAAGTTTCATCACTACTTCCAAGCCCACAAAATATTAGTGGTAACCTCTTTTCCACTATGTGCTATATTGTATAACCCCAACTCTATGGGGAACATTGCAAAGGGGGCAGCGTAGCTGGCAGAATTCGATCTCGAATTCCTGCCTTGACATGCTATCAAGAGTCAGACATTGGCTGACATCGTGGCGGCATGGACTCCTTCTTCATCAAATCCAGGGGGCCACAATGAGTAGAAGCTGGATCCCAAGGTCCTAGTCTTCACCAAGCCCCACTGGTCTCTCTACTTTGACGGCTCCGTGCAGAAGCAGGGGGCCAAAGCTGGAATCCTTCTCCTCGCTTCGACCGGGGAGAAGGTCAAGTACATGGTACACCTTGACTTCAAGGCAACCAACAACATGGTGGAGTATGAAAGCTCTCATCTACGGACTCAAGGTGGCGTGATCAGTTGGCATCAAGCAGTTGATGGTGAAGGGTGACTCGCAACTCATCATCAAGCAAGTCAAAGGTGAATGCAGTTGCAACAACCCTCAACTCATTGCTTACCTCCTTAAGTCCAGAAGCTGCAAAAGGACTTCGACGTCCTTGACCTCTGCCATGTCCAACATCTCAACAATGCCGAAGTTGATGAACTCTCGACAAAAGCTTCAATCGGAGCTCAAACTCCCGACAGAGTTTTTGTCAGCAGATTGTCAAGACCCACCGCTCAGCTTGCCGAACTGAGTGAAGGGGGCGAGACTAGCACCTAGAAGTTGGCGGTCCCAGTGGCCTTGTTACCATGGCGTCCATCAAGGATCGTAGGCACCACAGGAAGCTCCGAGCAACCCAGCGCACAAGATCTAGAGGTTCAAGTTAGCTTCGATGCATCAATCTCGAAGATCCGGAGCTACTTGAAAGACAACATCCTTCCTGAAGACGGTGCTTCCGCTGACCGAATCATCAGATTGGCTTAAAGATACACACTGGTAGAAGGGGATCTCTATCGGCGCGGTGCCAACTGCATTCTAATGCGGTGCTTTGCCTGGGAAGAAGGCCGCAATCTATTCACAGAAATCCATGGAGGTGAGTGTGGGAACCACGCGTCTTCCCGCACGTTGGTGGTAAAGCTTTTCGACATGGCTTTTATTGGCCTACAGCACTCCAGGATGCAGTTGAGCTAGTAAAAATGTGTGACACCCGGTTCCAAAAATGAACCAAGTGAACGCATATGTGTGCCCGGGATGTTCAACACGCATACACAAGTGCATTCACAAAAGGATATACAAAAAATTACCACAGAAAAAAATTAATTAAGCACCATTATTACAAAATTCATAATAACGTCGAATACAAGATCTAATGAATATTAATGACAAGTGGAACTAATGCAGCGGAAATAAAATAATTAAGCCAACTAAGCAGCATAAGCAAATAGGGTATAGCGCAGCTCCAATCAACACCACAGGCAAAGCTAACGGCAGACACGACCTAGAACTCCGCATTATCATCATACTCCCAATCCTGACCTACAATTGTTGGTGGGGGAATTGCAAGGGTGAGTACATGTCGTACTCAGCAAGTGTGGAAAGTATGACATGTAGCTGATACAAATGACGAATATAATAATGGCAAAGTGCTGAAAAGTACATTAAAACATTTGAAAAGCAATATATTGTATGTATATGAATAAACCTATCATAAACCACGTAATCATCATAATACCAATCCATGTTCCATTACCATCATTCAAATTCAAGATTTCACCATTACGATTAATCGTATCCAATACCAGAATTTGATCCATAACCAGCCATAACCATATTACCAACAATAACCGAGCCATCCCTATACCAAAAACCCCTCTAATCATGTAGGTCATTCAGGTGCTCATAAACGAGAGCACGGCGATCATGATAGTTTAAAGACTCTGCAGAGTTTGTACCACATTACCCACATGTTTGTGATTTTGTAACCCGTCGGCACTAAAGAAAAACCTCCATTATGCCAAAACACTACCATTGGCGTATGGCCAAGAGATCACAAAATAGCCTTTACAAGGGACTACTAGCATGTATGAACCCACCGAGGTTTCACCGGTGGCGATGTCTCCCACTGAGCACATCTTCAAACAAGGGCCCCCTCTTGTGCCATTCGGATCCAAGGGAGTCGTGCCAACCATATCCAAACCCAATCCGACTCCCCTTCCCAGTGTGCCAAATGATCCGCTCAATATTAGCAACACCCTCATTAATCAGCTACGCCGCACCCATACTTGGTCTCGTGGTGGCACTGTTGTCCTGGCTTATTCTCGCATGAACCAGTCCTTAGATCTAAAGCAAGCAAACCACCATGACATCCAACCCATTGACATACTATGCTTGCTTAGATCACCCATTACCATATCTTATTAACCAGTTCATGTTAATCATAATCTCATAAATGCATAATTAAGTTAAGTGGTATAGTTGTGTTCACATCCCAATTAATTAAGTGAAGCAAAAAGGGTAAAAAGCCCATTTCGACTCTCTACCATGAATTCCAGGTGACAAGGGTGGTCGACAAAGCTAGTAAACTTTCTATCATAGGATTCCCATCAAATTGACACAAACATGCAATTTTGCAAACAAAACATTTATTTTGAAACAGGATCAATATGTTCAAGGACACTTGCCTTGCTCTTGAGCTTGGTTAGGATCAAATACTTCAAACTCTTGGTGCTGGAGATCCTCCACGGCACTCTCTAGCGTAAATCCATCTAATCTGGACAATAAACATACAAGACAAGAATTACAATCAATAGATGCAGATATGTTACTCAATATTACATGACATGCATGATTAATGCAGTTGCAAAGAAAAACTAGTTAATAAGTTATTACTAATGTTCATTAATCAATTACAATAGATATTAAGAAGTCTACACAGGTTTGGAGTTGATTCGATCTAAATTTGGAATTAATTCAACACAATTTAACCAGGAAAATTGGACTAGTCCGCTAGGGACCGGACTAGTCCGCACCTCGCGGAACTAGCAAACTAGGGTTTTCTAGATCGACGTAAATTTGAGATTTGAGGTTGAATTCACGTAAGGAAAAGGAAGTAGAAGGTATACCAGGTGTCTAAGACTCCAAAGAATCAAGGGTATTGGAGGCAACACTTTGATCTTGAAGATCTAGGGTTGATGAAGAACATGAGGGTGAATCATTGATGGAGAACGAAAACTTGATGGAGATCTTGACCCTCTTTCGTTTCCTCCTCTTCTTCTTCTTGCTCGGGATCTCCTTCTCCCTCCTAGGTGGTGTCTCTCCACGAACTAGGGTTTGGGTGGACTTCGATTGAGGTAGAAGGATGTTAAGTCAAGGGGTGGGGTTGTGTATATAGAGGTGGAGGCTAGGGTTTCAATGAATTCGAGTTTGGGGAGGGTTAATGCTGGTGTGGGGTCCCACATGGGCTCCAAAAAGAGTTAGACACGATGTCCTTAGGCCCACTTAAGGTAGAACCCAAAAAAAGTCGTGAAATATAGAATCAACTCGGAGTCACGATTTATCGGACAAGTCCGAAAAGGGTCGGGCTAGTCCGAAGTTGGACAGAGAGAAATTAGACAAGTCCGGACTGGACATCAGACAGGTCTGAACTTATCCAGAGGGGAAAAACAGACAAGTCTGGCCAAAATCGGACAAGTCCGACTTTAGTCAGAGGGGAAAACAGACAAGTCTGCTGGATTACCAGACAAGTACGGACAAGTCCACAGACTTAGCAAAATTTCCAAGGATTCGGTACACCGGACTAGTCCTCAATGGACCAGACAAGTCCGAAAGTGTCCAGAGAGAAAAACAAACTAGTTTTCACCAAAAATGGACAAGTCTGAGCAAGGTCAGAGAGAAATCGTACTAGTCCGTACCAAGACCGGACTAGTCCGCACTTCCCAGAATTCTTAAGTGTGGTTTTGCTATCAATTCATTTTTAACTTGTTGCTTTTTATGTGGATTAATGTCAAACATGTATATTGATGGAAGCAGGGCATGATGCATGAAAATGAGGGTGTTACAAAAATTGTGAAGCGTGCCAGTTCCACGTGAAACAAATTCACACAACGGCTTAGTCGCTGCAAATGATACCTCCTACATGGCCATTCACTGTGTGGGGGATGGAAATTTTGGGACCTTTCCCAAAAGCCGTCGGAGGTTGCAGGTTCCTGTATGTTGCCATCGACAAGTTCACCAAGTGGCCGGAAGCTACTCCAGTTGTGACAATCAACAAGCAATCAGCTATCAAGTTCTTGAAGTACATAGTCTGCAGATTTGGAGTTCCGAACAGAGTCATAACTGACAATGGAACCCAATTCACAAGTGTAGCATTCCAAGAGTATTGTGAAGATATCGTCATACAAGTCAGCTACGCATTAGTAGCTCACCCAACAAGTAATGGCCAAGCAGACTAAAAGGACTCAAGATGCGCACATATGACCACTGGAAGAAACATGGAGCCAACTGGATAGAAGAGCTTCTGTCTGCACTATGGGCGAGCAGTACAACACCCAACTGGTCAACTGGAGAGACACCCTTCTTCCTTGTGTACAGAGCTAAAGCGATCCTTCCTCTGAAGATCACCATGGGGTCACTCTAGGTCTAGACCTTCGACGAAGCCACGCAGGACAAGCTCCAGCGTGAAAACCTAGACCTCATCGATGGGGGAAGGTGCCAAGCACATGTTCGGAAGGCACGATACCATCAGGTGCTCCGGTGCTATCATCAAAGGTTCATGTGCAACCAGCAGCTCGAAGAAGGTGATCTGGTGCTACGGAGAATACTAACTCGAGAAGGGATGAACAAACTATCCCCAGGCTAGGAAGGTCCCTTCCGAGTGATCAATGTTTCCCATCCTGGATGTGTCCGCTTGGCAACAGAGGATGGGACCCCACTTCCCAATCCATGGAACATCGAGCACTTCCGTAAGTTCTATGCTTAGTTTCACGGAGGTGAGTCTGCACATAATGTAAACTATAGAGTCTATGGACAGAGTCGGGTAGGTCCTTAAGAAGAACATTCGAACCCCCCCCCCCCCCCCCCCCGGGAGTGTCCGGACAGTTCGAGCACACTTAACTTGGTCCTTGTAGTTTAAGTATAGCTTACCTACCCTGGGTTACAGCAAGATGAATAGCACGCTTAGCCTAGTTCCGTACCCTAGGTGGTGTCTTTGTCTCCCCTGTAATTCAGACATATAACGAAATACATTGTTGTGTGAAAACGGACTTCACGTGCATTAATTTTGTACAGGCTCGTTTCTTTTATATCTTTTCCTCCTTGTATATAATAAAGTTGTGCAACTGTTTTTGAGATTTCATCCGAGTTATTCATATGATATACAAGTTATATTGTTGATCTTCTTTCAAATCTTAGCATTGCTAGATGGTCTACTCGCCTGAAAACCAAAGCTAATAGAAGGTACGGAGTGTGCTATTGACTTAGACTAGTCAAGCACCCTAAGTACACCACTCTACCCACATTCCGGCAGGTCTTCGTAAGGCAAGTGCGGAAGGCACTCCGATCTAAAGAGATCGCATTAATATACTTGTTATCATGTTGAATTCCTTTGGATCTAAAATTCAAATAAGAACAATAAGCCACAAACAAGTTATAGATGAGAGGACGAATTTACTGCTTTTCTTGTCTTTATTGTGCACGAAAAATGTAAAACACATGGCAATGGTTGACAATTCCAGAGCTCCTAAGCTCCAACAATCCTAGGGGGCCCGCCGTCGACGTTTTATACGTAGAAAGTGGGCGTCATCGGAGCTAACATGTTTCGACAACTCCCATGGTGGCCAGCCGTCGATGTGAAGAATTAATGGTGATCCAAATGAAGATGGTGGAGAAATCACCCCGAAGACGTCTGCCGTCGACGTATTACGCGTTAACAGTGGACACTGTCAAAGCCAGGAAAGTTCCAACGATCCCAGGGGGCCCACCATCAATGTTCTACACATTGATAGTGGGAGCTGTCGGACCAACCAAGCTCCGACAACCCCCAGGGGGCCTGCCATCGACGTTCTACGCATTGATAGTGGGCGCCGTCGGACCCACCAAGCTCGGACAACCCCTAGGGGGTTCACCGTCGACATTTATAAGCATTGATAGTGGGGGTTGTCCGATCTACCAAGCTCCGACAACTCCCAGGGGGCCGCCTTCGACGTTTCTAAGAGTTGACAGCGGGCACCGTCGGACCTACCAAGATCCGACAACTCCTAGGGGGCTCGCCGTCAACGTTTCTAAGCGTTGATAGTGGGCGCCGAGGGACCTCCCTAGCTCTGACAACTCCCAGGGGGCCTGCCGTCAACGAAACAAAGGGTCCCTGGAGATGTCGGAGGTAAAATTTGAAACTCAGAGCTATTGTTTTAGCTACGAGCGTGAAGTGAAGTCATCAACACATTGTCAAATCCTTTTGGTACATGTTCGCAATCAAATTGTGTACATCTACCAGGGGGCCAACAATATAGAGGACAATGCATTGAAGACATACAAAATGGAATTCATTCATTCAAAAGATTGGAATTCATTCATACAAAATGAGGATTACAAGTGAAGGCAGAAGAAAAAAAGATCTAGCTACTAGAGGACTTATGGAAAAATGAGGCAACTTTCTGCGTAGCTTCTTGAACGCTGGCCTTGGCGGCGTCTTCTTCTTCTTCTTCAACAATGGGTCCTTCAACAGCTGGATCAAGAGAAAGATGAGGGTCCCAACTTTTGAAACATGCTAGCACATATTCGGCGACATTCTTGGCCAAGGACTTCCCCTCTGTCTCCAGTTTGCCGACGATGACATCACCCATTGTGTCCAACTTGTTGTCGGCAGAGCTTAACACCACCAGTGCTTTGTCCGGCTCTGGCTCCGGATCAGTCCGATGTACCGGACTGAAGCCAAGCGACACCAAAGCTTTGTTAGCATGCCCTAGGAATCCCAGGGTTGCTGGGAATTAGTTGCTCTCAAGTTCGTAAGTTCCTTCAATGACCTTCTAGCGGTCGCAAGCTCCGAACTCTCCCGGGCAAGGCGCCCATCCTCCTTAGCATGGTGCTGGATCCTTTCGGCCACATGCTTTTCTCGGTCAGCAAGCTCTATCTCACGGAGGTGAATGCGGTTCAGTCGGTCCGCCAGGTCCTTCTCCCTGCCCTTCACCCTCTCCTCTCTCGGAGAGACATCAACCTCTCTATTGGAGACTTTTTTTCCACCTGCCAAATCCTTCCTTTCTCCTGAACACACTTCCGTTCAAATTTTTTAGTGTGTTCAGCCAAACGCTGCTCACCCAGTGATATCCTCTGGACGAGCTCCTCCTCCCTCTTCAAGAGGTCCTCCTCTTTTTCTAGGAGCTTGTCCTACTTTTTATCGAGAGCTTCCCGGCGCTTGAGGAGTACTTCATTCAATTCATTGAGGTTGTCCTGATGGTTATCAGCAGCCTCATTGGACTCCCTAGCATGCTCAAAAATCTCTCGAGTCTTCTCGTCGAGAGCCTTGATGGCAGCCTCCGCTCATTCAGCAAGTGGTCCAACAGCACTAACCGAGCCTTCTCCTTGGCCACCATTCCTTCTGGTCAGCCAGCCTCGACTGCGTCAGCTTCATCTAGAAGTGAAGTTTGTTGCACCAACACCTTATGGTGTTGCACTATTCTTCGACAACTTTGCTTTCATGGTCAAAGGCGAGCTGGACCTGATGGAGACTGGAACAGGCATTGTCTATAGACAGCTCCAATGGAACTGGCTCCGAACCAGCCCGGATCTCTTCCGCTGGCTCAAGCGGGTATTCAAAGACGACTGAGGGGCCCCAAGGTGTGAGCTCCATTTCCAGCAACTCCACGTCAGCTGGAACAATCGATGGGAGTTCCTCCACATCCACTGCACTCGAAGCTGATGAGGAAGGTCCCACTGTAGTATCTTCAATTGTTGGTTCAATCGGTGGAGGACCTACCACTAACTCTTCTTGGTGCTCTGGCCCAGACATGGACACCTCCGGGGTTGGCACTGTAGTTTCGTCTAGAGATACCACTACCTCTGGCTCAGGGGTCGGGACTTCAACTACCTCCGGCTTGGGTGCCGGAGCTTCAACTACTTCCGACTCAGCACCCGGAGCTTCAGTTACTTCTGGTTCAGGCGCCGGAGCTTCTGCTATCACTGGCTCCGGTGCCGGAACCTAAGCTGCAGGTTCTGAAAACGTTGGCACCTCTTCATGAGTCTCTCCCCCGTGGTCCGACGCTACCACGGGAGCTTCTGGCATCATCACTGGATCCAAGTCCATGACAGCTGGCGTCGGAGCTGCCGTGTCTTCAGCCACCACTTGGGGAGGCACAGGGATCAAAGCAAGAGCCTTTGCTTGGACAACCTCCGTTGTTGCAGCAGGGGCCAGAGCTTCAATGTTCTTCTTTGACACCCTAGAAGCAAAAGATCAAAAAATTCAAAACATGGAAAAAATAAAAAATAGCAACTCAAGGTGAGAAGACAATTCTTACCTTGGGAAGCTTCCACTTAAGTCGCTGCAAAACTTTTTCTTTAGTGGTTCGAAGTCAGAGCCCTCCGGACCTGGTGAGGCAGAGACCCCGGATCTCGGTCGGGAGCTTGTTGCAGGAGTTGGAGTCGCCTGAGCCTGGACCTCCCTCGGCTAGGAAGGACGTCCGGACCTAGAGCCCGCAACTGGCACTGGAGTCGGTATCGACTTGTGACACTCAGTTTCAAAAATGAACCAAGTGCAGTATATGTTTGCCTAGGATGTTCAACACACATACAGAAGTGCATCACCAACGATATACACACAATTACCACAACTCAAATTATTAAATAAGTACTTTTATTACAATATTCATAATATCCTCGAATACAAGCTCTAATGATTATTAATGACAAATTTCAACTAATGCAGCGGAAATAAACTAATTAAGCAAACTAAGCAAAAAGGGATAGCGCAGCTCCAACACTCCACAGACAAGCTGACGGCAGACACGGCCTAGAACTCCGCATTATCATCGTAAAACTCCCAATCCTAACCTGCAACTGTTGGTGGGGGAATTGCAAGGGTGAGTACATGTCGTACTCAGCAAGTGTGGAAAGTATGACATGTAGCTGATTCAAATGACAAATATAATAAAGGCTAAGTGCTGAAAAGTACGTTAAATCATTTGAAAAGGAATATACGACATTTATGTGAAATAAACCCATCATAAACCATGTAATCATCATAATACCAGTCCATAATTCATTATCATCATCCATATTCTAGATTTCTCATTACCAATAACCATAATCAATATCAGAAGTTAACTCATAACCAACCAATACCATACCCATATTACCAAACCTTAACCAAAAGACATTGCAATACCAAGTTCCCTCTAAGCATGGCTATCATGATAGTTTTATTAGACTCTGCAGAGTTTGTACCACTTTACCCATGTGTTTGTGATTTCATCACCTTTCGATGACTAGAATGTCTATTATGCCGTCTCACACTTCCATCGGTTTGTGGCCAAGAGATCACAAAATAACCTTTACAAAGGGATTACTAGCCTATTTAGACCCCATTGAGGTTTCACCGGTGGCGATGTCTCCTACAGAGCACATCTTCAACCAAGGGCACCCTCTTGAGCCATTCGAATCCCAGGGTAGTCCCACCAATCATCAACAAACCCAATCCGACTACCCCTTCCCCGAGCATCCTTAACGGTCCCAATAGCACTGGCAAAGCCCTAATTAATCAACTACGTCGCACCCATACTTGGCCTCGTTGGGGCACTGTAGCCCTAGCTTAGTCTCGCATGAACTGGTCCTTAAATCTGAAGCAAGCAAACCACCATATCATCCAACCCATCCACATACCAGGATTGCTTAGATCACCCATTACCATATCATGTTAACCAGTTCATGTTAATCATAATATCATTAATGCATCATTAAAATAGTATCATTGTTTTTCCCATCCCAATTTCTTAAGTGAAGCAAAAAGGTAAAAAGCCCATCCTGACTCTCTACCATGAATTCCAGGTGACAAGGGTGGTTATACAATGCTAGTAAACTTCCTATCATAGGATTTTCCATCAAATTGACACGAGCATGTAGTTTTGCAAACAAAACATTTATTTCAAAATAGGATCAATATGCGTCAAGGACACTTGCCTTGCTCTTGGGATTAGTTTGGGTCAAAGCCTTCAAACTCTTGGTGCTGTAGATCCTCCGCGGAACTCCCTAGCGCAAATCCGTCTAATACACACAATAAACGTACAAAGACAAGAGACACGATCAAAGAGTGCACAAATATTACTCAATATGACATGACATGCATGATTAATGCAAATGCAAGGTGGAACTTGTTAATGAGTTGCTTTTAAATGATCACTAACTAATTCTAATAGCTTTTAACAAGTTTATACAAGTTTGGATTTGACTCGATCTAATTTTAGAATTAATTGAAAAGAAATTAACCAGGAAAATCGTACTAGTCCACTAGGGACCGGACAAGTCCGCACTTCGCAGAACTGGCGAACTAGGGTTTTCTAGATCGACGTGAATCTTGAGATTTTGGGGATGAATTCACGTTAGGAAAATAGAATAGAAGGTATAACAGGTGTTTAGGACTCCAATGAATCAAGGATCTTGGAGGCAACACTTGGATCTTGAACGATCTAGGTTGGTGAAGAGCTTGATGGTGGATTGTTGACAAAGAACGCGAAGTTGATGGAGATCTTGATCCTCCTTCGTTTCCTCCTCTTCTTGTTCTTGTTCTAGATCTCCTTCTCCCTCCTTGGTGGCAGCTAATCATGAGCTAGGGTTTGGCTGTGGAGGAAAAGTGGCAAATAGATGTCAAGCCAAGGGGTCGGGTTGTTTATATGGAGGTGAAGGCTTGGGTTAGATAGATTTCGAGTTTGAGATGAGTAGAGGACGGTTTAGAGTCCCACATGGGCTCTAAAACAGTCAGGCACGACATCCCTTAGGCTCACATAACGTGAAACCCGAGAAACAAGTCATATAACAACAGATCAATTCGGAGTCACGATTTATTGGACAAGTCCAAAAAAGGTCAGACTAGTCCCAAGTTGGGCAGAGAGAAATCGGGCAAGTCCGAACTATACATCGGACAAGTCCAAACTTATCCAGAGGGGAAAACGGACAACTTTGGCAAAAAATCGGACAAGTCCGACAGTCAGAGAGGAAAACGGACAAGTCCGCTGGGACACCGGACTAGTCCAGACAAGTCCAGGTACTTAGCGAAATCTCCAAGGGAATTGGAACATCAGACTAGTCCGAACAAGACCGATCTAGTCCGAAAGTGTCCAGAGGCAAAATAGACTAGTTCGTAGAAAAACGGACAAGTCTGATCGAGGTCAGAGAGAAATCGGACTCGTCCGCACCAAAAACGGACTAGTATGTACTTCCCAGAATTCTTAAGTGCGGTTTTGTTTCTAATTCATTTTAAACTTGTTCCTTTTTGTGTGGATTAATGTTAAACATATATTAGGATGTATGCAATGCATAATGGATGAAAATGAGGGTGTTAGAAACCTACCCCCATAAAATGAATCTCGCCCTCGAGATTCGACGCGGAAGAGAAAAGATAGGGAAATTCCTTCTTGAGATCATCCTCCAACTCCCATGTTGCTTCCGATTCTGTGTGATGCTTCCATTGAACTTTGCACCATCAAACCACCTTGTTCCTTGTGACTCTCTACTTGGTTTCCAAGATTTTGATCGATCGCTCGGCATAAGTCAAGTCTGCCTCTAATTCCAATTCTTCCATTGGAACTTGTTCTTCCAGTACCCTTAAACACTTCTTGGGCTGGGAAACATGAAACACATCATGAACATCTGAAAGATGAGCTGGCATATCCAACTTATATGCTACCTCTCCCCTTTTGTCCAAAATCTTGAATGGCCCAATGTATCAAGGTGCTAGCTTGCCTCTTATGTTAAACCTCTTATGACCTCTCATTGGTGACACTTTGAGGTAAACAAAGTCTCCTATTTCAAAGGCTAATTTCCTTCTCCCATTGTCTACATAGCCTTTTTGCCTTGATTGAGCAGCCCTCAAGTTCTCCCGAATAATCTGAACTTGTTTCTTAGCTTCTTGCAACACGTTCGGACCAAATACTTGATTCTCCCCTGTCTCACTCCAGAACAAAGGTGTCCTACACCTTCTTCCATATGGTGCTTCATAAGATGACATCTTCAAACTTGCTTGGTAACTATTGTTATATGAAAATTCTGCATATGGGAAGCTTTTGTCCCAACTTTTCCCATGCTTCAAAGCACAACCTCTTAACATATCCTCCAAAATCTGATTGGTCCTCTCAGTTTGTCCAACCATTTGAGGGTGATATGCTGAACTAAAATTTAACCTTGTTTCCAATGCTTCATGCAATTTCTTCCAAAATCTAGAGGTAAATTGAGAACCTCTATCCTAGATTATCTTCTTTGGTACTCCGTGTCGACACACAACATGCTCCATATATAGCTCTGCTAGCTTTGCGGTTGTATAGGTGGTCTTGACAGGAACAAAATGAGCTGATTTAGTCAATCGATCCACAATCACCCAAATTGAATCATATCCGGACTTGGAACACGATAAACCAACTATAAAGTCCATACCGATTTCTTCTCACTTCCACTCCAGAATCTTCAATGGTTGCAATAATCCATCCGGCCTTTGATGTTCCGTCTTGACTTGTTGGCACACATCACACAAGGCTACATATTCAGCTATGTCCTTTTTCATGCTAGCCCACCAATAGCATGTCTTCAAGTCTTGGTACATGTTGGTACAACCGGGATGAATTGAGTAAGGCGAGTCATGTGCCTCCTTCAGTATTGTCTCCCGAATATGCTTCATGTTAGGCACAACAATCCTCTTACCAAGCCATAGGGTACCATGTTCGTCCTCATCAAATCTGAATTCCCTTCCCTCTTGGGTCCTTTCTTTGATCTCTTGGATTTTTTCATCCTTAGTTTGACCTTTCCGAATTTCTTGCTCTAAGGTTGGGTTTAACTCCATCATCTCAATCTCATTTACAAATCCGAGGTTCAACCATTCAAAATACTTCATAACTCGGATGGTAACTCTCGAACTGTGAGTTGATGACTTACTCCCTTCTGACTCAAAGCATCGGCCACTACATTGGCCTTTCCCGGATGATAGTTGACTTCCAAATCATAATCCTTGATGAGTTCTAGCCATCTTCATTGCCTCAAATTCAGATCCATTTGTGTGAAAATATACTTAAGGCTCCTGTGATCCGTATAAATCTCACACCTATGTCCAAGAATATAGTGTCTCCAAATTTTCAATGCATGTACCACGGCTGCAAGTTCCAAATCATGTGTTGGGTAATTCTGCTCATGTTTCCTCAATTGTCTTGACGCATAGGTGACCACTTGACCTTCTTGCATCAACGCACATCCAAGTCCTTGTCTCGATGCTTCGCAATATTTGTCAAAACTCTTGCTTACATCCGACAAAACTAAAACTGGGGCTGTAGTTAACCTCTTCTTCAACTCCTCAAAGCTTTCTTGACAAGCTTGAGTCCATTGGAAAACTTTCCGCTTCATTAGCAACTCCGTCATTTGCTTGGTTATCTTGGAAAAATCCTTGATGAATCGACGGTAATACCCAGACATCCCAAGAAAACTCCTTATTTCCTTTACATTTTGCGGTGGCTCCCACTTCAACGCGTCCCTTACCTTTCCGGAGTCGACCGAAACTCCTCCTCCTGAAATGATATGACCCAAAAACGATACTTCTCTCAACCACAACTGACACTTGTTGAACTTGGCGTACAATTGATGCTCCCTCAATTTCTGCAATGTAAGCCTCAAGTGTCCCTCATGTTCCTTCTCATTCTTCGACTAGATCATGATGTCATCAATGAACACCACAACAAACTTATCCAAGTATTCCATGAAGACCATATTCATGAGGTACATAAAGTACGCAGGTGCATTGGTCAATCCAAAGGACATCAAAGTGTACTCATATGATCCATACCGTGTCCTAAATGTTGTCTTAGGTATGTCTGATGGCCTAATCTTTATTTGAAAGTATCCTGACCTCAAATCAATCTTAGAGAAAACAAAAGCACCCTTCACCTGATCAAACAAGTCCTCAATACAGGGCAAGGTGTACTTGTTCTTAATTATCACTTCATCTCGGTAATCCACACACATCCTTTGCGACCCATCCTTCTTGTCCACAAATAGAACGGGCACTCCCCAAAGCGAAGAACTGGGGTGGATAAAACCTTTCTCTAGTTGCTCTTGAATTTGCTTCTTGAGCTATACTAATTCCTTAAGAGGCATCCTAAACGACCTCTTAGCTATAGGTGCAGTTCCAGGTATTAAATCAATAACAAACACAATGTCTCGGTCACGTGGCATACCTGGCAACTCGTCTGGAAAACATCCATAAATTCACACACCACCGGAGTCTCCTCAATTGCGGCACCATCCATATGATTCAGCTCCAATTGCTTTGGTGCGTGCTGAGATGCTTCAAATTCTACGGTGATACCTTCCTCATTGGTCAACTTCACCGTATTTGTGGCACACTCAATAACTCCATTGTGCTTCCTCAACTAGTCCATACCAAGTATAATGTCCAATCCTTGAGAATCCAAGACAATGAGGTTGGCAAAGAAGTCTACCCCCTTTATTCTAAAGCATACTTTTGGACATACTATATTTGTCCTCATCTCTCCTCCAGAAGACTTAACCAATAGAGGAAACTTCATATGATAGATAGGCAGACTATACTTGGCAACATACTTTGATGCAATGAATGAAAGTGATGTTCCAGAATCAAATAACATAGTCGCGGGTTTGGAGTTTGCGAGAAACATACCAATCACCACATCATCCGCTTGTTGAGCATCCTCCGTAGAGACTTAGTTCACGTTGCCATGAGCAAAATTCTGCTGTCCACGATTCCCTTGCGGCTGTCCTCCATTGGGTCTTGGGTTTTGCCTTGGTGCATTGCTTCCTTGACCAAGGCCTGACTTAGGACATTTATGTGCAAAGTGTCTAGCTTCTCCACAAGTATAACACTTCTTTGTTCCACCAGAATTCATACGTGCTTGATTTTGAATATTTGCACCAGGATAGTTGGCACGAGGTGCATAAGGCTTTGGAGGCCTAGGTTCTTGCATGAAAGGGCGCTGCTGCACAAACTGAGTTGGGCGCGGTGCAAATCTAGGGCGATAAGCAGGCACAGAAGAGCTAAAGTAAGGCACACTTGGCAGTGCAACGCGAGGGTGCACATTACTTCCTTGTTGTTGTCCTTGATATGGCGCCTTCCTCTTGTTCTCTTGCTCCATCTCACAGACCTTGTTCTCCACCACAATTGCTTTGTCCACAAGCTTATGGAAGTTGGCACAGTCACAATTCAGCAATTGCACTTGGATCTCATTGTTCAAGCCTCTCATGAACAAATATTGCTTCCGACTATCCTGGCTCACATCCTCAGGGGCATATCTTGAGAGTTGAGTGAATTTATTGAGGTATCCACCCACACTCGATCTTCCTTGCCTCAAGTTCTCAAATTCTTGCCTCTTCAAAATCATAATTTCTTCCGACACATAATGAGAATGGAAGCTCTCTTTGAATTCGGCCAAGTAATTCTCTCTTGATGCTCATGAGAATTGCATAAGGAATCCCACCAATCTACAGCTGCTCCAACGAGTTGATGAGAAGCAAATAGGACCTTCTCCCGGTCACTGCATTGAACGATAGCAAGCTTCTTCTCCACAGACTTGAGCCAATCATCAGCATCCATAGGGTCAGCGGCTTGAGCAAAGGTCGGTTGCCTAGTCCTCATAAACTCTCCAAACCGGTTATGAGGAGGTGGGGGTGGCGGTGGAGGCATGTGGGGCTGATTGTTGACGTTGCCAGCCTGCAGCTGTCCCATAGTTTGTATCATGGTCTGCATGAGCTGGTTCTGCATAGCCAATAGCTACTCAATGTTGATAGCTCCATGAGCAGGTCCTTGTCCATTGTTGTTTTGAGGTGCTCCATTGTTCTCCCCCTCATCATTGCCATCCCTCTGGTTACGAGTCTTCACAATCTAAATAAAAGCAAGAGATAAGAATTTAGAAGACATCCCCAACTATATGCATCAAGGGATATGAAACTAAACAACACTAGCCTAGGTGGACATGGCAATGCTAAAGCATCCCAAAATCCTCTATTAAGCACACAAGCATACAATATATAGCAATAGCACACCAAACAAAAACACGTCGGTACCTAAGTGCTCCTATGTGCTCAAAAGTGTCCATTCTATGTAGGCTGCATCCTACGGTCAACCTGTGGCTTTGATACCAATCTGTGACACCCGGTTTCGAAAATGAATCAAGTGCAGTATATGTGTGCCTAGGATGTTCAACACACATACACAAGTGCATCACAAACGATATACACACAATTACCACAACTCAAATTATTAATAAGTACTTTTATTACAGAATTCATAATATCCTTGAATACAAGATCTAATGATTATTAATGACAAGTTTCAACTAATACAGCAGAAATAAACTAATTAAACAAACTAAGCAAAAGGGATAGCGCAGCACCAACACTCCACAGGCAAGCTGACGGCAGACACGGCCTAGAACTTGCATTATCATTGTTAAACTCCCAATCCTGACCTGCAACTGTTGGTGGGGGAATTGCAAGGGTGAGTACATGTCGTACTCAGTAAGTGTGGAAAGTATGACATGTAGGTGATTCAAATGACGAATATAATAATGGCTAAGTGCTGAAAAGTACGTTAAATCATTTGAAAAGCAATATACTACATTTATGTGAAATAAACCCATCATAAACCATGTAATCATCATAATACCAATCCATAATTCATTACCATCATCCATATTCCAAATTTCTCAATACCAATAGCCATAATCAATATCAGAAGTTAACTCATAACCAACCAATACCATACCCATATTGCCTACCGAGCCGAGTATGTGCAAGACAAGACACGGCTAGATAAGTCAAATAGAAGATATTGCTTTTACACGAGCAACTCTTTTCTTCATGTAGGTACAGCCCACTTTTTCCTTTGATGAAATGCGAACACAAACTTCAGGCATCCAAGAATGAGGTCAAGATCGAAATCGAAGCATTGTCATTGGGTTGAAGATCAATTCATATCGACAAGACTTTCCATTCATCTTTTTGTTGATATTTGGATTCCGTTTTCAAATAAAGTCATCTTGTAGTTTGAAATCACCTTTAGAATCATCAGCCTCTGTCCCTACACTGACTCACTTATCCGGGATCGATCCCGGTCCTTTATTTTGAAACGAGGATAGGTCTCTCGCGGAACGAGGTAAACCTTAACCAAAAGTCATCCCAATACCAAGTTCCCTCTAATCATGTAGGTCATCCAGGCGCTCATAACCAGGAGCACGACTATCATGATAGTTTTATTAGACTCTTCAGAGTTTGTACCACTTACCCACGTGTTTGTGATTTCATCACCTTTCAATGACTAGAATCTCTATTATGCCGTCTCACACTTCCATCGTCGTGTGGCCAAGAGATCACAAAATAGCCTTTACAAAGGGATTACTAGCCTATTTAGACCCCATTGAGGTTTCATCGGTGGCGATGTCTCCTACAGAGCACATCTTCAACCAAGGGCCCCCTCTTGACCCATTCGTATCCCAGGGTAGTCCCACCAATCATCAACAAACCCAATCCAGCTACCCCTTCCCTGAGCATCCTTAATGGTTCAAATAGCACCGGCAAAGCCATAATTAATTAGCTACGCTACACCCATACTTGGCCTCGTGGTGGCACTGTAGCCCTAGCCTATTCTCGCATGAACCGATCCTTATATCTAAAGCAAGAAAACCACCATATCATCCAACCCATCCACATACCAGGCTTGCGTAGATCACCCATTACCATATCATGTTAACCAATTCATGTTAATCATAATATCATTAATGCATCATTAAATAGTATCGTTGTTTTTCCCATCCCAATTAATTAATCGAAGCAAAAAGGTAAAAAGCTCATCCCAACTCTCTACCATGAATTCCAGGTGACAAGGGTGGTTATACAACGCTAGGAAACTTCCTATCATAGGATTTCCCATCAAATTGACACAAGCATGTAGTTTTGCAAACAAAACAATTATTTCAAAATAGGATCAATATGATTCAAGGACACTTGCCTTGCTCTTGGGATTGATTCGGGTCAAAGCCTTCAAACTCTTGGTGTTGTAGATCCTCCGCGGCACTCTCTAGCAGAAATCTGTCTAATCATCACAATAAACATACAACACAAGAGACACAATCAAAAAGTGCACAAATATTACTCAATATGACATGACATGCATGATTAATGCAAATGCAACGTGGAACTTATTAATGAGTTGCTTTTAAATGATCACTAACTAGTTCTAATAAGTTTTAACAAGTTTATACAGGTTTGGATTAGATTCGATCAAAATTTAGAAATATTTCAAAAGAAATTAGTTAGGAAAATCGGACTAGTTGGCTAGGGACCAGACAAGTTCGCACTTCGCAGAACTCGCGAACTAGGGTTTTCTAGATCGACGTGAATCTAGAGATTTGGGGTTGAATTCACATAAGGAAAAGAGAATAGAAGGTATACCAGATGTTTAGGACTCCAATGAATCAAGGATCTTGGAGGAAGCACTTGGATCTTGAACGATCAAGGGTTGGTGAAGATCTTGATGGTGGATTGTTGATGAAGAACGCGGAGTTGATGGAGATCTTGACCCTCTTTTGTTTCCTCCTCTTCTTCTTCTTGTTCTAGATCTCCTTCTCCCTCCTTGGTGGCGGCTAATCACGATCTAGGGTTTGGGTGTGGAGGAAAAGTGGCAAATAGATGTCAAGCCAAGGGGTCGGGTTGTTTATATAGAGGTGAAGGCTAGGGTTAGATAGATTTCGAGTTTGAGATGAGTAAAGGCCAGTTTAGAGTCCCACATGGGCTCTAAAAGAGTTAGGCACAACGTCCCTTAGGCCCACATAACGTGAAGCCCAAGAAACAAGTCGTATAACAACAAATCAACTCGGAGTCGCGATTTATCGGACAAGTCCGAAAAAGGCCGGACTAGTCCAAAGTTGGACAGAGAGAAATCGGACAAGTCCAGACTATACATTGGACATGTCTGAACTTATCCACAGGGGAAAAACGGACAACTCTGGCAAAAAATCAGACAAGTATGACTTTAGTTTGAGAGGAAAACGGAAAAGTCCGCTGGGACACCGCACTAGTCCGGACAAGTCCAGAGACTTAGCGAAATCTCCAAGGGAATTAGAACACCAGACTAGTCCGAACAAGACCGGACAAGTCCGAAAGTGTCAAAAGGCAAAAATAGACTAGTCCGCAAAAAAACGAACAAGTCCGATCGAGGTCATAGAGAAATCGGACTAGTCCGCACCAAAAAAGGACTAGTCCGCACTTCCCGTAATTCTTAAGTGCGGTTTTGTTTCTAATTCATTTTAAACTTGTTCCTTTTTTGTGTGGGTTAATGTTAAACATATATTAGGATATATGCAATGCATAATGGATGAAAATGAGGGTGTTACACGACTTGCCGGAGCTAGCGTCCCTTGTGGACGCCATCATCGAGGAAGGCGTGGTCGCCGAAGTTCTGCTTGGCCGGGGAGAAGAGGCTGCTGGAGATGGAGCCGACCTAAGGGAGCTCCCATCATCATGTCTCAGCTTCCTCTTCCAGCTGGAAGATTCGTCCGACTCCTTGCCCTTGCCCTTCCCGACATCATCAACCTTCCCGCTTGGAGCAGTGGGAGTCACCCTTTCTGAAGCTCCAGAAATAGAAACTCCGGCGGTCCCACGCCTCTCTGCCAAACCGAGGTCGTCCAACTCTGGCATTCCTTTCCGAAGCTCCCTCCTGAACTTAGGAACCATGTTCAGAGGGAGGAAGGCTGCCGACGGGGCCAAGGCGTTTCAGGTGATGGCTCCGTGTTGAAACTTCTGGAGATGGAGCTTCAAAGATTCATCATCCAAGTTCGTTCGAAGACCAGATTCGATACTGTTGTGGTCCATCTCGCTGTTGAAAGCTCAAGCAGGCCACTCCCTATTCATCAGCGGAGCCCATCTGTTGACCAAAAAGTTCTCAAAGACCATCTGAGGGGTCACTCCACACTCCACACATTGCTGGATCCTGGTCAGGACAGGCTTGTAAGCATCATACAATGCCGGAACTACATTCCAAGCGTCGGTGTCGACATTGTGGAGGCCCTTAGGCAACTCCACCCTGTAGTGCTAATCCACGATAATGATCACCCTATCCTACTTCTAGTTGTCCCACTTCTTGGAGGGTAAAGTCTTCAAGTACTTGAAGGGACAATTCTTGTGCTTCACGAAGTAGTAGAAGCCTATCAGCTCAGTCCCCTTCCCCGTAGTGTGGACCGTGAAGAAGGTCTGGAAGAGCTCAATGCTTGACGGCACGCTCACCCACATCTCGCGGAAGTGGACGAAGGTTGCTACTAGCAAAAATGAGTGAGGGTCGAGATGATGAAGTTGGAGCCGGTAGAAGTCCAACAACATCAATAGGAAACTTGAAAAAGGCAGGATCAACCCCACCATGGCGTACGCCGAGAAGTAGACAATCTCTCTGGCGCGTTCCTTCTTGAAGGGAAGCATGCCGAAGTAGATCGAATTGTTGAAGGAGTCGCTGGACCATCCCATGTAGGTTTGGACCCTCAAAAATCTTCGTCCTTCTTGATCTTGCTGCGGGGAAGACCCAACTCCATCGCAACAAAGCAGAGCGAAAGTTGGAAAGGCTATGCAAAGGTGGAGAGGTTCTGAGCACAAGTTCGAATGAAGACGTAAAGATCCCTCTAACCATGAAGGCTTTCTTTCTTAAGTAAACCTCCCAATGCTTGGATGGAAACCACGTCGGGATCAAGATCTCATTTCAACAATATACCCCCCTAATGACAAATGGGCCCAGGTCCACTTTGGTGGAAAATTCGAAGTTACCACACCAGGCGAATTGTTGTCATGATGGGAAGTTGGAAGCCCGAGGGCGGCGGCCTAACAGTTTTCGTGTTGGAAACTGGCGACCTTCAATTGCGTGAGATCTGCACGCCTGGATCTCACATGCTGCATAAAGAGGAGCCACGTGGCGATGGCTAAAGTGCAGACCGTCGCCCCAACAACCTTAGAAAAGACCTTTGAAGCCGCAGTGCGAGAATCAAAGATGGCCCCACCTCTGGTAGAATAATTTCACTCAAAGGACTCCACCCAGAGGTGGGCCCAGGGGCCACTGTCAGTACCCTGCATATCGGGTACCCGACGATACCGCAAGAAAAGCTACAGAGTTCACCTGTCCGAGTTGAAGATCCCAGAAAGCTCCACGTGCCCCGCAACACAGGACTCGCCTCCCTCGTTCGGGTAGCTCCAGCACTACCACATAAAATACAAGGTCAGTCCTAACTACCTTCATAGTGAAGCTCCGGTCATGCCACGTGCCCTGTGATCTCGGACCTAACCCCCAGTAGAGGGGAGCTCCGATGCTGCCACGTGTATAGTAGCTCCGGACCTGCTTCCCCACAAAGGGAAGCTCCAAAGCTGCTTGTGTTGAGCCTCTAGACCTAAGCCTGCAACGGGAATACTGCCTGATCTCCAACGGCACAGACATTCAAGAGGCTATTAAATAGCCGTTACAAGACCTAATTACGTTTCATTACTGCCATGTTAATGACACACGATCATAGGACTTTCAAGGCCGGTAACGCCGCCATTAAGTCGTGTTATTACATTGTTAATTAAACTTAATACATGTAGATCGTGTATTAGGTGATTAAATACTGTCGGGGCCACATATCGGGCCAGACAACCCCTATAATGGCCGGTCCTTAGCATATAAAAGTGCTGAGCCGCATGGTAGAAAGAAAAGGACAAGCAAGCCAACACAAGCACACACGCATACACTCTCATACAATCAATAACCACCCTGTGGAGTATGGTATTATGCTCAGTCAGCCCGAACCAAGTAAAAATCCCCTGTGTCACTATCTCGTTCATAATCTTACGCGCGTCCCAACCAAATACGAACCTCCGCGGACTACACTTTAGTAGTACCAGGGAAGTATCGTAGCAACACTCCGACAGTCACTGTTCATGGCTGGATTAGATATCAGCTTGGCGCGTAACCAACTGAAGGAGGAGCGCTTGGTGTGGCGCAAGAACCATCCCCATGTATGTTCATATAGCACACCGATCGCATGGTATGTAGCTCTGCAATGGACTGATAAACTTAACTATAGTTTTGTTTTTCCATCTTATTTGTTTTGGTATTTGCAATGTCATGGCTCGCTGCCATTTGTGTCAATTGTTTGTCCAATTTATTTGCTTAGGGTTTCTCTACGAAGCCTGATTTGGGAGATTTATTGAAGTGACAGTGCATTGTCCTCGGTAAAAAAGGGGTAAGTCATGAAGAACAAGCACAATCATATCCAATATAACGTCGTGCCCTTATTAATGAATTTTTTTGTAGACTGAATGGAAAGGTGGTTACTACCCCCTGACAATCTCCTTCTTGGAGGACTATCCATTGGTGCCTCCAAGATGTAGCTTTCCATGTGGTTTCTTCCACCCAATGTCCATCACTCAGGAGCACTCTGCCTTGGGGTTCTTGATCAAGAGACTGTAAGATAGACTTATTTTGCTCAAGTAATTAGTAATTGCTGCCAAACTTATTTGAACTGGTTTCATATGTTGCTTAAATTGATATTTCTTAAGGGTGGTGGTTTGGTTTTACAATCAAAACTATACTACTTGAAGTTTAGTATTTGCTTCATCAGCCAAATGCGCCCGATGTTAAAGATGATTTCTATAATAATCTACTTATCAAGGTTAGTAACTTGGTGTTAGTGACCAATGTAGGTTATATATCATTCCCCATTCGACAGTTATTAATTTAAAGAATGTCAATATTTTTAGGATCCAGCGGAATATAAGAGACGCGTTCGGGAGCAAGCTGGATGGTACAGTTTAGATTTATCAATGGGAGCTTCATAGGAATAAGTTTAGAATCGAAATGTATAGTTTAGAGGGCACACAATGTGCATGAACTATGAAATTTGTTGAGTTGCAAATTATCTCTGAATTGCAATGTCATTGCATTTGTTTATCCCTAAATTCCAATTATATCCCTGAATTGCAATGTCATTGCGTTTGTTTATCTCTACAACGGACGCTCACAATGTTAACTCTGCACGCGAGTGTCAACAGAAGCTCACGATGTCGCGCGAGTGGCAAAAGGGAGATGAGCACATGAGAGACAAACATTAAACATGAGCGTCTTTGATTTTTGACCTCCAGCAAAAGGGAGACGGGCGAATGTGAGACGGCTGTATTAAGGCCCGTCGCCAATTTTTTAGACGCGCATTATACACGATCAACTCCAATTTTTGACCTATTTTTAGCTCTCGCGCGCTCTCTGGAGAAAATTTTCGCATGCTCTCTCGACCTAAGGGAGATGCTCAAATAAGAGACGCGTGTTATAGTGGTCCATCTCCGAGTTTTGCTATTTTTATCTAACGCACGCTCTTTCACAGCATTTGGCGAAAATTTTAAGCTCTCACACGCTCTCTCGACCTAGAAACCGCAACCCCTAAGGACGCCACCGCCGTCCCTCTTCCTCAACTCGCTCTTCGTCATTGTCGTGATGCCGTCGTCGACCCCGTTGTCGAGTCCAACCTTTTTCATCAGAGAGTCGAGCATGCTAGAGCATGCCGCCTCATCCCCTGTCCCCGAAGCACATCGTCGCCTCGACCCCGACCACGGTAATCGGTATGAGCATGCCGCCGCCTTCACATAAGTGGAAATTTTCTCCCTGGTTGGTGTCCAAAATAGAAGTAATGTATTTGTTTTGACTATCAATGTATATTATGAATTCTGATTTGCAAACCCTTGAAACTGCAGGAACTGTGGTTGACACTAGCATTTGCCATCCCAGTGTGTTTGATTTCTACCTCTGCAGCCATGCTAGAATCAAGGTACCTATGCAATAATTGGTATTGCTCTCATGATTTTTTGATATCAGGCTATTAATGCATTAGTGAAACGTAAATTTTGGCTTTTTTCAGAGGATAAGCACACTAGCTCACTACCATGTCCTTTATGATGAGAACAATTTCTCTGCTGGTGCTTTGCAGATGCTCACCACTGCCTGTGCTACAAGTAAGCTCGGTTCTCCATTCACTAACAGTTCCTGTGTTTATTACAATTGTATACCATTTTGTTCCTAAGCCTTCAGATATTTGCTCCCTTATGTGATTGTTTAAGCAAATGTGACTGCAATTTGATAATATTTTATATGATTTCAGTGATTTTATTGAATTTGTGGATGTCGCAGTCAGAGCATTAGAGGCTATGAAAGCTCATCCTTAATGAAGTCATTGGTCGGGAGAATTTTTATTACGGTACACGGGATTAGGTGATGACAGTTATGGTTTGTGTAATTAGTTACTTTGTAATCAGGATGAACAGGGGGCATTCTTTGTGTCATTAGTATACTAGATAACCACGCATGACACTTTGTGAATATTTGATTGGTCAATATAATCTATGGTTTGATATTTTTGGCTATACATATATTTATGTATGTGTATGTTGCTAACACTGGCATTGCGGTTGCCAAAATCTGGCTAGCTGTAAGATGCAGCCGACAACCAGGATAATAAAGGGTGGGGGCACCTAATAGGAGACCTGCCTGTAAACAATTCGCGACGAGCTGTAACAGAGATCGTCTTAGATTACCTAAATAAAGGAGACCAGCTTCCTTAAAGCCCGTCTCAGATCAGTCAACAAATAAGCAACGAGCTACCATAATGCCCATCTTGGATCAGTCAATAAAAATGTGATGCGCTATATTCGAGCTTGTCTCGCATGTATGCTAATGGGCGACGCGCGCGACACACATCTCCAATGACACCGTAAAGCCCGTCTGTTATGTCACAAAGAAAGAAGATGCTCTATCTTTGAACTTGTCTCGCACTTACGCTGATTGGCGACGCACCAACCACTCATCTTTGATGACAACGTAATGCGAGACACGAAGACGAAGATGCACTGTTTGTTCTCATCCCTTCTTCGTTCGGGCATGTCTCGGATGAGCCTTTCTTATGTAGTGTTCTTCAATCACGTCCGTGATAATGTTTGAACCCTCGATGATGGAAGTATGCCACAAGTCGGCTTGTTGTTGTTGTATCGTGGAGTTGAAGTTGGTGAACTAAGCATCCATGTGTTGTTGCCAATCTTGGGTACATTGGACATGCTCCTGCAGAGCGTTGTAGATGTCTCCCGTCCTTACTTAATATCGCCCATACGTCTAGTGAGATCCGTCATTCCTTGCCTATAGTCATGATGACTTCTAGCCGAAAAGGAACGACGTCCTCTCATGGACGTTGGAGGCAAGCTGCTAGAGCTTGAAGTGGAAACGGATGGCTCCCACGTGGCACCCAGCCATCTATGCCAAGACGGCCCTCCGGCCTCATATTGAGGTTGAGTCCATCAGGGTGCATCACCGGTTGGGTCCTCTTCCTCTTCGTACTCATGGACCGTGGAGGTTGTTGGAGGCATGGTCGTGGCCTCTCTCCTTGCACGGCTTCTAGTTACCCTCCCAGAGACATTACTTCTTCGAGCTTCCTCGATGGAAGGGCGATCAATGGTTAGCTTCCGACATTTGTACTAATGAAAATCTAGGTTAGGTAATCGAATTTCATTGACGAAGCCCGGATAATAAAATATTAAAGAGCCATCATGATCATACTTAAGGGTGTGTCCTTGCACTAGATAATTGTTGACGATTCTTACGCACTACTAACAATTCATCTCTAGCAGTGGTGCCAGAAATGCTTGTTAATAGATTTTAGATTATATATATAAATCCGAAAGCGCACGTAAACTATTGATATAGCATTTCCCCTCTAAGAGAATTCCCAAAGGGTGTCATTTATATTCTCCCAAAGGAAGGCTAGATGGAAGTAAAGCAATCATCAAATGGAGAGGCTAGGTTGGCCTAGGTAGGGTTCTAGCAAGGATGGATAAATGATAATTGGAGTAGTGTGACACACACAAGAGCATTCTATCCTAAGGGGATAAATGGGGTAAAGAGGAACTAGGCTAAGGGTTAGGTAGAGATTCCTACGATGCTTCTAATGTACATATACATAGCCTAAGTTAGTTACTAATGATCATAATAATTATGAATTCTCATGCTAAGTGGATTAACACATCGGGCATAGGTTTACCCCTAGCAATACTAGGACGACTCCCGCCAAGAGCCTGTGGCATAGCCGAACGTGAAGGATTCCAAAGGACATATAGGGTTGTCACCACCTACTGCCTACCTGTGAGACCTATGTGTGCTGAATACATTGGCTTTGACCATAAAAGTTTTGAATGCTGCGATAACATCCTTTTAGCAAGGTTCGACTCTAGCTCCGAGCTTCTGCAAGGTCCCACAATAGGTCCGACTTTCTTTGTATAGATCCAACATGTTTTTGGGTAGCTCCGGTGAGCTTTGTCTTTAGCTCCGGCATGTCTTTGATAGCTCGGCATGTCTTTGTTAAGCTCCGATATATTTTTCTAGGTCCGACTTATGTTGGTTAGCTCCGACATGTTTTTCTAGCTTCGACTTTTGGGATGACTAGTTCCGACTAGTTTTGGTTAGCTCTGGCGCTAGGCTCCGGCGCTAGGTTGTACTAGCTTTGTTAAGCTTCGGCGCTAGGTTGTACTAGCTTTGGTAAGTTCCGGCACTAGATTGTACTAGCTTTGGTAAGCTCCGGCTCAAGCTCCGGTTAGCTTTGGAGCTTGATCGCAATGTTCCTGCTTTTATCTTGCAATGTTTCGAACTTGCTTTATATTCTTAGAGAGATTGCTTAGTATTCATTTGCTAAGTTTTTGGTGCGTTTTGGTTGATATGGCTGATATCATTTTGATATGCTTTGCAACATGCTTATGTGAGGTGCTCACGTAAGGTGTTGTGTTTGGAACTGACTTGAGTCAAGTCGCGGAACTGGGCTTGTACGAATTGGTTGTTTATTCATGTGCAAGTGTTGCTTGAGTTCAAGACATGGCTGGTGATGGGATCCATTGAAATAGTCTTAGGGAGAAGATGAGGTTCAACAACCAAGTTCAGGAGGAATTGTGGTTGAGTTGATTGGGAGGTTGCGCAACATGTTTGAATCAAGAACAATGCATATGAAGGTATCGTGGATGTCATTGGAAGATGTTTGCACGTGTGAAAGGAGTGTATGGACGTGGCTACATGGTTCTGAGGCATGATGAAGAGATGTGGACGTAAAGAATTAGTCGAAAAGGTCCAACCGACTAGGTTATGGACTTAGGCTGCGGCTGAGTCGAGTTTGACTCAAATATGGAAAGATTTGAGTTGGTTATGATAGGATTTCATGTGGGTCACGAATTTGAGTTCTTTTAGGAATGTGGGATACGTTTCTATGGTGTTTGGAAGTCTTAAGATTGCTTATATCTACGTATAGAAGAGTCCTAAGCAGTTATGGAAAGTTTCGATTCGTGATTTAAGTAGGATTAGAGTCCTAGTTGAGATTGGGTTGGCCTAAGGGCTGGTTATATAAGCAAGGGAGGCCAAATCTTGTGGTGCACGACTTTGGGACTGTTCCTCTTGTTTTCTATTGAATAAATTTCATAGTTTGAAGGAACTTTTGTGCTTTGTTCGTCCGACATGTTCCAGACAAGTTTTACTCGTCGAGTTTCTGGACAGCACTACCTTTCGTTGGTGGTTTTATCATAACTCAAGTTTTATAGACCCAATTGACGTGATTCTTTTTTAGTTGTCTTCACAACTTTATGATATATAATCTGTCAAAATTTCGGTCATTGGATCTATGGTTTCTGATATACACGAGTTTCTTTGCAGCATTCCAGAACTATTTTTCCCGGGTAGGACAGATTGACCTTTGTGTGATCTTTCGATCATAACTTGAGTTTCTCTCGACAGATTTGAGTGATTCTCCTTGTGTTTTCTTCATGACTTCATTCTCTCTGATATATATCACTTTTTTCATGGTAAAACACGTTTAGATTAGTTTCACATATGATTTCTCTAACAGATCATTTTCCTGCCGAATGGGTTGGGATTTAATTGTTTCCGCTGTGTAAGATTTTTAAATCTACCATTCACCCCCCCTCTGGTAGCTTTTCACGTGCTCTTTTATCCTACAATTGGTATCAGAGCCACGGTGCTCTAATAATTTTGATTTGCACTTGTTTTTGACTAATCATCATGGAGAAATACTCCGCCAAACCTTGTGTGTTTGCTGGTATTGATTTTCAGGTTTGGAAGGCATGCATGGAGGCTTTCATCCAGACACAAGGCTTCACAATGTGGGAGAAGGTGTACAAGCCTTATGAAGTGCCACCAAACGATCAAGTTACGGCTACAAACCTACGGGATGTCGACAACAACAACAAAGTCCGAAACTTGATCATCCAAGGACTCACTCAGAGCGACTTCGACCGCGTTGCACATCTCCGATCGACATACGATGTATGGAGAGCACTTTGTGACTATCACGGAGGATCCAACGTGATCAAGGAGGTAAGGCAAGACATGTTCAAGAAAGAATGCATGCGCTTCGAGATGCAACCCGGTGAGTCCATTGATGATCTCTTTGCCCGCTTTAACAAAATTCTCAGTATTGCGTAGTGTCAACGTTAATTTTTCTGATGCTGAAAACGCTAGGCAACTTCTTAGTGCATTAGACATGCCAATCTAGGAGATGAAAGTTACATCTATCCGTGAATCTACTGTCATGAGTACACTTACTTTAGATGTGCTTTACTCTAAACTCAAAACTCATGAAATTGACATCTTATCACGTAAGAAACCAAAAAAGTCTATTGCATTTGTCTCACAACGTGATATGCCTAGCTCCGGCCAATCATCATCTTGCAATACTCTTGCTTTGTTGTCCTCACTAACCCTGGAGCTGATCGAGGAATTTCCAGAAGAGGAGTTAGGACTAATCTCTACTAGGTTCTCAAAAGCATAGCAAAATGTGAGAACTAGAGGGAGAGGAAGCTCCGGACCTCAACGTTGTTTTGAATGTGGTAAGATAAGACATTTTCATATAGAATGCCCTAACCTTTCAGGTCCTATTACCCATGAAGAAAAACAGAACAAGGTCAAGACCACCTCTGGAAACCTCAACAAGAAAAAGAAGGGTATCAAAGGACGCAAGATGATTAACAACTTCATCACTGCACTTCAAGAGCTCGGTTCAAGCAATGTAGACTTTGGAAGTGATGAAGATGATGACGATCTGGCCAAATTATGCTTCATGGCGGGCAAAACAAGATCAAGATCAAGTCAGGAGGATGCAGAACACAACAGTGACGACGATGAGGTATGTTCTACCTGTAATGAAATGTGTGATGCAATTTCTCGTGCAACTATTATTGTTAAGAAAAAGGACAAAAAGCTTAGAGATAATGCGGCTAAAATTGAATCACTAGAATCTGAAATCAACCATTTGAATACCTTGATTCCTAGTGATGATTCTTGTCTCTCATGTGATTTAATCTATGAACAATTGTCCACACTAAGAACTGCACACTCCTCCACTCTAGATAGACTTGAACTTGAAATTGAAAAGAACAAAAAGCTTGCTGCAATTGACATTGGAAACCTAAACGATGCTTCTTGTTCTACAATTGATTTGCATTGTTCTAGTTGTGATGATCTTGAAAAGAAACTAAAAGATGCTATGAATGAAATTTCAATATTGAATAATGCTTGACGTTCTTATGAAATTAAATATTGTTCCAATTGCAAATTAAAAGGAAAAACTTCATGTGAAAATTGCCTTGATTTGTCCGATAAACTTGATAACATGCATAGGACATTAGATCGGTTTTGTAATGGGAATAAGAACCTAAACTTGCTGCTGAATTATTCCAAGTCTTGCAAAGATAAAACTGGTTTAGGTTTTGATTCTCATGCTCATGCTAAGGCACATCCACCTAAAATTGTAAAGTCATTAGGAAGTGGTTTGATTCAAATAGTTCCTAAACAAAAAGAAGTGGTTTTCAAATCTGTAGGGGTGTTGTCTCATTCGGTTTCAAATAAAAATGTTGTTTGCTCATCTAGACATGAACACAAAATTAAATTTCATTGTACCTACTATGTTAGAGATGGTCATGTCATAGATTTTTGTTATAGACTAGCTAAACAACAGAAAAGGGAAAGAATGATTGGTAGATCTCATAACTTTCATGCAAAATTTGCTGCACATATTAAACCGAATGCCAAGAACATGCAACCCGCTGTTATGAGTCAAAAACATTTAAAGTTTACCTCCGGACCTTCTGTTTTTGCCTCCAGAGCTACTGATTTTTGTGCTACACAAGTAACACCTTATAGGTCAGTAGTTAAGAATAAAAAACCTCAAACTTTGACTCATAAACCTGCTGTTTTATCTCATCTTTCGCGTGTTTTTCCTGCTGCACGTCGTGTGACTCAGTACTGGATACCTAAATGCCTTTTGACTAACCCCAATATTGAGTCATCGATGTATTGTGCTTCTATGTAGGATACATGCTTGAGGAAGGATACCATTTGGATTGTGGATTCAGGTTGCTCACGCCACATGACCGGTAACAAAGAATGGTTTTCCTCCCTCTCTTTTGTGTCACGTGTAGAGAATGTTACTTTTGCCGATAATTCTTCAACTCCTATAATTGCTAAGGGTTCAGTTAGAGTAAATAATCACTATACTTTGAAGTATGTGGCACTTGTCAAAATTTTGAAATACAACTTGCTTTATGTTTCACAATTGCTAGATGAAAATCTAGAAATTATTTTCAATAAAAACTGCTGCAAAATTGTAGGTTCAAATAGTGAGCTTATTTTTAACATGTCTCAGTTTGGAAGAGTTTTTAAAGCTGATTTGATATGTCTTCCTCTAAGCATAGGTGTCTAGTTGCTAATGATTCAAAGGACTTATATTTTTGGCATCATAGACTTGGTCACGTAGGCTTTGATCACCTAACGCATGTTAGTGCTCGCAGGTTCACATACTTCTCTCACAATGATCATGACAACTGAACCAGGTCAACTTTTGCACCTTGACACCGTAGGACCTTCACGTGTTCAATCCTTCAGAGGTAAATGGTATGTTCTTGTTATTGTTGATGATTATTCTAGATACTCTTGGGTTTACTTTATGGCATCAAAGAGTGAAGCTTTTAGTCACTTTAGAACTTTATTTCTTAGATTATCAATTGATCACCCAGGATTTTTGAAAGCAATTAGAAGTGATAACAGAACTGAATTTAAAAATCAATCTTTTGATCACTTTTGTGCTGAAAATGGAATAGATCATCAATTTTCTTCACCATATGTACCTCAACAAAACGGTGTTGTAGAAAGAAAGAACATAACCTTAGTTGAGATGGCTAGGACTATGCTTGATGAATATCAAACTCCTAGGAGATTTTGGGCTAATGCGATTGCAACCGCTTGTTATGTCTCAAATCGTGTTTTCTTGCTCGCTAAGCTAGGTAAAACACCATATGAGCTCCGGTTTGGACATAGGCCTAGTATTACGAACTTTTGGGTCTTTGGTTGCAAATGCTTTGTTAAGAAACATGGTAATCTTGATAAATTTGAACCTAGATCCATTGATGGCATGTTTGTTGGTTATCCATCTCATACTAGAGGCTACCGTGTGCTTTTACTGGACACTAACAAAATTGTGGAAACTTGTGAAGTGTCTTTTGATGAAGCTAGCCCAAGTACTAGCTCAAACATTGCAGGTCCAGATCCATATCCGCAGGGGGAGAGCATTTTCGTTGAAGATGAGGAAGAGGTGGAGCTGCTGCCCGAAAATTCAGCAGCTAATGACATTGTTCGAGCTCCTGATTTTGATTCACAGCCAGCACCGACGACCACCATTGCTGGTCCAGATCCTCCTCAAGTCACAAGCTCATCAATTTGTGATGAACATGAAGAAGAAGAAGCTTGTGAAGTGTCCACTCCCCTTCGGGTTCTCAAAATTCATCCTCCACAACAGATTATTGGAAGCTTGCACGAACGAGTTACATGGTCCAGGTTTTGCGATCCAAACTCTCATGCTCATTCTGCTTTTGTTGCTTCTTTTGAACCCAAAGATATATCACACGCACTCACTAATGAATCTTGGATTATTGCCTTACAAGAAGAGTTAGAAAATTTTGAAAGAAATAATGTTCGGAAACTTGTACCTCCACCTCAATGTCACACTTTAATTGGAACTAAATGGGTGTTTAAAAATAAACAAAGTGAGAATGGGGTTGTGTTTAGGAATAAGGCTAGGTTGGTTGCTTAAGGTTTCACTCAAGTTGAAGGTCTAGATTTTGATGAAACTTTTGCTCCTGTTGCTAGATTAGAAGCCATAAGAATTTTGTTAGCTTTTGCTGCATCTAAAGGTTTTAAGATATATCAAATTGATGTTAAAAGTGCTTAATGGCTACATAGATGAGGAGGTTTATGTCAAACAACCACCGGGTTTTGAAAATTCAGATTTTCCTAATCATGTTTACAAACTGTCCAAAGCCTTGTACGGTCTCAAACAAACCCCTAGAGCATGGTATGATAGGTTAAAAACATTATTACTTGAAAAAGGGTTTACCATGGGAAAGGTTGATAAAACTCTTTTTGTGCTTAAGCATGGCAATGACTCATTATTCGTTCAAGTGTATGTGGATGATATTATCTTTGGTTGTGCTTCTCATGATCTTGTGTCCATGTTTTCAACTATGATGAGTATGATGGGAGAACTCACGTACTTTTTGGGTCTGCAAATCAAGCAAACCAAGGAGGGTATCTTTGTGCATCAAACGAAGTATACAAAAGACCTCCTAAGGCGCTTCAACATGGACAAAAGTAAGCCTCTTCGGACACCAATGGGAACAACAACAACACTTGAACTTCATGAAGATGGTGAACCCGTGGATCAAAAAGAATATAGAAGCATGATTGCATCACTTTTGTACCTCACAACATCAAGACCGGACATACAATTCAGCGTATATCTTTGTGCACGGTTTCAAGCCTCCCCACGTGCTTCACATCGTCAAGCCGTCAAATGGATTCTCAGGTACTTACATGGAACTCAAGAATTTGGTATTTTTCTTCCTTCTTCCTCAACCGTTACTTTGAAAGCTTTTTCCGATGCTGATTTTGGAGGTTGTAGGATTGATAGGAAAAGTACTTCCGGTGCTTGTCATTTTCTTGGTAATTCACTTGTTGCTTGGTCCTCTAGAAAACAAAATTCAGTTGCACAATCCATAGCCAAATCTGAATATGTAGCTGCTACTAGTGCTTGCTCACAAATTCTTTGGATTGTTCAAACACTTAAGGACTATGGGGTTGATCTAGATAGTGTTCCAAAGTTTTGTGATAACACTAGTGCCATTTGCATTGCTAAAAATCCTGTGTAATATTCTAGAACTAAGCACATTGATATTAGGTATCACTTTCTCCGTGATAATGTTGAAAAAGGAAACATTGTGCTTCACCATGTAGATACCGAACAACAATTGGCTGACATTTTTACAAAACCTTTGGATTTCACTCGTTTTTGTTTCATTCGTAGTGAAACAGGGGTATGCATCCTCATGTCTTACATCGAGGGGGAGTTTTCAAACCCTAGAAGTCTATGTGTGAACCTGAACTTAAAATAATATGAGCATAGTATTTCATACATATATGACTTTGTGATTCCTTTTACATGCTGAAAGTTCTTACTACATTACTCGTGTTATACATTTTGTAGTTTTTGCCATGTCTAGTAATTGGAATAATTACTTACACTAAATCTGGTCATGGTCGAACTTTCTTGCTCTTTTGAACTTGTTGCATGCTCACAAGTGCTTTTAATCATAAAGAATTAATCAAGCAATCAACTCACATGTTGAGTATTTGTGAACAAATATAAGTTTAGAAAAGATCAAGAGAATATGCATGCATCACACTTCTTCTTTTGAGATGGCTTATCATTGCACTTAGATTTGAACATGGAAGAAGTTGTGTATGACTAAAACCATGTCCTTAAGCTTCTGATTGTCAAATGACATAGGCTTGGCTTGGTTGTTTAGAATAAGGTAGATGCGCATATAATCTCTTGCAAATATCATATGGTCAAAATTTGTGCTTTGAAAAATAATAAAATGCAGCAACAAGTGTCATGCTTTCACGTTTTGAAATAGTTAAGTTTGTGAGATCATGACTTGCTAAATTGGAAATTACATTTGATCTCTAGCATGGCTTATACTACTTTATGTATTTCATTGATGTGATAGTGTAAGTTACTTGATAGTATGACTTGGATGAGCTTTGTTTTATATGTATATGTTATAATATGCTCATAACAATTAAAATTTGTCTTATAAACCTTGTTGAATACATTGTCAAAGGAGGAGAGATAATATGTGAATTTTTAAAAACAAATATGCAAGGGAGACATTGATTACATATCGCATATATTCACAATTGTTTTTGGCATGATTCTTCTCAGGGGGAGAATTGCACATATTCACAATTTTTTTTGGCATGATTCTTCTCAGGGGGAGAATTTTTTTTTCTCATTTTATTTCTGTTTTACAAAGGCGGAGAAATTGTTTTCAAAACTTTTAATGTGAATAAGCCAATGTTCGGATCTTAAGTGGTGTTGCTAATGCATTCATCAATGGGGAGATTGTGAGGCCTATGTGTGCTGAATATATTGGCTTTGACAATAAAAGTTTTGAATGCTGCCATAACATCTTTTTAGCAAGGTCCGACTCTAGCTCTGAGCTTTTACAAGGTCCGACAATAGCTTCGACTTTCATTATCTAGATCCAACATGTTTTTGGGTAGCTCCGGTGAGCTTTGTCTTTAGCTCCGGCATGTCTTTAATATCTCTGGCATGTCTTTGTTAAGCTCTGATATGTTTTGCTAGGTCCGACTTATGTTGGTTAGATCCGACATGTTTTTCTAGCTCCGACTTTTGGGATGACTAGTTCCAACTAGTTTTGGTTAGCTCCGGCGCTAGGCTCCGATGCTAGGTTGTACTAGCTTTGGTAAGCTCTGGCGCTAGGTTGTACTAGCTTTGGTAAGCTCCGACGCTAGGTTGTACTAGCTTTGGTAAGCTCCGGCTCAAGCTCCGGTTAGCTTTGGCTAGGTTCGGAGCTTGATCGCAATGTTCCTGCTTTTATCTTGCAATGTTTCGAACTTGCTTTATATTCTTAGAAAGATTGCTTAGTATTCATTTGCTAAGTTTTTGGTGCGTTTTGGTTGATATGGCTGATATCGTTTTGATATGCTTTGCAACATGCTTATGTGAGGTGCTCACGTATGGTGTTGTGTTCGGAACTGACTTGAGTCAAGTCGCCGATTTGGGCTCGTACGGATTGGTTGTTTATTCATGTGCAGGTGTTGCTTGAGTTCAAGACATGGCTGGTGACGGGATCCATTGAACTAGTCTTAGGGAGAAGATGAGGTTCAACAACCAAGTTCGAGAGGAATTGTGGTTGAGTTGATCGGGAGGTTGCACAGCATATTTGAATCAAGAACAATGCATATGAAGGTATCGTGGACGTCATTGGAAGATGTTTGCACGTGTGTAAGGAGTTCATGGACATGGATACATGGTTTTGAGGCGTGATGAAGAGATGTGGATGTAAAGAATTAGTCGGAAAGGTCCAACCGACTAGGTTATGGACTCAGGCTGCGGCTGAGTCGGGTTTGACTCAAATATGGAAAGATTTGTGTTGGTTATGATAGGATTTCATATGGGTCACGAATTTGAGTTCTTTTAGTAATGTGGGATACGTTCCTATGGTGTTTGGAAGTCTTAAGATTGCTTCTATCTGCGTATATAAGAGTCCTAAGCAGTTATAGAAAGTTTTGATTCGTGATTTAAGTAGGATTAGAGTCCTAGTTGAGATTGGGTTGGCCTAAGGGCTGGTTATATAAGAAAGGGAGGCCAAAGCTCGTGGTGCACGACTTTGGGGCCGTTCCTCTTGTGTTCTATTGAATAAAATTCATAGTTTGAAGGAACTTTTGCGCTTTGTTCGTCCGACTTGTTCTAGACAAGTTTTACTCGTCGAGTTTCTGGACAGCACTACCTTTCATCGGTGGTTTTAGCATAACTCGAGTTTTACAGATCCAATTGACGTGATTCTTTTTGGGTTGTCTTCACAACTTGATTATCTATCATCTGTCAAAATTTCACGGTCATTGGATCTGTGCTTTCTGATCTACACGAGTTTCTTTGCAGTGTTCCAGAATTGTTTTTCTCGGGTAGGACAGATTGACCTTTGTTCGATCTTTTGATCATAACTTGAGTTTCTCTCGACGGATTTGAGTTATTCTCCTTGTGTTTTCTTCATGACTTGATTCTCTCTGATATATATCACTTTTGTCACGGTGAAACATGTTTATATTAGTTTCACCCATGATTTCTCTAACAGATCGTTTTTCTGCTGAAGGGGTTGGCATTTAATTGTTTCTGCTGCGTAAGATTTTTAAATCTACCATTCGCCCCCTCTGGTAGCTTTTCACGTTCTCTTTTATCCTACACTACCGCTTCCATCCGTGGGTCTACGAGACATTCAACGCTTTTCTCGATCCTAGCACCATGCTATTATATTAAGTAATTACCTTAAGAGCCTAGGCACAAGCCATCCTAAGGCAATGAACTAAATCATCATTGAACCAATGTTAATTCATAGCATAAGTGATTCATGTTAACATAATCATGTCATAGCTAATTAGACTATAGTGGGGGTTGGTAGTTTTTATGATGACATAATGAGAATGGTATAGCATAATCATAAATACTACTCCTACCACGTACATGGAATCCACAATCAAACAAGAAACGCTTCATCCAAGTATATGAACAATAGAAGACTAAAGATAACATCTTTATTAAGAGCAAAGTCACAAATACAAATAGAAATATAAGAGCCATACATTTCCCAATTAGTAATCGGGAAGAGACTCCTTCTACTCATCTCCTACTTGGACTATGTACTGGAGACTCTCCTCTCTACAGCCTATACTCCTCTAAACCTATGGAGAGTAGTAGATACAATGGATGAATACCCGAGTGGTGTGTGTTGAAGTGAGGGTTCCTATTTATAGCTTAGAGAAGGGTCGGTTCTAGCCAACAAAAGCGCGCAAATCAGTCTTCATCGTGACCAGGGCACCACAGGAAGTCGACATGTGGAAGCTGACCGAGTTTGGCGCCAGGAAGGGTTCGGTCGAACCCCCTAGTCGACCGAGCAGAATGTTGAACCATTTCGTGTGTGCTTCCTTGGGGTGACTTCCAGGTGGGTCCCTTTGACTAATATGGGTGCTACACCGTTGGATGGCCTCGGATACTTCTGTTTGTGGGCCATTTGATCCATGTGGTACCACATGTCGTGACTTGATTGGCTGGAATGATATTTTATAAGATCTATCCCCTTGTTTCACTTCAATTCTACATAAAATGCCTGCATGCACTACTTTCTGCAAGGACGTGTGGAAATAGGTTAAATACAATGGTGATGTGTCCAAGAAATGATATTTCCTTCACATAATTGAGTTATATTGACGGGTGAAATTGATATATAACAGCCGTCAACAAACTCCCCCAAGCTTATCCTTTGCTCGTCCCAAGCAAAGTCAAGACTTTAGGTTGATGATCAGGAGTTGCTTCTATATTCTATTTTTTAGAAGTATCATGTGCACAACAAAATACTCTACCTAGTATTGCAAAAATTGGCATGGTACTTCACCCATCTCAAGTCATTATGAAGATTATGCCATCTCCTATTCATGGGTGGTTGGAAGATAGAACAACAAATGGAGCACACATACCCTAGAAGTCAAGTTCCACTCAAATTCCGGAGAATTCAATTTAGATTTCAAGTATCTCAATTTGAGTCCCTCAATCTCTCCTTTTTGTGTAGTGGAAATATATCCTTACCAGGGCATTGTGCCTAAATTCATCCTACCTCTACATAAGGCTTGTATGTGGAGCTTGGTAGAGAATATTGTAGGCATATTTGCGATACATAATAAGTCAAAAGAGCAAGCCTTAGGAGAAATCAATTCAAAACAATTTGATTCAAAACTTCTATATGTGTGATGGAATGAAGTGGATGTGGATATTTGAGATGACTCCTTTTTGAGTGGACTCTCTTATTCTGCAGGGATGAAAAACATGGCTACTTTTCTTTTTTTTTCTCATGCTTATGATGTAAGCATGCATATTCTACTCCTTTTTTATGCAATAAATTTTGGAGAGAGTTCTAAGCATGAATGATATGAAGTTTCTCTTTTTATTGTGGAATGGTGGTATGGTGGAATTTTGCTTACTTCTAGTGTAGAAGTATAGCATGTGCAAGTGAAGTCTTAAATTCAAAAAGTAATGAATGAAATCTCACATAGGTCTATACTTCTTTGACAAAGCTCAATGTGAAGACAAATAGCATATGCATAAGGTCTATCAATGTAATGTATCATATGGCTTTGGTAGGTATTTCCAATCAAATGAGAGTAACTTAAATCTTTTTTAGAATTTCCCCAGAAATCTAAGTTTCACTTTCAAACTAGGGATAGCAGACCTATCACTATATCATATCTCACAACAACTTAGAATGGATTAAGATTTTGCTACCCACAATTTCCAAATCAAGGCAAAAGCAATTTTAGCCAACGAGAGCAATATGCTGGAGAGTAGTAAGTTGTAAACTAGGGACTCAGGAAAATTAAAACAGAGCAACTATTCATAATTTCATGTATGTGAACACATCATTTATTTTATTTGAAAACAAATCTATCCTACTTATATTTTTTATATGCAAGGTGAATGATGGTTGAATGGAAAATAAATATGCAAAGGGGTTGATACAATTTACCTCAAGTGGGGGTCCTCCCCCAAGCTTGTTCTTCACCCACCTCCGTGATGAGGGTTGAACCCTTAATGTCGGAAGTATGCCACGAGATCGGCTTGTTGTTGTTGTAGCGTGGAGTTGAAGTTGTTGAATTGAGCGTCCATGTGTTGTTGACAATCTTGGGTACCTTGGACACCTTGGAGAGTGTTGTAGATGTCACCCGTTCACACTTCAAGCTCTCCCATACATCTAGTGACATCCGTCATTCCTTTGCTATAGTCACAATGACTTCTAGCCAAAGAGGAACGACATCTTCTCATGGATGTTGGAGGCAAGCTGCTAGAGCTTGATGTGGATAGGGGTGGCTCCCATGTGGCACCTGGCCATCCATGCCAAGACGGACCTTCGGTCTCATACGATGGAGGTTAAGTCCATCCGGGTGCATCACCCATTGGATTCTCTTCCTCTTCGTACTCATGGACCGTGGAGGTTGTCGGAGGCATGGCCGCTCTCCTTGCATGGCTTCTAGTTACCCTGCTAGAGACATTACTTCTTCGGGCTTCCTCAATGGGAAGGGTCAATGGTTAGCCTCCGACATTTGTACAAATGATAATCCGGGTTAGGTAACTGAATTTCATTGACAAAGCCACGATAATAAAATAACAAAAAGCCATCTTGATCATGCTTAAGGGTATGTCCTTGCACTAAATAATCTTCATCAATTAGTTCTCTTTCATTTTTAATATACTCAAATGAAGAATATTCTAGTGCTCCTAACCTAGTAGCAATACGAGTAATCAATGAAGTGCATTCAAGTGGACCTATTCTTGGAATGTAATCTAACCATTGTGTCATCATGGCAATAACTGGAGCAACTTTTATCTTTTTAATCATGGCAAATAAAATTTTCAACTCATCATCACGCACTAACCTTACATCTCCTCTAGGGAACATAGTCATAGACACCCATCTATGCATGAAGTGTAAATGAGGGTTGTGTAAGTGGCTATTCCTAGGTGCACTACATCTGACCTCATAAGTTAAATCTTGCCAAAAACTATGTATGTTAAACTTAGGCAAAGCGTCTAAATCTAGCAAACATCGTCTATGAAAGCCTAGGATTTTACTTAATTATTTCCATAGATGTTGTATTCTTTTTGAAAAAAATCTAAAAGTAATACCATCAAATCCTATTTTGAGTGTACAAAGGAATTGTATGGAGAGAAGGCGTAAACCTCTCTCTTCTATGTGAGCAAAGTTTTCCCATCCTAGTGCATGCCAAATGGAAAAGAATTCGGAATTCATACCTATTTTTTAGATCAAATCCGGATCATAAGCTTTCATATGAGAAAATTCACGATCTTGTGGGAGCTTGTGTGCTTGATCTTCAACTTCACTTTGTATGTCGAGGTTGTTGTTGTGAAGAAGTTCATGTGGGTTGCTTCTCTCACCCATGGGAGTGTCTTTACCTACACTCCTCCTCCGTAAACTTGGTGTAGCAATAGAAGAGGGGCGTGCACTTGAGTCTCCACCATTGCTTGAGCTTGCAGCCTCCTTTCTCTTTCCAAATTACCTCTTCATTCATTTTATGGCCACAACAAATAAGAACACAACAGAGCAAAAACTCAAAAAGAGGTCATGTTAGCAAAAGCAAAACCCCTGACGAATTTTCCCTTGAAAAACTTGAGAGCAAATTGCAAATGCAAACAAAAGCAAATCCTTTTGAGCTGGGAATAGATCAAGAGCACTTCAATGAAGAGCAAGAAAAACAATGTGAGCAAGAGTGACTTTGGGGAGCTATGAAAAGAGGTGAAGTGTGAGGAGAAGTGTCGCTCACGTCCACCATTTATAGTGTGCACTCCCCAACGGTCACTAGGGAATCAAATGTAGCCATTGGAGGAGAAAGAGCCGAAATGGCTCTTTCCCTTAGTCGGCCGAATAGGAGGATTGGCTGCACTGACAAGTGGGCCCCCTGTTCTCGCTTTTGGCAGGTGGCTCCCCAACGGCTATGGAATTAGCACGTTGGTGAATTACCACTTTTGCAACTCAGAAAATTGTTTTGTGAATAAAAACTCTTTTTTCAAAACCCAAAAATTTTCTTTTTGTGAACTAAAGAAATAAAATGATAGTTGAGAATATAAGATTCTCAACTTACTAAGAAAAATCAAATATGTAGTGGTAAACAATCAAACTAAATGGGGAAAACCAAATAAAGAGAAAAGAAAAACAAAGAAAAGGAAACTACCAATTTAACCTATTGGCTAGATATCACCACCATTCGATGAGACGGACATTCCTCCTTCATTTCTTGACATCCGAGCCCGGAGGGATGGGCTTGGACCGCTTGTCTTGCTTCTTCCGCCATCCTTCTTTGGCGGCTTGGTGGACTGGGGCCTTTGGGGAGGCCAGAACTTCTCCGTCTTCTTGGGGTGTCGGCGTGGACGATAAGATGTGTTCTTGTAACACCCTCATTTTCATGCATCATGCTCTACATACATTCATATACATGTTTAACATTAATCCACATAAAGAGGAATAAGTTTAAAATTGATTTGGAACAAAACCGCACTTAAAATGCTGAAAGTGCGGACTAGTCAGATTTTGGTGAGGACTAGTCTGATTTCTCTCTGACCTCGATCGAACTTGTCCATTTTCGCTCTAGACTAGTCCGATTTTGCCTCTGGACACTTTTGGACTTGTCCGGTCCTATGCGGAATAGTCCGGCGTTCCAAGAATCCTTGAAAATTTGCTAAGTACCTAGACTTGTTCGGACTAGTCTGGTGTTCCAGCAGACTTGTCCGTTTTCCTCTCTGACTAAAGTCGGACTTGTCTGATTTTTGGCCAGACTTGTCCGATTTCTTTCTGACTAACTTCGGACTAGTCCGATCCTTTTCGGACTTGTCCCATATTTTGCGACTACGAGTTGATCTTTTGTTTCACGACTTATTTCTTGGGTTTCACGTTAAGTGGGCCTAGGGACATCGTTCCTAACTCTTTTATAGCCCATGAGGGACTCTAAACCGGCCTCTACTCCTCTCAAACTCGAAATCCATCTAACCCTAGCCTCCACCTCTATATAAACAACCCCACCCCTTGGCTTGACATCTATTTGCCACTTTTCCACCCCATCCAAACCCTAGTACGTGAAGAGCCACCACCAAGGAGGGAGGAGGAGATCCAACGCAAGAAGAAGAAGAAGAGGAAACAAAAGAGGATCAAGATCTCCATCAAGTTTCATTCTTCATCACCAATTCATCTCCAAGTTTATCACCAAGCCTAGATCATCAAGATCCAAGTGCTACCTCCAAGATCCTTGATTCATTGGAGTTCTAAACATCTGGTATACCTTCTATTTCCTTTTTCTTACGTGAATTCGACCCCTAATCTCCAAATTCATGTCGATCTAGAAAACCCTAATCTGCTGTTCTCGCGTAGTGCGAACTTGTCCGGTACTATGCGGATTAGTCTGATTTTTCTGGTTAATTTCTGTTGAATTAATTATAAATTTAGATCTAATCACATCCAAACCTGTATAAACTTGTCAAAAGCTATTAGAACTAGATAGTGATCATTTAAAAGCAATCTATTAACAAGTTCTACATTGCATTTGCATCAATCATGCATGTCATGTCATATTGAGTAATATTTGTGCACTCTTTGATTGTGTTTCTTGTCTTGTATGTTTATTGTGCGGATTAGACAGATTTGCGCTAGAGAGTGTCGTGGAGGATCTCCAGCACCAAGAGTTTGAAGGCTTTGATCCTAATCAATCCCAAGAGCAAGGCAAGTGTCCTTGAAGCATATTGATCCCATTTTAAAATAAATGTTTTGTTTGCAAACTGCATGCTTGTGTCAATTTGATGGGAATCCTATGGTAGGAAGTTTACTAGCTTTGTTTAACCACCCTTGTCACCTGAAATATATGGTAGAGGGTTGGGATGGGATTTTTACCTTTTTGCTTCACTTAATTAATTGGGATGAAAGGACAACTACAGTACTTAATTTAATTATGCATTAATGAGATTGTGGTTGACATGAACTGGTTAAATCTGATATGGTAATGGTTGATCTAAGCAATCCTGGTACGTGGATGGGTTGGATGTTATGGTGGTTTTGCTTGCTTTAGATCTAACGACCAGTTCGTGGAGCGACCATCCAGGATTTACAGTGCCACCACGAGGCCAAGTATGGGTGCGGCATAGCTGATTAATTAGGGCTTTGCCAGTGCTATTTGGACCATTAAGGATGCTCGGGGAAGGGGTAGTCAGATTGGGTTTGTTGATGATTAGTGGGACTATCCTGGGATCCGAATGGCTCAAGAGAGGGCCCTTGGTTGAAGATGTGCTCAGTTGGAGGCATCGCCACCGGTGAAACCTCTATGGGGTCTAAATAGGCTAATAATCCCCTTGTAAAGGCTATTTTGTGATCTCTTGGCCACACACCTACGGAAGTGTGAGACGACATAATGGAGATTCTATAGTCATCAAAAGGTGATAAAATCACAAACACGTGGGTAAAGCGGTACAACCTCTGCAGAGTGTGTCTAAAACTATCATGATAGCCGTGCTCCCGGTTATGAGCAACATGGACCTTCACATGATTAGAGGAAAATTGAGATTTGGGATGGTTATGGTTGGTATTATGGTTATGGATGGTTATGAATTAAATTCTAGTATTGAATATGGATATTGGTATATGATGATGGATATGGAATATGGTCTGGTATTATGATAACTACATGGCTTATGATGGGTTTGTTTCATATACATATAATATATTGATTTTCAAATGTTTTAATGTACTTTTCAGCACTCAACCATTATTATATTCGTCATTTGAATCAACCACATGTCATAATTTCCACACTTGTTGAGTACGACATGTACTCGCTCTTGCAATCCCCCCAACAGTTGCAGGTCAGGATTTGGAGTTTAATGGCGATAATGCGGAGTTCTAGGCCGTGTCTACCGTCAGCTTTGCCTGTGGTGTAAATTGGAGGTGCGCTATACCCTATCGCTTATGCTGCCTAGCTGTTTAGTTTGCTTATTTAGTTTATTTCTGCTGCATTAGTTGAACTTGTCATTAATATTCATTTGAACTTGTATTCGAGGATAATATAGTTTGTGTAATAAAATTTGGTTAATTAATCTTGTTCTGTGGTAATTTTTTGTATACTCTTTTGTGAATGCAATCGTCTATGGTTGTTGAATGTCCTGGGCACACATATGCGTTCACTTGGTTCATTTTCGGAACCGGGTGTCACAGTTCTCTGCATAAATGAAATTTCTCATGAATGCAATGAGCGGGTCCACCTTTGGAGGTGTAATTTCGACCTGTTGAATGTGCTTAATATTCGACCCATACTTGATGCGGATCATAGAGCATTGCTCCAACTTCAGGCAAAAGTTAAATTTCTCCTCCTTGCCATTGATATGGAAGTGAATTTCTCCCACTCCCACATCTATGCGAGCCTTCGTGGTGCTAAGGAATGGTCACCCAAGAATGAACATCGTATCCTTCTTGACCACCATGTCGAGCACCACAAAATCCACGGTTATGATGCAATTATGGATTTTTACCGGAACATCTTTAGTGACACCCGCCGGATAACGGACTGAAGAATCAGCCAGTTGGAGCTAATTGGTGTTGGAGTAAGTTCCATGAAGTTCAGCTGTTCGAAAACCACCGTGGGCATCACACTCACACTTGCCCCGAGGTCACAAAGGCCCTTGTCAAAGTGGTGAGCTCCAATTGAGCATGAAACTATAGGACATCCAGGGTCCTTCAGCCAGTTGCCTCCTTGCATAGAAGTCATGTTGGTACTTCCCACAGGAGGTTCAGGCTGTCATGGCATCTTACCATTCTCCCTGGAGGAACAGCAGCTGCCAATTGAGCCAACTGAGTTTGCAACATATTGTTGAAACTCAATTGATTCTGGAAGGATGAGGATAGTCCTTCAATCTTGGCATTAATGCTCTCTAGGGTCTTGTCATTAGCCGATAGCTTCTTGGATATAGCCTCATTGATCTTCAGCTGGCCAATGGCATGTTCTCTCAAGTTGGGTTGATTTCCATTATTGACATTGTTATTGTATCCTCCTTGAAAGAATGGGCTTGTGGGCCCCACCCTTGACCTCCTGGAAGATAGCCGTTGTTGTTCCCTTTGTTGGCTATGTATAAGGCATCCTCACGGGTTTCTGGGCAGTCATTGCCCAAATGGCCCGTGTTGCCACAGACTTCACAAGTGATGTGAGAGTCTAAAGCATAGGCACTGCCACGTACTTCACCATTGCCTTGTCCATCAATCTTCTTCATAAGGAGGTCCAATTTGGCAGCGATCATGTCCACCTGTTTTAAGGTGTGCATGCCTCGCTGGCAGGTATGGAGGCACTCGTTGCTCCATCCCATGTTTGACACCATCTTCTCAATTAAATCTTTGGCTTTTGGGCACCGTCAATGAGAAGAAGGCACCTCCAGTAGCAGCATCAACATGGTCATGGGCAGAAGGGATCAACCCGTTGTAGAAGTTTTGGATGATGAGCCAATCATCCATCCCCTGGTGGGGACAGGCTAGGATGTACTCCTATAGCCTTTCCCAAGCCTCGGAATAGATTCTTTGGCATCTTATTGGAAGCTGGAAATTCTTTCACATAGGGCATTGGTCTTGCCCAACAAGAAAAACTTGGTGAGGAATGTAGTAGAACACTTTTCCCAAGTGTCTACAACACTTTGGTTCGCGTAGAACCACTGTTTCGATCTCCCAAGTAGAGAGAACGGAAACAACCTAAGACGAACATCATCAAGAGATACATCCTTGATCTTAAACGTGCTGCAGATCTCAAAGAACTTTTGCAGGTGAGCACTTATATCCTCGTTAGCCTTCCCACAAAATGGGTTGGCTTGCACCATAGTGATAAGGCCAGTCTTGATTTCAAAGTTTACATCTCCCGTGTTAACAGTGGGTCCAACAGGCACATTATTAGTAGAGGGAGCCAAAAACTCACGAAGGGTCTTCTGGGCCATTATCATTTCGGTTGTTGGTGTAGTTGTGTTGGCTTGCTTTGCTGCTCGAAGCTTCTGAGGAGTAACAACATGAGGTCGATCTCTCAGAAGGGATTCAGGATCTTCAACAAAGTTTTTCGATAAGCAGAAACCAGACATACACTACCCTATTTTCACATAGAATGCAAAAACAAAGAAGGGTTATCCTACTAAAACCTACCAGGGTCCTATCCATTCACTCAATCATGCAATATTCGGCTGCCTTCCCCGGCAATGTCGCTCGAAATGCTTGTTGATGATCCCTACACACTACTAACAATTCATCTCTAGCAGTGGTGCTAGAAAACGCTTGTTAATAGATTATAGATTATATATGTAAATCCGAAAGTGCACGGAAACTATCGATATAGCATTTCCCCTTTAAGAGTACTCAAAGGGTGTCATGTATATTCTCCCAAAGGAAGGCTAGATGGAAGTAAAGCAATCATCAAATGGAGAGGCTAGGTTGGCCTATGTAGGGTTCTAGCAAGGATGGATAAATGATAATTGGAGTAGTGTGACACACACAAGAGCATTCTATCCTAAGGGGATAAATGGGGTAAAGAGGAACTATGCTAAGGGTTAGGTAGAGACTCCTACGATGCTTCTAATGTACATATACATAGCCTAATGTAGTTACTAATAATCATATTAATTATGAATTCTCATGCTAAGTGGATTAACACATCGTGCACGGGTTTACCCTTAGCAATACTAGGACGACTCCCACCAAGAGCCTAGCATAGCCGAACGTGGATTACAAAGGACAGATAGGGCTGTCACCACCTACTGCCTACCTCTTCAATCCGTAGGTCTACGAGACTTTCAACGCTACTCTCTATCCTAGCACCATGCTATCATATTAAGTAATTACCTTAAGAGCCTAGGCACAAGCCATCCTAAGGCAATGAACTAAATCATCGTTGAACAAATGTTAATTCATAGCATAAGTGATTCATGTTAACACAATCGTGCCATAGCTAATTAGACTATAGTGGGGGTTGGTAGTGTTTATGATGATATAATTAGAATGGTATAGCATAATCATAAATACTACTGCCACATACATGGAATCCACAATCAAACAAGAAATGCTTCATCCAAGTATATGAACAATAGAAGACTAAAGATAACATCTTTATTAAGAGCAAAGTCACAAATACAAATAGGAATATAAGAGCCATACCTTTCTCAATTTGGAATTGGGAAGAAACTCCTTCTACTCCTCTCCTACAAAGACTATGTACTAGAGACTCTACTCTCTACAGCCTATACTCCTCAAAACCCATGGAGAGTAGTGGATACAATGGATGAATACTCAAGTGGTGTGTGTTGAAGTGAGGGGTGAGGGGTCCTATTTATAGCTTGGAGAAGGGTCGGTTCCCACCACCAAAAGCGCGCGAATCAGTCTTCATCGTGACCAGGGCACCACAGGGAGTCGACACGTGGAAGCTGACCGAGTTTGGCGCCAACAAGGTTTTGGCCGAAAACCCTAGTCAGCCGAACAGAAAGTTGGACCATTTCCTGTGTGCTTCCTAGGGGTGACTTCCAGGTGGGTCCCTTTGATATGGGTGCTACACCGTTGTATGGCCTCGGATACTTCTGATTGTAGGTCGTTTGATCCATGTGGTGCCACATGTTGTCGCTTGATTGGCTGGAATGATATTTTATAAGATATATCCCCTTGTTTCACTTCGAGTCTCCATAAAATGCCTACATGCACTACTTTCTCCAAGGACAAGTGGAAATAGGTTAAATAGAAAGGTGATGTGTGCAAGAAATGATATTTTCTTCTGATAATTGAGTTATATTGACGGGCAAAATTGGTATATAACAGCCGTCAACAATAATCTTCATTAATTAATTCTCGGTCGGTTTCAATATATTCAAATGAAGTACATTCTATTGCTCCTACCCTAGTAGCAATGCGGTAATCAATGAAGTGCATTCAATTGGCTCTTTCCTTGAAATGTAATCTAACCATTGTGTCATCATTGCAATAACTTGAGCAACTTTTATCTTTTTAACCATGGCAAATACAATTTTCAGTTCATCATCATGGATTATTCTTACATCTCCTCTAGGGAACATAGTCATAGCCACCCATCTATGCATCAAGCGTAAGGTAGGATTTTGCAAGTGGCTATTCCTAGGTGCACTACATCTGACCTCACTAGTCAATTCATGCCAAAAAACTTGTTTGTTAAACTTATGCAAAGTGTCTAAATCTAGCAAATAACGTTTATGGAAGCCTATGATTTCACTTAATTTTTTCCATAGGATGTTGTATTATCTTTGAATTATCTAAAAGTAATACCAACAAATCCTATTTTGAGGGTGCAAAAGAATTGTATAGTGAGAAGGCGTGAACCTTTCTCCTCTACGTGATCAAATATTTCCCATCCTAATGCACGCCAAATGGAAAAGAATTCGGAATGCATACCTATTTTGGAGATCAAGTCCGAATAATAAGCTTTAGTGTGATAAAACTCATAATATTGGAGGAGCTTGTGTGCTTGGTCTTCTAGTTCACTTTGTATGCCGAGGTCGTTGTCGTGGAGAAGTTGTCGCGGGTTGCTCCTCTCACCCGTGGAAGTGTCTTCACACACACTCCCCCTCTGTGGACTTGGTGTAGCAATGGAGGAGGGACGTGCACTTGAGTCTCCAACATGGCTTGAGCTTGCAGCCCCCTTCCTCTTCTCAAACAACATTTTCATTCCTTTTATGACCACAACAAGCAAGAACACAACAAGGCAAAATACTCAAAAAGAAGTGATGTTAGTGAAAACAAAATCCTCCACGAATTTTCCCTTGAAGAGCTTGAGAGCAAATTGCAAATGCAAACGAAAGCAAATATTTTTGAGTTGGATTTGAGCAAGAGTGCTTCAATGAAGATCAAGGAAAGAATGTGAGCAAAAGAGTGACTTGGGGAGGTGTAAAATTAGGTGAAGTGTGAAGAGGGGTGCACCTCACAGCCACCATTTATAGTGTACACTCCTCAACGGTCAGAAGGGAATCAAATGTAGCTGTTGTAGGAGAGAGAGCCAAATTGGCTCTTTTCCCATGTCGGCCGAGCAAGGGGGTCAGCCGCACTGAAATGTGGCCCCCCTAATTCCTCTTTTAGCAGGTGGCTTCCCGACGGCTATAAAATTATCACGTTTGTGAAATGCCACATTTGCAGCTAAGAAATATTGTTTTTCGAATAAAACCCTTTTTCGGAACCAACAATTTTCTTTTTGTGAAAAATAAATAAATAAAAATGATGGTTGAGTATATAAGATTATAAACTTGCCAATAAAAACCAAATATGCAGCGGGGAAAAATAAACTAAGTGGAAAAGCCAAATGAAGAGAAAAGAAAAATCAAAGAAAAGATAACTACCAATTTTCCTATTGGCTAGGTCTCACCACAGTCCGATGAGATGGATGTTGACGGCATTATATACCAATTTCATCCGTCAATTTAACTCAATTATGTGAAGGATTTGTCATTTCTTGCACACATCACCTTTCTATCTAACCCAATTCCACTTGGACTTGGAGAAATATGTGTATGCAGCATTTTATGCAGGAAATGAGGAAATGTAGAGGGACCAATCCTATAAAATATCATCCCAGCCAATCAAGCAACGACACGTGGCATCCCATGGATCAAATGACCCACAAACAGAAGTATCCGATGAGAGCCAACGGTGTATCACCCATATACATCAAGGGGGCCCACCTGGCAGCCACCTGGAGGAAGCACTCCGCGTTTGGAGTGCTGACCAGGTTGGCCGAACCCCTGGTTCGGCCGACCTCTTCCTGGCGCCAAACTCGGTCAGCCTCCACGTGTTGGCTCCTCCCGGCTTCCTGGAGTCAATGGTGACTTACTCGCGTGCTTTTGGTGGCGGGAACCGAACTCAACACTAGTATAAATAGGACCCCCTACCCCTCACTTCAACACACACCACTTGAGCTTCATCTCTATTGTATACACTATCATCAATAGTCTTAGAGGAGTTAGGTTGTAGAGAGGAGAGTCTCTAGTCCCAAATCCGAATTGGGAAAGGAGTAAGAGTCTCTCTCTTCCCAATCCTACATTGGGAAAGGTATGGCTCATGTATTATTTCTTGTATTTGTGACTTTATGCATCATGAAGATAGTATCTTTAGTCTCTACTTATACATATACTTGGGCAAAGCGTTTCTTGTTTGATTGTGGAGTCCATGTATGTGGAAGGTATAGCTTCTATGACTATTTCATCACGAACATATCTCATTATCATAGAAGCTATAGACCCCCACTATAGTCTTGTTAATTATAACATAACTAGGTTAGTATGGATAATTATGTTTTGTATCAACATTGGTTCAATGATGATTCAATTCATTGCCTTAGGATGGATTGTGCCTAGGCTCTTAAGGTAATTACTTAATATGCTAGCATGGTGCTAGGATAGATAAGTAGCATTGAATGTCTCATAGACCCAAGGATTGAAGAGGTAGGCAGTAGGTGGTGACAGCCCTATCTGTCCTTTGTAATCCTCCACGTTCGGCTATGCCACAGGCTCTTGGCGGGAGTCGCCCTAGTATTGCTAGGGGTAAGCCCATGCCCGATGTGTTGAACCACATAGCATAAGTATTCACTATTGATCTAGCTTATGGATAATTAGTTTAGGCTATGTATATGTACAACAGAGCAAAGTAGGAGTACCTCCATAACTCTCAACCTTAACTAACCTCTAGGATCCTCTTACCCCCTTTAGACTTGAAAGCTTTTGTGTGTGTCACACTACCTCCACTATTATTTTATCCATCCTTACTAGATTCTTACCTAGATCTTTCTACCCTTTTCACTCGATGATTGTTATATCTCTACCCCGCCTTCCTTTGGGATCAAATAAATGACACCCTTGAGAATACTCTTAAGGGGAAATGCTGCAATGATAACTACGTGCGCTTGCGGAATTCACTCTGTGATCCAATAGAACCATTAACAAGCATTTCTGACACATCAGTTGGATATGTTTAGTTAATGGTGCATAAGTAATACCAACAAGCATTTCTGGCACCATTGCCAGGGATGATTTGTTAGTATACCTTAGGAGCCATCAACAAGCATTTCTGGCGCCGTTGCCGGGGAAGGCATATAGATATATAACATGACTAAGTGAATAGGATAGAACCCTGGGTAGGATTTTAGTACGATAACCATTCTTTGTTTTCGCATTTTAAATGTGAAAACAGGGTAGTGTATGTCTGGTTTCAGCCTGCCGGAAAACTTTGTTGAAGATCCCAAATCTCTTCTGAGAGACCGACCCCTTGTCGTTACTCCTCAAAAGATTCGAGCGGCAAAGCAAGCCAGCATTTCTGCACCAATAATCCAAACGCCAATGGCCCAGACGACCCTTCGTGAGTTCTCAGCTCCCTCTGCTAACAATGTTCCTATTGGGCCCACTGTTAAAATGGGAGATGTGAACTTCAAGATCAAAACTCGCCTTATAACTATGGTGCAAGCCAATTCGTTCTATGGGAAGGCTAATGAGGATGCAAGTGCTCACCTACAACAATTCCTCGAGATCTGCAGCACTTTTAAAATCAAGGACGTGTCTCTGGATGCGGTCCGTCTTAGACTGTTCCCATTCTATCTCCTTGGGAGAGCGAGACAGTGGTTCTACGTGAGCCAATGTGCTGTAGACACTTGGGAGAAGTGTTCTACGACATTCCTCACCAAATTCTTCCCGTTGGGCAAAACCAATGCCCTACGTGGAAGGATTTCCAGCTTTCAGCAAGAGCCCAAGGAATCTATTCCCGAGTCATGGGAAAGGCTTCAGGAGTATATCCTAGCCTATCCCCACCATGGGATGGATGACTGGCTCCTTATTCAAAATTTCTATAACGGGCTGATCCCATCAGCTCGTGACCATTTGGATGCTACTGCTGGAGGAGCCTTCTTCTCATTGATGGTGCCAAAAGCTAAAGATCTTATTGAGAAGATGGTGTCCAACATGGGATGGAACGGTGAGCGTCTCCATACCCGACAGCGAGGCATGCACACCTTGAAGGAGGTGGACATGATCGCTGCAAAATTGGACCTCCTAATAAAGAAAATTGATGTACAAGCCAGTGGTGAAGTGTCTGGCAATGCCTATGCCCTAGACTCTCACATCACGAGTGAAGTCTGTGGCAACATGGGTCATATGGGCAATGATTGCCCAGAAACTCGTGAGGATGCCTTATACCTTGCCAACAACGGAAATTTCAACAACAACAATGGCTATCGTCCAAGAGGTCAAGGGTGGGCTCAACAACGCCCATTCTTTCAAGGAGGGTACAACAACAATGGCAACCCTGGAAATCATCCCAACTTGAGAGAACTTGCTATTAGCCAGCTCAAGATCAACGATGCCCTATCCAAGAAGCTGTCAGCTAATGACAAGACCCTAGAGGATATCAATGCAAAGGTGGAAGGACTATCCTCAGCCTTCAAGAATCAAGTGAGCTTCAACAAGATGCTCGAGACTCAGTTGGCTCAGCTAGCAATTGTTGTTCCTCCGATAAAGAATGGCAAGATGCCAGGCCAGCCAGAATCCCCGACGGAAAATGTCAACATGATTTTCGTACGAGAGAGCAACTGGCAGAAGGATCTCGGATGTCCTACCGTTTCATGCTAAATTGGGGCTCACCACTTTGACAAGGCACTTTGTGATTTGGGAGCAAGTGTTAGTGTGATGCCCAAGGTCGTGTTCGACCAGCTGAACTTCACAAAGATGACTCCAACACCGATGCAGCTACAACTGGCTGACTCTTTAGTCCGTTATCCAGCGGGTATTGCTGAAGACGTCCCGGTGAAGATCCGGAACTGCTTCATACCCGTGGATTCTGTGGTGCTAGACATGGACACTAAGAAAGATACACCACTAATTCTTGGGCGTCCATTCCTCAGCACTGCAAAAGCTCGCATAGATGTGGGAGCTGGAGAAATCGACTTCCATATCAATGGGAAGGAGGAAAGGTTTAAACTTTCGGCCAAAATCAGAACAATGCTCCATGATTCGAATTAAGTATGGGCCGAATGATAAACACATCAGAGAGGTCAAAGTCACACCTCCAAAGGTGGACTCACTCATTGCATCCATGAGAAGATTAATCTACGAGGAGAATCCGTCGTTTCGACCACGCCGATATCCAAAGGCGACGGAATCATCTGGACCTTCCGAAGGCCCAAGTCCACCAAGCCGCCAAAGAAGGAATGGCAGAAGAAGCAAGACAAGCCATCCAACCCATCCCTCCGGGCCCGGATGTGAAATGAAGACGGAGGAGTGTCCATCTCATCGGACGATGGTGAGACCTACGCCAATAGGTCAAATTGGTAGTCATCCCACTTTATTTTTCTTTCTTTCTTTTTTCCACCCCATTTGGATGTTTCCCATTGAATATTTGATTTTTCCTAGCAAGTTGAGAATCTTATATTCTCAACTATCGTTTTTCTTTCTTTCTTTTCAAAAGAAAATTTTTATTGGATTTGAAAAAAGGGTTTTTATTTGAAAAACAATTTTTTTCTGAGCTTCACATGTGGCATTTCGCCAACGTGCTAACTTTATAGCCGTTGGGGAGCCACTTGCCAAAAAGGGGAACCAGGGGGGCCACCTGTCAGGTCGGCCGAAACCCCTGGTCGGCCGAACGGGGAGTGGAGCCAAATTGGCTCCTCTTCCTCCAACAGCTACATTTTGAACCCCAAGTGACTGTTGGAAGGTGCACCCTATAAATTGTGGCCGTGGGGAGCACCTCTCTTCACACACCACATCATTTTACACCTCCCCAAGTCACTCTCTTGCTCACCTTGTTTTTCTTGCTCTTCATTGCAACACTCTTGCTCAAATCCATCCCTAAAAAGATTTTCTTTTGTTTGAATTTGCATTTTACACTCAAGCTTTCAAAAGGAGAAAATTTGTTGAGAGTTTTGTTTTCCAAACATCGCTCTTTTTGGATTTTTCTCTCCTTGTTTTGTTCTTGCTTGTTGAACTCAAAAAGACACGAAGAGGTTGTTTGGAAAGAGGAAGGAGGTTGCAAGCTCAAGCCATGAAGGTTCTAGTGCACGCCTCTCTTCCATGGGTACAAGCCCAAGGAGGAGAAGTGTGTGTGAGGACACTCCCATGGAAGAGAGAAGCAACCCACACCAACTTCTTCATGACAACGATCTCGACATACGGAGCGAAGTTGAAGATCAAGCACACATGCTTCTCCAAGATCGTGAGTTCCGCCACACCAAGGCTTAAGATGCACATTTGATCTCCAAAATAGGTATGGACTCCGAATTTCTTTCCATTTGGCATGCAATTGGATTTGATGACTTTTCTCACATAGAGGAGAAAGGTTCACATGTTCTCACTATCCAATTACTTTGCACGCTAAGAATTGGATTTGATGGTATTTCTTTTAGATTATTTCAAAAAGAATACAATATCCTATGGAAAGAATTACGTAGCATCCTAGGCTTCCATAAACGGTGTTTGCTAGATTTAGACAATTTGCCTAAGTTTAACAAACAAAGTTTTTGGCATGAGCTAACTAGTGAAGTCACATGTAGGGCTCCTAGGAATAGCCACATCCAAAACCCTATCTTACGCTTCATGCATATATGGTGGCTATGAATATGTTCCCTAGGGGAGATGTTAGGGTTGTGCGAGATGATAAATTCAAAATTTTGTTTGCCATGACTAAAAGGATAAAAGTTGCTCCAGTCAAAGCCATGATGACACAATGGTTAGATTACATTTCAAAATCAGGACCAATTGAATGCACTTCATTGATTACTCATATTGCTGATAGGGTAGGACCAATTAAATACTCTTCATTTGAATATAAACTGAAAGAGAGTTAATTGATGAAGACTATTTAGTGCAAGGACATACCCTTAAGCATGATCAAGATGGGTCCTTGATATTTTCTATCCTGGCTTTGTCAATGAAATTCGGTTACCTAACCCGAATTATCATTTGTACAAATGTCGGAGGCTAACCATTAATCTTCTTACCCTTGAGGAAGCAAGAAGAAGTAATGTCTCTGGCAGGGTAACAAGGAATCGTGCGAGGGCTGCAGCCACAGGCATGCCACCGATAATCTCTCCGGTCCATGAATACCAAGAGGAAGAGAACCCAACGGGTTATGTGCCCGGATGGACTCAACCTCTGACGTATGAGACTGGGGGATCATCTTGGAAAGAATGGCAAAGGGATCCACCCTTATCCACTTCAAGCTCTAGCAGCTTGCCCCCAACGTCCATGAGAGGACATCATTCATTTTTGGCTAGAAGTCATCATGACTATAGCCAAGGACAGACCTCACTAGACGTATTGGAGAACTTGAAGTGAGAACGGGTGACATCTATAGCACACTCCAAGAGCATGTTCAAGGTACCCAGGATTGGCAACAACACATGGATGCTCAATTCACCAACTTCAACACGGCGCTACAACAACAACAAGCCAATCTTGCAGCGTACTTCCGTCATCAAGGGTTCAACCCTTATCGCAGAGGTAGTTGAAGAACAAGCTTGGGGGAGGACCCCCACTTGAGGTAACATGTATCACATTCCTTGCATATTTATTTTCCATCCATCATCCACCTTGCATGTAAGAAAAATAATAGGTTAGATTTGCTTTCATCAAATAAAGATGTTCCGTAAGATTGATTTAGAATTCACATAGATGAAATGATGAATAGTTGCTCTATTTTATTTTCCTAAGTCTCTAGTTTATACTTGCTACTCTCTAAATATTGCTTTCATTGGTTTGAAATACTTTTACCTTAATTTGGAAATTGTGGGTAGCAAAAGCTTGATCTAATTCTAGGTTGTTGCAAGACTAGAATTGGTAATAGGGCTGCTAGTCCTAGTTTGAAAGTAAAACTTAGATTTCCGGAGAAATTCTAAAAAGATTTAAGTTTCCCCCAATTGATTGGAAATACCTAGCAAAGCCATATGATGTTCATACATAGACAAAACCTTATGCATATGCTATTTGCCTTCACATTGAGCCTAGTCAAACTAGTATAGACCTATGTGAGAAATCATTCAACTCTTTTTGAATTCAAGACTTCACTTGCACATGCTATACTTCTACACTAGAAGGAAGCAAAATTCCATCATACCCACCATTCCACAATAAAAAGAGAAACTCCATGTTATTCATGTTTTGCAAAGAAAGGGAGTAGAAGACATGGCTACAAAAATGAAAAAAAAAGGCATGCTTACATCATAAGCATGAAAAAAAAGGAAAAAAAAAAGAAAAGTAGCCATGTTTCATCCCTGCAAAAGAAAGAGAGATTATACCAAAAAGTAGTTATCTCAAGTATCCACATCCACTTCCACTCCATCACACATGCACTAGTCTTGAATCAAAAAGTTTTGATTTGAATTCTCCTAAGGCTTACTCTTTTGAATTAGCAATATATGTGATGCAAATATGCCTACTTACTTTCCTTACCAAGCTCCACATACAAGCCATATCCAATGAGTAGGAATAGTAGAGGCACAATGCTTTGATGAGGAAATATTTCCACTATCCACAAAGGAGTGATTGAGAGAATCAAATTGAGGTACTTAATATCTAAATTGAATTCTCCGGGATTTTAGTGGAACTTGATTTCTAGGCTATGTTTGCTCCATTTGCTATTCTACCTTTCAACTACTCATGAATATGAGAAAGCATAAGCCCCATGATAACTTAAGAAAGGTAGGGTATCATAGCCAATTTCTGCAATACTAGGTAGATTATCTTGTTGTGCATTAGATACTTTTGAAAATAAGACATTGTAGCAACTCCTGATCATCAACCTAAAGTCTTGACCTTGCTCGGGACGAGCAAAGGATAAGCTTGGGGGAGTTTGTTGACGGCTGTTATATACCAATTTCATCCGTCAATTTAACTCAATTATGTGAAGGATTTGTCATTTCTTGCACACATCGCCTTTCTATCTGACCCAATTCCACTTGGACTTGGAGAAATATGTGTATGCAGCATTTTATGCAGGAAATGAGGAAATGTAGAGGGACCAACCCTATAAAATATCATCCCAGCCAATCAGGCCACGACACATGGCATCCCATGGATCAAATGGCCCACAAACAGAAGTATTCGAGGAGATCCAACGGTGTATCACCCATATACATCAAGGGGGACCACATGGCAACCACCTAGAGGAAGCACTCCACGTTTGGAGTGCTGATCAGGTCGGTCAAACCACTGGTTCGGCCGACCTATTCCTGGCACCAAACTCAGTCAGCCTCCACGTGTTGGCTCCTCCCAGCTTCCTGGAGTCAATGGTGACTGATTTGCGCGCTTTTGGTGGCGGGAACCAACCTCAACACTAGTATAAATATGACCCCCTACCCCTCACTTCAACACACACCACTTGAGCTTCATCTCTATTGTATACACTATCATCCATAGTCTTAGAGGAGTTAGGTTGTAGAGAGGAGAGTCTCTAGTCCCAAGTCCAAATTGGGAAAGGAGTAAGGAGTCTCTCTCTTCCCAATCCTACATTTGGAAAGGTATGGCTCATGTATTCTTTCTTGTATTTGTGACTTTATGCATAATAAAGATAGTATCTTTAGTCTCTACTTATACATATACTCGGGCAAAGCGTTTCTTGTTTGATTGTGGAGTCCATGTATGTGGAAGGTATAGCTTCTATAACTATTTCATCATGAACATATTTCATTATAATAGAACCTATAGACCCTCACTATAGTCTAGTTAATTATAACATAACTAGGTTAGTATGGATAATTATGTTGTGTATCAACATTGGTTCAATGATGATTCAATTCATTGCCTTAGGATGGATTATGCCTAGGCTCTTAAGGTAATTACTTAATATGCTAGCATGGTGTTAGGATAGCTAAGTAGCATTGAATGTCTCGTAGACCCACGGATTGAAGAGGTAGGCAGTAGGTGGTGACAGCCCTATCTGTCCTTTGTCATCCTCCACGTTCGGCTATGCCATAGGCTCTTGGCAGGAGTCGCCCTAGTATTGCTAGGGGTAAGCCCGTACCCAATGTGTTGAACCACATAGCATAAGTATTCACTATTTATCTAGCTTATGCATAATTAGTTTAGGCTATGTATATGTACAATAGAGCATAGTAGGAGTACCTCCATAACTCTCAACCTTAACTAACCTCTAGGATCCTCTTACCCCCCTTAGACTTGAAAGCTTTTGTGTGTGTCACACTACCTCCACTATTATTTTATCTATCCTTACTAGATTCTTACCTAGATCTTACTACTCTTTCCACTCGATGATTGTTATATCTCTACCCCACCTTCCTTTGGGATCAAATAAATGACACCCTTGGGAATACTCTTAAGGGGAAATGCTACAATGATATCTCCGTGCACTTGCAGAATTCACTCTGTGATCCAATAGAACCATTAACAAGCATTTCTGACACATCAGTTGGATATGTTTAGTTAGTGGTGCATAAGTAATACCAACAAGCATTTCTGGCACCATTGACAGGGATGATTTGTTAGTATACCTTAGGATCCGTCAACAATGGACTTTTCCTCCTTCTTTCATTTCTTGACATCCGGTCCCAGAGGGATGGGCTCGAACGGCTTGTCTTGCTTCTTCCGCCATTTCTTCTTTGGCGGCTTGGTAGACTTGGGGCTTTGGGGAGGCCTGGACTTCTCTGTCTTCTTGGGGTGTTGGCGTGGACGATAAGACGGGTTCTCCGTGTATATTAGTTGCCTCATGAATGCAATGAGTGGATCCACCTTTAGAGGTATGACATTGACCTCTTGAATGTTTTAGCATTAGGCCCATACTTGATTCGAATCATGGAGCATTGCTCCGGCTTTGGGTGAAAGTAAATTCTCCTCCTTGCCATTGATATGGTAGTGGATTTCTCCAACTCCCACATCTATGTGAGCCTTCGCGGTGCTAAGGAACGGACGCCCAAGAATGAGCAGCGTATCCTTCTCGACATCCATGTCGAGCACCACAAAATCCACAGCTATGATGCAATTCTGGATTTTCACGGCAACATCTTCAGTAATACCCACTGGTCAAAGACCACCTTTGGCATCACACTCACACTTGCTCCAAGGTCACAAAGTGTCTTGTCAAAGTAGTGAGCTCCAATCGAGCAAGGTATGAAGCGATATCCAGGGTCCTTCAACCATTTGCCTTTCCATAGAGAAATCATGTTGACATTTTCCACGGGAGGTTCAGGCTGCTTTGGCATCTTGCCATTCTCCACTGGCGGAAAAAAAGCTACCAATTGAGCCAACTGAGTCTCCAACATCTTTTTGAAGCTTAATTGGTTCTTGAAGGCCGAGGATAGTCCTTCAATCTTGGCGTTAATGCTTTCTAGGGTCTTGTCATTAGCCGAGGGCTTCTTGGATAATGCATCATTGATCTTCAATTGGCTAATGGCAAGCTCTCTCAAGTTGGATTGATTTCCAATGTTGCCATTGTTGTTGTACCCTCCTTGAAAGAAAGGTCGTGGTTGGCCCCACCCTTGACCTCCTGGACGATAGCCATTGTTTTTCCCATTGTTGGCTACGTATAGGCATCCTAACGAGTTTCTGGGCAGTCATTGCCTAAATGATCCGTGTTGCCACAGAATTCACAGGTGATGTGAGAGTCTAAGGCATATGCATTGCCACATACTTCACCACCGGCTTTTCCATCAATCTTATTCTTGGGGAGGTCCAATTTAGCAGCGATCATGTCCACCTCTCTCAATGTGTGCATGCCTCACTAACGGGTTTGGAGACGCTCATCGGTCCAACCCATGTTGGTCACCATATTCTCAATCAAATCTTTGGCTTTGGGCACCGTCAATGAGAAGAAGGCTCCTCCAGCACCTGCATCCACATGGTCACGGGCAGAAGGGATCAACCTGATGTAGAAGTTGTGGATAAGGAGCCAGTCGTCCATCCCATGGTGGGGACAGGCTTGGATGTTCCTGAAGCCTTTCCCATGCCCCGGAAATTAGACTCCTTAGCGTCTTGCTAGAAGATGGAAATCCTTCCACGTAGGGCATTAGTCTTGTCCAACAGAAAGAACTTGGCAAGGAATGCTGTAGAACACTCCTCCCAAGTGTCTACAGCACTTCAGTTTGCGTAGAACCACTGCTTCGCTCTCCCAAGAAGGGAGAATGGAAACAACCTAAGACGGATGACATCAGGAGAGACGTCCTTGACCTTAAAAGTGTTGCAGATCTCAAGGAACTGTTGCAGGTGAGCACCTGCATCCTCGTTAGCCTTCCCACAAAATGGGTTGGCTTGCACCATAGTGATCAAGCCAATCTTGATTTCGATGTTCACGTCTCCCTGTTAATAGTGGGCCCAATAGGCACATTGTTAGCAGAGGGAACCAAAAACTCACAAAGTCTTTTGGGCCTTTGGTGTTTCAGTTGTTGGTGCAGTAGCGCTTGCTTTCTCTGCGGCACAAAGCTTCTGAGGAGTAAGGACACGAGGTCGATCTCTCAGAAGGGATTCGGGATCTTCAACAAAGTTTTTTGGCAAGCGGAAAATAGACATACACTACCCTGTTTTCACATAAAATGCAAAAACAAAGAAGGGTTATCCTACTAAGAACCTACCCAGGGTCCTATCCTATTCACTTAATGATGCAATACTTCAGCCGCCTTCCCCGGCAACGGCGCTAGAGATGCTTGTTGATGTTTCTTACATCACAGATAAAAATCCGCAAGCGCATGGAAACTATCGATGTAGCATTTCCCCTTAAAGAGTATTCCCATGGGTGTCATTTATATTTTCCAAAGGAAGGCTAAGTGGAAGTAAAGAAATAATCAAATGAAGAGGGTAGATTGGTCTTGGTAGGGTTCTAGTGAGGATGGATAATAGATATGTGGAGGTAGTGTGACACACAAGAGCATTTTATTCTAAGATAGATAAATGGGTTTAAGGGAGATTAGACTAAGAGTTAGGGAGTTGCTCCTTCTATGCCTCTAGTATACATATACATAGCCTAGGTTAGATACTAATGAGCATGTCAATGATAAATCTGTAGGATCGAAGAGCACGTGGAAAGCTACCAGAGGGGGGTGAATGGTAGATTTAAAAATCTTACGCAGCGGAAACAATTAAACACCAAACCCTTTCGGCGGAAAAACGATCTGTTAAAGAAATCATGTGTGAGACTAATCTAAACGTGTTTCACCGTGACAAAAGTGATAGATATCAGAGAGAATCATGTCACGAAGACAACACAAAAAGAATCACTCAAATCCGTCGAAAAAAACTCAAGTTATGATCGAGAGATCAAACAATGGTCAATCTACCCTACCCGAGAAAAACAGTTCTGGAACGCTGCAAAGAAACTCGTGTAGATCATAGACCACAAATCCAATGACCGTGAAATTTTGACAGATGATAGATAATCAAGTTGTGAAGACAACAAAAAAAACACGTCAATTGGATCTGTAAAACTCGATTTATGATAAAACCACCGACAAAAGGTAGTGCTGTCCAGAAACTCGACGAGTAAAACTTGTCTGGAACAAGTCGGACGAACAAGGCACAAAAGTTCCTTCAAACTACGAATTTTATTCAATAGAACACAAGAGGAACAGCCCCAAAGTCGTCTCCATGAGCTCTGGGCTCCCTTGCTTATATAACCAGCCCTTAGGCCAACCCAATATCAACTAGGACTCCAATCCTACTCAGATCACGAATCCTAACTTTCCATAACTGCTCAAGATTCTTCTATACGCAGATAGAAGCAATCTTAAGACTTCCAAACACCTTAGGAACGTATCCCATATTCCTAAACAACTCAAATTCGTGACACACACGAAATCCTAACATAACCAACTCGATACTTTCCATACCGAGCCATAACCGACTCCGCCGCAGCCAAAGTCATCAACCGGTACGATTCGATCCTTCCGACCAGATCTTTCCTTCCTTATCCCATCTTCGGAACCATGTTGCCACGTCATGCACCGCATGCATACGTGCAAACATCTTCCTTCGACGTCCAGTAACCTTCATATGCACCGCCCTTGATTCAATCATCCTACGCGACCTCCTGATCAGCTCAACCACAGTTCCTCCCGAACTTGGTTGTTGGAACCTCATCTCCTCTCTGAGACTAGTCCAATGGATCCCGTCACCAGCCATGACTTGAACTCAAGCAACACTTGCACATGAATAAACAACCAATCCATACGAGCCCAAGTCCTCGACTTGACTCAAGTTAGTTCCGAACACAACACCTTACCTGAGAGCCTCACATAAGCATGTTGCAAAACCACAGTAACACAATATCAGTCATATCAACCAAAACGCACCAAAAAATTAGCAAATTAATACTAAGCAATCTTTCCAATCATGTAAAGCAAGTACGAAACATTGCAAATGAAAAGCAGAAGCATTGCGGTCAAGTTCCGGACCTTGCCAGAGCAACCCGGAGCTTGAGCTGGAGCTAACAAAAGCTAGTAGAACCTAGCGCCGGAGCTTACCAAAACTAGTACAACCAAGCTCCCGCCGGAGCTTACAAAACTAGTAGGACCTAGCACCGAAGCTAACCAGAACTAGTCGGAACTAGTAAACCCAAAAGCCGGAGCTAGAAAAATCAACTCCGAGATTAGCAAAAAACATGTCGGAGCTATCAAATATATGCCGGAGCTATCAAAGACATGCCGGAGCTAACAAAGACATGTCGGAGCTAAGGATAAAGCTCACCGGAGCTGACCAAAGCTTGTCGGACCTAGCATCGAACGTAACAGGAGCTACGCAAACCAAGCCGGACCTACCGTCGGACCTTGCTGTAGCTTAGAGCTAGAGTCGGACCTTGATAAAAAGGTGTTTTGTGATATTCAAAACTTTTATCATCAAAGCCAAGTGTATTCACTACAAGCCAATGTATTCAGCACATATAAGTCTTACAATCTCCCCCTTGATGAATGCATTGGCAACACCATTTAAAATCCGAACATTGGCTTATTCTCATTAAAAGTTTTGAAGAAAATTTCTCCCCCTTTGTAAATCAAAAGTAAAATGAGAAGAAAAAAATATCCCATATTATCTCTCCCCCTTTATTATCTCTCCTTATGCACATATTCTCTTTCTCTTCATGCTTATCTCTCCCCCTTTGACAATGTATTCAGCAAGTCATGAGCATGTAAACAAATTATCTCTCCCTCTTTAGTTGTTATGAGCATATTAACATATTCATATAAACAAAGCTCATCCAAGTCATACTATCAAGTACTTTACATTATCACATCAATGAAATACATAAAGTAGTGTAAGCCATGCTAGAGATCATATGTAATTTTCAATTTAAGCAAGTCATATTTCAAAACCTTATTCTAACCAACCAAGCCAAGCCTATGTCATTTGACAATAAGAAGCTTAAGGACATGGTTTTAGTCATACACAACTTCTTCCAAGTTCATATCTAAGTGCAATGACAAGCCATCTCAAAAGAAGAAGTGCGATGCATGCATATTCTCTTGATCTTTTCTCAATTTATATTTTTTCATAAAAACTCAACATGTGAGTTGATTACTTGATTAATTCTTGATGATTAAAAGAATTTGTGAGCATGCAACAAGTCCAAAACAGCAAGAAAGTTCGACCATGACCAGATTTAGTGTAAGTAATTATTCCAATTACTAGACATGGCAAAAACTACAAAATGTATAACACGAGTAATGTAGTAAGAACTTTCAACATGAAAAAGGAATCACAAAGTCATATATGTATGAAATACTATGCTCATATTATTTTAATTTCAGATTCACACAAAGACTTCCCAAGTTTCAAAAACTCCCCCTCAATTTAAGCCACGAGGATGCATAACCCCTATTTCACTACGAATGAAACAAAAACGAGTGAAATCCAAAGGTTTTGTAAAAATGTCAGCCAATTGTTTTTCGGTATCTACATGGTGAAGCACAATGTTTCCTTTTTCAACGTTATCTCGGGGAAAGTGATACCTAATGTCAATGTGCTTAGTTCTAGAATGTTGCACGGGGTTTTTAGCAATGCAAATGGCACTAGTGTTATCACAAAAGAGTGGAACACTATCTAGATCTTCAACTTGAGTGAAACCTTGAGCAACCAACCTAGCCTTATTCCTAACCACAACCCCATCCTCAGTTTGTTTATTTTTATATACCCATTTAGTTCCAATTAAAGTGTGACCTTGAGGTGGAGGTACAAGTTTCCAAATATTATTTCTTTCAAAATTTTCTAACTCTTCTTGCATGGCAATAATCCAAGATTCATTAGTGAGTGCGTGTGATATATCTTTGGGTTCAAAAGAAGCAACAAAAGTAGAATGAGCATAAGAGTTTGGATCGCAAAACCTGGACCGTGTGACTCGTTCGTGCAAGCTTCCAATCATCTGTTCTGGGGGATGATCTTTGTAAAACCGTAGGGGAACAGATGTCTCACAAGCTTCTTCTTCATTAGGTTCATCGTAGATTGATGTGCTTGTGACTTGTGGATGATCAGGACCAGCATAGGTGATAGCCGGAGCTTGTTCAACGTCTGGAGCTGGACATGTGTCAGCTTCGGAACTACCAGGCAGTATCACCGGCTCTTCTTCATCTTCGAAAATACCCTCCCCCTGAGGATACGGATCTGGTCCTGCAACACCGGAGCTAGTACCTGGGCTAGCTTCATCAAAAGACACTTCACAAGTCTCCACAATTTTGTTAGTGTCAAGTAAAAGCACACGGTAGCCTCTAGTATGAGATGGATAACCAATTGTAGGATCGAGGTTCAAACTTATCAAGATTACCATGTTTCTTAACAAAGCATTTGCAACCAAAGACCCGAAAGTGTGTAACACTAGGCCTATGTCCAAACCGAAGCTCATATGGTGTTTTACCTAGCTTAGCACGCAAGAAAACACGATTTGAGACATAACAAGCGGTTGCTAACGCATCAGCCCAAAATTTCCTAGGAGTTTGATATTCATCAAGCATAGTCCTAGCCATCTCAACTAAGGTTCTGTTCTTTCTTTCTACAACACCATTTTGTTGAGGTACATATGGTGAAGAGAATTGATGATCTATTCTATTTTCAGCACAAAAGTGATCAAAAGATTGATTTTTAAATTCAGTTCCATTATCACTTCTAATTGCTTTTAATGATCCTGGGTGATCAATTGATAATCTAAGAAATAAAGTTCTAAAGTGACTAAAAACTTCATTCTTAGATGCCATAAAGTAAACCCAAGAGTATCTAGAATAATCATCAACGATAACAAGAACATACCATTTACCTCCGAAGGATTGAACACGTGAAGGTCCTACGATGTCAAGATGCAAAAGTTGACATGGTTCAGTTGTCATGATCATTGTGAGAGGAGTATGTGAACCTGCAACCATCTTAGCATGTCTACAAGAAGAGCACACAATTTCTTTGTCCCTTTAAGCTTAGGCAGCCCACGTATGTGATCAAGAGCACTAACACGTGTTAGGTGATCAAAGCCTACGTGACCAAGTCTACGATGCCAAAAATATAAGTCCTTTGAATCATTAGCAACTAGACACCTATGCTTAGAGGAATACATATCAAAATCAGCTTTAAAAACTCTTCCAAACCGAGACATGTTAAAAATAAGCTCACTATTTGAACCTACAACTTTGCAGTAGTTTTTATTGAAAATAATTTCTAGATTTTCATCTAGCAATTGTGCAACAGAAAGCAAGTTGTATTTCAAATTTTTGACAAGTGACACATCCTTCAAAGTGTAGTGATCATTTACTTTAACCAAACCCTTAGCAATTATAGGAGTTGAAGAATTATCGGCAAAAGTAACATTCTCTACACGTGACACAAAAGAGAGGGAGGAGAACCAATCTTTGTTACCGGTCATGTGGCGTGAGCAACCTGAATCCACAATCCAAATGTTCTCCTTCCTCAAACGTGTAACCTACATAAAATCACAATACGTCGATGACTCAATACTGGGGTTAGTCAAAAGGCATTTAGGAATCCAGTACTGAGTCACGCGACGTGCAGCAGGAAAAATACGCGAAAGCTGAGATAAAACAGCAGATTTATGAGTCGAAGTTTGAGGTTTTCTATTCTTAACTCTTTTAGCGCAAGAACCAGTAGCTCCGGAGGTAAAAGAAGCAGTTCCAAAAGACAAGGCTGAAGCTCCAGAAGCAAAAGCTGAAGTTCCGAAGGAAACAATAGAAGGCACGGGAGCTCTCGGAGCTATCGGAACTATCGGAGCTGCTTTTGCAAATTTCTTACCAGAAGGTCCGGAAGCTACCTTTTCAAATTTCTGACTCACTAAAGCAGGTTGTGTTTTTCTAATTGCATGAAAGTTATAAGATCTAGCAATTTTTCTTTCCTTTTTCTGTTGTTTAGCTAGTCTATAACAAAAATCTATGACATGACCATCTCTACCACAGTAGGTACAATGAAATTTAACTTTGTGTTCATGTCTATATGAGCAAACAATATTTTTATTTGAACCCGAATGAGACAACACTCCTGCAGATTTGAAAACCACTTCCTTTTGTTTAGAAACTGTTTGAATCAAACCACTTCCTAATGACTTTACAATTTTAGGTGGATGTGCCTTAGCATGAGCATGAGAATCAAAACCTAAACCAGTTTTGTTATTGCAAGACTTGGAAGAATTCAGCAGCAAGTTTAGGTTCTTATTCCTATTACAAAACCGATCTAATGTCCTATGCATGTCATCAAGTTTATTGGACAGATCAAGGCAATTTTCACATGAAGTTTTTCCTTTTAGTTTGCAATTTGAACAAAATTTAACTTCATGAGAACGTAAATCATTGTTCAATATAGAAATTTCATTCATAGCATCCTGTAGTTTCTCATCAAGATCATCACAAGTAGAACAATGCAAATCAATTGTAGAACAACTAGTATCTTTCAAGTTTTTATCATTAAGTGCAGCAAGCTCTCTGTTCTTTTCAATTTCATCATCAAGTCTATCTAGAGTGGAGGAGTGTGCACTTCTTAATGTGGACAATTGTTCATAGATTAAGTCACATGAGGGACATGCATCATCACTAGGAATCAAAGTTTTTAAATGGTTAATTTCAGATTCTAGTGATTCAATTTTAGCAGCATTATCCCTAAGCTTTTTGTCCTTTTTCTTGACAATAATAGTTGCACGAGAAATAGCATCACACATTTCATTGCAGGTAGAACATACCTCATCGTCTTCACTGTTGTGTTCTGCATCCTCCTGACTTGATCTTGATCTTGTTTTGCCCGCCATGAAGCATATGTTGGCCAGGTCAACATCATCTTCATCACTTTCAAAGTCTATGTCACTTGAACTGAACTCTTGAAGCGCGGTGATGAAACTATTGATCATCTTGCGTCCTATGGTACCTTTCTCCTTCTTGTTGGAATTTCCAGAGGAGGTCTGGACCTTGCTTTGTTTTTCTTCCCGGGTGGTCGGACCTGAAAGGTTAGGGCATTCTGTACGAAAGTGTCCTGTTTTACCATATTCAAAACAGCGTTGAGGTCCGGAGCTTCCTCTCCTTCTAGTTCTCACATTTTGCAATGCTTTTGAGAATCTAGTAGAGATGAGTGCCAACTCCTCTTTTGGAAATTCTTCGATCTGCTCCAGGGTTAGTGAGGACAACAAAGCAAGAGTATTGCAAGATGATGATTGGCCGGAGCTAGACATATCATGTTTTGAAACAAATGCAATAGACTTATTGGGGTTCTTACGTGCCAGGATGTCAATTTCATGAGTTTTTAGTTTAGAATAGAGTACATCTAATGTAAGAGAACTCATGACAGTAGATTCACGAATAGATGTTACTTTCATCTTCCAAATTGACATGTCTAATGCACTAAGAAGTTGCCTAGCATTCTCAGCATCAGAAAAATTAACATTGACACTACGTAAGTTGCTGATAATTTTATTGAAACGAGCAAAGAGGTCATCGATAGATTCACCTGGTTGCATCTCAAAACGCATATATTCCTTTTTGAACATATCTTGTTTTACCTCCTTGATTGTGTTGGAGCCTTCATGATAATCACAAAGAGCTCTCCAAACATCGTATGCTGATCGGAGGTGCGCGACACGATCAAAGTCGCTTTGAGTGAGTCCTTGGATGATCAAGTTTCGGGCTTTGTTGTTGTTGTCGACGTCCCGTAGGTTTGTGGCCGTGACTTGATCATTGGGTGGCACTTCAAAAGGCTTATACACCTTCTCCCATATTGCAAAGCCTTGTGCCTGGATGAAGGCCTCGATGCGTGCCTTCCAAACCTGGAAATCAATACCAGCAAACACACAAGGTTTGGCGGAATACTTCTCCATGATGATTAGTCAAAAACACATGCAAATCTCAGGGATTAGAGCACCGTGGCGCTGATACCAATTGTAGGATCGAAGAGCACGTGAAAAGCTACCAGAGGGGGGGTGAATGGTAGATTTAAAAATCTTATGCAGTGGAAACAATTAAACCCCAAACCCTTTCGGCAGAAAAACGATCTGTTAAATAAATCGTGTGTGAGACTAATCTAAACATGTTTAACCGTGACAAAAGTGATAGATATCAGAGAGAATCAAGTCACGAAGACAACACAAAAAGAATAAGTCAAATCCGTCGAGAAAAACTCAAGTTATGATCGAGAGATCAAACAATGGTCAATCTGCCCTACCCGAGAAAAACAGTTCTGGAATGCTGCAAAGAAACTCGTGTAGATCATAGACCACAAATCCAATGACCGTGAAATTTTGACAGATGATAGATAATCAAGTTGTGAAGACAACACCAAAAAAACACGTCAATTGGATCTGTAAAACTCGAGTTATGATAAAACCACCGACGAAAAGTAGTGCTGTCCAGAAACTCAACGAGTAAAACTTGTCTGGAACAAGTCGGGCGAACAAGGCACAAAAGTTCCTTCAAACTACGAATTTTATTCAATAGAACATAAGAGGAACAGGCCCAAAGTCGTATCCACGAGCTCTGGGCTCCCTTGCTTATATAACCAGCCCTTAGGCCAACCCAATATCAACTAGGACTCCAATCCTACTCAGATCACGAATCCTAACTTTCCATAACTGCTCAAGATTCTTCTATACGCAGATAGAAGCAATCTTAAGACTTCCAAACACCTTAGGAACGTATTCCATATTCCTAAACAACTCAAATTCGTGACACACACGAAATCCTTACAAAACCAACTCGATACTTTCCATACCGAGCCATAACCGACTCCGCCGCAGCCAAAGTCATCAACCGGTATGATCCGATCCTTCCGACCAGATCTTTCCTTCCTTATCCCATCTTCGGAACCATGTTGCCACGTCATGCACAGCATGCATACGTGCAAACATCTTCCTTCGACGTCCAGTAACCTTCATATGCACTGCCCTTGATTCAATCATCCTACGCGACCTCCTGATCAGCTCAATCACAGTTCCTCCCGAACTTGGTTGTTGGAACCTCATCTCCTCCCTGAGACTAGTCCAATGGATCCTGTCACCAGCCATGACTTGAACTCAAGCAACATCTGCATATGAATAAACAACCAATCCATACGAGCCCAAGTCCTCGACTTGACTCAAGTTAGTTCCGAACACAACACCTTACGTGAGAGCCTCACATAAGCATGTTGCAAAACCACAGTAACACAATATCAGTCATATCAACCAAAACGCACCAAAAACTTAGCAAATGAATACTAAGCAATCTTTCCAATCATGTAAATCAAGTACGAAACATTGCAAATGAAAAGCAGAAGCATTGCGGTCAAGTTCCGGACCTTGCCAGAGCAACCCGGAGCTTGAGCCGGAGCTAACAAATGCTAGTAGAACCTAGCGCCAGAGCTTACCAAAACTAGTACAACCAAGCTCCTGCAGGAGCTTACAAAACTAGCAGGACCTAGCACTGGAGCTAACCAGAACTAGTAAACCAAAAAGCCAGAGCTAGAAAAATCAACTCGGAGCTTAGCAAAAAACATGTTGGAGCTATCAAATATATGTCGGAGCTATCAAAGACATGCCGGAGCTAACAATGACATGCCGGAGCTAAAGATAAAGCTCATCGAAGCTGACCAAAGCTAGTCGGACCTAACGTCGAGCGTAACTGGAGCTACCCAAACCAAGCCGGACGTACCGTCGGACCTTGCTGTAGCTTAGAGCTAGAGTCGGACCTTGATAAAAAGGTGTTTTGGTGATATTCAAAACTTTTATCATCAAAGCCAAGTGTATTCACTACAAGCCAATGTATTCAGCACATATAGGTCTTACAAAATCCTTATGCTAAGTTGTTCAGCACATCGAACATGAGTTTACCTCTAGCAATACTAGGATGACTCCCGCAAAAAGCCTATGGCGTAGCCGAACATTGAGGATTACAAGGACAGATAGGGCTGTCACCACCTACCGTCTACCTCTTAGATCTGTGGGTCTACAAGACATCCAACGCTACTCAACTATCCTAGCACCATGCTATCATATTAAGTAAATACCTTAGGAGCCCAAACACAAGCCATCCTAAGGCGATTACTAACCTAAACATCATCGAACCAATATTGAAACATAGCATAAGTTATTCATATTATCATGGTCATGTCATAACTAATTAGACTATAGTGGGGGTTTGTTGTGTTTATGATAATATAATAAGATTGTTATGACATAATCATAAAGACTCCTCCTACCACATACATGGAATCCACAATCAAACAAGAAACGCTTTATCCAAGTATATGAATAAAAGAAGACTAAAGATAGCATCTCTATTAAGAACAAAGTCACAAATACAAAGAGGAATATATGAGCCATACCTTTCCCAATTTTGAATTGGGAAGAGAGAGACTCCTTCTACTGCTTCCTAACTTGGACTATGGACTAGAGGCTCTCCTCTTTATGGCCTAAACTCCTCTAAGACTATGGAGAATAGTGGATACAATAGAATGAATATTCAAGTGGTGTGTGCATGAAGTGAGGGTAGGGGATCCTATTTATAGCTTGATAAGGGTCAGTTCCCGCCACCAAAAGCGCGTGAATCAGTCTTCATCATGACCACGGCACTGTAGGGAGTCAACACATGGAAGTTGACTGAGTTTGGCACCAGGCACAAGTCGGTCGAGCTGGTGGTTCACCGACCTGGTCTTTGCGCCGTTGAGGTTGTGCTTTCTCCAAGTCACTTACATGTGGGTCCCATTGATTGATACGAGTGATACACTGTTGGATGGCCCAGGATACTTATGTTTGTGGGCCATTTGATCCATGTGATGCCACATGTTGGCGCTTGATTGGCTGGGATGATATTTTATATGATTGCTCCCCCTCTTTTACCTCATTTCCTACATAAAATGCCTACATGCACTATTTCTCCAAAGACAAGTGGAAATAGGTTAAGTAAAAAGGTGATGTATGCAAGAAACAGTATTTCCTTCACATAAGTTAGTTTTATTGACGGGTGAAATTGGTATATAACAACCGTCAACACACGGCTAAAATCTTCCGCACCGCATCATCTAGATAGCCCAAAAATATAACAGGTAGGAGTCTTTCCATGATTATGTGATAATCATGACTCTTCAACCCAGTGAGGTTTCCAGTGTTCACATTCACGACTCGTTTTAGGCTGGCTGCATGACCTTCTGGCAATTTCAAAGTTTGCAACCATTTCATGACTTCTTTCTTTTCTTTAGGTCGAAGAAAGAAAGAAGCACGTGGCTTACCACCACTTTCAGAGATTTCAAGAGTTGGACGGTTACAAATCTCCGCCAAATCCTGTCTAGCTTTTATATTGTCTTTCATTTTGCCCATCATATCCATGCATGTGCTTATGATACTTTTGCTCATGTTACGCTTCTGATGCATGACATCAATGTTGTGCATTAGAATCAACGACTTCACATACGGTAGCACCCAAAGTCCACATATGTAAGTCCAATTGTGTTCCTCTCCGTAATCTACAAAATATCCAGGACGACCTTCATCTGACACCAGTTTGTCCAATATATCAGAAATTTTTGACTGTTAAGATGTTTTGGTGGTCCTTTAGTGACTTTTTTTCTTTTCTGAAGACATGCCTCTATTGCCTAAATATGTGAACCGGAGGCAGCCAGCCTCTGTGAAAATCGAAATAAGATATCATGCCTCTGTTAGTAAGTCGAAAGCAATCCATGTCCGAAGCACATATAGTACATGTCAGACGACTATGAATGTTCTAATTTGAAAACATGTCGTATCCTGACAAATCATGGACGGACCACAAATAAGCAGCTCGAAGTTTGAATTTCTGCTTTTTATAACAGTCGTACAGTTTGACTCCTGTCCACAACATTTTCAATTCTTCGATCAGCAGTTTCAACATCACGTTGAGACGAGACCCAGGATAATCCAGCCCAGGCTCAATGAGGTTGAGGAACATGAACTCGTACTTCATACAAAAAGCCAATGGCAGGTTGTACGGAATGACAAAGACGGGTCAACAAGAGTATGACGTGGCGTTTGTACTGAACGATGAGAATCAATTTGTTGCTAACTTGATGCGAACATTTCTATCATCAGAGCAAAATCTGGATCGAAATGGTACAACACCTTCCATGCATCATCGTCGGACGAGCGCATCAAGAATTATTTTTTCTCACGTACACCTTCTTTGTGCCATCTCATGTGTCTTGTGATTCTTTTTGAAAGAAACAACCGCTTCAACTAAGGAGTCATGGGCAAGTAACAAAGCTGCTTATGTGCAACATCTGTCATCACATTATCGCCATCGTCATTAACTTCGACACACCTCGATTTATCACATCTCAAGCACCTGTTCACGTTGGCATGCTCTTTCCAGAATAGCATGCAGTTGTCTGGGCACACATTATTTTCTCATAGTTCATATCGATACTAGGTATCAATTTCTCCGACTGATACATATCTTTAGGCACTTTGTGAGGCTGTGTAAAGATACGCAGATCAATATAATGAGATCATTGTAGCAGTTGTTGGAAAAGAAGTACGTAGACTTAATTTCCACAAATCTGTTCATAAAAGAAAGGATGGTCACATCTGTGAGTTCATGCAACGGTTGTTCTAATGCATTGAGAATCTTGAAGAAGTTGTCTTCATCCATTGTAGGAGGATTCTCCGCTTCCATAGCTTCTAGCATGTCATCCATCCTATCAGCCCCCGTTCTATCATCATCCTCATCCACTTCTTCTACGACTCGAGATTTAGTCTCGCCGTGGAAGGTCCACACATCATAATGTGGCTTGTATCCATTTCGACACAGGTGTACCGAAAGTTCCATTCTGTTCAAAATTTTTGTGTTCCGACATTTCATACATGGGCACCGCACCTTATCATCCTTGACAATGAAAATGATTGATCTAAAAATTGATCTATCTTGATGAACCACTCATCCGAGTGACCACCAGATCTGCTCTTCCAACCAATATACATCCAACTGTGGTCTTCACCCATGTTTGACTCTGTATTACAAAGCTAGAGAGAAATTGTTGTTATTTCATACATTTTTTAATGTCACGACCCTACATCTATTGGAAAGGAAAGGTCACTATAGGATGGAAGAGCACGTGTAAAGCTACCAGAGGGGGTGAATGGTAGATTAAAACTTTTTAGTGGAAGCAACGAAAATACCCCACGGCAGAAAACCGATATGTTAAAGAAACCATGGGTGTGACTAATCTAAACGTGTTCAACTGTGAAAAAACTAGTATAAATTGTAGAGAATAAAGTCACAAAGACGTCACAACAAGAATCACGAAAATCCGTTGAGAGGAACTCAAGTTACGATCGAAAGATCGAACAAAGGTCAATCTGTCCTACCCGAGAAAACAGTTCTGGAATATTGCAAAGAAACTCATGTAGATCGGAAACCACAAATCCAATGACCGTGAAATTTCCACACATGATATAAAATTAAGTTGTGAAGACAACTCACAAAGAATCATGACAATTGGATCTGTAAAACTCGAGTAATGACAAAACCACCGAAAAAGGTAGTGCTGTGCAGAAACTCAACGAGAAGGACTTGACGAAAACAAGTCGGACGAACAAGACACAAAAGTTCCTATAAACTACGAATTTTATTGATAAAAACACAAGAGCAACAGCCCAAAGTGTTCTACTACGAGCTCTGGCCTCTCTTGCTTATATAACCATCCCTTAGGCCAACCCAAACATAACTAGGACTCTAATCCTACTCAATTCACGACTCAAAACTTTTTGTAACTACTCAAGACTCATCTATACACAAATAGAAGCAATCTTAAGACTTCCAAACACCTTAGGAACATATTCCACAATCCTAAAACAACTCAAATTCGTGACCCACACGAAATCCTATCATAACCAACTCAAAACTTTCCATATCTGAGTCAAACACGACTCAGTCACAGCTTGAGTCCATAACCTAGTCGGTTGGATCTTTTCGATCAATTCTTTATGTCTACATATCTTCATCACGCCTCGAAACCATGTAGCCACGTCCATGCACTCCTTGCACACATGCAAACATCTTCCAACGGCGTCCACGATACATTCATATGCATTGTTATTGATTCAAACATGTTGCGTGACCTCCCGACCAACTCAACCACAATTCCTCCCGAACTTGGTTGTTGAACCTCATCTTCTCCCTAAGACTAGTTCAATGGATCCCGTCACCAGCCATGTCTTGAACTCAAGCAACACCTACACATGAATAAACAACCGATACTTCCGAGCACAAGTCCTCGACTTAACTCTCGTTAGTTCCGAAACCACAACACCTTACGTGAGCACCTCACATAAGCATGTTGCAAACCATAGAAAATTGATAACAGCAATAACCACAACACACCAAAAAAATAGTAAAATAATACTAAGCAAACTTTCCATAGATGTAAAACAAGTTCGAAATATTTCAAAGTAAAAGCAGAATCATTGCAATCTAGCTCCGGACCTTGCCAAAACTAACCAGACCTTGAGTCGGATCTTACCAAAGCTAGCAGGACCTAACGCCGGAGCTTACCAAAGCTAGTTGGACTTAGAGCCGGAGCTAACCAAAGCTAGTCGAACCTAGACAAAGCTAGTCAAATCTTTCAAACGGACCTTGCTGATAAAGGTGTTTTGGTAGTATTCAAAACTTTTATCGCTATAGCCAATGTATTCAGCACACATTGGTCTCACAATCTTCCCCTTCATTAATTCATTGGAAACACCACTTAAAATCCAAACATTGGCTTATGCACATGAAAAGTTTTGAAAATAATTTCTCCCCCTTTTTGAAAATCAAATGAGACAGAAATAAATTTTTCTCCCCCTATACTTATTTCTCCCCCTTGCATACTTATCCCCCTTTGACAATGTATTCATCAAAGTACAAAAGAAAAATTTTAATTTGTTATCAGCACATTATAACATATACATATAAAACAAGGCCCATCCAAGTCATACTATCAAGTAACTTACACTATCACAAAAATGAGGTACATAAGTAGTGTAAGCCATGCCAGAGATCAAGTGTAATTTTGAATTTAAGCAAGGCATGAGCTCACAAACTTATCTATTTCAAAACCTGAAAGCATGATACTTGTTGCTGCATTTTATTATTTTTCAAAGCACAAATTTTTAACATATGACATTTTCAAGAGATTATATGCCGCATCTGCCTTATTCTAACCAACCAAGCCAAGCCTATGTCATTTGACAATCAGAAGCTTAAGGACATGGTTTTAGTCATACACAACTTCTTCCAAGTTCATATCTAAGTGCAATGATAAGCCATCTCAAAAGAAGAAGTGCGATGCATGCATATTCTCTTGATCTTTTCTCAATTTATATTTGTTCATAAAACTTGACATGTGAGTTGATTACTTGATTAATTCATTATGATTAAAAGCACTTGTGATCATGCAACAAGTTCAAAACAGCAACAAAGTTCGATCATGACCAGATTTAGTGTAAGTAATTATTCCAATTACTAGTCATGGCAAAAACTACAAAATGTATAACATGAGTAATGTAGTAAGAACTTTCAACATATAAAAGGAATCACAAAGTCATAAATGTATGAAATACTGTGCTCATATTATTTTAAGTTCATATTCACACATAGACTTCCCAAGTTTCAAAACCCCCCCTCAATTTAATCCATGAGGATGCATAATCCCTATTTCACTAAGAATGTAACAAAAATGAGTGAAATCCAAAGGTTTTGTGAAAATGTCAGCAAATTGTTGTTCGGTATGTACATGGTGAAGCACAATGTTTCCTTTTTCAACATTATCACAAAGAAAGTGATACCTAATATCAATGTGCTTAGTTCTAGAATGTTACACGGGGTTTTTAGTAATGCAAATGGCACTAGTGTTATCACAGAACAGTGGAACACTATCTAGATCAACCCCATAGTCCTTAAGTGTTTGAATAATCCAAAGAATTTGTGAGCAAGCACTAGCAGCAGCTACATATTCAGATTCAGCTGTGGATTTTGCAACTGAGTGTTGTTTTCTAGAGGACTAATTACCGAGAAAATGACAAGAACTGGAAGTACTTTTCCTATCAATCCTACAACCCCCAAAATCAGCATCCAAAAAAGCTTTCAAAGTAACGGTTGAGGAAGAAGGAAGAAAAATTCAAAATTCTTGAGATCCATGTAAGTACCTGAAAATTCTCTTGATGGCTTGACGATGTGAAGCACGTGGGGAAGCTTGAAACCGTGCACAAAGACATACGCTGAATTGTATGTCCGGTCTTGATGCCGTGAGGTACAAAAGTGATCCGATCATGCTTCTATATTCTTTTTGATCCACGGGTTCACCATCTTCATCAAGTTCATGTGTTGATGTTGTTCCCATTGGTGTCTGAAGAGGCTTACTTTTGTCCATGTTGAAGCGCTTGAGAAGGTCCCTTGTATACTTCGTTTGATGCACAAATGTATCTTCCTTGGTTTGCTTGATTTGCAGCCCCAAAAAGTAAGTGAGTTCACCCATCATACTCATTTCAAATTCTAACCTCATCTTTGCTGAAAACTTGGACACAAAATCATGAGAAGCACAACTAAAGATAATATCATCCACATAGACTTCAACAAAAAATGAGTCATTGCCATGCTTAAGCACAAAAAGAGTTTTATCAACCTTGCCCATGGTAAACCCCTTTTTGAGTAAGAATGTTTTTAACCTATCATACCATGCTCTAGGGGCTTGTTTGAGACCGTACAAGGCTTTGGACAGTTTGTGAACATGATTAGGAAAATCTGGATTTTCAAAACCTGGTGGTTGCTTGGTATAAACCTCCTCATCTATATAGCCATTAAGAAAAGCACTTTTAACATCCATTTGATATAACTTGAAACCTTTAGATGCAGCAGAAGCTAATAAAACTCTTATGGATTCTAATCTAGCAACAGGAGCAAAAGTTTTATCAAAATCTAGACCTTCAATTTGTGTGAAACCTTGAGCAACCAATCTAGCCGTATTCCTAATCCCGATCCCATCCTCACTTTGTTTATTTTTAAACACCCATTTAGTTTCAATTAAAGTGTCATCTTTAGGTGGAGGTACAAGTTTCCAAACATTATTTCTTTCAAAAAATTTAACTCTTATTGCATGGCAATAATCCAAGGTTCATTAGTGAGTGTGTGTGATATATCTTTGGGTTCAAAAGAAGCAACAAAAGTAGAATGAGCGTGAGAGTTTGGATCACAAAACATGGACTGTGTGACTCGTTCATGCAAGCTTCTAGTCATTTGTTGTGGGGGGTGATTCTGGTAAATCTATAGGGGAACAAATGTCTCATAATCTTCTTCTTCATCAGGTTCATCGCAGATTGATGAGCTTGCGGCTTGTGGACGATCAAGACCAGCAGAGATGGTAGTTGAAGCTTGTTCAAAGTTCGGAGCTCGACACGTGTTAGCTTCGGAACTATTAGGCTATATTACCGACTCTTCTTCTTCTACTTCGAAAATATCCTCCCCTTGAGGATATGGATCTGGACCATTTACCTCCAAAAGATTGAACACGTGAAGGTCCGGTCATGTGGCCTGAGCAACCTCAATCCACAATCCAAATGTTTTCCTTCCTCAAGCATTTAACCTACATAAAAGAACAATACGTTGATGACCCAATACTGGGGTTATTCAAAAGGTATTTAGGAATCCAGTACTGAGTCACACAACGTGTAGCAGGAAAAACACATGAAAGTTGTGACAAAATAGCAGACTCACGAGTCAAAGATTAAGGTTTTCTATTCTTAACTACTGATTTAAAAGTTGTTTCACATTTAGGCTGAAAACCAGTAGCTCCAGAGGTAAAAGAAGCAGTTCCAAAGGGAAAAGTTGAAGCTCCAGATGCAAAAATTGATGTTCCGAAGAGAACAACAGAAGGTCCGGGAGCTCTCGGAGCTATCGAAACTACTGAAGATGCCTTTGCAGATCTCTTACCAGAAGGTCTGGAAGCTACTTTTTCAAATTTCTGAGACGTTAAAGAAGGTTGCATGTTTCTAATTTTAGGTTTAGCACGAAAGTTATGAGATCTAGCAGACATTTTATCCTATTTAATTTGTTTAGCTAGTCTATAATAGAAATCTACGACATGACCATCTTTTAGTAAGTACAATGAAATTTAATTTTGTAATCATGTCTAGATGAGCATCCAGTATTAGAAACAGAATTAGATAGCACTCCTACAGATTTAAAAATTACATCCTTTTGTTTAGGGAGAGTCTTCATTAAACCTTTTCCAAATGATCTTACTACGTGAGGTGGATGTGTTTTAAAGTAAGTATGGGAATCAAAACCTAAACCAGTTTTATCATTAAAAGGTTTAGAAGAATTTAATAGCAAGTTTAGATTCTTGTTCCCATTGTAAAAACGCTCTAGTATCTTATTTTTATTGTCAAGTTATTTAGATAAAACTAGGCAGTTTTGGCATTAAGTTTTTCCCTTTAGTTTGCAATTGGAACAATATTTAACTTCATAAGAACGTAAAGCATTGTCCAGAATGGAGATTTCATTCATTGCATATTTTAGTTTCTTGTCAAGATTGTCACATGCAGAACAATGCAGATCATCTATGGAACAAGAAGCATCTTTTAAGTTTTTAACATTAAAATCAGACAGGTTTTTGTTCTTTTTCAATTTCTTTATCAAGTCTATCTAGAGTGGAGGAGTGTGCACTTCTTAATGCGGACAATTGTTCATAGATTAAGTCACATGAGGGACATGCACCATCACTAGGAATAGAAGTTTTTAAACGGTTGATTTCAGACTCTAGTGATTCAATTTTAGCAGCATTATCCTAAGCTTTTTGTCCTTTTTCTTGACAATAATAGTTGCACGAGAAATTGCATCACACATTTCATTACAGATAAAACATACCTCATCGTCATCATCGTTGTGTTCTGCGTCCTCCTGACTTGATCTTGATCTTGTTTTGCCCACCATGAAGCATAAGTTGGCCAGATCGCCATCATCTTCATCACTTCCAATGTCTACATCACTTGAACTGAGCTCTTGGAGTGCGGTGATGAATCTGTTTATCATCTTGCATCCTATGGAATCCTTCTTTTTCTTGTTGGAGTTTCTAGAGGTGGCCTTGACCTTGTTCTGCTTCTCTTCATGGGTAGTAGGACCTGAAAGGTTAGGGTATTCTGTACGAAAGTGTCCTGTCTTACCACATTCAAAGCAGCATTGGGGTCCAGACCTTCCTCTCCTTCTAGTTCTCACATTTTACAATGCTTTTGAGAATCTAGTAGAGATGAGTGTTAACTCCTCTTCTGGAAATTCCTCGATCTGCTCCAGGGTTAGTGAGGACATCAAAGCAAGACTATTGCAAGATGATGATTGGCCGAAGCTAGGCATATCACGTTGTGAAACAAATGCAATAGACTTATTTGGATTCTTACGTGATAAGATGTCAATTTCATGAGTTTTTAGTTTAGAGTAAAGTACATCTAAAGTAAGAGTACTCATGACAGTTGATTCACAAATGGATGTTACTTTCATTTACCATATTGTCATGTCTAATGCACTAAGGAGTTGCCTAGCATTCTCAGCATCAGAAAAGTTTACACTGACACTATGTACATTATTGAGAATTTTATTAAAGCGGCCAAAAAGTTTATCAATAGACTCACCGGGTTGCATCTCGAAGAGCATGTATTCTTTCTTGAACATATCCTGCTTTACCTCCTCGATCGTGTTGGATCCTTCGTGATAGTCACAAAGTGCTCTCCACACATCGTACGTCGATCGAAGGTGTGCAACACGGTCGAAGTCGCTCTGGGTTAGTCCTTGGATTATAAAGTTGCGGGTTTTGTTGTTGTTATTGACATCTCTTAAGTTTGTAGCCGTGACTTGATCGCTCGGCGGCACGTCGTAAGGCTTGTACACTTTTTTCAATATCGTGAAGCCTTGCGCCTGGATAAAAACGTCCATGTGTGCCTTCCAAACCTGAAAATCAATACCAACAAACACACAAGGTTTTGCTGAGTATTTCTCCATGAGGATTAGTCAAAAACACGTGCAAATCACACAGATTAGAGCACTGTGGCTCTGATACCAATTGTAGGATCGAAGAGCACGTGTAAAGCTACCAGAGGGGAGGGTGAATGGTAGATTAAAACTTTTCAGCGGAAGCAACAAAAACACCCCTCGGCAGAAAACCGATCTATTAAGGAAACCGTGTGTGTGACTAATCTAAACGTGTTCAACTGTGACAAAACTAGTATATATTGTAAAGAATAAAGTCACAAAGACGTCACAACAAGAACCACGAAAATCAGTCAAGAGAAACTCAAGTTATGATCGAATGATCGAACCATGGTCAATCTGTCCTACCCTAGAAAAACAGTTCTGGAACACTGCAAAGAAACTCGTGCAGATCAGAAACCACAAATCCAATACTGCAAAATTTTCATAGATGATATAAAATTAAGTTGTGAAGACAATCCAAAAAGAATCACGTCAATCGAATATGTAAAACTCGAGTTATGATAAAACTACCAAAAAATATATTGTTGTGCAGAAACTCGACGAGAAAGACTTGACAAAAATATATCGGACGAACAAGACACAAAAGTTCCTTCAAACTACGAATTTTTTTGATCAAAACACAAAAGGAACATCCCTATAGCACGAGCTCTGGCCTCCCTTGCTTATATAACCAGCCCTTAGGCCAACCCAAACCTAACTAGGAATCTAATTCTACTCAATTCATGAATCAAAACATTCTATAACTGCTCAAGACTCTTCTATACATAGATAGAATCAATCTTAAGACTTCCAAACACCTTAGGAACGTATCCCACATTCCTAAAACAACTCAAATTCGTGAACCACACGAAATCCTATCATAACGAACTCAAAACTTTCCATATTTGGGTCAAACACGACTCAGTCGCAGCCTGAGTCCATAACCTAGTCAGTTGGATCTTTCTGACCAATTCTTTACGTCCACATCTCTTCATCACGCCTCAGAACCATGTAGCCACGTCCATGCACTCGTTGCACACGTGCAAACGTCTTCCAACAGCGTCCATGATACCTTCATATGCATTGTTCTTGATTCAAAGATGTTGCACGACCTCCCGACCAACTCAACCACAATTCCTCCCGAACTTGGTTGTTGAACCTCATCTTCTCATCAAGACTAGTTCAATGGATCTCGTCACCAGCCATGTCTTGAACTCAAGCAACACCTGCACATGAATAAACAACTGATACTTCCGAGCACAAGTCCTCGACTTTGACTCTCGTTAGTTCCGAAACCACAACACCGTACGTGAGCGCCTCACATAAGCATGTTGCAAACCATAGCAAATTGATAACAGCAATAACCAACAAAACACACCAAAAACTTAGTAAAAGAATACTAAGAAAACTTTCCATAGATGTAAAACAAGTTTGAAATATTTCAAAGTAAAAGCAGAACCATTGCAATCTAGCTCCGGACCTTCCCAAAACTAACCGGACCTTGAGCTGGAGCTTACCAAAGCTAGCAAGACCTAGCATCGGATCTAACTAATGCTAGTCGGACCTAGCGCCAGAGCTTACCAAAGCTAATCGGACCTAGAGATGAAGCTAACAAAGCTAGTCGGCCCTAGACAATGCAAGTTGATCCTTTCATCAGACCTTGCTGATAAAGGTGGTTTGGTAGTATTCAAAACTTTTATTACCATAGCCAATGTATTCAGCACACATAGATCTCACAGTCCAAAATCCACCCAGAGTGTTCGAGGGAGCGTGCTTATGACGAGACGCGCGCTCTGGATTCGGACAAAATTTCGACAGCGTAACCCCGTTATTCTCCAACTGCACACCCGAAAATGATGCAGCAGAGAACAAAAGGACTATGCTGTTGAAATCTCATTCAGATCCAGACCCGCGTCTTGTCACAAGTCACGTCCCCTCGATCACTCCTAGGATGTCTAAAAAAGGGATAATTCCGAACTGACATGCCTCACATGCGTAATGCATGTGAGACGGGCCGGTTCGAAACGGGTAACGCAATTGTACAGGTCACGTTAATCTTTCATTTTCAAGTCATTTGAAAGACAGAGGAAAGAACGATAGAGAAAAGGAGGAAAGAACGAGAGAGACAAGGAACTGGGGTCAGACATCTCATGTTATGCCCCGTGTCTGGGCCGTTTTTAACTTACAATGATGTTAGGGTTAGCCGTTGTAAGTGGGTGAAAGATGAGGACGCCCCGTCAGCGCCCGCCGTCCACATGCTGGAGTGTGCAGTCATCACCGTCACTTTCTCTCGTTGTGCTCGTCTCGATGAAAACGTTTCCACTAAATAGGCCGTGGCATGCACTAAATGGGCCATGTCACGACGAAGCTATATATATATATATATATATATATATATATATATATATATATATATATATATATATATATATATATATATATATTAATCACTCAATCAAAAAATAATAATTAAACAATTAATGAGAAATTATAATACTGATTAAATGACTAGTTAACATAAAAGGCGGCATGGGCATCGGCGGCGGCGACGATGTGAGGACCGGAGTCCCGACATTCCAGAAATCGCAATTAGGTGGCGCCGTGCGATGCGGCACCCAACAACATACAAAAAGGGACATCATATTACATAAAACAACATAGTATTATACAAGCTTTGTCTTTCACAAATAATATACATCAAATCACACGACAGCGGAAGATATGTTCATAGCTCACGACTCTCAAGCCTAAGCTATGCAAAAGTGATCCATTCAGCCCTAGAATGGAATCACACTAGCAACATAGAAAGTCATCACAGCGGCGTGCAGGGTTCCCACTCGGCTGTGTACCCCGACGGGGGCAATGCTTCACCGGTGAACCCTTCATCATAGACGTCATCATCTGCAGCAAAAACATAAAATGGCAACCGTGAACACGAAGAGTCAGCAAGACTTAATCATCTCCACTAAGCATGGAACTCTATATGCACGACATACGTAATATAGGACAGCAGTTTGCAATAAAGGACTCGTCTAATTTTTCGTTCTTATTTGCAATAAAGGCTTCAAGAATCTGAAATTTAGTGAGCAATCTGTTCTACAGCAATACAAGTATCAATACATAATATTTCATAAAGCATGATTCAATAATATTCCAACTATAATAATTAACTACATCACGATGCAGTGACCAAGCGGTACTCAATAACCGTGAGGGACAGCGAATCGAATTGATATACATCTGCAGGGATACTCGAATAGCACGACACATACACCCACACTTGGAGCTGCGAAGGCTCACTTCATAGCGAACCGGTCCCATCGCTACGAGCAGGAGGCCACCACACGGAGTACGACGTATCCACTGGTAGGTTTACACCTTGCTGCTCTCAACCCGCACCTGTAAGGCAGTGGGTTATGCCTCGACGCTAAAGTGGACGAGTTATATTGGTTTTCTGGGTCCCATATATCCAGTATGCCTTCGGTACATTTAAACTTGCTCAACAAGGCCGCACATGGATTGGTCCTTGGCCGAGACAGGCACAGCTATAGCTCACGGGCCCCTATGTCTTGTTGTTCCTACTCCATGCCCGGTCTCATATTAAACCAAATGGTGAATCTCTCGCTTGACCACTCCCATGTGAACCCAATTCCTGAACTCACGAGTAGATTCCAACTACTCAATCTCTACCGAGACAACTATAACATTAAGCATAGCATGGACACATCGAGGACTTAACCATCTACCCTGCTCTCATGGGTTCTCTGGTCATGCATGTGGAAAACTCCAAGAAAACCTAGACCAAATGCACAATACATTCTAACCCATATAGAGTGATACAAATAAAAATTGAAAACACTGTTAAATGTAAACTGTAGCTTGCATGGCTGTGAGATGAGATAATAGTTAATCTCCGGGTTGATGACTTCCAGTGGCTCCGGGGTCTCCTCGAGCTCGTCAACTATTCAATATGCAAAGAATATGCAAAGTGATTCAATAGTGATAATATAGCACAGTTGAACGTACATGTCACCCTGGTTCCGAAAAAATTTATTTGGGAATTTTTGGACAAATATGCTACAAGATATTTATTTTCAAAGTTGGAGCGAAATCTGAAATTAAATTCAGTTCGAAATGTTTGAATAAAGAAGGGGGCCCACAGTTTTAAAATCATGCGATGGGAACAGAGACACACAGGGACACATACATAAAGGGTGTGGCCACACCCGATCCAGTGGCCACAGAAAATATCTGCCTTGCGTACCCTGGCAAACAGACGGGCCCCGAGGGCCTCTGTCTTCCTCCCGCCCGATGGCGCAGAAGCGCGGTGCTCGGCGGCACCCGAAAGCGACCACCCGCCGTCACACTCTCTGAGTTATGGCTTCTCACAAAAATCACCGCCCCCACCTAAAATCCGATGGGGATCTTGATGGTAAGGCTCCCGGCGGCGATAGTGGACCGGAAAATGGTGCACGGCGGCGGCGGCTAGGGTTCTAGTCATGTAGGCCGGCCCCTCTAGTGCCCTAATTCGATGGGAAAATTCACCACATGGTTTTTAGTAAACTAGAGATCATGGAATGAGGGCCCCAAGGTGGTGGAACGACTCCGAGATACCAAGTCAAGGGCGAGCTAGCTCAAATTCGCCGCCGGCTACAAGAACTCGATTTTCCAAGTCTATACTCAATGGTTTTCCTTCATTCTTGTTCTAGTGGGTGCGCCTGGTTATAAGGAAGACGAAAGCTCACTGCTATGAAGATTACTCAAATGTGGAAATGGAATTTTGGCTGAGACCTAGCTGCAGCTATCAAATGAACTTGTTGGGAAAACTGCTAATACCCGAGATAGGAGAGACGACATGAGCTGAAACTTTGCGAGCAGGTACTAAGTGTGGTGGTGCATCTTTTTGCTTCAAGGACCGAGGTGAGAAATTGCTTGTAGCAAGGGATCCACGGTGGAACAGAGGGGAGTTTCCACGGCAGCCGAAATTCGGCGGCGCCAAACTTCAAAATAACAAGCATACAATCTAGGAACCAGTGAGCAAAATGGAGGGGAAGGTAGAGCAAGATGTTGCACAACTTTTTGCTGTTAAGGAGGGAATGAAACTCGGCTCCTGTTGCAGACCTTGGGGTGGTGCAGAGAAGAAGGTCGCTGGTTGAAGAAGAACCAGAGGAGGGTCCTGCGTTGTGCACTGGTGAGAGAATGAGTGATAAGCTCAACCTTGCAGCTGCCTGGGTGGCTTGGTGAGCAAGAGAGGAAGCAAGCAGGATCCCTGCTGCGTGGATTTGCATGTTGGGGAGGTGTCGAGCTGAGAACAGAGGTGATTCCTTGGTTTTGTTTCACTGGCCAGTGGGCCCCACATCTTCTTCCTCATTTACTTCTCTGTGCATTCAATTCCTGCACCTAATTTGTTCCAAAAAATCTAGATCTTTGCAGAGTGACCGATTCAAAGGTATGGAATTTGATTTTGAACTCAAATCACTGATTTGACTCACTTTCATTCGAATTCAAATTTGAATTCGAATATGCATGGAATTCAACGTAGCCATTGAATTAAATAGCAAACTTGTTTCAAAAATTATGAAAGTTTGCAGGGAGACTATTTGAAGTATTAGGAATCCAATGGTGAACTCAGATCATCATGTTAACCTCATTTGAACAGTAGCTAATGTTTTTTTTTGAATTCTCTCTTTTAGGGTTAGAATCGATTTGAATTTTGCACTTACTATTTTGATTTCTTTTTCTTCTCATCATTTCTACTAACTCAAGGCTGAGTTTAAAGTTTGAAGACTAGGGCTTTTACAGATGACGTGGGCAGAGGCAGCGGCGTGGGGCAGCGCAATGTTGAACATAGAACATTCATCACTAAAAGAACATAGAACATTGAACATCGCAAACATTCATCACTAATAGAACATTGAAAGGGAAAAATTGAACACTAATATAAAATTCATCACTTATCAACATAGAACATTTACTAATCAAACACTAATAGAACATTGATCACTAATCAACATAGAACATTCACTTGAGTTTGGCCTTCACTAATTAACATTGATCAAACAATGGCATTCACTAATCAAAATTAATCAAACAATGGCATTCACCAATGAACATGGGAGATGAGAAAGGACCTTGGGGTTGGCAAAATCGTCAGTGGTGGAGGCGGAACCGTCAGTGGTGGAGGCAGAACCGTCGGTGGTGGAGGTCGGGAGGCGGCGTCGGTCGGAGCAAACGGGGAGGCGACGTCGGCCGGAGCACTCGGGGAGGCGGCGTCGTCGTGGAGGGGCAGAGCAGTTGGCCCGTCAGGCAGAGCACTCGCGGAGTGGCGGGGAGGGGTGATGCCAGGGCGCGCACCGACGGTGGAGGCTGGGGAGACGGACGACGGGCGGTTGTGGGCGTGCAGCGCGGCGGTGGGAGTGTGGAGGTGGCGGCGTTGGTCGCGAGCGCTAGGGCGAGCGAGCGAGATTGGCGGCGTGCGGTGAAATGGTGTCGGGCTGAGCCGGGCCGGGGGGTATATTCGAACATTTTTGACGGCCCAAGAATTTTACGACGGCCCTAGGGTTGGCCGTCGCAAGTTAGGTAACTTGCGATGGTTTTGGGCTGGGCCATCGCAAGTTAACCACTTATTTGCGACGGTAGCATTATTTGCGATGGCGTTTGGGCCCGCCGTTGCACTTTGAGCTTTTATTTGCGAAAGTAGGTTAACATGCGATGGCCACGTGCGAGCCGTCATAAGTTAGTCTATTTGCGATGGCCGGGCAGCGCAAATTAATGTGGCCGTCGCAAATGATCAGCTTTCATGTAATGAAGGCTCAATGTCTCATGACATCCATCTGTCGGGTTCTGCATCACTTGATCTAATAGCATACTCCGACACTGATTGGGCGGGCTGTCTGAACACGAGGCAATCTACATAAAGTTATTGTGTCTTCCTAGGAGGTGCTCTTATTTCCTGGTCTTTCAAAAGACAGCCGATAGTATCTCGTTCAAGTGTTGAAGCTGAATATCGCACAATTGCTTATGTGATTGCTGAATGTTGCTGGATCCGCAACCTACTCAATGAATTGAAGAATCCGATTCATAAAGCAATATTAGTCTTTTGCAACAACATATCTGCAGTTTATTTATCTGCTAATCCTGTCCATCATCAATGGACCAAGCACATTGAGCTGGATATACGTTTTGTTCGAGAAAAAGTAGCTGTCAGTGAACTAAGAGTACTACATGTGCCAACTTCACTACAATTTGAAGATATAAACCAAAAGTCTACACATCTTGTGTTCTAAAACTTTTGTAATAGTTTGATGTCACATGTATTAATGCACAAACTGAGGGGGTGTTAGCATACATGCACTAGTCATGGATCCGATTATGTTGGTCACTAAAAGTGCATCTAGGCATTCCTTGGTGGGTTTTGGATGATTGATGACAAACAAATGAGATCCTAATGGAATTTGTTGAGATGAAAGCAGGTATATGAAAAATACAACTAATGGCACCAAAAGGTGAAAATGAGGATTGAGAAAGGAAAAGTCCAATTGAAGAATGGAAGCGCAAATGAGATGTTAATGTATAGGATGTGTGTGAGAAACACATCCCAAGAGCTCATAACTTTGTGTAGAGGGTAAGGGCTAAAATCAACAATTAAGGAATTCACTGAAGCACCGTATATGTCCGTCCATAGGTGGAGTAGTCCTATAAACTTTCTGTTCACGCATGAACAAGTCCGGGATAGAATCGGACTAGTCTGTCCAACTCACTGTTTCCACCCGGACAAGTACGGACATGTGTCGGACAAGTCCGTTCAACATTCTGATGTTTTGCCAACACAACACATATCACCTTGCACCAGACAAGTCCGTCCATCTATGGACTAGTTCGATTGAGTCTCTAGACCCATCACGGACTAGTCCGGATAACTTTCTGTTCCATTGCTGATAAGTCCGGATCATCTCACACAAATTAGGGTTTCAGGTGTGCTGCATAATTCACGCAAGTTTTACACAGCACACCGGATTAGTCTGGTCCCCTGAGCGGACTAGTCCAGCCGTCGGGATCCCTAATCGTAAATTTTTTAGAAACTCTATAAATAGGTGATCCACGCCCAACAACAGAAAACCAAGAACCCTAGCATCGTCATATGTCCCAAGAGCACAGAAACACGTCTCCCCACACATCTAAAGCCCTAAAAAGTTAAATCTTTTGGGAATCAAGATTTGGGAAAGAGATATCGTCTTCTACGCATTGTTGAGCTCTTGGGGTTTGAATCTCTTATACACTCTCGCATCTATTGTACATATTTTGAGTGTATTTGATTTGTTTTTCTCACTGTAATTTTGTGGGAGCCCTCAGTGTGCGAGGTTTCCCCATTGACTCGGTGATTACCCTTTGATAGTGTTACTCAAGTCGGCCTCTATGTTGACTTGAAGAGGTAAAGGCTTGATTGAGACTGACTATGTATGGACTCCTCAACGAGGATGTAAATCTCTTTGGTGAGATCAAACCTCTGAAAAAATATTTGTCTCTTGTGTTCCAGTTCTTTACTTTTGCAATCATCAACATCTAGGGTATAGGGTTGATCAATCTTGCAACTTGAATTAATTTTGTATTTCTCATGTGTTGACGTTTCTTACGTCACAAATAAAAATTCGCAAGTGCACGGAAACTATCATATAGCACTTCTCTATTCCCAAGGGTATCGAATCTAAGGAACGTGTGTGTAATCTTACGAACTAATCCACCCAAGGACACAAAGTTGTTTGGTAGGTAAGGAAGAGAGAGGAATTCAAAGTATTGATTCTAATTCAAAGAAATTTGCAGTAGCTGCTTGCTTCGGGCACGGGTTTACCCCTAGCAATACTAGGACAACTCCTGTCAAGAGCCTATGGCATAGCCGAACATGGAGGATTACAAAGGACAGATAGGGCTATCACCACGTACTGCCTACCTCTTCAATATGTGGGTATATGAGATATTCACTGGTGATTTCTTATCTAAGCACCACGAGGACATGTGCAAAGGAGATGTTAATGTATAGGATGTGTGTGAGAAACACATCCCAAGACCTCATAACTTTGTGTATAGGGTAAGGGCACAAATCAACAATTAAGGAATTCACTGAAGCACCGGACATGTATGTCCATAGGTGGAGTAGTCCTATAAACTTTCTGTTCACGCATGAACAAGTCTGGGATAGAATCAGACTAGTCTGTCCAACTCACTGTTTCCACCCCACAAGTCCGGACATGTGCCGGACAAGTCCGTTCAACATTCTGATGTTTTGCCAACACAACACATATCACCTTGCACCACACAAGTCCGTCCAGCTACAGACTAGTTCGATTGAGTCTCTAGACCCATCACAGACTAGTCCGGATAACTTTCTGTTCCATTGCGGATAAGTATGGATCATCTCACACAAATTAGGGTTTCAGGTGTGCTGCATAATTCACGCAAGTTTTACACACACACCAGACTAGTCCGGTCCCCTGAGCGGACTAGTCCAGCCGTCGGGATCCCTAATCGTAAATTTTTTAGAAACTCTATAAATAGGTGATCCACGCCCAACAACAGAAAACCAAGAACCCTAGCATCGTCATATGTCCCAAGAGCACAGAAACACGTCTCCCCACACATCTAAAGCCCTAAAAAGTTAAATCTTTTGGGAATCAAGATTTGGGAAAGAGATATCGTCTTCTACGCATTGTTGAGCTCTTGGGGTTTGAATCTCTTATACACTCTCGCATCTATTGTACATCTTTTGAGTGTATTTGATTCGTTTTTCTCGCTGTAATTTTGTGGGAGCCGTCAGTGTGTGAGGTTTCCCCATTGACTCGGTGATTACCCTTTGATAGTGTTACTCAAGTCGGCCTCTATGGTGACTTGAAGAGGTAAAGGCTTGATTGAGACTGACTATGTATGGACTCCTCAACGAGGATGTAAATCTCTTTGGTGAGATCAAACCTCTGAAAAAATATTTGTCTCTTGTGTTGCAGTTCTTTGCTTTTGCAATCATCAACATCTAGGTTATAAGGTTGATCAATCTTGCAACTTGAATTAATTTTGTATTTCTCATGTGTTGACGTTTCTTACATCACAAATAAAAATTCGCAAGCGCACGGAAACTGTCGTATAGCACTTCTCTATTCCCAAGGGTATCGAATCTAAGGAACGTGTGTGTAATCTTACGAACTAATCCACCCAAGGACACAAAGTTGTTTGGTAGGTAAGGAAGAGAGAGGAACTCAAAGTATTGATTCTAGTTCAAAGAAATTTGCGGTAGCTGCTTGCTTCGGGCACAGGTTTACCCCTAGCAATACTAGGACAACTCCTGTCAAGAGCCTATGGCATAGCCGAACATGGAGGATTACAAAGGACAGATAGGGCTATCACCACCTACTGCCTACCTCTTCAATATGTGGGTATACGAGATATTCACTGGTGATTTCTTATCTAAGCACCACGCTTACGTTCTAAATCACAACTCTAGTTGTTTCGAACACAAAGATACAACTAGAGCCTCTAATAAATTAAAGCAATGAACCCACAAGTAACTACTTGTGCAAACTATTATGAATTGCGGATCAAAACTTGAATCGAATTCATAAAGGCTTACTTTATTGAACAACACCTTTGTAGAGTTACAAGTGTAGAAGAGGGACTTGATAAGTCCAAGCCTCCTTCTCCTAAACTCTTCACCACACTCTCCTTCTACTTGGCAGCCTCTAGGACTACTCTAAACCTTTGGAGTGGTATTCTATTCTCAACTTTTGGTGTGTGTGTGTGTGTGAAGTGAGGTGTGGGGTTCTATTTATAGAGGGGATAAGGGTCAGTTCCCGCCACAAAATGCGCTCAAATCAGTCACCCATGACTTCTTCAAGTCGGGAGGAGCCAACACGTGGTGTTTGACTGCATTTAGTGCGAGGACCTAGTCGGCCGACTATGGGGGTCAGGCGACCTGGTCCTGGCTCCAAACGGCCAGTTCTTCCTCCAGGTGACTGACAGGTGGGTCCCATTCCATGATATGGGTGCTACACCGTTGGGTGGCCTCGGATACTTATGTTGTGGGCCCCATTGATCCATGTGGTGACACGTGGCATTGTCTGATTCGTCGAAATCCAATTTTATGGATTACTCCCTGCATGTCTTGGTATTCAGGGTCTAAATTCACCTGCATATGAATAAACATCAACACTTGTGGAATTGGTTAGTTTTTAACCTTACCACTATGTTGTGTTTCTCTTTTGTGCACAATATGAGGTGAATTGACCGTCTAAATTTGGCACTTAAGGACCGTCAACAAACTCCCCCACACTTGGTCCTTTGCTCGTTCTTGAGTGAAGGCAAGAAAAAGAACTAAGGTGCTGTGATAAATTTGCTTATAAGTTAGAAAAAGGGAATACTAGATATTTCAACTCATACCTCATGAATTCCCTTGGTGGAGTGTGGCTACCACATCAATCTTGGGTGTTTGAAGAGTGGAATGGTTGGGATGTAGTTCTCTTGGATCTTCCCCTACCAAAATGATCTGACGATTTGCTACGTTCGGGAAGTCAAAGGAACAATTGCCCTTATCTCTCATTTGGAATCTCTCAAGTCTCTCAAAGTGTTTTTATCCTCACCTTAGCATTTTGTGCCAATTTGTCCCTGTACTTAATATGGCTATATCTGGAGCTTGGTAGGGATAAATGTGGCACACATTGCAACTCATGTATTACGAATCCAAAAACTTGATCCAATGAGAGACTTATGCAACAAAAAAATTGACAAAGGAAATCCTTGTGCACATGAAGGAATGGATACATATGGACTCCATGATTTTTCTCTCTTCAAGGATGAAACATGGCTACTCTCATTTTTTATTTTTCTTTTTTCTTTTAATTTTGTAGCCATGTCTTCTACTCCTTTTTATTTTTCTAGAGAGATTTTGATGACCAAAATGTCTGGAGTTTCTTTATTGGATGGATGAATGGTTGATGCAAATTCTCAATGTCAGAAATTTTGCATGAATAGGGTGCACAAGAATTTGTAAGTCAAAAGTTCATGCACGTCACTCAATCGGATCACGAGTTTGACAAAGTTCAATGAAAGGCAAAGTGGCATATGCTTGTGGTTTTCAAGAATTTGTATCATATGGCCGTGGTGGGTAATTAATTGTCCAATGAGAGAATCAGGCAAGTTCAAGACTCCAAATTGTGCAAACATCAAACCAATTTCAAGCAAAGAGATATCTCCTTGAATAACTCATTTACCATATCACACTAGTCAAATACTTAGATGATGTGTTTTTCCTATTTTGCTTGTGGGAATCATAAACAAGGCAGTAAATCAAAATATAAAGCATTCAAATTTTCAGCTCAAGCAAATTTCAACTACCAAGTTTTAAACTTTAACTATTGAGTTGAATTGATTTCACATATTCAGTATTAAATAATAAATCAACTCAAACATTAACGTAGCATGCATATTAAGGGGTGAGAGATCCAAACCGAATTTGTGGAGCGAAATAGAGCTTTGTGGGGCCCACACTAGGTCAGCTGACCAGGGCGTTCGGCTGACCCCCTTCTGGCCTTTTTGCTACTCTGTTTCGACGTGTCGAGTCGTATGTTCGGTTGCGACGTGTTTTGAGATGCAACACTAATTTTGTATGTCGAGATTTCGCGAATTTGGGGTACCCCCCCCCCCCCCCCCCCACACTTGTTCCCGAAATTCTTTATCCAACACAAATAAACTAAAGGGAGAACTTTACCGGGTTAGCTGAACCAGTAAGTTCACTTTATTGAACTCAAAATATGGGGATGCTTACATTATTCAATCTAAATTTAATGAAATAAAATTTTGGAATAAAACTAAACTAAGATAGTAAGCATCCTATGCAGTCGGGACATCTAAACTAAGTAGCGTTGTAGATGTCGGGCTTCCCGATAGCATTGCATATGCACCGCAGCTTGGCGCTCATGCCATGGCAAACACCATCAATATCCTCCTTGAGGGTTATGAGTTCATCCTTCAGTTCCGCCCTCTCAATGCGCCCTTCAACCACTAAGTCCGATAGCTTCTTGTTCTCCAAACGGAGAGAAGCTAACTTCTTAGAAAGTTGTGCCACTTTAGGGGCACGAGGAGAATTCTCGTCGCTGTCCTCAAATTGGCCAGGTGGCCCTCTGATAGCAGGCGACGAGAGGTGATGCCTAATCTTGGAGGGTGACAAGCCCGTTGATTCCTCCATTGCCATATTATCCACTTGCTTGAAAAAGCCTTTTGCATAGCCTCCTTCAGACTTGCGCACCCCGTGGATAATGAGGCGGTCTCCCACACGCTCAGGCGAGGTACGCGTAGGTGACTTGTAGTGGTGGCTCACTACATCACCGTCCTTGGTCTTCAGAGTGTACATGAACTCCTCACTAGGCTGCAGCGTTGGGAGAGACTCGTCTTTTTCAAGAAAAAGACGGGTCTTGACTGACTTAAGGCCAGTCGGAGTCTGACGATGTGCAGGTGTCGTTGACTTCATGGGCGTTCTCCATGGGGAGAGCGACCGTGCAACACCACGAGGTGTGGTGCTACACCCATGTGGAGTCTTCGTTGGTGGCGGGATCATGGAGAGGGGCATTGGCATCCAATGCCATGATGGTCTCCAAAGCGAGGGGGACTTGTCATTTGCTGGTGTGATGTCTCCGCTCAGGTTGAAGGTTGAGCTAGAGTGGGGATGAGGCGCAATTTTCTTGTCGGCCATGACTTGGAACAGGAGATGGATTTTTCTATATGGTGCATGGTTCCCTTCTCTGTTCTCATCAATAAATAAGAGGGGGGAAGTATGATATCACCTAGAATCTTGTTGAGATACGTCGGGAGAGTCCGCACGCGAAAACAGAAGGCTGACGGCTCAATGCGGAGGTCGGTCGACCCTAGGGTTCGGCCGACCCCTTCCTGGATCCGTCTGGGCCATGTTTTCATTGGTTGGCTTAATGGGCCCCATGGATGAATAATTGGATGGGCCCATTAGTTGGACGCGGAGAATTTAGACAGAATTAAAGAAATGGCGTGAAAATCAATAAGATTTATCACATCAATTTCTTTTTCTGTCTCATCCTCTCGGGATTCAAGAAATAATTTGAGGTTGTGCCCATTCACTTTAAATAGATGATCTTCATCACTTTGGAGTGTGATTGCTCCATGGGATGAGTTTTGTACTACAGTGAAGGATCCTTCCCATTTACTTCTGAGCTTCCCATGTCCAAATATTATAACCCCAGAGTTGAAGAGTAGGACTTTGTCTCCGGGTTTGAACTCTTTAGGCGTAATCTTCTTATCGTGCCATCTTTTAGTTCTTTCCTTGTAGATTTTGGCATTATGGTACGCCTTATCTCTCCACTCTTCCAACACGGAGAGTTTCTTCAATTGGTGCGTTCCTGCTTCGTGAAGGTCCTATTCCACCTCTTGATGGCCCAATAGGCTCTATATTCCAACTCTACAGGAAGGTGACAAGTCTTCCCATAGACAAGTTGGAATGAAGACATGTCGATGGGAGTTTTGTAAGAAGTACGGTATGCCCATAATGCGTCGAGTAGCTTACGCTTCCATCCCGTTCCCATTTCCAAGACAATATTTTGTAGAATATTCTTAATTTGCCTATTAGATGTTTCTGCTTGACCACTTCTTTGTGGGTTGTATGGGATAGCTATGTTATGTTGGACGCCAAGCTCCCTCAAAAAGTTCTGGGAGGTCTTATCTATGAAATGATACCCTCCATCACTTATGACCATACGGGGAGTGCCAAAGCGTGGGAAAATGATCTCATGGAACATTTTCCTAGATTGCTTGGAATCAGTATTCTTGCATGGCAAATCTTATACCCATTTTGACACATAATCTACAGACACCAGGATATACTCGCAATCATAAGAGCTAGGGAAAGGTCCCATGAAATCAGTACCCCACAAATCAAATAATTCCACTCGTAGATTATATGTTAGGGGCATCGCATTGCAAGCTGAGATTCCTCCATGCTTTTGGCATTTCCAACATCTGCAAATGAATTCTTTTGTATTTTCATACATAGAAGGCCAATAGAGTCCACTTTGTCAGATCTTTGTCTGGGTACGGTAAACACCGTAATGGCCTCCATAGGGGCTAGCATGGCATTTCTCAATAATATTGGTGCCTTCAATTGATGGGACGCACCTTCTAAGAAGGCCATCGGCACAACTCGATAGAGGTATGGGTCATCCCAAAGGTGTCTACGACTCTCATAGATGAGTTTCTTTTTGTTTTCCCATGGTGGTACATATCCCGTGACCATGAAGTCCACGATATAAGCATACCAAGGGTGAGAGTCAGTCACTTTGAGAAGCATATCATCTCATTGAAAGTCATTGATAGGAATGTCCATGGTTTGGGTGACTTCCATACGTGAGAGATGATCTGCCACAAAATTCTCTACTCCCTTCTTATCCTTGATTTCTAAGTCGAACTCTTAGAGTAGAAGAATCCAATGGATTAGCCTTGGTTTAGCATCCTTTTTGCTGAGCAGGTACTTTAAGGCAGCATGGTCTATGTAGACTATGACCTTGGCTCCAACCAAATAGGACGTAAACTTATCGATAGCAAAAACTACCTCCAAGAGCTCTTTTTCAGTTGTGGCATAATTGAGTTGAGCTTCTGTTAGAGTTTTGCTAGTGTAGGCTATTGCATGATGCTTTTTATCTTTGATTTGGCCTAGGACCGCACCAACAGCAAAATCACTAGCATCACACATGATTTCGAATGGCAGCGTCCAATCGGGAGGTTGAATGATTGGAGCTGAGATGGGTTCCTTTTTGAGTGTTTCAAATTATTTAAGGCATTCATCATCAAAATCAAAGCGAGCTTCCTTAGCTAGTAGGTTATTGAGGGGTCTAGCGACTTTTGAGAAGTCTTTGATGAATCACTGATAGAACCTCGCATGACCTAAAAAGCTACGAATTCCCTTAACATTGATAGGAGGTGGAAGTTTTTTAATGACGTCAATATTTGCTTTGTCCACCTCTATACCTCTCTTGGACACTAAGTGTCCAAGAACAATGCCTTCACAGACCATGAAATGTCATTTTCCCCAATTAAGTACGAGGTCCTTCTCTTGGCATCTTTGTAAGACCTTGTCTAAATTTTCTATACAATGATCAAAAGTTTTCCCGTAGACGGAGAAATCGTCCATGAAACCTTCCATGATTTCCTCAATCATGTCGGAAAAGATAGACATCATGCATCTTTGAAAAGAGGCAGGAGCATTGCACGGTCCAAAGGGCATACGCCGGTAGGCATACATTCCATAGGGACATGTGAATGTGGTCTTACTTTGATCGTCGGGGCGGATTGGGATTTGATGATAACCCGAATACCCATCAAGGAAACAAAAGTAGGAGTGTTTTGCCAACCGCTCTAACATCTCATCGATGAAGGGCAGTGGAAAATGATCCTTCCTTGTAGCCTTGTTAAGTTTTCGGTAATCTATGCACATCCTCCAACCTGTGATGGTTCGTTGAGGAATTAATTCATTCTTCTCATTTTGAACGACAGTCATACCTCCCTTCTTGGGCAATACTTGAACTGGGCATACCCATTCACTATGAGGGACAGGGTAGATAATCCCAGCATGCAAAAGTTTCAAGACTGTTTTCTTGACAAATTCTCACATCGCATTATTCAATTGCCTTTGAGGTTCCCTTGAGGGAACACTCTCAGGGCCAATGGGAATGTGATGGGTGCATAGCGTAGGGCTAATCCCCTTAAGATCCTCCAGTGAATAGCCAAAAACAGCTCTATGCTTTTCTAACATGGCAATGAGTTTGAGTGTCTCATCATTTGAAAGCTTGTCACTTATGATGACAGGAGCTTCCAAATCGCCATTTAGAAAGGCATAACGTAGGCCTGGAGGTAGAAATTTTTACTCAATAGGAGGTTTTGGAAAGAACTCTTCTTTTGGCAATTCAATTGCCTCATGAAATTCATCCTCCTCTTGGATGAAATCTTCTTCTCCTTCAATTTCAGGAGGAGCTAAGAATTGAAAAGTTCTAACCTCCTCTAAAGGGTCATCTTGGATGGGAGATTCTGCGGATGTGTTCTTGGAACACATGACAGAAATAGAAAACTTTCTCCCTCCAATGTTGACATTGAGGTTTCCTTCCAAAGGAATTTCCATGAGAAATTTCTCAATGGGAAACCCGATCATAATGTCGAAATCTTGGATTTCGAACACATGGAAATCTAGGATTGCCTCAATATCATTGTGTCTTACAGACACTTGTTGTAAAACCCCGCATCCTTCAAGGATGTTTATAAAAGAATCTCAGAAGGATCTACATGTTGGATCCAATGGCACATCGCCTAGAATGGCGAGAGCACAAGAGTCAGAAATGAGATTTGCTCCAATAGTGGGGTTGTATAGGACCTTCATTGGTGTCCCTCTAATAAAACATAGAATAGTTGCCAAAGTTGAGGTCATCTGAAAGATTTCGGGTGACAGCTCAACTTCTGCAATCCATTCCCTACTTAAAATAGAGGTTAACTCCTTGACCGTCTGTTGGACGAACACTCCATCAGGTGGGTCAGGTGGAGTTAAAGGCAATGATGGTTTCCTATGGAAACAATACTTTGAGGTATTTCCAAAATCTTCAAATATCTCTTCCTCGAAGTAGAAGGTAAACTCCAAAGTTGAATTTCTTCTTCCTTCATAGTTTCGGGTTCGAGAGACGATTCCTCTGACAAGGTGTGGGATAATAAAGAAATTGGTTATTCCTTGTCCATGGATTCATCCTAGGATATTGAAACTACTTCCTCTTGAGGGGGCTCATTAAGACCCATAATGAAGGAAGAATTTCCTAAAATTCGGTCTAGAAGATCCTTGCCTTCCTCTGGCATATTATGGAGGAAAGATCCTCCAGCCATAATGTCAAGATGAAGGGTAGACTCTTTGTTCAACCCTATGTAGAATTGTTGCAAAAGCAACGGATTAGGGATGAAAAAATATGGGCCGGAATTTCCCAAAAGAGAAGATCTATCCCAGGCTGCACCTATGGATTCCTTCTCCATCTGTTGGGAGCATAGTACTTCCTTACGTAAGGACAGAATTCGGTCAATTGCAAAGAAAGCAATACAAAAATTTTCTCATAATTCTCTCCAATTTCCGTTTGTCTTCCCAATGTTGTGATCGTACCATTGTTTGTATTTTTCCTTGAGGGAAAAAGGAAACAACTTCCATTTGAGAGTTTCTTGTATCATACCTTTGATTAGAAGGCATGAACACAATTGTTTGAACTCTCTTAGATGGTGGTAAGGGTTTTCACAATCCGTTCCTAAGAAGGATTGCTCCCAAATGATGGCTATAAAGCCATGGCGAAGTTCATAGCTAGTAGAACAAATGGGTTCCGCCAAAGGCGGTGGCTCACAGAATTTGCCCTTTGGGCCAGAAAAATAATGAATGGTGGGCTACTCCATAAAGGTGGTGGTAATAAGAAAAGGAAAGATAAGATAAGTAGATAGATATGAGGGTGACAAAGGTTCAAAGATTAACAGCTACCGTTCCCCGGCAACGACGCCAGAGATGTTTGTTGACGTTTCTTACATCACAGATAAAAATATGCAAGCACATGAAAACTGTCGTGTAGCACTTCCCCTTAAGAGAGTATTACCAAGGGTATCATATCCAAGGAACGTGTGTGTAATCTTACGAACTAATCCACCCAGGGACACAAAGTTGTTTGGTAGGTAAGGAAGAGAGAGGAATTCAAAGTATTGATTCTAATTCAAAAGAATTTGCAGTAGCTGCTTGCTTCGGGCACGGGTTTACCCCTAGCAATACTAGGACGACTCCCGTCAAGAGCCTATGACATAGCCGAACGTGGAGGATTACAAAGGACAGATAGGTCTGTCACCACCTAATACGTACCTCTTCAATTCGTGGGTCTACCATAAATTCATTGGTGATTTCTAACCTAAGCACCACGCTTACTTTCTAAATCACCACTCTAGTTGTTTTGAACACAAAGCTACAACTAGAGCCTCTAATAAATTAAAGCAATGAACCCACAAGTAACTACTTGTGCAAACTACTATGAATTGAGAATCAAACTTGAATTGAATTCACAAAGGCTTACTTGATTTGAACAACACCTTTGTAGGGGTACAAGTGTAGAAGAGGGACTTATGAAGATGCATCTTATCTCACCTAATCCTAGTCTTTGGCATATAGTGTGTACAGGTTTGGACATCCCCGACAACGATGAAGAACTCACATCAGAGCAAGAACAAGCAATTCATTGTAATGCACAAGCCGCTGCGGTGATTACTTCATCTTTAAGTCCAGAAGATTTCACCAAGGTGGATGGACTTGAAGTTGCCAAAGATATTTGGGATACGCTCAAGAATACTAATGAAGGGAATCGCTCCATTCGTGAAGCGAAGATTGAGATTCTTAAGGGAGAATTGGGGAGACTTGCCATAGAAGATGGTGAAACTCCTCAAGAGATGTACAACCGCTTGAAGACACTCATCAACAAGATTTGTTCTTATGGAAGCAAAAAGTGGAATGATCATGAGGTTGTAAAAAGGATGATAAGATCCTTCATGCCTCGGAATGTCACTCTATGCTCAATGATAAGGGAAAGCTGGGGTTCCGCAAAATGATCCATGTCGGTACCCTAGATACCAGGTACCCCTTGATACCTCACTTAGAACCAAGAATTTCTTATGTCCGAGTTGAAGACTTCCGATGGGAACACACGTTTGACAGCACTGGGCCCACATCCCTCATTTGGGTAGCTCCGATGCTACCGCGTGTCCTGCGAGACTAGACCTACCTCCCTGCACGGGGAAGCTCCGATACCGCTACATGTGCAACAACCGCGGACCTAACCCCCAATAGAGGGAAGCTCCAGTGCTGCCACGTGTCAAGTGGATCCCGAACCTAACCCTCAGCAGAGGGAAGCTCCGATGTCGCCACGTGTCAAGTGGCTCTGGACCTGCCTTCCCACAGAGGGAAGTTCTAGAGCTGCCATGTGTTGGACTTTCGGAGCTAGGCCTGCAACAAGAAGACTATAGGATCTCCAACGGCACGAAAATTCAAGAGGCTATTAAGCAGCCATTATGAGACCTGATTAATGTGTCATTAATTCAGTATTAATGACACATGGTTAGAGGACAATCAAGACAAGTAACGTCGCCATTAAGGCACGTTATTACACTGTTAATCATAGATTATACAGGTAGATCATGTATAGGAGGTTAATTACAGCCAGGGCCACCTGTCGAGCCAGGAATATTTTGTAACGACCAGTCCTTAGTATATAAAAGGGTTGCATCACACTGTAGAAGAAAACTAAGCTCACACGGATACAAGCAACCACAAACACTCGCCATATACACATACTCCATCAACAACCACGCGGTGGAGTAGGGTATTACGCTCAGGCGGCCCGAACCACGTAAAATCTCCTTTTTCATCATCTTATTCGTGATCTTACGTGCCCCATCCAAATACAAAGCTCTGCGGACAATGCTTTAGTAGTACCGGGGGAAGTTTCGTTGCTACACTTCGACATTTGGCGCACCAGGTAGGGGCTGCTAAGATCTGATGATAGTGAACACCACCGCAGCTTTGTCCAACAGTCTAGCTGAGCAGCATGCTGGAGGAAATACCTCCAATATGCATCAGCCAGCCAATGTTGTTGTCCCGGCGGGTGTCGTTCCACCACCACCTCCACCATCTTAGCATGATGGTGTATTCGCGTCGGTCACTGCATCGACGAACAATCCTGAGAACGCGTTGAACGCAGAGGGGACTCTGCTTCAGCATCCTCCAGCGCTCAGAGCACCTCAGAGCGTGATGGAATAGTGTCGCTGACGTGAAGCATTCGGTTGCAGCCGCAACCAATGCCATCAACAACCAAGGTCCGCCCCCCTGCTGGGCAGGCACCTTCAAGGAACAAGACCTTGTGTGGAAGACTTGGTCCTCAGGCGTCACAGCACAGGAGACGTGCGCCCTCCCAGCAAGTGACGTCACTGTCCTCCAGGGCATGCTGCACTCATATGGCATCGAGGCTCTCAATGCATGATCTCCGGTTGGAGCTCGACCACCGATACATGATGCAGGATGGTCGCGTCCATATCGAGCATACTCGCGAGAGGCGAGAGGCTCAGTAAAACCGTTCTCCATTATGAGTGGGGGCGCATGTTTGACCCTTGCCATGCATCTCTGCATGGCCAACTGGCCACCAAAGTTCTGGCCTCATCTGCCAAAGAAGTACGATAGCAATGAGGCCGTGATGGCCAACAACTTCCCTGACGCTCTAACTGGGACAGCAAGGTCCTGGTTCATGAGTCTATAGCCTGACTCCATCTAAAGTTGGGGGGAACTTTGTCGAAGAAGAAGAAGAAGAAGAAGAAGAAGAAGAAGAAGAAGAAGAAGAAGAAGAAGAAGAAGAAGAAGAAGAAGAAGAAGAAGAAGAAGAAGAAGAAGAAGAAGAAGAAGAAGAAGAAGAAGAAGAAGAAGAAGAAGAAGAAGAAGAAGAAGAAGAAGAAGAAGAAGAAGAAGAAGAAGAAGAAGAAGAAGAAGAAGAAGAAGAAGAAGAAGAAGAAGAAGAAGAAGAAGAAGAAGAAGAAGAAGAAGAAGAAGAAGAAGAAGAAGAAGAAGAAGAAGAAGAAGAAGAAGAAGAAGAAGAAGAAGAAGAAGAAGAAGAAGAAGAAGAAGAAGAAGAAGAAGAAGAAGAAGAGGAGGAGGAGGAGGAGGAAGAAGAGGAGGAGGAGGAGGAGGAAGAGGAAGAGGAAGAGGAAGAAGAAGAAGAAGAAGAAGAAGAAGAGGAAGAAGAAGAAGAAGAAGAAGAAGAATAAGAAGAAGAAGAAGAAGAGGAAGAAGAAGAAGAGGAAGAAGAAGAGCAAGAAGAAGAAGAAGAAGAGGAAGAAGAAGAAGAAGAAGAAGAAGAAGAAGAGGAAGAAGAAGAAGAAGAAGAAGAAGAAGAATAAGAAGAAGAAGAAGAAGAGGAAGAAGAAGAAGAGGAAGAAGAAGAGCAAGAAGAAGAAGAAGAAGAGGAAGAAGAAAGTCCAACAGCAAGAAAAAGTCATCAGCCGGTACACCTGCTGCTATAGTTGCAGCTTCTGGTGGTCGGGGCCACGCCTTGAAAAATGACCCCGACCATCGATTGAGGATGGTGACAGTGACAAGATGTGGTGTTTGATTCATAAATTGAACACCCATAACCTATAAGAATTTCACGAGGTCCAGCGGCTTGTTGAACGCTACAACAAGCGCCAAGAAGAAGTCCCATACTACCAATAGGAGGGGAAACAGAAAGTTAGAGATGATCCTTCTGAACAAGAGCTTGGCTTTCAGGATGCGAAGAAGTCCCTGAAGGCCATCTACAACACTGTGGACGATGACTCCGACATTTCCAACAATGAGCGTCAAAAGACTCTCCATATGATATATGAATGGTCCTGGGATATTACCTCCCGGCGTATCCTCAAGACTATGCGTTGGGAGATGACTTGCAGCAGCTCCAACCGCCAAGGAAGAACCCCATCAGAAGTGGATGGATACTGTCATCACCTTTGATGCTTTGGATTGTCCGAAGAACATGACCGGAGCTGGACAGTTTCCTTTGATGGTATCTCCTACTATCAACAACATCCAGCTCTATCATGTCCCGGTGGATGAAGGCATGATGCTCAACCTCCTCAGCTTTGCGGCTTTTACGTAGCTCCAACTCAGCGACCAACTCAACAGCATTCGAGCTCACGTTAGCGTGGCTCAACCTCTGCACCTCGTGTGCAACCAAGCGGCGACACCGACATTCCCATCGAAGTCGTCCAAATTGGTTCCGATGCTACTCAGACCACTCGTATGTCGGGAGGTCTGGACGACAAATAAGAACTCACGCTTGTCACTTTCCCTCGGGCGAATGTTGACGTGTTTGCATGGAATCCATCACAGATGCCTGGGATCCCTAGGGAGGTGATCGAGCACAGTCTAAAGTTATACCCCGATGCACGACCAATATATCAGAAGCCCCGGAAGCAATCTGTCATGTGGCAGAACTTCATCAGACAAGAAATCAAGAAGCTACTCGATGCTGGTTTCATCCGGGAGGTTCACCATCCTCGGTGGCTGGCAAACCCAGTCGTCATACCAATGGTTGGCGGGAAGCGTTGGATGTGCATCGACTACACTACCCTGAATAAGGCATGCCCAAAAGACCCATTTCCACTTCATAGAATAGATAAGATAGTGGATTCTACCTCCGGGTGTGAGTTACTGTGTTTCCTAGACGCCTCTTTGGGATATCATCAGATTCAAATGTCTAGGGAAGATGAAGAGCACACTACCTTCATTAGAGTAGATGGGTTATATTGTTACACTGCTATGCCTTTCGGTCTCAAAAATGCTGCTTCAACTTTGTGCGAGCCATGCACAAAACATTTGGAGAGCTCATCAGAGACTTGGTGGAGGTCTACGTTGATGACATCGTCGTCAAGGTGAAGAACAAGGAATCACTCCTTGACAATCTGTAAGCCGTCTTTGACAATCTGCACTTGACACATATGAAGCTCAACCCAGACAAGTGCATCTTCGGGGTTAACTCTGGAAAGCTCCTTGGCTTCTTGGTGACTCACCGAGGAATTATGGCAAATCTTGTGAAAATCAAGGCTATTGAAGAGATGCGGCCCCCAGCCCGCGTCAAGGACGTCCAAAAGCTAACTGCATGTGTAGCTATGCTCAGCCGGTTCATTTCAAGACTGGCGGAGCGCACACTTTCCTTCTTCAAGCTATTGAGGAAGTTCGGGCCATTTCATTGGTCTGAAGAAGCAGAATAGGCATTCCAAGAGCTCAAGCGGCTCCTCACCACACTACTAGTTTTGGTAGCTCCGGAGCCTGGTGAGACTCTTCTGTTGTATATTTCGGCAACTACGAAGGTTGTCAGCATGGTCCTGGTCATGGAGAAACCGGAGCCATCATCAGCTTAGTAGCCTAGACCCCTCCAGGAGGGTCCGGAGCTACCTGAAGGCGAGTTTGGGTCCCAGCCCCCAGGCACGGATCCTAAAGGCAAGGGGCCTGAGGATCAAAGTCTCTCAATCGAGGGAGTTCCCACAATACAAGAAGAAGGTCCAAACCCATCCAAGGAGGTCCGGGCTGATGAAGAAAAATATCTGGTCCCCTCTGGGAGGGTTCGGGATGATGGAGAAGAAGCTCCGGGCCCTTCCAGGAGGGTTCGAATCGTCCAGTGGCCAGTGTACTTCATTAAGTAAGTGCTACACGACGCCAAGACTCGCTACATTGAGGTGCATAAGCTGCTATATGCAGTCCTTATTGCCTCAAGAAAGTTATGTCATTACTTCCAGGCCCACAAGATATCAGTGGTAACTTCCTGTCCACTTCGTGCCAAATTACATAATCCAAATTCTATTGGAAATGTCACCAAGTGGGCTGCGGAGCTAGCAGAATTCGATATCGAATTCCTGCATCGACATGCTATCAAGAGTCAGGTGTTGGCTGACTTCATGGCGGAATGGACTCCTTCTTCATCAACTCCAGAGGGCCTCAGTGAGCAGAAGCCAGAACATAAGGTCCCGGTCTTCACAGAGCCTCACTGGACACTCTACTTTGATGGCTCTGTGCAGAAGCAGGGGGCCGGAGCTAAAATCCTTCTCCTCGCTTCGACCGGGGAGAAGGTCAATTACATGGTACACCTTGACCTCAAGGCAACCAACAACATCGTGGAGTATGAAACTCTCATCTACGGACTCAAGGTGGTGCTATCATATGGCGTCAGACAGCTAATGGTGCAGGGTGACTCGCAACTCATCATCAAGCAAGTCAAAGGAGAACGCAGTTACAACAATCCTTAACTCGCTGCTTATTTACTTGAAGTCCAGAAGCTGCAAAAGGACTTCCACGTCCTGGATCTCTGTCATGTCTAGCGTCTCAACAACACTGAAGCTGATGATCTTTTGACGAAAGCTTCAACAGGAGCTCAAGCTCTGGATGGAGTTTTTGTCAGAAGATTGTCAGGACCTGCCGCTCAGCCCGCCGAACTGAGTTATGGGGGCGAGACCAGCACCTCGAAGCTGGCAGTCCCGGTGGCCTTGTTACCATGGCGTCCACCAAGGATTGTAGGCGCTGTAGGAAGCTCCAAGCAACCCAGTGTACAAGATGCAGAAGCTCAAGTTAGCTCCAATGCATGGATCTCGAAGATCCGGAGCTACTTGAAGGACAATATCCTTCCTGAAGCCGGTGCTTCTGATGATCGAATTGCCATATTGGCTAAAAGATACATGTTGGTAGAAGGGGATCTCTACTGACATGGTGCCACCAGTGTTCTAATGTTGTGCATATCCCGGGAAGAAGGCGAGTGCTAGAACCACGCGTCTTCTTGCACGTTGGTCGGTAAAGCCTTCTGACATGGCTCTTACTAGCCTACAACACTCCAGGATGCAATTGAGTTGGTAAAAAAGTGTGAAGCGTTCCTGTTCCACGCAAAGCAGATTCACACACCGGCTCAGTCACTGCAAATGATACCTCCCACGTGGCCTTTCGCTGTGTGGGGGATGGACATTTTGGGACCTTTCCCAAAAGTTGTCGGAGGTTACAAGTTACTGTATGTCGCCATCAACAAGTTCACCAAGTGACTAGAAGCTACCCCAGTTGTGATAATCAATAATCAATCTGCTATCAAGTTCTTGAAGTCCATAGTCTGCAGATTTGGAGTTCCGAACAGAGTCATTACTGACAACGGAACACAATTCACAAGTGCAGCATTCCAAGAGTACTGCAAAGATCTCAGCATACAAGTCAGCTACACGTCAGTAGCTCACCCGTCAAGCAATGGCCAAGCTGAGAGAGCTAATGCAGAAATACTCAAGGGACTCAAGACGAGCACATACGAGCGCTTGAAGACACATCGTGCCAACTGGATAGAGGAGCTTGCGTCTGCATTACGGGCAAGCAGGACAACACCTCGCCGGGCAACTGGAGAGACACCTTTCTTCTTGGTGTATGGAGTTGAAGTAGTCCTTCCTTCGGAGATCACCATGGGTTATCTTTGTGTCTAGACCTTCGACGAAGGCACGCGAGACAAGCTCCGGCTTGAAGACCTGGACCTCGTCGACGAGGCAACGTGCCAAGCGGCTGTTCGGAACACACGGTACCACCAGGCGCTCTGGCGCTATCATCAAAGGTTCGTGCGCAACCAGCAACTAGAAGAAGGCGATCTAGTTCTGCAGAGAATAGTCACTCATGAAGGGATGAATAAACTATCCCCAGACTGGGAAGGTCTCTTCTGAGTTATCAAAGGTTCCCGCCCTGAATGCGTTCGCTTGGCGACAAAGGATGGGACTCCGCTTCCCAATCCATGGAACATCGAGCACCTCCATAAGTTTTGTTCTTAGCTACAAGGAGGTGAGTCTTTTTGTATAAATTGTATCTCTAATAGTCCATGGACAGAGTCGGGAAGGGTCTTAGCACACTTAACTTGGTCCTGTACTTTAGGTGTATCTTTACCCTCTCTGGGTTAGATCAAGATGAATAGCGCACTTCACTTTGTCATTGTACTTTAAGTGTGTCCTTGTCTTCCCCTGTAATTTGGACCTTAATGAGAAGACATTTTATATGGACAAACTCTACATGCATTTCATTTGTACAAACTCATTACATTTTTACCTTCTTGTCTACAACAATATTGTGCAATCCCTTTGAAATTTATTCCGAGGTATTTATGTGATATATAAGTTTTGTTGGTAATCTTCTTTTGGGTTTTAGCATTGTTGTATGGCCTACTCGCCAGAAAACCAAAGCCAATAACAGGTCTGGAGTGTGTTATCGTGTTATCGACTTAGACTGGTAAGGCACCCTAAGTACGCCACTCTATCTATATCCTGGCAAGTCCCAGTAGGGCGGGTTCGGAAGGCAGTCGGACCTAATGAGATTTCACCAATACACTTTTGTCGTCATGTTAAATTCCTCAAGATCTAAAATTCAAACAAGGATAATAAGCAGCAAATAAGTTATAGACAAGAGGACAATTTTTTTCTTGTTTTTTATGCCCAGGAAAAATGAATATTCGATGGCAATTTGTTGGGCATTGGTGGATGCTGCTAGAGCACTAGCTACAATAACCCCCAAGGGGCCCACCGTCGACGTTCCAAGCGTTGATAGTGGGCGCTGTCGAAGCTACCAAGCTCCAACAACCCCCAGTGGGGCCCGCCGTCGAGGTTCTACGCATTGATAATGGGTGCTGTCGAAGCTACCAAGCTCCAACAGTCCCCATGAGGCTCGTCGTTGACGTTTTATGCGTTGACAGTGGGCGCTGTCGAAGCTACCAAGCTCCGACAACCTCAAGGGGCCCCGCTGTCGACGTTCAATGCGTTGACAGTGGGCGCCGTCGAAGCTACCAAGCTCCAACAACCCCCACGGGACCCGTCGTCGACGTTTTATGTGTTGACAGTGGGCGCAGTCAAAGCTACCAAGCTCTAACAACCCCCAGGGGGCTCGCCTTCGATGTTCTATATGTTGATAGTGGGTGCCATCGAAGACACTAAGCTCCGACAACTCCTAGGGGGCCCACTGAAAGCATCTAGGCCCCCATGAGGTATGGTTTCGATGATTAATGACAACCGTTGGATATTACTAATGGATTTATGAATGCAAGGTCTCTTATATCACTCATCACAATCAAATGAAATCTATATGAATATCATCTACTGCTCATTGGATATAATTGGAGACCCCTAAACAATCATTCTATGAGGTCAATCGATTTTTATGAAGATTAGAAGTAAAAGCTCATATGTGAAAATCATTCAACCAAAATTGACAGCACTCAATGCTTGATAATCATCAGAAGAAATTTTCAAACCAATGTATAAGAGGTCACTCGAGCAAATTCCAAAAGAATCACTTTGAACAAACTCGAAGCAAACAAACTCAACTCACCGAATAAACCGATGTTTCCAGAAAACAACACATCGGTCGAGTTGGTTTAGCAGAAGAAGAAGACCTCGGAACCAAGTACTCACCGGATCATCCGATGATGAAGGGAATGTTACATCGGTCCATCAATATAGTAAGCAATCTCCCTGGACCAAGTGTAACATCGGACCATCCGATGTATAACTATAAACACATCGGTCAATCACTCCAGTAAGCATTAATTTTGAACCATTTCTGGAGGAAGTACCACCGGATCATCTGATGAGAAGGCAAGTGTAACATCGGTCTAGCAACGGTCATATCTGACATAGTGACATCAGCTAAAGTGAATTCAACCGATCATATCTGAAGGGAGAACATCGGATCATCTGGTGTTCGCAGAATAGTGATGTCAGCCTACTTTTCCAACGGCTATTTCGTGGAGGCTGGCTATTTATACCCCTTCAACTAGTCTATTCGACAAGTCTTGACAACCAGACCTGCTCCACAAATTCTCAAGCATTCAAGATGTTGATCTACCACTTTCACACCTTTTTACACCACTTACACACGAAGAGATAGGATAGAACTTGCTAGAGATAGTGCTTGTGTGCTTCCATTCTTGGTGATTGGAGTCTCTAGTGTAGTGAGAGCTGTAAGGGAGTGTCCCTTGGTGTTTGTATTGGAGAGAGCCTTCCGGAGCTTGCCAAGACGATTGTGGAAGCCCGGAGGATCCAACTTGTACAAGGCTTGAGCTCCACCTTGCTGAGGTTGGCAAATGGAGAAGTATAGTGAAGATCCCTGTCTCGGTGACCTGGGAGTGGCTATACCCTTTGGTGGGTGCCACAACGTGGATGTAGGAAGATCTTGACGATCTTGCCGAACCAAGGGGTAAATCTCCGTGTCTTCGTGTCTCCTCGGGAGTTTGCGCTTTCTTCCTCTCCCCTTACATTTATGCATTTCATATACCGCAAAGTTACTATTCATTCGAATGCATAGGTCGTTTGCATAGGGAATTGGGCTTTTTGTAATTAAGTTTTTATTGCTTTAATTTTTGAAAAGAAGCCCAATTCACCCCCCCTCTTGGGCATTCGATCCTTACAATTGGTATCAGAGCAAGATTGCTCATTGGATCATTCTAGCTTCACCGCTAGAGAGCTAAAATGGCCAAGAATGGGGGTTCGGTTCCTATCTTCGAGGGCAAGAACTTTGCCTATTGGAAAGCACACATGCGTGCTTATTTAGAGGCTATTGCTCCCGAGGTATGGGAAGCGACTCATGCGGGGTTTGGTGAGCATAATTATGTTGGTGATCAAATCAAGTGGGATGCTAAAGCTAGAAATGCTATCTATGAATGCATTAGTCAAGATATATTTGCTAGGATTGCTAGCAAGGAAAAAGATTGTGAAATTTGGGCTTGCTTGATTGAAATTTATGAGGGTTCTTCTCGTGTCAAAGAACTAAAATATCATATGCTTAAAGCCAAATATGATGAGTTCAAATTGCTACCTCATGAAAATGTCAATGAAATGTTTTCTCGCTTGAATGTGCTTATTGAAGAAATTAATGCTCTTGATATTGCTTCTCTTGGCAAGGGACTCATCAACCGCAAGATTCTTATGCTCCTTCCTAATCCAAAGTACAACATCATCAACTCCATGCTCCAAAAAGAATCTCTTGATCACATTGAAGTTTCGAAACTTATTGGAGAGATTCACGCTCATGAGATGAGTGTATGTGGGATGATGGAGGAATCATCTTCAAAGACGATTGCTCTAAAGGCTTCCACCAAGAAAACAAGTATCAAGAAAAAGAAAGTGGTCGAGCCTAGCTCAAGTGAAGAAGAGTAGGCATCAAGTGAAGATGAAGATGATAAGCTTGCATTGATGATGAGAAAGTTATGTCGCTTGAACTCCAAGATTGCCAAGAAGGGATACACCTTTGATCCCAAGAAGAAAGCTTTTCTACCAATGATAGATGATAACAAGACTTGCTACAATTGTGGTGATCAAGGCCACATCTCCTATGATTGTCCAAAACTGGACAAAAGAAGAGAAAACCACAAGGGCAAGCATCGCAAGCTTGAAGATAGTGAAGATGATGAAGAAGAGGTCAATCCCAAACCAAGATCCTTTGGGAAGAAGAAACATGACAAGGGCAAGAGAGCAAAACTCTTCCCAAAGAAGAGAAAAGGACCACAAAAGGTGTTCATGTGTGAGGCAAATGAATGGATTACCGATGAAGAATCAAGTGATGAAGAGAGTGAAGCGGAAGAAGAAAGTTTGGCTAACCTTGCCATTGCCAACAATGATGACTCATCTCTTCATCCACCTCCCATGTGCCTCATGGCTAAAGGTAACACCAAGGTATGTGATGCATCTAGCGATGATGAGCTTTCCCCCGATGATTTAACTTCATTAATAAATGAATACCACACTGTCATTAAGAGGGAAAAGAGTAAGGTCAAGGCTCTTGAGGAAACTCGTGCTAAGCTTGAGAGTGCTAACCTTGATTTGTTTGACAAGTATGAAAGCATACTTAAGGAGCATGACACGCTCAAATCTCATGTCAAGCAAATTGAGGAGGATAAGGCTAAAATCAAGCTAGATTACCATGAGCTTGACCTAGCACACCAAGCACTCTTGGGAAAGCAAAATGAGTTAACCCAAGAGCATCAAGTACTTAACCTTGCTTATGAAGCTCCTGATCAAGAATTACAAAATATAAAGAAACAAACTCTTAATGATAAGGTATCTATTAATTCTCATGCCACTAATGTCTTGCATAAGTCTTTGCCTTTGAAAGAGAATGCTAGGGAGAACGACTTGTTGGAAGAAATTGAAAGTCTCTGCACTAGTGTGGTAAGACTATCTAAGGGAGAAGTCAAGCACAAGGAAATCCTCTTCCAACAAGCAAAGGCCTTCAACAAGAGAAGACTTGGATCCTTCCCGGTGCCTAACAAAGGAAAGGTGCCCTCACCAGAGCTTAGAACAAGCTTCATCGAGGAAATTGGTTCCTATTGCCAACATTGTGAGGTCACCGGTCACCATACAAGGGAGTGTCATCTTCCTAACCGGCCTTCTCCAAAATTGCCTACTAACTACAAGTCTACTTTCAATGATCATTATTATCTCTTGAGTAAAGTAGATGGCAAGGTGAAGGCAAGGTTCATTGGCAAGGACATAAAGGGCATGAAGTGGAAGCTCCCCAAGCAACTTTGGGTCCCAAAAACACTTGTATCACACATACAAGGACCTAAGTTGGCTTGGGTGCCTAAAGTCAAAAATTGAATTCATGTGTTTAGGTGAACTACAAAGCCGGAGGAAAGCATTGGGTACTCGATAGCGGGTGCACTCAACATATGACCGGCAATGATGGTATGTTCACCACCATAGAGAACCCCGGCAATCATGAACAAGTCACCTTTGGTGATAACTCTAAGGGGAAGGTAATTGGGTTAGGTAAAATTGCAATTTCAAATGATTTATCTATTTCCAATGTATTGTATGTTAAGTCACTTAGTTTCAATTTGTTTTCCATTGCACAATTATGTGATATTGGACTAACGTGCACCTTTAGAAAAAATGATGTTGTTGTGACTAGTGAAACAACCCAAGAACTAATCTTCAAAGGATTTCAGCATGGACATCTCTACCTAGTAGACTTCTCCAACAAGGATGCTAGCTTGACCACTTGTCTTTTCACGAAGACAAGTTTGGGTTGGCTATGGCATCGACGCATAGCGCACATTGGAATGAGCAAGCTCAAGAAGTCATTCAAGCTCGGGATGGTGACCGGCGTGAAGGATGTCACATTTGAGAAGAACAAGCTTTGCAGTGCTTGTCAAGCCGGGAAGAAAGTTGCTTCACACCAACCGATGAAGACAATGGTGTCAACCTCCAAGCCACTTGAGTTGCTTCACATGGACCTCTTTGGACCGTCCACATATCAAAGTCTTGGCGGTAACCTCTATTGTCTTGTTATAGTTGATGACTACTCTCGCTATGCTTGGACTTTGTTTCTAGGTGACAAGAGTGAAACTCCGGAAGTGTTCAAGACCATTGCTAACCGTGCTCAAAGGGAATTTCAACTTCCCATCATCAAGGTCCGGAGTGACAACAGCACCGAATTCAAGAAATACAACATTGGGGAGTGGTGTGATCATGAAGGCGTGAAGCATGAGTTTTCGGCCACATACACTCCTTAACAAAATGGTGTCGTTGAAAGGAAGAACAAGACTCTCATCACTCTTGCGCGAGCAATGCTTTCAACAAGACTCTCATCACTCTTGCGCGAGCAATGCTTGATGACTATGGCACGTCCGAGAAGATTTGGGCCAAAGCAATCAACACGGCATGCCATGCCGCAAATCGGGTCTACCTACATCAACTACTTCAAAAGACCCCGTATGAACTTCTCATTGGGAGAAAGCCCAACATCTCATATTTTCGAGTCTTCAGGTGCAAGTGCTACATCTACCGCAAGAAAAGGCTCGGTAAGTTTGAAAGAAGATGTGATGTTGGTATATTTCTTGGTTATGCATCAAACTCAAAAGAATATCAAGTATTCAACCAAACCTCCGGTTTAGTTGAGGAAAGTTGTGATGTTGAGTTTGATGAAACTAATGGCTCCCAAGAGGAGAGTTTTGGTCATGATGAAATAGATGATGAGCCTCTACGAGAAGTTATGAAGAACATGACCATTGGTGACATCAAGCCTAAAGTTGAGGAGAGCCATGATCAAGGGGGAGCTTCAAATTCCAACATGAACACATCCATGGCACCTCAAGTAGACGAAGAAGGGAAAGATGATCCATTGCCAACACAAGATTCACAAGCCACACAACATCAAGAAGAAGAACAAGTCCATGATCAAGTCCAACCACAAGAAGAGCAACACGCATCACCACCGCCAAGTGCTTCACAACCACTTATGAGGCTTGGACGCATCTTCAAGGCGCATCCGATGGACCAAATTATCGGAAGTCCGTCAAGGGGAGTAAGTACACGTTCTCGCCATTTTGCTTCGTTTTGTGAGCACTACTCGTTTGCTTCATGTGTAGAACCCACTCACATTGAGGAAGCACTCCAAGACCCAAATTGGGTGATGGCCATGCAAGAAGAACTTAACAACTTCATCCGTAATGAAGTTTGGGTGTTGGAGGATCGACCCAAGGACAAGAATGTCATCGGAACAAAGTGGGTGTACCGCAACATACAAGACAAGAATGGTGTTGTGGTCCGCAACAAGGCAAGACTTGTGGCCAAGGGTTTCTCCCAAGTTGAAGGACTAGACTTTGGGGAGACATTTGCTCCGGTCGCCTGACTAGAAGCCATCCGTATACTTCTTGCCTTTGCATCACATCATAACATAAAGCTTTATCAAATGGATGTGAAAAGTGCCTTTCTTAATGGTTATATTAAAGAGCTTGTTTATGTTGAACAACCTCCCGGGTTTGAAGATCCGAGGAATCCTAATCATGTGTTTAGGTTGCACAAGGCGCTCTACGGGCTCAAGCAAGCACCTAGGGCGTGGCATGAACGACTACGGGATTTCTTGATCATGCAAGGATTCAAGATCGGGAGGGTGGACACTACACTCTTCACCAAAGACATCGATGGAGAATTATTTATTTGTCAAATTTATGTCAATGATATTATTTTTGGTTCAACTAATGAAGCTCTTAGCCATGAGTTTGGCAAAATGATGTCTAGGGAATTCGAGATGTCGATGATTGGAGAGCTCAACTTCTTCCTTGGATTCCAAATCAAGCAACTTCAAGAGGGGACCTTCATCTATCAAGACAAGTATACCAAGGACCTCTTGAAGAAATTTGAGATGGGAGATTGTAGCTCAAAAAGTACTCCAATGGGAACAAATTGTCATCTCGACGTGGATAAGGACGGTAAACCTATTGACAAATCTAATTACCGTTCTATGATTGGCTCACTGCTTTATCTTACCGCATCTAGCACCGATATCATGTTTAGTGTATGCTTGTGTGCTCGCTTTCAAGCGGCACCTAAAGAATTGCATCGGAAGGCGGTCTTTAGGATACTTCGGTATCTCAAGCATACCCCAAGTGTAGGCCTGTGGTACCCTAAAGGTGCTAAATTCCATCTCTTGGGTTACTCGGATTCGGACTTTGCCGGATGCCATGTGGACCGCAAAAGTACCTCCGGTGGGTGCCACTTTCTTGGGCGTTCCCTAGTATCTTGGTCTAGCAAGAAGCGAAATTTCGTTGCTTTGTCCACGGCGGAAGCAGAATACATAGCGGCCGGTGCGTGTTGTGCCCAAATTCTTTATATGAAGCAAACCCTTTTGGACTTTGGTATTAAACTTGGTTGTGTGTCACTCCTTTGTGACAATGAAAGTGCGGTTAATATAGCTAAAAACCCCGTTCAACACTCCCGCACCAAGCACATTGATATTCGCCATCACTTCTTGCGGGACCATGAAGCTAAGGGAGACATCTCCTTGCAAGGTGTTAGGTCCGAAGAACAATTGGCGGATATCTTCACTAAACCACTTGATGAGAAAACATTTTCTAGACTAAGAAGTGAACTAAATGTGCTAGATGCATCAAACGTCATGTAAGTTGCCATGGTCATCTAAGAATGCATCTCATATAGGTCTTGTCTAACTTGCAAAGGATAGGGGTGAGCAAGGGTTAGCTTGGGATGGAGGTTCTTTTGGGCTTCGCCAAGGCTTGGAGAGTGGCTCTCCCTGAAGAAGCCTTTGAAAGGTTCAAATTTGGCAAGGTAGATTTAAATTTATGTCTTGCATGATGCCTGCCATATGGACTTGCACTCACGTTTAATTCCTTGCATTATAAATTGTTTGGCATTGCATACGGTAGATTGTCACAAAGGGGAACCCACTTCATGAGAAAGAGACTTGTTTGAAATGCAATATCTCAACTCATGTGATGTGGAAAGAACAAAATGTTAGGTACGTTAATGCCTCAAGGAACATGCTTTAAAGAGATAGAAGTCTTCATCCTCTAACTCACAAAGCATGGGCCTTACATTTTATTTGGATTTATTCCTTACTTTGTTCCGTGTTCTATTTGATTTAGGGCTTAGCCAAGTTATTGGCAACTAGTCTTTTTGAGCGGTAAGGGGATGCCCAAAAAGTCCTAAGACTCGTGTATATTGTTGTGTGTTTAAGTCAAAGGACATATATGGGATGTTGCTGTTTTGTAGTCATCGGATTATCCGTTGCTTAGGTCAGAACCATCATCGGATCAGTTGGTACTCATGTGCAAAAGGTCATCTCAGTCAGAAAGTCAAATCAACCGACGAGTTCATTCTGAGAAACATCGGTGCATCCGATGTTCACTTTTCTGGAGTTGAGGTAAATTCAACTGATGCTAATCCTTCCATCGTCGGAGCATCCGATGCCAATAGTACTTTTGAAATACCCTTACTGTACTATTCGAATGATGCAGCCCTAATACTACGTCAATTCATACGGTGTTAAAATTTGAGCTAGGGTTTGGGCCCCACCAATTTAGCGTGCCTCTTCACTATTTCTTCTCTCTCCTCGACACCTCCTCTCCCCGACACTGCCGACTTCGCGCCCCACTCGCCGCCTCCTCCCTTCGGCCACCGCCGCCTCCGGCCATCACCGCCGCTCAGCACTGCCGCCCCACGCAGTGCCGCCACCTCCCCACGCAGCGCCGCCGCCCTCCCACGCAGCACCGCCGCCATCCGCCGCCGTAGCGCTGCCGCGACCTTCCTCCAGCGCTGTCGTCCTCTGGCCGCTGCCACTGTTCAGCCGCCACCGTCCTCTGGCCACCGCCGCTGTTTAGCCGCCACCACCCTAAGCGCCGCCGCCACTGCGCCCCAAGCCAGCCACCACTGCATCGTCGCCGCTAGGGTTCGCCGTCCGCGACGATCTGTGCGTTGCCATCTCGTGCGCTCGAGCTCGTTGTCTCGCGTGCTCATCTTCGTCGTTGTCATGGGCCGTGACAAGAAGGGAAAAGGCAAGGCCATTGAGGAGTCGGGCGCTAAGAAGCAGAAGTTGTCAAAGGAAGAGAAGAAGGCCTTGATGGCCGCTCGCGCCGCTGAGGAGCGAGAGCATGGCCGAGGAGGGTCATTGAGGATCCGCGAGGCCCGACAGAGGCAGCCTCCCGTGCCAGTAGAGTTAGAGGAAGAAGAGGAGCCCGAAGTTCCGCTTTTTCGCCGGCGCTCAGCTAGGACCCATGGAGGTCATCCAGCTGTAGCCCCGAGACCGAGACCGTCAGCAGCTGATCTTCGGGAGGATAGGGCGGCCCAGAGAGCCGTCTATGAGATGGACACTAGCGTTCGTGTTGGTGAGGGTGTCCGGCTGACAGACTACAGGAAGTTGAAGGCCAAGCAGCTCAGGATGCTCAGGTGGAGCATTTTACTTGAGGAGTGGTTCCCGCAGCCCAGAGAGGCACTTGTGGACAGCCGCTTTTGGACCCTGACACAGGTGTCGCTGTACGAGACTTACAGATGTCGGGGCCATAAGCTCTTCCAGCACAACTTCTTGGATTAGGATCAGCTTGCACTTGCAGCCGGGACGGAGATACGTCCTTACTTTGAGAGGTATAGAGGGCTAGTGGAGTTGATGTCGTATGAGAGGAGTGCCTACGTGGAGGATTGGGTCCGAGTATTCTATGCCACACTCTACGTCTCTGAGGGCCGCAGATCCAATGACTTCATGTTTATGGGCCAACATCACCACCTGACCAGGCAGACTTTGGGACAGCTGCTAGGAGTGGATCTTCACGACACTTGCCTGCACGAGAGAGTGTATGGACAGGCTGACCCACCGAGGAGACCACTCAATGGAGGTGTGGCACCACCACTTGAGGAGATACGCTCACTGTTCGCTCAGCCTTTCTCTCCAGACCAGCCGAGTGTACCGGCACTACTCACTCCAGATGCGCACACTGTGCACCTTGCCTTGCGCCGCACACTTCTGCCGAGGTCCGGATATCTTGAGGGGTTCACCAGCTTGCAATAGACTCTTCTGTTCTATGTTATGAACGGGATGGAGTTCGATATTGTGGACATCCTGATCTGTGAGATGGAGGACGTCATCACTGATGGAGTCGGGATGATGAGGCAGCTTGTGTTTGGTCACTGGATTAGCTACTTGCTCTACATGGTAGCTCCAGAGGGGTCCGCCATGCGTGACAGTCTCACCGACGAGAGCGTCACACGGTTCGGGCATTACCATGCTCCAGCTCCTGGAGACCACCGCCTTAGCCGTCCAGTTGAGCGTCAGGTCCGGGCTCATCTATCGGAGGAAGATTGGTCAGACCTGGAGAAGTAAGACGAGAGACTAGCACAGGCAGAGGCTCAGGGTGAGGACCTTTAGCACATATGGTCCGAGAGTGACACCAACGACAGTGTCGAGGAGTACTTCCCACCTCCTCCCTCACCCAGGAAGCACGACGCGGAGGCTGGAGGCTCGATTGTGCCACCTCCCACTCCACCTCCGGTGTTAGAGGCACAGGTTTCCCAACCATCTGAGCTTACCTCCCTACTTCAGCAGATGGTTGAGCAGCAGTGCCTAGACTGGCTTGCAGCTGAGCAAGCCTGAGCTGAGCAGGCCGCGTGTCTCTTGGAGCTCCAGCAGCAGCAACAGGAGATGCAGCGACAGATAGCCCATGAGAGGCGAGAGGACACTGACAGGCTGACTGGGCTAATTGATCAGATGCACCAGCGCTCTCTCGACCAGCAGCAGCAAACGCAGCAGACGATGATGGGCATCCTGGTGTTGATCACCAACCTCTACACACAGACCGGGATTGCCCTCCCGTCGCATCTTCTAGGCCTAGCTCCGGGTCCCCCTGTTCTGGCTCCAGCTTTAGCACCAGTGCCGACTACGCTGATTTCGTCGATCAGCATGTCTCAACTGTTTGCTCCAGGTGCTCCGATCCACTCTCCCTTTCCGGCTGTGACACTCTTCCAGCAGACGCCGACGTCCGTTGTCAGTGCCCCACTTCCTGCAATCCAGTCTCAGCAGGCACCGACAGTTGCTCCCGCAGCACCCGTCACCTCTACTCCAGCTTCGGCAGCAGCAGGCAGCAGCTCCGACGATAGCACCCCCGACGGTGACCAGTTCGTCATCGCCCCGAGCGCTCAGGATCCTTAGGCACTCGGCTTCCTTTTTGGTGTCTTGATGCCAAAGGGGGAGAAGAGTCAGGGGGAGGGTTAGCTTAGTCTCAGGGGGAGTCCTAGCTGTAGGGGGAGAACTTATTTGGGAGTATTTTGGGTGCTTTTGTATTTGGAGCTTTGACATTACTTTGCTACTCTTTTGTAATTTGAGAGCTCTAATACTCTTTTGCTATTCATTAAGTATTCATGTTAATTTGAGAGCTCTGATACTCTTTTGCTATTTCATTAAGTATTTGTGTGCCACTTAATTCTTTCAAGTTATTGATCGTTTTTGAGCCTTCAAGAAGTTTAAGTGTGCTAAATCTTGTACTTATTGCATATCCTCTTGAGTATCGTACTCTAAAATCCATTACTATTATGCTTTACTTGTTGTGTTGTCATCAATCACCAAAAGGGGAGAGACTGAAAGCATCTAGGCCCCCATGAGGTATGGTTTCGGTGATTAATGACATCCGTTAGATATTACTAATGGATTTGTGGATGAAAGGTCTCTTATATCGCTCATCACAATCAAATGAAATCTATATGAATATCATCTACTGCTCATTGGATATAATTGGAGACCCCTAAACAATCATTCTATGAGGTCAATCGATTTTTATGAAGATTAGAAGTAAAAGCTCATATGTGAAAATCATTCAACCAAAATTCACAGCACTCAATGCTTGATAATCATCAGAAGAATTTTTCAAACCAATGTATAAGAGGTCACTCGAGCAAATTCCAAAAGAATCACTTAGAACAAACTCGAAGCAAACAAACTCAACTGACGAGATCAACCGATGTTTCCAGAAAACAACACATCGATCGAGTTGGTTTAGCAGAAGAAGAAGACCTCAGAACCAAGTACTCACCGGATCATCCAATGATGAAGGGAATGTTACATCGGTCCATCAATACAGTAAGAAATCTCCCTAGACCAAGTGTAACACCGGACCATCCGATGTACAACTATAAACACATCGGTCAATCACTCCAGTAAGCATTAATTCTGAACCGTTTCTGGAGGAAGTACCACCGGATCATCCGATGAGAAGGCAAGTGTAACATCGGTCTAACAACGATCATATTTGACACAGTGACATCAGCTAAAGTGAATTCGACCGATGATAACTAAAGGGAGAACATCAGATCATCCGGTGTTTGCAGAACAGTGATGTCAACTTACTTTTCCAACGGCTATTTCGTGGAGGCTGGCTATTTATACCCCTTCAACTAGTCTATTCGACAAGTCTTGACAACCAGAGCTGCTCCACCCATTCTCAAGCATTCAATACGTTGAGCTACCACTTTCATACCTTTTTACACCACTTACACACCAAGAGATAGGCTAGAACTTGCTAGAGATAGTGCTTGTGTGCTTCCATTCTTGGTGATTGGAGTCTCTAGTGTAGTGAGAGCTGTAAGGGAGTGTCCCTTGGTGTTTGTATTGGAGAGAGCCTTTCAAAGCTTGCCAAGACAGTTATGGAAGCCCGGAGGATCCAACTCGTACAAGGCTTGAGCTCCACCTTGCCGAGCTTTGTGAACGGAGAAGTATAGTGAAGATCCCTGTCTCGGTGACTTGGGAGTGGCTATACCCTTTGGTGGGTGCCACAACATGGATGTAGGAAGATCTTGACGATCTTGCCGAACCACGGGATAAATCTCCGTTTCTTTGTGTCTCCTCGGGAGTTTGCGCTTTCTTCCTCTCCCCTTACATTTATGCATTTCATATAACGCAAAGTTACTATTCATTCGATTGAATAGGTCGTTTGCATAGGGAATTTGGCTTTTAGTAATTATGTTTTTATTGCTTTAATTTTTGAAAAGAAGCCCAGTTCACCCCCCCCTCTTGGGCATTCGATCCTTACACCCGCTGTCAACGTAAAAAAGGGTCCCTGGAGATATCGGGGGCAAGACTCGGAATTCGGAGCTCCCATACTGGTTACAAATTCAGAGCTATCGAGTTTTCAAGACATTGTCTAAATCCTCATGGTAGATGCATCCAACTCATTGGACACATCTATCAGGGGGCCAACAATATAAAAGGCAATGCATTGAAGACACAAAAATGGAATTCAGAAGGATTTCAGATTTCATTCATTCGAAATTAGAGGATTACAAGTTTAAGGCAAAAAAGGAAAAGTACTAACTACTGGAGTTCCAATTGAAGAATGAGACAACTTTTTGGGTAGCTTCTTGAAAGCTAGCCCTGGCGGCTTCTTTGTCCTCGACAACGGGTCCTTCAAACACCGAAGTTAAGGATATCTAGGTGTCCCGGCTCTTGAAACATGCACACACATATTCGGAAACGTTCTTGGCCAGGGTACTTCCTTCAAGCTCTAGTTCGTCGACAACCATGTCACCCGCGACTTCAAGCTTCTTGCCGGCGGAGGTCAATGCCACCAATGCCTTGTCCATCTCCGGTTGTGGGTCAGCCAGACGTACTGGGCTGAAGCCAAATGGCACTAGAGCTTCATTTGCTTTCCCCAAGAAATCCCAGACTTGCTGGGGCTCAGTTTCTCTTAAGCTCCTAAGTTCCCCCAGTGACTTCCTGGCAGGCGAAAGTTCCGCAGAACCTTCCTTGGAGAAGCACTCGACTTCCTTAGTGTGTTGTTGGATACTTTCAGCCATCCGCTTTTCTTGGTCACAGAGATCTTTCTCTTAGAGGTAGATACGGTTCTTCCACTCTGCTAAATCCTTATCCTTGGCCTTCACATTATCCTCCCTGGTGAAGATATCAGTCTTTCTTTTGGAGACGTTTACCCCTGCCTGCCATATCCACTCCTTCTCTTGATCGCACCACATATCAAACTGTGCAACGCGATTAGCCAAGCTCCACTCTCCCAGCGATAGTCTATGGGCGAGCTCCCCTTCCTCTTCATGAGGTCTTCCCCTTTCTCCAGGAGCCTATCCTCCTTTTGATCGAGGGCATCCTGGCGCTTGAAAAGTTCCTCATTTATCTCATTGAGGCTATCTGAGCGATTGTCGGCCGCTTCTCTGGCCTCCTTAACATGCTCAAACACCTCCCGGGTTTTATCATCAAGAGCCTTAATCATGACTTCTCTCTCATTGAGTGAGTGGTCTAACCATGCCAGCCGGGCCATTTCCTTGGCTACCCACTCCTTCTGGTCAGCCAACCGACGCTGCGTCAGTTTCGTCTCGAAGTGAAGTCTATTGCACCAACGACTTAGGGTGTTGTGCTCTTGTTCGAGAGTCTTGCTTTCGTAGTCGAAGGCAAGCTGCACCTGGCAGAAACTTGATCAGGCATTATAGATAGACAATGCCAGAGGAATCGGCTCTGGGCTCGCCTGAGGAGCCTCTGCAGGCTCTAGTGGGTTTTCCAAAATTACTATCGAGTCCCACAACGCGAGCGTGTTCTCCAATAGTTGCACATCGTCGAGGCCAATATCTGAGAGCTCATCAATATTTATTGCAGCATAAGAAGGTCCCATCGTAGTGGCTTCAACCTCAAGAGCTGGTTAAGAGGGTCCCTCAGCCGGATCTTCTATCATTGGCACAGAAGATGTAGGACCCGCAGCCGGATCGTCGGGTTGCGCTGGCTCAGACATAACCACCTCTGGCGCTGTCGCTTCCAGAGCTGGCACTGAAGCACTTGCCGAAGCTTCACCCACTTCAGGTGCAAATGTCAGAGCTTCTATTGCAGGCTCCAGAACTGTGAAGCTTCTACAAATTCTTCCTCTGCATGGTCGGGCGCTACCATGGGGTCTTCGGTTGCTGGCTCTAGATTGGTCTCCACGACAGCCGCCGCCGGAGTTATCGTGTCATCTTCCACCACCACCAGAGGAGAGGCAGGAGCCGGTGCGGGAGCTTCAACCGATGCAGCCTCCAGAGCTACAGTAGGCATCGGAGCAGTTGTGCTTGTTCTCGACATTCTAGAAATAGAATGTAGGGAATTCAAGACAAAGCAAGGATCAAAATCAAAACAAAAGTAAAGAGCCGATTCTTACCTTGGAGTATTACCGCTCCAATCAGCGCGAATCTTCTTCGCGGGTGTTGGGCGCTAGAGCCCACTATTGTCAGTGTGGCGAACGCTCCAGGACTCGAACATGGAGTTGAGACGGCCACCAGCGCTACCATCTCTGGTACCTCCAAAGTTAGAGGATGTACTCCGGACCCAGAGCCACCAGTTGACATTGGGCCGGGAGTTGATTCTCCGAAGCTAGCACCCCCTGCGGGCACTGGAACTGAAGCACCAGCCGGAGCTGGAGGCACGATCACCAAGGACTTAATCCAAGGTTGTGGGGTCGCTACTGTCAGAGCTTCCCTCACACTGCTTCCATCGCTCCTTGTCAGCTTCCGCTTGCGACTCGAAACTTCGACTGGAGCCTTCTCTTTGCCTCGCGTGGAGGTTGACTTCTTTCGATGGGAAGCTGCGGGTCCTTTGCCTTTGCCACTGATCGGCGCAGGTTTGGAGCCTTCATGAGAGCAAGGAGCCCATGGGATAACAATTCCCGCCGGAGGAGCACTCCGACGCCTATCCACGAGACCCAGATCATGAAGTGCTGGCATCTTGTTCTGCAACTCCCTTCTTAACATTGGAATCATGTTCAGGGGAAAGAACTCTGCTGAAGGAGTCAGATCATTAGGGCAAATGGTCTCGTGCTGCAGCTTTTGAAGATGAAGCTTCAAATCCACTTCCTTCAAATTGGACCCAAAGCCCATCTCGATCCAGTTGTGATCGTGCTCTCCAGCAAACTCCCGTGCGGGCCACTCCGTCATCTTCAGCAGAGCCCATCGATTAGTCAGGAAGTTGGCGATGACCATCAAGAGAGTAACTCCTCCTTCGACACACTCTCGGATCCTTGTCAAGTTCAGGTTGTACTCCTCTGATAGCATCGAAACCACCTCCAAGCATCAGTGTAGATGGCTGGAAGGCCGTCAGCCAGCTCCAGCATATCGTGGTGATCCACCGTTATGGCCACCAAGTCCTTCTTCCAGTTGCCCCACTTCCCGAAAGGGAATGTCTTCAGGTACTTGAGGGGCGAGTTCTTGCGCTTCACGAAGTATTAGAAGCCAAGGTACTAGTTGCTCTTCCCAGTTGCGTGGACCCTGAAGAAGGTCCGAAAGAGCTCGATGCTGTGCGGCACACCCACCCACATCTCGCAAAAGTGGACAAAAGTCGCCACTAGCAAGAAGGAATGAGGGCCAAGGTGATGAAGTTGCAAGCCGTAGAAGTCCAGCAGCATTAGCACGAAGCTTGAGAATGGCGGATGAGCCCCACCATGGTATATGACAGGAAGTAGACGATCTCACCGGGGTTCTCCTTTTTGAAGGGGAACTTGCTAACACGGATCAGGTTGTTGAAGGAGTCGCTTGACCACCCCATGTAGGTGCGGACCTTCAACAAGTCTTCATTTTTCTTGATCCGGCTCTGAGGAAGTCCCAACCCCATCGCCGCAAAGTGGAGAAGAGGAGGAAGAAAGGTTGCTAGGGCAAAGAGCTCTAAGTGCAATGTCAGATGAAGGCATAAAGAGTTATCTCCCTCTGTGGACTTTCCACTTTAGTAAGCCTCCGCAACGCTTGGATGGAAACTAACCCGGACCCGAATCGCAGATGACCTCGTCAATGACAAGGGGGCTCGGGTCCACTTTGCTTAAAAAGTTACGCCATGCGAACCGTTGTCCTTATGAGAAGTTGGAAGCCCGACGGCGGACGCCTGACAAGGATACAAATATTATGCTAGGAACCAATACGAATTTTGTATTGGGAACCGGCGACCTTCAATCGCGTGAGATCCGCACGCCAGGATCCCACGCGCCGTGTCAAAAAGGGCCACGTGGCTATGGCATAACTCTTTGTCGTCGCCTCAACCGCCCGGAAAAATACTTTGAAGCCGCAACTCGGGAATCGAAGATGGCGCCACCTCTGGTAGTATAACTTCACCCAGAGGGTTTCTCCTAGAGGTGGGCTCGGGGGCCACTGTCGGGACCCTGGATACCAGGTACCTCCTGATACCGCACTTAAAACCAAGGTGTTCCTATGTCCGAGTTGAAGAATTCCGAAGGAAACTCACGTCTGACAGTACTGGGCCCACATCCCTCGTTTGTGTAGCTCCAGTGCTACCGTGTGTCCTGTTGGACCGGACCTACCTCCCTTCACAAGGAAGTTCCGATGCCACCATGTGTCCAGCAACCCTGGACCTAACACCTAGTAGAGGGAAGTTCTAGTGCCACCATGTGTCAAGTGGATCCCGGACCTAACCCTCAGTGGAGGGAAGCTCTGATGTCATCACGTGTCAAGTGGCTCTGGACCTGCCCCACATGGGGAAGCTCAGGAGCTGCCACGTGTTGGACCTTCGTCGCTAGGCCTTCAACGGGAAGACTACAGGATCTCCAACGGCGCGAACATTCAAGAGGCTATTAAACAACCGTTACAAGACTTGATTAATGTGTCATTAATTCAGTATTAATGACACACGATCAAGTACTATTAAGACAGGTAACACCGCCATTAAGGCGCGTTATTAAACTGTTTATTGAGGTGTCTAACTGACACCTCCCCTGGACCTGCTCGGAAGCAGCCCGCAGAGGTTTGATGTATTTTTTGTGGGGCTAGTCCTAGTAAGATCGAACGTTCTGAACGATGAACGCAAGGGGTTTACGTGGTTCGGGCCGCCTGGTCATAATACCCTACTCCACGGTGGTTTGTGTGTGTTGTATTGCTCAAGCGTGTGCCTCGGTCTGAGAAGATGTCCCAGTCGATGGCTGCCCCGATCCTTTTATAGTCCAAGGCCAGAGAGCTTACAAGTGGGGCCCCATGGCGCAACATGTGGTCCTGGGAGCAACCAAATCCTATCTAAGAACTGGGAGTAAATGCTATCTCCTGACAATGGATTCAATGTGCCGCCTGGCCATGCCTTGCGGCAGGGCTATACATAGCCCCTCATGATGGTTTGGCGCATCCCATCTGTCTTGTTGTGGTCACCCATTCGTCCGCCGTACATAGCAGTTCGGCACCGGCCTATCATAACAATACTGGGTACTGGCCCCTTGACTTGTGAGCGCACACCCCTACTTACCTAAGGAAGGCGCGCGTACTTACTGCTTGGACACACTGGGCATGTCTTACTTTACTGCTGATTCCTTCCGCCCCCCGGTAGCCGTTAACCAAGTGGGGAGGTTGGTCCAGGAGCTGTGCGCCACGTGGCCTACACTGGGACCTGCCTCCATCGAAGGTGGGGCCCAACACGTCCTCTTCCTTGTATCAATGGGTAGCCGGTCTGCCAGTTACCGACAGTGGCCCCCGGGCCCATCTCGGGGAGGAACTTCCTTGGTTAAGTGGTTATATCTAAGGTGGGGCCATTTTGAATCCTTGTGCCACAACTTTGAGGGCTTCCTTTCAAAGCGGTGGATAAGATCTTTGTCTGCAGATATCATGCCATCAAGGGGCATCGGTTCCTAATACGAATTCCATTTCGGTTCTGCACGCTCATTATGTCGCCACCCTTAGGTTTTTGTGACGCCCGGTTCCGAAAAATGAAACAAGCTAACGTATATGTGTGCCCAGGATGTTCATCACACATACACGAGTGCAATCACTAAAGAGTATACAGAAAATTACCACAGAACAAGATTAATTAACCAAATTTTATTACACAAACCAGATTATCCTCGAATACAAGCTCCAATGAATATTAATGACAGGTTCAACTAATGCAGTGAAAATAAACTAATTAAGCAAACTAAGCAAATATGCAGCATAAGCGACAGGGTATGTATGCACAACTCCAATCAACACCACAGGCAAGCTGACGGTAGACACGGCCTAGAACTCCGCATTATCACCATTAAACTTCCAATCCTGACCTGCAACTATTGCGGGGGGGATCGCAAGAGTGAGTACATGTCGTACTCAGCAAGTGTGGAAAGTATGACATGTGACTGATTCAAATGACGACAATAATAATGGCAAAGTGTTGAAAAGTACAGTAAAACCATTTGAAAAGCAATATATTATATGTATGTGAAGTAATCCATCATAATCATAAGTAATATCATAATACCAGTCCATAATTCACCATCCTCATCCATAATTCCAGATTTCACCATTTGCCAATAACCATATTCAATACCAGAAATTAAATCCATAACCATCCATAACCATTACCAAACCATAACCATCCCAATTAACAATTTCCCTCTAATCATGGAAGTAGTCCAGGTGCTCATAACCGGGAGCACGGCTATCATGATAGTTTTAATACTCTGCAGAGTTTGTACCACTTTACCCACATGTTTGTGATTTCATCACCCGTCGGCGACTAAAGAACCTCCCTTATGCCAATTACACTTCCTTTGGTGTATGGCCAAGAGATCACAAAATAGCCTTTACAAAGGGATTACAAGTCTATTCAGACCCCACTGAGGTTTCACCGGTGGCGATGTCTCCAACTGAGCACATCTTCAACCAAGGGCCCCCTCTTGAGCCATTCGGATCCCAGGGTAGTCCCGCCAATCATCAACAAACCCAATCCGACTACCCCTTCCCCGAGCATCCATAATGGTCCAAATAGCACTGGCAAAGCCCTAATTAATCAGCTACGCCGCACCCATACTTGGCCTCGTGGTGGCACTGTAGTCCTAGCTTATTCTCGCATGAACCGGTCCTTAGATCTAAAGCAAGCAAACCACCATGACATCCAACCCATCCGCATACCAGGCTTGCTTAGATCACCCATTACCATATCAGATTTAACCAGTTCATGTCAACCACAATCTCATTAATACTTAATTAAATTGAGTGGTATAGTTGTTTTCCCATCCCAGTTGATTAAGCGAAGCAAAAAGGTAAAAGTTATTCCCGACTCTCTACCATATATTCCAGGTGACAAGTGTGGTTAACAAAACTAGTAAACTTCCTACCATAGGATTTCCCATCAAATTGACACAAGCATGCAATTTTGCAAACAAAACATTTATTTTAAAAACAGGATCGATATGCTTCAAGGACACTTGCCTTGCTCTTGCTGTTGATTAGGGTCAAAGCCTTCAAACTCCTGGTGCTGTAGATCCTCCGCGGCACTTTCTAGCGCAAATCCGTCTAATCCACACAATAAACATACAAGACAAGAAACACAATCAAAGAGTGCACAAATATTACTCAATATGACATGACATGCATGATTGATGAAAATGCAAGGTAGAACTTGTTACTAGATTGCTTTTAATGATCACTAACTAGCTCTAATAGATTTTAACAAGTTTATACAGGTTTGGGGTCAATTAGATAAAATTTTAGAATTAATTTAACACAATTTAACCAGGAAGATCGGACTAGTCCGCTAGGGACCGGACAAGTCCGCACTCTGCGGGATCAGCGGATTAGGGTTTTCTAGATCGACGTGAATTTGGAGATTAGGGGTTGAATTCACGTAAGGAAAAGAGAATAGAAGGTATACCAGGTGTTTAGAACTCCAATGAATCAAGAAACTTGGAGGTAACACTTGGATCTTGATGATCTAGGGTTGGTGATGAACTTGGAGATGAATTGGTGGTGAAGGACGAAACTTGGTGGAGATCTCTATCCTTCTTCATTTCCTCCTCTTCTTCTTCTTGCTTGGGATCTTCTCCTCCCTCCTTGATGGTGGCTCCCCACAAACTAGGGTTTGGGTGGGTGGAAAAGTGGCAAATAGATGTCAAACCAAGGGGTGGGGCTGTTTATATAGAGGTGGAGGCTAGGGTTAGATGGATTTCGAGTTTTGGGATGAGTAGAGGCCGGTTTAGAGTCCCACATGGGCTCTAAAAGAGTTAGGCACGACGTACCTAGGCCCACTTAACGTGAAACCCAAGAAACAAGTCGTAAAACAAAAGATCAACTCGTAGTCGCAAAATATCGGACAAGTCCGGAAAGGACCGGACTAGTACGAAGTCGTACAGAGAGAAAATCGGACAAGTCTGGCCAAAAATCGGACAAGTCTGAATTTGAACAGAGAGGAAAAACGGACAAGTCTGCTGGAACACCGGACTAGTCTGGAAAAGTCCAGGGACTTAGCAAATTTCCAAGGATTCATGGAATATCGGACTAGTCCGCACAAAATCGGACAAGTCCAAATTTTTCCAGAGCCAAAATCGGACTAGTCCGTAGCAAAAACGGACAAGTCCGTTTTTAGTCAGAGAGAAATCGGACTAGTTCTCAGTAAAATCGGACTAGTCCGTGCTTTCCTGCGTTTTAAGTGCGGTTTTGTTCCAAATCAATTTTAAATGCTCCGAATCAATGTTAAACTCGTTCCTCTTTATGTGGGTTAATGTTAAACATGTATATGTGTGCATGTAGGGAATGATGCATGAAAATTAGGGTGTTACAAACCTACCCCCCTTAAAATGAATCTCGCCCTCGAGATTCGACGCGGAAGAGAAGAGATAGGGAAATTCCTTCTTGAGATCATCTTCTAGCTCCCAAGTTGCTTCTTTTTCGATATGGTGCTTCCATTGAACTTTACACCATCGAATCACCTTGTTCCTTGTGACTCTCTCCTTGGTTCCCAAGAACTTAACCGGTTGTTTGGCATAAGCCAAATCTTCCCCTAGTTTCAAATCTTCCGTTGGCACTTGTTCTTCCAGTACTCTCAAGCACTTCTTGAGCTGGGAAACATGAAAGACATCATGTTCATATGAAAGATGAGCTGGCATCTCCAACTTATACGCTACTTCTCCCCTTTTGTCCAAAATCTTGAATGGTCCAATATAACGAGGTGCTAGCTTTCCTCTTATGTTAAACCTCTTATGACCTCTCATTGGTGACACCTTGAGGTAAACAAAATCTCCCACTTCAAAGGCTAGTTTCCTTCTCCTATTATCTGCATAGCCTTTTTGTCTTGATTGGGCATCCCTCAAGTTTTCACGAATTATTTGGACTTGCTTTTCGGCTTCTTGCAACACATCCGGACCAAATACTTGAGTTTCTCCTGCCTCATTCCAGAATAAAGGTGTCCTACACTTCCTCCCATAAAGTGCTTCATATGGTGACATCTTCAAAATTGCTTGGTAACTATTGTTGTATGAAAACTCCGCGTATGGCAAGCTTTTTTCCCAACTTTTCCCATGCTTTAAAGCACAAGCTCTTAACATGTCCTCCAAAATCTGATTGGTCCTCTCGGTTTGTCCGTCCGTTTGAGGATGATATGCTGAACTAAAATTCAACCTCGTTCCCAAAGCTTCATGCAATTTTTGCCAAAATCTGGAGGTAAATTGAGAACCTCTATCCGAGACTATCCTCTTAGGGACTCCATGTCGACACACAATATGCTCCATGTATATTTCGGCCAATCGTGCAGCTGTATATTTGGTCTTCACAGGGACAAAATGAGCCGACTTGGTTAAGCGATCCACAATTACCCAAATTGAGTCATACCCGGACTGAGTACGTGGTAACCCAACTATGAAGTCCATTCCAATTTCTTCCCACTTCCATTCTGGAATCTTCAACGGTTGCAATAATCCGGCTGGCCTTTGATGTTTCGCCTTGACTCGTTGGCACACATCACACAATGCTACGTATTCAGCTATGTCCTTTTTCATGCTATCCCACCAATAGCAAGTCTTCAAGTCTTTGTACATCTTTGTACAACCAGGGTGAATTGAGTAAGGTGAGTCATGTGCCTCCTTTAATATTGTATCCCGAATATGCTTTACATTAGGCACAACGATCCTCTTTCCAAGCCATAAGGTACCGTGTTCGTCTTCACCAAATCTGAATTCTCTCCCTTCCTCGATCCTTACCTTGATTTCCTTGATCTCCTCATTCGTGGTTTGTGCTTCTCGAATTTCTTGCTTCAAGGTTGGGTTTAACTCCATCATCTCCATCTCATTTACAAACCCGAGGTTCAACCGTTCAAACTCCTTGCATAACTCGAATGGTAACTCTCGAACCGTGAGTTGATGACTTTCTCCTTTTCTACTCAAAGCATCGGCCACTACATTGGCTTTTCCCGGATGATAGTTGATCCCTAAATCATAATCTTTGATGAGCTCCAACCATCTTCGTTGCCTCAAGTTCAGATCCATTTGTGTGAAAATATACTTCAAACTCTTATGATCCGTGTAAATTTCACACCTATGTCCCAGAATATAGTGTCTCCAAATCTTCAATGCGTGTACCACGGCTACTTGTTCAAGATCATGCGTGGGGTAATTCTGCTCATGTTTCTTCAATTGTCTTGATGCATAGGCGACCACTTGACCTTCTTGCATAAGCACGCATCCGAGTCCTTGTCTTGATGCGTCACAATAAATATCAAAACTCTTGCTTACATCCGGCAATACCAAAACTGGGGCTGTTGTTAACCTCTTCTTCAACTCCTCAAAACTGTTTTGACAAGCTTTAGTCCATTGGAATGCCTTTCCCTTCATTAGCAACTCTGTCATAGGCTTGGCTATCTTGGAAAAATCCTTGATAAACCGATGGTAATATCCAGCCATCCCAAGGAAACTCCTTATTTCCTTGACATTTTGCGGCGGCTCCCACTTCAACACGTCTCTCACTTTTCCGGGGTCAACCGATACTCCTCCTTCTGAGATTATATGACCCAAAAATATCACCTCTTTCAACCAAAACTGGCACTTGTTGAACTTGGCATACAATTGATGCTCCCTCAATTTCTGCAGCGTAAGCCTCAAATGTTCCTCATGTTCCTTCTCATCCTTCGAGTAGATCATAATATCATCAATAAACACCACAACAAATCTATCCAAGTACTCCATGAAGACCTTATTCATGAGGTACATAAAGTAGGCAGGCGCATTTGTCAATCCAAAAGACATCACGGTGTACTCATAAGATCCATACCGTGTCCTGAAAGCTGTATTGGGTATGTCCGATGGTCTAATCTTCATTTGAAAGTATCCCGACCTCAAATCAATCTTGGAAAACACACAGGCGCCTTTCATCTGATCAAACAAATCCTCTATACGGGGCAAGGTGTACTTGTTCTTGATTGTTACCTCGTTGAGAGCTCGGTAATCCACGCACATCCTTTGGGATCCATCGTTCTTGTCCACAAATAGAACGGGCGCTCACCAAGGTGAAGAGCTAGGGCGAATAAAACCCTTCTCTAATTGCTCTTGGATTTGCTTCTTGAGCTCCGCTAATTCCATAGGAGGCATCCTATACGGCCTCTTAGCTATAGGTGCAGTTCCAGGTATTAAATCAATAACAAACTCAATGTCCCAATCGGGTGGCATACCTGGCAACTCGTCCGGAAAAACATCCAAAAATTCACACACCACCGGAATCTCCTCAATGGCGGCACCATCCATATGATTCAACTCCAATTGCTTCGGTGCGATTTGAGATGCTTCAAATTCTATGGTGATCCCTTCTTCATTGGTCAACTTCACCGTCTTCGTGGCACACTCAATAACTCCATTGTGCTTCCTCAACCAGTCCATACCAAGTATAATATCCAACCCTTGAGAATCTAAAACAATGAGGTTGGCGGAGAAGTCTACCCCCCTTATTCTAAGGCTTACTTTTGGACATACTATATTTGTCCTCATCTCTCCTCCAGGAGACTTAACCAATAGAGTAAACTTCATATGAGAGATAGGCAAACTATACTTGGCAACATACTTCGATGCAATGAATGAATGTGATGCTCCAGAATAAAATAACATAGTCGCGGGGTTGGAGTTGGCGAGAAACATACCAATGACCATGTCATCCGCTTGTTGAGCATCCTCCGTAGAGACATGGTTCACGTTGCCACGAGCAAAATTCTGCTGTCCACGGCTTCCTTGTGGCTGTCCTCCATTAGGTCTTGGGTTTTGCCTCGGTGCATTGCTTCCTTGACCAAGGCCCAACTTAGGACATTGATGCGCAAAGTGTCCAGCTTCTCCACAAGTATAACACCTCTTAACCCCAACAGAATTGTTGGGACGAGCTTGGTTTTGAACATTAGCTCCAGGAAAATCAGCACGAGGCGCATAAGGCATCGGAGGCCTAGGTGCTTGCATGACAAGGCGTTGCTGCACGAACTGAGTTGGGCGTGGTGCATAACCAGGGCGCTGAGCAGGAATAGAGGAGCTGTAATGAGGCGCATTGGGCGGCGCAAAGCAAGGGCGCACATTACTTCCTTGTTGCTGTCCTTGATATGGCGCCTTCCTCTTGATTTCTTGCTCCATCTCACGAATCTTGTTCTCAACCACAATTGCTTTGTCCACAAGCTTCTGAAAATTGGCATAATCGCAGTTGAGTAGTTGCACTTGGATCTCATTGTTCAAGCCCCTCATGAACAAGTACTGTTTCCGGCTGTCCCGACTAACATCCTCAGGTGCATACCTTGAGAGTTGAGTGAATTTATTGAGATATTCACTCACGCTTGATCTTCCTTGCCTTAAATTCTCAAATTCTTGCCTCTTCAAGATCATAACACCCTCAGGCACATAATGAGAACGAAAATTCTCCTTGAATTCGGCCCAAGTAATTCTCTCTTGGTTCTCATGAGCATTGCAATAAGAATCCCACCAATCCGCAGCTGCTCCAACTAGTTGATGAGAAGCAAATAGCACCTTCTCCCGGTCACTGCATTGGAAAATGGCTAGCTTCTTCTCCACGGACTTGAGCCAATCCTCCGCATCCATAGGGTCAGCAGCTTGAGCAAAGGTTGGCGGCCTAGTCCTCATAAACTCTCCCAATCGGTTATGAGGAGGCGGGGGTGGCGGTGGAGGCATGTGGGGCTGATTGTTGATGTTGCCAGTCTGCAGCTGTCCCATGGTTTGTATCATGGTCTGCATGAGCTGGTTTTGCATAGCCAAAAGCTGCTCAATGTTGATAGCTCCCTGAGTAGATCCTTGTCCAACGTTGTTCTGAGGTACTCCATGGTTCTCCTCCTCATCATTGTCATCCCTCTGGTTGCGAGTCCTCACAATCTGAAGAAAAGCAATAGGTAAGAATTTGAAACGTCCCCAACTATATGCATAAAGGGATATGAAACTAAACAGCTAGCTACACTAGCCTAGGTGGACATAGCAATGCTAAAGCATCCCAAAAATCCTCTATTAAGCACACAAGCAAACAATATATATAGCAAACAGCACTCCAAGCAAAATATATTGATTCCTGAGTGCTCCTATGTGCTCTAAAGTGTCCATTCTATCTAGGCTGCATCCTACAGTCAACCTGTGGCTCTGATACCAATCTGTGACGCCCGGTTCCGAAAAATGAACCAAGCTAACGTATATGTGTGCCCAGGATGTTCATCACACATACACGAGTGCAATCACAAAAGAGTATACAGAAAATTACCACAGAACAAGATTAATTAACCAAATTTTATTACACAAACCAGATTGTCCTCGAATAAAAGCTCCAATGAATATTAATGACAAGTTCAACTAATGCAGTGGAAATAAACTAATTAAGCAAACTAAGAAACTATCCAGCATAAGCGACAGGGTATGTATGCGCAGCTCCAATCAACACCACAGGCAAGCTGACGATAGACACGGCCTAGAACTCCGCATTATCACCATTAAACTCCCAATCCTGACCTGCAACTGTTGGGGGGGATTGCAAGAGTGAGTACATGTCGTACTCAGCAAGTGTGGAAAGTATGACATGTGGCTGATTCAAATGACGACAATAATAATGGCAAAGTGCTGAAAAGTACAGTAAAACCATTTGAAAAGCAATATATTATATGTATGTGAAGTAATCCATCATAATCATAAGTAATATCATAATACTAGTCCATAATTCACCATCCTCATCCATAATTCCAGATTTCACCATTTGCCAATAAACATATTCAATACCAAAATTTAAATCCATAACCATCCATAACCATTACCAAACCATAACCATCCCAATTACCAAATTCCCTCTAATCATGGAAGTAGTCCAGGTGCTCATAACCGGGAGCACAGCTATCATGATAGTTTTAATACTCTGCGGAGTTTGTACCACTTTACCCACGTGTTTGTGATTTCATCACCCGTCGGCGACTAAAGAACCTCCCTTATGCCAATTACACTTCCTTTGGTGTATGGCCAAGAGATCACAAAATAGCCTTTACAAAGGGATTACTAGTCTATTCAGACCCCACCGAGGTTTCACCGATGGCGATGTCTCCAACTGAGCACATCTTCAACCAAGGGCCCCCTCTTGAGCCATTCGGATCCTAGGGTAGTCCCGCCAATAATCAACAAACCCAATCTGACTACCCCTTCCCCGAGCATCCATAATGGTCCAAATAGCACTGGCAAATCCCTAATTAATCAGCTACGCCGCACCCATACTTGGCCTCGTGGTGGCACTGTAGTCCTGGCTTATTCTCGCATGAATCGGTCCTTAGATCTAAAGCAAGCAAACCACCATGACATCCAACCCATCCGCATACCAGGCTTGCTTAGATCACCCATTACCATATCAGATTTAACCAGTTCATGTCAACCACAATCTCATTAATACTTAATTAAATTGAGTGGTATAGTTGTTTTCCCATCCTAGTTGATTAAGCAAAGTAAAAAGGTAAAAGTTCTTCCCGACTCTCTACCATATATTCCAGGTGACAAGGGTGGTTAACAAAACTAGTAAACTTCCTACCATAGGATTTACCATCAAATTGACACAAGCATGCAATTTTGCAAACAAAACATTTATTTTAAAAACGAGATCAATATGCTTCAAGGACACTTGCCTTGCTCTTGCTGTTGATTAGGGTCAAAGCCTTCAAACTCCTGGTGCTGTAGATCCTCCGCGGCACTTTCTAGCGCAAATCCGTCTAATCCACACAATAAACATACAAGACAAGAAACACAATAAAAGAGTGCACAAATATTACTCAATATGACATGACATGCATGATTGATGCAAATGCAAGGTAGAACTTGTTACTAGATTGCTTTTAATGATCACTAACTAGATCTAATAGATTTTAAAAAGTTTATACAGGTTTGGGGTCGATTAGATCAAATTTTAGAATTAATTCAACACAATTTAACCAGGAAGATCAGACTAGTCCGCTAGGGACCGGACAAGTCCGCACTCTGCAGGATCAGCGGATTAGGGTTTCCTAGATCGACGTGAATTTGGAGATTAGGGGTTGAATTCACGTAAGGAAAAGAGAATAGAAGGTATACCAGGTGTTTAGAACTCCAATGAATCAAGAAACTTGGAGGTAACACTAGGATCTTGATGATCTAGGGTTGGTGATGAACTTGGAGATGAATTGGTGGTGAAGGACGAAACTTGGTAGAGATCTCTATCCTTCTTCATTTCCTCCTCTTCTTCTTCTTGCTTGGGATCTTCTCCTCCCTCCTTGATGGTGGCTCCACACGAACTAGGGTTTGGATGGGTGGAAAAGTGGCAAATAGATGTCAAACCAAGGGGTGGGGCTGTTTATATAGAGGTGGAGGCTAGGGTTAGATGAATTTCGAGTTTTGGGATGAGTAGAAGCCGGTTTAGAGTCCCACATGGGCTCTAAAAGAGTTAGGCATGACGTACCTAGGCCCACATAATGTGAAACCCAAGAAACAAGTTGTAAAACAAAAGATCAACTCGGAGTCGCGAAATATCGGACAAGTCCGGAAAGGACCGGACTAGTTCGAAGTCGTCCAGAGAGAAAATCGGACAAGTCTGGCCAAAAATCGAACAAGTCCGAATTTGAACAGAGAGGAAAAACGGACAAGTCCGCTGGAACACCGGACTAGTCCGGAAAAGTCCAGGGACTTAGCAAATTTCCAAGGATTCATGGAATATCGGACTATTCCGCACAAAATCGGACAAGTCCGAATTTTTCCAGAGCCAAAATCGGACTAGTCCGCAGCAAAAACGGACAAGTCCGTTTTTAGTGAGAGAGAAATCGGACTAGTCCTCAGTAAAATCGGACTAGTCCGCACTTTCCTGCATTTTAAGTGCGGTTTTGTTCCAAATCAATTTTAAATGCTCCGGATCAATGTTAAATTCGTTCTTCTTTATGTGGGTCAATGTTAAACATGTATATGAGTGCATGTAGGGCATTATGCATGAAAATTAGGGTGTTACAGTTTTGAACTTCCCCCTACGGGAGCGGTTTCCCCAAGGCGGTAACCATGGCTTTCCTGCTGAATCGGACCCTGACCCACCAGTTACCGTGTGGGTAGCTCCATCATCGCAGTGACTGTGGTTTCCACCCAAACCTCATGGATGTATACTTAAGGAGGGGGCTAGCATAGGTCGCGGGCTCTTTATGCCTCCATTTGCATTCATGCTCAGGACCATACTACTTTCTTATATCCTTCGACCTTGGGCCTTAACCCTTGCACAACCACTTATCCCCTGCCCCACTTTGTTGCAATGGAGTTGGGCCTCCCCACCAGCAAGATCAAGAGCGAGAAGGAGCTGAAGAAGGTCCGCGCCTACATGGGGTGGTCCCATGACTCCTTCAATGAATGGATTCGTCTAGGCGAGCTTCCCTTCGAGAATAGGAGCGTCGGTAATATGGTTTATTTCCAAGGATATGCCATGGTCAGCCTGCTTCCACCCTTCTCGTCTTTCTTTATGACACTGCTGGAGTTCTATGGCATCCATCTGCAATTCCTTGGCCCCCAGTCCCTTGTGCTGGTAGCCACCTTCGTTCACCTCTGCGAGATGTGGGTGGGGGTGCGGCCCAGCCTAGAACTCTTCCGGTCTGTCTTCACCCTACAGAACACGAGGAAAGGGAACGACATGATTGGATTGTACTATTTTGTGAAGCGGAAGAGGTCCCCCTTCAGGTACATGGAAACATTTCCCTCCGGCAAATGGGATGACTGGAAAAAGGAGTGGGTGATCATCACTGTTGACGAGCACGAGAAACTGGAGCTGCCAAGGAACTTGCCCAACATAGACACTGATGTCTGGAATGAGCTCCCGGAGCTGTCAGCGGCATACAAGCCGGTTGTGGAGAGGATTGAGAGTTGTGTCGCCGGTGGAGTGACCCCTCAGATGGTTTTTTAGGAACATCATGAGGAACAAATGGGCCCCACTGAAGTTCAGGGAATGACCAGCGTGGATGTTCACGCAGCGTGATGTCGATTGCCAGTTGAGGGACGAAACACTGAGGACCCTGCTGAAGAAATTCCAGCACAAATCCATCCCGCTCGACTCCCTGACGACGCCAAAGGCCTTCCCGCCTTTGAACCTAGTTCCCAAGTGCTGCCAGGAGCTTCGAAAGACGATGCCAATGCTAGACGAGAATAGGGTCACGAAGAAGCGTGCTGCCACCGTGATCACAGTTCCTGGGGTCACTGGGGATCCAGCTCGTGTTGCCACAAGCTAGGGGGCAAAACTGTTAGTTCTGGCAAGGGAAAGGCGCCGGTGGAGCCCTCCAGCCGGAAGAGGAAACTGGTGCGGAGCGACGGAAGCCAGGTCAGGTCCCCAACTGCAGGACCACCTCAGGCTCAGGGACCTCCAAAGGGTGCCATCTCCAAGGGCCACCTCCCACTTTGGTGCCAGGCGCAGAGCCAAGCTCCGAAGGTCCCTCCTAGTCAGGGGGGGACGCTTCAGTCAAGAAAACTCCGACTCGGGCCCCTGAGAGGTCGGGAGCCCCGGCCACATCGACTCCATCGGGTTCTGGCTCTGGCCCCGCTCAAAAGTGGCTTCGCTTCCATAGTACCTGGATCTTCCCAAGGTATACGACTATGCTCTTACCTTGATGTCTCTTCGAGTTAAGATCACTCTTCAAATGTTTCTATCGCTGGTGTACAACCCCTCCAAGAAGGGAGGGAAGGCCGCCACTTCCACGGTAGTGCAAAGGGATGAACAGGCAGGTACTTCAGCTTCGGCCCCCGCACCTTCCCTGGCAAACATGGAGGCTCTGGGCGATGTGAGGGCGATGCCAACTGCAAATACGGCTGCGCCAGCAACCAGGACCCCGACACCGAGATGGCTGGAGCTCCGACACTGGCGCCAGTATCTATTGAAGCTTCGGCAGAGATGCCAGGTGCCAATGTAGTTCTAGTGTATGCTCCGGCGTCGACGGAGATTCTACCTCCCACGGGGGGAGCCTCTAAAGGGTCAACCCCCACACCGTCTTCAGAAAAGGTTCTGGTACCCCAGCCGGACGTAGCTGTGGGGCTGGCACCCACACCGGATGTGGGAGCGATTCCGGCCCACGAGCTGGAAGCAGTTGAAGAACCAGCCCCCTTGCCAGTTACAGCAGAGGCTTCAGTGGCCGGTCCGGTGGTGTTTTTTGAAGCTCCTGCCCCAGTGCCAGAGGTGGTTGAGGCCCCGGTACTTCAGCCAATGGCTTCTAGCGCGCCTACGCCTGGGCTGCAAGTCGTGGAGACTCCGGTTGAGCATCTTCCCTCTCCCCCAGTGGAGACTAGCCCGGAGGCATCCGCGGCCGTACCGGAGGGCCCGACAGGAACTGGCGCTGTTCGGGCCGAACCTCCTCTAGGCGCCGCTGGGGCCACATGGCTTCTAGAGGACACCTCAGGCACCTCAAGCCCACAAGGGCCCCCTCTTGTGAAGTGGGACCCCTTCCTGATGACGACAGACATCCTGGAGGAGATGGAGGAGGAGGTGCCCCCATCAGGTCCAGAGCCCATTCCCCTGGCGCTATCCATCGACAACGCCTGCTCCAGTCTGAAGGAGGTCGCACTGTCCTTTGACCACGATCGCAAGGCCTTGGAAGAAGAGCGTATCACCCTTGGACGCTGGCACGATAGGCTTTACAACCTAACTAAGCGAACGCAGTCGAGGCTCTGTCGACACAAGGACTGGATCAAGAGGGAGAAAGCCTGACTAATTCAGCAGGGTGAATTGCTCAGCGAGAGGGAGGCCGCCCTCAATGCTCTTGATGCAAAAATTCAGAAGATATATGAGGATGTTGTGGAAAGCCAAAGGGCTGCAGACAAATGCCAAGAAGGTATGTCTCCCTACATGAGAATCTCCAGAGGTGTCGTCAAGAGCTTGACAGGGGGGAGGCCAAACTTTCTGAGGTGCAGAAGGGTTTGGGCCAGAAGGAGGAGGAGCTCTCCCGGAAGTTGTCGCTAGGTGAACAGAGCTTGGTGGACCACCATAAGCAATTTGATGTGGAGTGTCAGCTCGAGATAGACAGACTCTGTCAAAGGGGACAAGACCTTGGCCAGAGAGAGGCTGACGTCTCCACCAGGGAGGAAAAGGTGGCGGGCTGGGAAGAAGACATGGCGGAGCGACGGAACCTCATCAACCTTAAGAAGTCAGAGCTTGCTGATCGCAAACGACAATTAGCCAAGAGCATTCAATGGCATGGCAAAGAGGTTGAGCGCCTTGCCAAGGAGGGTGCGGAGCTCGCGGCCACCAAGAGGTCACTAGAGGAGTTGCGGAGCTCGAGAGTGGCTAAGTCCCAGCAGGTATGGGACTTCCTGGGGCAAGCTGATGGGGCATTGGCGCCGCTTGGCTTTAGCCCACTACATCTGGCTAACCCAGCGCAAGGAGCTGGCGAAGCGCTGGCAACCCTTAGCTCTGCTGGTGGCATGTTCGACACGATGGGTGACATCATCGCAGACCAATTGGAAATAGAGGGGAGGTCCTTGTCCAAGACCATCGCTGAGTACGTCCTGGAGTGTTATCGGAGCCGGGACCCCCACTTTCCTCTAGGCCTAGTGTAAGACCTATATGTGCTGAATACATTGGCTTGTAGTGAATACACTTGGCTTTGATGATAAAAGTTTTAAATATCACCAAAACACCTTTTTATCAAGGTCCGACTCTAGCTCTGAGCTACAGCAAGGTCCGACGATAGGTCCGGCTTGTTTTGGGTAGCTCCAGTTACGTTCGATGCTAGGTCCGACTAGATTTGATCAGCTCCGGTGAAGTTTTGTCTTTAGCTCCGGCATGTCTTTGATAGCTCCGACATGTTTTTGATAGCTCCGACATGTTTTTGCTAAGCTCCGAGTTGATTTTTTCTAGCTCCGGCTTTTGGGTTTACTAGTTCCGACTAATTCTGGTTAGCTCCGGCGCTAGGTCCTGCTAGTTTTGTAAGCTCCGGGGGGAGCTTGGTTGTACTAGTTTTGGTAAGCTTCGGCGCTAGGTTCTACTAGCTTTGGTTAGCTCCGGCTCAAGGTTTGGGTTGCTCTGGCAAGGTTCCGAACTTGACCGAAGTGCTTCTGCTTTTTATTTGCAATGTTTCGTACTTGCTTTACATGGTTGGAAAGTTTGTTTAGTATTCTTTTACTAAGTTTTTGGTGCGCTTTGGATGATATGGCTGATATCGTTTTGCTATGCTTTGCAACATGCTTATGTGAGGCTCTCACGTAAGGTGTTGTGTTCGGAACTAACTTGAGTCAAGTTAAGGACTTGGGCTCGTATGGATTGGTTGTTTATTCATGTGCAGGTGTTGCTTGAGTTCAAGACATGGCTGGTGACAGGATCCACTAGACTAGTCTCAGGGAGGAGATGAGGTTCCAACAACCAAGTTCGGAAGGAATTGTGATTGAGCTGATCAGGAGGTTGCGCAGCATGATTGAATCAAGAACAATGCATATGAAGGTATCGTGGACGTTATTGGAAGATGTTTGCACATGTGCAAGGAGTGCATGGACGTGGATACATGGTTCCAAGACGTGATGTGGACGTAAAGAATTGGTCGGAAAGGTCCAACCGACAAGGTTATGGACTCAGGCTGCGGCTGAGTCGGGTTTGACTCAAATATGGAAAGATTTGAGTTGGTTATGATAGGATTTCGTGTGGGTCACGAATTTGAGTTGTTTAGGAATGTGGGATACATTCCTAAGGTGTTTGGAAGTCTTACGATTGCTTCTATCTGCGTATAGAAGAATCTTGAGCAGTTATAGAAAGTTACGATTCGTGATCTCAGTAGGATTGGAGTCCTAGTTGATATTGGGTTGGCCTAAGGGCTGGTTATATAAGCAAGGGAGCCTAGAGCTCGTGGGGGACGACTTTGGGGCTGTTCCTCTTGTGTTCTATTGAATAAAATTCGTAGTTTGAAGGAACTTTTGTGCCTTGTTCGTCCGACTTGTTCCAGACAAGTTTTACTCGTCGAGTTTCTGGACAGCACTACCTTTCGTCGGTGGTTTTATCATAACTAGAGTTTTACAGATCCAATTGACGTGATTATTTTTGGGTTATATTCACAACTTGATTGTCTATCATATATCAAAGTTTCACGGTCATTGTATTTGTGGTTTATGATCTACATGAGTTTCTTTGGAGCGTTCCAGAACTGTTTTTTTTTTCGGGTAGGGCAGATTGACCATTGTTTGATCTTTTGATCATAACTTGAGTTTTTCTCGACGGATTTGAGTGATTCTTTTTGTGTTGTCTTCGTGACTTGATTATCTCTGATATATATTACTTTTTTCACGGTGAAACAAGTTTAGATTAGTCTCACACACGATTTCTTCAAACAGATCGTTTTTCTGCCGAAAAGGTTTGGGGTTTAATTATTTCCGCTGCGTAAGATTTTTAAATCTACCATTCACCCCCCCCCCTCTGGTAGATTTTTACGTGCTCTTCAATCCTACACCTAGCGATTAAGGGGCCCGTCAAGGAAGGGTTGCATGCCGCCAGGGCAAGTGTTCAGGAGGCTTCTCAAGCCGTTGCCTCAGCTATCCATAGGACTTAGGCCTTTCCTTTCTTGCTTCCGCCTGTACATTTCCAACTTTGTAATGAAATCCTCCGACTTTGTAATATGATCTTTCAATGAATGAAGTCCTCCTGATTTGTGTCTTTGATATTTTGTGTCTTGCCCCCTGGTAGATGTACATAATTTTTGGTTGTGTACATGTACCAAGTAGAACTAACACTTGTTTCGGGGATGTCGATGTCGGGCCCCTAGGGGTTGTCGGAGCTTAGGAGCTCCGGCGACACCCATCGTTCAAGCTTAGGGACTCCAGCGACACCCTTCGTTAAGTGTAGGGTGTGGACGTCGGGCCCCCTGGGTTTGTCAGAGCTTAGGAGCTCCGGCAATGCCCACTGTCAACATAGAGAACGTCGACGCTGGGCCCCCTAAGGTTGTCGGAGCTTAGAAGCATCGCCAAGCTGGTGCCCCCTGGGGTTGTCGGAGCTTGGAAGCTCCGGCGATGCCCATTGTCCATGTAGGAGACATCAGCACCGGCCCCCTAGGTTGTCGGAGCTTAGGAGCTCCAGCGATGCCCACTGTCAACGTAGATGACGTCGACGATGGCCGCCCCCTGGGGTTGTCAGAGCTCAGGAGCTCCAGCGACACCCATCATCAATGTAGGCCGTCAATGTCGGGCCCTCGAGTCTACCCCCGCTGAGGCACCTGTCCACCAACGGTAGTGCACGAGTGGCTTTACTAGCGCTACCACCTTAGTAGCCTGCACATATGACAGATTAAAAGTAATTCTGCCCTCCAGTCACTCTTCTCCCACACTCTATTAGTGTCGTTTGTCTTATAATCCTATGTTGACGTGGGGAACCTGTGTAACTCAGTGCGTCCACACCCGGAGCTCGGTTCCCACCATGCGCAAGGAGTGGATTTGAAGGCTCCGGATACATAGCAAGTACCTCAAGTAACCCCACCTACAATCGGACAGCAAAACTCTCACTATTGCAAAGGCGAGGGAAAATCTGACCGCACTCATGCTAGGTGATGAGCTGAGGTGAATGTATGCCGATATTCATAAGAACTAAAGGTAATTTCAAATGAATAAAACACTTCGGGGTAGGGGAAACATTCTTTCATTATAGCTTTCATAGGAAAGAACAAACTTTCAAAGGAAGAACGACCCGGCCTGGGTGATAGGGAGCTGAGTGTACCTACTCAGGGTACTGGACCATGCCAAGTAAGGCGTACACTCGGAGCTCATCTCCCTGGCCTTGGATAACCCAAGTTCTGTCTCTAGACACTATGCTTCCTTTATAACGAAAGAAGGAAAATGTCCTACCGCTGGACTATGGATAAAACTTACGGAGGTGTTCGATATTCCATGGTTTGGGCACTCGTTCTCCATCCTACGTAGCTAGGCGAACGCACCCGAGGCGACAAACTTCTGTTACCTGGAAGGGACCCTCCTAGCTGGGGGAGAGCTTATTTGCACCTTCACGGGAGAGTCAGCACCAGGTCGTTTACCTTCAGCTCCCTACTGCGCACGATCCGCTGATGGAATCGCCAGAGTGCTTGTCTGTACCGTGTGTTTTGGAGGGCTTCTCGTATTCGTCCCTCGTCGATGAGGTCAATGTCTTCACGCCTGAACTAGTCCTGCGTGGCTTCGTCGTACATCTGGACACGGGGGCAGCCCATGGTGATCTTCGGGGGAAGGACGACCTCCGCCCCGTACACCAAGAAGTAGGGCGTTTCTCCCGTAGCCTGGCTGGTTGATGTCCGATTAGCCTACAACACGTATGGTAGCTCATCCACCCAGTTTGCGCCATGCCTCTCAAGGCTTCAGTATGTACGGGTCTTGAGAACCTTGAGAATCTCCGCGTTTGCCCTCTCTATCTGTTCGTTGCTCTCAGGGTGAGAAACAGAGGCATAACAAACTTGGATCCCAAGGTCTTTGCAGTGTTCTTGGAACGCTGCACTCGTGAATTGAGTCCTGTTATCAGTGATGATCCTGTTTGGGACCCCGAACCTGCAGACGATCGACTTGATGAACTTCAGTGTCGACTGCTTGTTAATGGTGACTACTGGGATGGCTTATGGCCATTTGGTGAACTTGTCTATGTCGATGTAGAGGTATCGGAATCCTCCGACGGCTCTAGGTAAAGGTCCTAGGATGTCCAACCCCCACACGGCGAATGGCCACGAGGGGGGATCATCTGCAGCACTTGAGCTGGTGTGTGGATCTGCTTGGCATGGAACTGGCACAATCTGTTCTGCCAGGGCATGTTCTTCGGGAAGGAAATTGTCTTTCAAGTAGTCCCGGACCTATGATATCCATGCATCGGGACCTCCTTGAGCCTCTGGGTCTTGGGCACCCAGCTGCTCGGAGCTGCCGGTAGCGCATAAGAACCTTGGCGGGCACCATGGTTGTAGGGCCGTCGGGATTGCTAGCTTTGAGGTGCTAGCTTCACCCCCTTCACCCGGTTCGGCAACTCGGACAGTTGATCGCGATAATGTCCTTGCAAAGACTCCTTCGGGCACTCGGGCCTCTGTTGAAGCCTTTGTTGACAGGTCGTCTGTGACTGAGTTCTCATCTCGGGGCACATGACACAAATCCAAGACTTCAAAGTCTTTCTCCAGCTTCCTAATGTGCTGCAAGTATGCTGCCAGTTGGGGGTCATTGCAACTGCACTCTCCCTTGACTTGCTTGACAATTAGCTGGGAATCACCTTTGGCAAGGAGCTGGCAGACATTGAGGGTCAACGCTTTCTTCAGCCCGAAGATAAGGGCTTCATATTCTGCCATGTTGTTGGTGACCTTGAAGTCAAGATGCACCATATACTTGAACTGATCCCCGGTCGGGGCAATGAGCATCACCCCATCACCGGCCCCCTGCTTCCGCACAGAACCATCAAAGTAAAGTGTCCAAGGGGTTTCGATGAAGACTGGTGCACCGGGCACTGTTTCTCCGCTGTGAGAGCCCTCTGGGTTGCTAGGTGATGGAGTCCACTCAGCCAAGAAATTAGCCCGTGCCTGACTCTTGACCACGTGTCGAGGGAGGAACTCGAGCTTGAACTCTGCTAGCTCTGCTGCCCACTTGGCGATATTGCCGGTAGCATTAGGGCTGTGGAGCACCGTTCTCAGCGGAAAGGAGGTGACCACCGAGATCTTGTGGCTCTGTAAATAGTGTTGGAGCTTCCTCGATGCTATCAACACGGCATACAACATTTTGTGTATCTCCAGGTACCTTGTTTTCGCTTCATGGAGGACTTTGCTGATGTAGTAGACAGGCTGTTGAGTGGTCCGAACTCTTTTTGAGAGGTCTAGTGCTCCTCGCAGCGGGTCCTGGTCCCGGGGCTCCTGGCCCCCAGGAACCGTGTCATCCTCCGGGACTTGGGACCCGAGGGTTCCCTGGTTTCCGGAGCTCCCCAGGGAGAGATCCATGGCCTGGTCTGAGCCATGAGGCTCAGCACTTGTGTCGTGAGTTCCTTCCCGTGCATGCTGCTCTTGTAGTTCCGACCGCTCTGCGACCAAGACCATGCTAACCACTTCGATTGTCGCGGTGATATACAGCAGCATGGGCTCGCTGGGCTCTGGCGCCACCATAACAGGGAGGGATGTCAGGTGCCTTTTGAGCTCCTGGAACGCCGTTTCCGCCTCTTCGGTCCACAAAAAGGGACCTGCCTTCTGCAAAATCTTGAAGAAGAGGAGCGCTCACTCTGCCAGTCCCGAGATGAACCGACTAAGGGCCGCTAAACACCCTGCAAGCTTCTGCACATCCTTGATGCGAGCTGGAGGCTGCATCAGCTCTATTGCCTTGATCTTCTTGGGATTAGCTTCGATTCCACGGTGAGAGACCAGGAAACCAAGCAGCTTTCCAGAAGAGACCCTGAAGGCACACTTTTCGGGGTCCAACATCGTGCGCGTGATGCGCAGCCTGCTGAAGACTTGCGCTAGGTTATCTAGCAAAGATGTGCGGTTTCTAATTTTTACCACGATATCATCGACATACACTTCTACCAGGTCCCTAATGAGGTCCCCAAATGTTTTATGCATTGCACATACAAAAGTAGGGAGAGGATTCTTAAGACCATACGACATGGAGACATAACAATACAGACCATCTACTGTTACAAAAGCAGTGTGTTCTTCATCATCTCTAGACATTGGTATTTGGTGGAAACCGGAATACACATCTAGGAAACACAGCAGAACACAGCCTCATGTAGAGTCTACAATTTGATCTATCCTAGGGAGTGGGAATGGATCCTTTGGACATGCCTTGTTTAGGTTGGTGTGGTCGATGCACATCCAGAGCTTCCCGCCATCCTTGGGGACGACAACAGGATTAGCCAACCACCAAGGATGGTGGACCTCCCGGATCAAGCCTGCATTGAGCAACTTCTTAATCTCCTCTCAGATGAAGTTTTGGCACTCGACGGACTGCTTTCGGGGCTTCTATTATACTGGTCGGGCGTCGGGATAGATCTTCAGATGGTGCTCAATCACCTCCCTGGAAATCCCGGGAATCTGCGATGGTTGCCAGGCAAACACATCGACATTGTCCCGGAGGAAAGTGACGAGTGCGAGTTCCTATTTGCTGTCCAAGTTACCTGCTATGCGGGTCATCTGGGCAGCCTCGGGGCCGATTCTGACGACTTTTATGGGACGGGCCTTGTCTTGGTCAGCATTCCTTTGTACCGTCAAGGCTTGGTGCCCGCCCTACTGCAAGTGCTTGGAGCTGCTCCAAGGTTGACACCGCCACAGTGCGATCTCCCCGAACCTTGAGGACTCCAGATGGCGTCGGCATCTTCAGGATCAGATAGACGTAGTGGGCTACGTCCATGAACTGGTATAGCTCTGACCTTCCGATGATGGCATTGAAGGGAAGCTCGACGTCTGCCACATCGAACAGGACACTCTCCGCGCGATAGTTCTCCAGAGTATCGAAGGTTACCGGGAGGTGGATGCTACCACTGGGCATGATTTGCCCTGGGCCCACACCTGAGAACGGGCTCGAAGGTGTGAGCCGGGACATGGGAATCTGCAGCTTCCAGAAGGCAGCAGTTGAGATGAGGCTGAGGCCTGCACCTCCGTCGATCAGCACATAATGGAGCTTCACAATGGCGATGGTCATGGCCACAAGCAACGGGAGCACTCCATCCCCTGCCATGTTCTTTGGGAAGTCTGAGGCATCGAAGCCAATTGCGTTGGTGTTGGGGCTACCGTGGCCACAGCCCATTGCAGGACTTTCACCGCATTCCGAGACGTGGGGTCCATGGCTCCCCTGTAGATGACATAGAGGAGCTTCTGACACTCCTGGTCGCTACTAGTGTCCGAGTCAACACTCGCAGACGACTTTTACTGCCCCGCGGGGCTCCTGGTACCCCATGTCCTCATCTCTGTCCTCCATGGGATCAAGCTTCTGCTTACCCTCCCTCTCGCGGGGAGGCTTGATGAGGACATCACAATAGCAAATACACACATTGAAATGCAAGGACCAATCACAAGAGCACGAGCACGATTAATAAATCAGCTGGTGAATTCGCTCCTAACTTCTTTTGCATCTGAGTTTGAGAATAGATTGCTATGTGATGATTTAATTGTTATTAGGAATAATTGAGAAGATCAACAAGTTAAGGAAAGAGGCCTTGGGAGCATGGAGAACCAGCTGGGTTGTCCACAAGTTGATGGAAATAGTTTACAACTCGGACTCGAGGTTAACTCGGAGTCCAGGAGCAGTCCACCTTAAAACGGACGCCCAGGAGGCATACAGACTCCGTTTTCGACGTTCTACATATGCACGGAAAGAGGAGAAGATAAAATTTCCAATAGTTCTGGTTCCACATCAAAGTTCCACCGGACTCATTAGGAATCATCGAAACAAGTCGAGTCCAGATTTCTGTCCGGTATTGCGCCACCGAATCGAGCCTTTGGGCCTTGTATCCCGTAAGAGTCCATTAGGGACGCATCTAATCGTATTTTGGTCGAACCGTAGGCTTTAAATACTGCAGCCACCAGTCATATTCTGTGGGTTTTGCTTATAATAACAATTTTGCCGTTCTACGGTTTGTGAGACCCCAACTTCTCAATTTCAGATTATGTCTTCTATGTTCTTGCTTGTGTTCTCGGTTCACTTGCAGGGATTAGCCTTCTTGGCGAGGTCAAGTGTGTGCCGCACGGTTGATAACAACCGGAGCAGTGATGTAGTGATTGCAGGGATATTTGAACTGCTTGAGTGCCGCGGATCATCAACGTCGAGTTCTCCACCCCAATCGACTTACCTTTTGGAAGATCGGGCCTAAACTTACTCATCCATTGGTATCAGATTTCCAGGTTGCCCGTTAGGTATCTTTGTTTTTCTTTCATTAGATCAATTTTGTTTCGTACCTAGAATCCACATAAAAGCCACAAAAAAATTAGATCGTTTTTACCGCTTCCTAGACTATAGTGTCTGTAGTTTCGTTTTTCAGTTTGCATTGTTGACTTTGCATTTGTGTGGTCGAGTCTTGTTGCTGGTTTAGCATTGTGTTTTGGGTCCTAGTTATTGTGTTTTGTCCTTGTTTTCTTGCTGTTCGACACCTATTCCACAATCCCTAAATAACAAACCGATCCAACACGTTCTGGTTTGCCCTAGCTAGCCGCCTTGTGTGAACTCCCGCATCGTCAACCCTAGATTAGGTGTCAAACCTTTGTGCCACTCATCCTTGAATCATCACACACCACCCCATTAGTTGCTGTGCAAATTCCCGATCGTTTTCATATCCGATTGCGAGTTCTGTTCTCAAACCGAGTTGGAATCAACATCCAAAAATCGTAACTCAGACAGCCTATCTTAAAACGGCCATAACTTTCGCATACGAACTCGAAACCGGGCGATTTTTTTTCAAATTCATCTACGCGAAATTTCGCATCTAATTTTTTGCCGCGTAGACGCGTTTGGCAAAATTAGATTGCCCAAATTCCCCTCCGAAGATAGGCTATCCGGCCTTCGAAGTTTTAGCACGAATTTAAAGAATCTTCTTGATTTTCTATAGGCTGCATATTTCATCCAATTGAGCTGCAAATTTATGTGCTTCATATCTTCATGCTCCTGAGTAAAGAAAATATCAAAAAAAAATTACAAAAAAGAAAAAAAATAGTGAAGAGCACACATATTAAAGAAATTGGCATATACTACTTGTGCTGTGATTGTTGGTTATATCATTCTGTCTTTTTTTTGCCTTGCTACTTCCTTGTGTTGTGCTAGGCCCTAGAGCACTTGGTTGACCAGCAAAAGTTTCCTACATTGAATACTTATTCAACTTTATTTACCTTTTAACGATTTTCTGCTTATTAGCCACCATATTGTGCCATCCAAGCTCCACCTTTCTCTTGAGCATAACAGGTACCTTTGCAATCACCCCACGCTTCATTGGTTCATCTCACCATCCACACCACCTGCTGTGTCGGTAAGAACACTTGTAACGGCGTGGTAAGACGCTTGAGCGAGAGAGATTGTTTTCTTCCACCTTTTCACATTGTCACTGTAGTTGATAGGGATAACATATTTTTGTTGTCTTCTGTTTCCTACTAACAATGGCAGGAGAAGACAATGATGACAAATGTGTTCAACATGCTGAGTTACGTGATATGAGGAAGACCATGACAGATATGTTCGCCAAATACAACGCAACAACGGAGGAGTCATTGGCGAACTTGACTCACCAACTTGATGACCTTGCTCTTCGGATAAATACTTTTGAGGCTCGGTTGCCTCTCCCTGGAAGACATGAAGACAATGCTTATGAAGATATGGAAGATCACAACAATCAGCCAAGACTACCACTTTATCTTCGAGGTATGGGAGGTAATAATCATCATAACAATTATAATCATCCTCCTGGTGATCCTTTTGCTAAAGTGAAATTTACTATACCCCCTTTTTCTGGTGCTTATGATGCTGAGGCTTATCTTGATTGGGAGATGACAGTAGAGCAAAAATTTAATGCTTATCTTGTTCCTGAACAACATAGAGTTCGTCAAGCCACTAGTGAGTTTAAGGACTTTGCTATCATATGGTGGAATAAACTTGTTAAAACTAGAATTGATCCTCCAACATGGGATAGATTAAAGGAAACTATGCATGTTCGATTTGTTCCTCCATTTTTTCAGCGGGACCTTCGTAAAAAATTACAGCGCTTAGACCAAGGTAACATGTCCGTAGAGGAGTATCATCAAGAGTTACAAAAGGGTATGCTGCGTTGTGGGGTAGTAGAGGACATGGATGATAAAATAGCTCGTTTTTTATGGGGGGTTGAGGCTTGAAATTCAGGAAATTGTTGATTACAAGAAATATGATACTGTTAACAGATTGTTTTAGCTTGCTATATTGGTAGAAAAAGAATTGCAGGGCCGACAACAACAGCAACAACGCACGAGGAGCAACTTCACGCCGCGTTCGACGTCTACACCATCAAAAACAGCACCATCTTTGACCCCTGGTGCTGCGACTACACCATCCAATGGCGGCCAATGAACTATACCTGCTGCTCCACCTTCTCGCATGCCGAGAGGCAGCAAGGCGACATCATTCAAGCCTTCGTCGTCCACTCCTACGGGTCGTACTTCCGACATTAAGTGTCACAGCTGCCAGGGACTTGGTCATATGATGAGAGATTGCCCGGGCAAAAGAGCATACATAGCACGCGATGATGGCGGGTATGATAGTACTTCGGATATTGAAGATGAATATTCTCTTGCTACTGACTTTATAGATCCAAATGACGAACACACCGAAGAAGAGGTACTTGGTACAGCGGCAACGGAGAACTATAGGAGCATCATTGTGCAGCGTGCCTTAAGCTCCAAAGTGGAGACTGACGACAAGCTACAACGACTCAAGCTCTTCCACATGTTTCTCGTCGTCAAGGACTGCCGTGTACACACTATAATTGATGGAGGTAGCTGCAATAACTTGGTGAATATGGACGTCAGCAAGAAACTTGGTTTGACAACAAGATCACACCCTCATCCATACCACATTCAATGGTTCAACAACAGCGGTAAGATTCGAGTAACAAAAACAGCGAGAATACATTTTTTCAATTGGTTCTTACCATGATTTTGCTGATTTTGATGTCGTTCCTATGGATGCTTGTTCTTTTTTATTGGGTCATCCTTGGGAATTCGATACAGATGCTATTCATCATGGTAGAACTAATAAATATACTCTCATGCATAAGAGAAAGAAAATCACTTTGCTCCCCATGACTCCTGCTGAAATTGTGAATTTTGAGAAGAGTAAAATTCGTGATGGCAAAGCAACAAAATTAGAATCTGAAAACGGACTCGAGTTCAACTCGGAGTCTAGGAGCAGCCCACCTGAAAACGGACGCCCAGGAGGCATACGGACTCCGTTTACGATGTTCTACATATGCACGGAAAGAGGAGAAGATAAAATTTCTAATGGTTCTGGTCCCACATCAAAATTCCACCGGACTCATAGGGAATCGTTGAAACAAGTTGAGTCCAGATTTTTATCCGGTGCTGCGCCACCGAATCGGGCCTTTGGGCCTTGTCACTACAGGAATCGCGACAATACACAACGGCTAAATTTATTGATGACGGTACCGTCGTCAATTAACTTATTGAAGACAGCTAAAATCCACCGTCGTCCATAATTCATTAATTGACGACGGTTACCCTAGAACCGTCGTCTATTAAGTGTCGGGCATTATAGACGATGGCCAACCGTCGTTAACTAGCGGCCGTCGACATATAAGTCAAATTTCGAGCCCAACCAAGTCATTAATTGACGATGGTTCAATATAACCATCATCCATTATGGCCTTATAGACGACGGTGACCTAAACCCTCGTCTATTAGCCTGTATTTCCCGGCCCCGCACCATTTCCTTGTCCGACGTTTCGTACCCGCCAAACTCATTTTCGCCCGAGCTCCAGTTTCGCCGCCGCCGCCACTCTCCGCTGCCGCGTCGTCGCCCTGCCCTCACCGCGCTGTTGTCCCGCCCTCGCCGCGCCGTCGTCCTGCCGCCATGCCGTCGATGAGGACCGCCGCACCCGCACCTCTCTGCATCGTCGTCTGCCGCTGCAAGTCGAGGTACGCCGCCCCCTCCCTGGCGTCCCCTCCCCGAAGCCCCCACCTTGCACCGCCCCTTCACCGCCGCCCCCTCCCCGGCCCCTCACCGTGGCCGCCGGGACCTTGCTTGAGGGAGAATGTTTGAAATCTAATGAACACTAAAATTGATACTCTTATGTAATAAAAATCAAATCCAAATTTGTGAGTCATTGCTGTGAATCATCTCGCTGGCAACATGAACAAGAAAATCAGATAGTAACCATCCAGATGCTTCCTTCCTCTGTTCTTGGAAATTCCTAATGTGATTTGGTTTTGTTCTGTATTATTTGGTTTTGCGTCTGTGGGGGTTCATGCTGCTATGTAAACTACTAGTAGTGTGATAAAGTAGCCCTTAGCCTGTAGAAATGTGTCTCCACTCAATTATAATCAATTAGCAGTAGACGAAATTGAAGTTCTCATATTCTCACTACAGTACAGAATACCAGGGCCTCACGAGCTGTCTCTATCTCTCCTTTTGCTACTAGTCGTCAGTGTGCTGCACTGCTTCTATTAATAAAAGTGACTGGTGTTTAGTGCGTGTTAGTGCTGTTGATGCAAGGTTGAAGACACAGAACAAAGTTGATGATTGCATCTACTAGTATGTGAAGTAGACTGTCAAGGAAATAAAAGTTGATGATTGCATCTACTGGTGTATGCATCAGACTGACGGGGAAGTTACGTGCTGCTCCTGTCATCAGACTCCTTCAGCACATTTCAGTTGCATGTTAAACAGGTGAATTTGGGTCCGTCTCTAGATTTTACTGTTTCCGGATTATTTATTTCTGAATAAATTAATTCCTGGTTGAATTAATTTATTCGGAAACAAAACAGACCGTGCTTACATTTTAGAGATACTGTCACAAAATCATTGAATTATCTTGTAGTTTTCATCAGGTAGTATATCTCTTCTTGATTAATTTGCTCGGGCAAATTTGGGACTTGTCATCCCCCTGACGCACGTTGCACTCACGCTCATTTGTTTTGTTGGAACTTGATTCATATGAATGTGGCAACCTTTTGTAATTCTTTTTAGAATATACTAGACTCAGGCCAGGACTGTGATGGTATTCCCTTACCCTGCTAAATAGACTCTGTTATGTTCCTTGTGTTGTTTCTTGAGTTGAGATGTTCAGGACATCATTCGGGTAGCTTTGACTGTTCTGTTTTGATTTAGCCGATTGATCTTGAGCTCCACAAAGAAATTTCATAGTTATGTTTTATGATGTGGCTTTGTTTTTATTTGAGCTTGAGATGTACTCCCTCCATCCCACAGAACTCGCCATCCTATCCTTCTAATTTTCCCAAATTACTTGCTCTCTCACTTCCCAATGCACCTTTTGTGATGTGGCTTTGTTTTTTTTTTAAGTTGTCCTAACCAGCTCGATGCACTTGTGCAGCTTCCTGTCGCTGGTAACGATGCTGAACTTGAGGAGCGTATACTACAGCATCTAGTTGCTGCTGCTGCTATTGGAAGGGCACACCATCTTGGAAGAAGAGAGGGGCACAGGGGCCGATCTGGCCCTCACAATCGCTCACAGTTACTAGTTTTCTCTGCACATCCCAACTCGCCTTCTGCTGGAGCGGTTTCTTCAACTTCTGCCCATGTAGAAGAAGATAATGATTCGAATCCTGTCACCCCTAGAGCTGGTGTGTCATCTCCACGTGCTAATTTCAGTGGAGATACTGGTAACCAAAGTCATGGCATGCTTACCTATGATGCCGAACAAGATGCTGTTGTTTCTTCCGGAAATAGTACTCCTGTATCTAGTCCTAGGTTTTTTAACAGGTACTCATCTATATTCAGCTACTCTATGTTCATGGTAGTCTTTTGTGGTGATTAAACTAATTTGGTTTTGTGATCAAGTCAAGCTAATTGATTATTATGGAATATCAGGGGGCACTCCACTGGGCAGTCAACTCCGGACAGGGTTGGACCATTCGATATGCAGTCTTTTTCAGACTCTTTGAAGTCTCGATTAAATGCTGTGTCTACGAAGTATGAATAATTACTTTCATCTTTGGCCTTCCAGCTTAATGAATTGTCATCCTTAAGCCTCTCCTTTGTGCAATTCAGGTACAAAGAATCTATTACAAAAAGCACCAGAGGGTGGAAGGAGAGGCTGTTTTCACGTAACTCATCTGTGGCAGATCTTGGTTCAGAAGTGAGAAGAGAAGTTAACGCTTGGATTGCGTCCGTGTCAAGAATGATGGAGCGTCTGGAGACTAGAGGCAGTAGCAGAACAGAAGATAGCCCAACAACATCCTCTGCTGAAGTTGGTCCCTCTACTGATTTAAACAACCAAAGGACCACAAAGAGCAGCTCTACTCCTGCTACTACGAGTGTCAGCACCGCTTCCACGCCTTGTGTGACGTCTAAACGTGCTGTCAGGTCACAGATGAAATACTACAACTCAGGAATCTCTAGATTTTGGAAAAATACTACAAGTATACTGTTTCAGAATTAGTGTTTACAATGGTTGTTGTGATATATATGCTGTTTTCATATGCCTGTGTGAGCTGGCCATCGAGCCACGGCTGGCCTCGAAGCTAGGACAACATTTTCTGTTTTCTTTTATAGATGACGGTTTTTTTTTGGCCGTCGTCTATAAGGGTCTAATAGACGACGGTTTAATTATGGCCGTCGTCTATAAGGGACTTAAAGATGACAGTTTCGATAAGGCCGTCGTCTATAAGCCTCTTATAGACGATGGTTTTTCTATTCCTGTCGTCTATAAGGAGCTTATAGACGACGGTTTTCTTGTGGCCGTCGTCTATAAGTGTCTTTTGCTGCCACGTGGTGTAGTTGGCTAATGGAAGACGGGTGGACGAGGCCGTCGTCAATTATGTTATAGATGATGGTAACCGTCGTCTATAATCTTATAGACGACAAATAATCATAGACGGCCGAAAATCGTCGTCAATAAGCATTTACCATCGTCTATAACTTATAGACGACGGTAAGATCTTTATAGACGACGGTTTCTGGCCGTCGTCTATTGTCGGGATTCCTGTAGTGTGTATCCCGTAAGAGTCCATTAGAGACGCGTCTAATCGTGTTTTGGTCAAACCCTAGCCTTTAAGTATTGCATCCACCGTTCATATTCGGTGGGTTTTGCTTAGAATAACAATTTTGCCGTTCTACGGTTTGTGAGACCCCAACTTCTCAATTTCAGATCGTGTCTTCTACGTTCTTGCTTGTGTTCTCGGTTCACTTGCAGGGATTAGCCTTCTTGGCGAGGTCAAGCATGTGCCGCACGGTTGATAACCAACAGAGCAGTAGTGCAGTGATTGAATGGGTATTCGAACTGCTCGAGTGCCGCATATCATCAACGTCGAGCTCTCCACCCCAATCGACTTACCTTTCGGAAGATCAGGCCTAAACTTACTCAATAAGGCTCGCCCTCTTGGCGCTGTTGCTTCTGCCTCTGCTCGCGGTAATGCTCCGCGAGCTTCTTGACCTCTCAGCACTCACTAGCACTGTGTCCATTGGTTCGGTGCACCAGGCACTTGAAGTCAGCATCGTCACCTTCTGGTGACTGACGAGGTCGCTTGTCCTAGCGCGGGCCCCGAGCTCCACCGGCTGCCGCAGCTGCCACCGTGGGGGCTCCGGGCCTCAGCTCATTTCTGCCGCGGCCTCTATTCTTTTTCTTCCTACTACCACCCCTGGTAGCAGTTTCCACTTTGTACTGCAAGGGCTCCTCACTCTCTGAGGAGGGTTGAGAGTGCCAGTTATGGCCTTCCGCAGCTTTGGCGCATCTGTCTGCCAAGGAAAACAACTCGGAGACATCGCGCATGTTGTGTGTGACGAGCTTCTCAAGCATCTTCTTGTCCCTCACACCCTGTCTAAATGCAACTATGACAGATGCATTCGAGATGTGCGGGATGGTGTTCTGTACTTGGGACAATCGCTGGATGAACGTGCGCAACGGCTCCCCCGTGCGCTGCCTAACAGCGTGGAGGTTGAGCTCTGTGCAAGGGCGCTCGTACGAGCTTCTGAAGTTCGCCACGAACTGTCGGCATAGCTCCTCCAAGGAGGTGATGGACCCCTGGGGAAGGTTCATGAGCCATGACCGGGCTGGGCCGACCAGGACTACGGGGAAGTAGTTGGCCATGATGACTTCATCACCCCCTGCAGCTAGGATCAAGGTGGAGTAGATCTGCAGGAACTCACTCGGGTTGATGTTTCCGTCATACTTCTCCGGCGTATGCGGCCGAAACTTGTGGGGCACACCACCCTCCGTATGTGTGGGGCTAAAACCGCGCACCCTCCACCTGTGCTTGCGGGCGCCAGGTTTGGCACTGCATGACCTTGGTGAACAGGCAGCACTGCATATGCCTGGTGTTGGGGTGGAACAGCAGGCGCTTGATGCGGCGGTGGCACATTATGCTCCTAGAGTGGGGGAGGCGCAACGTACGCCTGGTTCGGAGGGGGCACAACATACGCCTGGTGCTATGCGGGAGGCGCCACATAAGCCTGACGTGGCGGGGGAGCGTCATGCAGCTGGGGTCTGGGACCCGGCAGGCTATAGTCGGCTTCAAGATTGTGGCGCCGCTCCCGCTGATGTTCAATGGCGACTCGATAGTCCTCTCCAGCCCTGCATGGCTGCAACTCAGCCCGCAGGTCTGCCTTCGAGAGCCTAGTTGAGCAGCTATCAGCGGTCTGCCGGTCAATAGTTAACGTACACGACGGTGACATAAATGTCGACGCCGCTCGCCTCCCGCCTTGCGGAGTCGCTTGAAGTGCAGCGAAAAACAGATGGTCGACGTCATTTACTCATTGTTGAGTTGCCCCCTGCGGGGCACCTACCGTCAGTGCGTTGCGGAGTAGTGCACGCGCTGCTAGGAGTGCACTTTCTGGGCTTGCCGCTGGTGGCACTATAGAGGCTGTCACGGAGGGAGTACGCCGTGTCGCGTTGTGCGGGCCTGCAGCCGGTGGAGTGGATGCACGGCGATGTGATGGTCCAGATCTTCCTGCTCTGGAGCGGGACCCAGCCCTGGGGTGGGATGAAGCTTGGTCCTCCCCCGCTGCCTGCTGGCGGGGCTGTGACCTGGAGGAGCTAGCATTGGAATGGGCATTCACCATGCTGTTGGTGAAGATCCTTGTAGGGAAAAAACCCCCAACCTGGGGCGCCAAATGTTGAGGTGTCTAACGAAAACCTTCCCTGGACCTGCTCAGAAGCAGCCCGCGGAGGTTTGATGTATTTTCGGGGGGCTAGTCCTAGTAAGATCGAACGCAGTGAATGATGAACGCAAGGGATTTACGTGGTTCGGGGCGCCTGGGCATAATACCCTACTCAACGGTGGTTTGTTTGTGTTGTATTGCTCAAGAGTGTGCCTCAGTCTGAGAAGATGTCCCAGTCGATGGCTGCCCCGATCCTTTTATACTCCAAGGGCAAACAGCTTACAAGTGGGGACCCAAGGCCCGACAAGTGGTCCTGGGAGCAACCAAATCCTATCTAAGATCTGTGAGTAAATGCTATCTCTTGACAATGGCTTCAATGTGCCGCCTGACCATGCCTTGCGGCAGGGCTATACATAGCCCCTCATGATGGTTGGGCGCATCCCGTCTGTCTTGTCGCGACCACCCATTCGTCTGCCATACGTAGTAGTTCGGCACCGGCCTGTCATAACAATATTTGGTACTGGCCCCTTGACTTATGAGCGCACACCCCTGCTTACATAGGAAAGGTGCGCGTACTTACTGCTTGGACACACTGGGCGTGTCTTACTTTACTGCTGCTTCCTTCCGCCCCCCGGTAGCCGTTAACCAAGTGGTTGTGCCGGGGCCCGCTTCCGTAGGAAGGCCTATGCCTAACGCTGCGGGGCACATGGTAGCACCGGGCCTCTCCTCAGTGGGGAGGCGGGTTTGGAGCTGCAGGACACGTGGCTGCGCCGGACCTCTCCTCAAAGGGGAGGCGGGTCTGGAGCTGCAGGACACGTGGCAGCGCCGGACCTCTCCTCAGTGGGGAGGCGGGTCTGGAGCTGCGGGACACGTGACTACGCCGGACCTCTCCTCATCGAGGAGGCAGGTCCAGAGCTGCAGGACACGTAGCAGCGCTGTACCTTCCCTCAGCGGTGAGGTAGGTCCGAAGCTGCAGGTCCGGAGCTATGGGAGACGTGGCAGCGCCGACCGCGTCCTCAATGGAGAGGTCCCGCCCGTAGCTACGATGTACGCAGAAGCTCCGGGCCTCCTCTCAGTGTGGGGGCGGGTCCGGAGGTACAGGACATGTGGCGGGGTCAGGCCTACCCTCGGCGGGGAGGTTGGTCCAGGAGCCGCGCGTCACGTGGCTTACATTGGGACCTGCTTCCATGGGAGGCGGGGCCCAGCACGTCCTCTTCCTTGTATCTATGGGTGCCCGGTCCGCCAGGTATCGACACTGTTAATCATAGATTATACAGGTAGATCGTGTATAGGAGGTTAATTACAGCCGGGGCCACCTGTCGGGCCAGGCATATTCTGTAACGGTCAGTCCTTAGCATATAAAAGGGATGCGTTGCACGGTAGAATAAAACTAAGCTCACATGCATGCAAGAACCCACAAACACTCACCATACTCACATACTAAATCAACAACCACCCCGTGGAGTAGGGTACTACGCTCAGGAGGCCTGAACCACGTAAAAACTCCTGTGTCATCATCTTGTTCGTGATCTTACGCGCCCCATCCGAATATGAACCTCCATGGACTACGCTTTAGTAGTACCGAGGAAAGTGTCGTTGCTACACTTCGACAACCACCGATGAAGTTCTTGGCAAAATTATCAACCACGAGATGATGGAGAAATAAGCTAAATATGTCAAAGACTTAGTTGAACTTACCTCATCCAAGAAGAAGGAAGTTGCCCTCAAGGCAACTTGCAAGCCCAAAGGAAAGGAGACTCCTGAGACACATATAGAGAAGACACTAACAATGTAAGCACAGATATGGATGATGAAGAGATGGTGCTCTTCATGAAAAGATTCAAGTGCATGATGAGAAGAAGAAAAGGCAGCAATTCAACTGAAGGAAAGAACAAGGAAAAAGGAAAATCCAAGGCTCGACGTACTTGCTACAACTGCGGAGAATACATACACTTTATGGTTGATTGTCAATACTAGGAAAACAAGAAGAAGAAAGAAGTGACGCCGCAAGAAAAGAAAATTTTCAAGAAAAAGAAGCAAGCACATCAAGCACACATCAGCAAGGAGTGGGACACAAACGACAAGTCTTCATCGGATGATGAAGATGAGATGGCAACAATTGCCATCAAGAAGCCAACCAAGAAGTCTACACTCTTCCCAAGCATGGGAGGATGGGAGAACTACAACCACACTTGCCTCATGGCTAAAGAAGGCAAGAAAAAGGTTCGACTTACACCCTCCTCCTTACATTCCTCTAATGATGATTTTAACAACTCTAGTGAGAATGAGGAAGTGATAAAGGGATTGAGTAAAACTGCATTTAGAAAAATGAAGATGTTGTCGGATGAAATCTTTGTGATGGAGGAGCTTGTCAACCGTCAAGAAGATATGCTCATCCGTGAAAAGGAAGAGATATCAAGAGGTTGCAAAGCTTCTTGAGCTTGAAAAGGAGAAAAGTAAGGCATCTGAGCTTGAGTAAGGAGACTTACTCAAAACAAGAAGACTCACACATTGCAATCAAGGATGAACTTGCTAACTTGACAAAATTTAACAAAATTCTTGAAGTGCAAGTTGAGTAACTCAAGCAAAGTGGCGCTTCCTCCTCAAAGAGCTCACCTTCTCAAGATATCAAGTTGACAACAATTAAAACTTGCACATGCTCTAGTAGGAAGGCTAATGTAAAAGATGAATCTGAAAGTGCATCTAGGACTCCCTTGTGGGTTTTGGATGATTTATGACAAGCAATTGGGATCCTAATTCTTTTGTTGAGATGAATGCAGAAAAATTGATGAAAGATGAGCAAAGTACCAAAAAGAGGAAATTGAGAAGGAAAATGGATTTGAGCTCAAGGAGAAGAAACTAGTAGTTTAGTATGTGTGGAGTGTGTTAAGGAAACACACCCAAGAGCTCAATCTTATTTAATCACACACACACATGCACAAAGCTATACAGGACCGGACTAGTCCGATGTCCACCGGACTAGTCCGATATCACATTCTGCACAAGATCGGACAAGTCCGGTCATCACCGGACTAGTCCGATAATTCTTCTGTTCCACTTCGGACTAGTCCTCCCCAGTGCGGACTAGTCCTCAACACAATGCACAAGTCACTAGATCGGACAAGTCCGGTCTCCACCGGACTAGTCCGATATCCTTTCTGATCCACTTCGGACAAGTCCGGTGTTTACACGGACTAGTCCGATATACACACTGATCTAAATCGGACAAGTCCTCCAAGTGCGGACTTGTCATCCTAAACACTAAAGGTTTCACAGGTCCGGACCAGTCCGATGACAATCGGACTAGTCCGAAGTTTTCCAGCAGTGAAATCGGACAAGTCCGTTTTCAAACGGACTAGTCCGATATTCCTGGACACTTAGGGTTTGCTTCTCACAGCACACCGGACTAGTCCGGTCACCACCACGGACTAGTCCGAATTTTCTGAACCCTAACGGTAACTTCCAGAAACCCCTTATAAATAGAGGTGCACGGCCCACTTTCAAACTCTCTCGAACCCTAGCGCCGTCACACCTCCCAAGAGCCTCAAAAACTACTTCTCTCCACAAAACCAAGTGCTAAATTGATCACTACATTGAAGATCACTTGTAGATCATTGGAGAGGGCACTTGATACGCGATTGAGCTCTTGGTTTGAATCTCTAACACACTCTTGCATCTCAGTTTGTATATTTTGAAGTGTGTTATTGGTGGTCTTGAATCTTGTAATCAAGGGAGCACTCAACTTGTGAGTTCGCCCCTTAAACTCGGTGATTTACCCCTGTGTGATTAGTGGAAGAGGATTGGCCTTCGTGGCGATCCGAACGAGGGAAGGGTTAGTGAAGACCCGGCCCTTTTGTGGGCTCCTCAACGTGGACGTAGGCTGCCTTCGTGGTAACCGAACCACGGGATAAATCTTGTGTCTTTCATTTGTGTTCTTTATTCTAGTTGATCAACATTATCTAGGGTTTGATTAGATTTGTTGAATACAAAGTTAATAGTTGAAATAAAGTCATATTCTTAATAGAATCTGTTACACAACTATTGAACTGATCACAAAGTTTATATTTCCGCTGCAAAAGTCAACAAACAATCAAATTGACCTAACTTGATCAACCTAGCCCGTAAAATCCGGACTAGTCCGCACTTTACCGGACTAGTCCGTTATATCTGTTTTTGATCTCGTTGTTGAAGTGTTACAGGAACCGATAAAATTCAAGAAGGCCTATTCACCCCCCCTCTAGGCCAACATTCAATTGGTATCAGAGCGAGGTTCTTCAAGAAAGAGTGCAACCGCTCGAAGAGATCATGTCGGACATGAAGGAAGTCCAAAAGATCAACAACCAGGAAGAGATGAACAATGACAAGCATCAAAAGCTTGAGAAGTATCTCGAAGCCATTCAAGACTTTGACGATGATGATGAGGAGACATTGGAGCTGAAAGCTCTCCTTAGAAAGAAAGCGCTTTCCAAAGGGAAAGCCAAAGTTGAAGAAAAGAAGAAGGGGAGTAGTCACACCGACTACTCCCGATATCCTTTTAATTATGACCGTTTAAATTCTAACAGCAATCACTATCTATCCATTCCCCTTGGAAAAGCCCCACACTTCGATGGGAGTGACTACTCTATGTGGAGGCAAAACATGAAGATGCACTTGATTTCCCTTAACCCAAGTTTATGGCATATTGTGTGCACAGGAATCAATATCCCAGATGACGACGAAGAGCTCACGCCAAGTCAAGAGCAAGCCATCCACAGGAATGCACAAGCCGCAGCCGTCATCACCTCATCTCTAAGTCGAGATGAATTCACAAAGGTGGACGGATTAGAAATTGCCAAAGAAATCTGGGATACCCTACAAACAGCGCATGAAGGTGACAGACATGTGAGGGAAGCCAAGATTGAAATGATTGAGGGCGAACTAGGAAGGTTCGCGATTGAGGAAGATGAGTCACCCCAGGACATGTACAACAGACTGAAGACTCTCGTGAACAAGGTTCGATCATATGGGAGCAGAAAGTGGAATGATCACGAGGTTGTAAAGCTCATCCTTAGAGCTTTCATGCCTCGCAATGTTACACTTTGCTCTATGATCCGAGAGAGTCCGGGGTACAAGAAAATGACTCCTGATGAACTGCTTGGCAAGATCATTAACTTTGAGATGATGGAGAAGCAAGCCAAGCACGTAAAAGAAATAGCCGACCTCACATCGGCCAAGAAGAAGGGAGTTGCCCTAAAGTCCTCACTCAAGCCTTTATCCAAAGAAGCAAGAGAAGCACAGCTTGAGGAGGACAGCGATGATGAAAGCAGCGAGCTAGATGAAGAAGATATGATTTTGTTCATGAAGAAGTTTAAGAGAATTATGAAGAAAAGACAAGGAACAAAATCAAATGAAGCAAAATACAAAGAAAGGACGAAGCCAAAGATGAGGCGGGCGTGCTATAACTGTGGTGAATACAACCACTTTATAGTCGACTGCCCGTATGAGGACAATAAGAAGAAGAACAAAGAGTCCAAGCCTCAAGCAAAGAAGTTCTTCAAGAAGAAGAAACAAGCTGAACAAGCACACATTGGAAAGGAATGGGACTCAAACGATGAGTCTTCATCGTCCGATGAAGAAGAATTGGCTAGCATAGCCATCGAGAGCGTGTCCAAGAAACCCACACTCTTTCCCACGCTCGGTGCAAAGAAGGCAAATGGGACTTGCCTCATGGCTAAGGAAGGTAAACGCAAGGTAAATATCAAAACTCCTTCCTTACATTCTTATTCAAGTGATGATGATTTAGATAGTGATGAAGATATGCTAGCTGGCTTAGATAGAAAAACTGCTGCAAAAATGAAATTCTTGCTTAACCAACTTGTTGAGAAGGAAGAGCTAATCGATCGTCAAGAAGACATGATTATCTCCCAAAAGGAGAAGCATGTGGAACTTGACAATCTTCTAGTTCATGAAAAGGAAAGAAGCCACTCACTAGAGCTTGAGCTAGCTTCAAGCAAGAAAACTTGCTTGGAGCTAACCAACTCAAATGTAGCAATCAAGGACCAACTTGATGACCTGATCGAGGTCAACAAGATCCTTGAAGTGCAAATTGAGTCACTCAAGCTTAGTGAACCCTCCTCCTCTTCAAGCCTACCTTCTCAATCCACTTCAAGTAATAATACTCATATCTGCAAATGTGAAAAGATAAACACCAGGTTGAAAGAAAAGTCCACCTCCACAAAGGACAAAAACCCTACCCAATGTGTAATATTTGACAAGGAAAGGATCAACTATGCACGTAGTGCATATTTGGTCCAAAGACCTCCAAATGTCAAGTATGGCATTGGTTATTCCTATGATGGAAAGCAAAGAGCTGGAAATCATAAGAATAACAAGGGAAAGATTACCTTTGTGAGAGGAGGACCCTCACAACCCGGCAGCACGAAAACTAAAAATCTGAACTCTCATGAAAACCGGACTAGTCCGGTTGTGGTCCGGACAAGTCCGGTCATCCGGACAAGTCCGGTCACACAGACTAGTCCGACCAATAATCAGCAACAACTCCTGTTTAAAACCTTCGATGCTTCATATGTATTAATGAGAAACAATATTGGTAAAGTATATGCTTATTATGCTGGGCCACACCATGGGAACACAAAATCCCATGTGTGGGTGCCCAAATGTATTGTCACTAACCTCCAAGGACCCAAGCAAGCTTGGGTACCTAAAACCAAGGCGTAACTTGTTTCTGCAGGCCTACTCCTCCGGTGGATCCAAATGGGTGCTAGACAGTGGATGCACAAACCACATGACCGGAGAAAGGAGGATGTTTGTGGAGTATGAAGTGAACGAGGACCCAAATGAAGGGATCTACTTTGGAGACAACAGTCAAGGGAGGGTCCTCGGTACCGGTAAAATAGCCATATCCGCTGAACATACTCTTTCACATGTTTTGCACGTTGAATCTTTAGATTATAACCTGCTGTCCATATCTCAATTGTGCGACAAGGGTTATAATTGCCTGTTTACTAACGAGGGTGTGATCGTCTCAAGAAGGAGCGATGGTTCTATTGCATTCAAGGGTATGTTGAAGGGAAAGCTTTACCTTGTTGACTTCAACAAGGATAAAGCCGAACTCGACACATGCTTGATTGCAAAGACCAACATGGGTTGGCTGTGGCATAGACGGCTGGCACATGTTGGTATGAGGAACCTTCAAAAACTCCTCAAGGGCGATCACATCCGAGGTTTGAAAGATGTTGTGTTTGAGAAAAACAGGCCATGTAGCGCGTGCCAAGCAGGGAAACAAGTTGGAGCACAGCATCCTGCGAAGAACATCATGACCACAACAAGACCGCTCGAACTACTTCATATGGACTTGTTTGGTCCAATTGCTTACATAAGCATCGGCGGTAACAAGTATGGTTTAGTTGTTGTTGATGATTTTTCCCGCTTCACTTGGGTGTTCTTTTTGCATGAAAAATCAGAAACACAAGGGACACTCAAGAAGTTCTTCAAGCGAGCACAAAACGAATTTTCATTACAAATCAAGAGTATCCGGAGTGACAATGGCACGGAGTTCAAAAACATACAAGTGGAGGAGTACCTTGATGAAGAAGGAATCAAGCACGAATTTTCAGCACCATACTCCCCACAACAAAATGGAGTTGCCGAAAGGAAGAACCGCACGCTCATAGAAATGGCAAGAACTATGCTCAATGAATACAAGACTTCGGACCGATTTTGGGCGGAAGCAATCAACACAGCTTGCCACGCCACAAATCGCCTCTATCTTCATCGACTACTAAAGAAGACCCCCTATGAGCTACTCACCGGTAACAAACCGAACATTTCATATTTTCGAGTTTTTGGTTCTCCTTGCTATATTTTAAACAAGAAGCCCAGGACTTCAAAGTTCGCTTCGAAGTCCGATGAAGGTTTCTTGCTTGGCTATGATTCGAACACTTACGCCTATCGTGTCTTCAACAAGTCCTCCGGACTTGTTGAAGTGGCACGTGACGTAGTGTTCGATGAAACTAATGGCTCCCAAAAGGAGCAAGTTGATCAATGTGAATTAGGTAAAGAAGAAGCCCCCTATCAAGCATTGAAGAGAATGGCTCTAGGCGAAGTACGACCACAAGAGTCAACGTCTCAAATACAAGATGAAAGTGAACCACAAGATGAAATCAACCATCAAGGGGGAGCCTCAATACAAGATCAACCACAGGAGTACGAACGTAATGAACAAATCAACGAGGACAACAACTCAGGGGGAGAAGAAGATGATCACCAACACACGACTCCCCAAGTACCACACCCAAGAGTACACCAATGCATTCAAAGGGATCACCCGATCGACAACATCATCGGCGACATCCAAAAGGGAGTAACCACTAGATCTCGCATAGCAAATTTTTGTGAACATTACTCGTTTGTCTCCTTTTTGGAACCCCGCAGGACTGAGGATGCATTGAAGGATCCGGACTGGGTAGTGGCGATGCAAGAAGAATTGAACAATTTCAAGAGAAACGAGGTCTGGGAACTTGTGGCAAGACCCAATGCAAATGTTGTAGGCACCAAGTGGGTCTTCCGCAACAAGCAAGACGAACACGGTGTGGTAACAAGAAACAAGGCACGACTTGTGGCCAAAGGTTACTCACAAGTCGAAGGTTTGGATTTCGATGAAACTTTTGCTCCAGTAGCTAGGCTTGAATCAATTAGAATATTACTTGCATATGCTACTCACCATGATTTCAAGCTGTATCAAATGGACGTGAAAAGCGCCTTCCTCAACGGACCGATCAAGGAGGAGGTGTACGTGGAGCAACCACCCGGGTTTGAAGACGAAGAGTTCCCCGATCACGTGTATAAACTGCGTAAGGCTCTCTATGGCCTCAAACAAGCTCCTAGAGCTTGGTATGAGTGCCTTAGAGATTTTTTAATAGATAATGGTTTTCAAATTGGCAAAGTTGACTATACGTTATTCACAAAAAATCTGGATAATGATCTTTTTATTTGCCAAATATATGTTGATGATATAATTTTTGGGTCAACTAACCAATCCTTCTGTGAAGAGTTTAGCAAAATTATGACAGAGAGATTCGAAATGTCGATGATGGGAGAATTGAAGTACTTCTTGGGATTCCAAGTGCGACAACAAAGGGAAGGAACTTTTATAAGCCAAACCAAGTACACGCAGGACATCCTCAAGAAGTTTGGCATGGACAAAGCAAAGCCGATAAAGACTCCCATGGCAACGAATGGGCACTTGGACCTCAATGAAGATGGAACGAGCGTCGACCAAAAGGTATATCGCTCCATGATTGGATCTTTACTATATTTATGTGCATCTAGGCCAGACATCATGTTGAGTGTTTGCTTGTGTGCAAGATTTCAAGCCAACCCCAAGGAATGTCATTTGACAGCCGTTAAGAGAATCTTAAGATATTTAGTTCATACACCCAACCTTGGTCTTTGGTACCCAAAAGGCTCAAATTCAATCTCATTGGGTATTCTGATGCAGATTATGCCGGGTGCAAAGTAGATAGAAAAAGTACTTCCGGCACTTGCCAATTTCTAGGAAGATCCTTAGTTTCTTGGTCATCCAAGAAACAGAATTCCATTGCATTATCCACAGCCGAAGCGGAGTATGTTGCAGCCGGGAGTTGTTGTGCACAACTTCTTTGGATGCGACAAACTCTAAGGGATTATGGTTACAATATGAACCATATTCCTCTCCTTTGTGATAATGAGAGTGCCATTAAAATAGCACACAATCCAGTTGAGCACTCTAGAACAAAACATATAGACATAAGACACCACTTCTTGAGAGACCATTCCATGAAAGGAGACATATCCATCTCTCATGTCAACACCCAAAAACAATTAGCCGACATATTCACCAAGCCACTTGATGAAAAACGCTTTTGTGAACTCCGAAATGAGCTAAATGTTCTTGATTCTCGGAGTGTGGCTTGAAAGGTTGCATACCTGTATGTTTCTTCAAAATTTTGATTGAATTGTGAAAATCATCCCTCTTCTCTTTTCTCTCGAAAACTATGTCAATTATTAGATCTTGATGAATTTTGATCATAGTATGATTGTTGTTTGCTTTCTGGTCAAATTCATCAAGATTATTTGAATTGTTTTGTCTCTCTAATCTCTAATATTGAACCTTCAAATATATATGAATGGGCTATGCTTTTCTCTCCTGGTGACCACGGACAAGTCCGTGGTTACCCGGACTAGTCCGCCCATTGCAGACTTGTCCGCAGAGTGCCGGTTAGGCCGGACTAGTCCGACAGACCACGGACTAGTCCGATATAAGTCTCTGGACGACTTCGGACTAGTCCGGTCATGTCCGGACTTGTCCGATTTTTCGTGTCCTTAACCCTAGCCGCCACCAAACCCTAATTCATTCACTCTCACACTCGCCCCAAGCATTCTCTCTCTTGCGCTCGAGCTCCCAAGGCAAATACTCGATTCCTCCGTCGAAAAGCCTCAAACTTGGGCGGAGATCAAGCTTGAAGACTCGGGGATTGAAGTTAGCGGACAAGTCCGGCCTCCAACCCCCAAAATCTCAAGCCTCCTTCGATTTCTTGGTAAATTTTCTTCAAACCCTAAGAAATCGCTAATTTCTCCATTGCTTATCGTTTGGCCTAGCATTCTTCACTAGTTACATGTCCAATAGATGTACTACGTGTATGCTAGACTATTTTTGGCTTAGGGATCAAATTTTACCCAATCTGTTAGGTTTTTGCGGATGAACACCGGACTAGTCCGGTCCAGGTACGGACAAGTCCGGTCCACCGGACTAGTCCGTGCCTGTGCACCGGACAAGTCCGTTGTTTCTGAACCAAAACCTAATTCCTTCATTCCCTAATGCCTTCCATTGCCATATTATCTCACCAATACCTTGTATAACCTGTATTTTACCTTGATCACTCATTCTCAGATCATGTCGAGCTCTGACTACGAAATGTCCGATTTTGAGTCCGAGGTGGCACCTCGGCCCTCGGCGGGTCTTGGCAAGAAACGCCAAGAGAAACCCTCCGAGCCAGCTCCCTCACCTCCCCAAGTCAGAAGGAAAGTGTGTGTGAAGAAAGCTGCATCGAAGGCCGGCACCTCCTCAAGTGGCCCTCGACAAACCAAAGGAAAGGGCAAAGGAATTGCCACAGGGCCAGTTGGGCCCCTCAAGCTGCATGCCCCCAGAGAAGGGGCCCGGGGCCCAAATGAAGAGAAGTTCACTGGCAAAGGCAGCGAGGTGGCTGCTAAGCTGAGAGGGGTAGACTGCTATGCAAGATCCAAGCAAGCAGCAGATGGCAGATTTTGGTCCAATTTCCACTCGGACTTCTACAAATTGGTCTATTTGCCTATGAAGACCCCAGTGGTGCGCAGTCAATGGATTGACTGGGCCCACCTGGAGAAGAAGAAGTGTGCAGCCTTTGATGAGGTTATTGCAGCTGCTGAGAAACACGGACTGAAGGACTTGTTTGCCTTCAGATATAACTGGAATGATGAAGTGATTGCACAGTTTTATGCAACGTGCCACTTCTCCAGTGAAGACGAGGAAAGTGTGACTTGGATGACTCATGGATCCAAGTACTCAATTACTCAAGAAGAGTTTGCCAGTTTGCTGCACCTTGAGTCTGGAGGACATGACCACCTCATTATCCACAACATAGGGGTCATTGAGAGGGACAGGATGAAGTACATGTATGAGCCCAACTCCAAGTATGTCCCTCCCTCTACCAAGAATATGAAGCCTTTCTTTGTTGTGCTCAATAGAGTCCTCCGGAAGACAATAGCCCCCAAGGATGGGGATGCAGGGAGTGTACAAGGCTACCTCCGGACCCTGATGAGGGTCATAAGCAAGGACAGAAAGTTTGATGTGGCTGACTATATCTGGAATGATATGGTCAATATCTCAAGCACCCCCAACCGATCCTGTGGCTATGCCCCCTACTTGATGTTTATGATCGAGAAGGTCACAGGGATCGAGTTCGTGAAGGATGTGGAGCACACTCCACTGAGGCCTCAGAAGCCTCAGCCAGTAATTGTCCAAGCTCCTCCATCGCCGGCCTCAAGCCCCGAGGCACCGGCAAGACAAGAAGAAGCTGCTAGGGAAGCCCCTAAGAAAGGATCCGCCAGTGGGATCCTGAAGTACTTGGTGTCTCTTCTCTCCTCCTGCAAGAAAACTGAAGTGAAGCTTCATAAGCTCAACCAGAAGAGGAAAGAAGACATGAGGTACATAAAAGCAAATGTGAAGCAGCTGAGTGAGAAACTGGAGATCAACCCAATAGGGTCTCCAGTCATTTCTGAAGACTCTGATCTGGACGTCACTGAACTCAGCCCCTTGACTACATCCGAGCTTGCCTATTTTGGCATTGGGGGCTCGAGCAGCTCCGTTCCTCCTCCTCCCTCTCAACCTCGCCAAGAAGAAAGCGATGAAGATGATGAAGACGATGAGAGGACTGACAGCGAAGAGTGAAGCCCTAGGACCTCCCTCTCTCTCTTTTTGGTGTCTTGATGCCAAAGGGGGAGAGATTGAGGGGGAGCTTCTAGACTTAGCTTTAGCTGCGTAGAATGCGAGGAGAGAGTCTCCATGTATCTTCTATTTGTGATTGTAATTGTTTAACGCTATTTTCATATCATGTTTGGTCCTATGTTAAATTGCTCAGTTAATTTGCAAGTGTGTGATGAAATCTGAATTTTTGCTCCTGAAATGCTATATTCACTTGATATTGGTTGATCAATGCAAATTCTGTCATTCTTAATGCATTCATGCTCTTAGTATGCATCCCACCATAAAGAATGCACATATGAATGATTCTCTTGTTGCTTGATGCATTTTTGAGTCATATGTGCACACTTTATGAAAAATCTCATTTTATACCTCATTTTGTGAAACCTCAATTGGTTGTCATCAATCACCAAAAAGGGGGAGATTGAAAGTGCATCTAGGACTCCCTTGTGGGTTTTGGATGATTTATGACAAGCAATTGGGATCCTAATTCTTTTGTTGAGATGAATGCAGAAAAATTGATGAAAGATGAGCAAAGTACCAAAAAGAGGAAATTGAGAAGGAAAATGGATTTGAGCTCAAGGAGAAGAAACTAGTAGTTTAGTATGTGTGGAGTGTGTTAAGGAAACACACCCAAGAGCTCAATCTTATTTAATCACACACACACATGCACAAAGCTATACAGGACCGGACTAGTCCGATGTCCACCGGACTAGTCCGATATCACATTCTGCACAAGATCGGACAAGTCCGGTCATCACCGGACTAGTCCGATAATTCTTCTGTTCCACTTCGGACTAGTCCTCCCCAGTGCGGACTAGTCCTCAACACAATGCACAAGTCACTAGATCGGACAAGTCCGGTCTCCACCGGACTAGTCCGATATCCTTTCTGATCCACTTCGGACAAGTCCGGTGTTTACACGGACTAGTCCGATATACACACTGATCTAAATCGGACAAGTCCTCCAAGTGCGGACTTGTCATCCTAAACACTAAAGGTTTCACAGGTCCGGACCAGTCCGATGACAATCGGACTAGTCCGAAGTTTTCCAGCAGTGAAATCGGACAAGTCCGTTTTCAAACGGACTAGTCCGATATTCCTGGACACTTAGGGTTTGCTTCTCACAGCACACCGGACTAGTCCGGTCACCACCACGGACTAGTCCGAATTTTCTGAACCCTAACGGTAACTTCCAGAAACCCCTTATAAATAGAGGTGCACGGCCCACTTTCAAACTCTCTCGAACCCTAGCGCCGTCACACCTCCCAAGAGCCTCAAAAACTACTTCTCTCCACAAAACCAAGTGCTAAATTGATCACTACATTGAAGATCACTTGTAGATCATTGGAGAGGGCACTTGATACGCGATTGAGCTCTTGGTTTGAATCTCTAACACACTCTTGCATCTCAGTTTGTATATTTTGAAGTGTGTTATTGGTGGTCTTGAATCTTGTAATCAAGGGAGCACTCAACTTGTGAGTTCGCCCCTTAAACTCGGTGATTTACCCCTGTGTGATTAGTGGAAGAGGATTGGCCTTCGTGGCGATCCGAACGAGGGAAGGGTTAGTGAAGACCCGGCCCTTTTGTGGGCTCCTCAACGTGGACGTAGGCTGCCTTCGTGGTAACCGAACCACGGGATAAATCTTGTGTCTTTCATTTGTGTTCTTTATTCTAGTTGATCAACATTATCTAGGGTTTGATTAGATTTGTTGAATACAAAGTTAATAGTTGAAATAAAGTCATATTCTTAATAGAATCTGTTACACAACTATTGAACTGATCACAAAGTTTATATTTCCGCTGCAAAAGTCAACAAACAATCAAATTGACCTAACTTGATCAACCTAGCCCGTAAAATCCGGACTAGTCCGCACTTTACCGGACTAGTCCGTTATATCTGTTTTTGATCTCGTTGTTGAAGTGTTACAGGAACCGATAAAATTCAAGAAGGCCTATTCACCCCCCCTCTAGGCCAACATTCAGAATCCAATGCTACATAAGCCAAGCATCCATCCCAAAGCGGCATCATTGACAATCAAAAGATCAAATATGCACGTAGTGAAATATGGTCACAAGACCTCATAATGTCAAAGATGGTCTTGGGTATGCAAGAGGTAAGAAGCAATTCACTAGTGGTTAGAATAAGAATCATATTGCTTTTGTTAAAGAAAAATCATATGAACATGAACAGCAAACCTTCTTTCATACTTTTGATGCATCTTATGTTCTTATGAAAATTAAATTTGGATATGTTTATGCTAAATTTGTAGGGCCATGCCACAAGAGACCCAAAGCTTGTGTGGGCGCCTAAAACACTTGTGACTAACCTTCGAGGACCCAGGCAAACTTACGTACCTAAAACCAAGACATAACTCCATTTTGCAGGACTACTCCTCCGGTGGATAAAAATGGGTGTTAGACAGTGGATGCACCAATCACATGACCAGAGAGAGGAGAATGTTCATATAATATGAGCGAAATGTGGATCCAAGTGAAGGAATCTACTTCGGAGACAGCAACCAAGGAAAATTTCTTGGCACCGGTAAAATTGCAATCTCATCTCAACACACACTTTCCAATGTTTTACATGTTGATTCTTTATATTATAATATTTTGTCCATATCTTAGCTATGTGAAAAGGATACAATTGTTTATTCACCAATGAGGGTGTGACAGTCTTTAGAAGAAGCGATAACTCAATTGCATTCAAGGGAATGTTGAAGGGAAAACTTTATCCTGTTGATTTTAACAAAGATAAATTAAAACTCAACACTTGCTTGGTTGTAAAAACTAACATGGGATGGTTGTGACCTAGATAGCTAGTATGTTGGGATGAGAAATCTGCAGAAACATCTAATGGGTGGTCACATCCGAGGTTTGAAAGATGTTGTGTTCGAGAAAGACAAGCCGTGTAGCGCATGCCAAGCCGGAAGACAAGTTGGAGCACCACACCCTTCGAAGAACGTGATGACTACATCAAGAACGCTTGAACTCCTACATATGGACCTTTTCGGTCCTATTGCATATATAAGCATCGGCGGTAACAAATACAGTTTAGTTATTGTTGATGATTATTCTAGATTTACCTGGGTATTTTTCTTGTATGATAAATCTGATACTCATGGGATCCTCAAGAAGTTCTTGAAGAGAGCACAAAATGAATTCTCCTCAACTGTCAAGAACATTAGGAGTGATAATGGAATGGAGTTCAAAAATACTCAAGTTGAGGCGTACCTAGATGAAGAAGGATTAAAGCATGAGTTCTCGGCACCCTACTCCCCTAAAAAAAATGGGGTAGCTAAAAGAAAGAACAGGACACTTATCGAGATGGCAAGAACAATGATAGATGAATGCAAGACTTCAAACCGGTTTTGGGCGGATGCAGTAAACGCCGCCTGTCACACCATGGACTGGTTATATCTTTATCGACTTCTGAAAAAAGACACCATATGAGCTCCTAACGGGTAACAAACCGATTGTTTCATATTTTAGAGTATTTGGGAGTAAATGTTATATTTTGAACAATAAACCTAGGACTTCGGAGTTTGATTTGAAATATAATGAAGGGTTCTTGCTCGGTTATGATTCGAACGCCTACGCCTATCGTGTTTTCAACAAAGTCTCTGGCATTGTTGAAGTAGCATGTGACGTAGTGTTCAATGAATCTAATAGTTCCCAAGTGGAGCAAGTTGATAAGTGTGTGATAGATCAAAAATATACCTCATGTCAAGCGTTGAGGAGGATGGCACGTTGTGATATTCGACCTCAAGAGCAATCACAAGACTCAAGTCCACAAGATGTACCTCAACCGGAGAGCGATGATCAAAGGGGAGCTTCTGCAAGAGGTCAACATCAGCAAGATCTAGATGATCAATATAATCATGGAAGCAATAATCTAGGGGGAGACATTTAAAATGAATATGATGAAGATCAAATGACCTCACAAGTGTCTCACCCAAGAACATCAAAGTATACAAAGAGATCATCCCGTCGACAACATCATCGGAAATATTGCAAATGGAGTAACTACTAGATCTCATATTGCTAATTTTTGTGAACATTACTCTTTTGTCTCATTTCTGGAACCATAAAGGGTTGATGAAGTATTAGAAGATCCAGATTGTGTTGCCGTCATGCAAGAGGAGCTAAACAAATTCAAAAGAAATGAAGTGTGGGAGCTTGTGGAAAGACCAAAAGCCAACAACGTTGGCATCAAATGGGTCTTTCGGAACAAGAACGACGAACAGAGAGTAGTAACGAGAAACAAAGCACGACTTGTGGCCAAAGGTTATTCATAGGTTGAAGGTTTGGATTCCGATGAAACCTTTGCCCCCGTAGCTAGACTTGAGTCCATTCGAATTTTATTAGCCTATGCTACTCACCATAATTTTAAGTTGTATCAAATAGACGTCAAAAGTGAATTCCTCAGCGGTCCTATCAAGGAAGAGGTTTACATGGAGCAACTACCAAGTTTTGAAGATAAAGAGTACCCCAGCCATGTGCACAACTTGCGTAAGGGCTCTCTATGGCCTCAAAAAAGCTCATCCAGCATGGTATGAGTGCCTTAGGGATTTTCTCACTCAAAACAGTTTTTAAATAGGAAAAGCTGATTATACATTGTTAAAAAAGCATTTTGATGGTCATCAATTTGTATGTCAGATTTATGTTGATGACATCATTTTTGAATCTACTAATGAATTTTTTTGTGAGGAATTCAGTAAAATTATGACAGACGGATTCGAGATGTCAATGATGGGCGAATTAAAGTTCTTTTTGGGATTCCAAGTGAAGCAACTGAAAGAAGGGACTTTTATCTGCCAAACCAAGTACACATAGGATATCCTCAAAAAGTTCAATATGGACAAAGCCAAGCCCATGAAGACTCCCATGGAAACTATGGACATCTCGATCTCAACGAAGACGGTTTTGATGTGGATCAAAAGATATATCGATCTATGATAGGCTCGCTGCTTTATTTATGTGCGTCTAGGTCTGATATCATGCTTAGTGTTTGTATGTGTGCAAGGTCTCATGCCGCACCTAAATAGTGTCATTTCATAGCTGTAAAAAGAATCTTAAGATACCTTGTTCACACATCCAACTTGGACCTTTGGTATCCTAAAGGATCCAAGTTCAACCTCATAGGATATCCCGATGCCGACTATGCAGGCGTCACGGTCGATAGAAAAAGCACCTCAGGAACCTGCCAATTTCTTGGCAGACCCTTAGTTTCATGGTCCTCTAAGAAGCAAAGTTTCATTGCCCTTTCCAAAGTCGAATCATAGAATGTCGCAGCCGGTAGTTGTTGCGCTCAACTACTTTGGATGCGACAGACACTAAGGGATTACGGTTATAATCTGAATCGTATTCCACTCCTATGTGATAATGAAAGTGCCATAAAAATTGCACACAATCCAATAGAGCACTCAAGAACCAAATAGATAGATATACGTCATCATTTTCTAAGAGACCATTCACTAAAAGGTGACATAGTAATTTCACATGTTAGAACTGAAAAACAATTAGCAGACATATTCACCAAGCCACTAGATGAAAAGATATTTTGCGAGCTTAGAAATGAACTAAATATTCTTGATGCTCGAAATGTAGCTCGAAACACTGCATACCTGATTGACTCTTCCAAGTTTACTTGTTTTGCAAAAATTCAACCCTTATCTCGATTTCCTCTCAAAAACTATTTTAATTATTGAATCTTGGTGAATTATGGTCATTGTATGATTTTTGATTGCTTACTGGTCATATTCATGAAGATTATTTTTGAAATGACGTCCTTTAGATCACTATTAGATCTTATTCCCAAAAATCACTTTGTTCTAATTCAATTATGTCCCGGACTAGTCCGTTGCTAGTGACTAGTCTGGCTCTGGATTGGTGTGCCGGACTAGTACGGTCCTTTGCGGACTAGTCCGCTACTGTCGGGCTTAACCCTAGCCAGCCGCCAAGACCTCTCTTCTTCCTCCTCACAATCACCATTACACTCTCTCTCCTCAAGCTCGCGCTCTCAAGGCGATTTCCACTTTGAGCCACCAAAATTGAATGTTCTTCCAAGGGAATCTTCCTCCTCAGCGCGAAGCATCCCTCCTCTGGACTAATCCGGAACTTTCTCCGCTCCTCCACCCTCAAATCTTCTATTATCGGTAAAAATCAAACCCTAATCCTAGTTCTCACCTTTCCTCAATTCCTACTTACTTTTCCTGATTCCTAGGTTATACATTGCATTGTTGTATGTATTCCTATGTCCTCCTACCTTTTTGCATCAGTCCTGATTGGATTAGTTGAAATAAGAAGTTAGGATTCATACGCCAAACCGGACTAGTCTGGTACTTGGTGCGGACAAGTCCAGTGCTCCAGACAAGTCTGCACCCTGGAATTGGACAAGTTCGGCCCCTTTATTGTTTGAACCTCTAAATTCTTTTCTTCACAAAGTCTAATTCTAAATTATACCACACTTTGTACTCTCTATGTCAGGCACAATGTCGTTCGCATTGGATGATAACATGTTTGACTTTGAAGCTGAGCGTGATCTTGAGAGAGTGGCCAGGGCAAAAGGAATGAGAGGCAAAAAGTTCCATGACTATGATTCAAATGATTCTCCTCCTGACTCTATGCTCCCAAGAAAGATGAAGGTGACAATGAAGAAGCCATCAAGCAAGGATGGTGCTGGTGCAAGCTCAACGACACCAAGGAGAAGCACTAGCAAGGGCAAGGGACTTGCAAGTGGACCCATTGGTCTACTAAAGATGAAGGCACCTTTTCAGCGCAACAGGAAGCCCTCTGAAGATGATTTCTCGGGCAAAGGAAATGATTTGGCTAACAAGCTCAGGAGGGTCAAAGTCTATGAGCAGCCAAAGCAAGCAGCTGACCCAAGGTTCTGGAGTCACTTTCATGCAGACTATTATGAGCATGTGTATAGGAAGATGAGAAATCTAGTGGTTGCGAGTAAGTGGGTGGATGCGACATATTTGCAATCAAAGAACTGTCAAGCCTATCACGAAGTCTTAGAGGCTTTGGAGATAAATGGACTGAAAGATCTTCTCTCCTTCTGATACAACTGGAACAATGAGGTCATCACCTAATTCTATTCCACTCTCTACTTCTCAGGTGATAACGAGGAAGGACTCACTTAGATGATGCATGGATCCAAGTACAGTGTCATCTATGAGGAGTTTGGCAAGATACTTCATCTCAAAGACAAATTTGAAAATGAGCTTGTGATTCACAACCTGAAGCTGAAAGTGCATCTAGGCATCCCCGTGGGTTTTGGATGATTGATGACGATAATTAAGAGACTAATGAGATGAGTTGATCTTAAGCACAGTTTTGATGGTGGAAATGAGACAAAATCCCTCAAAAAGGAAAAGGTTCAAACAGGCGTCAAAGACTCAAGCGTAGAAATTAGGGTTTCTATGGTGTTGAGCTTAGATGAGACGTATCATGTGTTAGGGTGGCTGTATCATGTGCATTGAGATCATTCTAGAGGGCTCAAAGTGGTGGTTGAGAGAAAAACTCAGTGAGAAGCCAAAATGAAGAAAACCCTAGGAGGCCGGACTAGTTCGGCCAGTCAGAGTAGTCCGTTTTGAGTGGGACTAAACGTCTCTGGATGAATTCGGACTTGTCTGTATGGGTACAGACTAGTCCGTTCATCCCTTGGTGACTGAAGTTGCTACTATATCTCGGAAAACTGGACTTGTTCGTTTTGGGACGGACCAAAGCATTATGGAAGAGTTTGGACATGTCCGTTGTGACATGGACTAGTCCGTTTGTGACTTAGTGAGAAAAACTGAGCCAAACCCTAGAGGGCCGGACTTGCCCGCGCTTATGGCCGGACTAGTCCGCGCCTTCCTAGTTGAGTCTGTTTTGGGACGGACTAAACCTTTCTGTCCTACTTTGGACTAGTCCGTTGTTGACCAGACTAGTGTGTGTTCTCAATGGCCATTTGAAATTCAAGCATTGGCGCGCACGTCATCTGTTTTGTCGATCAATGACGTGAAATTTTTGGTAGTCCCAAAAGGCCGGACTAGTTCGTGGCAGAGGGTCGGACTAGTCCGGGGTTGTCCTGGTGGCAACGGTTAGTTGTCGGGACCCCCATAAAAGTGAGACCTCCGACCCCTATTTGATAACTTTTGAACCCTAGCATCGCCAAAAGTGACCTAGAGCCTTCTAAAGCCTTCAACTCGTCCTACTAGCCCTCTAAGACCAAATCTTGAAGATATTAGGGTTTGGGAAGGAGAGTGAAGGAAGATCATCGTGCTTTGGCTCTCGGTTTGATCTCTTGCACATTGTGTTGTGTTTTGTGTCTTGTGTGAGTTGAGCTTCAAGTGCTCCTTGTTGTACTGATTCGTGGGAGCCTCAACTTGTGAGCAGCCCCAAGAAACTTGGTGATTACCGTTTGATAGAGTGGAATCCAAGCCGGCCATTGTGGTGGCTTGGTGACAAGAGGGTCATGTGAGACCCGGTCCTTGTGTGGACTTCTGAACGTGGATGTCGACTTCTTTGTGGAGCTGAACCACGAGATAAATCTTGTCTCGCTTGTCGCTTTACATTTCGTAATCACTAAAATTGCTATTAGGGTTCATATTGTAATTGCTTTAACTTGTCAATCTCAGTTGTACTAGGTTACCATACATTGCTTACATCTTTAGTGAAGTTAAATTCTGCAAATAACTTATAGAAATCAAGTTTTTAGGTTTTCTCCCCTGTGCTGAGCGGACTAGTCCGGCCCTGTCCAGACAAGTCCGATCTCAGGAATTTAATCTCACTTGATTAAGACATTTCAGGTACTATTGCCTATTCACCCCCCTCTAGGCAACTTTCAATTGGTATTAGAGCAGGCATCTTCACCAAGAGTCTAACAACTCGGAGAGGAAATGGTCGGAAGGGGTGACAACGAGGTTCCAGCGGTCGTTGATGACACCAAGATGAGGAACATCGATGTTCTTCAAGATGATCCAAATGACGATGAGGAAGTTCATCTACTCAAGGCACGACTTCGTGAGAAGCTCAATGTACCCAATAAGGAGATCAAGCCAATTGCTCCGATCAACATCGACAATGGGAGTAGTTCACAAGACTACTCCCGGTATCCTTACAACTATGAGGCACTAACCGCAAGCAACCATTATTTATCTATTCCCATTGGCAAACCTCCTCAATTTGATGGAAATGATTACTCTATGTGGAAGCATAATATGAAGATGCATCTCATTTCCTTAAACCCTAGTTTGTGGCAAATTGTCATGACAGGTGTACACTTCCCAAGAATGAGGAAGACATTACTCCAGAGCAAGCCATCTTTCTTCATCGCAATGCCCAAGCCGTTGGAGTAATCACCTCCTCATCGACACGAGAGGAATTCAACCACATTGAAGGATTAGAGGTGGCCAAGGAGATATGGGACACCCTCAAGACGGCACATGAAGGGAAACGTGTCATAAGGGAGGCCAAGATCGAGATGATAGAAGGAGAACTTGGGAGGTTCGCTATCATGGATGGTGAATCTCCCCAAGACATGTACAACCGGCTCAAGACTCTCATCAAGAAGAGTCGATCCTATGGAATCACCCGGTGGACGGACCATGAAGTGGAGAATATAATGATTCGAGCAATCATGCCTAGAAATGTCACTCTTTGCTCACTAATCCGTGAAAGTCCGGTATTCCATAAGATGACTTTCGAAGAAGTGCTAGGGAGGATCATCAACCATGAGATGATGGAGCAAGAGGCCATATTCTACAACGATCTACAAAAGCTCTCCTCCTCCAAGAAAAGAGATGTTGCGTTCAAGGCAACATCTTCAAGACCCAAAGAAAAGGGAGAAAGTGATGAAGAGAGCCCCGACACCAATGAAGAAGAGGCACTCTTCATCAACAACATCAAGAGAATGTGGAGAAGAAAGAGGGGGAGCTATCATCATGAAGGAAATAGCAAAGACAAGCCCAAGACAAGATCAAAGATGGCTTGCTACAATTGTGGCGAATATGGCCACTTCATTGTGGATTGCGCACATGAAGAGAACAAGAAGAAGAAGAAGGCGGGAAAGTCTCATGAAAAGAAACACTTCAAGAAGAAGAAGCAATCGGGACATGCTCACCTAGGGAAGGAGTGGGATTCAAATGAAGAATCCTCCTCCGATGAAGAAGATAGAGTAGCAACCATTGCTTTGAAGAAATCAACCATGGAGAACAAGATTTTCCCAAACATGGAGAAATCAAGGCCAACTTACCTCATGGCCAAGAAAGAAAGAAGTTTAAATCTAAATCTTCCTCTTTAATTTCCTTGCATGATGATTTTGATAGTAGTAGTGAAAATGAACATATGCCTAAGGATATGAGTAAGAGTACCTTGAAAAGATTGAGGTTGTTGACTGATGAGATATTTGAGAAGGAAGAGCTCAACAACCGTCAAGAGGACATGCTCATCCAAAAAAACGAGAGATGTCAAGAGGTTGAAGAGCTCTTGGAGCTTGAAAGAGATAGAAGCAAGGCACTTGAGCGTGAACTCACTTTGAGCAAGGAAACTTGTTCAAACCTTGAGAACACTACAATTGTGCTAAAGGATGAACTTGTTAACTTGACAAAAGTTAACAAGATCCTTGAAACACAAGTGGAGTATCTCAAGGTCAATGCACCTTCTTCCTCTAAAGGCTCACCTTCCACAAATATAAAAATCGAAGCACCTCAATCTTGCAAATGCTCAAACTTGATTCTAATACTTGATGAGCTTAAGTTGGCACAAAACAAACAAGCACCAAAAGGTGGCATCTTTGACAAGGAGAAAATGGCATATGCACGTAGTGCATACACCAACACAAGACATCCCCTTGTCAAGGATGGTCTTGGCTATACTAGGGAGAGGAGGCAAAACGTCAAAACTTCCAAGAATGGCAAAGACTTGATTGTTTTTGTCAAAGGATGTTCATACAACACTAATAAGGGAAATATAGTGGATGCACAAATCACATGACCGGAGAGAGGAAGATGTTTGTGGAGTATGAGCAAAATGAAGATCCAAATGAAGGAATGTATTTTGGGGATAATAGCCAAGGAAAAATCCTTGGCACCGGTAAATTTGCTATATCCCCTACTCATACTCTTTCTAATGTTTTGCATGTTGATTCCCTAGATTATAACCTCTTGTCCATATCACAACTATGTGACAAAGGTTATAATTGTTTATTCAATAATGAGGGTGTGACCGTCATAAGGAGAAGCAATGACTCAATTGCTTTTAAGGGTGTACTCAAGGGAAAGCTCTATCTTGTGGATTTCTCCGCGGATAAAGCACAACTTGATACATGCTTAATTGCAAAAACTAGAAATGGATGGCTTTGGCATAGAAGGCTAGTCCATGTTGGGATGAGGAATTTGTAAAAACTCCTTTAGGGCGAGCACATCTCAGGTTCGAAGAATGTTGTATTTCAAAAGGATAGGCCATGTAGTGCATGCCAAGCCGAAAAGAAAGTTGGAGCTCCACATCCATCCAAGAACATCATGACGACAACAAGACCATTGGAGCTTCTACACATGGACCTCTTTGGCCCAATCGCCTAAATAAGCATTGGCGGTAACAAATATGGTCTTGTAATTGTTGATGATTTTTCACATTTCACTTGGGTATTCTTTTTGCATGACAAGAGTGAGACTCAAGGTGTCCTCAAAAAATACTTGAGGAGAGCTCAAAATGAGTTCTCCTTAAGTATCAAGACTATAAGGAGTGACAATGGCACCGAATTCAAGAACACTCAAGTTGAAGAATTCTTGGATGAAGAAGGCATCAAGCATGAGTTCTCGGCCCCCTACTCCCCTCAACAAAATGGGGTAATCGAGAGGAAGAATAGGACCCTCATCGAGATGGCAAGAACCATGCTTGACGAATAAAAGACGCCGGACCGGTTTTGGGCGAAAGCGGTTAACACCGCTTGCCATGCCATAAACCGGTTGTACCTTCATCGCATGCTCAAGAAGATGTCTTATGAGCTCCTAACCAGTAACAAGCCTAACATTTCTTACTTTCGTGATTTTGGTAGAAAATGCTACATTCTCAACAAGAAGCCCAGGACTTCGAAGTTCGCTTCTAAGTACGATGAGGGTTTCTTACTTGGTTATGACTCAAACACTTACGCCTATCGTGTCTTCAAAAAATCCTCTGGAATTGTTGAAGCAGCACGTGACGTAGTGTTTGATGAGACTAATGTCTCCCAAGTGGAGCAAGTTGATCGTCATGTGCTATTCAAGAAGAAGCTCCACAAGTGGTGATAGGAAGGATGCCACTTGGAGATATACGACAACAAGAACAACCTCAAGATTCAAGTGATCATCCTTTGCCTCAAGCAAGCTCTTCCCTCAAATGATGAAGCTCAAGTCCCCCAAGATGCGCTCCAAGAAGATGAAAATGGAGGCATCAATCAAGGGGGGAACAATGAAAATGAGGAAGATGAATATGAAGATTCAAGACCCCAAGCGTCTTACCCAAGAGTGCATCAAAGCGTTCAACAGGACCATCCCGTTGACAACATCCTTGAAGACATCTCCAAGGGGGTAACTACTCGATATCGTGTTGCAAATTTTTGTGAACATTACTCTTTTGTTTCATCCTTGGAGCCTCACAAGGTTGAAGAAGCACTACGAGATCCGGATTGGGTGATGGCCATGCAAGAAGAGCTCAACAACTTTGAAAGAAATCAAGTGTGGGAGCTCGTGAAGAGGCCTAATGCAAACGTTGTAGGCACAAAGTGGGTGTTTCACAACAAACAAGATGAGCACGGGTGGTTACAAGGAACAAAGAACCAATTGTGGCCAAAGGTTATTCACAATTCGAAGGTTTTGATTTTGATGAAACCTTTGCTCCCGTAGCTAGGCTTGAATCAATTTGTATATTACTTGCCTTTGCTACCCACCATGACTTTAAGCTATATAAAATGGATGTCAAGAGTGCATTCCTCAATGGTCCAATCAAGGAAGAGATGTATGTGGAGCAACCCCTGGTTTTGAAGATCAAGAATTCCCAAACCATGTCTACAAATTGCGTAAGGCTCTCTATGGCCTCAAACAAGCTCCTAGAGCTTGGTATGAGTGCCTTAGAGACTTCTTAACTCAAAATGGTTTCAAAATTGGGAAGGCAGATTACACTATATTCACTAAGCATTTAAATGATGACTTGTTTGTTTGCCAAATATATGTCGATGACATTATATTTGGTTCTACTAACAAAGCTTTTTGTGATGATTTTTCCAAGATAATGACCAAGAGATTTGAGACGTCCATGATGGGGGAATTGAAGTTCTTTCTAAGTTTTCAAGTGAAGCAACTCAAGGAAGGCACATTCATTAGTCAAACAAAATACACACAAGATATAATCAAGAAGTTTGACATGGACAAATACAAACCCATCAAGACTCCTACGGTAACCAATGGGCATCTCGATTTAATGAAGATGGTCCATGTGTGGAAAAAGGTATATCGTTCCATGATAGGTTCATTGCTTTACTTGTGTGCATCTATGCCGATATCATGCTTAGTGTGTGTATGTGTGCTACATTTCAAGCTGCTCCTAAGGTGTGTCATTTGACCGCTGTTAAGATAATTCTTAGATATTTGGTTCACACACCAAGCCTTGGACTTTGGTACCCCAAAGGTTCTAAATTTACCTCATTGGATATTCTGATGCGGACTATGCGGGGTGCAAAGTCGATAGGAAGAGCACCCCTGGAACTTGCCAATTCCTTGGTAGATCTCTAGTGTCTTGGTCCTCAAAGAAACAAAACTCCATTGCTCATTCCACAGTCGAAGCGTAGTATGTCGCCACCGGAAGTTGTTGTGCACAACTTCTTTGGATGGGACAAACTCTTAGGGACTATGGCATAAACATGCGCCATATCCCTCTCCTATGTGACAATGAGAGTGCCATCAAAATAGCACAGAATCCAATTGAACACTAAAGGACCAACCACATCGACATTCGCCCCCACTTCTTGAGAGATCACTCCATCAAACGAGACATTGAAATTTCCCATGTGAGAACCGAAAAACAATTGGCCGATATTTTTACCAAGCCCCTAGATGAGAAAAGATTTTTTGAACTTAGGAGTGAGCTCAATATCTTAGATTCTTGAAATGTGGCTTGAGTCTTGCACATCTAATTGTTACTTCAAAATTCATACATGCTTGCGAAAAACTCATCCTCCTCAATTTTCAACAAATTATTTTGAAATTATTGAATCTTTGTGAATTATGGTCTTAGTTTGATTGTTGATTGTTTACTGACCATGTTTACAAAGATCTTTCATGAAAATCTAGTCCTAAAGGATCAAATCTCCATTGAAAACTCAATATATATGAGTTATCAGCTCTTGAACTGGACTAGTCCGCCCCCTAAACGGACTAGTCTAGCTGTTCAGAGATGTCCGGACCCAGTCCGCCAACTGGACAAGTTCGGATCCCCAACCGGACTAGTCCGGCCCTGGGGACTTAACCTCCCTAGTGAGTCCTCGAATGGTCACTTCCACTCAAACCCTCTCTCTCCTCAAAACGCATGAAAACCACCCCAAATCGGTGATTTTTTATTCCAACCACCAATACTCGATTCCAATACGTGGATTGAAGTCTCTATGTGCAAGGGAACTCTTCCCCGAGATCCCTTAGGCGATTCTTCATCTACATTGCTTCGATTCGAAGATTTGAAGAGGTATTCTTGACCTAACTCCAAATCCTTCAAAATTCAATTCTTTTAGGTCTTTTGATAGAAACCTCTTCACAAAAGTTATTCCCTATATCATTGTGATCATGTACCTCAAATTTGATGGTCGGATCCATAGATTTTGCAAAATTTATCAATATTAGGGTTTTTACTGTGTGCACCGGACTAGTCCTGCCGTTGGGCGGACAAGTCCGGCATGTGCGGACTACTCCGGCCCTTGGGCGGACAAGTCCGGGTTACACAGTGGCAACCCTAACCTTGATTTATTTTGTGATTTCTGACACAATATCTCTACTTCTTTGGACTCATACACACTCCTTTGCATCTCTTATCAGTGACAATGTCGGATTCCAACTATATTCCTCTTTCTGACTCCAAGGCCGAGGCGGGAAGACAAGCACTTTACCATCAGAATCGTGAGGAGCACGAGCTTGCCATAGAATATCTCGAATCTTAGTCATAGGCTAGAAAGGCAAAGAAGACGCAAAGGGAAGCGCACAACTCAGCTGCAGCCGAGGCAGCCCCAACGAAGAAGAAGAGACTTGTCACCATGGGAGAGAAGATAAGGACTCACGAAGCTAGAAAGTCAAAGGACAAAGGCAGAGCACCAATTTAGGAGGCAGCTAAGAAAAGGATTTTGGTTGCTAAGAAGCCTGCAAGCAAGGCTAAAAGGGGAGCCTCTCAACCCATTGGTCCCTTAAGGATGTCCTCACCTGCAAGGAACCCCAACCGTTCAGCTGCCTTTGATGCCAACATCTTCAAAGGCAAAGGGGCTGAAAAGGCGAGGAAGCTAAGGAAGATTAACGTGTATCAACGAGAGAGGAGCATTGTGGATCCTCGCTTACGGTATGATTTTCACTGTGACTACTATATGACAGTCTGCATGTCCAAGCAGACACCAGTGACAGATGCTCAGTGGATTGATTGGTATTACATGGCTCAGAAGGATCACTTGGACTTCAATGTTGTGATTGAGGCCGTAGAGCGCCATAGCTTGAAGAAATTCATGGCATTCTCATATGAATGGAATGTGGAGGTCATTGCTCAATTCTACTCCACCATCTACTTCCACACCAATGGGGATAGGAGGATCACATGGATGACACATGGAGAGCAATACTGCACCACTTATTGGGATTTTGCTTGAATTCTTGACTTGGAAGATCAACAGGAGAACGAGATCATCATCTCCAACTTAAAGCCGGTTGATCGAGACACCTTGGAATACATGTATCCAAGTCATGTACCATTTGAGGTGGGGCATATTCGCAACATCAAGCCCTTTTATAGTATCCCCAACTGAAAGTTGCCTAGAGGGGGGTGAATAGGCTAATCGACCTGCAGATGACTTAATAAAATGAGATTAAATCACAGGGGGCGGACTAGTCCGGTCTAGGGGCGGACTAGTCCGGTCAGCCTGCGTGAAGAACCCTAAAAAGTGTTTCTAGCAAGTTTTAAGGGGATTTTCTCGAGGCTACAAGTGAGGATGTGTTTAAGACAAGTTTAGAAACTGTCAACACGAGAGTGAGTCAAGTTTTAATAAGATTAAGTAATGTGAGGCACAAGACAAGACTAGCAACCTTAGAGCTAAGTATGCAATAAACAAAATGCGAAGAACACGGAGACACAAGGATTTTATCCCGAGGTTCGATTCCACACAAGAATCTACGTCCCCATTGAGGAGTCCACAAAGGACCGGGTTCACCAACCCTTCCCTCACCAAGTTTACCTCACGGGCCTAACTTGGTTCTCCACTATCTCAAAGTGTGAATACAAGATTCGTTGGGGCTTCTCACAATCTGAGGCTCCCACACCACAAAGATGATCAACAACGCAAAACACACTCAACACACAGCTCACAAAGACTCAATGAGTGCAAGAGATCAAACCGGGAGCACAAGCGCGATGTTTTTCCTCTTCTCCACCTCACTAAACCCTAATTCACTCAAGAATTAGTTTTAGAGGGAAAGTTGGCAAGAAAGAGGCTCAAGAGTGCTCCAAGTTGGCTGTGGCGGCGCTAGGGTTCAAGTCAGTTCAAGAGTTGGTTCAAAAGAACCCAGGGGACCTCTATTTATAGAGGTCCCAAGCCCATACTGCTGACTTCAGCAGAAGGGCGGACTAGTCCTGCCTCAGGCCCGGACTAGTCCGGCCTAGGGGACCACTGACCTCTTGTCAGGCCCCGACAGCTGACACGCAATCGTCACACTACCCGCCAAACTTCAAATTCAAACGATCACTTCAACAACGGACTAGTCCGGTCACCACCGGACTAGTCCGATCTCACACAGAGTCTTTTGCTCCGTGTGAAAACGGACTAGTCTGAGGACCACGGACTAGTCCGGCCCCAAGGGCGGACTAGTCCGGTCCTCCCAGACTTAGTCACAGAAGCACCTTCAACACGCCAACCCGGACTAGTCCGGCCCCACGGGCGGACTAGTCCGTTCTCACTCAGGACCTCTTGGTCCGGACCCAAACGGACAAGTCCGTGGTTTTGAGACTTAGTCCCCAAAACCCACTCACTGCTACCCGGACTAGTCCGGCCACAAACGGACTAGTCCGATCTCAGTCAGACCCTTCTGGTCCGACCGACAACGGACTTGGCCGGCCAGGGGCGGACTAGTTCGACCGCCTGCACGGACTAGTCTGGCCCTACAGCCAGATTACTTATCCACTCTTTTCTTTCAAGGGGTTTGACCTCTAAACTACTTTGAGCTCCTAAACTTGATCTCAATGCACTTTACACACGCACCCTCCTATCTCTACGGCTAGTCTAACTCAACACGCTAGAAACCCTAGTTTCTATGCTTCGAGTTGACTCCGTTTCCTTCCTCTTTCCTTTTTGAGGGTTTGCGTCTCCGATCGAGTCCACACCTGTGCTAAGATCACTTGAGCTCATTAGCGACTTAATTGTCGTCATCAATCATCCAAAACCCACGGGGGAACCTAGATGCACTTTCAATCTCCCCCTTTTTGGTGATTGATGACAACACATTAAGTCCTTCAACAATTAAGAGTATTGAAATTGGTTTTCATAACTTGTGTGCGTATGAATGACTCCCCCTCAATGTATGCAACATGTAAAAGAGGTGGAGGAGATCTTTCATACCCACACACGTTATGGTGGGGTGCCTATGTGATGTGCTCAACAATTGTGACAAGACATAAAGAGCATCAATATAATCAAAGGATTGACAATAAGAGCATTATATTGATATTAAACAACATTAGCAAGTCTTGCACAAATGTAAACATCCAAGAGCATGAATATATTACAAAACAAGTCCACAAACCACAAACACACCCACACAAGATTAACTCCCCCTTAACTCTCCCCCTTTGGCATCAAGGCACCAAAAAGGAAAGGAAGGGGGAAAACGAAGATCCACGAACTAGTCCTCGTCTTCGCCACTTCCACTCTCCGTGGCCTCAGAATCTTCGACGTCTTCCTCATGATCGTCGGCGTCGTCGTCGTCGTCGTCGGAGTTCCTTGCCGAGGGAGCAGCCCGAGAGGAGCTTCCATCTTCTTGGAGATGGGCGAGCTCATCGGCGGTGAAGTTGGGGAATGGAGTGATCTCCCCATCACTCACCTCCGGAGAGGACATCGGGACCTCCAGCTTGTCGCACACCGCTTTAAGATATTTTTCCTGACGCTTGTGTGCCCTTTGAGCGCGGATCTCTTGCTTCCGGCAGGAAGTGAAGATCACCTTGAAGCATTTGAAGAAGGCACTCATGGATTGAGGCGGAGGCGGAGACGGAGGTGCCACGGGGCGAGATGGAGGATCTGCATTCTTGCGACGAGGAGGAACAGGTACATTCGGGGGCTTCTGAGGACGAAGCGGGCGGTGCGACACGTCCTTGACGAAGGTCACGCCCGACACCTTCTCAATGAGGCACATGATGTAGGGGGCATACCCGCAAGCACAGTTGGGGGTATGCGAGATGTTTAAGATATCGTCGAAGATGTAATCGACGAGGTTGAACTTCTCTTCCCCATCAATCAGAAGTAGCAAGTGCCTCAAGTTCCCTTGAATCACCCCAGCATCACCGTCCTTCGGTGCTATCGTCCTTCTGAGGATTCTGTTCATAATGCTGTAGAAGGGCTTGATGTTGCGGGCGAGACCGGCATCAAATGGAACGTGACTTGGATACATATATGCCAGCTCTTCACGGTCCACGGCCTTAAGGTTAGAGATTATAATCTCATGATCCATGTGTGCCTCAAGCCCTAGGATCTTGGCAAACTCTACGAAAGTGACTGAGTACTGCTCACCATGTGTCATCCAAATAATTCTTCTGTCACCTGAGGTGGTGAAGTAGATGGTGGAGTAGAACTGCAGAATCACTTCGACGTTCCAGTCATACTTGAAACCCATGATCTGCTTGAGGTCATGGCGCTCAGCAGCTTCGATGACGGCGTCAAAAGCAGAGTGTTGCTTTTTGGCCATGTAATCCCAGTCAACCCATTGAGATTCTATTACCGGCTTCTTCATCTGCTGATAGACTAGCCGGTAGTAGTCACAATGAAAGTCGCACCAGAACCTGGGATCTGTCGTGCTCCTCTCAAACTTGTAGACCTTCTCGGTCCTCAGCCTCCTGGCCTTTTCAGACCCTTTTCCATGAAACACATTGGCAGACAATTCCTTCTGCCTGTTGGGGTTCCTTTCTTGTGTGTGAACCTCAAGGGGCCCAATGGAAGTGGCCTTCCCTTTCTCTTTGATCACAACACCTCCAGCTGCCTTCTTTGTTGACACCTTGACAGTCGGTTTCTTCTTTTTTGGCTCGACAGGAGCCGGAGCCTTTCCCTTCTTCGGGTCACGCTCAACCCTAGGCTCAGATTCCATTTGGGCTGGCTCCTTGCCCTTCGCTTTCTCGCCAAAGGTGACGAGCTTCTTTCTCTTGGGGGCATTCGCCTCAGCAGCCCTGGAGTTGTGAGCCTCCCTGTCTTCCCTTTTCTTCTTCCTCAGCTCATTGAGGGACTCTGCGGTTGCTCGAGCTATGGCTTCTTCCTCATTTTAGATGCTCGCGGCAACTTTGGAGGCTTCGAGTGCCTTCAGCCGCCTCTCTTCCTTTGCCTTTTGCGCTTCTATGAGCGCAGCCTTGGTCCTTGCCTCAACAATTTGAGCTTTGGTTCGCCCCTCGGGGTTGAGACGAGGGGGGGAACGCTCCGAGTTCGACATGCTGTGAAAAGCATATAGAAACGAAGGTATGAGTCCAAGGAGAGGGAGCACTGCGGAAAAGATCTCGAGAAAAGAATAGAAGTAGGGTTTGCCCTGCGCAAACCGGACTTGTCCGCCAGGGGCCGGACTAGTCCGGGTTGCGCAGAATGAACCCTAACCCTAATCGATTCATCGAAAAATCATCGAATCAGCGCGCAATACTCCTAGGCTATGATCGTAAGAGAATATGGAGCAACATTAATGAAGGTGTTCCTATCAAAAACTTTAAGAATCAAGAATGGGGCTAGTTTTTGAAGAACGAGGGAATACCTTCCCAAATCCGCTAAAAATGACGAAATCGGAGATGGATCACGAATGTGGAGTGCGGGGAAGTGATCCCTCACTCCCAAAGACTCCGATGCGCGGATTGGAGTCGAGATTTGGAGGTTGGAGCGCAAAATCGCCGATGGGGGGCGGTTGCTAGCGCGTGGAAGTGAGAGAGTCAAGTGAGAGAGGGAGAGGAGGGGTCTGGGCCGCCTGGGGGTTTTAAGTCCCCAAGGGCCGGACTAGTCCGGTTGAGGGGCCGGACTAGTCCAATCAGCGGACCAGACCAAGACTAGTCCGGATCCGGACTTGTCCGGTTGAAGGGCGGACTAGTCCGGTTTGCGGACCAGCCGCGGACTAGTCTGGACCCGGACTTGTCCGTCCACAAGGGCGGACTAGTCCGGTCCGACTGGGCTGAAAAGCGATGTCTTTGAGTTGCACACATACTATGGGGCCTTATTGATAGCAAGCAATACAAACATGATAATTAAAGAAAGAATGTGATAAAAACATGATCAAATCCCAAGAAAAGGTTTTCTCAAACAGATTTTGAAGAGAAATCACGACAGAGAAGAGTTTTTCGAAATTGCTCAAAAAAAGTGAGGAATGAGGTTTAAGCCACATTCCTAGAATCCAAAATGTTAAGCTCACTTCTTAGCTCACAAAAACGCTTCTCATCAAGAGGCTTGGTGAAAATATCTGCGAGTTGATGTTCCGTCCTCACATGAGAAATCACAATATCTCCCTTCATTGAGTGATCTCTCAAGAAATGATGTCGAATGTCTATGTGTTTGGTCCTAGAGTGCTCCACCGGATTATGGGCTATCTTGATGGCACTCTCGTTGTCACACAAGAGTGGAATGTTGCGCAAGTTAATCCCATAATCCCTAAGGGTTTGTCGCATCCAAAGAAGTTGTGCACAACAACTTCCGGCTGCAACATATTCCGCTTCGGCGGTGGAGAGAGCAATAGAGTTTTGCTTCTTGGAGGACCAAGACACTAGAGATCGACCTAAGAATTGGCATGTACCCGATGTGCTCTTCCTATCAACTTTGCACCCCGCATAGTCCGCATCGGAATATCCAATGAGGTTAAACTTAGATCCTTTGGGGTACCAAAGTCCTAGGTAAGGTGTGTGTACTAGATATCTCAAGATCCTTTTAACGGCGGTCAAATGACAAGCCTTAGGTGCCGCTTGAAAGCGTGCACACATACACACACTTAGCATGATATCGGGCCTAGATGCACAAAGATAGAGAAGTGAACCAATCATAGACCTATATAACTTTTGATCCACACTTGGACCATCCTCATTTAGGTCTAGGTGTTCATTTGTCCCCATAGGGGTTTTGATGGGTTTTACCTTATCCATGTCAAACTTCCGTAGAATATCTTGTGTATACTTAGTTTGACTTATGAACGTCCCTTCTTTGAGTTGTTTCACTTGAAATCCTAGAAAGAACTTCAACTCACCCATCATGGACATTTCAAACCTCTCCGTCATTATCTTGGAGAACTCATCACAAAACACTTTATTTGTGGAACCAAATATGATGTCATCCACATATATTTAGCACACAAAAAGATCCTCATTGAAGTGCTTTGTGAAAAGGGTATAATCCGCTTTGCCTATCCTAAAACCATTTTCAACTAGAAAGTCTCTTAAGCACTCATACCAAGCTCTAGGAGCTTGCTTGAGGCCATAAAGAGCCATTCGCAATTTGTAAACATGGTTAGGATAGTCTTGGTCTTCAAACCCTGGAGGTTGCTCTACATAAACTTCTTCCTTGATTGGGCCATTAAGGAATGCACTCTTAACATCCATTTGGTAGAGCTTGAAGTCATGATGAGTAGCAAAGGCTAGTAATATCCGAATTGACTCAAGCCTAGCTACGGGGGCAAATGTCTCATCAAAATCCAATCCTTCAACTTGTGAGTACCCTTTTGCCACAAGTCGTGCCTTGTTCCTAGTTACCACGCCATGCTCATCTTGTTTGTTGCAGAACACCCACTTGGTTCCAACAACATTAGCTTGTGGGTGCTTGACAAGCTCCCAAACCTTGTTCCTTTCAAAGTTATTGAGCTCCTCTTGCATGGCAACTACCCAATCCGGATCTCTTAAGGCATCTTCAACCTTATGGGGTTCCAAGGATGAGACAAAGGAGAAATGCTCACAAAAGTTTGCAACACGTGAACGTGTTGTTACTCCTCTTGTGATATCTCCTAGAATGTTGTCAACCGGATGATCCCGTTGAACACTTTGATGAACACGAGGATGCGGAGGTTGAGCTCTTGAATCACTTGCTTCATCTTCTTCACTTTGGTCTCCCCCTTGATCCAAGCCTCCCCCTTGATCTTCATTCCCATTATCATTTTGGGGAGTATCTAGTGGATCTCCAACTTGTCCAATGGGGGTTTGACCTACTTCATAATGATGATGGTCACTTGGGTTTTGAGATGGTTCTTGTGGGCAAACATCTCCAAGTGCCATTCTCCTTAGAGCTTCTAGTGGAGGTTCCTCTTGATCAAGGGCATGTTGATCAACTTGCTCCACTTGAGAGCCATTGGTTTCGTCAAACACCACGTCGCGTGCTACTTCAACAATTTTGGAGGATTTGTTGAACACACGGTATGCATGAGTGTTTGAGTCATATCCAAGCAAGAAACCCTCATCGGACTTTGAAGCAAACTTCGAAGTCCTAGGCTTCTTGTTGAGGATATAACACTTGCTACCAAAAACACGAAAGTAAGAAACATTGGTTTTCTTACCAACGAGAAGCTCATAAGGAGTCTTCTTGAGGAGGCGATGAAGGTACAATCGGTTTACGGCGTGGCAAGTGGTGTTAACCACTTCTGCCCAAAACCGGTCCGATGTTTTGTACTCATCTAGCATCGTCCTTGACATCTCAATAAGTGTCCTATTCTTTCTTTCGGCAATTCCATTTTGTTGAGGAGAATAGGGAGCGGAAAACTCATGCTTGATGCCCTCCTCATCTAGGAACTCTTCTACTTGCATGTTCTTGAATTCGGTGCCATTGTCACTCCTTATAGCCTTTATCCTTAGGGTGAACTCATTTTGAGCTCTCCTTAGGAATTTCTTGAGGACACCGGGGGTTTCACTCTTATCATGCAAGAAGAACACCCAAGTATATCTAGAGAAGTCATCAACGATGACTAGACCATACTTGTTGCCACCGATGCTAATGTAAGCAATGGGACCAAAAAGATCCATATGGAGTAACTCCAAAGGTCTAGTTGTCGTCATGACATTCTTAGAGGGGTGTTGAGCTCCTACTTGCTTTCCCGCTTGACACGCACCACATGGCCTATCCTTTTCAAATACCACATCCTTTAGGCCACGAACGTGCTCTCCTTTTAGGAGCTTTTGAAGGTTCCTCATTCCAACATGGGCAAGCCTTCTATGCCAAAGCCATCCCATGTTGGCTTTCGCCATTAAGCATGTGTCAAGTTGAGCCTTACCTGTGGTACAAGATAGAGCTTTCCCTTGAGCACTCCCTTAAAGGCTATTGAGTCATGACCCTCTCTCAGAACATTCACACCCTCACTCGAAAAAACACACTTATATCCTTTATCACAAAGCTGTGATATGGATAGGAGATTATAGTCTAGGGAATCAACATGCAAAACATTAGATAAAGTATGTGAAGAGGAGATAGCAATTTTACCGGAGCCAAGGATTTTCCCTTGGCTATTATCCCCAAAGAAGATTCCTTCACTTGAGTCCTCGTTCTCCTCATACTCTATGAACATGCTCCTCTCTCCAGTCATATGGTTGGTACATCCGCTATCCAACACCCATTGCGATCCACCGGAGGAGTAAGCCTACAAAACAAGTTTATGCCTTCCTTTTAGGTACCCAAGCGGAGTTGGGTCCTTTCACGTTAGTAGTTAGGCATTTGGGCACCCATACGCAAGGCTTGGGGCTCTTGCGGAGTGGCCCAACATATCTAGCAAACACTTTGTCGTGTTTGTTCCTCTTAAGCACATAAGATGCATCAAAATCATGGAATAGAGGATGCGATTCAGATTTAGGCAATTTGTTGCTAGAGGGTGAGTTCTTTTCAGTTTTAGTTGGGGATGAACTCCCCTTAACAAAGACAATCATGTCTTTGCCATACTTGGAGGTTTTGGCGTTATGCCTTCCACCTCTAGTATAGCCAAGACCATCCTTGACATGGGGAGGTCTTGTGTTGGTGTATGCACTTCGTGCATACGCCACCTTCTCCTTGTCAAAGATGGCACCCTTAGGTGCTTGCTTGCCTTGTGCTGAGTTGAGTTCATCCTTAAGCTTAAGGATTAAGTTAGAGCACTTGCAAGGCGGAGTTGCATTGGATGAGGCCTTTGAGAAGGTTGAGCTCTTAGAGGAAGAGGCTACATTGTTCTTGAGAGACTCAACTTGAGTCTCAAGGATTTTGTTAACTTTTGACAAGTTCCCAAGTTCATCCTTGAGCTCAATTGTTTTCTCCTCAAGACTTGAACACGTTTTCTTACTTAGAGCAAGTTCGTGTTCCAATGCCTTGCTCTTCTCTCTTTCGAGCTCAAGGAGCTCATCAAGATCTCGACATCTCTCCTTCTCAAGGATGAGCATGTCCTCTTTTCTATTGATGAGATCCTCCTTCTCAAAGATCTCATACATAAGCAATTTCATCCTTCGCAAGGTGCTTTTGCTTATGTCCTTAAACATGTGTTCATTCTCACTAGCACTATCAAATTCATCTTGCGAGGAAGTTGTGGAGGAGGGATGAGATGTTACCTTTCTCCTTCCCTCCCTTGCCATAAGACAAGTAGGTTTGTAGTTGTCGTTGAGGATGGGGAAGAGCTTGCTTCCCTTGGAGCTCCTCCCGATGGCTATGGTAGCCATCTTCTCCTCTTCTTCTTCGGAGGAGGACTCATCGTTAGAGTCCCACTCCTTCCCCAAGTGGGCTTGTCCGGAGGGCCTCTTCTTCTTGAAGAATTTCTTATCTTGAGGCTTGCCCCCCTTCTTCTTCTTCGCTTCTTCATGTGGGCAATCAGCGATGAAGTGACCATACTCGCCACAATTGTAGCAAGACCTTTTTGATTTGGGCCTTGCTCTTTCCTTCCCTTTGCCCTCATGGTTGTATCCACCTTTCTTCCTCCTCATCATTCTCTTGAATTTGTTGATGAAGAAGGCCTCTTCCTCATCGGTGTCGAGGCTCTCCTCATCACTTTCCTCTTGCTCCTTTGAAGAGGGTGTTGCCTTGAGTGCAACGTTCTTCATCTTGGAGGCAGTGAACTTCTGAAGGTCGTTGTAGAAGAGCGCCTCCTTCTCCATGATCTCTTGGTTGATGATCCTTCCGAGGACCTCCTCCGGGGTCATTTGAGTGAACCCCGGGCTTTCTCGAATCATGGAGCAAAGAGTGACGTTCCTAGGCATGAATGCCCGGATCATCCTCTTCACAACCTCGTGGTCCGTCCACTTGGTGCAGCCATATGATCGGCTTTTGTTGATAAGTACCTTCAACCGGTTGTACATGTCTTGGGGGGATTCACCATCCAAGATGGCGAATCTCCCAAGCTCTCCTTCGATGAGCTCGATCTTGGCCTCCTTGACCACCCGATTCCCTTCATGTGCCGTCTTGAGGGTGTTCCATATGTCTTTGGCCACCTCAAGGCCATCGACGCGGTTGAACTCATCTCTTGAGAGAGATGAGATAATCACACCCGCAGCTTGAGCGTTGCGGTGGATGAGGATGGCTTGTTCTTGAGTGATGTTGTCCTCATCCTTCGGAATCTCCACCCCGGTCATGACAATTTGCCACAACGCCGGGTTGAGTGACACGAGGTGGATCTTCATATTATGTTTCCACATCCCGTAATCAGATCCATCGAATTGGAGAGGTTTCCCCAATGGGATGGAGAGGTAGTGGTTGTTGGCGGCAAGGCGTTCATAGTTGAACCCTTGTCAGTTGTAGTTGACTCCGCCACTACCACTTGATTGGTTCGACGGATAAATCTTGGAGATGTTCAGCTTCTCCCGGAGCTTCGCCTTGAGTTGGCGAGTCTCCTCATCGTCCGTTGGCTTATCTTGATAGGCCAGCGTCTCCTCACGGGTTGCCTCGTAGTTGCTGCTCGAGGCGTCGTCATTCACCACTCCGGCCATCTCTCCGAGTTGTTAGACTCTTTGTGGAGAGTACTGCTCTGATACCAATTGAAAGTTGCCTAGAGGGGGGGGGGGTGAATATGCTAATCGACCTGCAGATGACTTAATAAAACGAGATTAAATCACAGGGGGCGGACTAGTCCGGTCTAGGGGCGGACTAGTCCGGTCAGCCTGCGTGGAGAACCCTAAAAAGTGTTTCTAGCAAGTTTTAAGGGGATTTTCTCGAGGCTACAAGTGAGGATGTGTTTAAGACAAGTTTAGAAACTGTCAACACGAGAGTGAGTCAAGTTTTAACAAGATTAAGCAATGTGAGGCACAAGACAAGACTAGCAACCCTAGAGCTAAGTATGCAATAAACAAAATGCGAAGAACACGGAGACACAAGGATTTTATCCCGAGGTTCGATTCCACACAAGAATCTACGTCCCCGTTGAGGAGTCCACAAAGGACCGGGTTCACCAACCCTTCCCTCACCAAGTTTACCTCACGGGCCTAACTTGGTTCTCCACTATCTCAAAGTGTGAATACAAGATTCGTTGGGGCTTCTCACAATCTGAGGCTCCCACACCACAAAGATGATCAACAACGCAAAAAACACTCAACACACAGCTCACAAAGACTCAATGAGTGCAAGAGATCAAACCGGGAGCACAAGCGCGATGTTTTTCCTCTTCTCCACCTCACTAAACCCTAATCCACTCAAGAATTAGTTTTAGAGGGAAAGTTGGCAAGAAAGAGGCTCAAGAGTGCTCCAAGTTGGCTGTGGCGGCGCTAGGGTTCAAGTCAGTTCAAGAGTTGGTTCAAAAGAACCCAGGGGACCTCTATTTATAGAGGTCCCAAGCCCATACTGCTGACTTCAGCAGAAGGGCGGACTAGTCCGGCCTCAGGCCCGGACTAGTCCGGCCTAGGGGACCACTGACCTCTTGTCAGGCCCCGACAGCTGACACGCAATCGTTACACTACCCGCCAAACTTCAAATTCAAACGGTCACTTCAACAACGGACTAGTCCGGTCACCACCGGACTAGTCCGATCTCACACAGAGCCTTTTGCTCCGTGTGAAAACGGACTAGTCTGAGGACCACGGACTAGTCCGGCCCCAAGGGCGGACTAGTCCGGTCCTCCCAGACTTAGTCACAGAAGCACCTTCAACACGCCAACCCGGACTAGTCCGGCCCCACGGGCGGACTAGTCCGTTCTCACTCAGGACCTCTTGGTCCGGACCCAAACGGACAAGTCCGTGGTTTTGAGACTTAGTCCCCAAAACCCACTCACTGCTACCCGGACTAGTCCGGCCACAAACGGACTAGTCCGATCTCAGTCAGACCCTTCTGGTCCGGCCGACAACGGACTTGGCCGGCCAGGGGCGGACTAGTCCGGCCGCCTGCACGGACTAGTCCGACCCTACAGCCAGACTACTTATCCACTCTTTTCTTTCAAGGGGTTTGACCTCTAAACTATTTTGAGCTCCTAAACTTGATCTCAATGCACTTTACACACGCACCCTCCTATTTCTACGGCTAGTCTAACTCAACACGCTAGAAACCCTAGTTTCTACACTTCGAGTTGACTCCGTTTCCTTCCTTTTTCCTTTTTGAGGGTTTGCGTCTCCGATCGAGTCCACACCTGTGCTAAGATCACTTGAGCTCATTAGCGACTTAATTGTCGTCATCAATCATCCAAAACCCACGGGGAACCTAGATGCACTTTCACCAACCGTGTGCTCTGGAAGACCATTGCCCCAAAAGATGGAGATGCAGGCATTATCCAAGGAAATTTGAGGCGCTTAATGGTACTCATTGATCGAGATCTACGCTTCAATGTAGTGGACTACATCTTTGATAACATCTTCAACATCTCACAGACTCTCCACTGATCATGTGGATATGCTCTTTATATCATGTTCATGATCGAGAAGGTGTACGGACTAAACTTCAAGAAGGACATTGTTCATAGAAGACTTTGTCCTCAGATCCCTTCTCCGGAGCCTACTGCCCCTCGAAAGAAGAATGCAGATCCTCCCGCTTCTTCTTTTCACTTCGTGCCTTCGCCACCACCTCCTCCTCCTCCTCCTCCATCACAATCCGGCAATGACTTCTTCAAGTGCTTCAATGCCATCTTCGCCTCTTGCCGGAAGGCGGAAGTTCGGCAACGTCGCATGGAGCGTCGCCAAGAGAAGTATCTCAAGGCGGTGTGCGACAAGCTTGATGTCCCCATGTCTCCGACCGCAGAGAGTGATGGAGAAATGACTCCATTCCCGGAGTTCACCGCCGAGGAACTTGCCCAATTTGGTGAAGTTATCACCTCCATGACGGCTCCGTCTGAGGAAGACGATGATGATGATGCTTATGATCCGGAGGCCACGGAGAGCGATAGCGGGCACCGAGGTGGAGAAAACGATGACGAAGACGATGATGATGAAGAGTAGATCTTAGGGCTCTCCTTTCTCTCTTTTCATTTTTTGGTGTCTTGATGCCAAAGGGGGAGAGATTGGAAGGGGGTACTTAGATAGTTTTATGTTCTTGTCTCTTTTGATCCAATATGGACTATGTTTTAAAACTCTCATTTTAGTTGATGTAAGATTAAATCTACCTTTATCATGTATTATGTCTAAATTGTGATGTGTTGCTTCAATTACATGTTTATTTTGCATACTTGTTTCCTTATCACAATTTATGAGCACATCACTTAGGCACCCCACCATAATATGTATATGTATGAGAACTCTCTCAATATATCTTACTCATGATGCATACCTTGAGGGGGAGTCACTCATACACATACGTATTATGAAAACAAAATATTATCCATTTTTGTTGAGTCTTAATGTGTTGTCATTAATCACCAAGAAAAGGGAGATTGAAAGTGCATCTAGGCATCCCTTTAGGTTTTGTATGATTGATGATGACAATTAAGAGACTAATGAGCTGAATTGATCTTAAGTACAGGTGTGGTGGTTGAAATGATACAAAATCCCTCAAAAAGGAAAAGGTTGAATTGGGCGTCACAGACTCAAGCATAGAAATTAGGGTTTCTTTGGTGTTGAGCTTAGATGACACGTATCATGTGTGAGGGTGGCTGTATCATGTGCATTGAGATCATTCTAGAGGGCTCAAAGTGGTGGTTGAGAGAAAAACCTAAGTGAGAAGCCAAAATGAGAGAAAACCCTAGGAGGCCGGACTAGTCCAGGCCTCGGGGCCGGACTAGTCCGCCCAGTCAGAGTAGTCCGTTTTGAGTCAGACTAAATGTTTCTGGATGAATTCGTACTTGTCCATATGGGTACAGACTAGTCCGTTCATCCCTTGGTGAGTGAAGTTTGTGCTAAGTCCCAGAAAACCGGACTTGTCCATTTTGGGACGGACCAAAGCATTCTGGAAGAGTTCGGACTTTTCTGTTGTTAAACGGACTAGTCCGTTTGTGACTTAGTGAGAAAAACCGAGCCAAACCCTAGAGGGTTGGACTTGTCCGCCCTTGTGTCCGGACTTCTCTGGGCCTACCTAGTTGAGTCTGTTTTGGGACGGACTAAACTTTTTTGTCAAACTTCGGACTAGTCCGTTGTTGACCGGACTAGTCCGTGTTGTCAATGGCCATTTAAAATTCAAAAGTTGGTGCACACGTCATCTGTTTTGTCTATTGATTACGTGAAATTGTCGGTGGTCCCAAAAGGCCGAACAAGTCTATGGCATAGGGCCGGACTAGTCCGGGGTTGTCTTGGTGGCAACGGTTAGCTGCCTGGACCCCTATAAAAGGGGGACCCCAGCCCCTATTTGATAACTCTTCAACCCTAGCGCCGCCACAAGTGACCTAGAGCCTTCAAAAGCCTTCAACTCATCCTACTAGCCCTCTAAGACCAAACCTTGAAGAGATTAGGATTTGGGAAGGAGAGTGAAGGAAGATCATTGTGCTTTGGCTCTCGGTTTGATCTCTTGCACATTGTGTTGTGTTTTATGGCTTGTGTGAGTTGAGCTTCAAGTGCTCCTTGCTGTATTGATTCGTGGGAGTCTCAACTTGTGAGCAGCCCCAAGAAACTTGGTGATTACCCTTTGATATAGTGGAATCCAAGCCGGCCATTGTGGTGGCTTGGTGAGAAGAGGGTCAAGTGAGACCCGGTCCTTGTCTGGACTTCTCAACGTGGATGTAAGCTTCTTCGTGGAGTTGAACCATGATATAAATCTTGTCTTGCTTGTCCCTTTATATTTCTTAATCACTAAAATTGCTATTAGGGTTCATATTATTCTTCATATTGATCATTGTTGAAATCTTGTAACCTAATTGCTTTAACTTGTCAATCTCAGTTGTACTAGGTTACCATACATTGCTTACATCTTTAGTGAAGTTAAATTCCGCAAATACCTTGTAGAAATCAAGTTTTTAGGTTTTCTCCCTTGTGCTGAGCGGACTAGTCTGGATTTGTCCAGACAAGTCTGGCCTCAGGAATTTAATCTTGTTTGATTAAGCCATTTCAGGTACTATTGCCTATTCACCCCCTCTAGGCGACTTTCAGAAGCCTTTGAAGAAGGATGAGCTAGCTTTCCTCTATGACACAAGAATGCCATACACGCCACCTACCACAAAATACTTGAATCCATTCTTTGCGGTACTTAACAGAATTTTGAGGAAGACTATTGCTCCAAAGGATGGAGATGCAGGGTCAATTCAAGGAACTCTAAGGACCTTGATGAAAGTGATAAGCAAGAAAAGGACATTCAATGTCTTTGTGTTTATTTAAAATGACATAGTGAAAATCTCAATCACTCCCAACAGGTCGTGTGGCTATGCGCCATACACCACGTTCATGATTAAGAAGGTAACCGACCTTGAGTTTGTCAAGGATGTTGAGCATGCCAGTTTCAAGCCTCAGAAGTCCACATCCTACACTGTTCCCAGTGCACCTGCCTCACCTACAAGGGAACAAAGATCAAAGCAAACAAATGAAGGTACAATGGCTCCATCTACTACCTCTGTTCCTCCACCTTCCATAGAGTCGTCTAGTGCAGTTCTAAAGATGCGTTCCTCCATCTTTGCATCCTGCCGCGAAGTGGAAGTTAAGCAACACCAAGAAAGCTTGGCAAGGAAGAGGCACCAGAGGTACATGAAGGAAAACATCAAAACTATCTATGAGAAATTGGAGATTGAGACAGTGGGATCTCCGAAGACTCTGAAGAGAACTACACAGAGATGGCACCTCTCACAGAACAGGAATTGACCTCTTTTGGACTTATGGGTGTTTTCGTTCCTCCTCCTCAGCACAATCTTGAATATGAAGATGAAGATGAAGATGAGGACAGGACTGAGAGTGAGAGAGAGAGTGACGGAGAGTAACCACCCTCAATTTTTCTCTTTTTGGTACCTTGATACCAAAGGGGGAGAGACTGAGACTAGTAGTCTATTCATGAGCGTTAAGGACTAGTGATTATGGGCATGTATCTTTCATGTTTTAAGTTTTGAATTATTATAATCTCTATTTAGATGATGCCTAATTTGTTTAATATGGATGTGTGATGCTCATTATGATGTTCTTGTGACAGTTGTTTATTATAATTGTTGTATTTTCAATTATGCACAACACAACATTTGCTCACTCACACTCAATGGGCACCTCACCATAAAGAGTGCATATATGTGAGAAATATTTCTTGTTTATATGTCATTCTCATATATGCACACTTTATGACAATCAATTTTTACTCTTAATTATGAAATCTCAATTGGTTTTCATCAATCACCAAAAAGGAGGAGACTGAAAGTGCATCTAGGCATTCTCTAGTGGGTTTTGGACGATTGATGACATATAAATGAAATCCTAACGGAATTTGTTGAGATGAAAGTTGGTATATGAAGAATAGAACTAATGGTGCACAAAAAGGAGAAAAATGAGGATTGAGAAAGGAAAATCCCAAGTGAAGAATGGAAGCGCAAAGTAGATGTTAGTGTATAGGATGTGTGTGAGAGGCACATCCCAAGAGCTCATAACTTCGAGTAGAGGGTAAGGGCTAAAATCAACAATTAAGAAATTCACTGAAGCACCGAACATGTTCGTCCACACGCGGACTAGTCCGATACATTTCCTGTTCATGCACGAACAAGTTTAGGACAGAACCGGACTAGTCGTCCAACTCACTGTTTCCACCCGGACAAGTTTAGACATTTGCCAGACAAGTTCGCTCAACTTTCTAACGTTTTGCCAACAAACACGTATCACCTTGCACCGAAAAAGTCCGTCCAACTACGGACTAGTCCGATTGAGTCTCTGGACCCAACACGGACTAGTTCGGATAACTTTTGTTCCATTGCGGACAAGTATGGATCACCTCACACAAATTAGGGTTTCAGGTGTGCTGCATAATTCACGCAAGTTCTACACAACACACCGGACTAGTCTGGTTTCCTAAGCGGACTAGTCCAGCCGTCGGGATCCCTAAGGTAACTTTTTTAGAAAGTCTTTAAATAAGTGATCCATGCCCCACAACAGAAAACCAAGAACCCTAGCATTGTCATACGTTCCAAGAGCACAGAAACACTTATCCCCACACATCTAAAGCCATAAAAAGTTAAATTTTTTAGGAATCAGGATTTGGGAAAAAAGAGATCGTCTTTTACGCATTGTTGAGCTCTTGGGATTTGAATCTCTTATACACTCTCGCATCTACTGTACATCTTTTGAGTGTATTTGATTCGTTTTTCTCGCTGTAATTTTGTAGGAGCCCTCAGCGTGTGAGGTTGCCCTATTGACTCGGTGATTACTCCTTGATAGTGGAATTCAAGTCGGCCTCTGTGGTGACTTGAAGAGGTAACGGGTTGATTGAGACCCGGCTCTGTGTGGGCTCCTCAATGAGAACAAAAATCTCTTTGGTGAGATCGAACCTCAGTGAAAATCCTTGTCTCTTGTATTCCAGTTTTTTACTTTTGCAATCATCATCATCTAGGACATAGAGTTGATCAATCTTGCAACTTGAATTAATTTTGTATTTCTCGTGTGAATCACTCATCCTAATCACCTATTCAAGTTGTTACGATAGTTTACAATATTCCGCTGTTGAATCGTGGGAGGAAATTATATTAACTGTTAATCTTTCGTAGACATAACTAGTACATCGGACTAGTCCGTATTCAATAACAGACTAGTCAGTCTCTACTGTATTTGACATTTTTTGTTAAGTGTTGTAAGAAAGTTTTTAACGCCTATTCTCTTCCACTTCAGGTCACATTCAGTCATGCCGCATACCTGCTGACCACGACTCCCTATTCCTCAAGCTAGGTTTGTCAGTGCTTAGTCCACAAACGTGTCTGGATTCCAGGCCCCAGTTTGCTATGCCGTGATGTACAAATACTCCCCTGATCAATGAACACAGTGCGCATTCCATTCCAATCAGCCTTCACTTGTCTCACGTAAAGCCTTGTCTCATTGTCGCAAAAATCCCAAACCGTCAAAATAACCAATCAGAAGATTTTCAACAGCTTCCTACTACAACCAATCTTTTCAACAAATGACACATAATTAGTAAAATCTTTAAGGGCCGCAATATAAAGTCCAGACCGTCAGAATACCAATGAATCTGAACATTTCCAACAACTTCCTATAGCGCAGTCACTGATCTTTACAACACATGACCACCACAGGACACCATAATTGTTGAAGTATTTAAGCATCACAATATACTTTCTTTGTCAAAAATGAACTAAAAGGTGATAAAAATTTTAGAACGGAGGAAATAAAATCGAAAATCCGAAGTTTCCAACAGCTTCCTACAGTGGAACCACCAATCTTTTAAACACATGCACCGGAATTGTTGAAATCTTTAAGCGCGTTGCAATATACTCCCGCCGTTCCGAAGAAATTATCGTTAGTTCTTTTTAACTACAAAGCGGCAAATTTTTTGGTACGAAGGGAGTAAAAGTCTAGGCTATCAAAATCACTGATATGAACAATTTCAGCAGCTTACTACTACTTGGCCACCAATCTTTTCAAAAAATCATCGGCACACGAATGTTTATTATTTTAGTGCCTCAATATAAAAGTTCAAAAATTGAAATAGTGAAGCGTATATACTTGAGACCCGCAAAAATTGACCGTGTTCACGGAAATGGCATACTCCATTAACGGGCCCCACGACTGCTATAGTACTGTTTGGAACTTTGGGTACAAACGACGCTCTAATTAATGGGCCGACTATCCGGGCCCAGGAGCCATACCAGAGCCCAAAGTGCCAGGCAGGACTGACTTGTGCCCGGTTGCAGGAGTTCATGCCATTCGGTCAATTAGATTTTTTATTCGGTTAAGAAATCTTTTAATTATGAATAATTGATAAGTTAATTTGTTAAAAAAAATTGCAACTGCAAAATTAGGTTGCGGTTAGTTCGGATTAGTTTTACGGTTAAATGCATATTAATATACAATATGATTTTTCAGTAAAATGATAATAAACAGATAAAAATAGCAATGATCATACAAAAATTACATATATATGAGCTGGTGGTTGGAGGAGATTGTCAAGATTGCGTTGGGCTGAGAGAAAATTTTGATAAGGATGAAAATCAGCATTATAAGCTTTGTTTTTATTGGTTGTGGGGTAATGCAGGGTGGAATTTCCGTTATTCGGTTAATACAAAGTGAAAAACCAAATAAAATTCTATTAAAATTTATACACAAAAATAAAGACCTAATTTAACCATAAATTTTAGTTAACCGCGTAGTTTGATTCAATTCAGTTTTCGATTTTACGATTAACCGTGCACACTCTTACTCTGGGTGTCTAGAGGAACAAGGTTGCAGTTAATTCGGTCTAGTTTTACAGTTAACTGCATATTAATATTTAATATAATCTCTAGATAAACATGATCATAAACACATAAAAACAGAAATAAACATACAAAAATGTCATATATGAGCTGGTGGTGGAAGCATATTGTCAAGATCGGGCCAGGCAGATGCGATCATACCAGCACTAAAACATCGGATCTCATCAGAACTCGGAAGTTAAGTGTGCTTGGATGCGAGTAGTACTAGGGTGGGTGACCTCCTGGAACGTTCTCGTGTTGCATCCCTAAAAAAGGTCCATGACAATTGGTCTGGTGGTCTGGGGAGCTCAGTTACACCCAGACAGTGTGGGTTCAATCCCCCACTCCCGCACCTTTCCCTCTCGTACCGACAGCAGTTCGATTTTGAAGGAAGGGGCCCAACGCCCAACTTCAAAAAAAAAAATGATCGGGCCAGGCTACGAGAAACTTTTAATAAGGATGAACATCGGAATTATAGATCTTTACACTACTACAAAAAGCATTTTTCACAGGCGCCTGGATTTTTCAAACATAGGCGGCCCATAAAAAAATGCGACTGTGATGGCGAATGATACAATAACCGTCTGTGATGACAGAACATCACAGACGGTTCTTAAACAACAACCGCCTGTAGAAATCATGTGCTAACATCACAGGCGGTTCTTAATTAACCAACGCCTAAGAAAATACATAATTTCCACAGGCGGTTGTTGTTTAAGAACCGCCTGTGATGCTGCTAAGCTCCTGTCAAGTTAATCCCTGCACAAAAAACTCTTGTAGATGCAAGTAACACCCGTGGCTCATCAATTGAATTGTTGAAAGCATCAATTTAAAGCTTGACGATCCTTGGAAGGATTTTCCCATCCATTTGAACGATTTCTTTCCCTCCTGTACATTTGAAAACTTAGGAAGATGCTCCTTTCTCAGTTTTAATGCCTAAATATATTGACTAGAAATCAGTACCTATTTTCTTAGTGCTTCACACAAGCGAGTAAGCGAACAACTTCAATCACAAATCTTGTTTTTACGCTTTCATATGGATTTAACCTTAATCTTTCAAGCATAGATTTATCAAATAAGTGAAGCTTCCTTATCACACATGTTAATGGCAGTTATAAGTGAAGGATGTGTCGAAGCTAACGAAATCTGAATTGGACTGCAGATAAAGAGATCCTGCATATGAGTGGCAATGTCCAGGTTAAACAGCATGAAGCTATGATGACAACCTTCAACAACATGAAAAGTGATGTTAAGGTTATGCTTGCATCAACCAAGACATGTTGTGAGGGTATAACACTTGTTGGGGCAAGCATAACCTTGGCCAAAATCAGAAATCACGCCATCGTGGATTACTCTGAAGCCGCCATGGATTACTCTGAAGTTTTCTCCGTGCGTGCTCTGTAAACTTTAGATTAATCCATGGCGGCTTCAGAGTAATCCACGCTGGCTTGATTTCTTATTTTGGCCAAGGTTATGATTGCCCCAACAAGTGTTATACCCTCACAACATGTCTTGGTTGATGCAAGCATAACCTTGGCATCATTTTTCATGTTGTTGAAGGCTGTCATCATAGCTTCATGCTGTCTAACTTGGACATTGTAACTCATATGCAGCATCTCTTTGTCTTCAGTCCCATTGAGATTTCGTTAGCTTCGACACACCCTTCACTTGTAACTGCCATTAACATGTCTGATGAAGAAGCTTCAATTATTGATAAATCTATGCTTGAAAGATTAAGGTCAAATTGCTATGAAAATGGTAAAAACAAGATTTGTTATTGAATTTGTACGCTTCGTCGCTTGTGTAAAGCACTAAGAGAGATGGTACTGATTTGTAGTCAATATATTCAGTCATTAGAACTGATAAAGTAACATCTTCGTAAGTTTTCAAAATGAAGAGAAGAGAAAGAAATCTTGTAGGGCTTGTTTGGGTGTACTCAATCTAATTGGATTGAAGTGGATTGAAGTGAATAATTAACTAACTTTCTCCTCAATCCACCTCAAACCACTTATATTGAAGTGGATCCACTCCTATCCATACAAGCCCTCAAATGGACGAGAAGTATCGTCAGACTTCAATTGAAGCTTTTAACAATCCAAATGATGAGTCTCGGGTGTTATTTGCATCTACAAGAGTTTGCTGTGAAGGGATTAGCTTGACAGGAGCTTCAAGAGTTGTGCTTCTAGATGTTGTTTGGAATCCAGCTGTTGGAAGGCAAGCCTGATCATCATAGGTCAGAAGAAATTTATATACACATACTGAATTTAATAATGTTCGAAACAGAAGCTAAATTTAATGATATTCGAAACATGCTATCTAAAGCTGAAATAGAGCATTGTTCTAAGTTGATTTCAGAAGATACAAATATATACAATATATATCATCTGGCATAGCTATATACATTTTTTCCAGCATTGACATCTTCTCGCATATAGGGTTTCAAATTCTTTTTAATGCTTCTCTCTACACGCTTGATGTTTGGTTCGGTGAAAAGGTACATCTCTTCATACTTATTATATTCCTCTTCATTATCTCCCACATTCTCAACCGCAACAATATTTTGCTTTCCAGAAACAACTACGTGCATCTTCTCAGTTTCTGGATCTTGAATATAAAAAACTTGTACAACACTATCGACGAGAACCCACGGGTCATCTTTATAACCCACTTTATTCAACTCTACCAGTGTCAGGCCGTAATTGTCCACTTTCACACCATCAGGATGTTTGACCCATTGGCACTTAAATACGGGCATTACCATTCTTTCGCCATAATTGAGTTCCCTTATTTCCTCTATGAACCCGAAGTATGTGGTATTTTGCCCTTGTGAATCATAAGCTTAAATACGAACACCACTATTTTGTGCAACACTCTTACTGTCTTTTTCTTTAGTGTAAAATGTGTAGCCATTGATGTCATATGCTTGCTATGATGTCACCAAAGCTGATGAGCAAGAAGCTAACTTCTTCATTGTTGCCTCTTCTATAGTGTTTTCGTATGGTATATTTTTGTCCATTAACCATTCAGTAAAACATCTTCTGTGCTCTTTCATGATCCAGTCCTCTGTGCGGTCTTGGTTTTTATCACAAAGCTCAATTTGGTGTTCCTCGATGTACGACTCAGCTATTGCGAGCTGTTGTAGTACACCAAAATGTGCACGGTGTACATTCTCATAATCTTGAATGATAAAAGTTTTCTTACCCATTTTGCCTCTCCCACATAGTCTACCCTCATGTATTGGTATAGGCACACCTATCGATTTTCCATCTTTGATGTATTCAGCGCAACCCTCAATCACTTCTTCAGTGGTGTATCCTTCCATAATTGAACCCTGTGGGTGAGCACGGTTCCTCACATAACCTTTTAATACTCCTAAATATCTCTCCAACGAAAACATATGATGTAAATATAGTGGCCCCAATGCTTTTATCTGATCAACAAGATGTATGATTAGGTGTACTTGCATATCAAAAAAGGATGGTGGGAAACACATCTCAAGCTTGCACATAGTCTCGACGATGTATGTTTTCAGATAGTCTAAATCTTCACGTGTTATCACCTTTTGAGATACTGCATTGAAGAAGTAACACAAACATGTGATGACAACTTTTATATGCTCAGGTTTGATGACTCTTATTGCAATGGCAAGTAAAACTGTCATCATCATGTGACAGCCGTGAGAATTATAACCGAATAAAGACAAGTCTTTCATTGAGACTAGTTTGCGGATATTGGATGAGAAACTCGTGGGCACTTTGATCCCACGCAAGCATTCGCAAATTGCTTTTTTCTCTTCTAGCATCAAGTTGTAGCTGGCTGGGGGAAGGTAATGTTTCCCGTTCGCCTTTTCTATAGGATGAAGCTCTGGTCTCAAATCAAGATTTACTAGGTTCATATGTTAATTTAATCCGTCCTTTATTTTCCTCAGCATGTCCAGCAAGGTCCCAATGATGCTGTCAAATACATTCTTTGTAACATGTATCAAATCAATACTATGGCAAAATTCTAGATTCTTCCAATACGGAAGATACTTGAAAAAATTGATTGTTTCTTGAAAGCCATGTCAGTTGTATCATCCGAAGATGTACTTTTCTTTCTCTTAATTCCATTACAATTTTTGCCCTTACCGGAAGCAATATGAATGTTCTTGACCATTTCAAACACAAGTTTTCCACTGTAAGGTTTTGGTGCAGTATCTTTTTCGATTTTATTATCAAATTGTTCTTTCATATTCCTATACTTGTGTGTATCTGTCAAGAACCGTTGGTGTCTCATGTACACTGTATTTCTGGATGAAGTGAGGTATAGAAATCCAGTTCTATCCACGCACCTTACACAACCTTTCTTCCCTTTCATTTGTCCCGATAATGTAAACAGTCCGGGATAATCATGCACGGTAACAAATATCATTGCTCTTAGCGTGAAATACTCCCACTTGTACTCATCCCATGTACGTACCCCTTCATTCCCAATTTCGCCATATCTTCCATTAAAGGTTTCAAGTACACATCAATTTTGATGCCGGGTTGTTTCGGACCTTGGATAAGAACAGACAACAAGATATATTTCCTTTTGTAACACAACCACGTCGGTAGGTTGTACATCGTTAAGACCACAGACCATGTGCTGTGTATGCTCCTTTTTTTACCAAACGGATTCATTCCGTCTGTACCCAAGGTAAACCTCACATTTCTGATTTCCTTTGCAAATTCTGGATACTGAATATCAAAATTTTTCCACTGCGTTGCATCACCGGGATGTCGTATATGTTTTTCATTCTTCTTGCGTTTCTCGGAATTCCAACGCATAAGTTCAGCCTCCCTAGGGTTTGAGAACAAACGCTTCAAGCGATCAATTACCGAAAGGTACCACATCACCAAGGTAAGAATTTTTCTCTTATTCTTCACGTGTGCATCGCCAGAAGTATCGTCATCATCACCATCAGGACTAATAATAAACTTCTTATTCTTCTGATATTTTTTCATGTTGGTAACATACTGGTGATTGTAGTCCTTCTTATATCTACTGACACCACAAATGGGGCATCTAGTTGCGAGCTCATGCTCTTTGCGATACAGAATACAATGATTCACACAAGCGTGTATTTTTGTCACACCTAGTGATACAAGAAGTTTCTTTGCTTTATAAGTTCTTCTAGGCAGTTTATTTGGATTTGGAAGAATTTCTGCCATATGATTCAAAAGATCAGAGAAACTACAATCGGACCATCCATGCGTAGCTTTCAACTTTATTAGTTCTAAGACTGCACGTAATGTAGTAAACTCTTTATCACAACCGTTTGATTCATCATATAAAATCCATCGAAATATAGGCAAGCAGGAGTTATAAAACCATCTCCCTAGAAAGCTAACCCTAATCACTCCTTCGAAATATAGGCAAGCGGGAGGTACGCACACACAAGTAACATATTGAAAAAGAAAACACATAAAACTACAATAACAAGTTTGGGTAAACTTCATGCATCTTATATATATTACAATATCATCTGTTAATTAAACATCATATTCATGTCACAAAATAGGTACAAACTACAATAAGATTATTATAATATAGTCCATACATCAATATCTAAAAGACCAAACTTCCAAATTATTGAGTCCAAACGCATATGTACACACATGCAAAAGGACACAATCCATATACCAACACACAAAACTAGCAGCTTATGAAAATATACAAAGAAAAAGGTAGCATGCAATGCATATTAAGGAAACTATGAGAATTTACTTAGGTACCTTGTGGCGCGATGTGGGACTGGGCAGAGGCATGCCTCCGCGGGGCTGGGCGACGGCGCGGCGGCGCGGCAGTGCGGGCTAAGCGGCGGCGCAGCAGTGCGGGCTGAGCGGCGGCGCGGCAGTGCAGGCTAGGCGGCGGCGCGGCGGTGGGAAATTTCGGCAGCCTTGCGGTGGTGGAAAATTCTCCAGGGTTACGTTTCGACTGTGGCCAGGGGTCTTTATATAGGCGTCAGTTTTTCACAGGCGGTTTTTAAATTTTTCACAGGCGGTTGGTGATTAATAACCACCTGAGAAAATGATTATCTCAGGCGGTTATTCCTTACAAACCGCCTGAGATAATGCCCGAGGCTCTCCAGTTTCCTTATCTCTTGCTTCTTTTTTATTTAGATTCCAATATAAATACTCAAACATGATTAGATTATGCAAATTGAGTCCAAAGTGTTTGTATGAACATATTTGTATTATTTATACATGTATAAATTTTGTTAATTTTTTTAAAAGCATTCCAACATGTCAAACTTCAAATTATCCATCATTCTAACTATATGCTCATATACATATGAGGCATTCATCAAATTATGAACACACATTGATTCAAAAAAATTTAAAAAAATCTGAAAAAATTCATAGAGGTTGGTATGATGAATAAAAATGTCCACTGAAAAAATAAATGAAAAAAGCAATATATTCATCAAGATAGAAAAATGAAAAATAGCAATTGTTATATGTTTTTTATGTTCTGGCCAATTTCAAAGGATTTATGAAGTGAAATTTAATAGGAATCTTTACTTATCAATAATATTACAAGAAAGTGGAATTTTGCCTTTTAAAGGCCCCACATTTAACCAAGAATATTAATTAAGAAGAAGTAAAGATCTTCACAGGCGGTAATAACCGCATGAGAAGATGATTATCTCAGGCGGGTTTTACTTACCAACCGCTTGAGATAATGCCCGATACTGTTCTTCAGTTTCATTTTCCCTTACTTCTTTTTTATTTATATTCCAATATAAATACTCAAACATGTTTAGATTCTGCAAGTTGTGTCCAAATTCGATTATTCTTTCTTCTTATTTGTATAAAATTAACATCTACCACTTGAACCAAATATTTTAAAACTTGTATAGCTGACATTGTAATGTTTTGGTAAATATCAAATTACTTTCTACTCACATATTATTCACATTTGTGTATCTCATAAAAAAAGGATGCTTCACTTAAGTTTGTTTGTATGAACATATTTGTATTATTTATACATGTATGAATTTTGTTAATTTTTTTAAAAGCAATCCAACATGTCAAACTTCAAATTGTCCATCATTCTAACTAAATGCTCATATACATATGAGGCATTCCAAATTATGAACACACATTAATTCAAAAAAATTTAAAAAAATCTGAAAAAATTCATAGAGGTTGGTATGATGAATAAAAATATCCACTGAAAAAATAAATGAAAAAAGAAATATATTCATCAAGATACAAAAATGAAAAATAGCAATTGTTATATCTTTTTTATGTTCTGACCAATTTCATAGGATTTATGAAGTGAAATTTAATGGTAACCTTTACTTATCAATTATATTACAAGAAAGTGGAATTTTGCCTTTTTAAAGGCCCCACATTTAATCAAAAATATTAATTAAGAAGAAGTAAAGATCTTCATAGGCGGTTGGAGTTTAATAACCGCCTGAGAAGATGATTATCTCAGGCGGATTTTACTTACCAACTGCCTGATATAATGCCCGATATTGTTCTTCAGTTTCATTTTCCCTTGCTTATTTTTTATTTAGATTCGAATATAAATAGTCAAACATGTTTAGGTCCTGCAAATTGTGACCAAATTTGATGATTCTTTCTTATATATTTGTATAAAATTAACATCTACCACCTGAACCAAATATTTTAATACTTGTATAGCTGACATTGTAATGTTTTGGTAAATATAAAATTAATTTCTACTCACATATTATTCACATTTGTGTATCTCATAAAAAAGAAGGATCCTTCACTTGAATTTGTTTGTATGAACATATTTGTATTATTTATACATGTATGAATTTTGTTAATTTTTTTAAAAGCATTCCAACATGTCAAATTTCAAATTATCCACCATTGTAACTAAATGCTCATATACATACGAGGCATTCGTCAAATTATGAACACACATTGATTCAAAAAAATTTAAAGAAATCTAAAACAATTCATAGAGGTTGGTATGATGAATAAAAATGTCCACTGAAAAAATAAATGAAAAAAGCATTATATTCATCAAGATAGAAAAATGAAAAATAGCAATTGTTATATGTTTTTTATGTTCTGGCCAATTTCAAAGGATTTATGAAGTGAAATTTAATGGGAATCTTTACTTATCAATAATATTACAAGAAAGTGGAATTTTGCCTTTTAAAGGCCCCACATTTAACCAAGAATATTAATTAAGAAGAAGTAAAGATCTTCACAGGCGGTAATAACCGCCTGAGAAGATGATTATCTCAGGCGGGTTTTACTTACCAACCGCTTGAGATAATGCCCGATACTGTTCTTCAGTTTCATTTTCCCTTACTTCTTTTTTATTTATATTCCAATATAAATACTCAAACATGTTTAGATTCTGTAAATTGTGTCCAAATTCGATTATTCTTTCTTCTTATTTGTATAAAATTAACATCTACCACCTGAACCAAATATTTTAAAACTTGTATAGCTGACATTGTAATGTTTTGGTAAATATCAAATTACTTTCTACTCACATATTTTTCACATTTGTGTATCTCATAAAAAAAGGATGCTTCACTTAAGTTTGTTTGTATGAACATATTTGTATTATTTATACATGTATGAATTTTGTTAATTTTTTTAAAAGCAATCCAACATGTCAAACTTCAAATTGTCCATCATTCTAACTAAATGCTCATATACATATGAGGCATTCCAAATTATGAACACACATTGATTCAAAAAAATTTAAAAAAATCTGAAAAAATCATAGAGGTTGGTATGATGAATAAAAATATCCACTGAAAAAATAAATGAAAAAAGCAATATATTCATCAAGATACAAAAATGAAAAATAGCAATTGTTATATCTTTTTTATGTTCTGACCAATTTCATAGGATTTATGAAGTGAAATTTAATGGTAACCTTTACTTATCAATTATAATACAAGAAAGTGGAATTTTGCCTTTTTAAAGGCCCCACATTTAATCAAGAATATTAATTAAGAAGAAGTAAAGATCTTCATAGGCGGTTGGAGTTTAATAACCGCCTGAGAAGATGATTATCTCAGGCGGATTTTACTTACCAACTGCCTGATATAATGCCCGATATTGTTCTTCAGTTTCATTTTCCCTTGCTTATTTTTTATTTAGATTCGAATATAAATAGTCAAACATGTTTAGGTCCTGCAAATTGTGACCAAATTTGATGATTCTTTCTTATATATTTGTATAAAATTAACATCTACCACCTGAACCGAATATTTTAAAACTTGTATAGCTGACATTGTAATGTTTTGGTAAATATAAAATTAATTTCTACTCACATATTATTCACATTTGTGTATCTCATAAAAAAGAAGGATCCTTCACTTGAATTTGTTTGTATGAACATATTTGTATTATTTATACATGTATGAATTTTGTTAATTTTTTTAAAAGCATTCCAACATGTCAAATTTCAAATTATCCACCATTGTAACTAAATGCTCATATACATACGAGGCATTCGTCAAATTATGAACACACATTGATTCAAAAAAATTTAAAGAAATCTAAAACAATTCATAGAGGTTGGTATGATGAATAAAAATGTCCACTGAAAAAATAAATGAAAAAAGCATTATATTCATCAAGATAGAAAAATAAAAACAATAGAAATTGTTATGTGTTTTTTATGTTCTGACCAATTTCAAAGGATTTATGAAGTGAAATTTAATGGTAACCTTTACTTATCAATAATATTACAAGAAAGTGGAATTTTGCCTTTTTAAAGGACTCACATTTAATAAAGAATATTAATTAAGAAGAAGTAAAGATCTCCACAGGCGGTTGGTACTTAATAACCGCTTGAGAAGATGATTATCTCAGGCGGGTTTTACTTACCAACCGCCTGAGATAATTGCATCTTCTCAGGCGGTTGGTAAGTAAAACCCGCCTGAGGTAACCATCTTCTCAGGCGGTCGGTACTTAAAATCCGCCTGAGAAAATAGTAGTCTATATATACCCCTCAGCAGCGTTGGAAAAACCTAACCCGGGCGAAACACTTAGACGCCGTTAAGCTGCCAAAATTTTTTTGCCGCCAAGTGTTCGCCGCTGTCGTTGTCGAGCTTTGCCGTCGCCGCCGAGCTTCGCCCTCGTCACTTCCAGGTACGCCGAGAGAAGCCATTGCCGTCGCTGCCGAGCTTCACGGTAAACCCTAAACCCTTCGACCTTCCATCCTCCATCGCCGTGCCGCCTCCCTCCCCGCCCTCGTCGCCACCTTGCATATCCTTGGTTAGGGTTTGGGAATTCGAAAAGGGTAGGCATCCTTGGTTAGAGTTTGGTGGAATTCGAAAAATTGTCAAGTTGTGATGTAACTGTATTAGAATTGTATGAACAAGCATCTGAATTTTTGCCATAATTATCTGTAGAAAGCTCTTATAGTCTATTGTGATACATTTTTTGAAAGGGGAAGAGCTATTCTACAACTTTTATATTCATTGTTACCTCAAATTTGGTTTATAACTAATTAGAAATTGGAGTTGAAGTTAGTACCTATGTACAGTGTTATCTGAAACAGCCACAAAATTTCTGAACTTTGAACAGCCATAATTCTTAAATTAGAAAAGCAACCGATGCATATCTATACATGTCTAGAAAGGTTAAAGAGTCCTCTATCAATTTCCTATTCAACGCTAAGGCTAAAAAAAAGCAATAACCAGGTCTAAATTGAAGTACCTTTTAAGGTGTCGTAACAGTCCAGAATTTGGAAAGTTATGTATTCAGTTGCTGTTTGGATCGTAATTTCTAGTAGGATCATCAAAAGACTTCATAATTTACATTTATGGAATACTGAGGATGTGTGTAATAAGTTTGCAATATATTGTTTCTGCAAATATCAATGTTCTCTATTTGAAAATTGTGGACAAAATCAGCAACATACAAAGGAAGCTCGGCCAAATTTCAGTTCAAAATATGGGAACTTGGTGGTAACATGAGTGAATAGTAGCATATATACTAAAAATAGAGTGTAGCCGTCCCGCACTTCAACTCACAGGGTTGTGCTCCTTCGAGATTGGTGTCGCTATCCTTTTGCCAAACAAAGCAATGTGCTTGCATACGGCTGTTGAACATCGCTTGTGCTCAGAAAACATATACAAGTGACTGCATTTTAGAATAAGAAGATAAAATGCTTTAACATGCTTTAACATGCTTGTCACCCTCGCAATGTATAGGAACCTTTTGGCCAGTCGCCTTAAACCCTAGAATGCCTTATCAAATCCTAGAATGATTCCATCTATTTCTTCATGCAACACTTCATGTAGAGTTAATATGCCATTTATTAGATTTTTTGTCTTATTAGTTCTATCATGGAAAGCCCTAAGAAGACTGGTGCTAGTAGTAACAATAAAGAACACAATATGGAGTTTACTAACTCTAGCAGTTCAGGCTCCTTTCATAGTCCATCGGATCCTTTTCCTAATATAAAAATTAAAAAGACTTCAGCGGATCTCGATCCGGAATATGATCCTGCCGATGAGGTATGGATCACGAATCTTAACTTCAGCAATTCAAGTTAATGTTGGTTGTCAAGTATACAAAGTCTTATAATTCTTTTCTACCTAGATTAATCGCGAAGACAACGAGGTGACATCGGCTCCTAAAACCGCAGAAGGTTCTCCAAATGGATGAATCCTCAACTTCACTCAAGCGGAAACGAGGGCAACGAGGTCCCAATAAGGGTCCATTGGACCGCATCATGTACATAGCAAGGGTCGGTCCAGGTGGGCTTCCCCAAGAACCACTGGATTCAGTTACCAAGTACCGTAATGCATGCGGTTTTCTTGTTAGGGAGGTCATGCCGATCACAATTGAGAATTGGAGGAAATTACCCGAGCAGACCAAGAATGAGTTGTGGGAAAGGATAAAAAAACAATTCAAGTTCCCGAAAGGCACGGAAGAAGCTGTAAAGAAAGCAACATTGGTCTCTTGTGGCAAGAAGTTTCGTGGCTGGAAGAGTAAAATGAATGCTTATGTTAAGGACGATAAAGTCCCTAGCCCGAGGAAGATGGGAAAAATCACACAAGCTCAGTGGCAAGAGTTTGTTCATCAAAAGAGCACACCTGATGCTAAAGCTCTAAGTGCAACTAGGTCAGAGCTTGCAAAAAAAAACAAATACCATCATCGCTTGGGGTCTGCCGGATATGCCCCCAAAGTCCAGAAATGGAATAAGATATTAGACGAAATTACCAGTAAGGGCAATCCTCACCCATTAGAAGGCTGCGATGAGCAAACTCAGCGGTGGGTCTTTGCCCGGTCAGGTTTGACCAGCGAGGGCAAACTTGAAAAGCCCGACTTTGAGAATGAATTAGAGGATAAAATGAAAGAAGTAATTGAAAAGCAACAGAAGGGTCTCTTCAAGCCGAAGAGGGAGAATGACCAACTTACCGCTATCTTAGGAAACCCTGAACACAGTGGACGGGTTCGAGCAGTCTCTTCTCAAATGTCTTGGCTAGATGGTTTCTCTAAAGATAAAGAAACATATAGAAGACGTGAGAAGTTTAAGAGAACACTTGATGAAACAATTGCTCAAAAGGTCAAAGAAAATATGCAATTAATAATGGAACAACTTAGGCAATTGGGACAATTAGTGGCACCGAGTACAGCGATGGTTCCGGTGCAAAAGGAGCAATTAGTATCTCCAACTGCCTACCCTAGCAGAGTTGGTTCTGTGCCAGGCTCAGGGTCAACCCATAAGTTCCCTGTCGATGATATTGCTAACGACAAATCTTGTCATCTTCTTGTCCCGATAGGTAGAGCAGGGAACAAAACAAAACAGGTTGCCGCTGCTATGGCAAAGCCTGATCGTGACTTCAACGGGAATCCACTTCCGTTGTATTATGTTGTGGTGCAAGTTCTTCCGATCATTGATAATGATTATGAAGATTATGAAATAGACCACGTCACACCAAAGGGGATCGTGACTCTGGGGCAGGCTGTCAACCAATTAATCCTTTGGCACCGACGCAATATCGTGTTGGACGATGAGCCAATTTCTAGCCCCGTCACATCTCGAAATACTGCAACCCCATCTTCTAAGGCAAAAGTGCATAAAAATCCACTCCCAGACCAGGAAGATCCACTCCCCCTATGTCTTAGCAAGGATGATAGTAACCTTGCTAGTAAAGATATCCAAGAGCAACAAGTTGGACAACAGCTTCAAGCGGTACCAGAGCAAGCTATTGCTAGTAAAGAACAACCAGTTGAGAAATAGCTTGAAGTAGTACTAGGGCCAGCTGCTGGGAGTAAAGAGCAATCAGTTGAACAACAGGTTCAACAACAAGCTAGTGTCCAACTTTCGACGACTACTCCTCGATCATCAGTGCCTATCAAAGTTAGCTCATACGAAAATAAGAAACCTTCATCAGAAGTGTCAAATTATTTGGAAACTATGAAGGAAAATATTATAAAATCTAGTGCATCTCGTTCTTCTCATGAGCCAGCATTAGGAGATATCGAGGAGTGGCAAGAAGACGGTGTCATGTATAATCAGCGGACGACTTTAGTTAAACTAGGAGTTCCAATATACAAGCTTGAGGATGTTCCTTCCGAATTTGAGAATGGGAAGACGTTCATTACATCCATACAACTTAGCAAGCAACCCGTCCTGCTCAAAAGAATGCATGAGTGGTACATCCTTGCCAACACAAAATATGGTCTTTCTTGCATCACATTTCATATTCCAAAAGAAGCATTCTGGAGCACTGGAGAAGATAGACGAGTCATTTTATTTGAAGAGCTGCATCCCCTTTTCCATCGGGGCATGCTCAAAATCAACCTGCTGCTCGTCTGGTGCTTGTAAGTGCCTCTAATATTTTGTATTTGCTTTTCTTACTACACGCATACGCATTTCATGAGATTATAATAATGCTGGACTTCTTCAATAGGATGCAATACATGGATAATGAAAAGTTGGAGCACAAGACAGGTATCTTTGACCCTACTAGGATTGCAAAGGCACTATTCGACGTCAAGGCGGATCGAGACTCATCAAAGTTCAAGCACATGAAAAAAAATATTTTGAAAAAGCAATCACAAAACTTAAGAAGGATAGAAGGATAGAAGTTACAGCTTACATAGGACATGCGATGTTTAACTTTGTCAAAGACGGCAAGGACCTCGTAAAGGCTCCGTACCACTTCGAGTAAGTTCGACACATGACATTTAAATAGAAATTATTGGTAATTGTTAACACGTGTGTTTGTATATTTGCAGTGATCACTATATAATGATCTTCATCAAGCCAACACAGGGAATGGCAACAGTCTCAGACTCAGCTGATTTCCCACCAGATCGTTACAAAAATTTCCTTTCCATTTTGAAACTGTACGTTTATTCAATAATTTTAATTTACACACATTTAGAATGTGTTGACAAGTTTTATATGACATTTCTTGTATTACAGCGCTTGACAGTTTTACGTGGAACAGTTTGGCGGTGAGAGACCTTCCAATAAATGCATTGGACATTAAAACGTTTTATGCTTGTCCGAAGCAGCCTGCTGGGAGTGTCTTATGCGGGTATTATGTATGCGAGCATCTTCGGACCGCTGGCGTATATAGAGTGAATCGTGAGGATGTAAGTTATCCTTAATGTCGATACCTTATTCTCTTACTTTTGAGATTCATTTTCATTGTAACTAGCATAGTTTAATACTTATATTCTCTGTTGTTCAATATTACCAGAAACATTATTTTCATATTTTGATTCCAACTTCAAAATTCAATAGCTCATAGTACAACTGCTCCAAAAATACCAACTAAATTCCTGTATACTCTCACTTTGATCTGTACTTTGAGATTGTTTAAACCAACAAATTCTAAACCTTGTTATGTGTTATATTGCAGCACACGAAGAATCTGAACGAAGAATGATTGGTTTGTATAATTTTATTGGTGGAGGAGCCGACAAGATTGCTGCTGAACTCTATCAATTCATTCGTCGCGAAATTTTGCACAAAAGAGGGGAGTTCTTTGATGAGAACGGTGCAATAGCTTATGTGCCAGAACTTTGCGACTATGCCAATAGAAACAATTTTTAGTAAAAACTTGTAAACTATGAGATGAATTGTATGTGTAACTTGTACGTATGTATATTGTTTTAGTGAAATTGACTCCTATGAGATGACTTATGTGATGATAATATTGTTGACTTCTGTTATGTGATGATATTGTTGACTTCTATTCTGTGATTATATTGAATTGACCTGGAAATTAGAAATAACAGTGGTAGTACTACATAGATTATACCTTATCACAGGCGGTTATTTACCAACGGCTAGGCATGCCTGTGAAAAACAATTATAACAGGCGACTAGATATAGGTAAAGAACCATCTGTGATAACCTAATTATGGTAGAAACGGCTGCGGTAAAATGTATTCACAGGCGGCTTGATGTAGGTCAACATCCGCCTGTGATAACACAATTATCACAGGTGGTTAGATATGCTGCAAGACCCGCCTGTGATAAGACAATTATCACAGGCGGGTATATATATTGCACAACCCGCCTGTGATAACTTATCTTCACATGCGGCTAGCATAAGTAAAAACCGTCTCTGATAATATTTCTTCACGGGCGGTATCATTTCTCCGCCTATGAAATTGCGGATTATCACAGGCTCTTCGTTTCAGGTGGTTTTAAAAATCGCGTGTGATAATAGGTTTGGAGCCGCCTGCGATAAGGCTTATTGTACTAGTGTTATTTTTATGGATTGTGGGGTAATGCATGGTGGAATTTCTATTATTCGGTTTGTACAACATGAAATCGGTAAAATTCTATTACCCTTAATGCACAAAAATAAAAACAAAATTTAACCATAAATTCAGTTAACCGCGTAGTTTGATTAAATTTGCTTTTCAGTTTTGCGGTTAATCGTGCACTCTTACTCTGGGTGCCTAGAGAAACAAGGTGAAACGAACAGGACAAATTATAAGCTAACAATTGAATCTGACTCTCTAGAGTCCATCTAAACCCCAATGGTGTGATTGAGTGTGGAACACATATTCAATATTCTAGCAGAATATTTTCTAAATGTAAGCACAATCGAAGAGAAATCAACCATATCACCCAGGAGTTTACTATGTCATTTGTAATAAGAGAGGTAACTCTCTTGTTGAATTAGTAACCCTGTTTGCTTTAGAAAAGGGGACAAGTTGAGGGGCGGAGTGGGAACGTGCCACCGGCATGGAAGACTTCTACATCACGATCCCCTACGCTGCAGTTGAACGTACAACTAGGATATAAATTCAATAATCCCAAATAAGAAACCCCCTTCCTCAGCAAAGAACCGTCAATTCACAAGAACTGACTCTGATCGCGCGCCACCACCCTGCCCACTATATGGATGGCGTAAAGCACAACAAGGTCACCATGGGCAAGGGCAACGGCAGGGCCCTGACCTGGGAGGATATGGCGAAGATGAGTTGACATGCCGCTTCACGCTGGAGAGCCTCCACATAGCGGTGAAACTATCTCCATCTTGTCATGTATACCGTTTTTTCGTTCATTTTCGATTTTTTCAGGAATTATTCAAAATCGGGATGAAAATAGGTCGGAAATTGTCGCAAAAGGTATTGAAAGCAGTTTGCGGTTCCCATTTTCTATTGGAAACAATCCATTGTTTCCATTTTCGTGGTATTCTGTTTCAGCCCATTAACTCTATTGTGCTGGCTGCTGGCTCCTGGCGGAACAAAAAAAGAAACAGACATGCTATGTGCCCTGTGCTGTTCCAGCGGTACCACCATCTCCCAACCCTTATAATACAATCCTAACTCTGACGTCAGCCAGTGAATCATCGTTAAACACGCATGCCAAAGTTTAGCCACGGGCGAGGCCATGGAGCAGATTGAAGCGGACGAAGCCGCGGCGTGCTGCTCGCGTGACCTTGCTCCTCCTGCGCTAGGCCCATAACGACGATGAGGGGTTACAGATGTCTTTTTACTAGGTGTTGCCACATCATCAAATTTAAAACGGTGATTTAGCATGACTAATTGCTATTAGGTGGTTAATTCTGAATAAAATTTTGTAAGAATATCAAATTATAAATATCACTAAATAAAGATGGTAAATGTGAAAGTGCATCTATGTAATCTGCGTGATTTTTGGATGATTGACGACTACAATTAAGAGACTAATGACATTTGTAAGTATAAGCATAGATGATCAAAGTTGAAATGGAAATGGAGACTCTCAAAAAGGAAAAATAGTGAAAATGGTGTCAGAAACTCAACAATTAGAAATTAGGGTTTAAAATTTCTTGTGTTGAGTTGAGCCATGTTATGTAAAGAGTTTTCAATGGGTCTAAGTGATTAAGAATCAATTGGGAGCTCATAGTCCGATTAGGTTTTGGCGAGGAGTTAAGTCTAACCAGCCTTAAGAACAAAGCCAGACTGATTCGGATTTTAGGGCATGTTGACGGTAGTTATATACCAATTTCGACCGTCAATATAACTCAAATGTGTGGAGAAATAAATATTTCTTACACACATCATAGGTAGAATTAACATAATTCCACTTATACTTGGACGAATAGTGCACGCAAGAGTTTTTATGCAGATATGATGGAGAAATAGGGGAGCAATCCTAAAAAGTGCCACTCCAGCCAATCATGCGACCACATGTAGCACCACATAGATCCATGACTTGTTCCCGGGCGTATCCGAGGAGATCCAATTATGTATTACTCATGAAAAGGGAAAGGGCCCACCTTGAAGTCACCCCGAAGAAGCACACCCGACGGGGGGCCAGGACTAGGTTGGTCAACCCCCCAAGTCGGCCGACTTGGCCCTAGCGCCAAACCTGATTTTCCACCATGTGTTGTCTCCTCATGGCTTCTTGAAGGTGATGAAGACTGATTCACAAACTAATTGTGATGGGAACTGCCCCTACTCCGTGTATAAATGGAGGGTGCCTCACTTCTCACAAACACCACTCAAGAATTCTCTATTGTACTACACTAAATCTCCTAGGTCCTTAGTGGAGGTTAGGCTGTAGAGAGGAGCCTGTAGTCCCAAGTCCAAATTGGGAAACGTATGCCTCATGTATCTTCTCTTGTATTTGTGACTTTACGAATTATAATATTATTATTAATATTTAGTTATTCTTATATTTGGATGAAGCGTTCATTGTTTGGTTGTGGATTTCATGCATGTGATAGGTATAGATGTTATTATGGTCTAGTTATAATGCTCTTATTACTATATCATAAACATCTATTACCTCCACTATAGTCTAATTAGGTATTAATATGGTTATGTTAACATGATTAGTATAGTGCTTGGTTCTAACATTGGTTTCAACGATTTTTAGGTAAGTCATTGCCTTAGGATGGTGCTTGTATCTAGGCGGTTAAGGTATTTACTTATTATGTTAGCATGGTGCTTAGATAATTAAGTAGAGTTGGATGTCTCTTAGACCCACGGTTTGTAGGGGTAGGCGACAGGTGGTGACAACCCTGTCCGTCCTTCGTAATCCACCACGTTCGACTACGCTGCAAGCTCATGGCGGGAATCGTCTTGATATTTTTAGTGGTAAACCCATGCTCGATGTATTGGACCACTAAGCCCTAGTACTCGTAGTTAGCATAGTTTTGTGTGTACTAGTTGACTATGTATATGAATAGCTAAAGCACGGTAGGAGTAGCTCTCTCTCTCTCTCTCTCTCTCTATCTCTCTCTCTTCCTAACTTATCGTCCACTAGGACATTCTTACCCCTTAGAGTAGTTTGCATAGGTGTGTGTCACACTACCCCATCAACTCATTTATCCATCCTACCGAATCCCTCACTTGAACACCCTCTTCTATCCTTGACCTTATCTCTCTTCGACCTTGCCTTCCTTTGGGATAAACAAATAGGATACCCTAGGGAATACTCTCGAGTAAAATGCTACAACGGTACTTTCCGTGCGCTTGCGGAATTCATCTTGCTTTGGCTTAGGTTAGCGTAGTGCCTCTGTAGAACTAGCCTTGCAGCTAGGATGACCTGTAGACGTTAAGAAATACCAACAAGTATTTCTGGCGCTGTTGCCGGGGAAGGCACAAAATATTTTCATGATCATGTGGTAGATAGGATTCTAGTAGGTATTTAGTAGGATAACCCTCCTTTGTTTTCACATTCTTGATGTGAAAACAGGGTATTGTATAACCGGTTCTGTTTGTCGGCTAACTACATAGAAGATACCGAGTCACTGCTGAGAAGAGTTTGACCTCGTGTCATCCCTCCTAGGGTGATCTTGTCGGCTAGGAAACCCATCACCCCCGCACCATCACGCTCCAAGCCAATGGCCCAGAATACCTGTCGACTGTTGGAGTCGGCAGATCTCCTGACACTACTAAAGTGTTGAAGGAGTTTGTAGTTCGGTGTGGGCGCGCGGAGACTCAAGAAGGTGAATCACGATTGGACACGAGAGACACAGTGGTTTACGTGGTTCGGGCCGCCTGAGCGTAATACCCTACTCCACGGGTGTGTGGTGTTGTATTAGTTTATGTATGAACGCTCACGTCAATGCGTGTGTGCCTGAGAGCGTTCGAGAGCCTTTTTCTCGTGTATCGTCGGTCTGTCCTTTTATAGTACAAGGACAAACCGTTACAAGTTAGCCTGGCCCGACATGTGGCCCCGGCGGTTACTAGTATTGATACATGATTAATTGTTGTTAATAACCCTGTAACGGGCTCCGACAGTGCTGTTACAGGTGTTAAGATTGTCCGATTAAGTGTCATTAACATGGAATTAATGACAATTAATCGGGTCTTGAAGTCCGCGGCTATCCTTTGAAGATCCGGAGTCATTACAATGTCTTCTGGAGATTTGAGGCGGCCAGCTCCGACGTTTGGACACGTGGCAGCTCCGGAGCCTCCTTGTGAGAAGCGGGAAGCTCCGGGGTGGCCTGGCACGTGTCAGGTCCGGAGCTTCTCTCGGTCAGGGGTTAAGTCAGGAGGTGCCGTTTCGGTACCTGGCCCGGAGCTTCACCCTTGTGGGTAGTAGCTCCGGTCTGGTAGTACACGTGGCAACCTAGGGGTTAACCATGTTGGAGAAGCAGGTCCGGTTATGTCTTACAAGTGGGCCACCGAGGGTCTTCAATTTGAGTAGACGTCCTTCCCTTGAGATCTTTGTAACCTCAGGGGGTGTATGGTTTTTAGGGTACCGACAGTGGCCCCCTGGACCTACCTCCGGGGAAAGTCACCGGGGTGAAGTCATTCCGTCGGAGGTGGGTCCATACTCGTGACTCTTGAACTGGGTCTTCAAGGGTCTTCGGAGGTGCCGTTGGCGGGGCTTTACGGTTAAATCCCGACGCGTGGCGCACCTCAGGCGGCAGATAAGATCTTTGACGTGCGGATCTCTCGCAATTGAAGGTCGCTGGTTCCCGATACGAAAACCGTATCGGTTCCGCGCGCCTTGTCAGGTCGCCGCCTTTGGGTTTCCCGCCTCGTGATGACAACTGTTTGCCTGGGTAAGAGCCTCGACTTGATCGTCAGGGTGGTCCCGGGCCCTCTTTTCATCGGCAGGGTTGAATTCTTGAGTAGTATCCTTGACTCTCCTGCAGTTTCCATCCAAGCGTTGCGAGGGCTTACTTAAGAAGGAAAGCGCACCGTCGGGAGTTCTTTACGCTTCCCATCTGTTCTTGCGCTCAAACTCCCAACTCGTACTTTGCTCCTCTTCTTTTGCCTAGCTGTGCTGCGATGGAGTTGGGTCTACGTGAGAGTCGCTTGAAGACTGACAGCGATCTGAAGAAGGTCCGGGCCCTCATGGGGTGGTCTTCGGACTTCTTCAACCGCTCGGTCCGCGCCGGCGGAGAGCTCCCCTTTGAAAAGGAGCACGCTGGCGAGATGGTGTACTTTTCCTCGTACGCCATGGTGGGGCTGATCCCACTGTTTTCTTCTTTCTTCTTGATGCTGCTGGACTTCTATGGTCTGCAGCTGTACCACCTTGGCCCTCACTCCATTCTCCTTGTGTCCATCTTTGTCCACTTCTGCGAGATGTGGGTGGGCATCCCTCCCTGCATCGAGCTCTTCCGAACCTTCTTCGCCGTCCACACCACCGGCCGAAGCAATGAGTATCTTGGCTTCTACTACTTCGTGAAGCGCAAGAAGTGCCCATTCAAGTACCTCCGGTCATTCCCTTCCGGGAAGTGGGATGACTGGAAGAAAGATTGGATAGTCGTCCGGGTGGAGGAGCATGAGCGGTTGGAGTTGCCAGACAGTCTGCCCGGCATTGACACGTCGGTATGGAGCGAAGTTCCGGTGCTGGCGGAAGCTTTCGACCCTGTCCTGACCAGGATCCGCCAATGTGTGGAGGGAGGATTGACTCCCCAGGCGGTGTTCTGCAACTTCCTGTCCAACAGGTGGGCGCCGCTGAAGAGGAGGGAGAAGCTCGCCTGGGCCCTCAACAGCGTGATGGACGAGGACCGGGTTGAGACCGGGTTGAAGTCCAGCATGGTGGGGAAGACCTTGGAGTTGAACTCAAGAAATTCCAGCACGGCATTGATGTTGACGGAGATTACTTGACTGCGCCGCCGGCCTTCCTCCCTCTGAACGTGGAAGTTGAGTTCAGCAGGGAGCTCCGGCGGATGATGCCCGCGCTTGACGACCTTGGTGTCGTCGAGAGAAGATCAACCACCCGGTTGGCGATCCCCGGGTTGTCCGAAGACGGCTCCGCCCCTGTCCCACAGCCAAGAGATGAGGTCATCGGCAAGGGCAAGGAGCTGGCGGAGGAGCCGGAGAGCCGGAAGAGGAAGCTGCGACATGCTGACGGAAGGTCCATCGGGCCTGCCACTTCCGCCCCGGTTCCCCCTCCTCAGGAAGGAAGATCCTCCGCCGTCGTGGCGACTGTCCCCGTGGTGGGGTCCTTCCGGAACGTTACTGTTCCGGCGGTGGGATCCTCCCGGAGTGCGACTGTCCACGTGGTGGATCCCTCCTGTGGTGCTAGCTCCGGGCGCGCGACTCCGGCATCTGGAGCGGTGAGGGCCTCCAGGTCCAGGAGTTCCTCCCGATCTAGGAGAGCTCCGACCCGAGAAACGCCCGCGGCTGTGGCAAGTCCTGGGAGTCCTCCCGGAGCTCCCACGCCGACCGTGGCCAGCCCGGATCGTCCGGGAAAGAGGTTCCGCGCAAGCTGGTGCGGGAGCCTCCCAAGGTAATTTTTCTTTTTTACCTCGATTAACTTTTTAATTGTAACATCTGTTTGCTCAATTTCTTCGTTCTTCATCTGCAGCGTTCCCAAGAAGGGGAGTGAAGCTCCACCCTCAGCCACAGTGTCTGAGGCTGCGAGGGCTTCTGCTCCAGTCCCGGTGCCGCCCCAAGCAGAGGTTGCGAAAGCTCCAGCGCCGGCTGTCGTGGTCATGGACCTCGACTCGTCTCCAGAAGTTCCCGTGGTAGCGCCGGACCACGGGAATGAAGATGCGCCAGCGGCACCCGTCCCGGAAGTGGAAGCTCCGGGTCCTGGTGCTGCAGTAGTAGAAGCTCCGGCTGTTGAGTCAGAGGAAGTAGCAGTCCCGGCTTTGGAGCCGGAAAGTGCTAAAGCCCCGGCGATTGAGCCGGAGGTGGCTGAAGCCCCGGCATGCGGGCCAGAAGTCGAAGTAGTTCCGGCAGTTGAGCCGGTTACTTCTGAAGCTCCGGCCGCAGAGCCGGTGATTGTTGGAGCGCCGGCCGCAGAGCCGGCGGCTGAAGAGGCGAGGGAGCTTGAGCCTCCCTCAGAAGAGGTGTCCCGGCCGGAGCCAGTAGCGGCTCCTGCTCCGGAGGTGACGACGTCGATGGTACCTGTGGCAGAGCCAGAGTGCCTGAACGAAGTCGCCGGCCCCCAGCCTGAGGGGGCAAATGAAAACTTGGCGGCGGGACCTTCTTCGATGGCGACTGAGGTCATCCCGGAGGAAGGCCCTAGCGCTTTGGAAGCTCAGGGTTCCACCCTGGTAGAGTGGGACCCAATTTTTGTATGTGAAGACCCGCTGGAACCAGCGGAAGAGATCCCAGCAGGTCCGGAGCCCATCTCGCTGTTGATGTCCATCGACAACGCCTGCTCCAGTCTACGTCAGGTCCAACTGGCCTTCTTCCACGACAGCAAGGCTCTTGAAGAGGAGCGCCAAACCCTTAGGCGGTGGCGTAATCGGCTCCACTTCGAGACTAAGCTGGCGCAGTCGAGGCTTGCGGATGACAAGGAGTGGATCCAGCGGGAGAAGATCCGCTTGGAGCTCTGGGGTAAGCTGCTGGACGAGAGGGAGAGCATGACTCACGCCCTCGATGCTCAATCCCGGGAGTTCCACGACCGAGCTAAGGCTGCTAACGACGCGGCCAATGCTCGGTTTGATCAACTCGAGGCCATCAGCACCGCACTCATCAAGCGCCGAGAGGCACTTGAAGGGAGGGAAAGATGGCTCGAGGGCAAGGAGCAAAAACTCCTAGAGCTACGGGATGACGTCTTGCGACGGGAAGAAGAGCTCGCCGAGAAAACAGCTCTGGCGGACAAGGGCCTCGAGGAGCGCACTAAGAAATTGGAAGAGCGCTGCCTCGAGGAAGAGGAGAAGGCCTGGGTGCGGGGGCAGGAACTCTACGAATACGAGTGTGCCCTTGTCGCCCGGGAGAAGAAAGTGGAGGCTAGGGAGAAGGACCTGGTCGACCGCCAGAACAAGATCCACCTCTGGGAGGAGGAGCTCGGAAGACTTGAGAAGCGGGTTGCTGCGAAGATCCAGCAAAACGCCAAAGAAGTTGAGCGCCTCGCCCGCAAGAATTCGGAGCTGACGGCGGCCCAGAGATCCCTGGAAGAGATGAAGAACTTGAGGAAGGCGGACTCCCTGCAGATTTGGGAGTTCCTGGGCAAGGCCGACGACGTGCTGACGCCGATGGGTTTCAGCCCCGTGCACCCGGATGATCCGGAGCCGGAGCCGGACCTTGCGTTGCAAGCGTTGAGCGCCGCAGGCAGCAAGCTCTCCAAGGTGGGCGACTTCATCGCGGACCAGCTGGAGGTCGAGGGGCAATCCCTGGCTAGGAACGTCACAGAATATGTGTTGACGTGCTACACCAGCCGGAACCTTCGATTTCCTCTGGACCCGGTGCTTGAAGGCCCCGTCGAAGGAGAAGGCGAAGCTACCCGAGCCTGCGTGTCGGAGGTCGCCCAGAAGGTCGCCGAGTTCTTCCATAGGGTCTAGGACCTTCTCTTTTAGCCTTTACTTGTATCTTCTCTTCTTCCTCAATTTTGTAATCCCTTGTCTCCAGATGTAATCTCCGGTCTTCAGATGAAATGAAATCCCCAATTTTTTGCGAATTTCATTTTTTGTCTTCAACATCTTTATCTTCACTTGGCCCCCTGGTAGATGTGCACAATTTGATTGTGGACATGTACGAAAAGGATGTTGAGTTTTGTTGAAGACGAATTTGCTTCGAACTTGTGGAATTTAGGTCCGAAGTTTTTGATAGTGAAGGTCCCCTGAAGTTGTCGGAGCTTAGAAGCTCCGGCACTGTCCATCGCTGGAGCTTAGTAGCTCCGGCAATAGCCTCTATCAACACGTTGAGCGTCGGTAGCTAATACTCCAAGGTGTCGGAGCTTAGTAGCTCCGGCAATGACCTTTGCCACACTTGGTTTGTTGGCAACAGACTCCAGTGACGGGGTCTTCTCACCATCTTTTAGTCAACGCCGACGGTTGACGCCCTGGTGGGAGTCGGAGCTTGGTTAGCTCTGGTTTTTCTCCATCAACGTAGGGTTCATTTTTCCTGCAAACTTAAGCCAAGAAAAATAGTAAAATTCGTTCCTTGTCTATAACTTCGTCGCGGCTTACGGTTCTCAAGAAAATTTTAAGTTGAACACGATTTTTAATACAACTGGATGAATTGTCTTTTCTTTTAGATCCAATTGTCCATGGACCCACCTTACTTTGGCCTGTCGGGATGTAGGTAGAGTGGCGTACTTAGGGTGCTTGACCAGGCTAAGTCGATAGCACACTCCGGCCCTAGAATGGCTTGGCGGCTTTCAGGCGAGTTGGCCACAGACGATATTTAAATCCAAAAAATCTAACAATTCAACTCGAATCGTATGTAAACCGGTCAAACTAGAACTTCTTAAGAATTGCACGTTTTTGTTATAGACAAGAAAGAGAAAAATAAAAATGTCGAGCCTATGCAAAAATGAATGCACGTGGAGTATATTTCACATGAAGATGTCTTTCATTATAGGTCCGGGGTACAGGGGAAACAAGTACACTCTTAGGGTACGGAACCAGGCTAAGTGTGTTTGGTTTCTCGTTTGACCCAGGGTAGTTAGCCACACTTTTAGTCCGGAGACTGTGTCAAGTGTTGCATGAACTTTTCAAACCTTTCAGGAAAGGTCCGGCTGCTCTCCCGGAGGAACTACCCGACTCTGTACAATGACTCTATAACATACATTTCAAGTTACTTAAGACCCACCTCCGTAGAATTAAGTGTAGAACTTACGGAGGTGCTCGATGTTCCAAGGATTTGGGAGAGGTGTCCCATCCTCGGTAGCCAAGCGAACGCTTCCGAGACGGGATACTTTGATCACTCGAAAGGGCCCTTCCCAGCCGGGGGAGAGTTTGTTTTGCCCTTCTCTGGATAGTATTCTCCATAGCACCAGATCGCCTTCCTCGAGCTGTCGGTTGTGTACATGCCGCTGGTGATAGCGCCGTAGAGCTTGGCGGTATCGGGCATTCCGAACAGCTGCTTGGCACCTTCCCTCCTCGAGGAGGTCTAGGTCTTCGCGCCGGAGCTGGTCCTGCGCGGCTTCGTCGAAGGTCCGGACTCGGAGGGAACCCAAGGTGATTTCCGGAGGAAGGATCGCTTCAGCTCCGTACACCAGAAAGAAGGGTGTTTCTCCAGTTGCCCGACTTGGAGAAGTCCTGTTGGCCCATAGAGTGGGCGGAAGCTCTTCGATCCAATTGGCTCCGTGCTTTTTCAAGCGCTCATAAGTGCGTGTTTTGAGTCCTTTAAGGATCTCTACATTTGCTCTCTCGGCTTGCCCATTGCTGGCAGGATGAGCTACGGAAGCGTAGCAAACTTGTATGCCGAGGTCTTCGCAATATCCTTGAAATGCGGAGCTTGTGAATTGAGTCCCATTATCAGTGATGATCTTATTTGGGACTCCGAATCTGCTCACGATGGATTGTAGAAAATTGATTGCAGATTGTTTGTTGATCGTCACAACGGGAGTTGCTTCCGGCCACTTGGTGAACTTGTCGATGGCGACGTACAGGAACTTGTAACCTCCGACGGCTCTAGGGAAGGGTCCCAAGATGTCCATCCCCCACACAGCGAAAGGCCATGTGGGAGGTATCATTTGTAAGGACTGAGCAGGTGTATGAATTTGCTTTGCATGAAATTGGCATGCTTTGCATTTCTTCACCAGCTCAGTGGCATCCTGGAGCGCAGTAGGCCAGTAGAAGCCGTGCCGAAAGGCTTTTCCGACCAGCGTGCGGGAAGATGCGTGGTTCCCACACTCGCCTCCATGGATTTCTGCGAGGAGCTCGCAACCTTCTTCCCTTGTGATGCACCGCATTAGGATGCCGTTGGCACCGCGCCGGTAGAGATCCCCTTCTACCAACGTGTATCTTTTAGCCAATCTGACTACCCGATCAGCGGATACATCATCGTCAGGAAGGATGTTGTCTTTCAAGTAGCTCCGGATCTCCGAGATCCATGCATCGGAACTGACTTGAGCATTTGAGTCTTGCGTGCTGGGTTGCTCGGAGCTTCCGGCAGCACCTACGACCCTTGATGGCTGCCATGGTAACAGGGCCATCGGGACCGTCAGCTTCGGGATGCTGATCTCGCCCCCTTCGTTCAGTTCGGCAGGCTGAACTGTGGGTTTTGACAACCTCCGGACAAAGGTTCCATCAGGAGTCGGAGCTCCAGTTGACGCCTTGGTCGAGAGTTCGTCAGCTTCAGCGTTGTGAGCACGCTGAACATGGTGAAGGTCTAGGACTTCGAAGTCCTTCTGAAGCCTCTGGACTTCAAGGAGGTAAGCAGCCAGCTGGAGATTATTGCAGGAGCATTCACCCTTCACCTGTTTGATGACGAGTTGTGAATCTCCTTTGACCAGCAATTGCTTGACACCGTATGATAGTGCCACCTTTAATCCATAGATGAGTGCTTCATACTCCGCCATGTTGTTGGTTGCCTTGAAGTCAAGGTGTACCATGTATTTCACCTTCTCCCCAGTTGGTGCGAGGAGAAGGATTCCAGCTCCGGCTCCCTGCTTCTGCATGGAGCCGTCGAAGTAAAGAGTCCAGTGAGGCTTAGTGAAGGTTGGAACTTGAGGTTCCGTCTTCTGCTCGCTGGGGCCCCCAGGGTTTAATGGAGAGGGAGTCCATTCTACCACGAAATCTGCCAACGCTTGACTCTTGATTGCTTGTCTCGGAATGAATTCAAGATCGAATTCAGCCAATTCCGCTGCCCACTTTGCAATATTCCCAGTTGAATTGGGATTATGCAGGATCGCTCGAAGTGGATATGAGGTCACCAGCGAGACTTTGTGAGCTTGGAAATAGTGTCGAAGCTTCCTTGAGGCAATAAGAACTGCATAAAGCAGTTTATGTACCTCTAGGTATCGAGTCTTGGCATCATGTAACACTTCACTGATGAAGTATACCGGGCGTTGAATGGTCCGGACCCTCCCGGAGGGGTCCGGAGCTTCCTCTTCATTGATCCGGACCCTCTCGGAGGGATCCAGACTCTCTTCGGGGACCTCCGGGTTTTGGGTGGAGGAACTCGAAGCTTCTTCAGAAATGACCTGGACCCTCTTAGAGGGGTCCGGGTCCTCTGAAGTGGCTTCTTGTGGGTTTGAGTCTGGGAGCTGGGACCCAGACCCGCTTTCAGGAACCTCCGGACCCTCGCGAAGGGGTCTAGATTCCTGAGTATTGGGTAGTTCCGGTCTCTCCGCAACCAGAACCATACTGACGACTTCGTCAGTAGCTGAAATGTAAAGCAACAAAGGCTCACCAGGGTTCGGAGCTACCAGGACTGGTAGGGTGGTGAGGAACTGTTTCAGCTCCTGGAATGCCTTCTCTGCTTCTTCAGACCATTGGAATGGTCCGGACTTCCTCAGTAACTTGAAGAAGGGAAGTGCTCTTTCCGCCAGTCTTGAAATGAACCGGCTGAGGGCTGCTAGACATCCAGTTAATTTTTGGATGTCTTTGATGCGGGTTGGTGGCCGCATGTCTTCAATGGCTTTTATCTTCGCCGGATTAGCCTCTATGCCCCGGTGACTTACCAGGAAACCAAGAAGCTTTCCGGAACTAACCCCAAAGACGCACTTGTCTGGGTTTAGCTTCGTGCGGGTGGCCCGCAGCTTGTCGAATACAGCCTGCAAGGTGTCCAAGAGGGACTCCTTGTTCTTGACTTTGACCACGATGTCATCGACGTACACTTCCACTATGTCTCTGATGAGTTCTTCGAAAGTTTTGTACATAGCTCGTACAAAAGTTGAAGCTGCATTCTTGAGACCAAACGGCATGGCTGTGTAACAATACAATCCATCCACTGTGATGAATGAAGTATGCTCTTCACCCTCCCTAGACATCCTGATTTGATGATATCCAGAATATGCGTCTAGAAAACACAGTAACTCGCACCCGGAGGTGGAATCCACTATCTGATCTATTCTAGGTAGTGGGAATGGATCTTTTGGACATGCCTTATTCAGTGTGGTGTAGTCGATGCACATCCGAAGTTTCCCGCCGGCCTTGGGCACAACGACTGGGTTCGCCAGCCATTTTGGATGGAAGACTTCTCGGATAAATCCGGCTTCGAGCAACTTCTTCACTTCTTGTCGGATGAAGTTCTGTCGCTCTACAGATTGCTTCCGAGGTTTCTGATGCACAGGCCGAGCATCGGGGTAAATCTTCAGATTGTGCTCAATCACTTCCCTGGGGATCCCAGGCATTTGTGACGGTTGCCAAGCAAATACGTCAACGTTAGCCCGGAGGAAAGTGATGAGCGCGAGTTCCTATTTGTCATTCAACCCACCCGATATGCGGGTGGTTTGAGTGACATCGGAACCAATTTGGACGACTTTGACGGGGATGTCGGTGTCGCCGCTTGGCTGCACACGGGGAGCAGAGGTTGAGCCTCGTTGCCGAATGCTCGGAGGTTTTGGAGCTTGCCCCTGTCTGGAGTCCTCCTCTTGCGCAGTGGTGAGTGCATGGAGCTCCTCCAGAGCAGTTACTCCGGCGGTGTGATCTCCACGAATCCGGAGAACGCCTGCTGGTGTTGGCATCTTCAACACCAAGTATCCATAATGAGCAGCTGCCATAAATTTGTATAGGGCAGGTCTACCCAAGATGGCGTTGAATGGTAAGTTGATCTGAGCGACGTCGAAGACCAACTTCTCGGTGCGGTACTTCTCCCGTGTCCCGAAGGTAACGGGGAGAATTATAGCTCCGAGTGGGGTAATGGCCCCCGGACCTACTCCGGAGAATGGTCGAGAGGGCTGAAGATCCGAAGGTCGAAGCTGAAGTCTGGTAAAAGCTTCAAAGCTTATAAGGTTCAGCCCCGAACCTCCATCCACCATAACATGATGGAGCTGGATGTTGTTGATGGTGGGAGATACCATCAAGGATAATTGGCCAGCTCCGACCATGCTTTGAGGACAGTCCAAAGCATCAAAAGTGATGGGTGTGTCCATCCACTTTCGATGTGGCTCCGGTCTAGCTGTAGGAGCTACAGCAGCCATATCCCGCCGCATAGTCTTGATGACACGACGAGAAGTGATGTCCCATGATCCACCAAAGATGGTGTTCATGGTTTTCCGACGCTCGTTGTCGGAGACGTCGGAGTCATCGTCGACGGAGGTGTAGACAGCTTTCAGGACCTTTTTGGGGTCCTGAAACCCTAACTCCTCTTCAGCCGGAGCTTCGTCAACCTTCTGTTTTCCCTCCCTCTGTCGGAAAGGAGACCCTTCCCGGCACTTGTTGTAGCGCTCGGCAAGGTTTTGGACCTCCCGGCAGTCTTCTAGCCTGTGGCTGCCCGTTTTGTGAATGGGGCACCACATTTTGGATTTGCCGCCGTCTTCGGAAGACGGTCGAGGTCGCTTCTTGGGGCGTGGCCCCCGGCCACCAGGAGTTGCAGTGGCTGCAACGTTGGATGTGCCGGCCGACGGCTTCTTCTTGCCGTTGGTCTTCTTTTTCTTCTTGCCACTCCCGGAGGTAGCGGCTTCTTCTTTGGAGGATTTTTTGTGATCCTCCAAGGCTGGTTTGGAGTGCATTTCACGGCCCTCCGCAGCTCTGGCACATTTGTCTGCCAAGCTGAAGAGCTCCGTGACGCTGGTGATCTCTTTGATCGCCAGCTTCTCCAACATCTTCTTGTCTCGTACACCCTGTCTGAATGCCACAATGACAGAAGCGCTTGAGATAGAAGGGATTGTGTTGCGTACCTGAGAGAACCTCTGGATGAATGACCGCAAAGATTCTCCCCCTTTTTGCACGACCGCAAAAAGGTCTAGTTCAGTGCCCGGTCGGGTGTATGAACTCCCGAAGTTGGCAGTGAACTGACGGCACAGCTCCTCCCAACTGTCGATAGAGTTGGGTGGAAGGCTCATAAACCAGGACCTGGCGGTCCCAGTTAAGGCCACTGGGAAGTAGTTGGCCATTACGGCCTCGTTTCCTCCAGCTGCTAAGATTGCAGTGGAGTATATCTGCAGAAATTCTACGGGGTTGACAGTCCCGTCGAATTTTTCCGGCAAGTGTGGCCGGAACTTCTGTGGCCATCTAACCATGCGCAGGTGCATGGCTAGGGCAGAACAGCCTCCTCCTACTCCTTCCAGAGTAGAAAGGTCTTGAGCATCCCGTCTTTCTCGAGCTCGCTCGATATGGACACGACCATCCTGTTGGCGGTATCGGCGATCAAGCTCCGCCCGGAGGTCATGTGTTGAAAGCCGAGATGCCGTATGGGTGCGTCGTGCCCCAGAGGGCAACGACGTCACTTGCTGTGACGCAGCTCGTCTTCGGTTGTTGGAGACATGCGGACCAAGTCTTTCAGACAACGTCCGTCGCTGCGACGGGGCTCGCCCTGAAAGAGGAGGACCCTGGTTGTTGAGGCGTTCGGCCGCTGCTGCGACCAAATGCTCAACATCAGCCCTCCATTGCTCCATGGCATCTAGAGATGCATCCGGAGGTGGTGGTCGCTGGAGAAGAGCACGCGCTGCATGGAGCGCGTGTTCTGGGTTGTCATGACTTGCCGGCGCAGTATGTGACGCCGGCGCACCATCATGTTGCCCGGCACGTTTTGCCGGAGAAGATGGTGGTGGTGGGAGTGTGACTCCTGCTGGTGCTGAGGCTCCTGCTGGTGGCTGCATGTTGGAGGGATTGCCCCCGACAGCCTGAGCAGCAGGTTGCCCGTTGGATGATCCAGCCGCAGAATTCACCATTCTCGAAAATCTCAGGCGCCCCTACCTGGCGCGCCAACTGTCGACTGTTGGAGTCGGCAAATCTCCTGACACTACTAAAGTGTTGAAGGAGTTTGTAGTTCGGTGTGGGCGCGCGGAGACTCAAGAAGGTGAATCACGATTGGACACGAGAGACACAGTGGTTTACGTGGTTCGGGCCGCCTGAGCGTAATACCCTACTCCACGGGTCTGTGGTGTTGTATTAGTTTATGTATGAACGCTCACGTCAATGCGTGTGTGCCTGAGAGCGTTCGAGAGCCTTTTTCTCGTGTATCGTCGGTCTGTCCTTTTATAGTACAAGGACAAACCGTTACAAGTTAGCCTGGCCCGACATGTGGCCCCGGCGGTTACTAGTATTGATACACGATTAATTGTTGTTAATAACCCTGTAACGGGCTCCGACAGTGCCGTTACAGGTGTTAAGATTGTCCGATTAAGTGTCATTAACATTGAATTAATGACAATTAATCGGGTCTTGAAGTCCGCGGCTATCCTTTGAAGATCCGGAGTCGTTACAATGTCTTCCGGAGATTTGAGGCGGCCAGCTCCGACGTTTGGACACGTGGCAGCTCCGGAGCCTGCTTGTGGGAAGCGGGAAGCTCCGGGGTGGCCTGGCACGTGTCAGGTCCGGAGCTTCTCTCGGTTAGGGGTTAAGTCAGGAGGTGCCGTTTTGGTACCTGGCCCGGAGCTTCACCCTTGTGGGTAGTAGCTCCGGTCTGGCAGTACACGTGGCAACCTAGGGGTTAACCATGTTGGAGAAGCAGGTCCGGTTATGTCTGACAAGTGGGCCTCCGAGGGTCTTCAATTTGAGTAGACGTCCTTCCCTTGAGATCTTTGTAACCTCAGGGGGTGTATGGTTTTTAGGGTACCGACAATACCCTTCGTGAGTTCTTGGCTCCATTTGCTGACAATGTGCCAACTGGGCCCAATGTCAACATGGGAGACGCGAATTTCGAAATCAAGACTGCCCTAATCACCATGGTGCGGGCTAATCCCTTCAGTGGGAAAGCCAACGAGGATGTCAGTGCTCACTTGCAACAATTCCTCGAGATTTGTAGCACTTTTAATATAAAGGATGTGGCACCTGATGCCATCCGTCTTAGGCTGTTTGCATTCTCCCTCCTTGGGAGAGCGACGCAGCGGTTCTATACAAACTGAAGTGCTATAAATACTTGGGAGAAATTTTCCTCTACATTCCTCACCAAGTTCTTCCTGTTGGGTAAGACTAATGCCCTACGTGGAACAATTTCAAGCCTCCAGCAAGAGCCTAATTAATCTATTCCTGAGGCTTGGGAAAGGCTGCAGGAGTACATCTTAGCATGTCCCTACCATTGGATGGATGATTGGCCCATCATCCAAAACTTCTACAACGGGCTGACTCCCTCGGCCCGCGACCATGTGGATGGTGCTGCTGGAGGAGCCTTTCTTGCTTACGGTGCCCAAAGCTAAGGAGTAGATTGAGAACATGGTCTCTAATATGGGTTGGAGCGATGAGTATCTCCAGCCTCGACAGTGAAGCATGCACACCTTGAAAGAGGTGGACATGATCGCTGCCAAATTGGACCTCCTTATGAAGAAGTTGGATTGTCAAGCCAGTGGCGGAGTATTTAGCACCTTCCAAGCCTTAGACTCTCACATGACATGTGAAGTCTGTGGCAACGCGTGGCATACGGGAATGACTGCCCTGAGACCTGTGAGGATGCCCTATACTTGGCCAACAAAGGAAACTACAACAACAACAATGGCTACCGTCCAGGAGGTAAAGGGTGGGGCCAACCACACCCTTTCTTTCAAGGAGGCTACAACAACAATGACAACAAGAGAACTGGGAACCAGTCTCACTTGAGGGAACTTGTCATTAGCTAGCTCAAAATCAACGATGCCCTATCCAAAAAGATATCAACTAATGACAAGACCCTGAAGAACATAAGTGCTAAGGTTGAAGGCTTAGCTTCTACCTTCATGAACCAGTTGAGCTTAAAGAAGGTGTTGGAGACTCAGTTATTTCAACTAGCAGTTGTTGTCTCGCCATTGGAGAATGGCAAGATGTTAGGGCAGCCCGAGCCTCCCATAGAAAATGTCAACATGATTTCTCTACTGGAAGGCAACTGGCTGAAGGACCCTGGATACCCCATCATATCCTACACAATTGGCACACTACACATTGACAAGGCACTACATGACCTTGGCTCAAGTGTTAGTGTCATGCCAAAGGTGGTCTTTGACGAACTGAAGTTCACCACGCTATCTTCAATAGCTATGCAGCTCCAGCTGGGCGATTGATCGTTCCGCTACCCCACAAATATCGCCAAAGATGTCCCGATGAAAATCCGGAACTGCTGCATACCCATGGATTCGTGGCGCTCGACATGTAGGTCGAGAAGGAAACCCCGCTCATCCTCGGTCGACCATTTCTTAGCATCACAAATGCTCGTATTGATGTGGAGGCCGGAGAAATCCACTTCCAAATCAATGGTAAGGAGGAGAAGTGTGACTTTAGGGCGAGGAAGGAGCAATGCTCCATGATAAAGATCAAGTATGGCCCGAACGTCAAACACATTAAGGAGGTCGAAGTTACGCCACCTTAAGTGGACTCCCTCATAGAATTTATGTGGAAATTGATTTATGAGGAGACCCGACCTTTTCCCCCACGTCGATAATTCAGAAAGATGGAGAAGTCTGGGCCGCCCGAACGACCGAAGTCCACTAAACCGCCAAGAAAGTTGTGGTGGAAGAAGCAAGGCGAGCCAGCCATGCCCACTCCTCCGGGGCTGGAGGCTGAAAAATGAGCATCAAGACGAAGGAGAAAAATCCATCTCATCAGTTTTTTTGGATGGGACCTCGCCAATAGGTTAATTTGGTAGTTTTCCCATTTTTATTTTTCCACCATCATTTGGATTTTTTCATTTGGATTTTTGCATTTTTTCATAGAATATTTTGACTTTTCTTTAAGGGTTGGGAATTTTTTAGTCTCAACTTAAATTTATTTATCATATTTTGAAAATTAAAAAAATGAATTTGGGGAAATTTTATTTGGAAAAACATTTTTTCGGGGGAAATTTGTGGTTGATTCACCCAACGGTATATCCGTTAGTGAGCCACTTGCCAAAAGAGGAAACTATGGGGCCCACCTACAGGTCAGCTGACTCCTCTAGTTGGCCGAGCTGGGGAGAGTGACATTTTGGCTCTCTCTCTCTCTCCCCTCCAATGGCTACATTCTTGCCTCTTATGACCGCTGGGGTTGCTGCACTATTTATACATGCACGGGTGAGGGGTTTGCTATGAAAGTAGGGGCTTTAGAAATGTTTTAATTGAATATATTCCAATTGCTCGCTACTTAATAGATGAAGATTTTCTAGTGCAAGGGCATACCCTTAAACATGGCCTAGATAGATCTTTAGTGTTTTTCTGTCCCGGCCATATAAATGAAATTCAGTTACCTAACCCGGATTTTCATTTATACAAATGACGGGAACTAACCATTGCTCTTCAGCCTATCAAAGAGGCTCATAGGAGTAATGTTTCTGGCAGGGTCACGAGGAGCCACTCACGTGGAGCAGCTAGGGAGATGCCACCATGATGCCTATGAGTACCAAGAGGAAATGGATCCAATCGGTGATGCACCCGGCTGGACCCGACCTCAAACGTATGAGGCAGGAGGATCTTCGTGGCAAGAGTGGGCTACCACTGGAGGAAGCTCAAGCTCTTGTAGCTTTCCTCCTCCATTTAGGGGTACACGACATTCCTTTTCGGCCCGAAGTTATTGTGATCTTGGCCAAGGAATGGCACAACTCACCAAACGGATAGGAGATCTTGAAATGAGAACCGGCAACATCTTCAACACACTTCAAGACCACATTCAAGGTACCCACGACTTGCAGCAACAAATCGACCTGCAGTTCAACAATGTCAACACCACGCTGCAGCAACAACATGACGACCTCATGGCCTACTTCTGTCATCAAGGGTTCAACCCTTATCACGGAGATTGAAAAGAGCAAGCTTGGGGAAGGACCCCCACTTGAGGTAACTTGTATCACACCCCATTTGCATTCCTTCATTTTATTTCTTTCTTTCCACCACCATTGCATCTAAAAAAATAAAAAAATAAATAATGTAGTATAGGTTAGGTTAATAAAATAAAAGATGTGCGGTAAGAATATATTTTGCCTTGCATAAGTTGAAATGATAAATATTTGCTATGTTATTATTTTCTCTAGCCCCTTGCATACAACCTAGTATTCTCCAAGTATTGTGTTTATTGGCTTAGAATATTCTTGCCTCAAACTTGGAATTTGTGGGTGGCACAAGCCAAGTCCAATTCTAGGTTGTTGTGAGATATGATATAGTGTTAAGAGCTGCTATGTCCTAGTTAAAAGTAAAACTTAATTACTCAGAGAATATTTAAAATGAGAGTTCCTCATTTGATAAAAATTACTACCAAAGCCTTATAATGATTTGAATTTGATAAACCCTATGCATATTCTATTTGCCTTCACATTGAGTCTAGTCAAACTAGAGTGTAGACCTATGTGAGAATCTTTTCTTGCTTTTAAGATCAAGATTGCACGGGCACGTGCTAAACTTCTACACTAGAAGTTAGCGAAATTCCATCATACCATTCCAGCACCATAAAAAAGATACTCCATGATTTTCTTGCATAATACTTGTTCAAAATATCTGAAAAAGAAAAGAGGACTAGAAGACATGGCCACAAGAAAAAAAAAGAAAAAAATGCATTCTCATATACAAGAGCATGAGAAAAAAAAAAAGAGGATAAGTAGCCATGTTTCATTCTCGCAAAAAGAGAGTGCATATAAAGGAATTGGAATTATCTTCATATCTCCACTCCACAGAAATTCCATCATACTTGCACAAATCTTGATCAAAAGTATGATGTGTTTTCTCCTAAGGATTACTCTTTTGACTTAGTAATAAATGTGTTGCAAATATGCCTACTCTTGATCCCTACCAAGCTCCACATATAAACGTTATTTAGATGTAGGACAAGAAAGACATTGCCTTGGTGAGGATACAAATACCACTTCCACATAGGAGTGATTGAGCGCATTAATTGAGGAGCTGTAATTCAAACACCATTTTGAAATTCTTCGGAAATTTGAGTGGAACTTAAACATTAGGTGACGCATGCTCACTTTGTTGTTCTATATTTCAACCACCCAAGAAAAGGATGAGGCATAAGCCCAATATTGACTAAGGAAAAAGGGTGAGGTACCATTGCCAATTTATTCAATGCAAGGTAGAATATTTTGTTATGCTCTTGGTACTTTTTCAAAATAGAACATTGTAGCAACTCCTGACAACAACCTAAGTCCATATCTTTACTTCGGGACAAGCAAAGTATAAGCTTGGAGGAGTATGTTGACGATCGTTAAATACCAATTTTGACCGTCAATATAACTTAAATATGTGGAGGAATAAATATTTCCACACATCATAGGTAGAATTAACATAATTCCACTTGTACTTGTAAAATAGTGCATGCAGGAGTTTTTATGAAGAAATGATGGAGAATGAGGGGAGCAATCCTAAAAAGTGCCACCCCAACCAATCACACAATGACACATGGAACCACATGGATCCATGACTCATTCCCAGGCGTATCCGAGGAGATCCAATGGTGTATCACCCAAGAAAGAGGAAAGAGCCCACCTGAAAGTCACCTCGAGGAAGCACACCCGAAGGGGGGCCAGGACCTGGTCGGCCGACCCCCTAGTCGGCTGACTTGGCCCTAGCACCAAACCAGGTCTTCCTCCATGTCTTGGCTCCTCATGGCTCCCAGAAGGCAGTGAAGACTGATTCGCACGCTAGTTGTGGCGGGAACTGCCTCTACTCTGTGTATAAATAGGGGGGGTGCCTTGCTTCTCACACACACCACTCAAGCATTCTCTCTTGTATTACACTAGTTCTCCTAGGTCCTTAGTGGAGGTTAGGCTGTAGAGAGTAATCTCTAGTCCCATGTCCAAATTGGGAAAGGTATGGCTCATGTATTTTCTCTTGTATTTGTGACTTTATGCATTATAATATTATTTTTAGTCTTTATTTGTTTATTTGTTCTTATACTTGAATGAAGCCTTCCTTATTTGGTTGTGGATTCCATGCATGTGATAGGTCTAGATGCCATTATGGTCTAGTTATAATGCTCTTATTATTATATCATTAACATCTATTACCTCCACTATAGTCTAATTAGGTATTAATATGGTTATGTTAACATGAGTAACATAGTGCTTGGTTCCAACATTGGTTTCAACAATCTTTAGATTAGTCATTGCCTTAGGATGGTGCTTGCACATACACTCTTAAAGTATTTACTTATTATGTAAGTATGGTGTTTAGATAATTAAGTAGCGTTGGATGTCTCGTAGACCCACGGTTTGTAGGGGTAGGCGGCAGGTGGTGACAACCCTGTCCATCCTTCGTAATCCATAACATTTGGCTACACCGCAGGCTCGTGGCGAGAATCGTCCAGATATTCTTAGGGGTAAACCCGGGCCCGATGTGTTGGACCACTAAGCCCTAGTCCTCGTAGTTAGCATAGTTATGTGTACACTAGTTAACTATGTATATAAATAGCTAAAGCACAGTAGGAGTCCTCTCTCTCTTCCTAACTTATCCTCCACTAGGATGTTCTTACCCCTTAGAGTAGTTTTCTTAGGTGCTTGTCACACTACCCCATCAACTCATTTATCCATCCTACTGAATCCCTCACTAGAACATCCTCTTTTATTCCCGACCTTGTCTCTCTTCTACCTTGCCTTCCTTTGGGATGAACAAATACGATACCCTAGGGATTACTCTCGGGTGAAATGCTACAGCGGTACTTTTTGTGCCCTTGCAGAATTCATCTTGATTTGGCTTAGATTACCTAGTCCCTCTGTAGAACTAGCCTTGCAGCTAGGATGACCTGTAGACATTAAGAAACACCAATAGGGTCGGACTAGTCCGGCCATATCGGACTATTCTGATGTTAGGCAAACCAAGAGTATCTGTGTGAGTTCGAACTTGTCCATTTGGGGACTGACTAGTCTATGGTGAGAGGGTTTGTGCCTCTCTGGGACTAAGTCCTGGAGGGTCAGACTAGTCTACCCATGGGGCCAGACTAGTCCACCATGCAGACTTGTCTGTTTTCACAAAAACCAATAGGTACTATGTGACTTCGGACTAGTCTGTTGTGGAGCAGACTCGTCCTCTTTGAGAAGAGAGTTGGCTTTTGGGACTAAGTCCCAAAAGGTCGGACTAGTCTATCACAGAGGTCGAACTAGTCCATACTAGCCTGAATTCGGTCAGAACGAAGGTTCTATTTGACTTCGAACTAGTCCGTGTGAGGACAGACTAGTCCGTTTTGTGAAGGAGTTTGGCTGCAGGGACTAAGTCCTAGCAGGCTGTACTAGTCCACCCTAGGGGGCCGAACAAGCCTGCCTAGACCAGACTTGTCCGTTCTTACCAATAAAAAGGGGTTCTATGTGAGATCGGACTAGTCTGTCTTTGGACGGACTAGTCCATTGTGTTGTGACCTTTTGAATTCAAAAGGTGGCGAGGACTTTAATTATTGAGCTTTGTGACATCAAGTGGTTCCCCTAGGATGGACTAGTCTAGGGTGTTGGTGCGGACTAGTTCGGACTTTAGTGGTTGGCAACAATCAAGTGTCGGGACCTCTATAAAAAGAGATCCCTCGAGTCCTTTTGGACCTCTCTCGAACCCTGCGCACCCATAGCCTTCCAAGAGCCATTTTAAACCTTCCTCTTCACATCTTTGAGCCCTAAGATAGAATCTTGAGGGTGTGTGGGATTTGTGAGAAGAGAAAGAAGGCGTGTGATTGTTCTTGAGCTCTTGGTTGTTCCTCTCGTATTTGAGTTGTTGATTTACATTTTTTGTTGTTTTTTAATCCCTAGAATACTAGATTGTTGTGGAAGCCTCAGCTTGTTTCTTTTAGAACGTCGGGGACCCCGATATATATTCATTAAGGGAAAATAAGAGTTTGACTACATGGGAATGGACAAGCTGTTTCACAAGAAAGGAGAAAACAACTACTTAAGGGACTATAAGCCAGAAAAAACTTCTACAGAGAAAAGCTGGTCTTTGTGGTGGCTTGGTGAGGGTAGGGTTGAAAGAGACTCGATCTTTCATGGACTCCTCAACGGAGACATAGATTCCTCTGTGGAATCAAACCTCGGGAGAAAATTTTGTGGCTCTTGCCTTCTTTACTTCCGTTCAACGCTGGATCACTTTTAGGGTTCATATCGCTCTTAATTTTCAACTTGTGTTCATCATCGTAATCTTGCAATCTAACTTGTTCCTCTCACTTGAAATTACATGTTTAGGTTGCCAGATAGTTGTCTTACATTCCACATTAAGTTAGTCTAGGACACCTGGTTCCGAAAAATGAACTAAGTGCAGTATATGTGTGCCTAGGATGTTTAACACACATACACAAGCACATCACAAATTATATTCAGATAATAACCATGTTTCAAATAATAAATAGTATCTTATTAAAATATCCAAATAGTCTCGAATACAAGCTCTAATAATACTGCAGCGGAAAACTAAGCACTAGTAACCTTCTTCACAAGCAATTTGACGGTAATACGAACGCTATTACTCCTTATAGTCCCCCAAATACTCCAAATTATCTTCTGTTACTGAATTAATGTGGGAATAGCAAGGGTGAGCACATGTCGTACTCAACAAGTTTGGGAAAGTATGACATGTAGGATAAACAAGGATGATAATAAATGGCTAATTGCATAAAAGAACATTTAAATTCACAATTATGTAAAAGTAGCCTACAATGTCTAGGTGAGATTAATTCTCATCGTATCCCAAAAAAATATCATAATCCATATCTATCATCCTCAATTACCATCATGATTCATTTATAATCAGCCAACAATTTATATCATCACCAAATGCCAATTCCATAACTTCTCATAACCAACCATGCTCATTTGACTTAAACAAACCCATCTCCAAAACCCAAATCCAATTCTTATCATAGAAGTTGTCCAGATGCTCATAATTGGGAGTACGACTATCATGATACTTTTAACACTCTGCAGAAGTTGTACCGCCTTAATCACAAGTTCGTGATTTCGTCATCCGTCGGTGACTAAAGAAAAGCTCCATTATGCCAAATACACTACCATAGGTGTATGGCCAAGAGATCACAAAATATCCTTTACAAAGTGATTACCAGCTTGTGCAAACCCACTAAGGTTTCACCAAAAGTGATGTCTCCAACTAAGCACATCCATCCAAGGGTCCCCTCTTGTGTCGTTCGGATCCCAGGGCAGTCCCGCCACTAGAGCAAACCCAACTGACTCCCATTCCCTAAGCCTTACATATGATCCGATTGATACTGGCAATACACTAATTAATCAGCTAAGCCGCACCCATACTTGGCCTTGTGGTGACACTGTTGTCCTGGCTTATTCTCGCATGAACTGGTCCTTAGATCTAAGGCAAGCGAAACCACCATGCCATCCAACCCAACCACAAAACATGCTTGCTTGGATCACCTAAGTTCCATGTTGCTAAAAAGAATCATCATTATTTCATCATCATTAATCCACATGATTAAAGTTGTCAAATAATTGTATTTAGTTGTCCATGATCCCGCGAAGCGATGCGACTCAAAAGAAAACCCATTCCCAACTCATCATATACCCAGCGAGAAGGGTTGACAAGCAATACTAATAAACTGCTACGAATAGTTGACACAAGCATGCAATTTTGCAAATAAAACATTTAAAACATAGGTTCAATATGATCAAGGACACTTGCCTTTATATTCCACAGTTCAATACTCAATCAAATCAAAGTCTTGGACAAGAAGATCTTTGGATATTCGTTTCTCGATCGTGACCTCTTGAGTGTACCCGTCTACTCGCAATAAAGCACAGTCAACCAATACAATGCACACATACTAGTCAATATGCAATGATGCGGATGCATGCACAATTATAAGTGTAACACATGCTATTAATTCACTATCGTTGTTTACTAATTATGTTCAACTAGTTCTCAAGTGCTTATGTGATTTTTGAGTCAATTATAGTGGTTCTTGTGATGATTAGAGGTTGTTGAAATTTGAATACCATACTACTCCGCAGTAGGGTCGGACATGTCCGCTCTGGACCAGAAAATTCAACAAACTAGTCTGCAAATAATCAGACAAGTCTGCATAGGTCCGGACTAGTCTGCACAGGACTGGGCTAGTCCGCGGCAGTACAGTGAGACACGATAAATTAGGTTGGGATGTGATTTGTTCGAACGGTAGGATAATTTTTGTCGTAAAATCTGAACCGTAAAACCTACTGGTTGCGTGGCTAGTCTCGTAGATCATGGACGACGACATGATGTTGACGAAGAAGACGGTGATGAGACATTGACGAAGAAGATGATGGGGACGTAGCAATCTCCTGCGAAGAACAGTGATGTCACGATGATCTCTGACGGAAACAGTGACTCCTCTTCTTCCTCCTCTTCCTTCTAGCGCTGGTGCTGCCCTAGGAATTATCTTTCTTCTCTAGATGGGGCTCACGGTGGAAAAGGTTAGGGACGGTGTTGATAGTTCTTAAGTAAAATTAACAAATCATCCTTGGTAACAGTACCAAAAATGCTTGTTGGCGGCTACTAACGTCATAGATATAAATCTGCAAGCGCACAGAAGCTATCGATGTAGCATTTCGCCTTTAAGAGTATTGCCAAGGGTGTCATTTATATTTTTCCAAAGGAAGGCTAGGTGGAAGCAAAGAAATCAACAAATGGAGAGGGTAGGTTGGTCTAGGTAGGGTTCTAGCAAGGATGGGTAAACGATAATTGGAGGTAGTATGACACACACAAGAGCATTCTATCCTAAAGGGGGGTAAATGAGGTAAAGATGGACTAGGCTAAGAGTTAGGTAGATACTCGTACTGTGCTTCTAATATACATATACATAGCCCAAGTTAGTTACTAATGACATACCAATTATGAATTCTCATGCTAAGTTGATCAACACATCGGGCACGGGTTTACCCCTAGCAGCACTAGGACGACTCTCGCCAAGAGCCTGTGGCATAGCCGAACGTGGAGGATTACAAAGGACATATAGGATTGTCACCGCCTACTGCCTACCTCTTCAATCCATGGGTCTACGAGACATTCAATGCTACTTATCTATCCTAGCACCATGCTAGAACATTAAGTCATTACCTTAAGAGTCTAGGCACAAGCCATCCTAAGGCAATGAACTAAATCATCGTTGAACCAATGTTAATACATAATATAAGTGAATCATATTAACATAATCATGTCATAGCTAATTAGACGATAGCGAGGGTTTGTAGTGCTTATGATGATATAATGAGAATGGTATAGCATAATCATAAATACTACGCCTACCACATATATGGAATCCATAATCAAACAAGAAATGCTTCATCCAAGTATATGAACAAAAGAAGACTAAAGATAACATCTTTATGAAGAGCAAAGTCACAAATACAAGTAGGAATATGAGAGACATACCTTTTACGATTAGGAATTGGGAAGAGACTCCTTCTCCTCTCCTACTTGGACTATGGACTAAAGGTTCTCCTCTCTACAGCCTGAACTCCTCTAAACCTATGGAGAGTAGTGGATACAATAGAATGAATACTCAAGTGGTGTGTTGTGAAGTGAGGGTAGGGGTTCTCGCCACCAAAAGCGTGTGAATCAGTCACCACTGACTTCTTCAAGGCGGGAGGAGTCAACACGTGGTGATTGACCGAGTTTGGCGCCAGGTACAAGTCGACCGACTAGGGGGGTCGGCCGACCTGGTCTCTGCATCATTTCTCGTGTGCTTTCTCTAGGTCACTACCAGGTGGGTCCCATCCTTTGATATGGGTGCTACACTATTGGATGGCCTCAAATACTTCTTTTTGTGGGCCATTTGATCCATGTGGTGCCACATGTCGGTGCTTGATTGGCTGGTATGATATTTTATAGGATTGCTCCCCCTCTTTTACCTCATTTCCAGCGATAATTCTCTGCATGCACTATTTCTCCAAGGACAAGTGGAAATAGGTTAAATAGATAGGTGATGTGTGCAAGAAATGGTAATTCATTGACATAATTGAGTTATATTAACGGATGAAATTGGTATATAACAGCCGTCAACAAACTCTCTCAAGCTTATCCTTTGCTCGCCCCGAGCAAAGTCAAGACTTTAGGTTGATGATCAGGAGTTGCTACAATGTTCTATTTTTCGCAAGTACAATGTGCGCAACAAACTACTCTACCTAGTATTGCAAAAATTGGCATGGTAATTTACCCATCTCAAGTCATTATGGGGCTTATGCCTTCTCCTATTCATGGGTGGTTGAAAGATAGAACAACAAATGGAGCAAGCATACCCTAGAGATCAAGTTCCACTCAAATTCCAGAGAGTTTAATTTAGATTTTAAGTACCTCAACTTGATTCTCTCAATCACTCCTTTATGTGTAGTCAAAATATTTCCTCACCAAGGCATTTTTCCTAAATTCATCTTACCTCTAAATAAGGCTTGTATGTGGAGCTTGGTAGGGAATGTAGTAGGCATATTTGCAACACATATTATTTCTATGTCAACAAAGAAAGCCTTTGGAGAAATCAATTCAAAACTATTTGATTCAAGAATTGTGCATGTGTGATGGAATGGAGGTGGATGTGGATATTTGAGATGACTCCTTTTTGAGTGGACTCTCTTATTTTGAGGGGATGAAACATGGCTACTTTCCTCTCTCTTTTTTCTCATGCTTTTGATGTATGCATGCATTTTTTTCTTGTAGCCATGTCTTCTACTCCCTTATTATGCAATGAAATTGGAGAGAGTACTAAGCATGAAGGGTATGGAGCTTCTCTTTTTATTTTGTAATGGTGGTATGATTGGAATTTGCTTACTTCTAGTGTAGAAGTATAGCATGTGCAAGTGAAGTCTTGAATTCAAAAAGTAATGAATGAAATCTCACATAGGTATATACTAGTTTGACAATGCTCAATGTGAAGACAAATAGCATATTCATAATGTCTATCAATGTAATATATCATATGGCTTCGGTAGGTATTTCCAATCAAATGAGGATAACTTAAATATTTTTAGAATTTCTCCGGAAATCTAAGTTTCACTTTCAAACTAGGAATAGCAGACCTGTCACTATATCATGTCTCACAACAACTTAGAATGGATTAAGCTTTTGCTCCCCACAATTTCCAAATCAAGGCGAAAGCAATTTTTAGCCAATGAAAGCAATATTTTCGAGAGTAGTAAGTTGTAAACTAGGGACAAGGAAACTAAAACCGAGCAACTATTCATAATTTCTTCTATATGAATTCTAAACCATTCTTGCCGCACATCCTTTATTTTATTTGAAAACAAATCTACTCTAGCCGAAGAGGAACGACATATTCTCATGGACGTTGGAGGCAAGCTGCTAGATCTTGAAGTGGATAGGGGTGGCTACCATGCGGCACCTAGCCATCCATGCCAAGACGGACCTTCAGTCTCATACGATGGAGGTTGATTCCCTCCGAGTGCATCACCCATTAGGTTCTCTTCCTCTTCGTACTTATAGATCGTGGAGGTTGTCGGAGGCATGGCCACTCTCCTTGTGTGGCTTCTAGTTATCCTGCCAGAGACATTACTTCTTCAGACTTCCTCGATGGAAAGAAGGTCAATGGTTAGCCTCCGACATTTGTACAAATGAAAATCCGAGTTATGTAACCGAATTTAATTGACAAAGTTGGGATAATAAAACATAAAAGAGCCATCATGATCATGCTTAAGGGTATGTCCTTGCACTAGATAATCTTCATTAATTAATTCTCGTTCATTTTCAATATATTCAAATGAATCATGTTCTAGTGCTCCCACCCTAGTAGCAATACGGGTAATCAATGAAATGCATTCAATTGGTCCTGTCCTTGAATGTAATCTAACCATTGTGTCATCATGGCAATAACTGGAGCAACTTTTATCTTTTTAATCATGGCAAATAAAATTTTCATCTCATCATCACGCAGTGTTCTAACATCTCCTCTAGAGAACATAGTCATAGCCACCCATCTATGCATGAAGCGTAAAGTAGGATTGTGGAAGTGGCTATTCCTAGGAGCACTACATCTGACCTCACTAGTCAGTTCATACCAAAAACTTTATTTGTTAAACTTAGGCAAAGTGTCTAAATCTAGCAAACAACGTTTATGGAAGCCTGGGATTTCACTTAATTCTTTCCATAATATGTTGTATTCTTTTTAAAATAATCTAAAAGAAATACCATCAAATCCTGTTTTAAGGGTGCAAAGGAATTGTATGGAGAGAAGACATGAACCTCTCTCCTCTATGTGAGCAAAATTGTTCCATCCTAGTGCATGCCAAATGGAAAAGAATTCGGAATCCATACCTATCTTGGAGATCAAATATGGATCATAAGCTTTCGTATGAGAAAACTCACGATCTTGGAGGAGCTTGTGTGCTTGATCTTCAACTTCACTTTGTATGTCGAGGTTGTCGTCATTGACAAGTTATCGCAGGTTGCTCCTCTCACCCATGGGAGTGTCCTCACATACACGTCTCCTCCATGAACTTGGTGTAGCAACGGAAGAGGGACGTGCACTTGAGTCTCCACCATGGCTTGAGCTTGCAACCTCCTTCCTCTTCCCAAAGAACATCTTGATTCCTTTCATGGCCACAACAAGCCAGAACACAACAAAGCAAAAACTCGAAAGAGGTGATGTTAGTGAAAGAAAAACCCCCAACAAATTTTCCCTTGAAGAACTTGAGAGAAAATTGTAAATGCAAGCAAAAGCAAATCTTTTTGGGTTGGATTTGACCAAGAGTGCTTCAATGAAGAATAAGAAAAACAATATGAGCAAAGAGTGACTTTGGGGAGATGTGAAATGAGGTGAAGTGTGAAGAGGAGTGCTCCTCACGACCACCATTTATAGTGAACACTCCCCAACAGTCATAGGGGAATCTAATGTAGTCATTGGAGGAGAGATAGCCAAAATGGCCCTTTCCCCACGTCGGCTGAACAGGGGGGCCGACTGAACTGAAAAGTGCCCCCCCCTTCTTCCTTTTGGCAGGTGGTTCCCCAACGGCTATAAAATTAGCACGTTGGTGAAATGCCACAGTTGCTGCTAATAAAAATTGTTTTCCGCATAAAAACCCTTTTTTTTCAAAACACAACAGTTTTCTTTTTGTAAAAAAGGAAATACTTGACAATATAAGATTCTCAACTTGTTAAGAAAACTCAAATATGCAGTGGGGAAAATCAATCTAAGTGGGAAAAAACAAATGAAGAGAAAAGAAAAATCAAAGAAAAGCTACCAATTTAACCTATTCACTAGGTCTCACCAGCGTTCGATGAGATGGACATTCCTCCATCTTCGTTTCTTGACATTCGGGCCCAGAGAGATGAGCTCAGACAGCTTGTCTTGCTTCTTCCGTCATTCCTTCTTTGGCGGCTTGGTGGACTTGGGCCTTTGGGGAGGCTTAGACTTTTCCAAAGGTGGACGATAAGACGGGTTCTCCGCATAAATTAATTTCCTCATGAATGCAATGGGTGGCTCCACCTTTGGAGGTGTGACTTCGACCTCTTGAATGTTTTTATCATTCGACCTATACTTGATACGGATCATGGAGCATTGCTCCAACTTTGGGCAAAAGTTAAACTTCTCCTCCTTGCCTTTGATATGGAAATGGATTTCTCCAGCTCCCACATCTATGCGAGCCTTCGCGGTGCTAAGGAATGGTCACCTAAGAATGAGAGGTGTCTCCTTCTCGACCTCCATGTCGAGCTCCACGAAATTCATGAGTATGAAGCAATTTCTGATCTTCACCAGAACATCTTCAGCGATACCTGCTGGATAACGATCTGAAGAGTCGGCTAGTTGGAGCTGCATTGGTGTTGGAGTAAGTTCTGTGAAGTTCAGCTAGTCGAAGACCACATTGGCATCACACTCACACTTGATCCAAGGTCACAAAGTGCTTTGTCAAAGTGGTGAGCCCCAATTGAGCAAGATATTGTAGGAAATCCACGGTCCTTCAACCAGTTGCTTTCTCGTAGAGAAATCATGTTGACATTTTCCACGGGAGGTTCCGGCTGTCCTGGCATCTTGTCGTTCTCCACTGGTGGAACAGCAGCTGCCAGTTGAGCCAACTGAGTCTCTAGCATCTAGTTGAAGCTCAATTAATTCTTGAAGGCCGAGGATAGTCCTTCAATCTTGGCATTAATGCTCTCTAGGGTCTTGTCATTAGCCGAAACTTTCTTGGATAGAGAATCATTGATCTTGAGTTGGCTAATGGCAAGCTCTCTCAAGTCTGGTTGATTTCCATTGTTGCCATTGTTGTTGTACCCTCCTTGAAAGAATGGGCATGGTTGGCCCCATTGTTGACCTCATGGATGATAGCCATTGTTGTTCCTATTGTTGGCTATGTATAGGGCATCCTCACGCGTTTCTGGGCAGTCATTGCCCAAATGGCCCGTGTTGCCATAGACTTCACACGTGATGTGAGAGTCTAGGGCATAGGCATTGCCACACACCTCACCATTGGCTTGTCCATCTATCTTTTTCATAAGGAGGTCCAATTTGGTAGCGATCATGTCCACCTCTTTCAAGGTGTGCATGCCTTGCTGGCGGGTATGGAGACGCTAGTCACTCCAACCCATGTTTGACACCATCTTCTCAATCAAATCTTTTGCTTTGGGAACCGTCAATGAGAAGAAGGCACCTCCAGCTGCAGCATTAACATGGTCACGTGTGGAAGGGATCGGCTCGTTGCAGAAGTTTTGGATACTGAGCCAATAATCCATCCCATGGTGAGGGTAGGCTAGGATATACTCCTCCAGCCTTTCCCAAGCCTTGGGAATAGATTCCTTGGCATCTTGCTAGAAGCTGGAAATTATACCACGTAGGGCATTGGTCTTGCCCAACGGAAAGAACTTGACGAGGAATGTCGTAGAAAACTTCTTCCAAGTGTCTACAACAATTCGGTTTGTGTAGAACCACTATTTTGTTCTTCCAAGAAGAGAGAACGGAAACAGCCTAAGACAGACAACATCAGGAGGTACGTCCTTGATCTTAAAACTGCTGCAGATCTCAAGGAACTGTTACAGGTGAGCACCCGCATCCTCATTAGCCTTCCAACAAAATAGATTGGCTTGCACCATAGTGACCAGGCCAGTCTTGATTTCGAAGTTCACGTCTCTCGTGTTAACAGTAGGCCCAATAGGCACTTGTTAGCAGAGGGAGCTGAAAACTCACAAAGGGTCTTTTGGGCAATTGGCGTTTCGGTTGTTGGTGCGGTTATGTTAGCTTGCTTTGCCGCTTGAAGCTTCTGAGAAGTAACAACACGAGGTCGATCTCTCAGAAGGGATTCGAGATCTTCAACAAAGTTTCCCGACAGGCGGAAACCAGACATACACTACCCTATTTTCACATAAAATGCAAAAACAAGAAGGGTTCTCCTACTAAAACCTACTGAGGGTCCTATCCTATTCACTCAATCATGCAATACTTCAGCTGCCTTCCCCGGCAACGGCGCCAAAAATGCTTGTATATTTTTCTTAAGTAACACTAACAAATCATCCCCGACAACGGCGTCAGAAATGCTTGTTGACGGCTACTGACGTCACATATATAAATTCGTAAGAGCACGGAAGCTATCGATGTAGCATTTCCCCTTTAAGAGTATTCCCAAGGGTGTCATTTATATTTTCCCAAAGGAAGGCTAGGTGGAAGCAAAGCAATCAACAAATGGAGAGGGTAGGTTTGTCTAGGTAAGGTTCTAGCAAGGATGGGTAAATGATAATTGGAGGTAGTGTGACACACACAAGAGCATTCTATCCTAAAGGGGGGTAAATGAGGTAAGGAGGGGCTAGGCTAAGAGTTAGGTAGATACTCCTACTGTGCTTCTAATATACATATACATAACCTAAGTTACTTACTAATGATCATATCAATTATGAATTCTCATGCTAAGTTGATTAACACATCGGGCATGGGTTTACCCCTAGCAACACTAGGATGACTCCTGTGAAGAGCCTATGGCATAGCCGAACATGGAGGATTACAAAGGACAGATAGGGTTGTCACCACCTACTGCCTACCTCTTCAATCTGTGGGTCTAGTACCATGCTAGTAGCATATTAAGTCATTACCTTAAGAGCCTAGGCACAATCCATCCTAAGGCAATCAAATAAATCATCATTGAAACAATGTTAATACATAGCATAAGTGATTCATATTAACATAATCATGTCATAGCTAATTAGACTATAGTGGGGTTTGTAGTGCTTATGATGATATAATGATAATGGTATAACATAAATATTACTCCTACCACATATATGGAATCCAAAATCAAACAAGAAACGCTTCATCCATGTATATGAAGAATAAAAGCCTAAAGATAACATCTTTATTAAGAGCAAAGTCACAAATACAAATAGGAATATGAGAGCCACACATTTCCCAATTAGGAATTGGGAAAACACTCCTTCTACTCCTCTCCTACTTGGACTATGGACCAGAGGCTATCCTCTCTACAGCCTAAACTCCTCTAAACCTATAAGTGTAGTGAATACAATAGAATGAATACTCAAGTGGTGTGTGTGTGAAGTGAGGGTAGGGAGTCCTATTTATGGGTCGAGAATGGTCGGCTCCCGCCACCAAAAGCGTGCGAATCAGTCACCACTGACTTCTTCAAGCCAGGAGGAGCTAACACGTGGTGATTGACCGAGTTTGGTGCCAGGACCAAGTCGGTCGACCAGAGGGTCGACCGACCTAGTCTTTGCACCATTTCTCATGTGCTTTCTCCAAGTCACTACCAGGTGGGTCCCATCACTTGATATGGGTGCTACACTGTCGGATGGCCTCAGATACTTCTATTTGTCGGCCATTTGATCCATGTGGTGCCACATGTTGGTGCTTGATTGGCTAGGATGGTATTTTATAGTATTGCTTCCTCTCTTTTACCTCATTTCCTGCAATAATTCTCTGCATGCACTATTTCTCCAAGGACAAGTGGAAATATGTTAAATAGAAAGGTAATGTGTGCAAGAAATAGTAATTCCTTCAGATAATTGAGTTATATTGACGGGTGAAATTGATATATAACAGCCGTCAACAGGTGGCAAGCAGGCTCTTTCTCTTGGAAGGAAGGCCTAAAGGACGTGGATTATAAGTCTTCGCCCTTTTTTCTCTTTCCTAGTGGCGCTCACATAAACAGAGGCGGAGGCTTACGGTGGGTTGGGGCAGGCACATGGGAGGGGCGTGGCTCCCTTTTATAGGGGTGCGGGTGGGTGGCCTCGGGAGGAATCCTGATCCAGTGGGACTCGGTCCAGGGCCTCGGCGTGTGCGCCCAGGCACCAGGCCTTGTGGTTGACTTTTTTTTTCTTCTTTCCTTTTTGTTGATGCGGCCAGGACATCGGGGGCACGGTTGACTGTTTTGTTTTCTTTCGTTTTCTTTTTTTCTTTTCACATTATTTGTTTATTATTCATTTATTTTTCTTAATGAATCATTATTTATTTATTATTTTTTTATTTATTATTTCTTTTGTTGTTTGTCTCTTTCACGCGCGACAAGGCTCTTTGTGCGACAAGTGTTCTGATCAATGATTGACTTTTTTGTTTATTATTTATAGATATAGTGTGGTGAATTGTTAAAATGCGTCAAACTTTAGAGTATCGGACAAGTCCGTTGTGGTACAGAGAGGTACATCAGACAAGTCCGATGCTGGGCCAGACAAGTCCGCAAATTTACATTGGGTCTGTCTGGATTAGGTTTTGTGATTTTTGGACAAGTCCAAAGTGTTTTAGTAACATTTATCGGACTAGTTCGTTGTTGCAACAGACAAGTCCGGGATGGAGAAATTTTGATTAAGTCCGTGCAGTCTGTTCATACCGGACTAGTTCGAGATTGCTCTGGATAAGTCTGTTATTGTCTAGTGAAGGTACTCGGACTAGTCCATTATTTTCTAGACTAATCTGGTGCCTGGCTCAATTTTTTACTTGCATCTTTATTTCTAATTCATTTACGTTTCTTTTTTTTCATCCTACTGAAAGATATTTGCATGAACTCATCATATTATTAAAATATTATATATATATATATATATATATATATATATATATATCATGGATTTCATTTATCTCTTTTATCCCATATTCGTTATGGCAAATAAATTACTTTTAGCTTATTTACTTTGGTAATTAATTTTCAATACTTGAGGATGAATGCAAAATGCAAGATGAGATGCATATATTTTATATTTTTCTTTATAAAAATAATTTCTTCCTATTATTAATTCTAAATTCCCATTTAAGTTTTTAATCTGCCAAAACAAGAAAATCAGGGTTTTACATAGTCGAAGAAAAACCAATAAAAATTTTGACCTTTCACCTAGTTCATCTGCTTGACCAGACTAATCCGCCTCTTAAGTAATGATTTCATTTAATTATGTGTTTTCAGGTTTTATTAGCCTATTCACCCTCCCTTTAGGCAACTTTCAATTGGTATCAAAGTCTAACTCTCTCAAAAGCTTAACCGCTTGGGGAGGAGATGGGGGAAAACAACAAAAAGGATTTTCCACTCCAAGACATCACCAAGACCGGCAAGACCGTCCCGAAGGGAGATCAGGGATAAAACCCTCATCCTCACAAGACTGATGCAAGTCAGCAAACAAAGCCGACACCTCCACCTTTGGATGTGTCGAGTGAAGATGAAGATGAAGATGAAGAAGTGAAACGACTTGCCGACCTACTCCAAAAGGCCTAGGATGAGGACAAGAGGAGCAAGAGACTTGCAAGAGAGAAGAAGCTCAAGAGTAGTCAAGAGGACTAAACACTTAATTATGAGCATTTAAATTCTCATTCTAACTTCTATTCCTTTGGGCAAACCACCTCACTTTGATGGTACTAACTATACAATGTGGAAGCATAACATGAAATTGTATCTTATTTCTCTCAATCCCACCCTTTGTCACATCGTTTGCACAGGTGTAGATATCCCTATGAATGATGAAGAGCTCACTCCCGAGCAAGAACAACAAATCCATCGCAACACTCAAGCGGTAGTCGTGCTCAACTCATCCTTGAGCCAAGAAGAATTAACCAACGGGGACGAGTTGGAGCAAGACAAAAAGATTTAGGACATGCTCAAGATTTCTTATGAGGGCAACCGATCCGTGTGGGAGGCAAATATTGAGATGATCGAGGGAGAATTTGGATGATTTGCCATGAAAGATGGCAAGAACCCTCAAGAGATGTACAATCGGCTCAAGACTCTCATCGGCAAGGGTTGGGCATACAAAGGCAAGAAGTGGATAGACCACAAAGTGGTAAAGATGATGCTTAGGGCATTCATGCCGCACAACATCACCTTATGCACCCTAATCTGAGGGAGTCCCAACTTCCACAGATGACTCCGAATGAGGTGCTAGGGAAGATCATCAACCACGAGATGATGGATATGGAAGCCTGACACGTCAATAACCTTACCAAGGTCACATCCTCAAGGAAGAAGGATATTGGTCTTAAAGCATCATTCAAGTCCAAAGGCAAAGAAATACAAGCATCAAGTGAAGATGAAGATTAGTGATGATTAGAGCACGAACATGGATGATGAAGAAATGGCATTCTTCATCAAAAGGTTCAAGAGAATGATGAAGATAAGAAGAGGTGCTAACTATGAGGGCAAGATGTAACACCCCGATTTTCAAGTTTTGGCAAATTAATATTTTAAATAAGGATTTAGAGTTTAATTATTTTCATAAACTAATATATTAAAATATGCATCATCATGCATTTTTATTTATTTTCCTTCGTATAATCTATGACCAAATTATATTTGAATCCAATTGGAATAGAGAAATAATTAGAGAAAAGAAGAACATGAAAATGAAAATAAATTAAATCGCACATGCATATGCATTCATGTTTAGGCATAAAATTAATTGACCAAACCTATTGGAAACAAATTAGTAATTTTGTACGATAAAAAATAACTAGGAAAAAAATTTATGGAAGGAAGATCAATAATAATAATAAGATGGAGAAAAGAATATATATATGAAAAATAGACAATAATAAATAAATAAATAACATTTAATAAAGAAAAGAAATAGAGAATAAATAAATAATAAACAACAAATATAACTAAATGAACAAGAAAATTAAACAGATAATATAAAAAAATAAAGAAAAGACAAAAATAATAAATGAGAAAAAATATATATAAATGAAAACAAATGAATAAATAATAACAATAAATAAATAAAATAAAGAAATAAATCATAAATAAAAAGAAAAAATTGGAACCTTTTGGAAGTTTCTGGAAGTTTTTGGAACCTTCCAAAAGTTTCTGGGGAAAGCTCCCTTCCACCCCTGGAAGGTTCCGGGCAAGGGCGGGACTCGCGCCCTGGCGCCCAACACGCTCGAGCGTGGCTCCCCGCATGCCCGCGCGCTCGGCGCGGCCAAGCCGAGCTCGGTTGGGACTCCGCATCTCGTGGGTCGCCGGGACTCTCTCGTGTGTGGCTCCCGGCTATATAAGGAGCGCCACAACCCCGATTTTCTTTTCAACACCAGTGACGTAAATTCCAGCAGCCGCCAGAAAAAAAAACCTAGCCGCCAGGGAAGAAAAAAGAGGAGGTCGTTGGCAAGGAAAAAAAAGGGAGAAAGAAGAGGAAGAGGAAGAGAAGGAAGGAGTCGCCGTTCGCCGGAGATTGTCATACCGCCGTCGTCGTGACGCTGGAGGATCGCTATCCCGTCTACTTCGTCTACGCTACGTCCCCGTTCCCCGACCAGACTAGATGCGCACACGGTAGGTATTATGATTTAGATCTGAACAACTATTTTAATTCGAATATTTAAACTGAAACACGTGTAGGACATATTTTAATCATCACCAAATCATATTAAAACACTTGAAAGCTTACAAATTAGATTAAATCATACAAGTTCAATATGTTATTTTAGATTTAACCAAATTTTATATTTCAGTATTATTCAATCTGTTTTTCAGATTTAAGAAATAATATTAAGCCTAGTTAATTCATAAAGTATCAAATTAAATCCAGAAAAATTCGTAAAAATTAAGAATAAACTCTACTAAGTTATTACTAATATTTTTAGCATATTTAATTTTCTTAAATAATTATTTTGCCTCTGAATAAATTCTAATTAATTCCAAACTTTCTCAAATAAATAGGAAATCATTATTGAAATTTATTAAAAAGCCAAAGAAATTTATTTAGCATTAATACAAACTTATTTTCTTTATGCATCCATATTTTGCATATTTATTAGTATTTGCAATGCATTTATTGTGTATGTTTGCTTGTGTATGTGGTTGATTGCGAGTAGAGGGATTCGTTCAAGAGGTTATGATCGATAAGCGATTATCCAAGGATCTTCATGCACAAGAATATGAATTGCTCGAGCCATAAAATTGCAGAATATAAAGGCATGTATCCTTGACCATATTGAACCTATGTTTTAAATGTTTTGTTTGTAAAATTGCATGATTGTGTCAACTTGATGGGAAATCTATTCGTAGGAGTTTAGTAGTATTGCTTGCCATCCCTTGTCACCGGGTACATGATGAGTCGAGTATGGGTGTTTCTCTTTTGAGTTGCATCGTTTTATGGGTGGGAAACAGTATAAACTTGCTTAACAACTCTATCATGTGGATTGATGAAGATGGAATAATGATAAATCATTTGTGATATGGGACTTGGGTGATCTAAGCAAGAATGTTTTTGAGGATTGGTTGGATGATACGGTGGTTTTGCTTGCCTTAGATCTAAGGACCGGTTCATGTGAGAATAAGCGAGGACAACAGTGCCACCACAAGACCAAGTATGGCTGCAACATAGCTGAATAATTAGGAGCGCTGCTAGTATTGTATGGACCATTGGATAGGCGCGGGTAATGGGAGTCGAGAAGGGCTACCCTGGGATCCGCATGGCACACAATGAGGCACATGGGTGGGAGAATGGATATTCAAGCCTGCCGATGAAACCTTAGTGGGTCCGTACATACTAGTAGTCCCTTTTGAAAGGCTATTTTGTGATCTCTTGACTACACACCAACGGAAGCGTGAGACAGCATAATGGAGGTTCTTAGTCATCGAAAGGTGATGAAATCACGAACTTGTGGGTAAAGTGGTACAACCTCTACAGGGTGTAAAACTATCATGATAGTTGTGCTCCTGGTTACGAGCGCCTGGACAACTTTCATGATTACAATTGGATTTGGGTTTTGGGATGGTTCAGTATGGGATTGGTTATGTCATATGAGTATGGTTGGTTATGACAAGAGATGAATTTGACATATGGTAATGATATTAATTGATGGTTGATAATAAATGAGGTATGATGGTAAATGAGAATGTTATATGGATTATGATAATTACTTGGGTTATGATTTGATTTAAACTCACATAGACATTGTAGGCTGCTTTTACATGTTTATGAAATTTACTTTTATGCAATTAGCCAATCATCCTTGTTTTTAGCTACATGTTATACTTTTCCACACTTGCTGAGTACGACATGTGCTCACCCTTGCTATCCCCACAATTAATTCAGCTGCAAGAGATATTTTGGAAGACAACACGAAGTACTAGGCGTGCATACTATCGTCGATTACCTGTGGAGTTGGAGTCTCCTACACTAGATTATTTTCTGCTGCAATAAAATAATGGTATATTTATTATTTGTGACGTGGTGGAATTCTAATTATCATTTGTGATGTTGATTTGTATGTGTGAAGCAACATCCTGGGCACACATACACTGCACTTGGTTCATTTTTCAGAACCGGGTGTCACAAATTGGTATCAGAGCCATGTCGACCGTAGGACGCAAGCCTAGGTAGAATGGACACTGCTAAACACATAGAAACTATCTTCTAAAAGGCTATTTTCAAAAATTGCTTGCTGCTGCATTTTATTTTGCCAATACAGCCACCGTAAGGTGCTGTTTGCTGCTGCTTTATAAATGCAAATTCAGCCGCATTTTAACTTGTTTGCTGCTGCATTTTGTACATTTCCTTAACTAAAGTTCTTGTAAAAAAGTTATATTTTGCTGCTGCATTAGTTTTATTAATTGCCTTGTTGTTGCTGCCATTTTCCTTTTTTCCCTCCCTATTGCTGCTATGCACTCTCCTTTTTCTCTTAACTGCTGCTGCAATCTTTGGACTATTTCACCTCCCATCTCTAATGATTTTTCGTTAAGAATATAGGATTTGTTTTTGAAAATTGTCTTTTAAAATTTTCCATTCTCTGACTTATTTTGGTTTCTTTCTTTCTCCCTTTCATATCCAACACTTCTTTTGTGAAAAACTTAGATGACCACACTCGCATCTCTAAGGATCCGTAGAAGAAGAACCTCAAGGAGAAGACCTTCAAGGACGCATTTCATGTGGAAGAGCTTTGTATGTTAGAGCAACCATCTTGCATAATAGGATAGCTTCATCATCGCGTAACAATGATAATGTTGTGTCTCGTAATTAGGATTTAAGACTCCTTTTGAATAAATATGTAATAAACGTTTAGTTAGTTAGTGCGCTTGCTTAGATTTGGCGGAATGATTGTATGTTTGCGTGCTTTGGTTATGTCTTGGATGTTAGTTGTGGAACGCCTCGACATTTATCCACATCCTCATCCATTATATAGATAATGCATTAATTTAGGATCATATACCTTGATGCATGCATATAGGTTGGGATTCCTTCGATCTCTCTTTCCTATCTCGTTCGACATCTACGTCAATGGAGCATGGACACAATTAGAGGAATCACTACTCTGAACACAGAGTATGAAGACGATATCAAGATAAAAAAATTTCTTATCTCTTCTTTGATCTCTCCAAATCTAGAGGGCGAGATTCTCGTTAAGAGGGGGTAGATTGTAACATACCAAAACTTTCAAAATTTGGCTAATACAAATGTAAAAGGGAAGTTAAAATTTTATCTCCACACCTTTTCTTCAGCCCATCCGAATCTCGAGGGAGAGATTCATGTTAACGGGGATAGAATTGTGACACCCCGATTTTCGAGTTTTGGCAAACAAATGAATAAATAATAATAAATAAACAAAATAAATAAAGAAATCATAAATAAATAGAAAAAATTGGAACCTTTCGGAAGTTTCCCGAACTTTTTGGAAGTTTTCAGAAGTTTCTGGAAGTTTGGGAACCTTCCAGAAGTTTCTAGGGGAAGCTCCCTTCCACCCCGGAAGGTTCCGGGCAAGGGCGGGACTCGCGCCCTGGCACCCAACGTGCCCGAGCATGGCTCCCCGCACGCCCGCGCGCTCGTCGTGGCCGAGCCGAGCTCAGCTGGGACTCTGCGTCCCGTGGGCCGTCGGGACTCTCCCGTGCGTTGCTCCTGGCTATATAAGGAGCCCCACAGCCCCGGTTGTCTTTTCAACACCAGCGACGTAAGTTCCAGCAGCCGCGATGGAAGAAAAAAGAGGAGGTCGTCGGCAAGAAAAAAAAGGGAGAAAGACAATGAAAAGAAGGAAGGAGCCACCGACCGCCAGAGATCGTTGCACTGCCATCGTCGTGCCGCTGGAGGATCGCTGACCATCTACTTCGTCTACGCTACGTCCCCGTTCTCAGACTAGAAGCGCACATGGTAGGTATTACAATTTAGATCTGGACAACTATTTTAATTCTAATATTTGAACTGAAACACTTGTAGGATGTATTTTAATCATCGCCAAAGTTAGATTAAATCATACAAGATCTATATGTTATTTTAGATTTAACCAAATTTTATATTTCAATATTATTTAATCTGTTTTTCAGATTTAATAAATAAGATTAAGCCTAGTTAATTCATAAAGTATCAAATTAAATCCTGAAAAATTCCTAAAAATTTAGAATAAATTCTAGTAAGTTATTACTAATATTTTCAGCATATTTAATGTTCTGAAATAATATTTTTTCCTCTGAATAAATTCTAATTAATTTCAAACTTGATCAAATAAATAGGAAATCATTATCAAAATTTATCATCCTTGTTTTTATCTACATGTCATACTTTCCCACACTTGATGAGTACGATATGTGCTCACCCTTCCTATCCCCATAATTAATTCAGCTGCAAGAGATATTTTGGAAGACAACATGGAGTACTAGGCGTGCATACTACCGTCGATTGCCTGTGGAGTTAGGAGTCGCCTACACTAGATTATTTTCCTCAACAATAGAATAAATGTATATTTATTATTCATGACATGGTTAAATTCTTATTATCATTTGTGATGTTCATGTGTATGTGTGAAGCAACATCCTGGGCAAACATACACTGCACTTGGTTCATTTTTCAGAATCGGGTGTCACACAAGAGCAAGGAGAAGAGCAAGTTAAGGATTAAAAGAGCTTGCTACAATTGTGGCGAGTATGGGCATTTCATTGTGAATTGCCCATACGAGAAGGATGAAGACAAGAAGAAGAAGAAGAAGAAGAAGAAGAAGAAGAAGAAGAAGAAGAAGAAGGATGGGAAGCCTCAAGAAAAGAAGATCTTCATGAAGAGGAAAGCACATGGTCAAGCCCATATCGGCAAGGAGTGGGACTCTAACGATGAGTCCTCCTCCGAAGATGAAGAGGAGATGACAACCATTGCCATAAGAAGCCAACCATGAAGAACACTTTCTTGCCAAACAAGGGAGAATGGAAGACCACGAGCCACACTTGCCTCATGGAAAAATAATGGAAGAGAAAGGTTAAATCTAAAACTTCTTTGGATTCAATTAAAAATGACGATTTTGATAGTGCTAGTGAGAATGAATATATGTTTAAGGGCTTGAATAGGAGTGTTATTTCTAGAATGAAAATGCTCTTCGATGAAATATTTGATAAGGAGGAGCTTCTCAATGAACGGGAGGAGTTGCTTGTCCTTGAGAGGCAACACAATCTTGATCTTGAGAAACTCCTTGAGCTTGAGAGTGTGAAGAACAAGACAATTGAACTTGAACTTGCTGAGAGCTAGGAGACTTCCTCAAGTCTCAAGAGTTCAAATGTTGTGCTACGAGATGAACTTGTGAGCTTTTCTAAAGCTCACAAGAGTATTGAGGCACAATTCGACACTCTCAAGTCAAATGTCACCTCTTCCGCCTCAACAAGCTCAGCTTCATCAAATATGTATTCAAATGTTAAAACATGAAAATGTGTTAACTTAGTCTTTGATTTGAAAAATGAACTCAAGGTAGCACAAAGCAAGAGCACACCAAAGAATGGCATCTTTGACAAGGAGAAGATCAAGTGTGAACGTAGTGCATACTCGATCACAAGATCTCCCTTGATCAAATATGGCCTTGGCTATTCTATAGGAGGAAAGAAAAATGCTATACTCCCCAGGAATAAAAGGTGCATATTGCTTTGGTCAAAGAGGGTTCATCTCAAATCAAGAACACCAATCATGAATCTTCTATTCATGAAAATGCTACACATGCTAAAAATATTTAAAATGCTAGTTATGCTAAAGATGCTAAAATGCTAAAAATGCTAATTCAACCATGTTCATGACTTTGATGCACAATATGTACTTTTGAAGAGCAAATTTGGTTATGTATATGCAAAATATGTTGGACCACTTCGCAAGAGTCCGAAATCTTGTGTGTATGTTCCAAAATGCCTTGTCACTAACCTCAAAGGACCCATCGCCTTTGGTTATCTAAAACAAAAGTCTAAAATTGTTTTGTAGGCATACTCCTCCGGTGGATCAAAGTGGGTGCTAAATAGCGGATGCACAAATCACATGACCAGAGCGAGAAAGACATTTGTGGAGTATGAAGTAAATGAGGATCCATGTCAAGGTATCTACTTTGGTGACAATAGCCAAGGGAAGTTACTAGGTATGGGTAAAATTGCTATTTCTCCTCAACACACTATTTTCTCATGTTATGCATGTTAAATTTTAAGATTGTAACCTTTTATCTATATCTCAACTATGTGAGAAAGGTTATGATTGTTTCATTACTAATAAGGGTGTGACCGTCTCTAGAAAAGTGATAACTCTATTGCCTTCAAGGGTGTGCTCAAAGGCAAGCTTTATTTTGTGAATTTCACCACGGATAAATTCCAACTTGACACATGCTTGATGGCAAAGATCAACATGGGATGTTTGTGGCATCATAGGCTAGCCCATTTTAGTATGAAGAATCTACAAAAACTTCTAAAAGGTGATCACGCCCGTGGACTTAAGAATGTTATTTTTTTAAAAAAAAAGATAGGCCTTGTAGCACGTGTCAAGCCGGGAAGCAAGTCGGAGCCGCACATCTCACCAAGAATGTGATGACGACCACAAGCCCATTGGATATGCTTCACATGGACCTCTTCAGTCCTATTGCTTACATAAGCATCGGTGGTAACAAATATGGTTTGGTTATTGTGGATGACTTTTCCCGCTTAACATGGATGTTTTTCTTGCATGATAAAGGTGAAATTCAAGGTGTCTTCAACAGATTCTTGAGGAGAGTTCAAAATGAGTTCCCTTTATGAGTCAAGACGATAAGAAGCGACAACAACACTGAATTCAAGAACACTCAAGTGGATGAGTACTTGGATGAGGAGGGCATCAAGCATGAGTTTACGACCCTCTACTCCCCCGAACAAAGTGTGGGGGGGGGGGGCGAAAGGAAGAATCGCACTCTTGTAGAGTTGTCAAGAAACATGCCTGAGGTCTCCGACCAATTATTGGTAGAAGCGGTCAACACCACTTGCCACGCCGCAAACTGTCTCTACCTCCATCATCTATTCAAGAAAACTCCGTATGAGCTTCTTACCGATAACAAACCAAACATTTCACGATTTTAAGTTTTCGGTAGTAAGTGCTATAATCTTAACAAGAATCCTAGGACTTCGAAGTTTGAATCAAAATACGATGAAGGTTTCTTACTTGGCTATGACTCAAACACCTACGCCTATCATGTCTTCAACAAAACCTCCGGTTGTGTTGAAATACCACATGACATGGTTTTTGATAAAACTAATGGCTCCTAAGAGGAACAAGTTAATCAATGTGTGCTAGATGAAGAAGAGGCACCACATATGGCACTAAAAAGTATGCACTTGGTGACATATGATCACAAGAACATCAACACCCAAGTGACCCAACTTCATCACAAATGATGCCTCCTACAAAAGATCAAGACCATCATGCTCAAGAGAATGAAGATGAAGGTGATGGCAATGATCAAGGGGGAGATGAATAAAAAGAAGGAAAAGAAGAAGTTGTCTAAAGACTACAAGTGCCACATCCAAGATTCCAACAAAGCGTTCAACGAGACCACCTCGTTGACAACATTCTTCGAGACATCTCCAAGGGGGTAATCACTCGATCTCGTATGGATAATTTTTGTGCTCACTACTCTTTTGTATCTTTTTGGATCCATTTAAGTTTGAATATGCCCTACGAGACCCGGATTGGGCGATGAACATGCAAGAGGAGCTTAACAACTTCAAGAGGAACCAAGTGTGGGACGCTAGTCAAAAGACCAAACGCCAACGTGGTAGGCACCAATTGGGTCTTGTGCAACAAAAAAGACGAGCACGGTGAGATAACATGAAACAAAGCAAGACTTGTGGCCAAGGTGTACTCAGAAGTTGAAGGTTTGGATTAAGAAGAAAATTTTGCTCCCGTAGCTACGCTTGAATCAAATTGCATATTTTTAGCCTATGCTACTCACCATGATTTCAAGTTGTATCAAATGGATGTGAAAAGTGCCTTCCTCAATGGTCAAATCAAGGAGGAGGTGTATGTAGAGCAACCAAACAGATTCGAAGACAATGAGTATCATAACCATGTCTTTAAATTACAGAAAGCTCGTTGTGGCCTCAAACAAGCTCCTAGAGCTTTGTATGAGAGCCTTAGAGATTTTCGCATTAACAATGTCTTTAGGATAGGAAAAGCTGATTCCACTCTCTTCACTAAGAATGTTGATGATGATTTATTTGTGTGCCAAATATATGTCATTGACATTATATTTGGTTCTACTAACAAGTGTTTTTGTGAAGAGTTTAGTAAGATTATGATGGAGAGGTTCGAGATGTCTATGATGGGGGAGTTGAAGTTCTTTCTAGGACTCCAAGTCAAGCAACTCAAGTAAGGCACCTTCATAAGTCAAACCAAGTAGATACAAAACATCCTCAAGAAGTTTGACATGGAGAAGGACAAACCCATCAAGACGCCCATGGCGACAAATGGACACCTCGACCTCAACGAAGATAGACCTAGCATGGATCAAAAGGTATATCGCTCTATGATAGGATCTTTGATTTTACCTTTGTGCATCTAGGCTCGATAGTATACTTAGTGTATATATGTGTGCAAGATTTCAAGTTGCACCTAAGGAGTGTCATTTGACTGCCGTTAAGAGAATCTTGCGCTATTTAGTTCATACACCAAACCTTGGGATATGGTATCCAAAAGGGTTAAAATTTAATCTTATTGGATATTCTGATGCGGATTATGCTGGATGTAAGGTTGATAGGAAGAGTACCTCCGGGACGTGCCAATTCTTGGGTAGGTCCCTAGTATCATGGTCATCCAAGAAACAAAACTCCATTGCCCTATCGATAGTCAAAGCAGAGTGTGTCGCAGCCGGAAGTTGTTGTGCACAATTTCTTTGGATGTGACAAACTCTAAGGAAATATGATCTCAATATGAACCAAATTCCACTCCTATACAACAATGAGAGTGCTATTAAGATTTCCCATAACCCCGTTGAACATTTTAGGACCAAACACATAGACATCCGACACCACTTCTTGAGAGACTATTCAATAAAGGGGGACATAGTCATTTCCCATGTGAGAACCAAAGACAACTAACCAACATTTTCACCAAGCCACTAGATAAAAAACTCTTTTGCAAACTTAGGAATGACCTAAATATCCTAGATTCCTGAAATGTGGCTTGAAATGTTGCACATCTGATTGTTAGTAATATAGGGTCTTCAAAATTATGCATGCTTGCGGAAACTTGTCTCCCTCAATTTTCCCTCAAATTATTTCAATTATTGTCTCGATGAGTTATGGTCATTGTTTGACTGTTTGTGTGCTCTACTGGCCATATTTATTGAGAATGTTTGTGAAAAACTAGTCCGTTTAGATAAATCTCAGCAAATTCCTCTCTCTATATATATATATATATATATATATATATATATATATATATATATATATATTATGTATATATATATATATATGAGAATTTAACTTCTAGAACCGGACTAGTCCGCCCGTAGGGCTGGACAAGTCTGAACTCCTAGACTACTCCGGGCTGTTGCAGACAAGTCTTGAAGGGACTAATCCAAATTATTGAGTATTCCGTACCTGGTCCGACCCATCGAGCTAGTTTGGATCCCATACCGAACTTGTCTGGCCTTTGGAGACTTAACTTTCAGGGTCGGGCCTGACTCCTCCCATTCCATTCAAACCGCATCTCAAGCGCCTCTCTCTCAAAATTTCCCCTGGCTATTTTGAGATTCCACCACTAAAATATACAATCTTTCTGGGATTCAACTCATTTGGAGTGTCGGGAACTCAATCCCGGACTACTCCACTCCTTCGATCTTGCGTATTTCATCAATTTTCAATTTTTCAAGGTACTTTTGACTTAACCCTCCTTTTCTTTGATTTCATCGATTCTAGGCTATGTGGTTCGTAGTTTAGACCCTACATTGTATCCTTGACATCATGTGATTCATGCAACAAAGTATTGCATCCACTAATTGTCAAATACTACGAACTTGTAGAGTTAGGGTTTAAAACTAGTCCGAACCTAGGTGCACAAGTTTGTTCCTGCCAGACTAGTCTGTCCAGGGACCGGAATAGTCTGGGCTTATGCAGTTTCGGCCCCTAACTTCTCGAGTTTGCGACACTTCAAACACAATATTCTTAATTACTTTTCTCATATCCCATCCTGGTATTGTCAGCAACATGTCGAGAGGTGATGATAACCACTCTTCGATCCTGTGCATGAGGCGGCTTGGCGTGTCACAGAGGCACGAAAGGAGGAAGAGGCTTGCGAGGCATCTCGACGCGAGGCATGGACAAAGAAGCATCAAGTGACGCCAATCAAGCTCAAGTCGCAGAGCCAACAAGGAGGAAGCTTATTGTCACACTTGGTGACAAGGCGAGAGCTCAAGAGGCCGAGAAGGGAAAGGGCAAGGCAATTGAGTCCGAGTTAAGCAAAAGCAAAAGAAAAGCTCTAGTGGCCGACAAAGGCAAAGGGAAGGCACTGGCCACAAAGAAGGCTAAGTCCAAGGATCCTCCGAGGAAGAAGTCTTTGGCAAGCCAGGGCATAGTCATTCGGGTTCAACCTATCAGATCAAGTGCTTCTCAAGGTCCTGATGGGCCGCTTGTCATGTATCCTCCCGCTCACGACCCGAATCGTCGAGTGGACCTCCCAAGCAACATTTTTCAAGGGAAAGTAGCAGAGAAATCTAAGAAGTTTTGGAATCAAGTTGTTTACAAATATGAGAAAGCAACATCAGAATACAAATTTTGTTGTGGCTTCCATTGTGATTATTATCTCCTTGTGTATCTAAGGATGAAGACACCCGTGGTTGATGCTCAATTTGTGGATTGGGACTACATGGCCAAGAATAATCATAAAGCCTTCAATGCAATCATCAAAGATCATGAGCTTCCAATACAATTGGAACATCGAGGTGATAGCCTAATTCTACACTACTTGCCACTTCTCTACTTATGGAGATAGAAGGATCACATGATTGACCAAGGGCATCCAATACTTGGTGCTATTTGATGTGTTTGCAAGAATCCTTGGTTTGGAAGAGCATTTGAGTCATGAAATCATTGTCCATAACCTTCCTGCTATGGATCTATAGGTGATGAGGTTTATGTATGCCAAGGACTCCCCCCTTCCATTCTCCAACAACAAAGTTCATTATTCCGTTCTATGGAGTGCTCAACCGTCTTTTGAGAAAGACACTTGCTCTAAAGTATGGAGATTTCGGGATGATACAAGGGAACCTAAGATATTTGATGAAGCTTCTATGTGAAGAGGAGAGGCTCAACATTGTTGACTACATGTTCAATGATATCTTCAACATCTCACATACTCCCAACCGCTTATGTGGATATGAACCCTTAATAGTGTGCATGATTGAGAAGGTTTCCAGTTTGGAGTTTGTGAAGGACGTCAAACATCGCAAGCTTCATCTCAAATCCCCACACATCTTCCAAAGCTAGGTGGATCTTATAGGAGGAGTTCCTCTGACACACCTCCTTTCTCTGCAGGACCTTCCGCTCACATCTCCACCTTCGGAGAATCTTCTAGCGCCATTCTCAAGTCCTCAAATCTATCTTCACTTTGTGCCGCAAGGTCGAAGTGCATTCTAGGAGGACAGAGCACTATGTGAAGCAATCGTGTGAGAAGGCATATATCCAAATGTCTTCAACGACGCCTGAAAACAACGAGCTTACACCTTTCTGGGTGCTCACTGAGGCGGAGCTTGCCCTCTTTGGTGGCGGTGGTGGCTCCTCCCATGCTGCCCCCATCGTTGAAGAGGTTGGAGAAGAGGAAGAAGGTGACTCCAACAACGAAGAGGACATTGAAGATGAGGAGGATGAAGAAGCCACTATAAGAAACAAGGATGAAGAAAATGATGAAGAGGATGGGGGCGATGAGATGTAGAGTCTAGGTTTCTCCTTCCTCTCTCATTCTTTTCCTTTTTTGTGTCTTGATGCCAAAGGGGGAGAGTTGAGGGGGGGTAGCTTATGATCCATGGACTGTGTATCTATATTTTAAAATTTGTCTTTACTTTCATGTTATGTTAAGTACTTGTGCTATGTAAGACTTATGGTTTATGTTGTTTATGTCGTGTTAAATCTATGTTGATGCACTATATGTGTGTTAAACTCAATATTATGTTTCTTATGTTCACAACATTGTATCTTTGTGTGATGATGCTCAAAATTCATTTGAGATGCACATTTCAATTTATGTTTCACGTCTCAACACTTTGCATCACACTTAGGCACCCCACTGAAACACACATGTGCATAAAACTCCCACAGACTTCATTCATGTGCATTGTCATTATTGCAAATAAAATATGCACACATTTAGTGGGAGCTCTTTGTACACAATTACATTATGAAAACAACCATTTATATCCATTTTATCAAAAAAAACTCAATGTATTGTCATCAATCACCAAAAAAGGGGGAGATTGAAAGTGCATCTAGGTAATCCCCATGGGTTTTGGATGATTGATGATGACAATTAAGAGACTAATGAGATTTGTGATTATAAGCACAGGTGATCAAAGTTCAAATGGAAATGGAGACTCTCAAAAAGGAAAAAGAGTGAAAATGGCGTCGAAAACTCAAATAGTAGAAATTAGAGTTTAAAATTTCTTATGTCGAGTTGAGCCATGTTATGTAGAGCGTTTTCAATGACTCAAGTGCTTGAAAATCAATCGGGGGCTCAATCCGATTAGGTTTTGGCGAGGAGTTAAGTCTAAGCAGCTTTAAGGACAAGGTTGGACTTGTATGGGCTTTGGGGCTGGACTAATCCGACCACATCGGACTCCTGTGTGAGTTCAGACTTGTCCGTTTGAGGATGGACTAGTCCATGGCGAGAGGGTCTATGCCTCTTTGGGACTAAGTCTTGGAGAGTCGGACTAGTCCGCCCGTGGGGTTGGACTTGTCTGCCATGCAGACTTGTTCGTTTTCACACATACCCGAGGGCTTGACTAGCCCGCCTGGACTAGACTTGTCTGTTCTCATCCGGAACAAAATGTTCCTAGTGAGATTAGATAGTCCGTTGTTGGACAGACTACTATGTGGTATTGTGACCGATTGAATTCAATGTGGGGACTTTAGTCATTGAGCTTTGTGACATCAAGTGGTCCCTCTAGGCTGGACTAGTCCAGACTTTAGTGGTTGGCAATGGTCAAGTATCCGGATCCCTTTAGAAAGGGATCCCCCCGGGTCATTTTGGACCTCTCTCGAACTCTAGTGCCACCATAGCCGTCCAAGATCCATTATATACCTTCCTCTTCGCATCTTTGAACCCTAAGATCGAATCTTGAGGGTTTGTGGGATTTGTGAGAAGAGAGAGGAGTGTGACCGTTCTTGAGCTCTTTGTTAATGATGTCACATTTGGGTTGTTGATTCGCATTTGTTGCTGTTTTTTTTCAATCCCTAGACGTGCTAGGTTATTGTGAGAGCCTCAAGTTGTGAGCAGCCCCAGGATTGTTGTATTCGTGATTAGTGGAGAACTAAGCCGACCTTTATGGTGCCTTGGTGAGGGTAGGGTTGAAAGAGACCCGGTCCTTCGTGGACTTCTCAATGGCGACGTAAATTCCTTTGTGGAATGGAACCTCGGGCGAAAATCTTGTGACTCTTGCCTTCTTTACTTTCGTTCATCATTAGATCACTTTTAGGGTTCATATCGCTCTTTGTTTTCAACTAGTGTTCATCATTGTAATCTTGCAATCTAACTTGTTCCTCTCACTTGCAATTACTTATTTAGGTTGCTAGATACTTGTATTACATTATGCATTAAGTTAATCGAAGAAAACCAATAAAAATCTTTCCTTTCACCTAATTCATCTGCCTGACCGGACTAGTCCGCCACTGACTGGACTCATCCACCCCTTAAATACTGATTTCGTTTAATAAAGTCTTTTCAGGTTTTATTAGCCTATTCATCCCCCTCTAGCCAACTTACAAAATGGCTAATTAAAATTCCAAAGGATGGTAAATCCTAAGTAATCCCACATCGGGTGCGCAGCCGAGCAAGGGCTTGATGAGGAATTAGAAAATCATCGGGGACACCACCGGGTAGAAGTCGAGTGACTCCACCTCCAGCCACACCTCTAGCTTCTCCGACGGGTCTGCACCAGGTCAGGACCCTCCACCTTGTACTTGGTACAGGCACCATCTCGATTGCTTCCTTCCTCAGTTCCCCCTTCCTCTCGGGTGGACTGGGCGACTTTTATAACAGCAGATGAGGCAAGATGAGTTGAGGCGAGATGAGGCAACAGGTTCACTGAGGCAGGGTCTGTTTTGGTTGACGCCAGACTTTGCCGCGCCTCAGCATAGTAAGGCGGTGTCTATGGCGCAGTGGCCGAATTGGTCGCCACACCTGTGACGAATTATGGCGCGGAAAATGAACTGGCGAGTTTGGCGGAGATTTGCGGCAGTTTACAGTGCAGCAGTGAAGCAAACAGAAGCGGAGGCACTGCAGCTGCAGCGTTGACCGTCCGTGGTGAGCTGCGGCTCTAAACCAAACATGCTCCCAATCGTGTGGGGTCCATGCCATTTATCTTTCATTTATATCCGCGTAGATGACGGCCATCAACATTCAACAATCGTGTATGGTGGGAGCATGAGACTACGAAGCAATTTGCCGTTAGGAGTTGTGGCCGAACGTGATGGCGGGGTAGGTTTGGTAGGTACATGCGCTGCGCTCATGACAAAGCGAGGAGGCCTGAACCGCAATAGGACTGAGGCTTGAGAGCTACCTGCATTGGCTGGGCACGAGACTGTCACGCCCAATCATCGTAAAGATGAACAGACGCTAATCACATGTACGCCAGGATCAGTTGAACCGTACATGCGTTGACGAAAGTGAAATATCATTACATAGCCATGTTCGAGTACATAAATAGTCTTACAATAAGACCCGAAGTTCTACAAATACACACCACAAACCTATTTACATCATCTACATAATTCACAATGTTCAAGCTACAGTGGAAGGCTAATAGATAAGAGAGGCTTCATCCCCACAGGCAGTCGCATGAAGGATCACTAGCCTAGCCCAAGTCCTCCGGTTGACGAAGAAGTCTTCTAGTGCCGCTTCTTCTTCATATTCTAATGGAAAAGTAAACGCTTGAGTACATAGAGTGCTTAGCAAGTGTGGGAAGAGAATGACATGATTGGCTAAAGCAAGGGAAGGCCAATTATGGCTTAAGCACTATGCTTAGAACCTAACCTTAGCTTTCAATTATCATTACCACAATTCAAGAAGTAAATCCAACACATATTAATGATGATGAATGTAACTTGAATCATAAATAACCACCATTTCGCAACCATAAGCTAATTATGAACTGGCCCCAAGCCGCTCTTGTCCGTGAGCACGGCTATCATGACAGTTTTACCAAATCTCTGCAGAGAGTGTACCCTTTCCCCACAAGCAGTGATTTCATCCCTTGTTGCCAGGTGGACTAAGTGAACCTCCCTGATTGCCCGTGGTAGCTAACCACATTACACACTTCCTTTGGTGTGAGGCCAGGAGATCACTACATGGTCTTTACAAAGGTGCTCCCGACTAGTGCTAGCCCTCTAAGGTTTCCACCACTAAGGCATTCCCGGAGTAACCCTCTGCCTCAGAGCGCCCTCTTGAGCCTTGCGGTTCCCAGAGCAGTACCCTTGCATCATTCCTTGCACCATCCAACTACTAGCATTCCATCGGGAGAAACCTAATTAGTTGACCAAGCTGCCCCATCTCAGTCTCGTGGTGGTACTATAAAGCTTAGTGGCTTCCTCCATAAACCGGTCCTTAGAATCCGGTGGTGCCAAACCCAATCCCGGGTCTCGTGCAAACTACACCATACCAAATCTATCCAACCACCAGATTCCTATCTACTACTATTGTGTATCCACCACAATTAAAGTAATCATAAAGTTTAACATACCACAATTGTATGAAATCACATTCCCAATGTCTAAGCATGGCTAAGCATAATTAATACCTATCTACTTCCCAACCCACATCAGGTGACAAGGAATTATATGGAACAAGGCATGAAACATGAAATAGGACATCAATTTAATTAGCATGCATCTAACTAAAATCTTAAAATTGGCAAGATGGTCAAGGGCACTTGCCTTCTTCGAAGACTTGATTGTTGGTGAAGTCTTGGTCTTGGAGATTAAAGTTGGGGTCGTAGTACGACTCTAAATATATTGCCCAAGCATGGCAAAGAGAAAATACAAGCTAAATAAGTAAAGAGAACACAATACATGGCATCACAACATACACATAGGCATAAAATTCTATTCTAATGCGTCCCTACGAAGTATTTATTATTTTACAAAGCCAAAATATGCATTTTATATTCATCTTGCATTTTTAGGATTTATTTATGGCCCAAAATCATTTTTATTGAATTTTTCTATGGCCAAAATGTATTTTAAACATTTTTAGTAAATTATCCATGGTCAAAATATATTTTATTTGAACTACACAAATTAATTACAGCATAAAACATTTTATACAAATTTTCCTACTATTTTTAACATTTATTTACCATTTTTATCTGATTTCTACACATTAAATACTCCTATAAACAATATTCAGCAATTAAATAAAAGTCTAGGGACTGGTTGGTAACTTTCCTACACTGGACAGGGGCTCAAACACTAATTCTACAAATTTCCAGGGGTTAGATTGACTAATTAACTGATTAAATACATTTCCAGAGAGTCCAAGGGCTAGATTGCTAAATCTAGGGGCTAGACTTGAATTCCAAGAAAGTCCAGAGGGTAGCTAGCAAGATTCCAGGGGCCTGGGCGAAATTGCGGCGGCGGGAAATAAATTTTAAACGTTGGCCGTTGGATCCGAATCGGGTGGCCCGGATTTAAAATGACTGAACCGGTATGGCCGATCTAATCTCGGCCGTTCGGTCGAAACCGACGGCTGAGGGACGACCACGTCGCCTCTGGCGACGCCGGCGGCGCACGGCACGGCGGCGGCCGAGTCCCGCGGCGGCGATCTCGCCGGAGCTAAGCCTAATCGGCTAATTCTATGCCCAATATACGCGCTACTTGCATGAAACGAGAGAGGGGGAGAAGGGGAACGCACCTAGGGGAGTTTTGGAGTACGAAATCGGTCGGAGAAGGGTCGGCAACATGAGGTGGCGGCGGTTGGCGTTTGCACCCGTCGAATCCAGTGAATCCCCAGCGATCTTTTCGCTAGACCTTGCCCGGCGTGCTCCTGGTGACACGGCGAAGAGGTTAGGGGGAAATGTGGGGTGACGCGATCGTCGGCTAGTCGGGAACACGCGCGACTTACCGAGGACGGCAGTTGGCTAGGGTTTGCGCGCAGGGAGGGAGAAAGAGAGGGGGGAGGCGGGATTTTACAGAGGGGAAATGGGTGTCGGTTGAAGGCGAGCGCGGATGGCAGTTTCCCGGGGCAGATTGACGCGGGGTGGAGCAATTAGAGGGAGGAGTGGCGCGGCGTGGGCGCGGGAAGAGGGAGGCGGCAGTTGCCCAGGGAAGAAGATGACAGGCGGGGGCCACTGGCAGAGAGAGAAGAGGGAGGAGAGTTAGCTGGGCCGCGGGTGAGAGGAGAGGGGAATTGGGCCGGGGTGGGAATTTGTCGCTACAGGGGGTTTTATTTTTTTTCTTTTTCTTTTTCCATTCCTTTTCTTTTGTTTTGATTTCAAATTCAAATTTCAATCGTTTTCTACACGTTTGAACTTCAAAATTCACACAAAAATGCATACTAGAATGCACAAGGGTTTAATCAATTTTATTTACATAAAATATGGATGTTACAACTCTACCCCCCTTAAAAGAAATCTCGCCCTCAAGATTCGGACGTCCTAAGAGAATAGGTGAGGAAAATCGGCCTTGAGATCTTCTTCTCTTTCCCATGTTGCTTCTGCTTCCTAGTGATGTTTCCATTGTACTTTACACATGCGAATGACTTTGTTTCTGGTAACCTTTTCTAATGTCTCAAGTATCTTGACAGGTTGTTCCACATAAGACAAATCTTCTTGTACATCGACTGCTTCCATAGGCAATTGTTCCTCAGGCACTCTCAGACACTTCTTAAGTTGTGACACATGAAATACATTATGTACATCTGACAAGTGCGGCGGAAGCTCAAGCTCATAAGCCACTTCACCTCGTCGTTCGAGTATCTTGAACGGGCCAATGTAGCGGGGTGACAACTTGCCTCTTACTTTAAATCTTCTCAACCCTCTCATAGGTGACACCTTCAAGTACACATAATCACCGACCTCAAAGGTTAGATCACGTCTTCGAGTATCTGCATAACTCTTCTGTCTTGTTTGGGCTGCCTTTAGATTCTTCCGTATTTCTTGTATTTTTCTTTCAGCCTCTTTTAATACATCAGGCCCAAAGACTTGACTTTCCCTAGTCTGATTCCAAAACAACGGTGTCCTACATTTCCGCCCATACAATGCTTCAAAAGGAGACATCTTCAAACTGGCTTGATAACTATTGTTGTAAGAGAATTCGGCATATGGCAGATTTTTATGCCAACTTTGGCTATTCTTTAGAGCACACGCTCTCAACATGTCTTCAAATATCTGGTTGATACGTTCTGTCTGACCATCGGTCTGAGGATGATATGCTGAACTAAAATTTAAATGGGTATCCATTGATTCATGTAACTTCTGCCAGAATCTTGAGGTAAATTGAGTGCCTCGATCTGAAATAATCTTCTTAGGAAATCCATGTAAACATACAATCCTGGAGATATACAGTTCCGCCAACTTGGGACCATTGTATGTTTCTTTCACCAGAATAAAGTGAGCAACTTTAGTCAAACGATCCACTATAACCCATATAGAATCATATCCAGACTGTGTCCTTGGTAGTCCCACAATGAAATCCATACTAATTTCTTCCCATTTCCATTCTGGCACTTTGATTGGTTGCAACAACCCTGCTGGTCTTTGGTGTTCCGCCTTAATCAATTGACATGTATCACATATGGCCACATATTCTGCTACATCCTGTTTCATTCCATGCCACCAATATCGATCTTTAAGATCTTGATACATCTTTGTGCTTCCAGGATGAATGGAGTATGATGAGTTATGAGCTTCCCTTAGTATCAACTCTCTAATCTCCTTGATATCTGGAACACAAATCCTCCTTCCAAGCCATAGGGTTCCTTGTTCATCCCCTCTGAAGTTCAGAGCTTTCCTTTTCTTCATTAATTGCTTGATCTCCTTGACCTTCTCATCATTCTTCTGTCCTTCTCGTGTATCACGGTCAAGGGTTGAGTCCACTTCCATAGCAACTGCTTCAGTACTAGACACTAGACATAAGTTTAACCTTGCAAATTCTTCACATAACTGGGGTTGAAGAGCTTGTACTGACAAATTATTACATTGTCCTTTTCTGCTTAGAGCATCAGCGACCACATTAGCCTTTCCTGGATGGTAGTTGATTCCCACATCGAAGTCATTTATTAACTCCAACCAACGATGTTGTCTGAGATTAAGATCTGGTTGTGTGAATATGTACTTCAAGCTCTTGTGATCCGTGTATATCTCGGTTCTTTTTCCCATCAAGTAGTGTCTCCATATCTTCAATGCATGGACAATAGCTGCCAACTCTAAATCATGGGTTGGATAATTCCTCTCATGTTTCCGAAGTTGTCTTGAAGCATAGGCTACACCATGTCCTTCTTGCATTAAGACACATCCTAAACCATGACCAGATGCATCCCAATAAACTACAAACTCCTTCTGCATATCAGGCATCACCATACCGGTGCACTGGTTAACCTCTTCTTCAACTAGGCAAAGCTCACTTCACATTCGGGGGTCCACTTGAAAGCAACTCCTTTCTCAAGCAACTTGGTTAGTGGTCAAGAGATCTTTGAAAATCTCTCAATGAATCAACGATAATAACCACCCATGCCTAAGAATCTTCGTATATCATGCACAGTCTCAGGTGTTTCCCATTTAAGGACATCGGCCACTTTGCCTGGATCCACTGCTATACCTCCTTCAGATATGACATGACCCAAAAATAGCACTTCCTTTAGCCAAAACTCGCACTTACAAAGTTTGGCATATAATTGGTGTTGGCGAAGCTTCTGTAGAGCCATCCTGATGTGCTCCTCATGCTCTTCTTCAGTCTTGGAGTAGATAAGTATGTCATCGATGAACACCACTACAAACTTGTCCAAGTACTCCATGAATACCTTGTTCATTAGATACATAAAATATGCCGGAGCATTGGTCAATCCAAACGACATAACTGTATACTCATATAATCCATATCGAGAGACAAATGCAGTCTTGGGAATGTCTGAGGGTCTAATATTCAATTGGTGATAACCCGAGTGAATATCAATCTTAGAGAACACACATGCTCCTCTCAACTGATCAAACAAATCTTCAATTCTTGGCGATGGGTACTTATTCTTGATTGTTACTGCATTTAAGGCACGGTAATCCACACACAACCTTTGAGTACCATCCTTCTTAGGTACAAATATGACTGGTGCTCCCCAAGGCGATGAGCTAGGACGAATATATCCTTTCCCCAATAACTCCTCAATATGATCCTTTAGTTCAGCTAGTTGTTTAGCATCCATTCTATACGGCCGCTTATATATTGGGGCCGTTCTAGGTACTAATTCAATGATAAACTCAATCTCTCGATCAGGGGGCATACCTGGTAAGTCATCTGGGAATACATCCGGAAACTCACTCACAACCCTGATGCCTTCTGTACTCTCAAGATGGTTAAGTTGTACAACTGCCTCTTGTGTCTGTTCTAGCTTCAACTCCACTGTCGTGCCATCTGGGTGTGTTAAGCAAACTGTCCTAGTTGCACAATGAATGACTCCTTGATTCTTTGTCAGCCAGTCCATCCCCAGAATGATGTCTAATCCTTGTGAGTCCAACACTATTAGGTTGGACCAAAAGACTACCCTCCTTATGTTTATACTCACTTTACGGCATAGATGCCTTGCCACCATCTCTCCTCCTGGAGAGTTTATCAACAATGGCCGATTCAGGAATGTAACTACCATGTCATGCTTCTTTATGAAATATTTGGATATAAATGAATGTGTAGCACCCGAATCAAACAATACTGTGGCAGGGTGGCAATTAGCAGAAAACATACCGATCACCACATCAGGTGCTTCCTCGCTTGCTCTAGAGTCACATGATTGACACGTCCAGGTGCGTTCTGCTGCTTCTTTGGACAATTATTGGAGTAATGTCCCCATTCTCCACACTTGTAGCACTGAACTCCTGCAGCATTGTTCTGGCCCTTATTGCCTCCCGGTTGATTCCTCGGTGGCTGTCCATTGGGACGGTTAGCTGGGGCTAAAGGGCGAGGGGGTTGCATTTGCTGTCGAGGGGGTTGCATTGGTGGGCGTGGAGGCTATTGTTGCTGGCGCATCTGCTGATTGTAGGGTGTGGGTGGCCTATAGTTGGGGTTTGGGAATCTTTGCCCTGAGTAGTTCATAGGGCGAGTCATGGGTGTTGTAGGCTGAGGGGCGAAACGAGGGCGTACATTGCTGCTAGAGTCATGTCCCAGAGCCAATTTCCGTTTCCTATCATCATCATCCAGTTCCTTCTTAGTCCTCTCCACCTCAAAAGCTTTGTCAACCAATTTCTGAAAGTCACTGTAGTTACTGGAGGACATGGCGAACTTCAGCTCCTTGTCCAGCCCATTCTTGAAACGAAACTGCTTCTTGGAATCCGTATCTACATCTGTCGGTGCATAGCGAGATAACTGGGTGAATGCATTCAAGTAGGCTCGCACCATCATTCGGCCCTGCTTTAACATGAGGAACTCCTCACGTCTTGCTTGGACTTCTCCCTCAGGCACAAAATGATTGCGGAAATTTGTCCTGAATTCTTCCCAAGTGATGTTCTCCGGACTTTGGTGGGCTTCAGTAAAGGCGGTCCACCAGTCAGCTGCAGGTCCCTGGAGTTGATGAGAGGCTAGTAACACCTTCTCTCTTCCTTCACAATGTATGAGCCTCAACTTGCTTTCAACTGTTCGAAGCCAATCATTGGCATCCATTGGTTCACTGACTGTGGCAAAGGTGGGTGGATGAGTGTTAAGGAAGTCCCTTGGAAAGGACCTGGGTGGAAAAGGTGGTGGTGGTGGAAGGTTGTATTGTGGTGGTGGTGGTGGTGGGGCTTGCTACATATTGGTAACAATTTGGGTAAGGTTGTTGAGCAGTTGGGTTTGAATGGCCATCATCTGCTGCATTTGCTGCGCTGCTGGGGCTCCTCGAGCACCCCTAACATTCCATCCTGGAACACCTCCAGTTCCTTCCTCTTGGGGTGGATTACCCCGACCACAACCTCTACCTCTACCTCTTCCAGCCATCTGTATAGGGAATAATTGAAACTTTAGGATAATAGATAAGATATAGAAGGGTACGCTATGGTAAACGGTCCAAACTACATGCATCAAGGGAAACATATATATATAGCAAGCAAATTCATTAATCAACTAGTGCGGTTGTGGACAGGATGCTAATGCATTCCACAACTCGCACGACACACTAACAATCCTATATACAAGTGACATGGATGTGGACAGGATGCCGAAGCATTCCACAACTCATGTCGCACACGCACACAACATGAAGCAAACTAATACAATACCATATATAATACAACTCAAGACTAGAGAGGGCGCAGCTACACGCTCCTAAATACTAAGGGTAGGTGTCCTGAGTCGTCCAACAGGGTAACAAGTCTACCCCTACTCGTCAGAGTCCTCCTCGGTCTCCTCCTCCGGGTCCTCCTCATCCGTGTCCTCCCCCGATTTCACGAGTAAGTTCTCACGACGATCCGAAGAGTTTGGGTCCCACGGCTCAACATCCGAAGCATACTGAGGAGAGTGCGGGTCAACCGCAGTTATCCTCGCGTAGCGTCGGCGAAGCTGCTCGAAGCGGTCAATAAGGTCCCTGCTGTCCTCAAGCTCCTGCTGACAACACTGGAGTCGTGAAGACAACTCCACAACGTCGTCCACCAGCCTCTCGCTTTGAGCAAGGTAAAGAGGCCCCTCGACGTCACGTCCAGTGAAGTCAGCTGTGCCCCTAGGGCGCTGAGGGGTGTACGCGTGCTCCGTGCACCCGAGGCGGAACTTGTGGGCGTGACTCCAGTAGGTAGTCGCCTCCCACGTAGCATCCTCCTCAGCAGCACGCTGGGAGCTCCTCCAAGCCAGAGAGTAGTGAGAGTGCAGCAGCTCCGAGTCGTAGTAGACCGACAACTGGGTAGTCCACTCCAGTCCACCAGTAGCGGGTACAGAGATCCTGGTGGTGTGGTAGACGAAGCGAACACGGTACTCACGGTACCCCGCAGCACGAAGAAGAGAGCGAAGACGGGCACGCATCCTCGGGACGACACGTCTAGAAGAGATCAGCACAGTCTCCCTCTTGGATGTGTGAGGTGCGGAGCGGCTGGCTAGGGCGTGGTGAGGAACACGACCCCCAGTCGACTTACGCGCCGTCTGCTTGGTGCGCGCCATCTACAAACATTTGAAAAGAAGAGAGAGTAAGATCAATAATCAACAAATTAAGTTAGAATTAAAATAATAAGTACAACAAGATAAGAAGCACAAGGGTTGAGATGGAAAGCACAAAGTTTTGGAAATACTATTTTATAAGAAAATAGTATAGTCCTTATTTTCGACCATTTCAACTAGGCTTGCATCCTACGGGCAACACGGCTCTGATACCACTTTGTCACGCCCAGTCATCGTAAAGATGAACAGACGCTAATCACATGTACACCAGGATCAGTTGAATCGTGCATGCGTTGATGAAAGTGAAATATCATTACATATCCATGTCCGAGTACATAAATAGTCTTACTATACGACCCGAAGGTCTACAAATACACACCACAAACCTATTTACATCATCTACATAATTCACAATGTTCAAGCTACAACGGAAGGCTAATAGATAAGAGAGGCTTCATCCCCACAGGCAGTTGCACGAAGGATCGCCAGCCTAGCCCAAGTCCTCCAAGTTGACGAAGAAGTCTTCTGGTGCCGCTTCTTCTTCATATTCTAATATAAAAGTAAACGCCTGAGTACATAGAGTACTCAGCAAGTGTGGGAAGAGAATGACATGATTGGCTAAAGCAAGGGAAGACCAATTATGGCTTAAGCACTATGCTTAGAACCTAACCTTAGCTTCCAATTATCATTACCAAAATTCAAGAAGTAAATCCAACACATATTAATGATGATGAATGTAACTTGAATCATAAATAACCACCATTTCCCAACTATAAGCTAATTATGAACTGGCCCCAAGCCGCTCTTGTCCGTGAGCACGGCTGTGATGACAGTTTTACCAAATCTCTGCAGAGAGTGTACCCTTTCCCCACAAGCAGTGATTTCATCTCCTATTGCCAGGTGGACTAAGTGAACCTCCCTGATTGCCCGTGGTAGCTAACCACATTACACACTTCCTTTGGTGTGAGGCCAGGAGATCACTACATGGTCTTTACAAAGGTGCTCCCGACTAGTGCTAGCCCTCTAAGGTTTCCACCAATGAGGCATTCCCGGAGTAACCCTCCACCTCAAAGCCCCATCTTGAGCCTTGCGGTTCCCAGAGCAGTACCCCTGCATCATTCCCCGCACCATCCAACTACTAGCATTTATCGGGAGAAACCTAATTAATTGACCAAGCTGCCCCATCTCAGTCTCGTGGTGGTACTATAAAGCTTAGTGGCTTCCTCCATAAACTGGTCCTTAGAATCTGGTGGTGCCAAACCCAATCCCGAATCTCGTGCAAACTGCACCATACCAAATCTATCCAACCACCAAATTCCTATCTACTACTATTGTGTATCCACCACAATTAAAGTAATCATAAAGTTTAACATACCACAATTGTATGAAATCACATTCCCAATGTCTAAGCATGGCTAAGCATAATTAATACCTATCTACTTCCCAACCCACATCAGGTGACAAGGAATTATTTGGAACAAGGCATGAAACATGAAATAGGACATCAATTTAATTAGCATGCATCTAACTAAAATCCTAAAATTAGTACAATATGGTCAAGGGCACTTGCCTTCTTCGAAGACTTGATTGTTGGTGAAGTCTTGGTCTTGGAGATTAAAGTTGGGGTCGTAGTACGACTCTAAATATATTGCCCAAGCATGGCAAAGAGAAAATAAAAGCTAAATAAGTAAAGAGCACACAATACATGGCATCACAACATACACATAGGCAGAAAATTCTATTCTAATGCGTCCCTACGAAGTATTTATTATTTTACATAGCCAAAATATGCATTTTATATTCATCTTACATTTTTAGGATTTATTTATGGCCCAAAATCATTTTTATTGAATTTTTCTATGGCCAAAATGTATTTTAAACATTTTTAGTAAATTATCCATGGTCAAAATATATTTTATTTGAACTCTACAAATTAATTACAGCATAAAAACATTTTATACAAATTTTCCTAATATTTTTAACATTTATTTACCATTTTTATCTAATTTCTACACATTAAATACCCCTATAAACAATATTCAGCAATTAAATAAAAGTCCAAGGACTGGTTGGTAACTTTCCTACACTGGAAAGCGGCTAAAACACTAATTCTACAAATTTCCAGGGGTTAGATTGACTAATTAACTGATTAAATACATTTCCAGAGAGTCTAGGGGCTAGATTGCTAAATCTAGGGGCTAGACTTAAATTCCAGGGAAGTCCAGGGCGTAGCTAGCAAGATTCCAGGGGCCTAGGCGAAATTGTGGCGGCGGGAAATAAATTTTAAACGTGGGCCGTTGGATCCGAATCGGGTGGCCCGGATATAAAATGACCGAACCGGTATGGCCGGTCTAATCTCGGCCGTTCGGTCGAAACCGACGGCTGAGGGACGGCCACGTCGCCTCTGGTGACGTGGGCGCCGCACGGCACGGCGGCGGCCAAGTCCCGCGGCGGCGATCTCGCCATAGCTAAGCCTAATCGGCTAATTATATGCCCAATTAACGCGCTACTTGCATGAAACGAGAGAGGGGGAGAAGGGGAACACACCTAGGGGAGTTTTGGAGTCCGAAATCGGCCAGAGAAGGGTCGGCGACGAGAGGTGGCGGCGGTTGACGTCGGCACCCGTCGAATCCGGTGAATCCCCGGCGATCTTTCCGATAGACCTTGCCCGGCGTGCTCCTGGTGACACGGCGAAGAGGTTAGGGGGAAATGTGGGGTGAGGCGATCGCCGACTAGTCGGGAACGCGCGCGACTTACCGAGGACGGCGGTTGGCTAGGGTTTGCGCGCAGGGAGGGAGAAAGAGAGGGGGGAGGCGGGATTTTATAGAGGGGAAATGGGCGTCGGTTGAAGGCGAGCGCGAATGGCAGTTTCCCGGGGTAGATTGACGCAGGGTGGAGCAGTTGGAGGGAGGAGTGGCGCGGCGTGGGCGCGGGAAGAGGGAGGCGGCAGTTGCCCAGGGAAGAAGATGACAGGCGGGGGCCACTGCCAGAGAGAGAAGAGGGAGGAGAGTTAGCTGGGCCGCGGGTGAGAGGAGAGGGGAATTGGGCCGGGGTGGGAATTTGGCCCAACAGGGGATTTTATTTTTTTCTTTTACTTTTTCCATTCCTTTTCTTTTGTTTTGATTTCAAATTCAAATTTCAATCGTTTGCTACATATTTGAACTTCAAAATCCACACAAAAATGCATACTAGAATGCACAAGGGTTTGATCAATTTTATTTACATAAAATATGGATGTTACAGAGACTGAGCAGGAGGAGGAGCAGGAGCAGGTGCAGGTGCACATAGGGACGCGGAAACACCCATGTGACTGGATCCATCGAGCTTGTCCACTCCATCATTCACCATGTGTGTGTCACATTGTAATTCTGCGTTTGTTTGGAGTCCGGCATGTCTGTCCACGGGCGCATCTAGGGAGTGAGTGGCCACGACGCATGGTGTTCGCATCGTGGCATGGCTTGCGTGTGTGAGTGCCCGCTTGGGGCGCATCATGCGTGGAATACCCTGTCATGGCGGGCATCGCGCATAGGGAGGAGCGTGCGGCACTCCCGGGATGTTAGTTGTGTCGCATGTGTGTGTTTTCCCTTTAAATTTGATCAATGAATCAAGAAAATGCTGCCGCACTGGCAACACAAATACTCCAGTGCATACTCGCCATTCAAGCTCATCGTCGGTGAGCTTTCCGGCTGACATTTGGCATCAGAGCCAGGTCCTTCGTGATGTCAACGCCGCCAGAAAATCAGGATAAGCGCAGAGGTGGCCGGACCTCGCCCTGGCCGGCGCCCCGCCGAGGTCAACGTGAAGTTGTAGTCCATCACACCGTCGCCGAGAGCAACGCTACTGGCACCCAATTCCCTATGCTCACGCGCTCCAACTATCATAAGTGGGCGATTTTGATGCAGATGAATTTTGAGGCGGCCAGCTGGTGGTATGTCGTGGAGCTGATTGAAGGATAAGTGATTTATTATTGCCATGATTGCCTGGCGCTCGCCGCGATCTTACGCTCGGTGCGCCTGACATGCTGTCGAGCCTACGTGAGCGCAGGTCATCAACACCTGCGGCCTAGAAGGCAATCAAGAGGATCCGCGTCAGCGATGATCGTGCACGCGAGGCAAACGCCCAACAGCTCAGACGTGAATTCAGCTCTTTGGTGTGGAAGAAGGCGGAGAATGCGGAAGACATCGCGAACCGCATCACCGGACTCACTGCCGAGCTGCGCCTTCTAGTGACAATTTCACCGATATAGAGGTGGTAACAAAGATGTTGCGGGTTGTGCCGGAGCATCTCACTAAGGTGGCTGTCTCCATCAAGACCCTCGTCGACATCAGGACCATCTCCATTGAGGTCACTGGGATGCTACGTGCCGTCGGACAACGGCATAAACCGTTGGTCATCCATGACAACCAAGGATGTCTGCTCCTTTGCGAAGAGGAGTGGAGGGAAAAACTGAAGTTGCAGGAGAAGGAGACAAAAGGTGGCAGAGGAAACTCAGGCAGATCTATTTGCAAGAAGCGCGGCAGCGTGGATGTGGTCGCCGACACGGGAATAGTGATGGCGCGAACAACGGATTATGTGACAGAGCCAAGACCGATTCAAACGTTGGGCAGGCTGTCAAGCGCAACCAATGCCGGCGCTGTGGCAAAACTGGCCATTCGTCCAGGGACTACCGATCAGAGCCCAAAGGTGAAGCCCATGTGGCGCAGACTGAAGAGGACAATGAGCCCACTCTGCTGATGGTTCAAACATCCTTTGTTCCCACCAAGTCTTCACCTGTGGAGGACGAGCTTTAGCTGCTTGCCGTCAGTACCGAAACTTGCGCGTCGTCGAGGAGAAGGTCTTTGTTCAACTTGATGAGGGAACCAAGGACGACGACTCGCCGTGGTATCTCAATAGTGGGGTAACCAACCACATGTCTGGTTGCCATCGTGCCTTCGTCGAGTTGGACTCCACGGTGAGCGGCTTCGCCAAGTTACAACTACAGCTCTGAGGTCGCCATTAAAGGATGGGGGACTGTCCTATTTGAAGGAAAGGATGGAGAGAACCTCCCGCTCACGGGGGTGTACTATATTCCGAAGCTGACGACGAACATCGTCTCAGCCAGCTCGATGAGGGCAGTTGCGATGTCCAAGCGCGACATGGTGTGCTCCGGGTCCGCAGCGACAAAGGGCGTCCGATGATTAGAGTGCATCGATCGACAAATTGTTTGTACTTGCTGCACGTAAAGATTAGGAGGCCTCTCTGCCTTAGCACACGCGTGACTGATGTGGCATGGCTGTGGCATGAGCGCTATGGCCTCCTGAACTTCAACGCATTGAAGAAGCCGGAGCAGCGGGAAATTGTGAAGGGGGTGGCTCACATCGAGCAAGTCCACTCTGCACCGACTGTGTGAGCACTAAGTTGAAGTGGAGACCATTTCTGTCACAGACAAAGTGGCAATCCGAGGAAGTGCTCGACCTGGTTCACAGTGACCTATGCGGACCAGTTTCGTCGGCGACTCCGACAAGTAATAGGTATTTTCTCTTGCTAGTTGACGACATTAGCAGGTTCATATGGCTTGTACTTTTGGCGGCCAAGAACCATGATCTAGCTGCTCTGAAGATCTTCCAGGCTAGGGAAGAAGCCGGAACAGCATGGCGTTTGCGAGTATTAAGGACCGACAATGGTGGTGAGTTCACGTTAGTGGAGTTCGAGACATAATGCGTAAGGATATGGATAGAGAGGCAACACACCGCCCCTTACAACCTGCAGCAAAATGGCATTGTCGAATGTCGGAATCAGATGGTTGTTGCCATGGCAAGGAGCCTGCTCAAGGGGCGCGGCGTGCTGGCTTGGGTTTTGGGGAGACGATCGCCACCGCTGTATACCTCCTAAATCATGCACCCACCAAGGCCGTGGATGGCATGACACCATATGAGGCATGGTATGGGCGAAAATCGGGTGTCCATCACCTGTGGAGATTCAGGTGCCTATCCTATGTCAATACGACGAAGCCGCACCTCAGGAAACTTGAAGACTGCGGCATCCCAGCTATCTTCATTGGCTATGAACCGAGTGCCAAGGCCTGGCGTTTCTACAACCCGGTGACACAACGTGCCATCATGTTGTGAGACTCCGTCTTCGATGAGAAGGAGTCCAGGAACTGGGACCAGGGGGGTCCGAACAATGGCAAGCAGCTAGTGGTGGAGTTTCACCCACACCAGTTCGAACAAGGGCATGTGGATGCATCGGAACTCGCCGGAGACGCGACGAACGCAGTGTACTCCATGCCACCGCCTTCCGTGCCGACACCGCCACCCAAGTTTGCCTCACCACCACCAGATGCTAGGGAGTATCTGGACGCTGATGCCGATGACATCGAGCCGAAGTACCGCTATGTCAATGACATTCTCGGCGCAGGCGCTCCGCCAGGACTTGCGGTGCGGAAGTTTGAGCCAGAGCTCCATCTATAGATCACGGATGAGCCTAGCTCTTTCGCCAAGGTAGAGTAGCATGAAGCATGGTGCAGTGCCATGCTAGAGGATATTCAGTAAATCAAAAGCAACAACACATGGCGCCTGGTGTCACTCCCACCAGGGCATCGTCTGATCGGCTTGAAATGGGTCTACAAGGTGAAGAAAAATGCCACTGGCGAGTTTTTAAAACACAAGGCTCGGAGCTTGGAGCTCGAGTTCACTCACAGAAGCTCAGAGCACGCCATGTGTACCTGCAGCGAGGGCACGGCATGCCTGCTTGTTGGCGTGTACGTGTATGATCTCATCTTTACTGGGAGCAACGACACAGTGATCAACACCTTCAAACCACAGATGAGTTCTTGCTTTAAAATGAGTGACCTAGGTTTACTCAGCTTCTATCTTGGCATTGAATTGAAGCAGGAAGGCGATGGGAGCACCCTGTTGCAGGAAGAATACACGCGGAGGATTCTGGACGTGCGGGCATGGGCAGCTGCAATCCATGTCACATGCCCATAGAACACCGGATAAAGCTGTTGAAGGTGAGCTCAACACCACTTGTGCACGCGACCGAGTACTGTGGTCTCATTGGATGTCTACGCTATGTGGTACACACTTGCTCGGACGTCTCATTTGCCATCGGGGTATGCCAGCTACTTTATGGAGTCTCCCACCTTGGGACACACTACAAGGATTCCGCTCTGTTGCAACGATTGTACTGCAATGAATACTAAATCGTTGCAGTAAGCTTGGTCTTTTGCCACTATTCACTAGTTCGTGGCATTAGGATCTATCGCCACAGAACACAATCATTGCATTAGGATCGGTTGCCGTGATTCACTAGTTCATAGCATTAGGATATATCGCCACAGAACACAATCGTTGCATTAAGATCTGTTGCCATGATTCACTACTTCGTGGCATTAGGATCTATCGCCACGGAACACAATCGTTGCATTAGGAACTTTTGCCACGATCCACCAGTTCATGGCGTTAGGATCTATGGCCACAGAACACAATCGTTGCTTTATGATATGTTGCCACGATCCACCAGTTCGTGGTATTAGGATCAATCATCACGGAACACAATCGTTGCATTAGAAACTTTTGCCACGGTTCACCAGTTCGCGGTGTTTGGATCTATCTCCATGGAACACAATCGTCACATTAGGAACTTTTGCCACGGTTTAGCAGTTCGTGGCGTTAGGATCTATCGCCACGGAACACAATCATTGCATCAGGAACTTTTGCCACGATTCACCAGTTCATGGCATTAGGATCTATCACCACGGAACACAATTATTGCATCAGGAACTTTTTCCACGATTCACCAGTTTATGGTGTTAGGATCTATCCTCATGTAACACAATCATTGCATTAGGAACTTTTGCCACGATTCACTAGTTCGTGGTGTTAGGATCTATCGCCACGGAACACAATTGTTGCATTAGAATCTGTTGTCACGATTCACCAGTTCGTGTCGTTAGGATCTATCGTCACAGAACAAAATTGTTGCATTAGGAACTTTTGCCACAATTCACTAGTTCGTGGCATTAGGATCTATCGCCACGGAACACAATCGTTGCATTAGAATCTGTTGCCATGATTCCCCAGTTCTTGGTGTTAGGATCTATCACCACCGAACACAATCGTTGCATTAGGAACTTTTGTCACGATTCACTAGTTCATGGCGTTAGGATCTATTTCCATGAAACACAATCATTGCATTAGGATTTGTTGCCACGATTCACTAGTTCGTGGCGTTAGGATCTATCGCCACGGAACACAATTGTTGCATTAGGAACTTTTGCCAGGATTCACCAGTTCGTGGCATTAGGATCTATCGCCACGGAACACAATCGTTGCATTACAATTTGTTGCCACGATTCACCAATTCATGGCATTAGGATCTATCGCCACATAACACAATCGCTGTATTAAGAAATTTTGCCACGATTCACCAGTTCGTGGCATTAGGATCTATCGCCACGGAACACAGTCGTTGCATTAGGACCTGTTGCCGCGATTGTACTAGTTCGTGGCGTTGGGATCTATCGCCACGAAACACAATCGTTGGCCTTACGATATATTACAAAACGTTGGACACTATGTGAACGAATGATTGTGTGGTGTGTTCATTGTGTTCCTCATGAATCATAAGGAAGAATTTTATTATTTTTTGGACAAGTGAATGATTTATTTATCAAGTGAATGTGTTATAAGTTCAATGATGTGTGATATCAACTGTGAAGTGAAGCAAAATGGAGAAAATCACGAAGCTAATTAAAGGAGACATGGGGAAGACGCCTTTTCATACAAGAAACGCACTTCGCTGCTAAGCTCGTCTCCATTCTGCTTCTCCGCACAGACTAAATCGCCATCAGTCTCTCCTCTTCTCTCTTCGTTCGTCTTCTTCACGCAGACAACCCACCATGGCCAATGTTCCGCTGCGAAGCCCATCGAGGGAGCCACCCTACAAGAAATAGTGTTGTCGCTCCCCGAGAGGCTCAACACCATACTGCTCAAGTGATGTTCGACCGGTTCCAGAGGCTGCTTGAGACAATGTCGAAGTGCTTAGCGCCAAGGGCCATAGTATCCTGGTGGCGGCGATGGTGAGGAACCTCGGAAGCGAGGTTGCACCACCGGATCTGGACCAGCCAGAGCAACCGGCAAAGCAGCGGAGGAGGAGGAGTAGGATTTAGGTTTTCTTTTGTTGCTTTTTAGTTCATGTTGTTTTTATTTTTTGTGTCTTGTACTTTTTTCTTGTGTTTTGTAATATATTTGTTAATGAATGAATGTGTTATCTGTGTTCATCTGTGTTATGAATAATTTTGTGTGTTCAACTATTATCTATCACCACGGAACACACTCATTGCAATAGGATCTGTTGTCACGATTGTACTAGTTCTTGGCCTTAGTATCTATCGCCACAGAACACACTCGTTGCATTAAGATCTGTTGCTAGGACTCACTAGTTCGTTGCATTAGGAATTTCTGCAGGAACGTCATTTCAAATTTTGGGTATCTTTTAAAGAGGTGGGATTATTCAATATAGGCTTGCTTCTAAGCTTGCTGCTAAATAGAAGAGTGGCTTCTATCTTTTCAAAAAAAATCAAATAGTTCACAGCTAGCTCACATAATACTTATATAAAAAAATCATCATCTTCGCTGTCGCCCCCCCCCCCAATGGAGCTACATGACCATCATTGATATATGTGAAAGTGCATCTATGCATACCTTGTGGGTTTTGGTTGATTTATGACAAACAAATGAGATCCTAACCAAATTGTTGAGATGAGCGCAGGTTTTAATGAAAACATGGAGAAAGCGCAAAAAGAAAGGAGAGTGAGAAATAAAGTTGGAAAGAGCTCAAGAGATGAATAAAATAATCTTTGTGTATGGAGTGTCTTGGAGAAACACACCCCAAGAGCTCAAGCATACTCTAATCCTCTCACTGCACAAATTCATACAGGTCCGGACTAGTCCAATATACCCCGGACTATCCCGATAATCCCTCTGTTTAGAATCGGACAAGTCCTTCTAGTGCAGACTTGTCTGCACAGTCCAGGTTTACACAGACCAGACTAGTCCGATATCACCACGGACTAGTACGATATCTTTCTGACTAAGATCGAACTAGTCCTGCCCAGTGTGAACTAGTCCTCAACACTTCACAGCTTTGCACAAAATCAGACTAGTCCGATATCCCCACGGACTAGTCCGATATTCGACTAACCCAAATTGGACAAGTCTGATATATGCCCGGATTAGTACAAAAAACCTTCTGACTAAAATCGCCTAATTCACTAAGGGTTTCACCACCACCGGACTAGTCCGATATGTGTCGGACTAGTCTGAACTTTTCCAGAGACAAAAATGGACTAGTCCGCCGCTGTCCGGACAAGTCCGATAATTCGGACACTTAGGGTTTCCCACACGCCGTACACCGGACTAGTCCGTACTTTCAAAACCCTAACGGTAACCCTTGGAAACCCTAGTATAAATAGAGGTGCACGGCCCAACTATGATATCTCTCGACTCCCAGCGCCGTCACACCCTCCAAGAGCCTAGAAAACACGTCTCTCCATACAATCCAACGAAAGAAAGATCAAATTTGTGTGGATCAACTCTAGATCAAAGGAGAGACACAATTCTTCACGTTTGAGCTCTTAATTTTGATTCTCTCGTACACTCTTGTTGTTTCATTGCAGATATTACGAGTGTGTCTAGGTGGTGTTTCGATTTGTAATCTTATGGATCCCTCAACTTATGAGAAGGCCCCTTGAACACAGTTATCTTACCCCCTTTGTGATAGTGGAAGAGAATCGTCCTCCGTGGTGATTTGACGAGGTTAGGGTTGGTGAAGACCCGGTCCTTTCGTGGGCTCCTCAACGTGGATGTAGGTTGCCTTTGTGCGAACCTTACCACGGGATAAAAATCTTGTGTCTTCACTTTGTGTTTATTATTCATTGCATCTAGGGTTTAATTGATCTTAGTCAAATTATGTTAAAACTTGAAACTAAGTTCACCTTGTGCTATCTTCAGTTTAATTGAAGCAACATACTCTAGTTACATCTTAATTTCCGCTTTGTAAAGTACTTGGATCGAGATCATCGATCAAACTTGATCGATCTAGTCCGCACGTACCGGACTAGTCCGCACTCTACCAGACTAGTCCGATTTATTGGTATTTGATCAAGTTGCTGAGTGTTGCAGGTTCCGACAAAAACTCAAAAAGGCATATTCACACCCCCTCTAGGCCACATTCAATTGGTATCAGAGCAGTACTCTTCAAAAGAAGAATAATCCCTCGAAGAGAATATGTCAGACATGAAGGATGTGCACAAGAGCCTCAACCAAGAGAAGGTTGAAGATGAGAAGGCTCGGAAATTGGAGAAGCTCCTCGACGCCATTCAGGACTTCGAGGATGACGATGAGGAGATGCTTGAACTCAAGGCGCTCCTGAGGAAGAAACCCCTCTCCAAAGGGAAAATGAAGATTGAGGACGAGAAGAAAAAGAAGGGGAGTAGTCACACCGACTACTCCCGATATCCTTTCAACTACGATCGTCTAAATTCTAACAATAGCCATTATTTGTTTATTCATCTAGGAAAAGCCCCACACTTTGATGACAATGATTACTCAATGTGGAGGCAAAACATGAAAATGCATTTAATCTCACTTAACCCCAGCTTGTGGCATATAGTGTGCACAGGTATAGATATCCCAGACGACGATGAAAAGCTCAAACCAATCCAAGAGCAAGCAATTCATCGGAATGCTCAAGTTGCAGCGGTCATCACATCATCACTAAGTCGGGACGAGTTCACCAAGGTGTTTGGACTCGAGATTGCAAAGGAAATATGGGACACATTGCAAACTGCACATGAAGGCGATTGTCATCTGCGAGAGGTGAAGATTGAAATGATCGAAGGCGAATTGGGAAGATTCGCCATAGAAGAAGATGAGTCGCCGCAAGACATGTACAACCGGTTGAAGACTCACATCAACAAGGTTCGAGCATATGGAAGTAAAAAGTGGAACTATCATGAGGTGGTGAAGCTCATCCTTAGAGCTTTCATGCCTCACAATGTTACCCTATGCTCGATGATCAGAGAAAGCCCCGGGTACAAGAAAATGACTCTGGATGAATTGCTTGGAATGATCAACAACTTCAAAATGATGGAGAAGCAAGCAAAACATGTCAAGGAGATTGTCGACCTCACCTCGGCAAAGAAGAAAGGGGTCGCCTAAAAATCCACTTGCAAGCCCTTGTCAAAAGAAGCTCGAGAGGCTCAAGATGAAGATGACAGCGATGATGAGAGCAACGACATAGATGAGGAAGACATGATACTCTTCAAGAAGAAATTGAAGAGGATGATGAAGAGAAGACAAGGGGGTAAATCAAGTGAAGGAAAACACACAGAAAAGTCAAGACCAAAGTTGAGGCAGGCTTGCTATAACTGTGGTGAATATGACCACTTTATAGTTGATTGCCCATACAAAGAAAACAAGAAGAAGATCAAGGAAACAAAGCCTCAATCCGAGAAGTTCTTCAAGAAGAAAAGGCAAGTGGGACAGGCGCACCTAGGAAAGTAGTGGGACTCAAATGATGAGTCCTCCTCTGAAGAGGAAGAGGAGATGGCTAGCATAGCCATCAAGAAGACGACCAAGAAGTCGACCCTCTTCCCAACTATCGGCACATGGAAGGACAATGACACCTGTCTCATGGCGAAGGAAGGTAAAAGAAAGGTATCATTTAAATCTTCCTCCTCACATTCTTACTCTAGTGATAGTGGTGCCAATTATGATAATGAAGATATGCTTGTTGGCCTTGACAAGAAAACTGCCGCAAGAATGAAATTCTTAATGGATAAACATATTGATAAGGAGGAGCTTGTTGATCGCTAAGAAGATATGATCATCCTTCAAAAGGAGGAGTATCTTAAGATCAAAAAGCTCCTTGAACTTGAAAAGGAGCGAAGCAAGTCACTAGAGCTTGAATTAGCTTCAAGCAAAGGAGCTTGCTTGAAGTTAAGCAACTCAAATGTAATTATCAAGGATGAACTTGCTAACTTGACCAAAGTTAACAAGATCCTTGAAGTACAAGTTGAGTCACTCAAGCGAAGTGACCCTTCATCCTCTTCAAGCTCACCTTCTCAACACCTAAAATCTGAAATTGCTACTACTTGTACATGTGCTAAAGTTGAAACTAACTTGAAGGATAAGTCGAACTTGGCAAAGGACAAGCATCCTTCCTGTAGTGGCATATTTGACAAGGAGAAGATCAAGTATGCACGCAGTGCATACTTTACCACAAGGACTCCTAATGTAAAATATGGCATTGGGTATTCTTATGGTGAAAAGCAAAATGCTAGAAGCCATAAGAATAACAAAGAGTGCATTGCCTTTACCAAGGGAAACTCCCCTCAAGCTAGAAAGGCTAATAATGTTGACAAGTCCAAACATGCTAATTCATATGAACAACAACTTTTTGTTTAGAACCTTTGATGCATCTTATATTCTTATGAAAAGCAACTTTGGTAAAGTTTATGCCAAATATGTTGGGCCACGCCATGGGAACACCAAGTCCCATGTGTGGGTGCCCAAATCATTAGTAACTAACCTCAAAGGACCCAAGCAAGATTGGGTACCTAATACCAAAGCATAACTTGTTTTTGCAGGCCTATTCCTCTGGTGGATCGAAATGGGTCCTAGATAGTGGATGCACCAACCACATGACTGGAGAAAGAAGGATGTTCGTTGAGTATGAAGTAAATGAAGATCTAAGTGAGGGCATCTATTTCGGAGACAATAGTCAAGGAAGGGTGCTCGGTACCGGTAAAATTGCAATATCATCTCAACACACGCTTTCTCATGTTTTGCATGTTGACTCCTTAGATTATAACCTTCTGTCCATATCTCAATTATATGACAAAGGTTATAATTGCTTGTTTACTAATGAGGGTGTGACCGTCTCTAGAAGGAGTGATGACTCGGTTGCATTCAAGGGTGTGTTGAAGGGAAAGCTTTATCTTGTTGACTTCAACAAAGATAAAGCCGAACTTGACACATGTTTGATTGCAAAGACCAATATAGGTTGGTTGTGGCATAAACGGCTAGCACATGTTGGTATAAGGAATCTTTAAAAACTCCTTAAAGGCGATCACATCTGATGTTTGAAGGATGTCGTTTTTGAGAAAGACAGGCCTTGTAGCACGTGCCAAGCCGGGAAGCAAGTAGGAGCACCTCATCCCGCGAAGAACGTCATGACAATGACAAGAACGCTCGAGCTACTTCACATGGACCTATTTGGTCCAATTGCTTACATAAGCATCGGCGGTAACAAATATGGCTTAGTAATTGTTGATGACTTTTCTCGCTTCACGTGGGTTTTTTTTTACATGATAAGACAGAAACTCAAGGAACCCTCAAGAAGTTCTTCAAGCATACCCAAAATGAGTTCTCGCTGAAGATCAAGAACATACGAAGCGACAATGGCACGGAGTTCAAGAACACCCAAGTTGAGGAGTACCTAGACGAAGAAGGGATAAAGCATGAATTTTCAGCACCTTACTCCCCTCAACAAAACAGAGTGGCCGAAAGGAAGAACCGAACCCTCATAGAGATGGCGAGGACGATGCTTGATGAGTACAAGACTTCGGATCAATTTTGGGTTGAAGCGGTCAACACCGCTTTTCATGCCATAAATCGACTTTATCTTCATCGTCTACTCAAGAAAACATCATATGAACTACTCGCCGGAAACAAGCCAAATATTTCCTATTTTCGAGTTTTCGGTTCTAAGTGTTATATTTTGAACTAGAAGCCTAGGACTTCAAAGTTCGCTTCGAAGTCCGATGAAGGTTTCTTGCTTGGTTATGATTCGAACTCTTACGCCTATCATGTCTTCAACAAGGTCTCCGTACTTGTTGAAGTAGCACGTGACGTAGTGTTCGATGAAACTAACGGCTCTCAAGAAGAGCAAGTTGATCAATGTGTGCTAGATAGAGAAGAAGCTCATTGTCAAGCATTGAGACGAATGGCGTTGGGCGATGTTCGACCACAAGCGCCACCTCCAAATGAAAATGAAGAAGATGAACCATAAGTGGAGGTAATGGATCAAGGGGTAGCTCCAACACAAGATCAACCTCAAGAAGACGAAGATGATCAACACACAAATGAGGGCAACCATCTAGGGGGAGTAGAAGATAATTATGAAGATTCAAGACCAGAAGTGCCACACCCAAGAGTACACTAATGCGTTCAAAGAGATCACCCCGTCGACAACATAATCGGTGACATCCAAAAGGGAGTAACTACTAGATCTCGAATTGCTAATTTTTGTGAACATTACTCTTTTGTATCCTTTTTGGAACCGCGCAGGATTGAGGATGCATTGAAAGATCCGGATTGGGTGGTGGCAATGCAAGGATAGTTGAACAACTTCAAAAGGAACGAGGTATGGGAACTAGTCGAAAGACCCAAGTTCAACGTCGTCGACACCAAATGGGTCTTCCGCAACAAGCAAGACGAACATGGGGGTAGTGACAAGGAACAAGGAACGACTTGTGGCCAAAGGGTATTCACAAGTTGAAGGTTTGGATTTCGACGAAACCTTTGCTCCCGTAGCTAGGCTTGAATTTATTACAATATTACTTGCATATGCTACTCAACATGATTTCAAGTTCTACCAAATGGATGTGAAAAGCGCCTTCCTCAACGGACCAATCAAGGAGGAAGTGTACGTGGATCAACCCCCCAGATTTGAAGATCAAGAGTTCCCCGACCACGTGTTCAAACTGCGTAAGGCTCTCTGTGGCCTCAAACAAGCTCCTAGAGCTTGGTATGAGTGCCTTAGAGATTTTTTAATTGAGAATGGTTTTAAAATTGGTAAAGCAGATTATACGTTGTTTACAAAACACTTTGACAATGATCTTTTTATTTGTCAAATTTATGTTGATGATATTATCTTTGGTTCAACAAACAAATCCTTTTATGAAGAATTTAGTAGGATTATGACAGATAGGTTCGAGATGTCCATGATGGGGGAGCTGAAATACTTCTTGGGATACCAAGTGAGGCAACAAAAAGAAGGGACGTTCATAAGTCAAACCAAGTATACTCAAGACATACTCAAGAAGTTTGGAATGGACAAGGTGAAGCCAATAAAAACTCCCATGGAAACAAATGGACACTTGGATCTCAATGAAGACGGACCAAGCGTGGATCAAAAGGTATATTGCTCCATGATTGGATTCCTACTTTACTTATGTGCATCTAGGCCTGATATTATGTTAAGTGTGTGCTTGTGTGCAAGATTTCAAGCCAATCCTAAGGAGTGTCATTTGACAGTCGTCAAGAAAAATCTTGCGATATTTAGTTCATACACCCAACCTAGGCCTTTGGTATCCAAAAGGTTCCAAATTCAATATCATTGGATACTCAAATGCAGATTATGCCGTATGCAAAGTAGATAGAAAGAGTACCTCCGGTACATGCCAATTCTTTGGTAGATCCCTTGTTTCTTGGTCCTCCAAGAAACAAAACTCCATTGTCTTATCCACGGCCGAAGCAAAGTATGTTCTAGCCGGGAGTTGTTGAGCACAACTCCTTTGGATGCAACAAACTCTAAGGGATTACGGTTACAATATGAGCTGTATTCCACTCCTTTGTGATAATGAGAGTGCCATAAAAATTGCCCATAATTCGCTGAGCACTCTAGGACAAAACACATAGACATCCGGCATCACTTTTTGAGAGACCACTCAATGAAAGGTGACATAGCCATTTCCCATGTCAACGCTGAAAAAAAACTAGCTGATATTTTTACTAAGCCACTTGATGAAAAATGTTTTTGCAAGCTCTGAAATAAACTAAATATCCTAGATGCTCAGCACGTGGATTGAAAACTTGCATACCTATATGGCTTATTCGAAATCCATTGATTGTGTTATGAAAATCATCTCTCTATTTTCTCCGAAAAACTATTTCAATTACTTGATTGTGGTGAATTATGGCCATAGCTTGATTGTTGGATGTTTACTGATCATATTCATCAAGATTATTTGTGTGTTTTGCCCCCTATTTTTCTCTATAAGAACCTTCGAATATATATGAATGGGCTAATTATATCTGTTCTGGTGACCACGGACTAGTCTGTGGTTATCCGAACTAGTCCGCACACTGCAGACTATTCTGCAGAGTGTCCGGTAGTCTGGACTAGTCTGGTCGACCACGGACTAGTCCAATTTTTCGACTCCATAATCCTAGGCGCCGCCAAAACCTAATCTCCTTCACCCTTACAACTCACCTCACATTCTCTCTCTTCACTCGAGAGCCCCCAAGGCGATTTGGCGATCTCTCCATCAAATCCCTTCAAGTTTGGGTGGAAATCGATCTCCATTGCTACGGGATTGAAGACCACGGAATTGTCCGCACCTCCAACTCCTCCTTCGTCAAGAATCGAAGAATTTCGGTAAATTCCCCCCCCCCAAACCCTAAAACTTCGATTTCTTCTGTTTTGGATCAAATAGCTTAGTTCCTTTCAGCTAATACATGCTTCCTTGTTGTATTACATCTATAATAAGCTATTTTTGCATTGAGCAACACCATTTGTCTCATAGTTACGGTTTGAGGTGATGAACATCGGACTAGTCCGGTCCCTGTACGGACAAGTCCGGTCCCTCGGACTAGTCCGTACCTGAACACCGGACAAGTCCGATTTTAAACTGAACTCAACTCTGATTTTCAACTACTCAATGCACTTGTCACCAATTCTCATCCATACATTGTATAATCCCTTCTCAGGACAATGTCGAGCTCCAATGATGAAAATTCTGATTATGAGGCCGAGATGGACAAAGACTCCTTGCTTCTGTCCTCAACGGGCCAAGGGAAGAAGCGCCAAGAGCGTCCCTCCGAGCCGGCACCTTCTCCACCTTAGGTGCGGCGCAAGGTTCTAGCCAAGAAGCCTACGTCCAAAGCCAAGGATGCAGCTGGCTCTAGCTCGGCAGCTCCTCGCCAAGCTAAAGGCAAGGGAAAGGGAAATGCCTCGGGCCCGATAGGCCCTCTCAAGATGAATGCACCAAGACAGGGGAACAGGGACCCCTCTGAAGAAAGGTTCAATGGCAAGGGAAGCGATACGGCTTCCAAGCTCAGAATGGTGGATTGCTACAGCAAATCAAAGAAGGTAGCTGATGCTAGATTCTGGAGCAACTTCCACACGGATTACTACAATTCCGTGTACATGCAGATGAATACTCCGGTGGTCAAGAATCAATGGATTGACTAGAGTCACTTTGAGAGGAAGAGCTGCCCAGCCTTCGATGAAGTGATACAAGCTGTGGAAAGGCATGGGCTCAAAGACTTGTATGCTTTTAAGTGCCACTGGAATGATGAAATCATCGCTGAATTCTATGCCACCTACTACTTTGCAAGTGATGAGGAGGAGAGGGTGACTTGGATGACGCATGGATCCAAGTACACTATTACCTATGATGACTTTGCAAGACTGATTCACCTAGAAGACACTGGCAACAATGAGATAACCATCCACAACATTGGTGCCTTGGGGAAGGATAAGATGGAGTTTCTTTATGATACTAGCCTGAAGTACAACCCTCCATCGTCCAAGAACATGAATCCCTTCTTCATGGTTCTCAACAGGGTCCTTAGGAAGACAATTGCTCCAAAGGATGGAGATGCAGGGAGTGTCCAAGGATACTTGAGGACCTTGATGAAAGTGATAAACAAGAATAGAAAGTTTGATGTCTTTGACTATATTTGGAACGACATGGTGAATATCTCCTGCACCACGAACCGTTCCTGTGGCTATGCGTCGTATATCATGTTTATGATTGAAAAATTCACAGGAATGGAGTTCGTGAAGGATCTGGAGCACACTCCATTGAGGCCCCAAAAGCCTCCGCAAGCCACTGTCCAAGCTGCTCCATCTCCGGTGTCCAGTGAAGAGGCTCTGAGGAGAGCTCGAGGAGATGTGAGGACTGCTCCCACCACTAGGGCCCCTCCTCAAAAAGGGTCCTCTAGTGGCATTTTGAAGTACTTGGCAGCCATCTTTGGCTCCTACAAGAAGGCTGAAGTGAAGCTCCATAATTGAACAAGTCAAGGAAGGCAGATATGAGGTATGTCAAGGAAAATGTCAAGCATATCTGCCAGAAGTTGGAGATCGAGCCTATTGGATCTCCTGTTATCTCTGAAGATTCAGCCTCTGACTTCTTTGAGCTTCCACCTCTTTCACCTTCTGAGCTTGCCTATTTTGGCATTGGGGGCACTTCGAGTGGATCCGCTCCTCCTCCTCCTCCACAGCCTGAAGATGAAGATGAAGATGTGGAGAGGACCGACAGCAAGGAATGCAGGCACTAGATCCCTCCTCTCCTTCCTTTTTGGTGTCTTGATGCCAAAGGGGGAGAGATTGAGGGGGAGTCACTAGGTGTTGCTGTAAGTTGCGAGGAGAGCTTTATTCGTGTTTATTTTGGGTGGTAAAACTTTATCTGTGTTCTCTCATACTTTTGGTCTTGTGATGTGGTGCTATGACTATATTTATGAAATTTGTGATGATGATTTGCTATAATATGTGCTTATGCTCTGAAATTGACATATATGCTTGATGTTGAGATAATTATGTCAATTGTTTCATTCTCATCACAATTGTTGCTCACACACACACACGTAGTTTTGCACCCCACCATAAAGACTGCACATATGCCTTATGTTGTCATGCTTAATTTGTTCCAAACACATATGTGCACACTTTATGAAAATTTCTGCATTTTTAATCATATTTGTGAAATCTCAATTGGTTGTCATCAATCACCAAAAAGGGGGAGATTGAAAGCGCATGTAGGCATCATTGTGGGTTCTGGTTGATTTATGACAAACAAATGAGATCCTAACCAAATTGTTAAGATGAACGCATGTTTTAATGAAAACATGGAGAAAGCACAAAAAGAAAGGAGAGTGAGAAATCAAGTTGGAAAGAGCTCAAGAGATGAATAGAATAATCTTTGTGTATGGAGTGTGTTGGAGAAACAAACCCCAAGAGCTCAAGCATACTTTAATCCTCTCACTGCACAAATTCATACAGGTCCAGTCTAGTCTGATATAACCCGGACTAGTCCAATAATCCCTCTGTTCAGAATCGGACAAGTCCTCCCAGTGCGAACTTGTATACACAGTCCAGGTTTACATAGACCAGACTAGTCCGATATCACCACGGACTAGTCCGATATCTTTCTGACTAAGATCAGACTAGTCTGCCCAGTGCGGACTAGTCCTGAACACTCCACGGCGTTGTACAAAATCGGACAAGTCTGATATCGCCACGGACTAGTCCGATATCCTTCTGACCCAAATCGGACAAGTCCGATATATGCCCGGATTAGTCCAAAAAACCTTCTGACTAAAATCGGACAAGTCCTCCAAGTGCGGACTTGTCCCCAATTGACTAAGGGTTTCACCACCACCGGACTAGTCCGATATGTGTCGGACTAGTCCGAACTTTTCCAGAGACAAAAACGTACTAGTCCGCCCCTGGCCGGACAAGTCTGATAATTCGAGACACTTAGGGTTTCCCACACGGCGCACACTGGACTAGTCTGGAGTCCATCGCAGACTAGTCCGTACTTTGAAAACCCTAATGGTAACCCTTGGAAACCCTAGTATAAATAGAGGTGCACGGCCCAACTATGATCTCTCTCGACTCCCAGCGCCGTCACACCCTCCAAGAGCCTAGAAAACACGTCTGTCCACACAATCCAATGAAAGAAAGATCAAATTTGTGTGGATCAACTCTAGATCAAAGGAGAGACACAATTCTTCACGTTTGAGCTCTTGGGTTTGATTCTCTCGCACAATCTTGTCATTTCATTGCAGATCTTACAAGTGTGTCTTGGTGGTGTTTCGATTTGTAATCTTGGGGATCCCTCAACTTGTTTGAAGGCCCCTTGAACACGGTTATCTTACCCCTTTGTGATAGTGGAAGAGAATCGGCCTTCGTGGCAATTCGACGAGGTTAGGATTGGTGAACACCTGGTCCTTTTGTTGAATCCTCAACGTGGATGTAGGTTGCCTTTGTGGGAACCGAACCATGAGATAAAAATTTTGTGTCTTCACTTTATGTTTATTATTCATTGCATCTAGGGTTTAATTGATCTTAGTCAAATTATGTTAAAACTTGAAACTAAGTTCGCCTTGTGCTATGTTCAGTTTAATTGAAGCAACATACTCTAGTTACATCTTAATTTCCGTTGCGTAGAGTACTTGGATCGAGATCATCGATCAAACTTGATCGATCTAGTCCGCAAGTACCGGACTAGTCCGCACTCTACCGGACTAGTCCGATTTATTGGTGTTTGATCAAGTTGCTGAGTGTTGCAGGTTCCGACAAAAATTCAAAAAGGCCTATTCACCCCCCCTCTAGGCCACATTCAATATGTATCATCGTCATCGTCGTCATCATATTCATTTTGTGAGGGAACTCCATGTGCCTAAAACTGATCAGATGTTCTCATTTTAAGAGCGAAAGCATTACCGGATGCTCCCTCAATGTCATTCCTAGCTCATGCGGTCGTATTCTCATTTATGTGTGGCATATTGATATCAGTAAGTCATCGATCATCAAATGTCTCAGCCTCCATCGTCTCAGTGACATTATTTTCACTGTCTCTAGGGGGCATGGAAAAAAGGTTCCGTAGCTTTGTTTTAACAATTGTAGCCCATTTAGGTTGCTTCACACTTTGAACGTAAAAAACTTGTTCTTCTTGGGTGGCTAGAATTTAAGGCTCATACTTAAATTGAGAAAGAGTAGTGTCAACATCTATCATTATGTATTGATCCATTTTGTAGCCTCTGCTTTGGCTCTGACCGGAACAAGGCCGATCAAACAAGTCACATTCAAATAACAGAACCTCTTGAGTTTTTTCAAAATCCTCATAAATCATTTTATTGATTACTCCAAACCAATAATGATCACCATCCCGAACAACAACACCACTATTTTGTGTCCTTAAATCTTTTTCCACCTCTGCAGTTCGAAAGAAGAAGCCATTTATGAATGATCGACTAAAAAAATGTGTCCGACGATTAGGTCCTCTAGATAATGCATAAATATAATTGGTTACTTTGCCTTCTTTGTGTAATGTCGTGATCTGTACACATTAGTATAAAAGGGGTCATCGATAAACCAACTTTAGAACACATATTTGTTCAATATTTCATCAAAATAAAAACTTGCATGTACTTACTCGTTTCTGAAATCAATAAACAAACTCATCTCTATGGCATTTTTCAACATCACGAGAATGAATCTTTTTCAGTTCTTCAAAATGCTCACTGAAAAGCGTACAAAATTAAATTAGCCATCTACAATAAGCATGATCCAATATAGTATAGAACATCTGAGTTATACGTATTTGATCCATGGAGCGGCCTCTTCAACAATAGAAATAATATAATGCCTCATGTTATGTAGTTCCACTATAGTAAGTTGGCCCCATTTAAACCCTTTTTTAGAATTATCAACTTCTGTAAATATATTAGACTCGAGAGAAGGTTCATTCCTAGCTGCAGCTTTATGACGTTCTGGCCTATTAAGCTTGGTGCTGATGTTATCCAAAAACTGACTATAAAAAGTCATACACTCTTCCATAATATATCCCACAGCTGTAGAACCCTCCGGGTGAGCTCTGTTACGTATATACCTCTTTAATGTACCAAGGTACCTCTCAATTGGATTCATCCATCTGTAAGAAACAGGTCCACCCAAGCGAGCTTCTTCGACAATATGGGTTGGAAGATGTCCATGATATCAAAGAAAGCGGGAGGAAGCAACATCTCAAGCTTACAAATTGTTTTAGGAAATTGTTTGATTGTCTTATCCAAATCTGGTTCCGCCAACTATTTAGAACAAATTCTAGAAAAGAATATGCTAAACTCAATTAAAGGTGCAACAACCTTTTCAGGCAATATGTCACATATTGCAATAGGAAGAAGTGAAGTGCGTGCTTTGCTACATCGCAGGCACCATCGACTATGGATGCCATTACCGGCACACCAAGTCGGAGCAACGTCTGCTGGTTTACAGCGATGCTGACATGGGCAGTGACATCGACACAAGGAAAATATCTATCAAGGTCATTGCACTATCTTCCTGCGAGGCCTAGTACATCGCAGGGATTACGGCGGCACGCCAAGGCCTCTAGTTGGCCTGCTTGCTCGCCGAGCTGAAGAGCGAAGAGTATGGCGCATTCACACTGAAGATGGACAGTCAATTGGCGATTGCCCTTAGTAAGAATCCCATCTTTCAGGATTGTAGCAAACACATAGACATTCGTTTCCATTTCATTTGGGATTGTATTAGCGAGGGGAAGATGAACATTGAGCACATCGGCATTGAGGAGCAGATCGCAAAAATCCTGATGAAACCACTCACTTAGGTGCGCTTCTGTGAGCTGCGCGGGAAGCTCGAAGTCCTGAAGATTATCAATCGTCAGAATTAGGGGGTGAAATGTGTGCATCACATTGTAATTCTGCATTTGTTTGGAGCCCGGCATGTCTGTCCACGGGCGCGTCTAGGGAGATCGTGGCATGGCGTGCATGCGCGAGTGTCCGCCTGGGGCGCGTCGTGGGCAGAACACCCGATCATGGCGGGCGTGGCGTAGAGGGAGGAGTGCGCGACAGTCGTGGGGTGTTTGTTGTGTCACATGTGTGTGTTTTCCCTTTAAATTCGATCAATGAATCAAGAAAATGTTGCCGCACTCGCAGCGCAAATACTCCAGTGCATATTCTGCCATTCAAGCTCATCATCGGTAAGCTTTCCGGCTGACACACCAGCTCCAGCAGCGGCCGGCGAGCCATAGAATATTCCACTGTTACAAGCGCTACAAGTGTCACCAGCCAAAGATCAGAACTGGACGGGAACGTTAAGAGTGTTGTGCGCTGCCGATTAGCTGTCGTGACACATCACCACCACGTGACATCGTAATTGTTCAAGTATTTAAGTATCATAATATAAAATTTTAGAATCTGAACATTTCTAGCACCTCCTTACCGTGAAGCCACTAATGTTTTCTACACATGCACCAGAATTGTTGAAGTCATTTTCTTAGTAAGGCTCTGTTTTGAATCTAAATCTAATGCCTAGCCCTTCTTGGTCTCTCGGGGACATAGGTAGAATGCTTATGATCCCTAGAGGCTAGATCTACCGGGAACATAAATCAAGAGGGATAGAATACGCAGAGTTCATGGTTCTAATCATGATAAGGAATGAAATATATGGAGAAGTGTTTAGGAATTGATGCACCTTTATTGAGCGTACCATCGTCGTGAAGAAGTTCTTCGGCGTCGAGATGGCGGTTAGGAAGGTGAGCCGGTGGTGAGCTCATTAGTGGCGTGGTCGATGGTGATGGTGGCGATGTCGTGGTCCTTCCCTCCTCTCCCGCGCCCCCTTTGATCGGATTGGGTTGACTAAGTCGTAGAGGCACGAAGTGGTCATGGTGGGAACCTTGGTTCTCGTGTTCGAACCATGTATTCCTCTTATACCCGAGCAAGGAGAAGAAGGCCTACGGCCAAGAACGTGGCCACGCCCCCAATAAGGGTGTTCATCTGGTTGGAACGGGTCCAACGACCCATTGCCTTATAGATCAAACTCCAACATTCTCCCCCTTGATCTTCATGGATCAAGAGAGACTTAATACTACTCATGAAGCCTTACTTACTTACTTACTTCTGAACTTAGTGTTGGTTTCTTCATGTTTGACATATAGGACATGTTGCATCGAGAATAGTCAGACATGTACTATTTGACTCGAACGACCACACTATGTCTTGCTTTCGGAAACAACCTTACTCTAAGTGACCCTAAATATCAAGTCGATCATATGCTTTTCCTCAAACTCATGTTGACTTCTTGTTCTTTGAACACATTGGGTGCAAAATCTTTCGTAAGCGGTACCGCAAGCAATTGTTTATCACTAATTTCTCAAAACAAATGGTATGATCCTATATTTTAATATTTGCAAACTAATGTCAATGTGTTTGGCAGCACTCTTGACATGTTGCAATTGGAATAAAATAACTTAAGTGGTTTGATGCTGTTGACCACTCTTAAACCAGGTAAATTCATTCTTGTGCCTGCTCGGCAGGCTCATACATAATGAAGATTCGGTATGCATCACTTATGATGTAGGGACAACTCCATTGTAGTTTTTCTGCAATAAAACTCCAAATAGCGAGTGTCAGCAAATGATTGTGGATTTTGCTACACATCTCGCGAAAATTGAGTCTTAGCAACTCTTTATCTGAATGACATCTATTCTTACTCAACTTATAATGTGGTCCTAGTCACTTGCAAAATTGCAAGATATTATTATTTTTATTCCAGTGATCTATATCTGGATTGGGCTTACTTATGCCAAAAACACCCCGGTTACTTAAACTTTGTCAAGGTGAGTTTTACTTGAGCAAACTTAAAACTTCCAACAACAGAAGTTTATGGAACCGATTTATTCAATCGATCTCTTATTGGTTCTCGTACTTATCACTAAGTTTATGGAACCGATTTATTCAATCGATCTCTTATTGGTTCTCATACTTATCACTCTTGACCATTAGAGCAGGCGAGAACTTACTCGCATGCATACTAACCTTTCTTACAATCATTAGAAGGTATGTATCATGCGATGGTCTACATGCCCTCTTAATATATCTTGGAGAAACTTTGCACTAAACACATAGGTAACATCACCAAGATCTAAATCTCGTAATTATTAGGGCTATGTTTTGAATATCTAAATCTGGGATGCCTAGCCGTGCTTGATCACTCAGGTGACATAGAAGTTCCATTTCGCTAAACGATATTTACACTTCCCTTCCAGTTATCAGAAGAATCTTGAGCGGAAATAATCCAGTTTTTAAGAACACCTCTTGGTATTGGAAAGAAATACAACATATACATAGGAAGGCTATGAGAGCTCATTTCCAGAAAGAAAGAGATTCAATTATAAAGGTGTGCTATAAAGGTATGCAACTTCGGTACTTAATGTTTTGCTTACCTTCTGAAGATAAAAAACATTGAAATAAAGATCCCTAATTTATCTCATTCCAAAATCCAAATCTTCAAAATCCTAAAAAATGGGAGGCGTCGTAGGGGGGTGGGGGTGAAGGCAGAGGGAGGGCGGCCACAAGGGAGTGAGGGCAGAGAGGGGTGGTCCCTGGGGGGGGGGGGGGGGGGGGCACGCCGGGATCAGAGGGGCGAGGTGCCAGAGGTTGTCGGAGGCGGCGGAGTGGCACTCAGAAATTTCGACAGCCTGACGGTGTAGTTTAAACACAGTGAGTTAGGATTTTGCGGGGTGCAACCAAGATCATAATATGGTGACATCCTCACAGGTGGCCGTGGTTAAAGCCGCATGTGATATTTATCATTATGACAGGCGGTCCATAACAAAACACTGACTGCGAAAATATATGGAAATTCAAAGGTGGTAGTTGATAAAAACTGCTTGTGATAACGACCATTTTCATATGCAGTTTACACTTAAACACTGCATGTGGTGTTATGTACCATATACAACACTATATGTTGTTATTTCTAATTTTCTGCTTAAATTCAAATAATAGCAATTATAATATATTCACATGAACATATATTCAAAGACACATATTCGGAGGAACATATATTCACAGACACATATATTCATAGTCAACTCATATATATATATATATATATATATATATATATATATATATATATATATATATATATACACACACACATACATACATACATGTATACATTGCAATTCATAGTTTACAAGTTTGACTAAAAACTACATGCTAAGTTCTGGCAAGTCATCTGGATCACATTGATGACACTGTACCATTGAGCTTGCTCCCTAACAGGACTATTATATTCCTCTGGATCTTGAAACACCAAGATTATTCAAATTAACAAAAGCACAATGATGAATAATATCTGACAAAGTTACTAACCTTCATAAGCAGATTATAGCGATCATTTTAAATATCTGATGCATTTGGCTGATGAAGCAAATGCTGAACTTCAAGTAGTATCATTTTTATAGTAATAGATGAAGACCACCTCTAACAAAATTTTAATTGCAGCAACATAAGAATTCCAAAGTGAGTATCGCAAGAATTTAAAATAAGTTTACCGCTCATACAATCTCTTCATCAAGAATCCCAAGACAGAGTGCTCCTATGGGATGGACATTCGATGGAAGAAACCCAGTGGAAATGCGCATGTTGGAGGCACCCTAGGATAGTCCTCCTTGAAGTAGATTGTTAGAGTGTAGTATCCACCTTTTCAGTCAGTCTACAAAATATTCATTAACAACAAAAAAAATGATCAAATAGTACATTGTGCTTATTCACAACTTATCATTTCTTTACAGGGGACGATGCACCGCCAGAGCACCTCAAGCTTCGCAGAGAAACCCTGCACTACCAAGATGTACATCATATTATGAACTTGATATGTGCATGTATACCATCATGAATAAAATTGAAAAGAGGATACAATACATATGTGAGGGTTATTCTTGCGCCACGCCTTACTCTCCTCTGTAAGGTGGCCACGCGCGAGGTCGGCAAAAAATCTCACAGACATGATGACTGTTGCGTAAACAATTAAGGAAAATAGATAGGGTGTGAGAGTGTGATTACTTAATCAACGAATAGTCGGGGCGGCGCGGTGAGGTCGAGAAAGCGCGGGGAGGCGCGGAGAGGTGACAGCGATGGTTCCTAAGGGGAAGGAGGGAGGTGGAGGCGTTTACTTGGCGGCGGAGGGGGCGGGGAGGGAGGCAGTGGAGGTGAACAGCGAAGACGGCGATGGCGTCAAAGCGACGCTCAGCAGGAAAGCTCGTCTCCTATTCCCCACATCTCTTTTAGCTTTGTGATTTTCTCCATTTTGCTTTGGTTCACTGTTGATATCACACATCACTAAACTTAGAGTGCATTCACTTGATAACTAAATCATTCATTTGCCCAGAAAATAATCAAATTCTTCCTTATGATTCCTGAGGAACACGCTGAAGACACCACATATTCATTCATTCTCACGGTTGAGCACACAAGATAATATTTATTCACATATATGAACACAGATAAATTTCATTCGTTAACACAATACAGTAAAAAACACAAAAAAAGTACAAGAAGGCACAAGAAAAGAAAACATCAACTAGAAACAACAAAGAAAAACTAAATCATCATCATCAACCTCCTCCTCCTCCGGTGGCAACTCTGGCGCCGGTGCAACAAGAGTCTGGTTGCTCCGGTTGCACCAACAGTGCAATCCCGAGACCGAGGTTCCTCTCTGTTGCCGCCACAAGGTTATTGCGGCCCTCGGTGCCGATCACCTGGGTCATCCTCTCGAACAGAATGTCAAAAAGATCGGCCACTCCCATGAGGGCGTAGAGGTAGTAGCCGATGGTATCCGTTCCAGTAAATACTGGAAGGAAACCTAGACCCAAGGAACTCATGGCGCGATATGTACTATTGTACACCTCTTGCGCCATAATGAGGCGCTGCTCGGTGTTGAGACTCTCAGGGGAGCTGCAGCATAGTTTCTTGCAGGGTGGCTCCCTCAGCAGGCTTGGCGGCGGAATGTTCGTCATGGTGGTGGTGGGTCATCGGCGCGGAGAAGACGAAGAAAAAGAAACAGATGCAAAAGGAGATATGCGCTTGTGGAGAACTGACGGGTGATGGCGCGTCTTATATAAGATATGTGTGTTGTCGACGATGGAGCGGTTGGTTTCGCGCGCATTGATTGGATGATGGGACACATCGATATAGCCTCGGGGAAACGAAAGGTCGCGTACGCCGGTCGCACACGTCTCTGCACCACCGTCGCCAAAATCAAGTTCTCTATAGTCCTCGTGCCGCGTGTCTCTCTTTTAACAATGGAAGACGCACCATCACCCCTAGCGCGTCTCGCTTTAGTCTCGCAAGTCGCACGTTTATCTCCCACGTCTCTTCGCCAACTGTGCTCCTTTACTAATCCACCAACTCAAGTGCGACCACTGCCTTTGTTCGTTATCAATGTATAAGTAATGTATTTGTTTTGATTATCAATGTATATAATAGATTCTGATTTGCAAACTCTTGAAACTGCAGGAACTGTGGTTGACACTAGCATTTGCCATCCCAGTGAGTTTGATTTCTACCTCTACAGCCATGCTGGAATCAAGGTATCTATGCGATAATTGGTGTTGCTCGCACGAGTTTTTCATATCAGGCTATTAATGCATCCGTGGAATGTAAATTGTTTGTTTTTTTAGGGGACAAGCACACCAGCTCACTACCATGTCTTTATGATGAGAACAATTTCTCTGTAGATGCTTTGTAGATGCTCACCAACTTTATGTGCTACAAGTAAGCTCGGTTTTCCATTCACTAACAGTTTCTGCGTTTATTACCATTGTATAGCAATTTTTTCCATAGCCTTCAGATATTTGCTCCCTTATGTGACTGTTTAAGCGAATGTGACTGCAATTTGATAATGATTTATATGATTTCAGTGATTTTACTGAATTTGAGGATGTCTCAGTCGGAGTATTAGAGACTATAAAAGCTCATCCTTAATAAAGTCATTGATCGGGAGAATTTTCATTACGGTATACAGGATTAGATGATAACAGTTATGATGTGTGTAATTAGTTTTTTTTGTAATCAGGATGAACAGGGGGCATTCTTTGTGTAATTAGTATACTTGATAACCACAATTGACACTTTTTCATATTTGATTGGTCAATATAATTTAAGGTGTGATCTTTTTGGCTATACATATGTTCATGTATGTGTATGTTGTTGACACTGGCAATGCGGCTGCCAAATCGTGGCTAGCTCCAGGATGCAGCCGGCGACCAAGATAATAAGAGGTAGGGCACCTAATAGGAGACTTTGTATGTAAACAATCCGCGACGAGTTGTAACAAAGATCGTCTTGGATTACCTAAATAAAGGAAAGAAGCTTCCTTAAAGCCTATCTCAAATAAGTCAACAAACTTGTGACGTGCTACTATAAAGCACATCTCGTATTAGTCAATAAATTTGCGACGCGCTATATTAGAGCTTGTCTCACATATATGCTGATGGGCGACTCGCGCGACTCACGTCTCCAATAACCCCGTAAAGCACGTCTGTTATGACTCAAAGAAACGACACACTCTATTTTTGAGCTTGTCTCGCACTTAGGCTAATCAGCGACCCGCCAGCCGCTCGTCTCTGATGACAACGTAATGCGATTCGCGACAACAGAGACACAATGTTTGTTCGTCTCTCTTCTTCGTTTGGGCACGTCGACTCGGATGAGCCTTTCTTACGTAGTGAGATGAACAGTAATGGTAGCCTAAAGGCGTCGTTTGAAATACCAGATTATGTTTTGCCGGGTGATATTGCAGGAGCAGGCCTTATATAGGTTTGATTTTGCAGGAACATTTGAAATATCGGGCGTCGTTTGGAATACCAGACAGGTGGCTCCTATCGCACAACCGCTTGTAATATTGTAAATTATCACAGATGGTTTATACAACCGCCTGTGATAATCAATATTTTTTTACAGACGGTTTTTTGTTGTGAAACACCTGCGATATAGTACATTATCACAGGAGGTTCGTACCACAGTCAGCCTGTGATAGTCCATATCCTGTCACAAACGGTTTTTAGTTACGGACCGTCTGTGATATGTTATTATCTCAGACAGGTTTTAATGCATTTTACATCACACACGATTTTTTATGGACCGTCTGTAAAAAATTGGGAAGTGCCTTCGACAATACTTTTTGTAGTAGTGGATCTGTCCTTAGGCTCCAAAATATTGCAAGAATGATCTTCGGTATTTTCATTGCCTGTTTCCATGTGTTCCTCCCAAGTTAGCACGTCATCAGGTCCTCTATTGCTCTCACAACCTCGTCTTTCTCTATTTGGCCTCTTAACGCTTGCGTTTTGCTACGTAAGAAGTAAGGTCCAAGTAGCGGTCACTGCTGACTGCTGGCCGGCAATAGTGGCAATCGTATAAATTGACGCAAACTTGGATTATGTTGTAATAAGAAGATTAGCTTGCAACTTATTATGTGATTAAGTTTGTTGTATGATTAATAAATTTTGTCATATTAACTATATTTTGAACCATTTAGTGGCTAGTATAAGGTGGTCAATGTATTCTGTGGGCCACGTATTTAGGTGATTATTACATTTCTAAATTTATTTTTGTTACAATTGTAATCATATGTGGATAGTATTTTTATTTTATCTCACCAACTTTATATATGTAGCTTGTTATAAGTAGGAACCACACCTAGTCAAACATGTGTTTCAAAAGTTGTCCTCTCGTTGATTGTGTTTATGTGTTCACAACTGCCGGTAGTAAAAGGATACACTACCAGCATTCTTAGAAGTATAACCACGTGCCCCTCCCTGTGTAATGCATGTTGAATTCAATTACAAGTCCAAGGAAATGACGTAGGGTTGGTCCTTTTCGTCATGGGTATATCTACAGAAGTTTTATTGAGTACTTTTTCACGTGTGCGTGTGCATGTCTCTAGTGCTATTTTTAATGTAGTGGACGACTACCATTTCTTCTGCCCTTCCAGACTCACTCTCAGGGCACATTCTTGTAACCCCTACAAATGGCACGTGGCACATTTTTGTGACTAGTGGTCCAACCGAGCAGGCTCGAAGCCTCGAACCCATGTCCGCTCGTGGAAGTAGTTTGCATCCAACTAAGTGACGCTTTGTGCTAAGTCGTGGCATACTGTAGCTAAGACAAAGATTGTACTCACTCGGTTTCGAAATATTTAACGCTGGTTCGTCAAATATTTTGAAACCAAAAGAGTAATACGTTTTTGATAAGAGAATTTTATTAAAATTCATATTAGTTTCTAATACATCTTACATAAAAGCACACAACTGACTTCTGCATCTTTTTATGTACAAGGCCAAATTAAAGGAAAACAAAAATTACAGATATACTAGTAGTAATCAATTCGAAGAATAGATCGTTCATGTGTCTGAAAAAAAGTCCCTGCCCACCACCTCCAAACATCTGCGGCATATCCTCGAAGTAAGCTTCTAAAGAGAAGTCCGGATTCGAAGCCGATGTGTAGCTATAAAAATATCTTGCAAAGAGAAAGCCACTTCTTCGTTCAAATACAATACCATTTCTATGATGCCAAATCACCAATAAATGCAGCAGCACGCTCAATACAGCAAGTGGTTTTATTTCTTTAGTGATTCCCTATAGGCAAGTATATGAAACATATTTACGACACTATGAGATGGGGTAAGATTAGTCGCCACTGTAAGATTCTGAGGATTGGTGCTTAGATCCTAATGGCGATTAGAGTGCGGCCTAAGGGTATGGACAGACGCACCTGATTATGTTGAAGTGCATGAAAGGGGAGAGGGATCCACACCTAAGATCGTACCTTGCTGTGAGGATGATGTCATGGAGTTGATCAATGCAGCACACCAAACCGGCGTAGCCTTCAGAGAGGACCTTCTCCGACCTTCTCCTCACCGATCGGAGGTGCTTGGGGTTGGGACACTAGGAGGGACGATTAAGAAATTAATCCCTTAGGTTAAGATTCATCTGAGGGGGTGTCGTGCTATTTATAAGGGAAGGAGCGGCCGAGTGGGCCTCCCAACTGAATCGGTTGGGGGTGTCCCGATCAGACATAGTGGGGGCTAATTAGAGATTTAGTTGGTTACTTAATTAACCAACTACTAATCTCAATTAACTAAGATAATCCGTGTTCAACTCTAACATTCTCCCCCTTGAGCACGAAACTAATGAACTTAGCAACACAAAACTGAATTTAACGTATATCTCCTTATGCTTGATATAAAGGGCACGACGGATCGAATACAGCCAATTACGTACTGCTTGACTCGACGACCACGTTACACCTCACACTTAGAAATATACACTAATTTTGAGTTTGGCCCCTAAGTATCCAGAAGATCATAGGTTCTTCCTTAAACTCATGTGTGTTATGTGTTCACGAAACACATTGGGTAGAAGTCCCTTTGTATGTGGTATCATGAGGATTCGAATGAATCTGATTGCTCAATTATTAATGCTTAGTATGTTCCTTGATTTACTTCTTTTGCAACACACTACTGACGTCAATGTGTTTGGCGACTCATTTGACTTGTTACCTCAGAAGTACGTGATCTTAGGTGGTTCTATGCTGTCAACCACACTTAGCCCGGGTTTTCATATGGTGTCTGCTCAGTGGCCTCATCACTAATTTAGTATACATCATCCACGATGTAGTGACTTTAGGTTTGAAGCTAGTTCCTCAACAAAGCTCGTACTACGACTATTATTTTGCTAATGAGGATTTTACTACACATCTCGCAGAAACATAGTCTTAGTAATCCATGGCTTATAGTATTACGCAATCCTTCTGGTAGTGCCCTTCTTGCTTGCAAAAGTAGCACATATTTTTGTCCATCTTCACATTCTGTTAAAAAAAATGTGTCCATGAAATTTTATTCTTGCCCTTATGATTTCCATTAGAGCTCCTGACAGGGTTAACAACACTAAGGAACTTAGTGGAGCTAGCAAACTGTCTCTCAATCTCATTGAGGTACTGAGTAGCAGTGTCATATTCAGAAATTGCTTCTCGAATAGCCTTAGTCATGGAACCCTTAATTATTAATAAAAGCAACTTATTTGAGTGGTCCCACTTACCTAGCTCATTCTCATACATGTGCACGAGACTAAGGAATTATCTCTTCCTCAACTCAAAAGACTCATCACTCTCTCCAGTCATAGGCATAGGAACCTAAGGCTTAGTAGGGCAAGGACTAATCAGGGCCACATCTAATTTGGAGACTGCCAAAGCAATCCTCAATTTCTCTCTCCATGAGTCATAATTAACTTCGTTAAGAGGCTCAATAGTAGAGAGGTAACTGAGTGTTGAACTGATAATGGAGGAGTCATCTGAATGAAAAACTGAGTAACATAAGTGAATGCATAATAAAACTTAGTAATAAACTAAAATCATAGGAAATTTTGTCTTTCACGTTGGCTACTCGAACAAAAATTTCTATTATACTAATGTAAAAAACTTAGGAAGAAGAATCATCATATTTTGTCTTTCAACAAAATATGAGTTTCGCTGATTAACTTATTAAAACATAGCAAACTTTGTCTTTCGCGTTGGCTAGTCGAACAAAAGTTTATATGAACTAATTTACACAACTTAGACAAGAATAATATTCATATTTCGTCTTTCAACAAAATACGATATTCACTAATTAACTTATGAAACATAGTAAACTTTGTCTTTCATGTTGGCTACGCAAATGAAGTTTTCTATGTACTTAGTAGAAATGTTATCTTTGTCTTTCACGTTGACTACTCGAACAAAAATACAACATTCATAACTTAGGGCATGGCAAAAAAAAAAATTTCATGTTGGCTACTCAAGTAAATTTTTTCATGCAACTTAATGACTTAGAACATAGTAATTTTATCGTTCATGTTGGCTAATTAACAAAATTACTATAAAACCGAATAAACTGAAAGCATAGTTAAGATTTGTTGTTCACGTTGCCTACTTAACAAAAATCACCATGCAAAATTGAATAAACACAACGGAAGATTATTTACTAAGTGGGCATGCCTAATTTGTGAAATAAAAATTGCACAATATATTCAACTGAGAATAAACTTAAATTCATCAAAAATAATGAATTACAAAGTAACGAAATAAATAAAAATAGAAATCAAAAGTACCATACTACTTAATTATTTTCTATCTATTTAAGCTAAGGTCTAAAATTTATTTTAGCCCATACTAAAATCACTACAAAATAAAATGCCCACTTTTCTAAATTTATGGATTATAGTTCATGATTAAAATTCCATAACTGACTGCAATACAATTTTGTTTTCTGAAAACCAGAAAACAATAATTTATTTTTCTGAAAACCACAAAAATACTAATTTTATTTTCTGTAAAATAGAAAATACTAAAGGAAAATAAATTGCCCATGAGGCTCTAATGTTGGCCCAAGGCCAACTGAGAAAATACTAAAAAAATTTAGATGGCCCAAAAGTTGGTACCATCCCACTAAGAGGAATAGACCCAAAAGCCCAATCTGATATTTTTATGAAAATCCACGAAAAATAAAAATGATACTGGCCCGTGAGCACAGCCCGATAGCTAAATAGGCCCAAGGCCCTTATACTAAAATTTCGTGGAAAATCCCTAAAAAAGAAAAGGAAAATGTGGCCTCACTGGCCCAGTCCCCCCTAATGCAGCCCACGGCCTGCTAAATAAATCTGAGAAAAACTCAGCTAATTAGAAGGGCAGCCCAACTGGCCCAGCCGAGCACCCGCTCGGCACGCGCCGCCTAAGGATGGTCGTAGGATCAACATCTAACGGCCAAGGGATAACTGAACACGTAGGCTGGTTAAATACGGTACGTCGATCATGAATCGGACAGCAAAAAAATGGTGAACCAAAGTACTTAGTTGGTTTCCAGTGAAACCCTTTGAGCTGTCCCCGATCCCCTTCTCCCCCCCCCCCCCCCCCCCCCCGTGACGGCGCGACCGACAGAGAGGAAAGAGCGATCGACACAGCGTGCTTCTCCAGCGCTGCCGCATTCATCATGCCGACGAGCATGGTCACTATGGGGTGGCTAGCCGTCCGTGGATGGTCCGCTTGCCAGAGGCCTCGGATAAGGGGAGCCCCATCGCCTAAGGTTAGGGTTTTGGCCGCGAACCCTTGGGTTCCGGTGAGCCTACCTGCGGTGAGGTGCTAAGTCCCGGTGGCACCGCCGTCGTCCTACTCGCTGGCGCCCGCGCTCACCGTTGGGTAAACGCGTCGCCATTGAGCGGATCGATGCGGTGCGGAGAGCCGGCTGAGGGTGCCTCAGTGAGCTCCAACAAGGAGCTTTCCGGTGCGGTAGCCCGACAGCTCCTCCGGCGAGGTGGAGGCCCAGCGGAGGAGATAATCGGTGCAAGACTGAGGTAAGTAAAACTTTGTCCCCTTTTCCATAATCTGATTTGCTCTGATTTGATCACAATTTGAATGTAATTGTGAATCTGATTTTGGATTAGGAAACCTAATCCCCTAATTTCTTTTGGTTCTTGTTTGATTCAACTCGAGATTGAATTTGAGTTTGAATCCTGATTTCACCTCCTTCTGAAATCCGTGGTACTGAATCTTAGTGATCAACTAAGATCAATCTGAGGGGTGAACTAGTTGGCCGAATCCCTAAACCAATTAGGGTTGGCTCTAATGCCATTGTAAGATTCTGAGGATTGGTGCTTAGATCCTAATGGTGATTAGTGTGCAGCCTAAGGGTGTGGACAGAGGCACAGAGGCCTGATCATGTTGAAGGACATGAGAGGGGAGAGGGATCCACACCTGAGATCTTACCTTGATGTGAGGATGACGCCATGGAGTTGATCGATGCAGCACACCAAACCGGCGTAGCTTCAAGGGAGGACCTTCCCCGACCTTCTCCTTCTCACCAATCGGAGGTGCTTAGGGTTGAGACACTATGAGAGAAGATTAAGAGATTAATCCCTTAGGTTAAGATTCATATGAGGGGGATGTCGTGCTATTTATAAGGGAAGGAGCGGTCGAGGGGGCCTCCCAACCGAATCGGTTGGGGGTGTTCCGATCAGACACCGTGGGGGCTAATTAGAGATTTAGTTGGTTACTTAATTAACCAACTACTAATCTCAACTAACTAAGATAAACTGTGTTCAACTCTAACAGCCACTTGAGCAACTTGTCATGCCAAACTTGCAAAATGACATTCAAAGAATAAATGCTTATTTGTTTCTTTTTTGCTACAAAAGCAGCATATAGCACTTCCTTCCCAAATATGTTTGATCAGATTATCCTTCGTAAGAACCATCCCTTTTTTAAAATACCAAAGGAAAAAATTTATTTTCATCGGAGCTTTAAGACTCCATATTCTCTAGTTTAAATTTGGTACATCCGAGTGTATTAAGATCAAGTAACATGATTTCACTGAGAATTGATACTATGGACTAAATTACACTAAAATTCATCTCTTTCATGATGCAGAGCAACATCAACTAGTCGTGTACGCAATGCATCCCACGTTACTACATGGATCCTATAAGATTTCAGCGCCATGAAAAGTTATGCTACGGAGTGGTAAGAACATCCGACACAGTTGCCTATTTATGACGAACTACATTATATAGACACAAATATTATTCCTTCAAAGTGGATGTACCTAACCATATATCTTCTCAAAATCTAATTTGTGTGTCATCTTCGATTTTGAAAGTTCCAAACCAAAGAAAATCTTGTTTTATCTTAATCAATCCGGGCTGAAGATGAGAATCCCCAGCTTTCCAATAGGCTGAAGAAAGTGTTTTTAATCCCCAATATTTGTTTTATATCGATTGTTCTCAAGTATCATCCCTTGTTAGAAGTCTATAGTCATTTACTTTGTAAGACTCTGTTTTGAATATCTAAATATAGGATGCCGAAGCCTGCTTGATCCCTTGGCTGACATATGATGTTCCATTTCGCTAAAACGACATTTCCGCTTCTCTTCTTGTTGTAAGAAGAACCTTGATCGCTAACACCTTGATATAAGGAAAGAAAGACAACATATACATATGAAGGTTAAGAGAGCTCATTTTAGAAATAAAGAGATTCAACTATAAAGATGCGATATAAAGGTATTCAACTTTGGTACTCAATGTATTTGCTTGCGAGCTGTTCTTAGGCTCCAAAAAATGGTCTTTCCATGTGTTCCTCCAAGCACGTCATCAGGTCCTTTGTTTCTCACACAATCTCGCCTTTTTCTGGAAGATTTGATATTTATTTGGCCGCTTGCGTTTTCCTAGGTAAGCAGCAAGGTGCTAGTAGTGGTCAATGCTGGCTGCTGGTAGGCAATATTGGCTTGTCGTATTTTTTTTGCAGTAGGTTTCTTTGCTCTAGGTTGTGGGTTGTTTCTAGTATATATATATTGTGGTGTGTGTGTTAATTCTTTCAATACTTAGGTTAGCCTAAGTGCTGCGGTTTGTCACTTTAAACAATTATTTCTCTTAATGGTGTTGGGAAGTACCGGACTTGTCCGGTAAAGACCGGACTAGTCCGGTTTTGTCCAGTAAGGGTAACCGGACTAGTCCGGATCCTTAGAGGACTAGTCCGATATTGTCCAGTAAGAGTAACCGGACTAGTCCGGACCCTATACGGACTAGTCTGATTTTTCAGTAACTGTCAGTTTGAACTCGAAATTGACATGTGTTCTAATTGAAAGGACACAACCCACCGAATTTTGAGTCTCTGATCGGGAGACTCAATAATTCTTAAGGGTGGAAGGCCCCCTCTTGTGTCTCTTGGTCAACTATAAGAAGAGGGTCAAGTGTGTGATCAAAGGAGGCTTAAGGGCATACACTCATACACACTTGAACACTCTAATCCACTCAGAATCCGATCAAGATATCAGGAGAAGAACAAGGGGAAACGCCTCTCGTCGTCGTTCTTCTTGCGGCCTCGCCTTGTTGGCTAGATGGCTGCATCGTCAAGCAACAAAAAAGATGGAGGAGAAGATATTATTGATGTTCTTGTGCTATTTGAGAGATAGCACTTGGTGTTCATGTTGTAATCAGATTTCTCCATGTAATTCGAGATGATTTAGTGGCTATTTGATCTTTGGGCTCTCTCTCTTGATTTTTAACAATGGTATCAGAGCGTTTAGACCATTAATCATTTCGAATTGATTTTTGATCGAAGCTTTTCGCTGAAAGTTTTGAAGGTCCGGACTTGTCCGGTCTAAGGGCCGGACTAGTCCGGTGTGCCACAGTTAAGTGGCTAGGTTTTCGGATCAGGGCGTTTTGACGCGTTCATCTGATTGAAAACCAATTAAGCACTTTGGATTGAAATCCATTGTGAAAATTATGTTGATTTGGTAAGATGGTAAGATTAAGATTCCCTTTTGGGTATTTTAACATTTTTTCCAGTTTTTTATATGAAACTTTTCCGGGGTTGTTCGTACTAGTCCGGAATAGTACGGACCAAACTCGAAAAGTTCAATAAAGAACGGATCAAATGTTTTTGATGGGACCGGACTTGTCCGGCGTATGGACCGGACTAGTCCGAAAACCATACTGTAAGAGTTCGGACTAGTCCGGCCATGTGAGGACTAGTCCGTGCTATACAATTAAGTTTGCTTATTAAATTAAGCTTCCGCTATGAATTAAGTTTATTGTCATAGCAATTTGGTCGAGTAACCAAAGCGAAAGATAAATTGCTATGTCAATTTAAGTTGCATGAAATTCCATTGAGTAACCAAAGTGAAAAATAGAATTATCATGATTTTAAGTTTTATTAATGTCATTATTGGCCGAGTAACCAAAGAGAAAGGCATTAATGACATTTTCCTTTCTAAGTACATAGTAATTTGGTCGAGTAACCAAAGCGAAAGATAAATTACTATGTATTTCAGTTGTTCTTCAATATTCAGTTTCAATGTCATTATTGGCTGAGTAACCAAAGCGAAAGGCATTAATGACATTCTTTTTGTAAGAACATAGTAATTTGGTCGAGTAACCAAAGCGAAAGATAAATTACTATATTGATTTTCAGTTATTCTCAAATGTTGAGTTTTGGTCGAGTAACCAAAGTGAAAGATAAAACTCATCATTTTCTTGTGGTTAACATCTATGCATTCTTCTTGATTTTGGTTTTTTGATTATGAAGGTTCCTCCAATGCTAATTCAGCACTGAGTTTCATCGCTTCTGTTGATCCACTCAATGGAAGCAATTATGGGAGATGGCGAGAGAAGTTGGAGATTGCTTTGGCAGTCTCTGAGATAGACTTGGCTCTCACTACTCCATATCCGGTTGCACCGGTTGAACCAGTAAGAAATGCTGATGAAACTCAGGAAGCCTTTGCCGTGAGGACAAAGGAATATACTACTGAGTTATTGGCTTATGACATTGATTGTTATAAGTGGAAGAAATCAAACAGGAAATGTTTGATGGTAATTAAGGGCACTATCACTGAGGCCATTCGGGGAGCAATCCCTGAATGTGAAACTGCTGTTGAGTACCTCCAAAGGATAGAGAATCAGTTTACTGGTTCTTCTAAGGCCACTGCAAGCACTCTTATCAAGAGGCTTGTTACTGAAAAGTATCGTGGAGGTGGTGTGCGTGAGCACATATTAAGGATGACAAATATGGCTGCAAAGCTTAAGTCTATGGATTTGGGGATTAAAGCTGAGTTCATTGTGCATCTCATCATTGCCTCACTTCCTAAGGAATTTGAGACTTTTGTCATCAACTACAACTCTCAACCTGAACTATGGAACATAGAAAAACTCATGGCTATGTGTGTTCAGGAGGAAGAGAGGATTAAGTCCCTTCACGGTTATGATGCTATTAATTACGTGAAGGGAAAAGGTAAGGCTAAGAAGAATTATTCTTCTAAGCAATCTTTTAAGTATCATGGTTCATCTCACCATGATAAAGATAAGGGTAAGTTTCCACAAAGCCATCCTTACAATAAGGATGTGAAAGTGGATAAAGATTAGTGCCGTTTTTGTTTAGACAAAGGTCACCATCAGAAGGATTGCATTGACTTCCTTAAATGGTGTTGCAAAAATGGTAATGACTTTGTGACCTTTGTTGATGAATCCCTGCTTTTAGATTATACACCATCTTCTTGGTGGATTGACTCAGGTGCCACTGTGCACGTTTGCAATTCGTTGCAGGGGTTAAATATGAGGAGGACCCTAGAAAGAGGGGAAAGGGCCATTAAAGTTGTTGATGGCCGTGAAGCTGAAGTGAAAGCCATTGGAGATTATCCATTAGTATTAAGAAATGGATTTGTACTTACACTTCAGGATGTGTTATATGTACCCTCTTTAAGTAGAAATCTCATCTCAGTGTCATGCTTAGATGATGATGGTTATGTTTGCCAGTTTGGCAAAGACAGATGTGTAATTAAGTATGATAATAAGATGGTTGGTGTTGCCATAAGACAAGGCATGCTATACTTATTATCTATGCATGATGATGTTAATGTTGTAAGCGACAATCAGTTTTCCTCACATCAGGGTAAGCGTAAGAGAATCGATTCCGAAATGTCTTCGAAATTAAGGCATTGTCGCTTGGGCCATATTTCGAGAGGGAGAATTGAACAATTGATTTCACAATCGATTCCTCCCCATTTGGATTTTTTGGATTCAGAAGAATGCATAGACTGCATTAAAGGAAAGTTTGTTAAGAAAATTAAGAAAGGTGCCATACGCAGTGCGAGAATTTTGGAATTAATCCATACGGACATTTGTGGTCCATTCCCCGTAGTATCTGTTGATGGTTTTGATTCATTCATAACCTTCACGGATGACTATTCTCGCTATGGCTATATTTATCCAATTAAAGAACGCTCTGAAGCGTTGGATAAATTTAAGATATTTAAGACTGAAGTTGAAAATCAGCACAATATTAAGATTAAAGTGGTAAGATCCAATCGTGGTGGTGAGTACTACGGTCGTCATACCCCGTATGACCAAGTTCCTGGACCGTTTGCTCGGTTCCTACAGGAGAATGGCATAGTCGCCCAGTATTCCACACCGGGCGAGCCTCAGCAAAATGGAGTAGCGGAACGGCGCAACCGTACGCTAATGGACATGGTTAGATCCATGTTAAGTCAATCAGATTTGCCGGTTAGCTTATGGATGGAGGCATTAAAAACCGCCGTTCATGTGCTAAATCGAGTTCCTACTAAGTCGGTGCCCAAAACACCGTATGAGTTGTGGACAGGACATAAGCCCTCATTAAGTTATATGCATATATGGGGCTGTCCCGCTGAGGCAAAATTGTTTAACCCAAACATTGGTAAGTTGGATTCTAAGACAGTAAGTTGCCATTTTATTGGCTATGCAGAAAAGAGTAAGGGATATCGTTTCTATTATCCAGAATGATATACTAAGTTTATAGAAACAAGGCATGCCGTCTTTTTAGAGGATGCCATGATCAGGGGGAGTACGGTAAGACGAGAAATTAATCTTGAAGAGAAGCGGGTTTATGTACCCACTCCTATGATTCAAGAACCATATTTCTCATTACCTACTGCTGTTGAATCATCAGTGCCTATTGGTAATGATTCAACACATGTTGTTAGTTCTCCATTGACAATGGAATTATTAAGAGAGGTTGAGCATTTTCAGCCCGTTGTCACTGATAATGAAGAGCAACAACAGCCTCAAAACGAGGATAATGTGCAATTAAGAAGATCTCAACGAGAAAGAAAATCGGCCATTCCGGACGATTATGAGATCTATTTGAGTGAGGCAATTCAAATGGAGGGTGATCCCACCACATTTGAAGAAGCTATGAGAAGTCCTCAATCATCTGAATGGCGTAAAGCCATGGAGGATGAAATGAGGTCTATGGAAACAAACAAAGTCTGGGATTTAGTTGAGATTCCTAATGGAGTCAAAACAGTAGGCTGTAAATGGGTCTACAAAATTAAACGTGACTCCAAAGGGAATATTGATAAGTTTAAAGCCAGACTTGTGGCAAAAGGCTTCACTCAAGTAAGGATTCGTTCAGAATCATTATGGCATTAGTTGCACATTATAATTTAGAATTACATCAGATGGATGTAAAGACGGCGTTTCTCAATGGTGATCTATATGAGAACGTCTATATGACACAACCGAAAGGTTTTGTTATTAAGGGTAAGGAACATATGGGATGCCACTTAAGAAAGTCCATTTATGGACTTAAACAAGCATCAAGGCAGTGGTATCTCAAGTTCGATGAAACAGTAAGAAAGTTTGGGTTTAAAGAAAATGAGGAGGACAATTGTATTTATGCTAAGTTTAAGAGCGGGAAATTTATTTTCCTCGTGCTTTACGTAGATGATATACTACTTGCAAGTAGTGATGTCAATCTACTATCAGAAACTAAGAAGTTTTTGTCCTCTAATTTTGATATGAAAGATCTTGGTGAAGCATCCTATGTATTGGGCATAGAAATTCACCGAGATAGAAATAAGGGGGTATTAGGCTTATCACAAAAGGCATACTTAGAGAATGTACTGAGAAAGTACAGTATGCATAAAAGTAAGCCTTCGCCTGCTCCGATTGTCAAGGGCGATAAGTTTGGGAACTTTCAGTGTCCCAGGAACCAATATGAGATCGATCAAATGAAGTCGGTTCCATATGCTTCTGCTGTCGGAAGCCTTATGTATGCTCAAGTTTGTACTCGTCCTGACTTAGCTTATGTGACCGGAATGCTTGGCAGATATCAGGCCAATCCAGGGATTGATCACTGGAAGGCAGTTAAGAAAGCATTAAGATATGTGCAAGGCACAAAAGGCCTCATGTTAACGTATAGTAAGTCAGACCCACTTGAAGTAGTGGGATATTCAGATTCAGATTTCGCGGGTTGTGTGGATACTAAGAAATCCACGTCAGGTTATATATTCACCCTCGCGAATGGAGCCATTTCGTGGAAAAGCTCCAAACAAACCGTCACTGCATCGTCCACAATGCATGTCGAGTTTGTTGCATGTTATGAGGCCACTGGGCAGGCTGTTTGACTTAAGAAATTTTTACCTGGTCTTAGAGTGGTCGACAGCATTGAAAAACCACTTAAGTTATACTGCGATAATGAGCCCGCAGTATTTTACTCTCACAACAATAAGTCGAGTGGTGCTGCCAAACACATCGATATTAAGTTTTATGTTGTGAAAGATCGAATCCAGGATCATACCATAAGTCTTGAGCATATAAGTACCAAGCGTATGCTTGCGGATCCGCTAACAAAAGGTCTTCCACCCAGCGTGTTCAGTGAACACGTAGCCGGTATGGGTTTAAGGGAGAGCCTATGATCACTGGATATGTAGGGGCCAAGTAAGAGTAAGGTTCATTTTCAAGTGTGAGATGTATTGTGGTCTTCGAGTCCAACAATACGTAAATGGTTGTTGTGATGCGTCGTGCCCTATATGTCAAGCATAAGAAAATGGGCACTAAGTTTAGTATTAAGTAAGTTGGTAAGTTTCAGATTCGAGTTCAAGGGGGAGAATATTGGGAAGTACCGGACTTGTCCGGTAAAGACCGGACTAGTCCGGTTTTGTCCAGTAAGGGTAACCGGACTAGTCCGGACCCTTAGAGGACTAGTCCGATATTGTCCAATAAGGGTAACCGGACTAGTCCGGACCCTATACGGACTAGTCCGATTTTTCAGTAACTGTCAGTTTGAACTCGAAATTGACATGTGTTCTAATTGAAAGGACACAACCCACCGAATTTTGAGTCTCTGATCAGGAGACTCAATAATTCCTAAGGGTGGGAGGCCCCCTCTTGTGTCTCTTGGTCAACTATAAGAAGAGGGTCAAGTGTGTGATCAAAGGAGGCTTAAGGGCATACACTCATACACACTTGAACACTCTAATCCACTCAGAATCCGATCAAGATACCAAGAGAAGAACAAGGGGAAACGCCTCTCGTTCTTCTTGCGGCCTCGCCTTGTTGACTAGATGGCCGCATCGTCAAGCAACAACAAAGATGGAGAAGAAGATATTATTGATGTTCTTGTGCTACTTGAGAGATAGCACTTGGTGTTCATGTTGTAATCAGATTTCTCCATGTAATTCGAGATGATTTAGTGGCTATTTGATCTTTGGGCTCTCTCTTGATTTCTAACAAATGGAACACACGTGAAGGCGCATTCTCAAAAATAAAAGGTTAAGTAGTGGTCAGGTGAGTGAAACTAATTCATTTTCAGCCGACCGACCATCACACACGATCAACATCTGATGGAGGAAAAAACATCTTTGCCCTCTCACCGTTGAAGAGACAGTTTCTCTCTCTAAACGCCAAATTTAAAAAAGATTTATTATCGAAAAAAATTTAAAAAGACTTGGAGTGTTGTTTCCTTAAAACGATCACCTGAATCTTAATTTCGTCCTTGATATTTCAAATAGGTCAATTTAGTCTCTGAATTTTACTTTTCAATTTATTTTCATCCTTATCCTAGTTAGCCATCCATATTATCATACATATCAGCTTTTGTGCCATGTCATTTCTAGATTATATATTTTTATGTATTTGCAAAATCTTTAAATTGTTACTTGGTGGAATGCTAATTAAGTAGCATATAATTTCATCATAATAATGATACCTGATGATAAATACTTGTAACTTACTGATATTTCTTAACCTACCACTACTAGAAAATGCATTTTCACAGGCGTCTCCTTATTTTTTTTACAGACGGTTCGTTAAAAGTTACGCCTGTAATGTCAAATGAGTTAAAATCGTCTGTGATAATATAATATCACAAGCGGTCCGTAACAAACACCCGCCTGTGAAAATGTATTGGTTTTCACAGGCGGTCCATAACGAACAACCGCCTGTGAAAATATAATGATTTTCACAGGCGGTTCGTAACAAAAAAACCGCCTGTGATAATGATGGCTCCTGATTTTTCCGTTGCTTCATCTCACATATCGCTCTTGGACTTCATATCTCCGCCTTTCGCTACTTATCGATCCAACGATACACAAGGGGTCATCTCTAATATATGTGTCTATAACAGAAGCAACACTGACACCTCACGTCCTTATCCCCAATCTCTGCCTCTCACCGTTCATCTCCCCAATCTCACCTCTCTTTCCTTCCTCCCCAACCTCGCTCTACTGCAGCTCCGCCTCATCGCTGAAGCGTCGGCAGCCCGCTTACGCCTTCTCGCCATCCTCCTATCGCGGAGGCCGCGCTCCTCGCCGACGCGGCAGCCACGCTCCTTGATCGTCGTGGCAGCCGTGCTGCTCATGCTCATTGTCGTCATGGCAACCATGCTCCTCGCCGTCGCGGCAGCCATGCTCCTCGTCCACCGCAGGTGTCTTGCTTGATACCGAGGGTCGCGGATCCAACCTTCAGTTGCAGATCCAGTCAAGATCGTTATTTTGTTGTAGCCCAGAAGTCGAGCTAGCACGAAGGTGGCGCTATCGAGCTCTGTGGGGAGGCATTGAAGAGCGGCTGCAACGACAACATCCCTTTCTTCATAGCGTTGAGCTGCTGCATGTGGTGCTGCACGTGATGGTTGTGATAGATTGTAATTTCTGCAATGTATTGCGTTGTAATTTCTGTTGTGTTTTTTTATTGCATCTCTGTAATGTAATTTTGTCTAAATCTTTTAGTCTTTTGTAGATCAAATTGTGTTAGCGCAAATGTTGTCTAAATGTTATCATTTCTTACCTTCTGATTACGACTAGTCACGAACACAATGCATAAGAAACATTCTAAAAACTGTCGATGATAATGTATTATCACAGGTGGTTGACAGTAAAAAACACAGTATGTGATAATACATTTTCACAGACGGTTTGCTATAAAAAACCGCCTGTGAAAATGCATTTTCACAGGCGGTCAGCAGTAAAAAACCGTCTGTGAAAATGTATTTTCACAGACGGTCATCAATAAAAAACCGCCTGTGAAAATGCGCTTTTACAGGCGGATTTTGCTCCCGCCTGTGCTAATCAATCATTTTCACAGGCTCTTCGTTACAGACGGTTTTTAAACCGTATGTGATCATATGTTTAGAGCCGCCTGCGATGAAGCCTTTTGTAATAGTGTACCTTCAAGACTTAAAATTTTGACAAAGTTTTCTACATGTGTAATATGATATAGGTTGTAAAAAAGGGGCACGCATACTCCTGTGCTCCTGTCTAAATACGCTCATGATAAATTAAATAATTACATTTTTCAATATGATAAAAAAACTATTATATTTTCCTAAGTGAGATGCCGTAGATGATTTGGTGTAGTGGCTGATGTGGCAATGCCAATATGGATGACCAGCTCGGACTAGGGACTAAAATTAACTGGTTGTCTGAATTTCATGGACAAAAAGTGACCCATTTAAGAGTTCAAGAAGCAAACTGAGGTTTGGTGAAAGTTCAAGGATGAAGGTGAGTATTCCGCCGAAAGATAAAAGAAAAGACTGGAATGACCGTCTAGTGGTCACAAGAGCAGAACTGTAGAAGTACTCGGCTCAACTGCCCACGGTTTGGTTGTCTTCTGCAGGAATTCAACTACCTCGTCGGCTCCAACTCCTATATATATATGTACAACCAAGATCAACAATGCATTCAAAAATCATAGAACACGATTCATAAATCAACTCGTTCTCCAATGGACTTGTCACTCCTGGCGCTCATCGCCACCGCTCTATCGGTCATCCTCCATCTCATCATCACGAGGGCCAAGAATCCACGGCCGGCCTGCCTGCCCCCGGGCTCCCTAGGCCTACCAGTGATCGGCCAGAGCCTCGCCCTTCTTCGCGCCATGCGCGGCAACACCGCCGAGCGGTGGATCAAGGACCGGGTCGACCGGTACGGCCCGGTGTCGAAGCTGTCGCTGTTCGGCACGCCGACGGTGCTCGTGACGGGGCCGGCGGCTAACAAGTTCGTCTTCTTGAACAGCGAGCTGGCGTTGCGGCAGCCCCGGTCCGCACAGCGTATCCTCGGGGAGAAGAGCATCCTGGACGTCGTCGGTGCCGAACACAAGCGCATCCGCGGCGCGCTAGCCGAGTTCCTGAAGCCGGACATGCTGCGGCTTTACGTTGGAAAGATCGACGGCGAGGTGCAGCACCACATCGCCGAGAACTGGGCCGACCGGGCGACCGTCACGGTGATGCCGCTGATGAAGCGGCTCACGTTCGACGTCATCTCGTTGCTGCTCTTCGGTCTCGATCGCGGCGCCCTGCGCGACACCCTATTCAGTGACTTCGCGCGCGTCTTGGAGGGTGTTTGGTCTGTCCCCGTGAACCTGCCGTTCACGGCGTTCAGCCGCAGCCTCAAGGCCAGCGCCAGGGCGCGCCGGATCCTGGCCGCCATCACGTGGGAGACGAAGGCCAAGCTGGAGCGCGGCGACGCCACGCGGAGCAGCGACCTCATCGCATGCCTGCTGAGCCTGACTGACGATGGCGGCGCGCGGCTGCTGAGCGAGGAGGAGATCGTGGACAACTCCATGGTCGCTCTCGTGGCCGGCCACGACACGTCGGCCACCCTCGTTACGTTCATGATCCGCCAGCTCGCCAGCGACGCGGACACCCTCGCGGCCATGGTCCAAGGTAATAAGAAATTTAAACCCCTCACCCAGATAAAGAACCGTCAATTCACAAGAACTGCTACTCTGACCGCGCGCCACTGTCATGTAGAGCACGACGAGGTTGCCAGAGGCAAGGAAGACAGCGAGGCCCTGACCTGGGAGGACCTGGCGAAGATGAAGTTCACGTGGCGTGTCGCGCTGGAGACCATGCGCCTGGTGTCGCCCATCTTCGGCAACTTTCGGACAGCTATGCAGGACGTCGAGTTCGACGGCTACACCATCCCCAAAGGCTGGCAGGTGTTCTGGGCGGCCGGCGTCACGCACCTGGACGCCTCCATTTTCCCCGAGCCGGACAAGTTCGACCCGTCCAGGTTCGAGAACCAGTCATCGGCGCCGCCGTGCTCGTTTGTGGCGTTCGGCGGCGGCCCGAGGATCTGCGTGGGCATGGAGTTCGTCAGGATCGAGACGCTGGTGGCGATGCATCACCTGGTGCGGCGTTTCCGGTGGAGGCTCTGCTGCAAGGAGGACACTTTCACCAGGGACCCCATGCCGTCGCCGCTGCACGACCTGCCCATAGAGATTGAGCAGAGGACCTATTCATGAATCCTGAGCATGGTCGGAATAGTAAGCAAAACGCCAGGATGCCTCTATCACGCAGTGTTGCACTAGAAAGATGTGGCACAACATCGGTTCACACGTGGATCCATGTTTCATGTCAAGTCGTCAAGTGTTGTCTCATTGTCGCAATAAGTCCAGGAAATCACTGGTGAATCTGAACATTTCCAACGGCTTTCTGCAGTACTAGTCACCAATCTTTCCGACACATTATCAGCACATGGCACTAGAGTTATTGAACTATTTAAAGAAACCGCAATATAAAAGTCGAGTCTATTGTCACTGGTGAATTGTTAGACTGATTGGTCTTCTATACATCGGACCTCTAAAGAAATATGGTCGGGCATTACAATGGTATTTAAATAATTCTCAAATTTACGGTTTCATTCACCTCTAAATCGAACATTTATATTAACTACCATCTATTTTATATTATTTCAAATAAATATATCGTATTTTTTATTATATCATATAAATACTTATATTTCACTAACAATATGTTCGAAATTCACAAACCACCACCAAATTCATTTTTTATTTTTCACGTCTTTATTTTGTTATCTTTTCCCTCTTTTCCTTTTTTTCCCTTTTTCTTTCTCTTCTTTTTTCCTCCTTTTTTCCATTTCCCTCCCCTCTTCTTTTTTCTTTAGTTTTACCTTCTTCCCTCTCTTCTTTTTTTCCGTTCCTTTCCTTTCCTCCTCCTCACTTCTTTCGCCTGCTGCTTCTCTCTCTTCCATCATCCGCTTCTCTCTTTTCTTTCTTGGGGCTACAGGGAAATACAAGTTATGGCGGGATCCCTACATCCTCTTCGATAGCGGTCGTCGCTTTAGTGGCGCACGCTGCAGCGTTGCTCACCGCTCTGGCTATCGTATTCGGCGCGGAGGGCACTTTAGCGGCGCCCAATGCGACCAACCTTAGCTTTTAAGTGCCGCAATATAAGAAACCACAATATATGTAAGAAAAATGAATTGCTCCTAAGCTGTAAATAAATCTTTCGGACTTTGGCTGCTCACATCAGCAAAGTCACTCTGCCGAGGAAAGCATAGCAGGCAGAGGTAGCAAGAGTAGGTGTTAGTTGGAGATTAAGATATTGGCATTGTACTGATGGTGAAATTGTTCCGAGGGCAGGAACTGTTTCGGCGGTGGGAATGTACCGTCCGTGTACCAAGCAATGCGCTATATAAGAGAAATGCAGGTGTTCCTCTTCCATCAGCTCAGCTACATCAAAGGGTGAGAGAGTGAGGCAAAGAGAGTGTGAGAGAGTAAGGAGTGTGAGAATAATTAGCTTTGAATGACCATTATGGGTCATGGTCTCATATATTTATAGAGAAATATTTATATAGAATGTTATATGTGTTCTAAAAATAGATGATTTCCTACTATATCTAAATATAGATTTCTATACTTAACATATTCTCTACCAAATCTACATCCAGCATATATGGCAATCTATCTGTCGGTACCCTACGTATCGGGTACTCCACGGTACCGCAAGAAGTGCAAGAGAGTTCTACATGTCAAAGTTGAAGGTTTCCTCAGGTCCCTCATGTCATATTACACCGGACCCGCATCCCTCATATGGGTAGCTCCAGGGATTGACACGTGTACTGTAAATCCGAAGCTAAACTCCCAACACAGGGAAGCTTCGCGATCTACACGTGTATAACAACCCCGGATCTAACCCCCGGCAGAGGGAAGCTCCGGTGCCGACACGTGTATAGCGGTTCCAGAACTACCTCCTCGCAAGGGGAAGCCTCGAAGCTGCCACGTGTGGAGCCTCCAGACCTTCATCACTAACGAATACATTGGCAGATCTACTTCAGCACGGACATTCAAGGGACAGTGAAAGTGGCAGTTACAAGACCTGATTACGTGTCGTCAATGCTATATTAATGACACACGATCAGAGCATTGTTAATAGAGGTAATGCAGCCATTAGGGCACGTTATCTCACTAATAACCATGCTTAATACTCCTAGACAGTGTATTAGGCTATTCAATACGCCAGGGCCACATGTCGGGCCAGACAACTGATGTAACGGTCAGTCCTTAGACTATAAAAGGATTGAGCTGCACGATACAGGGGGACACTCCAAGCTGAGCCATACACTAGCATACTAGCGGCACTCAATACAACAACACAAACCCCGTGGAGTAGGGTATTATGCTCAGACGGCCCAGACCACGTAAATCTCTTGTGTCACCGTCTTGTTCTTGATCTCTGCGTGCCCCAACCGCAACAAGAACCTCTACGGGCTACATTTGGTAGTACCGGGGAAGTGTCATTGCTACACTTTGACATTTGGCGCGCCAGGTAGGGGCACCGAGATCTCAAGATGGTGAATTCTGCCGCAGGATCTTCCAAAGGCAATCGCGCTGAACAACCTGCTGGAGGCAATCCCTCCAATGTGCAGCAGCTAGTGGGTACCATTGTTCCGGCAGATACTATGGCACCACAACCGACATCTGTTCCAGCAAACAATGCTGGACAACAAGATGGGGCATCTGCGTCGATCACTGCATCGACGAACAACAACCCTGAGCACGCGCTCATTGCCACGCGAGCTCTTCTACAACATACACCACCTCCAGGGGCACCCCAGGGTGCTATGGAATAGTGGAGAGCTAATGTTGACCATCTGGTTACAGCCGCAGCCGCTGGCATCAGCAATCAAGGTCCCCCCCCCCTATGGGGCGAGCACCATCACAACGACGGACCTTGTCAGGCCGACTTGGTCCACAAGTCTCACAGCATAGGAGACGTGCTGCATCCCAGCAGGTGACTTCGCTGCCTCCCGGGGCACGACGCACCCACGCCATCACCAGGATTCCGACTCACGACCTGCGGTCGGAACTTGGTCGCCGTTACCAGCATCAAGACGGCCGTGTCCATATTGAGCGTGCTCGTGAGAGATGAGAAGCTCGAGACAACCCTGCTCCTCAGGGAGTAGGGGGAGGTTGTTCTGCCCTCGCCATTGATTTACGCATGGTCAGGTTGCCACGGAAGTTTTGGCCTCACTTGCAGCGGGGGGCGATGAGGTCGTGATGGCCAACTACTTCCCAGTGGCTCTAACTGGGACTGCAAGGTCCAGGTTCATGAGTCTTTCACTCGAATCCATTAATAGTTGGGCGGAGGTATGCCAACAATTCACCACCAACTTCGGGAGTTCTTACACCCGGCCTGGCACTGGATTGGATTTGTTTGCTGTAAAGCAAACAACGAGGGAATCGCAGCGATCCTTCATCCAGCGGTTTTCTCAGGTACGGAATACTATCCCTTGAATCTTGAGTTCTTCTATTATCATTGCATTCAGACAGGGTGTTCGAGATAAGAAGATGCTGGAGAAACTGGCAACCAAAGAAGTCACCAGTGTCACAGAACTCTTCAACTTGGCAGACAAATGTGCCAAAGCTGCAGAGGGACTTGAAATGCATTCTAAACCACCTCCGGAGGCCAACAAGAAATCCACCAAGATTGAAGACACTACATCCGGAGGTGGCAAAAAGGAAAAGAAGCCCAACGGTAAGAAAAAGCCATCGGCCGGCACACCTATCGCTACGGTTGCTGCTGCTCCGGGTGGCCGGGGGCCACGCCCTGAGAAATGACATCGACCATCATCGGAAGATGGTGGCAGCTCTAATGTGTGGTGTCTGATCCACAAGACGGAAAAGCACAGTCTAGAAGAATGTCGGGAGGTCCAGAATCTTGCCGAGCGCTATAACAAGCGCCGGGAAGAAGCTCCTTTCCGTCAGCGAGAAGGAAAACCAAAAGTCGACGAAGCTCCGGCTGAGGAGGAGCTTGGTTTTCAGGACTCCAAGAAGGTCCTGAAAGCTATCTACAACACCGTCGACAACGACTCCGATGGTTCTGACAACGAGCGACGGAAGACCCTGAACACCATTTATGGTGGTTCTTGGGATATCACTTCTCGCCACATCCTCAAGACAATGCGGCGGGACATGGCCGTTGCAGCTCCCACCGCTAGGGCAGAGGCTCATCGAAAGTGGATGGATACTCCCATCATATTCGATGCTTCGGACTGCCCCCGCAACATGATCAGAGTTGACCAACTCCTGTTGATGGCGTCACCCACCATGTAATGGTGGACGGAGGTTCAAGGCTGAACCTCATAAGCTTCAAGGCTTTCGTTAAGCTCCAGCTCAAACCTTCGGACCTTCGCCCATCTCGACCTTTCTCTGGGGTAGGTCCGGGGACCATTACTCCTCTTGGATCCATCACACTCCCGGTGACCTTCAGGACTCGAGAGAACTACAGAATCGAGAAGTTGGTCTTCGACGTCGCGCAGATCAGTCTGCCGTTCAACGCCATTTTGGGCAGGCCAGCACTGTACAAGTTCATGGCCATCGCCCATTATGGTTACTTAGTGTTGAAGATGCCAACACCTGCGGGCATTCTTTGAATCCGCAGAGATCGCACTGCAGGGATTACTGCACTGGAAGAACTTTATGCTCTTACTACAGCACAAGAGGAAGCACCCGGTAAGGAGCCAGCTCCGAACTCTCCGAGCATTCTTCATCGAGGCTCTACTTCCGAACCCTGTGTGCAACCAAGCGGCGACACCGACGTTCTCGTCAAAGTCGTCCAAATTGGTGCCGATGCTGCTCAGACTACCCGTATATCGGGGGGGTCTTAACAACAAATAGGAACTCGCGCTCATCACTTTCCTCCGGGCTAACGTCGACGTGTTTGCCTGGCAACTGTCGCAAATGCCTGGGATCCCTAGGGAGGTGATTAAGCACAATCTGAAGATTTACCCTGACGCACATCCTGTACACCAAAAGCCCCGGAAGCAATCAATCGAGCGGCAAAACTTCATCCGATAGGAGATCAAGAAGTTGCTCGAAGCTGGTTTCATTCGGGAGGTGTCTCACCCAAAATGGCTTACAAACCCAGTTGTGGTGCCAAGTCTGGCGGGAAACTTCGGATGTGTATCGACTACACCACCTTAAATAAGGCATGTCCAAAGGATCCATTTCCACTACCTAGAATAGATCAGATAGTGGACTCCACCTCCGGGTGTGAGCTATTGTGTTTCTTAGATGCATATTCTGGATATCATCAAATCCAAATGTCTAAGGAAGATGAAGAGCATACTGCCTTCATAACAGTAGATGGATTGTACTGTATACTGCCATGCCTTTGGTCTCAAAAATGTTGCTTCAACATTTGTGTGAGCTATGTACAAAATATTTGGAGAGATAATTAGAGACTTGGTGCAGGTGTACGTTGATGACATTGTTGTGAATATCAAGAACAAGGAGTCACTCCTTGACAATTTACAAGCTGTCTTCGACAAGTTGCACATCACATGCACCAAGCTGAACCCAGACAAATGTGTCTTCGGGGTTAGCTCCGGGAAGCTTTTAGGTTTTTGGTGACTCACCGAGGAATTGAAGCAAATCCGGCGAAGATAAAGGCTATAGAAGATATGCGGCCCCCAACCCGCATCAAGGATGTCCAGAAGTTAACTGGATGCTTAGCTGCGCTCATCCAATTCATCTCAAGACTGGCAGAGCGGGCACTACCCTTCTTCAAACTCTTGAGGAAGTCCAGACCATTTCATTGGTCTGAAGAAGCAGAAAAGGCGTTTCAAGAATTGAAACAACTCCTCACCACACTACCAATCTTGGTAGCTCCGAACCCTGGTGAGCCTTTACTACTTTATATTTCGGCAACCACAGAAGTTGTCAGTATGGTCCTGGTCGCGAAAAGACCAGAGCTACATTCAGTCCAGGAGCCCGGACCCCTCCAGGAGGGTCTAGACTTACATGAAGGCGTGTCCGGGTCCCGGCCCCCAAACATGGAACCTCAACACGAAATACTAGGAGATCAACCTCATTCACCTGCGGGGGTTCACCTAGCCGACCAAGATGATCTGGACCCTTCGAGCAAGGTCTGGGTCGAACAAGAAGAAATTTTGGACCCCTCAGGGAGGGTCCAAGAAGCCCAGCAAGAAGGTCTGGACCCCTCCGAGAGGGTCTGGGTCGATGGAGAAGAAGCTTCGGGTCCCTCTGAGAGGGTCCGGACTATCCAGTGCCCAGTGTACCTCATCAGCGAAGTACTCCATGATGCCAAGACAGGATATATTAAGGTGCATAAGCTGCTTTATGCAGTTCTTATTGCCTCAAGGAAGCTTTGTCACTACTTCCAAGCCACAAAATATGAGTGGTAACTTCTTTTCCACTGCGTGCTATTTTGCATAACCCTAACTCTACTGGGAACATTGCAAAGTGTGCAGCAGAATTGGCCGAGTTCGATCTCGAATTCATGTCACGACAAGAAATCAAAAGTCAAGCTTTGACTGACTTCGTGGCAGAATGGACTACCTCTCCATCAAACCCTGGGGGCCCCAGTGAGCAGAAACCGGAACCCAAGGTTTCGATATTCATCGAGCCTCACTGGACTCTCTACTTCGACGGCTCCATGCAGAAGCAGGGGGCCGGAGCTGGAATCCTTCTCTTGGATCCGACTGGAGAGAAGGTCAAGTACATGGTTCACCTTTATTTCAAGGAGACCAACAATATGGCGGATTATGAAGCTCTCATCTTTGGACTCAAGGTGGCACTATCTTATGGTGTCAAACAGATGTTGGTGAAGGGTGATTTGCAACTCATCATCAAACAAGTTAAAGGTGAATGATGTTGTAACAATCCCCAACTAGTTGCCTATCTCCTTGAAGTCCAGAGGCTCCAGAAGGACTTCGAAGTCCTGGATCTCCACCATGTTCAGCGTCTTCATAAAGCTGAAGCTGACGAACTCTCGATGAAGGCCTCAACTGGAGCTCTGGCTCCTGATGGAATCTTCATTCGGAGGTTGTCAAGACCAACAGCTCAGTCTGCCGAATTGAGCGAAGGGGGCAAGACCAGCACCGCGAAGCTGGCAGTCCCGGTGGCCCTGTTACCATGGCGTCCATCGAGGGTCGTAGGTGCTGCCGGAAGCTCCGAGCAACCCAGCACGCAAGACTCAGAAGCTCACGTTAGCTCCGATGCATGGATCTCGGAGATCTGGAGCTACTTGAAAGACAATATCCTTTCTAAAGACGGTGTATTCGATGACCGGATTGTCAGATTGGTTAAAAGATACACGTTGGTAGAAGGGGATCTCATCGGCGCGATGCCAATAATATCCTAATGCGGTGCATTGCAAGGAAAGAAGGTCGCGAGCTCCTTGCGGAAATCCATGGAGGCGAGTGTGGGAACCATGCTTCCTCCCACACGTTGGTTGGTAAAGCCTTCCGGCATGGCTTTTACTGGCCTACAACACTCTAGGATGCGGTTGAGCTAGTGAAAAAAATATGAAGCGTGCCAATTCCATGCAAAACAGATTCACACACCAGCTCAATCACTACAAATGATACCTCCTACATGGTCATTCGTTGTGCGGGGCATGGACATCTTGGGACCATTCCCAAAAGCCGTCGGAGGTTACAGGTTCCTGTATGTTGCCATCGACAAGTTCACCAAGTGGCCGGAAGCAACTCCAGTTGTGACAATCAACAAGCAATCAGCAATCAAGTTCTTGAAGTCCATTATATTCAGATTGGAGTTCCAACCAAAATCCTAACTGACAATGGAACCCAATTCACAAGTGTCGCATTCCAGGAATATTGCAAAGACCTCGGCATTTAACTCAACTACGCCTCAGTAGCTCACCCAGCAAGTAATGGCCAAGCTGAGAGAGCAAATGTAGAAATCTTAAAAGGACTCAAGATGCACACATATGAGCACCTGAAAAAGCACGGAGCCAACTGGATTGGAGAGCTTCCATCCACATTGTGGGCAAACAGGACAACACCTAACCGATCAACTAGAGAAACACACTTCTTCCTGGTGTATGGACCTGAAGCAGTCCTCCCTCCGGAGATCACCTTGGGGTCCCTTCGGGTTCGGACCTTCGATGAAGCCGCGTAGGACCAGCTCCTGCGTGTAGACCTTGACCTCATCGATGAGGGAAGGTGCCAAGCAGCTGCTCGGAATGCACGTTATTGCCAAGCGCTCCGGCGCTATCATCAAAGGCATGTGCGCAATCGACAGCTTGAAGAAGGTGATCTGGTTCTTTGGAAGATACTAACTCGTGAAGGGATGAACAAACTTTCCCCCAACTGGGAAGGTCCTTCCCGAGTGATCAAAGTATCCCGACCCGGATGCGTTCGCTTGGCACCTGAGGATGGGACTCCACTTCCTAATCCTTGGAACATCGAGCACCTCTATAAGTTTTATGCGTAGAATCACGGAGGTGAGTCTGTAATTACACACAATGTATGTTATAGAGTCACTATACATACATGGGTATGTCCTCTGGGAGAATATCCGGACCCCTCCGGGAGGGTCCGGGAAGTTCAAATACACTTCATACAGTCACAACACTAAAAGTGTAACTACCTACCCTGGGTTAGTACAAGATGTATAGCGCACTTAGCTTGGTCCTGCACCCTAAGTGTGTCCTTGTCTCCCCTGTAAATTTGGACCTATAATGAAAGACATTATTGTGTGAAAACAGACTCCACGTGCATTTATTTTTATACAAGACTCGATCTATCAAATTATTATTTTTAACCTTCTTGTCTATAAAGAAGTTGTGCAATTCTTTTTGGGTTTTAGTCCAAGTAATTTGTATGTATTATAAGTTTTTTTGATGGTCTCTTCGAATCCTAACATTGCTACATAGTCTACTTGCCTGAACGCCAAGCCAACATAGGTCCGAAGTGTGCTATCGACTTAGCCTGGTCCTGCACCCTAAGTACGCCACTCTACCTACACCCTGGCAGGCCTCAATAGGGTGAGTACTAAAAAAGCACATGGGTCCGGAAAGATTACGTCAATATGCTTGTTACCATACCGAGTTTTTTTGGATTTAAAACTGAAAAAAAGAATGATAAGTCACAAATGATTTATAGACAAGAGGACGAATTTTACTCTTTTCTTGTATTTAATGTGCAAGAAAAACAATAATTCATAGTGATGGTGGACGATGTCGGAGCTACTAAGTTTCGACATCCTCTAAGGTGGCCAGCCGTCAACGTTTAATATGTTGACGGTGGGTGAAGTCGGAGCTACAAAGCTCCGACAACCCCTGGGGGGGCTGCCTTCAACAATTCGTGTGTTGACATCGGGCGCTACCGGACCTATCAAGCTCCGATAAATCCTAGGGGGCTCGCCGTTGACGTACTATACGTTGATGGTGAGTACCGTCGGAGCTACCAAGCTCCGACAATCCCTGGAGGCCAGCCGTCGACGTGTCAGAAATAAAGACTTCAAAACCTAAAATCTACAAGTTCGAAGCATTCAAGTCATCAACATGCTGTCAAAACCTTTTGGTACATGTACACACTACAATTGTGCACATATACCAGGGGGCCAACAAGACAGAGTACAATATATTGAAAACAAAATAACAATAAAGTGAAATTCATGGCAAAGTGGATTTCATTAATTCGAAGCACGGGATTACAAAATTGGGATTACAGCGGAAGGCAAAAGGAAAAAGTCCTGGCTACTAGAGGATCTAAGTCCCGCGGAAGAATGAGGTGACTTCCTTGACAACTTCTTGGACGCTGGCCCTGGCGGCATCCTCCTCTTCAGCAACGGGACCTTGGAGCACTGGGTCCAAGGAGAATTGGGGGTCTCGGCTCACATAGCACGTCAGCACATATTCTGCGACGTTTGTTGGTAAATACTTCCCCTCTGTCTCCAACTGGTCCGCAATAACGTCACCCATTGTGTCGAGTTTGCCACCAGCAGCATTGGGGGCCACTAGCACTCAGTCCAAGTCCAGCTCTGAATTGTGCGGACATACAGGCCTGGAGCCTAGTGGCGTCAATGCGTCGTTGGCTCGTCCCAAGAAGTCCCATACTTGGATGGACTCAGTCTCCTTCAAGCTCCGCATCTCCTCTAGTGACTTCCAGGCGGCCGCAAGCTCCAAACCCTCCCGAGTGAGGCGCTCGTCCAATTTGGCATGCTGCTGCATATTGTCAGCAACTTGCTTCTCACGATCGGTCAGCTCCGTCTCCCAGAGGTGGATGCGGTTCTGCCTTTCCGCCAGGTCTTTTTCCATGCCTCTCACTTTCCCTTCCCTGGTGGCAACGTCAGCTTCTCTTTTCGAGAGCTCCTGCCCCAGTTTCCAGTACTTCTCCTTCTCTTCCTTACTCCATAGATCCATCTTTTTGCTGCGATCTGCCAAATTCTGTTCACCCAGAGTCAATTTCTGGGTAACCTCCGACTTTCTCTTCACAATATCCTCCTGCTGCTCCAGGAGCTTCTCTTACCTCGCATCAAGGTCCGCTCGACGCTTTAGGAGGACCTCATTCAATTCATTGAGGTTTTCGTGATGCTCATCAGCAGCATCACGCCTCTCCTTGGCTTGTTGAAGGATGTCCCTAGAGTTAGCATCGAGCGCCCTGATGGCAGCCTCTTTTTCTTCCAGCAGCTTGTCCCAGTATTCCAATCGGGCCTTTTCCCTCTTGATCCACTCCTTCTGATCAGCCAACCTTGTCTGTGCAAGCCTGGTCTCAAAGTGGATTCTGTTGCGCCAACGCCTCAAGCTATTGCGCTACTCCTACATAGCTTCGCTCTCATGATCGAAGGCGAGCTAGACTTGTCGGAGGCTCGAGCAGGTGTTGTCTATGGACAATGCCAGAGGGATAGGCTCCGGACCTTCTGGGATCAACTCCGCTGGCTCCAGAGGATTCTCCATCACAAAAATTGAGTCCCACTCTACAAGGGTGGTCCCCTAAGCTCCTGCAGCACTAGGTCTGCTCTGTGGAAGCCCTTCAGCAGCACCAGAGGAAGAACCCAGTGGAGGAAGTCCTACCTTCGGACCGGAAGTCGAAGGCGCTGCTTTCGGGTCTTCAATTACCGGCTCCGAGGGTGGAGGACCTGTCGCCACCTCTTCAGGCTGCTCCGGCTCTGGTCTAGACACCTCTGGGGCAGCTATCCCCGGGGCAGTGGCTGGCGCTTCATCAGGTGCCCCTACCACCGCTGGCTCATACGCCAACGCGTCAGTCACTTCCCGTTCAGCGATCGGAGCTTCAAGCATTTCCGACTCAGCCGCCGGACATTTAACAACTTCTGGCCCAAGGGTTGGAGCTTCAACCATCGCTGGCTCAATGGCCAGGACTTCAATTGCCTCTGGCTCAGTGGCCAGGGCTTCGATGACTTCCGGCTCAAAGGCTGGATCTTCTGACATCTCCTGCTATGGCACTGGAGCATCAGCCTCCGGTAATGTTGCCAGAGGTACATCTTCAACTTCTTCCCCATGGTTTGGCGCTACCACGGGAGCTTCCGGCGAGGACTCTTAATCCAAATCCACGACAGCTGGTGCCGGAGCTGCCGTGACTTCTGCCACCACTTGAGGAGGAGGCTCGGTGCTCGAAGCCAGAGCTTCAGCATGCGCAGCCACAGTCGCTGCAACAGATGCCAAAGTCCCTAACCCCTTTCTTGACACCCTGGAAATAAAGGGATGAGAAGATTAAAGACATAACAAAAACAAGATTAGCATTTTAAGGCAAGTACACGATGCTTACCTAGGGATGTTACTGCCCCAGTCGTCTCGAAACCTCTTCTTCTGAGGCCCGGAGCCAAAGCCCACCAAGTCTGGCGAGACAACGACTTCAGACCTCAGCTGGGGACCACTTGCGGCAGCCAGAGTCCTCTCGGCCGGAGCTTCTCTTGGTCGGGAAGAACTCCCTGGCCTGGAGCTCTTAGTCGGCACTGAAGCCGGTGTTTACTGCCCAGAGCTAGCGCCTCTTGAAGACGCCTGCACCGGAGAAGGTGCAGCCACAGAAGACCTCCTCCGCCAGGGAGAAGGAGCCGTTGTAGAGGAAGCAACCTTGACGGACCTCCCATCAGCATGCTTCAGCTTCATCTTACGGCTGGAGGGTTCGGCTGGCTCTTTGCCCTTGCCCTTGTCGACGACTTCAACCCTCTGGCTAGGGGTGGAGGCAAGCCCTCCTTCGGAAGCTCCAGGGATTATCACCCTAGAGGTCGGACGCCTCTCCACCTCACCAAAGTCATCAAGCGTCGGCATCTTCCTCCGGAGCTCTGTGCTGAACTCTGGCTCCATGTTTAGAGGATGGAAAGCAGCTGGCGAAACCAAGTCGTCGCCTTTGACGTTTATCCCATGCTGAAATTTCTTTAGATGAATCTTCAGAGCTTTATCATCCAAATTGGATTTCAGACCGGTTTCAATCCGGTCATCATCCATCATGCTGTTGAGAGCCCAAACGAGCTTCTCTCTCTTCTTCAGCGGAGCCCTTCTATTGACCAGGAAATTGCAGAAGACAATCTGAGGGGTCACTCCACCCTCCACGCATTCTCGGATCCTGGTCAGGACGAGGTTAAAGGCATCTGACAGCTTCGGAACTACACTCCAAGCATCGGTATCAACGTTGGGGAGTCCTTGGGGCAGCTCCAACCTCTCGTGCTCCTCCACTGCAATGATGACCCATTCCTTCTTCCAATCATCCCATTTGCCGGAAGGAAATGATTTCAAGTACTTGAAGGGGCAGTTCTTGCGCTTCATGAAATAGTAGAAGCCAAGAAGCTCAGTCCCCTTGCAGGTGGTGTGGACTGCTCAATGCATGGGGGAACACCCACCCACATCTCGCAGAAGTGGACGAAGGTCACCACTAGCAGAAGAGAATGGGGGCCATTGCCATGGCGTACACAGAGAAGTACACCATGTCGCCATTACGCTCCTTCTTGAATGGGAGCTTGCCAGCGCAGACCAAGTGGTTGAAGGAGTCACTGGACCACCCCATATAGGTCCGAACCTTCATCAAATCGTCATTGCTCTTGAGGCAGCTCTTTGGAAGACCCAACTCCATTGCGGCAAAGTGGAACAAAGCAAAGGAAAGCTAGACGAAGTTTGGGAGGCTCTGAGCACAAGTTTGATCGAAAGCGTAAAGAGTCATCAAACCGCGCATACTTTGCTTCTTAAGTAAGCCACTGCGACGCTTGGATTGAAACCGCAGCGAGAGCGAAGTAACTTTTCAAAAGTCTATCCCATCAGTGACGAATGGGCCCGGGACCACCTCAACAAAGAAATCGAGGTTCTTACCCCAGGCGAACCGTTGTCATGATGGGTGGCGAGAAACCAAAGGCGGCACCCTGACAAGGCGCTCAAAACCGATACGGTTTTTGTATTGAGAATTGGCAACCATCAATTGCATGAGATCCACACTCAAAGATCTCATTTGCCGCATTCATAACAAGCCACGCGGCGATGGTTTAACCTCAGACCATCGCCCCAATGACACATCAGAAGACTTTTGAGGCCGAAGCGTGGGAATCAAGGATGACCCCACCTTTGTTAGAATAACTTAACCCAAAGGGTTTCTCCCAGAGGTGGGCCCGGGGGCCACTTTTGATACCCTGCATACCGGGTACCCCACGATATCGCAAGAAGTGCAAGAGAGTTCTACCTGTCAAAGTTGAAGGTTTCCTGAGGCCCCACATGCCATATTACACCGGACCCGCATCCCTCATATGGGTAGCTCTGGGGATTGACACGTGTAATGGAAATCCGGAGCTAAACTCCCAACATAGGGAAGCTCCGCGATCTACACGTGTATAACAACCTCGGACCTAACCCCCAGCAGAGGGAAGCTCCGGTGCTGACATGTGTATAGCGGTTTCGGAACTACCTCCCCGCAACGGGAAGCCCCGAAGCTGCCACGTGTGGAGCCTCCGGATCTTCATCACCAACGAATACATTGGTAGATGTCCTTCAGCACGGACATTCAAGGGACAGTTAAAGTGGCCGTTACAAGACCTGATTACGTGTCGTGAATGTTGTATTAATGACACACGATCAGGACACTGTTAATAGAGGTAACACAGCCATTAAGGCACGTTATCTCATAATTAACCATGCTTAATACTCCTAGACAGTGTATTAGGCTATTAAATACGCTAGGGCCACATGTCGGGCTAGGCAAATGATGTAACGGTCAGTCCTTGGACTATAAAAGGACTGAGCCACACAATACAGGGGGACACTCCAAGCTGAGCTATACACTACGCATACTAGAGACACTCAATACAACAACACAAACCCCGTGGAATAGGGTATTACGTTCAGACGGCTCGAACCACATAAATCTCTTGTGTCACCGTCTTGTTCTTGATCTTTGCATGCCCCAACCGAAACAAGAACCTCCGCGGGCTACATTTGGTAGTACCGGGGGAAGTGTCGTTGCTACAATTCGACACTATCCATCATAACAAATATACATCCAGTGTATATGACAGTCTATCCATAATGAAAAAATAGATATAAACTTCTATGCTTAACACCCCCCGCAATCTGAACGGTGTGAAACTAAGTTAAAATTATGAAGAAACTAACGTAATGCAGTAACCACCAATGGCTTAGTCATGATGTCATCTACTTGATCTGTGGAGTATATAAATCAAACATGAAATTGATGAGATGTGACACGCTCCCAAACAAAATGGTAATCAACCTCAACATGTTTGGTTCGACCATGAAATATTGGATTAGCCGACAAGTAGGTGGCACTAATGTTGTCCACCATAAGCTGGGTGGACGGATCTAAGGAATCCCAAGCTCACGTAATAGGGCTTGAACCCATATCAACTCAATAGTAGCATTAGCAACCGCTTTATATTCAACCTTTGTGCTAGAACAAGAGACAATTAGTTGTTTGTGAGAGCTCCAAGAAATAAGATTACCGTCAAATAAGATGGCATAATCACCCGTTCTACGACGGTCATCTGGATTCCTAGCCCATTCAGCATCTGAGAAGGCACTCAGTAAGGATGAACCAAATTTAGTGGTGCACAATCCCATATCAGGTGTTGCATGTAGATAGTGCAATATGTGTTTCACAGTCGCTCAATGTACAGTTGTTGGTGTTGAGAGAAATTGACAAACTCAGTTGACACAAAATGAAATATTCGGGTGTGTCAATGATAAGTATTGGCGAGCACCAACCACAGTGCGGTACCTTATAGTATCTTCAGCTGAGAGAAGATCACCACTCTGCAGAGACAATTCGTTAGTAGTAAGCATAGGAGTGGGAACACCTTTAGAGGCAATAATCATATTGGTGCGTGACAGAAGGTCTTGAATATATTTGCGCTGAGTCAAAACAAGTCCAATAGAAGTATGATGCACTTCTATTCCAAGAAAATAGCCAAGATTGTCCAGAACTTTCACCGCAAAATCAACTTGGAATTGAGTAAGAAGATGATTTGTAGCTCATGATGAAGAGCTAATAATGATGATGTCATGAACATAAATGAGAATATACATCTGAATGCCCCTTTACTAATAAAGGTGAGAGAAACATCTATCTTAGAATCTTGAAACCCCAATCACAAAATTGTGTCGCTTAGATGAGAAAACCAAGCACGTGGTGCCTGTTTAAGGCCATAGAGAAACTTGTCCAACTTGCCAATATGATTAGGATGATACCGAATCCACAAAGCCTCGGGCTGTTTCATACAAACATCCTCATGAAGAAGATCATGTAAAAAAGGCATTTCCAATATTAATTTGCCAAAGAGACCAACCACGAGATATTCCAATAGCCAATAGGAGTCTAATAGTAGTAGGCTTGACCACTGGGCTGAAGGTATCATCATAATCAACTCCATAGTGTTGCTTGAAACCCATTACAACCAGATGAGCCTTATACCGATCAATAGATCCATCTGATTTGTGCTTGAGTTTGAAGACCCACATGCATTCAATATCATTAAGGCCCGCGCGAGGAGAAACAAGGTGACATGTCTTTTTTTGACAAGAGCCTGTGATGGGGTTCTGTACATCAGCTACTAAAGAATACGAGTGTAGGATCGAAGAGCACGTGAGAACCTACCAGAGTGGGGTGAATGGTAGATTTCAACTTTTTGAGCAGAAGCAACAAAAACCCCTCAGCAGAAAATTGATTTGTTAAAGAAGTCTTGTGTGCAACTAATTTAAACATGATAAATTGTGACAAAACCAGTATAGATTATGTAGAATCAAGTCACGAAGACGTCACAACAATAATCACAAAAATCCGTCAAGAAAAACTCAAGTTATGATTGAAAGATTGAACAAAGGTCAATCTGTTCTACCCGACAAAAACAGTTCTACAATACTGCAAAGAAACTCGTGTAGATCCAAAACCACAAATCCAATAATCGTGAAATTTTGCATATGATAGATAATCAAGTTGTGAAGACAACCCAAAAAGAATCACGTCAATTGGATCTATAAAACTTGAGTTATGATAAAACTACCGAAGCAAGGTAGTGTTGTGCAGAAACTCAACGAGAAAAACTTGTCTGAAACAAGTCGGACGAACAAGGCACAAAAGTTCCTTTAAACTACGATCTTTATATAATAGAATACAAGAGGAATATACCAAAATTCGTGCACCATGAGCTCTGGCCTCCCTTGCTTATATAACCAGCCATGAGGCCAACCCAAACTAAACTAGGACTCGTATCCTACTCAGTTTCCACCGAAATTTTCCATAACTTCTTAGGACTCTTCTATACGTAGATAAAAGCAATCTTAAGACTTCCAAAACCTTAGGAATGTATCCCACATTCCTAAAAACAATTCAACTTCGTGACCCACACGAAAACCTATCATAACCAACTTAAATCTTTCCATATTTGTGTCAAACACGACTCAGCCGCAACCTGAGTCCACAACCTAGTCTGTTGGACCCTTTCCGACCAATTCTTTACGCCCGCTTCTCATCCTCACGCTTTGGGACCATGTTGCCACGTCCATGCATTCCTTGCACATGTGTAAACATCTTTCAACAGCGTCCACGATACCTTTATATGCATTGTTCTTATTTCAAACATGTTGCGCAACCTCCCGATCAACTCAACCACAATTCCTCCCAAACATGGTTGTTGAATTTCATCTTCTCCCTAAGACTAGTTCAATGGACCCCGTCACCAGCCATGTCTTGAACTCAAGCAACACCTGCATATGAATAAACAACCGATACTTAGTAAAAGAATACTAAGCAAACTTTCCATAATCCAAAAACAAGTTTGAAACATTGCAATTTAAAAGCAGAACCATTGCAATCTAGCACCGGACCTTGCCAAGATTAACTGGACCTTGAACGGGAGCTTACCAAAGCTAGTAGGACCTAGCACTGGAGCTAACTAAAGCTAGTCAGACCTAGACAAAGAAGTCGGACCTAGCCAAAGCAAGTCAGACCTTACGTCAGACCTTGCCAGAGCAACCCAAAACAAGCCGGACCTATTGTCGGACCTTGCAGGAGCTCGGACCTATAGTCGGACCTTGTTAAAAGGTTGTTTGCAGTATTCAAAACTTTTATCGTCATAGCCAATGTATTCAGCACACATATGTCTCACAATCTCCCCCTTGATGAATGCATTGGCAACACCACTTAAAATACAAACATTGGCTTATTCTCATGAAAAGTTTTGAAAATAATTTTCTCCCCAAAATACTTCTCTCCCTTTGTAAATCAAAAGTAAAATGAGAGGAACAACAAAAAATTCTCCCCCTGAGCAGAATCGTGCCAAAACACTTTTGGTGCCAAAACACTTGTGAATGTGTGCAATGTGTGACAATGTGTGATCAATTTCTCCTCCTTTGACAATGTATTCAGCAAGGTAAAAGAGAAATTTTAATTTTTTATAGCCATAGTCCTAGCCATCTCAATTAAGGTTCTATTCTTTCTCTCTACAACACTGTTTTGTTGAGGTACATAAGGTGACGAAAGTTGATTATCTATTCCATTTTCAGCACAAAAGTGATCAAATGATTGATTTTTATATTTGGTCCCATTATCACTTCTAATTACTTTTAAGGATCCTGGGTGATCAATTGATAATCTAAGAAATAAAGTTCTAAAATGACTAAAAGCTTCATTCTTAGATTCCATAAAGTAAACCGAAGAGTATCTAGAAAAATCATCAACAATCACAAGAACATACCATTTACCTCTGAAGGATTGGACACGTGAAGGTCTACCGTTTCAAGGCGCAAAAGATGACCCGGTTCAGTTGTCATGGTCATTGTGGGAGGAGCATATGAACCTGCAACCATCTTAGCATGTCTACAAGAAGAGCACACAATTTCTTTGTCCCCTTTAAGCTTAGGCAGCCCAACGTATGCGATCAAGAGCACTAACACACGTTCGATGATCAAAGCCTACGTGACCAAGTCTACAATGCCAAAAATATAAGTCCTTTGAATCATTAGCAACTAGACACCTATTCTTAGAGAATGATATATCAAAATCAGCTTTAAAAACTCTTCCAAATCGAGACAAGTTAAAAATAAGCTCACTGTTTGAATCGACAACCTTGCAACAATTTTTAGTGAAATAATTTCTAGATTTTCATCTAGCAATTGTGAAACTGAAAGCAAGTTGTATTTCAAATTTTTAACAAGTGCCACATCATTCAAATTGTAGTGATTATTTACTCTAACTGAACTTTTAGCAATTATAGGATTTGAAGAATTATCGGCAAAAGTAACATTCTCTACACGTGACACAAAAGAGAGGGCGGAAAACCAATCTTTGTTACCAGTCATGTGGCGTGAGCAACCTGAATCCACAATTCAAATGTTCTCCTTTCTCAAACGTGTAACCTACATAGAAGCAAAATACGTCGATGACTCAATATTGGGGTTAGTCAAAAGGCATTTAGGAATCCAATACTAAGTCACACAACGTGCAGCAGGAAAAACACGCAAAACCTGACACAAAACAGCAGGTTTTGAGCCAAAGTTTGAAGACTTTTGTATCCAACTACTGACCTACGGGATGTTACATTTGTAGCACGAAAAACAATAGTTTGAGAGCAAACTTTGCATTTTTTTGACTCATAACAGCATATTGCATGTTTTTGATATTCGGTTTAGCATGTGCAGCAAATGTTGCTTGAGAGTTATGAGATCTAGCTTGCATACTTTCCTTTTTCTGTTGTTTAGCTAGTCTATAACAAAAATTTATGACATGACCATTTCTACCACAGTAGGTAAAATGAAATTTAACTTTGTGTTCATGTCTATATGAGCAAGCAACATGTTTATTAGAAGCTGAATGATACAACACTCCTGCAGATTTGAAAATCACTTCTTCATGTTTAGTAACTGTTTGAATCAAACCACTTCCTAATGACTTTACGATTTTAGATGGATGTGCCTTAGCATGAGATCAGAATCAAAACCTAAACCCGATTTACCATTGTAAGACTTGGAAGAATTCAGCGGCAAGTTTAGATTCTTATTCCCATTACAAAACCGCTCTAGTGTCCTATTCATGTCATCAAGTTTCTATCAGATGTTTAGGAAGTTTTCACATGAAGTTTTTCCTTTTAGTTTGCAATTAGAACAATATTTAACTTCATGAGAACGTAAAACATTGTTCAATATAGAAATCTCATTCATAGCATCTTATAGTTCCTTATCAAGATCATGACAAGTAGAACAATGCAAACCAATTGTAGAACAGCTAGCATCTTTCAAGTTTTTATCATTAAGTGCAGCAAGCTCTCTATTATTTTCAATCTCTAACTCAAGTTTATCAAGTGTGGAGGTGTGTGCGCTTCTTAGAGAGGACAATTGTTTATATATTAAATCACAAGAGGAACAATAATCGTCACTAGGAATCAAAGATTTCAAACGATTAATTTTAGATTCTAGTGACTTAATTTTAACAGCATTGTCCCTAAGCTTTTTTCCTTTTTCTTAACTATAACAGTGGCACGAGAAATAGCATCACACATTTCTTTGCAAGCAGAATATACTTCTTCATTATCGTTGTTGTGTTCTGCCTCCTCCATACTTGATCTTGACTTGCCCGCCATGTAGCACAAGTTTGTCAAATCACCTTCATCTTCATCACTTTCGTTATACACATCGCTCGAGCCAAGTTCTTGAAGTGCGGATATAAAACTATTCACCAATTGACGTCATGTAAAACCTGTCACAGCCCGAATTTTAAACAAAGATAGAAATAACTCTGAATTAAATTTTTTAATCAAATCTTAAAAAAATGTTTATCGTTAATAAAAATTGAGGCGAATGAATGTGTGTACATTTAAATACGAATCAAACTATAAGATAAATCTCAAACAATCAATAATGGTCAACCTAAAATAAGGTCACATAATTATTAATACTTCTCAGACAAGAGAAAACAAGAAAACAACGAATAAACGCAAGTACAAACACACTCATAACATTCTTAAAACATGAATCTCAATCATTAAATAATACCTAAAATTGTACCTATGTGTATAAAGCACCCAACTAATACCTTAGAATATGACACAAAAGTCAAGTAATACTATAATTATCCGAGGGAGTAACTATATTCTAGAATATAAATGTACTCAAACAAAAGTTATTGTCCATAAACCAAATTCCGATTTAGAACTGAAATTTACAATTCAAAGGTGTGAGAAAATTTGGGAGATTAAGGAAACACTCTCTAAACACAAGGATAAAAAGATTTAGAGGCAATCGAATTCAAATCAGAAATTAAATAGAAAACAAAACTGAAAGGTACTCTAAATAATATTCAATATACACAAAGTAATTTTGAATTAAATTTAGATTCAATTTATATTGGGATTCAAAACCAAAACAGAAATTTAATTAGAAAAGGAAGGAAAATAGATAAAAATAGAAAAGGGCGAGCAGTCCATTTCCCCTAGCCGGCCCAGCTTCTCCTCCTTTTCCCTCCAAGTGCGCGGTCTCTTCTTTTCTTTTCTGTGACCCACTTCTCTCCAGCGCGCAGCCTGGCCCGACCCAAGGTCGAACCGAACTTCTTCCACCTCGAGCACTATCACCTGCACCCAGGAAACACGCCGGTCGCCCGCTTTTTGCCCAAGTCGTCATATCCCCGTCGCATCACCACGCTGGAGGCCTGCCACAGCGTCGTCCCCTCCCTTTTTCCACCCCACCATCATAGCACCAAGGAAACGGGCGCGCCAAGAAGCCTCTGCCCGCACCAAAAACCATGTCGGCCACCGCCTCGCCGTGAACCGCCTCGTTGGCCTATAAAAGGAAGCCCTCCTTCGTCCATTAGCTCGCATTCATCTCCTCTCACTTCCACTACACACCCCGGATCTTGCTCAGCCCTCCCCGAGCGGGAATTTGGAGTTCCCCTTTTTTTCCCTGCCATCGGCAACCTCGGCCGTTCCGACGCATAGGAGGCGAGGTACTACAATTAACCTCTCACATTGTTTCTCCATCATGTAGAACGCGTAGAACACACATTGCTTGGTATATTAACGCACTACATAGTAGATCTCGACCACCCCTCGCCGGTGTCGCCGCGCCCATAGTCGCCGGCGAGCTTGGGACTCTTTCCACCTGTGCCACCTTGCCAATAGGCTGAGTATTGACGTGTAGAACGCATCAGTGCACTTAGTTTGGGAAGAGAAGTAAGGGGAGGCAGACACCGCCGAGCGGGCGCCATGTTTGTCATCGCCTCTCCGTCGCCAACCGCCTAGGATGCCACACTGGCCAAACTAAGTACACCAGCATGTTGACCGCACCCTGGAACACACCCACAACACACTGTTTCCACGGGAACTAGCGCACACAGGTAGATCACCTGTGTGCCGCCGCATGTGGCCGCCACAGCCTGCCGCCGGCCACTGTGGACGCCTCCTCAGTCCGGCCTGGTGCGCCTCCACACTCCCCTTGACCCTACCTCCGTGTAGGAGCGACTAATTCCTCGGTTTATCGTGCACACCTTTGCCTCCTCGTTGCACTGCCACCGTCGCCGCTGCGCATCGCCTCTGGCCGCCGTGGAAGGAGCACTGGCCATGCGGTGCTCGCAGCCCTGTTTCCTACACACGCACACATGTTCCCAAGGAGCAGGTTCGAGGGAAACCGAGCGCACAACCTTCTCGCCAAACGCCGCCGCCGGCGAGCTCCCGGTGCCGCCTACAGCCGCTCCCCTGTTTCGCCAGTGTTCTGCCTACGTGGCGCACACGTGGCGCACGCGTGGCGCACTCATGGCGGCCACCTCAGTCCACGTAAGCACAAGCTCTGCCACACAGGCACAAAATCCAGGAGCCCCTGCATGGACATGGTCCACGAAGACCAGTGAGCTGATCGCCCAGACCCACCTGACAGCATGGAGTCGCTGTTTAAATAGCTAAGTGCACACACGCGTACACACAACCAGTAGGTCAGTCTCACTGCAAGTGATGAAGTTGCTAGGTACACATAGCTAATATACACATAATCACATGCAATGCATTTTTCAGTGTATGAAAAATCCCAGCATATTTCTTAAAATAGTATTTGACCTTTAGAGCCTACTAAGCAGTGCTTTCAACCCTAAATAAATTATGGCAATGGATAAAATATCTATAGCTTGCTAGGAATCATGCAATTGAGTGGAAAATTAAGTAAAGCCCTATAAATTGATAATCTCTACAAAAAATGATTCCTAAATATATTGTTGAACTAATAAAAAAATGATGCAAGGGATGTTTGGCCAAAAATAAATTATTATCATCCTCAAAGAAAAAAATCAAGTGAACAATCATAATTAGTAAAACACACATAGAAGCTCCCAATTAAATAATCTTACCATAAACGACTTTTGAAATGCTCCAAGAAATATATTACTAGGAATTTAGAAGAATAATTGTCTAAAATACAATATGGATAAAGAACTACCTAGTGCCATTATAGAAAAGCCATTAGAGAGCTACTGGACAATAGAAACTCACATGCAAGCCTAAATAGTACTCCACTAGTGATTCCATGAAGTCCTAATAACTATGCAATAAAGGAATTCCATAATGAGTCCACAACCTTTAAAGTATATTAAGAAAAACAACAAATCAAGAAATGTAATAAGGTGATAAGTCACACACTAGTATTCACTAAAAATGTTGCCTTGAATACAAAAATGTTAGAACTCGTGCTTAACCTCCAAAGTGGGTGAGACTCACATTAGTGGAAATTTAGTTAATACACCATTATGAAATAGGGTAAATTGTTATATGAACTAGTAAATTAACCTTGATTATCATAAACTATGTGAAATATTAGAATTCGAGGACCTTGCAAAACCAGAAGCTCGAAAGTCACGTCACTCCTAATTATGTAAAGACATTAGTGAAAACCTATAGCATAATGAGATTAAAAGTTAGACGATAATACTCTTAAACCTTCAGTGATTAGTCGACCAATGAAATAGTAATGATTTTGAATAAAACGCTAGTAGAATATCATACTTTCCGATGAACCTCATAAGAATCTTAGCAACCACGTCATTGAATGATTGTTTATACTTAATTGAGTTTTATTTGTATTTATTGGATCTTTATCGATGAATCGTATTTTCTTCGCGTAGCTACATACTTAGTAATCAGAGAGTTCACGAAGGAGATATTCAAGACCCGGATCATGAAGAACAAGACAAGGACCTTGGTAAACATTGCAAAGGTAAGCTCTAACTCCTTGATCATATTTCACCTATGTTTTGCAATTGCACCTATGGCCTGTTTTCATTGCATGAATGTATGTCTATTTTAAAATGTTATTATGCTATGAACACTTTTTGTGGTAGCATGAGCTATGTTGATGACTGAGTATCGGTTAGCTACCAGCCAACGATAAACAGTACCACGATAGTTACTCACTATCAGTGGCTTGAAACAAGACACTATATCAGTTACGATAATAGCAGTGACTATCACAATCCCCTCCTTGACCTTGACAACACAACCCCTTGACAACCTAACAGCTTCATCACTGCGCTATAGCAGCAATGTGAGCACCTCCTTGCTAGTACTATGCTTAGGAACCCCTGCGATGTTCGCATCGCGAACCACTACACACTGTATACACGATTGTGAAATGTGTTAAAAGGTATTTGGTGGTGTGAGTTAGGATATGGGTGGGATATTAATGAACTGTGTGTGTGAAGGGGAAGGGTGGTCGAGGCGGGTATGGTGATGGGATGCTGCGGACTACCTAAGAGGTATACCAGCTGCAGTTGTGTATTTGATGTAATCATCGATCGGCGCTGAGTGCTTCAGTAGTAGTCCGATGACCATGTTTTCCGGACTAGCCTTATGCTGAGTACTTCAATTTAGTTCGATGCTGGGTTTTCCGAACTAGTCCTCTTGCCTAGGACAGATGGAGCTGCCTCACCGATATAAGGACCGGTTCATTTGACCTCAACATAGTGATTTCGTACAACCACAGAACTTGTATGGGCAGGACTCCCCCTACCTTTCTGGTAACTGCCACAAGAGAAAACCTGGAGAGCCATGGAGGGCACGGTGGACCAAGAAATGTCACAGAGACTGAGGGTCGTCTGGTGTCTTGCTGAGTTGGTAATACCCGAATAGCCCCTAGGTCGGGCTGAGGTGTGATTGTGGAGTTACGCGGGAAAGATGGGATGAGCGTCATGTCATACCCTTGCTAGGTGTGCATGGCCTGTGGGTAAAGTGTACAAACTCTGCAGAGTCTTAATCTATCCGGATAGTTGTTGTCACAGTCTTGGCACACTATGCTTTGGGCTCCTATTGATTAGTATTAGCACATCTCCTTAAAGTGTGTGTGTGGGTGGCCGAGGCCGCCGTGTTTTGGGAAAGAGTTGGCATGCGTGCCAGAGTCGTCAGGGCCTTGGGTCCGAAGACTCATATAAAAGTAAGAAAACTGGCGGGATGGTCTGAAACTCCCCCAGGGCCCGCCAACTTTAATAATACTGATTCAACTACCTCTCCCTCTTATTGCAAAACTCTTTTCAAAGAGAACCTGCATAAAATGCTTTTTGGCAAAACTAAGTCGTATGGCCTCTCCTTGCTACAAGCCCCAATGCATGATACATCTCCCCTTGAGTAGTGTTAGGGCTTGCGGAGTACCTTATGTACTCACTCTTGATTTATATGTGGTTTTATCAAAAGACAAAGAAGCTGAAGCGTGTGAGGATGACGACTAGGTCTAGTCCTACTTACCAAGTCCACCTGTTGGGCATGGCGCTGTTCTGCTCCGCTGTTTTGAAGATTTTTTCTATTTTGGTGGTCATCTCCGACCACATCCAATATAATATAGATCATGTTTGTAAGACTTTTATTGATTATAAATAAATATTCGTTGTATGGATCTCGATCTATTCTGTTGTGCGTACTGATCCAGGGATTGGTACGGGATGCACAAGTGGACCCTCGAAAGGCGGGTCCTGACAAAACCCTTCTTTTTCTTGTTATTGTTTGCAGAGGAGTGCTTTGTCCTTGTTTGCTTTTCATCACGGGAAGTAGTACCTAAAAGATTAGAGCAATCCGTGCAAAAATGTCCAATCTTACCATATTTGAAGCATCGTTGAGGTCCGACACTCCCTCTCCTTCTAGTTCTCACATTTTGCAATGCTTTTGAGAACCGAGTAGAGATGAGTGCAAGTTCTTCCCACTGCAAGGATTCCAGTTTATCGCAACGAAAAAATTTGTGGCAATAGGTTGTTTTTCGTCGCAATAGGTCGCTGTTGCAACGAAAAAGAGCGTGGCGATAGTTTTTACGAATCGTCGTAATAATTCCCGCAGCGATAGGTTATTTGCGACGCCTTGGCATCCATGGCGAATAGTATGGTATTGCAATGATTTTACATCGGTGGCAAATAGGACGCTATTGCAATGTTTTCATGTATTGCGACGATTAATGTATCGCAACGAATTGTACGGTATTGCAACGGGTTCACGATCGTGGCAAATAATACGGTATTGCAATGATTTCATATTCGTGGCAAATAGTATGATGTTACAATAATTTAGCATATTGCGACGATTTAGTGTATTGCAACAAACAGCATGGTATTGCGACGATTTCACATTTGTGGTAATTGTATGTGGTTGCAACGATTTCACAGGTGTGGCAATAGTATGGTATTGTAACGATTTCACATTTGTGGCAAATAGTATGTTATTGCAATGGTTTACTGTATTGTGACGATTTAACGTATTGCAACGAATAGCATTGTATTACAACGATTTCGCAGGCGTGGCAATAGTACGGTATTGTAACGATTTCACATTCGTGGCAACTAGTATGTTATTGCGATGGTTCACCGTATTACGACGATTTAACGTATTGCAAAGAATAGCATTGTATTGCAACGATTTCGCGTTCGTGGTAATAGTACGTGATTGCAACGATTTCGCGTTCGTGGCAAATACTACAGTATTGCAATGATTTTCACAGTCGTGGCAAAGAGTAACATATTGCAGCGAGTTATGATGTAGCGACGATTTACCATATTGCAATGAATATCACGGTATTGCAACGATTTCACATTCATGGCAAATAGTATGGTACTGCAACGATGTCACAGCCGTGGCAAATAGTATGATACTACGACGGTTTAACATCCGTGGCAAATAGTAGGTTAGTGCAACGAGTCAACAAACGTGGCGAATAGTACCGTATTGCAACGATTTCAAATCCGTGGGAACTAGTCTGGTACTGCAACGATTTCGTGTCCATGGCGAATAGTTGGGTATTGCAACGAGTCCACAAACGTGGTGAATAGTACCGTATTGCAACGATTTCAGATCTGTTAGAACTAGTATATGGTACCTCAACAATTTTGCATCCATGGCGAATAGTTTGGTATTGCAACAATTTCTTATCTGTGGCAATAGTGTTTTAATGCAATGTTTTTTGAGTCGTTGCCAAATGTTTATACTGCAACGTTTTGTCATTCTATTGCCACGTTTTATCATCCGTATTGGCAATAGCTTCCTATTGCAACAATTTATCATTCGTGACAAGAAATTCGTAATGCCACGTTTTATAATTAGCGGCAGTAGAAACCGAATGCACCAGGTTTGAAAATTAGTGGCAACAGAATCATGAGTTTAATAATAAACATCCATCAATTGATATTACAACATGCATAACAACACTCAAGGATTACTTAAGCGACGTGTTTGCATGCTAAGAGTTTTCCTAAGCTGACCGGGACTAATTGTTGGAGCAGGTGGCTTTTGGCGGTTCCTTATTTGTTGGACCTTCTGTGGAGTGGTCACCATCATCATTTTGTGCATTTCAGCCATTGAGGCTCGCATGTCCTGCATTTCCTTAGCTGTCTGCTCACGATCAGCTGCTATCTTACCTTGTAAGTTCTGGACTTGAACGATTAACTCTTCATTCTTCTGGTTTATGCAGTCCATCTGGGTGTTTAAGCTATCATTTCTTCCTTCCAAGTCCTGCACTATTTCATTGAGGCCTACATTTATAACTTCTAAGTTTCGAACTTGGTCGTTGAGGTGCTCAGACATCTGCATACGCATACATTCGCGTTCGGGACCAGTTGGGTTAGCCATATAACCACGCCCCCGAACCTATGATCCTGCACAAACGATCGGGGATCTATAACAACGCTGGAAGATGTGGTTTCTCTCCTCATTTGGAATTGGGCCTCCCTGCTCAGCTTCCATGTCGTCCACTTGGGCACGTGCCTGGATCTATATACGAAAAGAAAAGTCACAGGTAATTTGCAAAAATTTATTTAATTGGGGATTGTTTGAAGTGTTACTCACATGTATAGCTTCTGCCAACTTGTTTGTCCAGTTACCGTTCAACAAATGGCTTGCCTCCCACAATTGTATGTCATCGGGTTCTTCTCCGGTCTCTGGGTCTCGCTACATAAAATACAAGTGAACTTCAACATGTCGGTATACATATTGTTTGCAGCGCCAAGTAAAAGCATGATTTATTTTTCATACCTTCTCGTAACTAAGTTGGGCGTAGGATTTGGAGCCAAGCAAGTGACACGCCTTTTGTCTGCTTTGATTTTGAGAATTGGTCCTGCTTATTGACTGCAATAATTTTAAGAATTAATTCCATGAATGAAAGTAAATGAAATATTTTTTGTATGATGCAAAGCTATTAAAAAGTTAGCTGACCTTGAATCGCTCAGACCCAAAATATTCTATGAGGTGCAACCACTCGGGCGTCGTTACGTCAGCAGGCTAGTTTCGTATACGTTCTTCATCGGTAGAATAACTCTTATAGGTGGAATGCAAAGTCGAGTGCCACCCCTTGTAGCGCTCACCAGCAATTTTCAAAATTTTTCATGCGCTCTCCGGTGTGTTCTCCATGTCCCAGGAATCCTATACATTGTATAACAAGTTGTTGTAAACATACAAGATGGAGATTGCAAGAAAAAATACTTGTGTTGGGGTGTGACAACACTAACCAGAATGTCTCGTACTATATCTCTCTTGTTACTATGGCCAACCTCTGCCCACTTCGTTGCACAGCTGAGGGATGCATGTCTTTTTGTAAACATAACCACATCATCGACAAAGTGCCGCTGATTAATACCAAGTGCAACACCCAACCTAGTGGAGAACTGAATTGGTAGCTTCACATGCTCTGTTCTACTAACTTGGGAAGCATAGCGTATTCTGGCAACCTTAAGTCCTTTAGCCACACTTCTTCCTAGCTTCCTTTCTTCTGTTACATTGATTCAAACGTTAAACGATTAAAGCAAATTACCGCCTGAACAAGTTTAGTATCATGTACAAATAGTGTGAAAAGAAGAAAAGTCTGATGTTCATACCATCTTCAGGACGAGTGCGGCAAATACGAGCGTGGGACGACCGCGTCGTGCCAGCACCATTTTGTTCTGTAGTACTCCCTCCTGGTTTATATTATTGGTCGTATCAGACCAACAAATGAATTAAAAATGAACTACTACAGTAGTTAGGACTATCCTAACGACAACTATTTTGATGGGGGTTACATTATTGACTTCTTTGTTGCTGTTCATACCCTAAAATGAGCCATCAGGTACACATGTTAGTGGCGGTACGCACTCGTAGTACTGCAGAGGATTTTTAGTCCATGAGCGAAGCAGGCAAGACTGTGAGGGGGCATGCAGCTGGCAACGCTAGACTAGACAAAGATAGGGTTCGCCGGTTCGGTTTGACTGACATCAGCCGGAGCGCGTCTCGAAGAGAATTATTAGTTGCAGGGCAAGTAATGAGCGTCGGCGGTAGGAGGTGGCGAATGCAAGACAGATAAGGCAGGCAGCTTGCGGGTTTGAAATCATCCGCAGTACTGCACCTGCATTAGCTGCCACTGACATGTGGGCCCATGAGACATCAGGTCTACTTGTCAGTGGTGGCTACTGCAGGTGCAGTACTGCATAGTGCCAGCTTGCGACACTCAACAAAGCGAGGGTTTGGTCTCGCCGAAACTCTCGAGGAGGATTGGTGGAAGGGCGAGTAATGGTCGGGGATTTGTGGGCGGCGGGGTAATCATGGCACGCGAAGGATGGGACGTGGCGATGGGCGAGGGAGACGCGTCGGCGCCGGTTCCGGCTGGAGTAGCCGGCGGCGAGAGAGCACAGCGTGGAGGCATAAAAAAATCACGCCATCACACAAGCTGATGAATTGTTAACTATAAAGACTAAGTACTAATAAGAAAGTAGAATCGCAAGGCATGCTAAAACAATTAGTAGAGCCTAGGAAAGAATGCAAATGTCCATGATACACCCATCATCAATATATCTAAAGGACAGAACATAGTCTCTCAAAATGATCCAAATTCAATGCCAAAGGGGTAGAGTAAAAAACTAACACGCTCTGCCAAAACAAATGGCACAGTAGAGAGGCAGGTAGTAATGTGATGTGATATGGGTAGTTGGAAGCTACTACCGAGGATAGAGTTGGAGTGGGACATTTTTTAAGCTCCAAAAGTAAAATTACGCTGGGGCGGAAGGAGTATTTCTGATTTGTATATCTATACCTGATGTTGGTTCATGCATCTTAGTAGTACCAGGGAGTGAAGAACCTCGGGGTTCCTGAACATCATGTGCTGCAATATTCTCTGCGCAATGCAAATGATTTAATGTGGTCTAAATTTGTTTAATTTTAACAGTAAACACATTTATATTTATACCAGGTGCTTGCTGGCCACCATGAATGCTTGTAGACGACATACGATTTGATGTCTTGTTCCTAATGTAAAGAGCATTGTAAGTAGTCATTCCAAATAATAGTGATAACGTCAGATTACATGACCGATGTAGATTTTGGATCGGACGGTGTGCTTTCTATAAACTGCAGTGTTTGTTACTAACGGAGGAATTAGAAAAGAAAGAATAGAAAAAAAACGTACGATCCGAGAAAGCCACAAGAAAGAAAAAAGTGAAAACCATGGGAACTAAAAATCTTAAGAATATAAATTTGTAAAACAGGTATGAGAGTACAACATTTGGAGTGGTTGATCAGATAACCCGTGCGTCATTTACTTCTAAATCCAGAAATTACATACTACTACCTCTGGTTTTTAGTATTTGTCGTTATCGGCCAGGAATTGAACTAGAAATACACTACCGTAATAAGCTATCGGAGCAACATTTATTTAGGGACAGATGTAGTGTATATATATATATATATATATATATATATATAACTAAATTCGTGAAACAGAAGACCACATTTCTTCTTTAATAATTTATTTAATCTTCGTATACCAGGATGGATCGTGTATAACATAACTAGGCCAAAACTGCATGGATCGTGTAGAACCAAGCCAATATAGCTCTATAAAAAGACAGCATGGATCGTGTAGTTTACCTAGCACAAAACTGGAGTTCGGGATGCGATGTCGCATGGAGGTGTCAGCGACGAAGAGGTTCGGTAGAGCCCGTCAAACTTGGTCGCCCGGCGTTGTACCCAGGAGTCAACACCACCAAGAGCTTCGATGTGTCACTGCGAGATCCATGGGGGAAAATTTGTAAAAACCGCGGGAAATGAAAACACTGGAATTTCTTAGGAATACAAGTATGGAACATAGGATAGAGAGACAACACATTTGGAGTACTGCGAGATCACCGGAAGGGTGGGGTAGCGGTGTGTCGGGAACGGAGGCCAGTGTTTCCATTTATACTCATCGTGACTGAAATAGGGTTACAATAATAGGCGGGACTGAAATTGGAGGCGCACATAGTGAAAATTGAATCGTCAAAATCTCAAATGTGGCGCGCCAAGTAGAACGATAAAATTTTCACGGGAGTGGAGAATTTGACGCAAGCCGTGCCCTTGTGCACGCATCCAATCGTGATTAATTACATCTCATGTTGCGTCGATTCCTGCACATGGCTGGTGCATGTAGCTAGAGGGGTAGACTTCGTCTTAGGACAACTTGCTCACTTCTTAATTCATCTTTGTTGCCATGCATGGAGATCAAAATCTAAAAGCAGTCATCTGCTAGCTAGTGGGACATTCCAAAAAAATACGAAAAGAATATGAATCGCCAAATGTATACGTATGTGCTAATGCAAACTATATGCAAATACAGCCAAGTGCACGAAAGGACGATGGTAAACAATCAGCATTTTGCAACATTTATCACACTACATACTAAAAATACATTTTCCCATGCGCCGACTACAAATGAAAAAATTGAGTGAAAGAACACAAAAGAGGAGAAACGCGGCCTCAACCACGATCTCAATGGAGTTTCAACCAAGAGTCGTTGATTGTCGCAACACAACGAATTATTGGCTAGACATTAAACAACAGTTATCTCGCCCCTTTTTTAGAAAGGAGTTGTTTTTCGATACTGCATAGGACGCATTGTTCATGAACAGAAAAGACATTTATTATTAAAATAGAAACAACACATATATTACAAACAAGAACTACGAAAGCACATGGAAGACAAGAAAAAGAAAAACTACAAATACTACTCTACTGGGAGTCGGAGGAGATCTCCTCCACCTCCTCCTCCGCCGCTGCTGTCGCCGCCGCCTCCTCCGCCGCTGTCGCCGCCGCTTCCTCCGCTGCCGCCGCTGCTGCCGCCTCCTCCAGCAATTGAGTCCGAAGCTTCCGGGTGACAGTCCGCAGAAGATGCTTGCAGTCCTCCACCCCAGCCACCTCCCCGATCGTCTCGTAGAGGACGTTGAGATGACCGGCCACAAACTCTAATCTAAAATAGTAGTGGCTGGCAGTGTCCATGCTGGTGCAGACAGGAAGTTTCCCAAGACCCAGACGCTCACACGAGCGAGATAAATCGGAAAGTACATCCTGCGCCAATATGTCAAGCTTTTTTGCTCGCCTGGTGGTGGCGGAAAGGTGCTCGGTGGCCTCCTTCAGGCGCCGATCGAGTTCATCGAAGCGGTGTTCGATGAGGCGGAGAGTCTCCTGAACCCAAACGGGATGAGGAGGTGTGGGCGCCGTGGGCAGTGAAGCGGACAGAGGAGGTGCGGGCGCTGCCTCCAGTTCCACAGGCATTGGCTGCGACGACAACGGAAAAGAAGGAGGTTCGGAGGACGTCGACGGCCTAGAGCGCTTCGGTGCGGGGCTACCCATTTGTGCAGCAACAGAGTTGCGGAGAAAGAGCGAGAGGTGGTCGGCGATGGTGCGGCGGTGATGGAAGAGAAGTTTGGAGGGTACGATCGATGGAGATGGAGTGGTGTGGTGGAGACGCAAGAGGACGGGTGTGCCTTTATAGCGGGTCCCCGTCCCGTGCGAGTAGAGATGATCAGACGCTTCAAAAACTGTGCTTTTGAATTAATCCAAACCGCGGTTGGCTTCCATCTCCGCTTCACACGCAATTTTTTAATTTGACATGCAAAGGGTCAAGGGTATGCAGTGGCCCACCTAACATACTTTGTAGGTCCGTCCGGCGGTGTTTTAGTTTTTCAGTTTCAGTTTTTAATTTTGACACTCAAAGGGCCCACCGGCCCAAGGTATTTGCAATGTTCCAGTTTCTTTCAGTTTGTCACGCAAAATACCTCAATCATGTTTCATGACGTTACGTGTTTTCTCTTATTTTTTGAAAGATCATATATATATATATATATATATATATATATATATATATATATATATATATATATAGTTGAAAGATCGTCAGAAAACACACAAGAAAAAAGTACAAGATGATGAACACACCACACATTCATGAATTCATTAACACACACACACACACACACACACACACACAGATATATATATATATATATATATATATATATATATATATATATATATATATATATATATATCACAAACCCTTGTTCATGTTTTCTCAGTTTGACATGCAAAAGACCTCGATCATGCATGTTTGATGACGTTAGGTGTTTTCTAATTTTGTTGAAAGATCGTCATATTTGAGACTCGTTGATCATGTTTGGGGTGTAGCAAGCATGCATGGACAAGTAATATATGCACTTGAAAACCTCGCGACGATCATGTTTGATGACAACATTATTACGTGTTTTCTCTGTTTTTTGTTGAAATATCGTCATATATAGTTTGAGGCTCGTTGATCATGTTTGGGGCGTGACAACTAACATGTTATATATATATATATATATATATATATATATATATATATATATATATATATATATAGTTTGGCTCGTTGATCCTATGTTTGGGGCGTAGGGTAGCATGCATGGACAACTATAACATGCATGTGAGAGAGACGTCGATGATCATATGTACTCCCCCCGTCTCCATGAACTTGTCGCTTTGTCGTAGTTCATTTTTTAACTACAAAAGCCGCATCAGAAGAGCTTGTTTATTGGCTCATGGACAAGGAAAATTCTTTGTACCTAGTACAAAAACTATAAGTTGGTCGGCGTTGCCGTTCGAACGCGAAGGATGCGGCCAAGTAGTTACTGTTGCAGGTGTATGGTAATTACGTGAGTGTTTGGTCGGGTCATGTGGTTAGTCCACGATGCACCCTAAACCTGGTGTTGAGGCCGTGTATTTGTCATTTGTGCGTACACTCTAGTGACATGTGACAAAGTGCTCAGTCATCAATTGCGTTTGGTTTGACGTTGAAGTTCGATTGGAGATAGATCATCCATTTCTTTATGTCTTGGATCATCCAAATTAATGTTTGGTTGGATGGACTGGATGATCCAACTTTTTGTTGGTAGGTTGGATGAAACTTGATTGGATTATTGAATCATCAAAGTTGATAATTTCATAATATTATTCGTGCGCATGATGATGGATCGTGCACACTGAGCGCCGAGTTATTCGGACCGCTGAGCAAAGTTCGGACATGGAGTTCGTGTGCTCGTGCGCGCTGCAAGATTCGGTGCGCTCGCGTACGTGGCAATCATCAGGGCAGGGTGCTACAGTCGCGGGAACCGTGCAGTGCGCCCTTGGCTGTAAGATTTGGAGCGTGAACGTACGTGGCAACCATCTGGCCAGGGTCGCACAGAGACGACTGTGTGGAAGGGCCGCAGAGAATTCAATTTTGGTGTTTAGGAACATGATATTTTTGTAGTTTTAGAGCAATTAGCAATACCGTGGTATTTGAGATTACTATGGTATTTTTTACAGAATGGTGTTTGTCAACCAAACAGTCCTATGTATTGCAAAATCATGGTATTACAAAATTGTGTTTTTGAAATACTTTGGTATTGCCATGTCATTTTAAAAACTATAGTTTCCAAAACTTTAGTATTGAAAAACTGTGTCAGCCTAAAGCTTTACCGTGAACCACTGCGTATGGTCTTAAAGGCAGGCCCGGCTCTGGGCCTAGGCGGGCGGAAATAAATTTTCTGCGGCCCTGCCGCACAACTTCGCGCGTGCGCCCCCGCCCCGCACGCCGTCCCATGTAAATCCCGCTGAGATCCTTCGCTTCGCGCTGGTGGGTGTAACACCCTAAATTTTCACATCATGCATCGCATACATGATCATGCATTAAACATTAGTAGGATAAAAGAAAGATAATAAAAGATAAAACATACATATATGGTGTAGCAAAAGAAGAAAAAAAGAAAATAATAATTATAGCCTAAAACATGTAATAGGGAATAAGTATAAAAATAATAATAAAAATATATATAAATATATAAATATATATAATATATATAATAATCATATATAGAAAAATAGTATAAATAATAAAATATGTAATAATAATAATAAGAATAAAAAAATATAAATAAATAAATAATATAATGAAAAAAGTATATATATATATATAAAGAAAAAAAAGAAGTAAAAAAAAAGAAAAAGAAAAAAAGAAAAAAAACCAACCGCCGGCCCCAGCACGCGACCCCGCACTCCCTCCCGTCGCGTTGACCCGCGTGCTTCGCGCAGCACTCCCGACCGCGCGCGCCGCCCTGGCCTCACAGCACCGCGCGTCCCGCGCCCCGCCGCCCGGGTCCCACCCGCACCGATGCCCCGCTCCGTGTCCAGCCCTGCCCGACCGCCCGGTCGACCGCGCGACCCCACCGCACGCGCGCGCCTGGCGCGAGCCCCGCACCGCCCTAGCCCCACCATGCACCGCGACCCACGCGCCCCGCGCGTCCACCCCGCGCGACCCGCGCGTCGCCCGCGCGCCAGAGACCGAGCCGGTCTCTGGATAGATGCCCGCCTATATATACGTACGAGGGTTATCGTATTTTCCCAATCCCAGGAACCCTAGCCGCCGGATAGAAAAAAAAAGAGAGGAAGAGGAAGAAAAAGAGGAGAGTGCCGTCATCCGCCGGAGATCGTCGTCGTCGTCGTCGTGCCGCCAGAGGACCTTGCGCCGTCTACTTCGTCTATGCATCGCCATCATTCCGCGATCTTCAGAGCCGTCGCATCTACGGTAGGGTTCGTTTCTCTGATGCGAATTTTAGCGACGTATTAGATCTAATAGTGATTTTAGTTGCATCGTCTTTTTATTTTCAGCAGCATTAATCCACTCTAAAACCCCCGTAAACTCATATTAACGCGTATGAACTAGTTGCATCTAATTAATAAACAACCGTAGTTAATGAATTATTGTACTTCGCATGCATGCATATCATCGCATGTTGATTAATACGTGTGCATCATATTGATTTGTATGTATATTCTTGTATGTGTGATCACGAGTAGAGGAAAGTACTCAAGAAGTCGTGTACGAGGATTTCGAGAACCAAGACTTCAAAGCGTTTGAGCAACCCGATCCGCCGGAGCAAGGCAAGTGTCCTTGAAGCATATTGATCCTATTTTTAAGATAAATGTTTTGTTTGTAAAACTGCATGCTTGTGTCAATTTGATGGGAATCCTATGGTAGGAAGTTTACTAGATTTGTTTAACCACCCTTGTCACCTGAAATATATGGTAGAGAGTCGGGAAGGGTTTTTACCTTTTTACTTCGCTTAATTAATTGGGATGGCAAACAACACTACACATTTAATTATGCATCAATGATATTCTGGTTAATGTGAAATGGTCAATACGATGGGTGATCTAAGCAAGCCTGGTATGTGGATGGGTTGGATGTTATGGTGGTTTGCTTGCTTTAGATCTAAGGACCGGTTCATGCGAGAATAAGCCAGGACTACAGTGCCACCACGAGGCCAAGTATGGGTGCGGCGTAGCTGATTAATTAGGGCTTTGCTAGTGCTGTTTGGACAATTGTGGATGCTCGGGGAAGGGGTAGTCGGATTGGGTTTGTTGAGGATTGGTGGGACTACCCTGGGATCCGAATGGCTCAAGAGGGGGCCCTTGGTTGAAGATGTGCTCTGCGGGAGACATCGCCACCGGTGAAACCTCAGTGGGGTCTAAATAGGCTAGTAATCCCTTTGTAAAGGCTATTTTGTGATCTCTTGGCCACACACCAACGGAAGTGTGTAATGTGACCGACGGGTCATGGGCATAAGGGAGGTTCTTAGTAGCCGAAAGGTGATGAAACCACGAACACGTGGGTAAAGAGGTACAAACTCTGCAGAGTGTCAAATAAAACTATCATGATAGCCGTGCTCCCGGTTATGAGCACCTGGACAACTTCCATGATTAGAGGGAAATTGGAATTTGGAATGGTTATGGTTTGGTAATGGTTATGGATTAATTTCTGGTATTGAATATGGTTATTGACGATGGTGAAATATGGAATTATTGATGATGGTAGTGAATTCAGATTGGTATTATGGTATTACTTATGATTATGATGGGTTTACTTTACATACATATAATATATATATTGCTTTTCAAATGTTTTACTCTACTTTTCAGCACTTTTCCATTATTATTGTTGTCATTTGAATCAGCCACATGTCATACTTTCCACACTTGCTGAGTACGACATGTACTCACTCTTGCAATCCCCCCCCAACAGCTGCAGGTCAGGATTGTGAGTTTAATGGCGATAATGCGGAGTTCTAGGCCGTGTCTACCGTCAGCTTTGCCTGTGGTGTTGCATGGAGCTGCGCTATCCCTTTTGCTTAGTTTGCTTAGTTGTTTAATTAGTTTATTTCTGCTGCATTAGTTGAACTTGTCATAAATATTCATTAGGGCTTGTATTCGAGGATAATATGGTTTGTGTAATAAAATTTGATAATTAATCTTGTTCTGTAGTAATTTTCTGTATACTCTTTTGTGATTGCACTCGTGTATGTGTGTTGAACATCCTGGGCACACATATGTGTTAGCTTGGTTCGTTTTCGGAACCGGGCGTCACAGATTGGTATCAGAGCCACAGGTTGACCGTAGGATGCAGCCTAGATAGAATGGACACTTTAGAGCACATAGGAGCACTCAAGAATTGATGTGTTTTTGCTTGAAGTGTTGTTTGCTATATATATTGTTTGCTTGTGTGCTTAATAGAGGATTTTGGGATGCTCTAGCATTGCCATGTCCACCTAGACTAGTGTAGCTAGCTGTTTAGCTTCATATCCCTTGATGCATATAGTTGGGGACATTTTCTAATTCTTACCTATTGCTTTTCTCCAGATGGTGAGGACTCGCAACCAGAGGGATGGCAATAATGAGGAGGAGGACAATAGAGTACCTCAGAACAACATTGGACAAGGATCTACTCAGGGAGCTATCAAAATTGAGCAGCTATTGGCTATGCAAAGCCAGCTCATGCAGAACATGATACAGACTATGGGACAGCTGCAGGCTGACAATATCAACAATCAACCCCACATGCCTCCACCGCCACCCCCGCCTCCTCATAATCGGTTGGGAGAGTTTATGAGGACTAGGCCACCAACCTTTGCTCAAGCCGCTGACCCTATGAATGCGGATGATTGGCTCAAGTCCGTGGAGAAGAAGCTAGCCATTGTCCAATGCAGTGACCGGGAGAAGGTGCTATTTGCTTCTCATCAACTAGTTGGAGCAGCTGCAGATTGGTGGGATTCTTATTGCAATGCTCATGAGAACCAAGAGAGAATTACTTGGGCCGAATTCAAGGAGAATTTTCATTCTCATTATGTGCCGGAAGGTGTTATGCTCTTGAAGAGGCAAGAATTTGAGAATTTGAGGCAAGGAAGATCAAGCGTGAGTGAATATCTCAATAAGTTCACTCAACTCTCAAGGTATGCGCCTGAGGATGTGAGCCGGGACAGCCGGAAACAATACTTGTTCATGAGGGGCTTGAACAATGAGATCCAAGTGAAACTACTCAACTGCGATTATGCCAATTTTCAGAAACTTGTGGACAAAGCAATTGTGGTTGAGAACAAGATCCATGAGATGGAGTAAGAAATCAAGAGGAAGGCGCCATATCAAGGACAGCAACAAGGAAGTAATGTGCGCCCTCGCTTTGCGCCGCCCAATGCGCCTCATTACAGCTCCTCTATTCCTGCTATCGCCCTAGTTATGCACCATGCCCAACTCAGTTCGTGCAGCAACGCCCTGTCATGCAAGCACCTAGGCCTCCGATGCCTTATGCACCTCGTGCTGATTTTCCTGGAGCCAATGTTCAAAACCAAGCTCGTCCCAACAATTCTGGTGGGTTAAGAAGTGTTATACTTGTGGAGAAGTTGGACACTTTGCGCATCAATGTCCTAAGTCGGGCCATGGTCAAGGAAGCAATGCACCGAGGCAAAACCCAAGACCTAATGGAGGTCAGCCACAAGGAAGCCGTGGACAGCAGAATTTTGCTCGTGGCAACGTGAACCATGTCTCTACGGAGGATGCTCAACAAGCGGATGACTTAGTCATTGATATGTTTCTCGCCAACTCCAACCCCGCGACTATGTTATTTGATTCTGGAGCATCGCATAAATTCATTGCATCGAAGTATGTTGCCAAGTATAGTTTGCCTATCTCTCATATGAAGTTTACTCTATTGGTTAAGTCTCCTGGAGGAGATATGAGGACAAATATAGTATGTCCAAAAGTAAGCCTTAGAATAAGGGGGGTAGGCTTCTCTGCCAACTTCATTGTTTTGGACTCTCAAGGGTTGGATATTATACTTGGTATGGACTGGTTGAGGAAGCACAATGGAGTTATTGAGTGTGTCACGAAGACGGTGAAGGTGACCAAATAAGAAGGGATCACCGTAGAATTTGAAGCATCCCAAACTGCACCTAAGCAATTGGAGTTGAATCATATGGACGGTGCCGCAATCGAGGAGATTCCGGTGGTGTGTGAGTTTTTGGATGTTTTTCTGGATGAGTTTCCAGGTATGCCACCCGATCGAGACATTGAGTTTGTTATTTATTTAATACTTGGAACTGCACCTATAGCTAAGAGGCCGTATAGGATGCCTCCTTTGGAATTAGCGGAGCTCAAGAAGAAAATTCAAGAGCAATTAGAGAAGGGTTTTATTCGCCCTAGCTCTTCACCTTGGGGAGCGCCCGTTCTATTTGTGGACAAGAAGGATGGATCCCAAAGGATGTGCGTGGATTACCGAGCTCTCAACGAGGTAACAATCAAGAACAAGTACACCTTGCCCCGTATAGAGGATTTGTTTGATCAGATGAAAGGCGCCTGTGTGTTTTCCAAGATTGATTTGAGGTCGAGATACTTTCAAATGAAGATTAGACCATCGGACATACCCAAAACAGCTTTTAGAACACTTGAGGCTTACGTTGCAGAAATTGAGGGAGCATCGATTGTATGCCAAGTTCAACAAGTGTCAGTTTTGGCTGAAAGAGGTGACATTTTTGGGTCATATAATCTCAGGAGGAGGAGTATCGGTTGACCCCGGAAAAGTGGGGGACGTGTTGAAGTGGGAGCCGCCGCAAAATGTCAAGGAAATAAGGAGTTTTCTTGGGATGGCTGGATATTACCGTCGGTTTATCAAGGATTTTTCCAAGATAGCCAAGCCTATGACGGAGTTGCTAATGAAGGGAAAGGCGTTCCAATGGACTCAAGCTTGTCAAAACAATTTTGAGGAGTTGAAGAAGAGGTTAACAACAGCCCCAGTTTTGGTATTGCCGGATGTAAGCAAGGGTTTTGATATTTATTGTGAAGCATCAAGACAAGGACTCGGATGCGTGCTTATGCAAGAAGGTCAAGTGGTCGCCTATGCGTCCAGACAATTGAAGAAACATGAGCAGAATTACCCAACACATGATTTAGAACTTGCAGCCATGGTACATGCATTGAAGATTTGGAGACACTATATTCTAGGACATAGGTGTGAAATTTACACGGATCATAAGAGTTTGAAGTATATTTTCACACAAACGGATATGAACTTGAGGCAACGAAGATGGTTGGAGCTCATCAAGGATTATGATGTGGGGATAAACTATCATCCAGGAAAAGCCAATGTAGTGGTCGATGCCTTGAGTCGGAAAGGAGTAAGTAATCAACTCACGGTTCGAGAATTGCCATCTGAGCTATGTAAGGAATTCGAAAGGTTGAACCTCGGATTCGTGAATGAGATGGGAGTAATGGAGTTAAATTCAACCTTGGAGCAAGAAATTCGAGAAGCACAAACCATGGATGAGGAGATCAAGGAAATCAAGGAAAGAATCAAGGAAGGGATAGAATTCAGATTTGATGAAGACGAACATGGTACCTTATGACTTGGAAAGAGGATCGTTGTGCCTAATGTAAAGCATATTCGGGAGACAATATTAAAGGAGGCACATGACTCGCCTTACTCAATTCACCCTGGTTGTACAAAGATGTACAAAGACTTGAAGACTTGCTATTGGTGGGATAGCATGAAGAAGGACATAGCTGAATACGTAGCATTGTGTGATGTGTGCCAACGAGTCAAGGCGGAACATCAAAGGCCAGCCGGATTATTGCAACCGTTGAAGATTCTGGAATGGAAGTGGGAAGAAATTGGAATGGACTTCATAGTTGGGTTACCACGTACTCAGTCCAGGTATGACTCAATTTGGGTAATCGTGGATTGATTGACAAAATCAGCTCACTTCATTCCTGTCAAGACCACATATACCACCGCGAAGCTAGCAGAACTGTATATGGAGCATATTGTGTGTCGACATGGAGTTCCAAAGAGAATAGTCTCGGACCGAGGTTCTCAGTTTACCTCCAGATTTTGGCAAAAATTGCATAAAGCAATGGGAACAAGGTTGAACTTCAGTTCGGCGTATCACCCTCAAACAGATGGACAAACCGAGAGGACCAACCAAATTTTGGAAGACATGTAAGGATCTTGTGCTTTAAAGCATGGGAAAAGTTGGGATAAAAGTTTGTCGTATGCTGAATTCTCGTACAACAATAGTTACCAAGCAAGTCTAGAAATGTCACCCTATGAAGCATTATATGGAAGGAAGTGTAGGACTCCCTTGTTTTGGAATGAAACCGGAGAGAATCAAGTGTTTGGTCCCAACGTGTTACAAGATGCTGAAAGGCAAGTCCAAATAATACAGGAAAACTTAAAGGCTACCCAGTCTCGACAGAAAGGTTATGCGGATAATAGGCGAAGGAGTATGACTTTCGAAGTTGGAGATTTTGTATACCTCAAGGTGTCACCTATTCGAGGTCAGCGACGGTTTAACGTCAAAGGAAAACTGGCGCCACGTTACATTGGACCATTCAAGATTTTGGACAAGCGAGGAGAAGTAGCGTATCGACTTGAGCTACCAACGTATCTCTCCGATGTACACGACGTGTTTCATGTCTGTCAACTCAAGAAATGTCTCAGGGTACCGAAAGAACAAGTGCCGATGGACGGGTTAGAACTTCAAGATGATTTGTCTTATGTCGAGCAACCTATCAAGATCTTGGATGTAAAGGAAAGGGTCACGAGGAATAAGAAAGTCCGTTGGTGCAAAGTGCAATGGAACCACCATACGGAAGCCGAAGCTACGTGGGAACGTGAAGAAGACCTGAAGACGGAATTCCCTCAACTTTTCTCCACGCTGTCGAATCTCGAGGGTGAGATTCATTTTAAGAAGGGTAGGTTTGTAACACCCTAAATTTTCACATCATGCATCGCATACATGATCATGCATTAAACATTAGTAGGATAAAAGAAAGATAATAAAAGATAAACATACATATATGGTGTAGCAAAAGAAGAAAAGAAGAAAATAATAATTATAGCCTAAAACTTGTAATAGGGAATAAGTATAAAAATAATAATAATAATATATATAAATATATATATATATAATATATATAATAATCATATATAAAAAAATAGTATAAATAATAAAATATGTAATAATAATAAAAAGAATAAAAAATATAACTAAATAAAAATAATATAATGAAAAAAAGTATATATATAAAAAGAAAAAATAAGTAAAAAAAGAAAAAGAGAAAAAGAAAAAAATCAACCATCGGCCCCAGCACGCGACCCCGCACTACCTCCCACCGCGTTGACCCGCGTGCCTCGCACAGCGCTCCCGACCGCGCGCGCCGCCCTGGCCTCACAGCGTCGCGCATCCCGCGCCCCGCTGCCCGGGCCCCACCCGCACCGATGCCCCGCTCTGTGTCCAGCCCCGCTCGACCGCCCGATCGACCGCGCGACCCCACCGCACGCGCGCACCTGGCGCGAGCCCCGCACTGCCCTGGCCCCACCATGCACCGCGACCCACGCGCCCCGCGCGTCCACCCCGCGCGACCCGCGTGTCGCTCGCGCACCAGAGACCGAGCCGGTCTCTGGATCGATGCCCGCCTATATATACGTACGAAGGTTATCGTATTTTCCCGAAACCAGGAACCCTAGCCGCCGGATAGAAAAAAAGGGAGGAAGAGGAAGAAAAAGAGGAGTGTGCCGTCGTCCGCCGGAGATTGTCGTCGTCGTCGTCGTGCCGCCGGAGGACCTTGCGCCGTCTACTTCGTCTGCGCGTCGCCATCATTCCGCGATCTTCGGAGTCGTCGCATCTACGGTAGGGTTCGTTTCTCCGATGCGAATTTTAGCAACGTATTAGATCTAATAGACATAAATTGATTTTAGTTGAATCGTCTTTTTATTTTCAGCAGCATTAATCCACTCTAAAACCCCCGTAAACTCATATTAACGCGTATGAACTAGTTGCATCTAATTAATAAACAACTGTAGTTAATCAATTATTGTACTTTGCATGCATGCATATCATCGCATGTTGATTAATACGTGTGCATCATATTGATTTGTATGTATATTCTTGTATGTGTGATCACGAGTAGAGGAAAGTGCTCAAGAAGTCGTGTACGAGGATTTCGAGAACCAAGACTTCGAAGCGTTTGAGCAACCTGATCCGCCGGAGCAAGGCAAGTGTCCTTGAAGCATATTGATCCTGTTTTTAAGATAAATGTTTTGTTTGTAAAACTGCATGCTTGTGTCAATTTGATGGGAATCCTATGGTAGGAAGTTTACTAGATTTGTTTAACCACCCTTGTCACCTGGAATATATGATAGAGAGTCGGGAAGGGTTTTTACCTTTTTTCTTCACTTAATTAATTGGGATGGCAAACAACACTACACATTTAATTATGCATCAATGATATTCTGGTTAATGTGAACTGGTCAATATGATGGGTGATCTAAGCAAGCCTGGTATGTGGATGGGTTGGATGTTATGGTGGTTTGCTTGCTTTAGATTTAAGGACTGGTTCATGCGAGAATAAGTCAGGACTACAGTGCCACCACTAGGCCAAGTAAGGGTGCAGCGTAGCTGATTAATTAGGGCTTTGCTAGTGCTGTTTGGACCATTGTGGATGCTCGGGGAAGGGGTAGTCGGATTGGGTTTGTTGAGGATTGGTGGGACTACCCTAGGATCCGAATGGCTCAAGAGGGGGCCCTTGGTTGAAGATGTGCTCTGCGGGAGACATCACCACCGGTGAAACCTCAGTGGGGTCTAAATAGGCTAGTAATCCCTTTGTAAATGCTATTTCATGATCTCTTGGCCACACACCAACCGAAGTGTGTAATGTGACCGACGGGTCATGGGCATAAGGGAGGTTCTTAGTTGCCGAAAGATGATGAAATCACGAACACATGAGTAAAGAGGTACAAACTCTGCAGAGTGTCAAATAAAACTATCATGATAGCCGTGCTCCCGGTTATGAGCACCTGGACAACTTCCATGATTAGAGGGAAATTGGAATTTGGGATGGTTATGGTTTGGTAATGGTTATGGATGGTTATGGATTAATTTATGGTATTGAATATGGTTATTGACGATGGTGAAATCTGGAATTATTGATGATGGTAGTCAATTCAGATTGGTATTATGGTATTACTTATGATTATGATGGGTTTACTTCACATACATATAATATATATATTGCTTTTCAAATGTTTTACTGTACTTTTCAGCACTTTGCCATTATTATTGTCGTCATTTGAATCAGCCACATGTCATACTTTCCACACTTGCTGAGTACGACATGTACTCACTCTTGCAATCCCCCCCCCAACAGCTGCAAGTCTAGATTGTGAGTTTAATGGCGATAATGCGGAGTTCTAGGCCGTGTCTACCGTCAGCTTTGCCTGTGGTGTTGCATGGAGCTGCGCTATCCCTTTTGCTTAGTTTGCTTAGTTGTTTAATTAGTTTATTTCCGCTGCATTAGTTGAACTTGTCATAAATATTCATTAGAGCTTGTATTCGAGGATAATATGGTTTGTGTAATAAAATTTGATAATTAATCTTGTTATGTGGTAATTTTTTGTATACTCTTTTGTGATTGCACTCGTGTATGTGTGTTGAACATCCTGGGCACACATATGTGTTAGCTTGGTTCGTTTTCGAAACCGGGCGTCACAGTGGGTTTGTTGTCTGGACACCGAAGGATGGAAATCTCGTGTGTCCCGCTCCCACGATTATGCGATTTTGATCGGACGGCGTGCTAGGCGGGGGCGCATGCGCAATGTTGTGCGGTAGGGTCGCAGAAAATTTGTGGGCTACTGCCTAGGGCCAGGCCGGTGGGTGGGGGTGGTGGGGCGGGCACGATGACAGCTGGTAAAGAGAAAAGAAATAAAATTAATTAAGTGTGTAGCTTTTTATTTTCATAATTTTTTTAAATATAATTCTACTACGTACAGTACGTCCTACTAATGTTAGTTCAATGCTTTATCCAAAACCTTAAATAAAAGAATAAGGAGGGAGTATTTATTAGATACAGTATAATATTACTAATGTGTTAATTTTCCATATGCGATGTTTTTCGATAAAAGGAGGAGTTTTTCGTTAGTGCATGTACTATAGGAAACGTTGTTCATGAACATAAAATAAAAGACATTTTATTAACATAAAAACAACACATATATTACAAACAAGAAAAAAACACATAGAAAATAAAAAAAAACTACTACTCATCCTACTCTACTCAGAGGAGGACTTGTCCACCTCCGCCGCTGCCTCCGCCTCCGCCGGCGGCGCCTCCGCCTCCGCATCCGCCGCCGGTGCCTCCGCCTCCGCTGCAACTACCGGCGGAGCATCCTCCAACACCAGATCGAACTTCTTACGGCTGACGGCGTTAACGAGTTGTTCGCGAAACCCCTCCCCGACCTCCACACCGATCGTCTCATAGAGGCGGTCGAGACGAGCGGCAACAAAGCCTAACGTGAAGATGTAGTAGCCGGCGGAGTCCATGCTGGCATGGTGGGGAAGGACACCAAGTCTCAGTCGGTGACTGGAGTGAGATGTATTTTGACATCCTGCGCCGTTTTGTCGAGTGCTTTTGCTTGCACGTCGGCGGCGAACAGGCTGCCGGTGACCTCCTTAAGCTTGCCGTCGAGTTTGTCGATGCTTTCCTCGATGAGGCGGATAGTCTCATCATAGTCGGATGGAAGAGGTGAGGGCGCCGCGGGCAGAGACAGGAGTGGAGGAGGTGTGGGCGCCACCTATAGTTCCACCGGCCTTGGCGGCGACGGAAACGGAGAAGGAGGTTCGGAGGACTTCGATGACCTGGAGCGCTTCGGTGCGAGGCTACCCATTTGTGCGGCAACGGAGGTGCGAACAAAGAGAGAGATGTGGTCGATAGTCGTGCGGCAGAGAAGCAAGAGGAGAAGTTTGGAGGCTAAAATCGATCGAGAGGTGCGGCGGAGAACAAAAGGAAGGTGTGCCTTTATAGTGGGTCATCATCTAAGCGCGTGAGTGGAGATGATCGGACGCTTCAAAAATTGTGCTTTTGAATCGACGGTCGGAGTTACTCCAAACAGCGGTTCGCCTCCTCTCGGTTATCGCAACGGCTCAACACGTCCCATCGGCCAGTTTTTTAATTTGACACACAAAGGTGCGGAGATTGACGTGAACGAGCGTGGCAATCGACCGAGAGTCCATATATTTTTTTAAGGATCCGACCGTTGCCGACCGAGAGTCCATATCGAACTGATAATTGTCGTGATCATGGATGATGGTGGACATGAATGTAATGCATGTGAAAGAGACTCGCGATCAAGCATGTTTGGTCACGTGTTGAGGATTTTTTTGTGCCCCCTTGATGAGGAACATGTTAATTGTATGACGTTGAGGATCGGATGTGGCGTACGTGTTTTCACAAGTGTGTTCATTTGTTCCTAAAATCAGAACACGTAGCGGCTAGCGCCTACGCCTGTTGTTTCTTCAAAAGACGAGTACAGCGATACACAATGGCATCATGCGATCGATTAATTTGATGAACCACGTACGTATGTAGTGAGAGCTGTGTGCTTATTAGACGATGGTAGTCCACATTCTATCCTTGTACCGTCGAGGGAACATCCTTGTGTCAAATTTGTTATCTCTATTGATGACAGGATAATATTCTTCATTAGTGTGGTAGTTAAATTGCCATATACTATAGGTTTAAAGCATACACACATGCATGGTAGATAATATGATAAATATAGAAATATATATACATGGTAGGAAATATTATTCTATTCTTGGAATACATGTTTGGGATGTAGCATATGTACGTCTAACATACATGTGAAAGACATCGATCATGTTTGCTGACGTTACGTGTTCTCTTTTTTGTTGAGAGATCATCATGTTTGAGGCTCGTTGATCATGTTTGGGGCGTAGCATGCATGGACAACTAACATGCATGTGAAAGACATCGATGCAAGTGAAACAACATGCATGTTTTTAAAAGCAAGATATAGTGTTTCCTCAAGAAAAAATAATTTTATGAGAGATTGGGCGCACAAGCACAAAAGCTAGAACTTGAGTGATGCACCTACGAATTCCATATGCCAGGATGATCGACGGCAGCCGCTCTGCAAACTCGGTGATAAGATCAGTAGTCGCCAGAGAGCAGCTTGCGGCCGACCTCGAAGGAGACGAAGGCGTCGATGCACGTATAGCTGATCTGCTCGCCGAAGAGATTGTACGCGTCCCAAGTGCTCGTCCTCACCCTGTAAGGCTTCTCCATGTCAGTGCCCATCACGGCACTCGAGATGTCCTTCAGCCCCGCACGGCGGAGGCTCGAGCGATCCATCTCCTCCGCCACGAGCTTGGCCAGGTCCACCGTTTTGGCCACCTTTAGCTGCCAGTCCTTCCAAAGTCTGTCGGCGTCACCCTCCATGCCGACGGCGACAAAGCGATAGACAGAATTGTCGAGGAAATCGTCCAGCATGTCAGGGAAGTAGTCAGCATGGATGATCTGGAAGATCAGGCAGTAGCGGCCGACGCAGAGCTGCAGAACGGTGACGGGATTCTAGTCGGCGGAGTAGTTGGTGCGCCACTCGACGTCGAGCCTGACGACGAGCTTGTGAAGGCGCCTATAGTGGATGGAGAGGACCTCGTCGAGCCAGTCCTCCACGGCCTTGCCGAAGGATGTCATGGTGGTGGTGATCACGTCTTCCTCGAACGTCACGTTGTACACCTGAGTCCCCGCCATTGGGTCTCTCTCCTTGTCGTCCCTACGGTTGCCGTCTGCGGCGGCGCGGCGCAACTCTCTCTCTTGTGCAAAACCTTTGTCTACACCTTTATTTTTGATTTTAACTAGAAATGGGTCTGGATATATAACTGATGCAGTTACGATATGAGCGAAGGAGTTTCCGAATTTGATGGGCCTGAGCCCGGAGTAAAGAGAGTAATGAAGATTTTTGAATCTTATATACTCTTTCTAATTTTTAATTCTTATCGTTATGACCACAAGTTGCATTGTCTCAACCTAACACCACGTACAATAACAACAACATTTCTCAGGAGCCCACCCACTGGATATGTCGGGTGGGCCACGGGATACCCTGGGTCCAGTCACCAGAGAGTAGCTAGTGTGAATACATGCTGGAGAGATCAGCGGAATCGGGAACTGGCCAATGAAGATGGATGTCAGCAGTGTCACGGTTCATGTATTGAAACACGCGCCATCCTTTTTCTTCTTCTCCTTTTTCTTATAAGTTCGTATTATTTTCCACCAATCTTCTAAGAGCATCTCCAACCCTGTTTTCTATTTTTAGTTTGCTATTCTTTCAAATAGCAAATATGCTATCCACATTTAGCATCTCATTCTATGAGCATCTCCAACCCATTTGCTATATGATGTGCTATATTAAAAAGTTTCATATTTTATTAATATGTAATAATTATTTTAAATTCAAATAACATTGTTGCAACGGCTATATTGTGACGTTTGTATTTCTAACAGCTATTTTTCAATGGTTATATTTCTAACGACTATTTTCAACGGTTGTATTTCCAACGGTTAATTTTCAACAACTATTTTGCAACAGAAACGACAATAATGTAGTAGAAATTGGGGATAGCAAACCGGATAGCATTTTCTACTAGTAGCACACCGAGAGCTCCATATAGCAAATGGCTAAAAGTAGCAATCCTAATAGCAAACCGGTTGGAGATGATTTTTGCTCTAAATTTGCTAAATAATAGGATAGCACACCATATAGCTAATGGCTAAAAGAGCAACTCCAACCCATTAGCTATATGATGTGCTATCCTATTATTTAGCAAATCTAGAGCAAAAATCATCTCCAACCGGTTTTCTATTAGGATTGCTACTTTTAGCCATTTGCTATATGGAGCTCTCGGTGTGCTACTAGTAGCAAATGCTATCCGGTTTGCTATTCCCGATTTCCGGTACATTATCATCATTCCGTTGCAAAATAGTCGTTGAAAATTAGCCGTTGGAAATACATCCGTTGAAAAATAGTCGTTAGAAATATAACCATTGAAAAATAGCTGTTATAAATACAACTGTTACAATATAGCCATTACAACAATGTTATTTGAATTTTAAAATAATTATTATATACTAATAAAATATGAAAAATTTAATATAGCACATCATATAGCAAACGGGTTGGAGATGCTCATGGAATGAGATGCTAAATGTGGATAGCATATTTGTCATTTGAAATAATAGCAAACCAAAAATAACAAAGGAGTTGGAGATGCTCTAACCCTCCTTTATTTGAAGTTGTACGGATGGATCAGGATACGTGGCCGGCGTACACTTTATGACACACTACTGAAAGTAAAACACCCGATACATTTTATGACACACTTGTGAAAGTAAAATACCTGATACATTTTATTATTATGGAAGTCTATAACTAAGACTCAATCCAAACCGGGCAAAATTTTTGATGACCCTGACTTCTAGTTTGTTTTTGCAAGCCATTCGAATCATGTCTTTTTTGTCTTCACCCTTTTGCAATGACGATCACGAGCATCTAATCTGGGCTAAAGTTGATACGTACTCCAGAAACTGTTGTTTCTTTTTTTTTGATTTACTACGTGCTTTGCTGTTTGATTGCTCATTATGTTGGATCCGTATTGGGTTTGAACAGAGAGTCGGCTTCTCCCTGCTGGTCCTGTCAGATAAACTAGTAGGTGATAGTCACTTTCTGGATCTCCAGCTCAGTAGAGTTGGAAGTGGAAATATATTCCATTGTAGAAGATAAAAGAGATAAATAGTCCACTAGTTTAACTTTAGAACAGCAACATTAGAACTATTTTTGCGCACCAATGAACAGAAATATAAAGTTCATTACCTTAAGACGATACATTACAAACAGGAAAAAAAAAGAAAAACACAAACTACAAACAAGAAAAGATAAACAACACAACTAAGAACAAGAAAAAAAACTACTTCTCCTCCACCTTGCTCCACCTACTTCTCCTTCTCCTCCTCCTCCTTGGGCTCTTGGCTGGGCGAGGGCGCCTCTCGCGGCGGAGACAGGAAGTCCAGTTTCCTGGACGTCGCTGCCACCAGGTTGTCGCGGCCGGCGACGCTGAGCTTGTCTGCCAGCGTTTCCCAGAGGACGTCGAGGCGACTGGCCAAGTGTGTCATGCCAAAGACGTAGTGGCCCGTGGTCCCCATGGCAGCATACTCTGGAAGGGGACCAAGCACAAGGCGACACATGGAGTGCGGTATTGTCAAATACATCGTGTGCCATCTTTTGGAGAGCCCACACCTTGTCCGGGGGGAGTCCGGTCGGGGACGCTTCCCCTTGGCATCCTTCAGCGGGCTTGGCGGCGGCGTTGTCTTGTCAGCCATGGTGTTCTTGGCGCGGTTTTGGGAAGAGAGGAAGAGTGGCTGTGCAGAGAAGACGATGGCGTGCCCGGGTGATCTTATAGCGTAGTAGCAGCCTGGCTGGGGTGCTCATCCTCTGCAGTACTGCAGGTGCAGTAGAGGTGGCTGACATGTGGGTCCCACATCATGTGGGGCCCTCATGTCAGCCATCTCTACTGCACCTGCAGTACTGCAGGGGATTTGAACCCGCCTGGTTGTTCGTCTCTCGACGCATGCAGTAGTGGTGATAGGGACGCAAAGCTGTTCCAATTGAATTCAAAGATGCGCATGCGCTGTGCGCGTTTAAGGCGCCTCGGTGACTGGCGCGCACGTAAGCTCAGTGCGCCCGGTCGCATCAGCTGCCTGTACAAATGGCAACGGCTTGAACGAAGGACCAAACCTTATGCGGCAAACAGCAACGTATACTACTTCCTCCGCCCCAACTCAACTCTATTTCTATTTTGGTCGAACTAATTACCTTTGACTAATGATTTATATGGAATTTATTAACTTCAATAACATGTAGTACTAGATTGTATATTATGGAAATATTTTCATGGTGAATCTAAAACTACAATTCTTGTATTGTTAAAATAGATCAAAATTGCGTAAATCTCAAAGATAGATTTGACGAAACCTAAGACTTCCCTTTGAAAAAGTTTTATACTTTACATTAGTTTTACATATGTAATATGCACATAGGATATATCACTAAACAGTTTTGCAAAAAAACATGAAGGAGAAATATGTATATCCCATATGCTACTACTACGTAAATTAGGGGTGGGCAAATAAACCGAGACCGAAAAACTGAAACCGATAAAACCGAGACCGGAATCGAAAAGACTGAAATATCGGGTATCGGGTACTTTTCGGGTAGCGAATATAAATAACTGAAAAATAAATATCGGGTTCGGGTCCACTCTCGGGTAACTAAAATAACCGAATAGCCGGTCCATCAAATAATAAGTTAAATTATGCGTGCCAAACTATGAACAATTCAAATTTAGATATTTTATATTCAAGTTGTGATGTGCGAAGTTGTTGGATTTAAACATTTATTTTTTATTTTTCATTTGTCAATTTATAATAAATGACCACATGGGATTAAATTTATCAATCATATTAAATTTGTGCAAACATGACATAGATATAATGTATAATTCGGATATATCGGGTAGGACCGAAGACCGAACCGGAATTTTGGTACCCAAAATGTTCAGGTACCTAATATTATTACAACAATTCGGGTAGTGATTTCAAGAAACCGAATTTTGAAAAAGACCGAAATACCCGAACCAAAATATCGGATAGACCGAATGCACACCCCTTAATGTAAATCCATCCGAAATAATTAGCTAGTTTGAGGATGAATGAAGTTGAGCTTGCGAGCTTGATGAGCATCGTCATTGTTTTAAGCAGCGATTAATTTGTGGCATCATCAAATCTAGAGTAATTTTTCTAGATCATTTGGGGCCAAAAAATTAGTTAACACGCTATATATGAGGAGAAAGATTAGGATATGCTACCTATTGCTTGTGTTGAATGCCCCTGCGCCGTGGACAACATATATCCGACACTTCATTCTGGTCGCCAGGATCATTCTGCCCTAGGGATGAAAACGGTACGGTAAATTCCCAAACCGTCCGAAGCTGTTTTTGAAAATTTCCGATGTGATTACCATTTTCGACAATTTCCAAAATTTTCGATCCCATTACCGTTTTTATCGGACATTGAAATTTGGTAAACGGAATGGAAACGATTTAGACTGATTTCTGACTGAACTGTCGGAATAATATATTTTAATGGAAAATTTCCGAACAATAACCGAATACTTTCCAAATAGTAGGTTGGGTCTAATGGGCTGACATGTACTCTTTCCGTCCCTTTGGATAGAGGATTTTAAAGGAAACTTCAAAGGAATCCATTCCTACATTGTGCTGATGTCACAGGTGTTTGGAACATAGGAATCATATTTTCTTTCCTATAGAAAGACTTCCTTTCCTATATAAAATGGAGGAATGAAATAATCCAGTCCAAGTTCTTTGTGGTCTGCTGGTTGGCTATGGAGGGAATATATAGGGTGCTTAAAGTCAAATTAACTAACCTAATGATTTGCATGGAATAATTATTTCTTTTTTTGAAACAAGGGAATAATTATTTCTGAGCTACTGCAATGCAATAGACGTTTTGATGTTAGAAATATAGGAATGAAGTTGTTTATGAAGCAAACTGGTAGTTCATTTTGGCAAGAAGTTATGACTTTGATTTATGTATTACAAATTGTGAGACCTATGTATGTTGAATACATTGGCTTTGATAATAAAAGTTTTGAATGCTGCCATTAGCAAGGTCCGACTATAGCTCCGAGCTTCTGCAAGGTCCGACAATAGGTCTGACTTTCTTTGTCTAGGTCTGACATGTTTTTGGGTAGCTCCGGTGAGCTCTGTCTTTAGCTCCGGCATGTCTTTGTTAAGCTCCGATATGTTTTGCTAGGTCCGACTTATGTTGGTTAGCTCCGACATGTTTTTCTAGCTCTGGCTTTTGGGATGACTAGTTTCGACTAGTTTTGGTTAGCTCTGGCGCTAGGTCCGACTAGCTTTGGTAAGCTCCGGCACTAGGTTGTACTAGCTTTGGTAAGCTCCGGCGCTAGGTCCGACTAGCTTTGGTAAGCTCCGGCTCAAGCTCCGGTTAGCTTCGGCAAGGTTTGGAGCTTGATTGTAATGTTCCAAATTTTCAAGTGAAATGTTTCGAACTTACTTTAAACTTATGGAAAGGTTGCTTAGTATTCTTTTACTAAGTTTCTGGTGCATTTTGGTTGATATGGCTGATATCGTTTTACTGTGTTTTTGCAACATGCTTATGTGAGGTGCTCACGTAAGGTGTTGTGTTCGGAACTGACTTGAGTCAAGTCGCGGACTTGGGCTCGTACGGATTGGTTGTTCGTTCATGTGCAGGTGTTGCTTGAGTTCAAGTCATGGCTGGTGACAGGATCCTTTGGACTAGTCTCAGGGGAGATGAGGTTCCAACAACAAAATTCAGGAGGAAGTGTGGTTGAGTGGGTCAGGAGGTCGTGCAGGCTGATTGAATCAAGGGCAGTGCATATGAAGGTTAGTGGACGTCGAAGGAAGGTGTTTGCACATATGCATGCGGTGCATGACGTGGCAACATGGTTCCGAAGATGGTTTATGGATGGGAAGATCTGGTTGGAAAGATCGGATCGTATCGGTTGATGACTTTGGTTGCGGCAGAGACGGTTATGGCTCGGTGTGGAAAGCATCGAGTTGGTTATGTTAGAATTTCGTGTGAGTCACGAATTTGGGTTGTTTTATGAATGTGGGATACATTCCTAAGGTGTTTGGAAGTCTTAAGATTGCTTCTATCTGCGTATAGAAGAGTCCTAAGCAGTTATGGAAAGTTTCGATTCGTGATCTGAGCAGGATTAGAGTCCTCGTTGAGATTGGGTTGGCCTAAGGGCTGGTTATATAAGCAAGGGAGTCCAAAGCTCTTGGTGCACGACTTTGGGGCTGTTCCTCTTGTGTTCTATTGAATAAAATTTGTGGTTTGAAGGAACTTTTGTGCCTTGTTCGTCCGACTTGTTCCAGACAGGTTTTACTCGTCGAGTTTCTAGACAGCACTACCTTTCGTCGGTGGTTTTATAATAACTCGAGTTTTACAAATCCAATTGACGTGATTCTTTCTGGGTTGTCTTCACAACTTGATTATCTATCATCTGTCAAAATTTCACGGTCATTGGATTTGTTGTTTCTGATCTACACGAGTTTCTTTGCAGCGTTCCAGAACTGTTTTTCTCGGGTAGGACAGATTGACCTTTGTTCGATCTTTCGATCATAACTTGAGTTTCTCTCAACGGATTTGAGTTATTCTTGTTGTGTCGTCTTCGTGACTTGATTCTATATGATATATATTACTTTTGTCATGGTGAAATATGATTTAGATTAGTCTCGCACAAGATTTCTTTAACAGATCGTTTTTCTGCCGAAGGGGTGGGATTTAATAGTTTCCGTTGCGTAAGATTTTTAAATCTACCATTCACCCCCCATCTGGTAGCTTTAACGTGCGCTTCGATCCTACAATTGGTATCAAAGCCATGGTGCTTTAATCATTGTGATTTGCACGTATTTTTGACTAATCATCATGGAGAAATACACCGCCAAACCATGTGTGTTTGCTGGTATTGATTTTCAGGTTTGGAAGGCACGTATGGAGGCTTTCATCTAGGTGCAAGGCTTTGCAATATGGGAGAAGGTGTAAAAGCCTTACGAAGTGCCACCAAATGATCATGTTACGGCTACAAACCTACGGGACGTCGACAACAACAACAAAGCTCGCAACTTGATCATACAGGGACTCACTCAAAGCGACTTTGATCGTGTCGCGCACCTCCGATCAGCGTACAATGTTTAGAGAGCTCTCTGTGATTACCATGAAGGCTCCAACACAATCAAGGAGTTAAAACAAGATATGTTCAAAAAGGAATATATGCGTTTCGAGATGCAACCCGGTGAGTCTATCGATGACCTCTTTGCTCGCTTCAATAAAATTCTTAGCAACCTACATAGTGTCAATGTTAACTTTTTTGATGCTGAAAATACTAGACAACTTCTTAGTGCATTAGACATGTCAATTTGGGAGATGAAAGTAACATCTATTCATAATTCAACTGTCATGAGTTCTCTTACATTAGATGTGCTTTATTCTAAACTAAACACTCATGAAATTGACATCTTATCACGTAAGAACCCAAATAAGTCTATTGCATTTGTCTCACAACGTGATATGCCTAGCTCCGGCCAATCATCATCTTGCAATACTCTTGGTTTATTGTCCTGACTAACCCTAGAGCAGATCGAGAAATTTCCAGAAGAGGAGTTAGCACTAATCTCTACTAGGTTCTCAAAAGAATTGCAAAATGTGAGAACTAGAAGGATAGGAAGCTCCGGACCTCAACGCTGTTTTGAATGTGGTAAGACAGGACACTTTCGTACAGAATGCCCTAACCTTTCAGGTCCTACTACCCGTGAAGAAAAACAGAACAAGGTCAAGTCCACCTCTGGAAATCCCAACAAGACAAAGAAGGGTACCATAGGATGCAAGATGATTAATAGCTTCATCACCGCACTTCAAGAACTCAGTTCAATTGATGTAGACTTTGAAAGTGATGAAGATGATGATGATCTGGCCAACTTATGCTTCATGGCAGGCAAAACAAGATCAAGATCAAGTCAGGAGGATGCAGAACACAACAGTGATGATGATGAGGTATGTTCTACTTGCAATGAAATGTGTGATGCTATTTCTCGTGCAACTATTATTGTCAACAAAAACGACAAAAAGCTTAGGCATAATGCTACTAAAATTGAATCACTAGAATCTGAAATCAACCATTTAAAAATTTTGATTCCTAGTGATGATGCATGTCCCTCATGTGACTTAATCTATGAACAATTGTCCACATTAAGAAGTGCACACTCCTCCACTCTAGATAGACTTGATGAAGAAATTAAAAAGAACAAAGAGCTTGTTGCATTTAATGATAAAAACTTAAAAGATGCTTTTTGTTCAACAGATGATGTGCATTGTTCTGCATGTGATAATCTAGATAAGAAACTAAAAGATGCAGTGAATGAAAATTCCATTCTGAACAGTGCTTTACGTTATCATGAAGTTAAATATTGTTCTAATTGCAAATTAAAAGGAAAAACTTCATGTGGAAACTGCCTAGAATTGTCTAAAAAGATTGATGACATGAATAGGACATTAGATCGATTTTGTAATGGGAATAAGAACCTAAACTTGCTGCTGAATTCTTCCAAGTCTTGCAATGATAAAACTGGTTTAGGTTTTGATTCTCATGCTCATGCTAAGGCACATCCACCTAAAATTGTAAAGTCATTAGGATGTGGTTTGATTCAAACTGTTCCTAAACAAAAATAAGTGGTTTTCAAATCCGCAGGAGTATTGTGTCATTCGGTTTCAAATAAAAATGTTGCTTGCTCATCTAGACATGAACACAAAGTTAAATTTCATTGTACCTACTGTGGTAGAGATGGTCATGTCATAGATTTTTGTTATAGACTAGCTAAACAACAGAAAAAGGAAAGAATGATTGCTAGATCTTATAACTTCCATGCAATTAGAAAAACACAACCTGCTTTAGTGAGTCAGAAATTTGAAAAGGTAGCTTCCGGACCTTCTGGTAAGAAATCTGCAAAAGCAGCTCCGGTAGTTCCGATAGCTCCGAGAGCTCCCGGACCTTATGTTGTTTCCTTCGGAACTTCAGCTTTTGCTTCTGGAGCTTCAGCCTTGTCTTTTAGAACTGCTGCTTTTACCTCCGGAGCTACTGTATTTTGTGCTAAACGAGTTAAGAATAGAAAAGCTCAAACTTTGACTCATAAACCTGCTTTTATCTCAGCTTTCGCGTGTTTTTCCTGCTGCACATCGTGTGACTCAGTACTGGATACCTAAATGCCTTTTGGCTAACCCCAGTATTGAGTCATTGACGTATTGTGCTTCTATGTAGGTTACACATTTGAGAAAGGAGAACATTTGGATTGTGGATTCAGGTTGCTCACGCCACATGTACGGTAACAAAGATTGGTTATCCTCCCTCTCTTTTGTGTCACGTGTAGAGAATGTTATTTTTGCCGATAATTCTTCAACTCCTATAATTGCTAAGGGTTCGGTTAGAGTAAATGATCACTACACTTTGAAGGATGTTGCACTTGTCAAAAATTTGAAATACAACTTGCTTTCTGTTTCACAGTTGCTAGATGGAAATCTGGAAATTATTTTCAATAAAAACTATTGCAAAGTTGTAGGTTCAAATAGTGAGCTTATTTTTAACATGTCTCGGTTTGGAAGAGTTTTTAAAGTTGATTTTGATATGTCCTCCTCTAAGCATAGGTGTCTAGTTGCTAATGATTCAGAGGACTTATATTTTTGGCATCGTAGACTTGGTCACGTAGGCTTTGATCATCTCACGCGTGTTAGTGCTCTTGATCGCATACGTAGACTGCCTAAGCTTAAAGGGGACAAAGAAATTGTGTGCTCTTCTTGTAGACATGCTAAGATGGTTGCAGGTTCACATACTCCTCTCACAATGATCATGACAACTGAACCGGGTCAACTTTTGCACCTTGACACTGTAGGACCTTCACGTGTTCAATCCTTCGGAGATAAATGGTATGTTCTTGTGATTGTTGATGATTATTCTAGATACTCTTGGGTTTACTTTATGGTGTCTAAGAATTAAGCTTTTGGTCACTTTAGAACTTTATTTCTTAGATTATCAATTGATCACCCAGGATCTTTAAAAGCAATTAGAAGTGATAACGGAACTGAATTTAAAAATCAATCTTTTTATCACTTTTGTGCTGAAAATGGAATAGATCATTAATTTTCTTCACCATGTGTACCTCAACAAAACGGTGTTGTAGAAAGAAAGAACAGAACCTTAGTGAGATGGCTAGGACTATGCTTGATGAATATCAAACTCCTAGGAAATTTTGGGCTGATGCGTATGCAACTGCTTGTTATGTCTCAAATCGTGTTTTCTTGTGCGCTAAGCTAGGTAAAACACCATATGAGCTCCAGTTTGGACATAGGCCTAGTGTTACGCACTTTCGGGTTTTTTGTTGCAAATGCTTTGTTAAGAAACATGGTAATCTTGATAAATTTGAACCTAGATCCATTGATGGCATGTTTCTTGGTTATCCATCTCATACTAGAGGCTACCGTGTGCTTTTACTTGACACTAACAAAATTATGGAGACTTGTGAAGTGTCTTTTGATGAATCTAGCCCAGGTACTAGCTCAAACATTGCAGGTCCAGATCCATATCCGCAAGGGGAGAGCATTTTTGTTGAAGATGAGGAAGAGGTGGAGTCGCTGCCCAAAAATTTAGCAGCTAATGACATTGTTTGAGCTCCTGATTTTGATTCACAGCCAGCACCGACGACCACCATTGCTTGTCCAGATCCTCCTCAAGTCACAAGCTCATCAATTTGTGAAGAACATGAAGAAGAACAAGCTTGTGAAGTGTCCACTCCTTCCGGGTTCTCAAAATTCATCCTCCACAACAGATTATTGGAAGCTTGCATGAATGCGTTACACTGTCCAGGTTTTGCGATCCAAACTCTCATGCTCATTCTGCTTTTGTTGCTTCTTTTGAACCCAAAGATATATCACACGTACTCACTAATTAATCTTGGATTATTGCCATGCAAGAAGAGTTAGAAAATTTTGAAAGAAATAATGTTTGGAAACTTGTACCTCCTCCTCAAGGTCACACTTTAATTGGAACTAAATGGGTGTTTAAAAATAAAAAAAAAGTGAGGATGGGGTTGTGGTTAGGAATAAGGCTAGGTTGGTTGCTCAAGGTTTTACTCAAGTTGAAGGTCTAGATTTTGGTGAAACTTTTGCTCCTGTTGCTAGATTAGAAGCCATAAGAATTTTGTTTGCTTTTGCTGCATCTAAAGGTTTTAAGCTATATCAAATGGATGTTAAAAGTGCTTTTCTTAATGGCTACATAGATGAGGAGGTTTATATCAAACAACCACCGGGTTTTCAAAATTCAGATTTTCCTAATCATGTTTATAAACTGTCCAAAGCCTTGTACAGTCTCAAACAAGCCCCTAGAACATGGTATGATAGGTTAAAAACATTCTTACTTGAAAAGGGGTTTACCATGGGCAAGGTTGATAAAACTCTTTTTGTGCTTAAGCATGGCAATGACTCATTATTCACTCAAGTGTATGTGGATGATATTATCTTTGGTTGTGCTTCTCATGATCTTGTGTCCAAGTTTTCAGCTATGATGAGTTCAGAATTTGAGATGAGTATGATGGGAGAACTCACGTACCTTTTGGGGTTGCAAATCAAGCAAACCAAGGAGAGTAACTTTGTGCATCAAACAAAGTATACAAAAGACCTCCTAAGGCGCTTCAACATGGACAAAAGCAAGCCTCTTTGGACACCAATGGGAACAACAACAACACTTGAACTTGATGAAGATGGTGATCCCGTGGATCAAAAAGAATATAGAAGCATGATCGGATCACTTTTGTACCTCACGACATCAAGACCGGACACACAATTCAGCGTATGTCTCTGTGCACGATTTCAAGCCGCCCCACGTGCTTCACATCGTCAAGCTGTCAAAAGGATTCTCAGGTACTTACATGGAACTCAAGAATTTGGCATTTGTCTTCCTTCTTCCTCAACTGTTACTTTGAAAGCTTTTTCCGATGCTGACTTTGGAGGTTGTAGGATTTATAGGAAAAGTACTTCCGATGCTTGTCATTTTCTTGGTAATTCACTTGTTGCATGGTCATCTAGAAAACAAAGTTCAGTTGCACAATCCACCGCGAATCTGAATATGTAGCTGCTGCTAGCGCTTGTTCACAAATTCTTTGGATTGTTCAAACACTTAAGGATTATGGGGTTGATCTAGATAGTGTTCCACTGTTTTGTGATAACACTAGTGCCATTTGCATTGCTAAAAACCCCGTGCAACATTCTAGAACTAAGCACATTGACATTAGATATCACTTTCTCCGTGATAATGTTGAAAAAGGAAACATTGTTCTTCACCATGTAGATATCGAACAACAATTGGCTGACATTTTTACAAAACCTTTGGATTTCACTCGTTTTTGTTATATTCGTAGTGAAATAGAGGTTATGCATCCTCATGGCTTAAATTGAGGGGGAGTTCTCAAACCCTAGAAGTCTCTGGGTAAATCTGAAATTAAAATAATATGAGCATAGTATTTCATACATATATTACTTTGTGATTCCTTTTACATGCTAAAAGTTCTTACTACATTACTCGTGTTATACATTTTGTAGTTTTTGCCATGTCTTGTAATTGGAATAATTACTTACACTAAATTTGGTCATGGTCAAACTTTCTTGCTGTTTTGAACTTGTTGCATGCTCACAAGTGCTTTTAATCATAAAGAATTAATCAAGTAATAAACTCACATGTTGGGTTTTTATGAACAGATATAAGTTGAGAAAAGATCAAGAGAATATGCATGCATCGCACTTCTTCTTTTGAGATGGCTTATCATTGCACTTAGATATGAACTTTGTGTATGACTAAAATCATGTCATTAAGCTTCTGATTGTCAAATGACATAGGCTTGGCTTGGTTGGTTAGAATAAGGCAGATGCGCATATAATCTCTTGCAAATATCATATGATCTAAATTTGTGCTTTGAAAAATAATAAAATGCAGCAACAAGTGTGATGCTTTCAGGTTTTCAAATAGTCAATTTTGTGAGATCATGACTTGCTTAATTGGAAATTAGATTTGATCTCTAGCATGGCTTACACTACTTTATGTATTTCATTGATATGATAGTGTAAGTTACTTGATAGTATGACTTGGATGAGCTTTGTTTTATATGCATATGTTATAATATGCTCATAACAATTAAAATTTGTCTTATAAACCTTGGTGAATACATTGTCAAAGGGGGAGAGATAATATGTGAATTTTTAAAAAAATATGCAAGGGGGAGACATTGATTACACATTGCACATATTCACAATTATTTTTGGCACGATTCTTCTCAGGGGGAGAATTTCTTTTTCTCATTTTATTTCTGTTTTACAAAGGGGGGGGGGAATTGTTTTCAAAACATTTAATGTGAATAAGCCAATGTTCGGATCTTAAGTGGTGTTGCCAATGCATTCATCAAGGGGGAGATTGTGAGACCTATGTGCGCCGAATACATTGGCTTTGACAATAAAAGTTTTGAATGCTGCCATTATATCTTTTTAGTAAGGTCCGACTCTAGCTCTGAGCTTCTGCAAGGTCCGACAATAGGTCCGACTTTCTTTGTCTAGGTCCGATATGTTTTTGGGTAGCTCCGGCGAGCTCTATCTTTAGCTCCGGCATGTCTTTGTTAAGCTCCGATATGTTTTGCTAGGTCCGACTTATGTTGGTTAGCTCTGACATGTTTTGCTAGCTCCGGCTTTTGGGATGACTAGTTCCGACTAGTTTTGGTTAGCTCCGGCGCTAGGTCCGACTAGCTTTGGTAAGCTCCGGCGCTAGGTTGTACTAGCTTTGGTAAGCTCCGGCGCTACGTCCGACTAGCTTTGGTAAGCTCCGGCTCAAGCTCCAGTTAGCTTTGGCATATCATCCTTAGACCGATGGTCAGACGGAACGTACCAACCAGATATTAGAAGACATGTTGAGAGCGTGTGCCCTAAAGAATAGCCAAAGTTGGGATAAGAATCTGCCATATGCCGAATTCTCTTACAACAATAGTTATCAAGCCAGTTTGAAGATGTCTCCTTTTGAAGCATTGTATGGGCGGAAATGTAGGACACCGTTATTTTGGAATCAAACTGGGGAAAGCCAAGTCTTTGGTCCTGATGTATTGAAAGAGGCTGAAAGACAAGTGCAAGAAATTCGGAAGAACCTAAAGGCAGCCCAAACAAGACAGAAGAGTTATGCGGATACTCGAAGATGTGATCTAACATTTGAGGTTGGTGATTATGTGTACTTGAAGGTGTCACCTATGAGAGGGTTGAGAAGATTTAAAGTAAGAGGCAAGTTGTCACCCCGCTACATTGGTCCGTTCAAGATCTTAGAACGACGAGGAGAAGTGGCTTATCAGCTTGAGCTTCCACCGCATTTGTGAGATGTACATAATGTGTTCCATGTATCGCAACTTAAGAAGTGCTTAAGAGTGTCTGAGGAGCAGTTACCTATGGAAGCAGTGGATGTACAAGAAGATTTGTCGTATGTGGAACAGCCTGTCAAGATACTTGAGACATCAGAAAGGGTGACCAGAAACAAAGTCATTCGCATGTGTAAGGTGCAATGGAAACATCATTCGGAGGCAGAAGCAACATGGGAAAGAGAAGAAGATCTCAAGGCTGAATTCCCTCATCTTTTCTCTTAGGACGTCCGAATCTCGAGGGCGAGATTTCTTTTAAGGGGGGTAGAGTTGTAACACCCATATTTCATGTACATAAAATGTATAAAACAAGGTGCATTTGTGTGTTGCATTTTTGTGTGAATTTTGAAGTTCAAACGAGTAGCAAACATTGAAATTTGAATTTGAAATCAAATCAAAAGAATAGAAATGGAAAAAGAAAAAGGAAAGGGTGAAACCCCATGTTGGGCCAAAACCCACCCTGGCCCACCTTTCCCCTCCTCTCTCCCGCGGCCCAACCCCTCCCCACTCCCTCTCTTCTCTCTCTGCCCTTGGGACCCCACATGTCATCCCCCACCTCAAGCAACCGCCACCTCCCTTCTTCCCGCGCCGCGCCAAACCCCCCCCCCCCCTCCAACCATCACTCCACGCACGAATCCACCCCAAGGGAACCGCCAACACGATCGCCACCAACCACCACCCGTTCCCCCCCCCCTATAAATTCTTGCTTTCCCCCACTCTTTCGCCCTCTCCGCGCCAAACCCTAGCCTCACCCTCACCGAGGTTCGTCGCGCCCGTTCCCGGCCCTTCAGCAGTTGCCTTCCTCTCCCTCTTCCCTAATCAATTCGCCTTGTCGCCAGGAACACGCCGGGCAAGTTTGCATGGAGAGAACGCCGAGAGTTCATCAGAATCGATGGGAGCCGACGCCGTCCACCGCAAGTCCTCGTCGCCGACCCTTCTTTGACCGATTTCGGACTCCAAAACTCCACTAGGTGCGTTCCCCTTCTCCCCCTCTCTCGTTTCATGCAAGTAGCGCGTTAATTTGGCATAGAATTAGCTGATTTGGCCTACTCCGGCGAGCTCTTCGCCGCGGGACTCGGCCGCCGCCGCACCGTGCGCCGCCGGCATCGCCAGAGGCGACGTGGCCGTCCCTCCGCCGTCGGTTTCGACCGAACGGCCGAGATTAGACCAGCCATACCGGTTCGGTCATTTTAAATCCGGGCCACCCGATTCGGATCCAACGGCCCACGTTTGAAATTTATTTCCTGCCGCCACAATTTCGCCCAGGCCCCTAGAATCTTGCTAGCTACCCCCTGGACTTTGCTGTATTGCAAATCTAACCCCTAGATTTAGCAATCTAGCCCCTGGACTTCCCTGGAATTCAAGTCTAGCTCCTAGATTTAGCAATCTAGCCCCTGGACTCCCTGAAAATGTATTTAATCAATTAATTAGTCAATCTAACCCCTGGAAATTTGTAGAATTAGTGTTTTAGCCCCTGTCCAGTGTAGGAAAGTTACCAACCAATCCCTGGACTTTTATTTAATTGCTGAATATTGTTTATAGGGGTATTTAATGTATAGAAATTAAATAAAAATGGTAAATAAATGTAAAAATAGTAGGAAATTTTGTATAAAATGTTTTTATGCTGTAATTAATTTGTAGAGTTTAAATAAAATATATTTTGACCATGGAAAATTTATTAAAAATGTTTAAAATACATTTTGGCCATAGAAAATTCAATAAAAATGATTTGATGCCATAAATAAATCTTTAAAATGTAGGATAAATATAAAATGCATATTTTGGCTATGTAAAATAAAAAATACTTCGTAGGGATGCATTAGTATAGAGTTTTATGCCTATGTGTATGTTTGATGCCATGTGTTGTGTGCTCTTTACTTATTTTAGCCTTTATTTCTCTTTGCCATGCTTGGGCAACATATTTAGAGTCGTACTACGACCCCAACTTCAATCTCCAAGACCAAGACTTCACCAACAATCAAGTCTTCGAAGAAGGAAAGTGCCCTTGACCATCTTGTACCAATTTTAGGATTTTAGTTAGATGCATGCTAATTAAATTGATGTCCTATTTCATGTTTCATGCCTTGTTCCATATAATTCCTTGTCACCTTATGTGGGTTGGGAAGTAGATAGGTATTAATTATGCTTAGCCATGCTTAGACATTGGGAATGGGATTTCATACAATTGTGACATGTTAAACTTTATGATTATTTTAGTTGTGGTGGATACACAATAGTAGTGGATAGGAATCTGGTGGTTGGATAGATTTGGTATGGTGCAGTTTGCACGAGACCCAGGATTGGGTTTGGCACTACCGGATTCTAAGGACCGGTTTATGGAGGAAGCCACTAAGCCTTATAGTACCACCACGAGACTGAGATGGGGCAGCTTGGTCAATTAATTAGGTTTCTCCTGATGAAATGCTAGTAGTTGGATGGTGCGGGGAATGATGCAGGGGTACTGCTCTGGGAACCGCGAGGCTCAAGAGGGGGCTCTGAGGCGGAGGGTTACTCCGGGAATGCCTCAGTGGTGGAAACCTTAGAGGGCTCACACTAGTCGGGAGTACCTTTGTAAAGACAATGTAGTGATCTCCTGGCCTCACACCAAAGGAAGTGTGTAATGTGGTTAGCTACCACGAGCAATCAGGGAGGTTCACTTAGTCCACCTGGAAACAGGGGGTGAAATCACTGCTTGTGGGGAAAGGATACACTCTCTGCAGAGATTTGGTAAAACTGTCATGACAGCCGTGCTCACGGACAAGAGCAGCTTGGGGCCAGTTCATAATTAGCTTATGGTTGGGAAATGGTGGTTATTTATGATTCAAGTTGCATTCATCATCTTTAATTATGTGTTGAATTACTTCTTGAATTATGATATTGATAATTGAAAGCTAAGGTTAGGTCCTAAGCATAGTGCTTAAGCCATAATTGGCCTTCCCTTGCTTTAGCCAATCATGTCATTCTCTTCCCACACTTGCTGAGTACTCTATGTACTCAAGCGTTTACTTTTCCATTAGAATATGAAGAAGAAGCGGCACCAGAAGACTTCTTCGTCAACCCGGAGGACTTGGGCTAGGCTGGCGATCCTTCGCGCGACTGCCTGTGGAGATGGAGCTTTTCTTATCTATTAGTCTTTTGCTATAGCTTAAACTTTGGGAAACATGTAGATGATGTAAATAAGTTGTGGTGTGTATTTATAGACCTTCGGGTCGTATTGTAAGACTATTTATGTACTCGAACATGGTTATGTAATGATATTTCACTTTCGTCAACGCATGTACGATTCAACTGATCCTGGCGTACATGTGATTAGCGTCTGTTCATCTTTACGATGACCGGGCGTGACAACCCACCCCCCATCACGACCTTTCCATCCGCACGATCGCCGCCGTCACCGATCCACCCCAGCACCTCGGTCCCCGCCATAGTTCCACCATCCCAACGACCGCTCGCGGATTCATGTATGCTTCCTCTCTGATTTGGGGAGCGCGCATGCAGGTATCCGTAGATCGGAGAGGCCGACCTTGACGGCGACGGCGGCGCCGAAGAACGCAAGCTGCGCCGCCATCTCCCTCCTGCGACTCCTGTCTTCCCTTTCTGAGCTGCTCCTACTCCTTCTCTTCACTTCCGCTCCACCTGAGGAAAGGAATCGGCGGCTGCGGAGCTCCTATCCAGGGAGAATCGGTAGGCCTCTCATCCTGTATTGGCTCACTTTGATTTTGCATTTCCCATGATGAATTCTCAGTTAAGACATTGCTTCCCATTCATGAATGTTCATATACATACATGGGACTACATTCAGCCCCATGAGAGACCATTAACCAGGCTACCCACAAGCATTGGCCTTTTCACGACTTCCCTTTCTTGAGATCAGTATTGGCTTTGTTGGCAGAATGGGTTATGTTTTAGTGCTCCATTATGACAAGAATTCGATTTTTAATAATAATTTTTATTCAGGGTTTAAAACCATGATATCAGAATCCCCAAAAATATAGGAATAATACCCTGTCAAACAACCAACCTTGGACAATAGCTTGCACCAGAGGATTTTCATGCATCCAATACACGAAATTTTCTTGCATGGCAATATTTAAATCAGTTATTCTTAATATGCAATTTTTATTTTGCGGATGGAAGACCTATTCTGTTTTATTGGGGTGGAGTGGTATTTTATCAGATTAACAACACTTGTTTATTCACAATGTACTGCTATTTTTGAAGAAAAGGCAACAAAACATTAGCTTTTTGTAGTGCCATGTTCAGAACAATTTTCGTTGGAGCATTAAACTACTGAACCATTAACACATATTTCAAAGTACTCCTATGCTTAAGGATTCATGCATGCATCTTCACATATTTCTTGTCTGAGGATATATATATTCTGTTTTTTGAATGATTTAGTTATGAGCCATTCTAATTTCCATTTTGTTAATTAGTGATTCAGGGCACAGCACTGCATCCTCTGTGAATGTCCCATTTGATTGTCAGTTTTTTGTCGGGTATGTTTTCCTCACATAGTCAGGCACACAGCCCCCTCAATCTCCATAATCTTTTTCAGAATCTCACCTTTATTGCCCCCTTAGGTTTGTTGAGCCATGGTGTGAGCATGCTGCAAAGAAATCCTACTGCCTACTTGTTTTATATGGGGATTCTGTAATATGAATATGATGGAAGAAGCCAGAGAAGTTCTTTCAGAAATGGTTGGAAATGGTATTAGTCCAGATAAGGTGGTTTACAACTGTCTGATAAGCAAATACCAGAAACTGGGGAACATGGCGGAGGCAGAAAATCTTCAGAAGGAAATGGAAAGTGTTTGTACGAAAGATGATACCGCTTCTGGTAGTGAAACTTGAGCTTGTACATAGTATGGAGAGTTGTTTCTCTTTTGATCCAGTTTCAGCATCTCTGCAGTTAAAGTATATAACCATCACCGAGCTGACTTCTCATGATACTGGTTCAGTACACTCTTGATATTTCCATCAAGCTCAAGTTGCTCAGTAAACTTTTATGGATGCAACACTTAAGAAGGACAAACAAAATTTCTCATGAACTTGAGTACAGAACCAGAACACGAGAGGATTGTGTAGGCAAGGAGCCAAGGAGCAGCTCAAGTTTTATCTACTTCAATGGTAAGATTTGCTCTATAATCACGTCACAGTTGTAACAACAGTCTCACTGGTTTGCTTTCTTTCCTCTTTCTTGCACAAACATACGTAAGGACCTTGGATTCTACTCCCATGTACTGAGATAAAACTGCAATGTGTTTACTAGCAATAATTATCATTTGAACTGGTAATACTTCAGATAACCAAACAATGCAATTTGCATCCGAGACAGCCAGACAGGTCAATACCATTGATCATACTCTCCACTGATGTTGATGCCACTGATATATCCCTGAGTTTTCCGAGCATGTAAGTCAGTGCACGACTATCTCTTAATTCAGACTATCAATTGAATATTTATGATAACATGTCACTACTTAATGTTAACCGCTTGCTAAGCTCAGTTGCTCACTGACTCAATGTTTTGAAACAGCTGCTCATTATCGGCATTCATGTATAGATATTAGCTTGAGGAACCAGGTTTTGAGTGTACTATTGTAGCTCCACACTGGAAGAAAAACTACTTGTCTGTACTATCCGTAGCTCCAAAACTAATCTACTTGTTTGTTAAGTGGAATGGGTTGTAAGTTTTACCTTACATTATGCCAAGTCTGAATGGGGCCATAGGAATATCCTATGTTGGCCCTCCAATCCTATTTGAGGCGTCCTTCAAACCATGTGCTCTATTATTTTAATTTAGTTTTGGAGATTCATATATATACTGTAACATCCATAATTCTTGTACAAAAATTTGCTCAAACCTTGATCATGGTAGCATGCATTTTCATGTGAATTTTTGGTGTTTAAACGAGTAGCAAACGGTTCAAATTGAATTTGAATTCAAAATCAAAAGAAATGAATGGAAAAAGAAAAAGAAAAAGGAATTAAACCCCTGTTGGGCCGATTCTTTCCCCTGGCCCATCTTCCTCCCGCCGGCCCAGCCGAAACCGCGCCCCCTCCTCCTCTCCCTTCCACTGCCGAGCGGGACCCACCCGTCATCCCTCCCAACCGCCACCTCTCTCCCTCTCCCGCGCCGCGCGCAACTGACACCCGCGCCCACGATTTCCCCCCCCCCAAACCCACTCTCCTCAGGCGGTTCTCGCGCGCGCCCCTCAAGCCTCTCCCTCTCCGCGGCATAAAGGAACCGGCGCCCCCATTTTTCCCCTCTCCCCGAGCCTCCCGGAACCCTAGCCATTTTTCACCGGTGAGCAACCCCGCGCCCGCGTTCCCGACTCACCGGCGATCGCCGCACCCCTCCCTCTGCTCTGACCTCTTCACCGTGAACCCAGGAACCCGCCGGACAAGGTTGCGCAAGGAGATCGCCGGGAATTCACCAAGTCCGACGAGGTCCGACGCCAACCGCCGCCCTCCCTCGTCGCCGACTCATCTCCGGCCGATTTCACGCCCCAACACTCCCCTAGGTGAGTTCCTCTACTCCTCCTCTCTCGATCCATGTACTCGGCACATAGATTTAGCGTGGAATTCGCCGTTTGGGTGATCTCCGGCGAGATCACCGCCGGCAACCGTCGGGCGCCGCCGCGCCGCGCGCGCGCGCCGATTAGGGGCGACGTGGCCCAATCCGGGCCATCGGTTTCACCCCAACGGCTGAGATTATAGCCCCGTAACGTTTCGGTTAATAAAATCCCAGCCGTCCATTTAGAATCCAACGGCTCACATTTGAATCTCCTCTCCCGCCCGCGCATTTGCACCGGAGCCCCTGGAATATCACTAGCTACCCCCTGGACTTCTCCAGAATTGAAATCTAGCCCCCAGAAATCACAGACTAGCCCCTGGAACCCTAAAAATTGGTTTTAACCATTTATTTAAGCATTCTAACCCCTGTAATTAGGTAGAATGTTGTATTTGGACCCTGTGCAGTGTAGAAAACTATTTAATTAGCCCCTGGACTTTTATTTAATTACTGAATAGGGTTTTTAATTGTATTTTGAGGTGTAGAAATTAGATAAAAATGGTAATTAAGTGTAGGGATGCTATGAAAAATTATTATAATCTATTTTATGCTGTGAATTAATTGTAGAGTTCAGATAAAATATATTTGGTCCCTGGATTAATTATTATAAAGGTTTTAAAATACATTTTTGCTATAGAAAATTCAATAAAATTTGTTTTAGGCTATAATAAAATCCCAAAATTCTAGGAAAAATATAAAATGCATACTTTGGCCATGTTAAGTGATGAATACCTCGTAGGGACGCATTAGTGTAGAATTTTGTGCTTATGTGTATGTGTGTGTGTATTGTTTTGCGTGCCTTTACTTATTTAGCCTTATTCTATTCTTGCCATTGCTTGGGAATATATCTAGAGTCGTTCTACGACCCTAACCTCAACTTCCAAGACCAAGACTTCGTCAATTTCCAAGTCTCCAACGAAGGCAAGTGCCCTTGACCATCTTGTACCTATTTTAGGGAATTAGCTAGTTGCATGCTAATTAAAATTGATGTCCTATTTCATGTTTACATGCCCTGTTCCTTACCATTCCTTGTTACCTGAAATGGGTCGGGTAGTAGATAGGCTTTATCTATGCTTAGCCATGCTTAGATGTTGGGATTGGGATATCATACAAATGTTCTATGCTCAACTTTATGGTTACTTTAATTTGGTGATGAATAAACATAATGTTAGTGGATAGGAATCTGGTGGTTGGTTAGCTTTGGTATGGTGCATTTTGCACGAGACCCGGGATTGGGGTTTGTTACCACCGGATTCTAAGGACCAGTTTATGGAGGAAGCCACTAAGATTTATAGTACCACCACGAGACTGAGATGGGGCAGCTTGGTCAATTAATTAGGTTTCTCCCGATGAACTGCTAGTGGTTGGATGGTGCGGGGAATGAGGTGGGTGATCTGCTCTGGGAACCGCAAGGCTCAAGAGGGGGCTCTGGGGCGGAGGGTTACTCCGAGAATCCTCAGTGGTGGAAACCTTAGAGGGCTAGCACTAATCGGGAGTACCTTTGTAAAGACCATGTTGTGATCTCCTGGCCTCACACCAAAGGAAGTGTGTAATGTGGTTAGCTACCACGGGCAATCAGGGAGGTTCACTTAGTCCACCTGGCAACAGGGGATGAAATCACTGCTTGTGGGGAAAGGGTACACTCTCTGCAGAGATTTGGTAAAACTGTCATGACAGCCGTGCTCACGGACAAGAGCGGCTTGGGGCCAGTTCATAATTAGTCTATGGTTGGGAAATGATGATTCATTATGATTCAAGTACTTTCATTATCATTAATCATGTGTGGATTATTTAATGAATTATGATAGTGATAATTGGAAGCTAAGGATAGGTTCTAAGCATAGTGCTAAGCCATATTTGGCCTTTCTTTGCTCTAGCCAATCATGTCATTCTCTTCCCGCACTTGCTGAGTACTTTATGTACTCAAGCGTTTAATTCTCCTTTAGAGTATGAAGAAGAAGAAGCTGCACCGGAGGACTTCTACGTCAACCCGGAGGACTTGGTCTAGGCTGGCGACCTCACGCGCAACGGCTGCCTGTGGAGACGAAGCCCGCTTATCTATCTTGCTTTCTGTAGTGTTGAACTGTTTAGTGTTGTAAATATTTGTGGAGTGTATTTGTAGACCTTCGGGTCGTTCTGTAAGACTATTTATGTAATCGAACATGGCAATGTAATGGTATTTCACTTTTGTCAACACATGTACGATTCAACTGATCCTGGCGTACATGTGGTTAGCGTCTGTTCATCTTTACGATGACCGGGCGTGACAAAGTGGTATCAGAGCCGTGTTGCCCGTAGGACGCAAGCCTAGTTAGAAATGGCCGAAAATTAAGGACTATACTATTTTCATATGAAATAGTATTTCCAAAACTTTGTGCTCTTCATCTCAACCCTTGTGCTTCTTACCTTGCTTTGCTTATTGTTTTTATTCTAACTTGATTTATTAAATATTAATCTCACTCTCTTCTTTTCAAATGTTTGTAGATGGCGCGGACCAAGCAGACGGCCCGTAAGTCGACTGGAGGTCGTGTCCCTCAGCACGCCCTAGCCAGTCGCTCCGCACCTTACACACCCCGGAGGGAGACGACGCTGCTCTCCAACGGGAGTGCTGCTTCAAGGATGCGCGTCCGTCTTCGTTCTCTTCTTCGAGCTGCGGGGTACCGTGAGTACCGTGTCCGCTTAGTCTACCACACCACTAGGGTCTTTGCACCCTATACTGGTGAGCTGGAGTGGACTTCTCAGCTGGCCGTCTACTACGACTCGGAGTTGCTGCACTCGCACTTCTCTCCGGCCTGGAGGAGCTCCCAGCGTGCAGCTGAGGAGGACGCCACGTGGGAGGCGACCACCTACTGGAGCCACGCCCACAGGTTCCTTCTTGGGTGCACGGAGCACGCGTACACCCCTCAGCGCCCTAGTGGCACAGCCGCCTTCACTGGACGTGACGTCGAGGGGCGCTTGACTCACCCCCAGTGCGAGAGGCTGGTGGATGACGTTGTGGAGTTGTCTTCGTGACTCCAGCGTTGTCAGCAGGAGCTGCAGGACAGCAGGGACCTGGTCGACCGCTACGAGCGACTTCGACGACGCTACACGAGGATCACTGGAGTTGATCCTAACTCTCCGCAGTACGCTTCAGACGTGGAGCCTTGGGACCCGAACTCTCCGGATCGCCGCATGAACTCCCCCGAGAACTCAAGAGAAGACTCAGAAGAAGAAGACCCGGAGATGGAGGTTGAGGAGGACTCCGACGAGTAGGAGTGGACTCGTTTCCCCGCTGGACGACTCAGGACAGTTATCCTTAGTTTGTAGGAGCGTGTAGCTACGCCCTCCCTAGTCTTGAGTTGTACCTTTTATGTTGTCATGCTAGTAGTTTGCTTTATGTTGTGTGTGTTGGTTGCGACATGAGTTGTGGAATGCTTCGGCATCCTGTCCACATCCATGTCTTTAGTCTTGTTTATGTGTCGTGTGAGTGGTGGAATGCTTAGGCATCTTGTCCACCTCCACACTAGTTGATTAATGAACTTGCTTTATGTCTATTACCCTTGATGCATGTAGTTGGGACCGTGTTACCCTAGTGCATCCTTTCTTATCTCATCTATTATTCTAAGACCTCAATGAACTTCTCTATCACAGATGGCTGGACGAGGTAGAGGTAGAGGTCGTGGTCGTGGTAACCCGCCTCTGGATGAAGAACTTGGAGGTGTCCCTGGATGGAATGCAAGAGGTGCTCGAGGAGCCCCAGCCTCTCAACAAATGCAACAGATGATGGCTCTTCAGACCCAGTTGCTTAACAACCTCACCCAAATTGTCACCAACCTGCAACAAGCCCCACCCCCACCACCACCAAACTACAACCTTCCGCCACCACCAACTTTTCCACCTAGGTCCTTCCTTAGGGACTTCCTGAACACCCATCCACCCACTTTTGCCACCGTTACCGAACCCATGGACGCCGATGATTGGCTCCGTACCATTGATAGCAAGCTGAGGCTCATCCACTGTGAAGGGAGGGAGAAAGTGCTACTAGCCTCCCATCAACTCCAAGGACCAGCAGCTGACTGGTGGGCCGCCTTCACTGAAGCTCACCGGGACCCGGAAAATATTACATGGGAAGAATTCCGAACCAACTTCCGCAATCACTTCGTACCTGAAGGAGAGATACAAGCCAGGCCTGAAGAATTCCTGATGCTAAAGCAAGGCCGTATGACTGTGAGGGCCTACCTGAATGCCTTCACCCAGCTATCCCGCTATGCCCCAACAGACGTGGATACCGACGCCAAGAAGCAATTCCGCTTCAAGAACGGGCTGGACAAAGAGTTAAAGTTTGCTATGTCTTCCAGCGACTACGGCGACTTCCAGAAGTTAGTGGACAAAGCTTTTGAAGTGGAAAGGACTAAGAAGGAACTGGAAGATGACGAAAGAAAGAGGAAGTTGACTTTAGCAGCACATGCCTCCAGCAGCAATGTACGCCCTCGTCTCAACCCTCCGCCTACAACTCATATGACTCGTCCCATGAACTACTCGGGACAAAGGTATCCCAACTCCAACTACAGGCCACCCACCCCTTACAACCAGCCAATGCGCCAGCAGCAGCAGCAGCAGCCACCACGCCAGCCAATGCAACCCCCACGCCAGCAGATGCAGCCACCCCGCCCTTCAGCCCCCGCTAACCGTCCAAGTGGCCAACCCCCAAGAAACCAGTCAGGAGGCAACAAGGGCCCAAATAATGCTGCAGGAGTACAATGCTACAAGTGCGGAGAATGGGGACACTATGCCAGCAGTTGTCCAAAGAAGCAGCAAAACCCAACTGGCCGTGTCAACCATGTGACTCTGGAGCAAGCACAGGAGGCACCTGATGTGGTGATCGGTACGTTCTCTGTCAACTCCCACCCCGCCACCATATTGTTTGATTCGGGTGCTACACATTCATTCATATCCAAGGATTTCATAAAGAAGCATGACATGGTAGTTACATTCTTGAATGGGCCATTATTGATAAACTCTCCTGGAGGAGAGATGGTGGCAAGGCATCTATGCCGAAAAGTGAGTATAAACATAAGGGGGGTAGTCTTTTGGGCCAACCTAATAGTGTTGGACTCACAAGGATTAGATATCATTCTGGGAATGGACTGGTTGACAAAGAATCAAGGAGTAATTCATTGTGCAACTAGAACAGTCTGCTTAACACACCCGGATGGCACCACAGTGGAATTCAAGCCAGATCAGACACAAGAAGCAGTAGTGCAACTCAACCATCTTGAGAGTACCAAAGACATCAGGGTTGTGAAAGAATTTCCGGATGTATTCCCAGATGACTTGCCAGGTATGCCCCCTGATCGAGAGATTGAATTTATCATTGAATTAGTACCTGGAACGGCCCCAATATATAAGAGGCCATATAGAATGGATGCTAAACAATTAGCTGAACTAAAGGATCATATTGAGGAGTTATTGGCAAAAGGATATATTCGCCCTAGCTCATCGCCTTGGGGAGCACCAGTCATATTTGTACCTAAGAAGGATGGAACTCAAAGGTTGTGTGTGGACTATCGTGCTTTAAATGAGGTAACCATCAAGAATAAATATCCACTACCAAGGATTGAAGATTTATTTGATCAGTTAAGAGGAGCATGTGTGTTTTCCAAGATTGATCTCCGTTCGGGCTACCATCAACTAAAGATTAGACCGTCGGATATTCCCAAAACGGCATTCGTCTCTCGGTATGGATTATATGAATATACCGTTATGTCGTTTGGATTGACCAATGCTCCGGCGTATTTTATGTATCTTATGAACAAGGTTTTCATGGAGTACTTGGACAAGTTCGTAGTGGTATTCATCGATGACATACTTATCTACTCCAAGACGGAAGAAGAGCATGAGGAGCACCTCAGGATGGCCCTACAGAAGCTTCGCCAACATCAACTGTATGCCAAACTTAGCAAGTGTGAGTTTTGGCTAAAGGAGGTATCATTTTTGGGACATGTCATATCTGAAGGAGGTATAGCAGTGGATCCAGGCAAAGTGGCCGATGTCCTTAAGTGGGAAACACCTGAGAGTGTACATGATATAAGAAGATTCTTAGGTATGGCTGGTTATTACCGTCGATTCATCGAGGGATTTTCAAAGATCTCTCGACCACTAACCAAGTTGCTTGAGAAAGGAGTTGCTTTCAAGTGGACCCCCGAATGTGAAGTAAGCTTCGCCGAATTGAAGAAGAGGTTGACTAGTGCACCAGTGTTGGTGATGCCTGACATGCAGAAGGAGTTTGTGGTCTATTGTGATGCATCTGGTCATGGTTTAGGATGTGTCTTAATGCAAGGAGGACATGTTGTGGCTTATGCTTCAAGACAGCTTCGGAAACATGAGAGGAATTATCCAACGCATGACTTAGAATTGGCAGCTGTTGTTCATGCTTTGAAGATATGGAGACATTACTTAATGGGAAAAAGGACGGAGATATATACAGATCACAAGAGCTTGAAGTACATATTTACACAGCCGGATCTTAATCTCAGGCAACGCCGCTGGTTGGAGTTAATCAATGATTTTGATGTGGGAATCAACTACCATCCAGGCAAGGCAAATGTGGTCGCTGATGCTCTAAGCAGGAAGGGACAAAGCAATAACTTGTCAGTACAAGCTCTTCAACCCCAGCTATGTGAAGAGTTTGCAAGGTTAAATCTATGTCTAGTGTCTAGCACTGAAGCAGTTGCTATGGAAGTGGACTCAACCCTCGAGCGTGATATACGAGAAGGGCAGAAGAATGATGAGAAGGTCAAGGAGATCAAACAGTTGATGAAGAAAGGGAAAGCTCCGAACTTTAGAGAGGATGAACAAGGAACCTTATGGCTTGGAAAGAGGATTTGTGTCCCAGATATCAAGGAGATTAAAGAGTTGATATTAAGAGAAGCTCATGACTCATCATACTCCATTCATCCCGGAAGCACAAAGATGTATCAAGACCTTAAAGATCGATATTGGTGGCATGGAATGAAACGGGATGTAGCCGAATATGTGGCCATATGTGATACATGTCAATTGATTAAGGCGGAACATCAAAGACCAGCAGGGTTATTGCAACCAATCAAAGTGCCAGAATGGAAATGGGAAGAAATTAGTATGGACTTCATTGTGGGACTACCAAGAACACAGTCTGGATATGATTCTATATGGGTTATTGTGGACCGTCTAACTAAAGTGGCTCACTTTATTCCTGTGAAAGAGACCTATAATGGCCCCAAGTTGGCGGAACTGTACATCTCCAGGATTGTGTGCTTACATGGAGTTCCTAAGAAGATCATTTCAGACAGAGGCACCCAATTCACCTCAAGATTCTGGCAGAAGTTGCATGAATCAATGGATACCCGTCTAAATTTCAGTTTGGCGTATCATCCTCAAACTGATGGCCAGACAGAACGCACCAACCAGATATTAGAAGATATGTTGAGAGCGTGTGCTTTAAAGAATAGCAAGAGTTGGGACAAGAATCTGCCATATGCTGAATTTTCTTACAACAACAGTTATCAAGCCAGTTTGAAGATGTCCCCTTTTGAAGCATTGTATGGGCGAAAATGTAGGACACCGTTGTTTTGGAATCAAACTGGGGAAAGTCAAGTCTTTGGGCCTGACGTATTACAAGAGGCTGAAAGACAAGTACAAGAAATTCGGAAGAATCTAAAGGCGGCTCAAACAAGACAGAAGAGTTATGCGGATACTCGGAGGCGCGATCTCACATTTGAAGTTGGCGATTACGTATACTTGAAGGTGTCACCTATGAGAGGATTGCGAAGATTCAAAGTAAGAGGCAAGCTGTCACCCCGATATATTGGTCCGTTCAAGATACTCGAAAGACGAGGTGAAGTGGCATATCAACTTGAGCTTCCGCCACACTTGTCAGATGTGCATAATGTGTTTCATGTATCGCAGCTTAAGAAGTGCTTAAGAGTGCCTGAAGAGCAATTGCCCATGGAAGCCGTGGATGTACAGGAAGACTTGTCTTATGTAGAGCAGCCTGTCAAAATACTTGAGACACTAGAAAAAGTCACGAGGAACAAAGTCATTCGCATGTGTAAAGTGCAATGGAAGCATCACTCTGAGGCAGAAGCAACATGGGAAAGAGAAGAAGCTCTCAAAGTGGATTTCCCCCATCTATTCTCTTAGAACGTCCGAATCTCAAGGGCGAGATTCCTTTTAAGGGGGGTAGAGTTGTAACATCCATAATTCTTGTACAAAAATTTGCTCAAACCTTGATCATGGTAGCATGCATTTTCATGTGAATTTTTGGTGTTTAAACGAGTAGCAAACGGTTCAAATTGAATTTGAATTCAAAATCAAAAGAAATGAATGGAAAAAGAAAAAGAAAAAGGAATTAAACCCCTGTTGGGCCGATTCTTTCCCCTGGCCCATCTTCCTCCCGCCGGCCCAGCCGAAACCGCGCCCCCTCCTCCTCTCCCTTCCACTGCCGAGCGGGACCCACCCGTCATCCCTCCCAACCGCCACCTCTCTCCCTCTCCCGCGCCGCGCGCAACTGACACCCGCGCCCACGATTTCCCCCCCCCCAAACCCACTCTCCTCAGGCGGTTCTCGCGCGCGCCCCTCAAGCCTCTCCCTCTCCGCGGCATAAAGGAACCGGCGCCCCCATTTTTCCCCTCTCCCCGAGCCTCCCGGAACCCTAGCCATTTTTCACCGGTGAGCAACCCCGCGCCCGCGTTCCCGACTCACCGGCGATCGCCGCACCCCTCCCTCTGCTCTGACCTCTTCACCGTGAACCCAGGAACCCGCCGGACAAGGTTGCGCAAGGAGATCGTCGGGAATTCACCAAGTCCGACGAGGTCCGACGCCAACCGCCGCCCTCCCTCGTCGCCGACTCATCTCCGGCCGATTTCACGCCCCAACACTCCCCTAGGTGAGTTCCTCTACTCCTCCTCTCTCGATCCATGTACTCGGCACATAGATTTAGCGTGGAATTCGCCGTTTGGGTGATCTCCGGCGAGATCACCGCCGGCAACCGTCGGGCGCCGCCGAGCCGCGCGCGCGCGCCGATTAGGGACGACGTGGCCCAATCCGGGCCATCGGTTTCACCCCAACAGCTGAGATTATAACCCCGTAACGTTTCGGTTAATAAAATCCCAGCCGTCCATTTAGAATCCAACGGCTCACATTTGAATCTCCTCTCCCGCCCGCGCATTTGCACCGGAGCCCCTGGAATATCACTAGCTACCCCCTGGACTTCTCCAGAATTGAAATCTAGCCCCCAGAAATCACAGACTAGCCCCTGGAACCCTAAAAATTGGTTTTAACCATTTATTTAAGCATTCTAACCCCTGTAATTAGGTAGAATGTTGTATTTGGACCCTGTGCAGTGTAGAAAACTATTTAATTAGCCCCTGGACTTTTATTTAATTACTGAATAGGGTTTTTAATTGTATTTTGAGGTGTAGAAATTAGATAAAAATGGTAATTAAGTGTAGGGATGCTATGAAAAATTATTATAATCTATTTTATGCTGTGAATTAATTGTAGAGTTCAGATAAAATATATTTGGTCCCTGGATTAATTATTATAAAGGTTTTAAAATACATTTTTGCTATAGAAAATTCAATAAAATTTGTTTTAGGCTATAATAAAATCCCAAAATTCTAGGAAAAATATAAAATGCATACTTTGGCCATGTTAAGTGATGAATACCTCGTAGGGACGCATTAGTGTAGAATTTTGTGCTTATGTGTATGTGTGTGTGTATTGTTTTGCGTGCCTTTACTTATTTAGCCTTATTCTATTCTTGCCATTGCTTGGGAATATATCTAGAGTCGTTCTACGACCCTAACCTCAACTTCCAAGACCAAGACTTCGTCAATTTCCAAGTCTCCAACGAAGGCAAGTGCCCTTGACCATCTTGTACCTATTTTAGGGAATTAGCTAGTTGCATGCTAATTAAAATTGATGTCCTATTTCATGTTTACATGCCCTGTTCCTTACCATTCCTTGTTACCTGAAATGGGTCGGGTAGTAGATAGGCTTTATCTATGCTTAGCCATGCTTAGATGTTGGGATTGGGATATCATACAAATGTTCTATGCTCAACTTTATGGTTACTTTAATTTGGTGATGAATAAACATAATGTTAGTAAATAGGAATCTGGTGGTTGGTTAGCTTTGGTATGGTGCATTTTGCACGAGACCCGGGATTGGGGTTTGTTACCACCGGATTCTAAGGACCGGTTTATGGAGGAAGCCACTAAGCTTTATAGTACCACCACGAGACTGAGATGGGGCAGCTTGGTCAATTAATTAGGTTTCTCCCGATGAACTGCTAGTGGTTGGATGGTGCGGGGAATGAGGCGGGTGATCTGCTCTTGGAACCGCAAGGCTCAAGAGGGGGCTCTGGGGCGGAGGGTTACTCCGAGAATCCTCAGTGGTGGAAACCTTAGAGGGCTAGCACTAATCGGGAGTACCTTTGTAAAGACCATGTTGTGATCTCCTGGCCTCACACCAAAGGAAGTGTGTAATGTGGTTAGCTACCACAGGCAATCAGGGAGGTTCACTTAGTCCACCTGGCAACAGGGGATGAAATCACTGCTTGTGGGGAAAGGGTACACTCTCTGCAGAGATTTGGTAAAACTGTCATGACAGCCGTGCTCACGGACAAGAGCGGCTTGGGGCCAGTTCATAATTAGTCTATGGTTGGGAAATGATGATTCATTATGATTCAAGTACTTTCATTATCATTAATCATGTGTGCATTATTTAATGAATTATGATAGTGATAATTGGAAGCTAAGGATAGGTTCTAAGCATAGTGCTAAGCCATATTTGGCCTTTCTTTGCTCTAGCCAATCATGTCATTCTCTTCCCGCACTTGCTGAGTACTTTATGTACTCAAGCGTTTAATTCTCCTTTAGAGTATGAAGAAGAAGAAGCTGCACCGGAGGACTTCTACGTCAACCCGGAGGACTTGGTCTAGGCTGGCGACCTCACGCGCAACGGCTGCCTGTGGAGACGAAGCCCGCTTATCTATCTTGCTTTCTGTAGTGTTGAACTGTTTAGTGTTGTAAATATTTGTGGAGTGTATTTGTAGACCTTCGGGTCGTTCTGTAAGACTATTTATGTAATCGAACATGGCAATGTAATGGTATTTCACTTTCGTCAACACATGTACGATTCAACTGATCCTGGCGTACATGTGGTTAGCGTCTGTTCATCTTTACGATGACCGGGCGTGACATATACTGACAAAAATGGAGAAGCTAGCCAATGCCATTCTTCTGATATTTCATCATGTCATTATAATTCATGCTTCATCCTTGTGCATTAGTGTTCATGTTTTTCCCTCTCAAGTAGACTGAATTGCTTCATCTTATTGGAAAGAAATTAATGAATTTTATGCTTATTGTAAATCAAATGCGGCATGCAGGTTTTAATGAAGGGGAATATGAGCTATGACATAGTTCTGTCTGTTATTGATGCAGATTTCCTGTAGCCTTTTGTGAACCATGATGTAATTTGGTCTAAACAAAATATGCTGGAGGAATTATGTTACTCCTAACTGAACTGATGGATGAGGTGTCAACAAGAGCAGAGGGCTAAAGGATAGCATTGTATTCTACAATCTGCCAATCAAGAAATCTTGCTTCAAGCAGCTTTGTGTTTACCTTCTTAAGGTCAATAGGTGATAAAAGTTTCCTTGAAATTTGACCGTTACATGGTGTTGCCTTGGTCAGATTTGCAGAAGCGAGGACTGATTTTGAACCAAGATAGTTTGCTCTGCATATACTTTTGTTCGGCCAGTACATGATTGCGGATCTTAGCTCTGTAGTGACGCCAATGTAGTATTGCAGTCTGTTGTTCATGCAAAGATTCTTTTATTCAAAGTACTGTGAATAATATTGGTACACTGATCAAAAGGGTGGATGGTGGATATTATTCAGACAGCAGCAGAAATTTCCACCAACTCGTTTGATCTTTATGTTTCTGACAAATGATTTGCTAGCCAATTTGACTGGGACCAAAGTTTTCTTTACGCCAAGCATCAAGTGAGAAATCCATCACAAACTATATGCATTCACCACTTGACTAAGCCCCCTTTCGCAAACTATGTGCATTCACTTGTTTCTTTCTCCAACAGCTGTCGATTTCTTTCTGGAATACAATGCTCTTGAAGTTCAGCTTTTCAGTTGTTTTAAATGGTATGATAAATTGAATTGTAATGCTTCTTCAAATTATCATAATCCAGCACCTTATTGATGTGATTTCGCATGCTTGCTCAGGTTTTCTTCTCAACTGGAAGATGTGGTTTTCCCAGTGAATAAAGACTACAAGACTGAGAGGTGGCATATTGATGATACCCATATGAGCAACTGAGGATGATACTGAAACCTGTTTTTTGTCAAAAGAAGAATAAGCTAGTCTTGTTTCTATGTATTTTGGCTATTACTATCTTGCAGGCTGCAGAACATGGGGCCGTTTTTTTTCTAGGCTATCATTTCATCTCTGATTACTGACATCTTGAATGATTCGCTAGTGGTTGCAGACATGATGTAGATCTTGAACATGGTGCAGATCTTTTTAGATGAACACAGTTCAGACTATTACATATGTATTCTTGTAGACAGGAACACTTTCAATAAAAAAATCTGTTTTTGCACGAACGCACGTACGGCTAACCAATATATTCTCCGTTCCCTCCAACGCCTTCCGGATTGTGCGCTCGCCTGCTGGAGATTTACTGCCGCGTCGCAGGAGATTTACTGTCATTGTATCGCCTGCAATACCTGCGTTGAATCTCCGGCAGGGAAACCGCACAGTGCACACGCCGTTGTATACCCGCCATTGTACACCGCACAGTGCAATACCTGCCGTTGTATCGATCCACAGTGCACACGCACCGGCAGGGAAACCGCAAATCACGTCCACAGTGCATCCGCAAATCACGCACCGCGCAGGGTTGCCGAGGCAAATCACGTCCCGCTACGGTTCTCAATCACACTGTGTCGTAGGATGCCGCTCTTCTCCATACGCATGCACCGTCGGATATGGCCACAGAATTCCCTATTCTACACCTGGCTACAAAATAAGCAATGACTATTATGATATCAGAGTTTTGATACAATCATGCAATCAAGCATTCATAATTGATAGATTTGCATCCTATAATTGTTGCATGTTTTTATTTAACCTTCTACAGCAAGTAGAGAGGTGGTACATGGGGTTAAATAAAATTTAGATTTGCATTCTACGTTTGTTGCATGTTTTTATTTAACCTTCTACATCAAGTAGAGAGGTGGTACATGGGGTTAAATAAAAAATAGATTTGTATCCTACGTTTGTTGCATGTTTTTATTTAACCTTCGACATCAAGTAGAGAGGTGGTACATGGGGTTAAATAGAAATTAGATTTGCATCCTACGTTTGTTGCATATTTTAATAACCTTCTACATCAAGTAGAGAGGTGGTACATGGGGTTAAATAGAAAAATGCACTGACAGATACAGAGCTAACAGTTGAGGATAGTTGATTGCACGATTGCACCAAACATCTGATTGCATTCTAGTAGTTCTCTCTCTCTCTCTCTCTCTCTCTCTCTATATATATATATATATATATATATATATATATAAAATACATATATACAAGCTCAAAATACGGCACCTTTTTCTCTAAGTAAACAGCAACACGCTTTTGCAAGATCTGTCGCTATTTACTCGAACCTGGTACTATCTGGGTTTTTTAAGTAGTTTCCTTTCGTTAATTGTTGTAGATAGTTAATAACATAATATAGAGCTATCAAGATAAGTTAAAAACAGTTTCGACGAATGCGGGATAATGCAATTAGGAGGGATCAAGTTTTTATTTGAAATAAGAAGACGTATCAAGTAATTAGAGCCTAAACATGAGAAAACACACAGAACGTTTCAACCATTCCTGTTGCAAAGTTATGGAACAATTAGGCATGTCACGCCCGGTCATCGTAAAGATGAACAGACGCTAATCATATGTACGCCAGGATCAGTTGAATCGTACATGCGTCGACGAAAGTGAAATATCATTACATAGCCATGTCCGAATACATAAATAGTCTTATAATATGACCCGAAGATCAACAAATACACACCATAAACTATTTACAACACTTAAATAGTTCATAAACTCCAAACTACAACGAAAGGGGAAATAGGTAAGCATTGCTCCATCTTCACAGGCAGCAATTGCGCGTACGGTCGACAGCCTAGGCCAAGTCCTCCGGATTGACAAAGAAGTCCTTCGGTGCCGCTTCTTCTTCTTCATACTCTAATGGAAATGTAAACGCTTGAGTACATAGAGTACTCAGCAAGTGCGGGAAGAGAATGACATGATTGGCTAAAGCAAGGGAAGGCCAATTATGGCTTAGCACTATGCTTAAAACCTAACCTTAGCTTTCAATTACCAATATCATAATTCAAGAAATAATCAACACATGAGTAATGATAATGAATGTAACTTGAATCATAATTAACCACCATGTCCCAACCATAGACTAATTATGAACTGACCCCAAACCGCTCTTGTCCGTGAGCACGGCTGTCATGACAGTTTTACCAAATCTCTGCAGAGAGTGTACCCTTTACCCACAAGCAGTGATTTCATCCCCTGTTGCCAGGTGGACTAGCGAACCTCCCCGAATGCCCGTGGTAGCTAACCACATTTCACACTTCCTTTGGTGTGAGGCCAGGAGATCACTACATGGTCTTTACAAAGGTGCTCCCGACTAGTGCTAGCCCTCTAAGGTTTCCACCACTGAGGATTCTCGGAGTAACCCTCCGCCTCAAAGCCCCCTCTTGAGCCTTGCGGATCTCAGAGCAGTTCCCCTGCATCATTCCCCGCACCATCCAACTACTAGCATTTCATCGGGAGAAACCTAATTAATTGACCAAGCTGCCCCATCTCAGTCTCGTGGTGGTACTATAAAGCTTAGTGGCTTCCTCCATAAACCGGTCCTTAGAATCCGGTGGTAACAAACCCCAATCCCGGGTCTCATGCAAACTGCACCATACCAAAACTATCCAACCACCATATTCCTATCCACTACCATTGTGTGATCATCACAAATTAAAGTAACCATAAAGTTTAACATGTAACAATTGTATGAAATCCCAATCCCAATGTCTAAGCATGGCTAAGCATAAATAAGACCTATCTACTTCCCAACCCATTTCAGGTAACAAGGAATTATATGGAACAGGGCATGTAAACATGAAATAGGACATCAATTTAATTAGCATCGTCGAAGGGCACTTGCCTTCGTCGAAGACTTGAGTGTTGGTGAAGTCTTGGTCTTGGAGGTTAAGATTGGGGTCGTAGTACGACTCTAAATATATTGCCCAAGCATGGCAAGAATAAAATAAAGCTAAATAAGTAAAGAGCATGCAATACAATGCATCACAATACACACATAAGCATAAAATCCTATACTAATGCCTCCCTACGAAGCATTTATTAATTTACATGGCCAAGGTTTGCATTTTATATTTATCCTACATTTTTGGGATTTAATTATAGCCTAAAACCATTTTTATTGAATTTCCTATGGCCAAAATGTATTTTTAAACATTTATAATAAGTTTTTCATGGAAAAAATATATTTTATATGCAATCTAATATTTAATCACAGCATAAAGTATTTTATACTAATTTTCCTACCATTTTTACTCCTAAATACCATTTTTATCTATTTTCTACACATCAAATACTCCTAAAAACAATATTCAGCAAATAAATAAAAGTCTAGGGACTAATAAATAAGTTTCCTACACTGTACAGGGGTTAAATCCACAATTCTATAAATTTCCAAGGGTTAAATTGACTATTTAAATGATTTAATCCAATTCCAGAAAGTCCAGGGGCTAGATTGTGAAGTCTGGGGGCTAGATTTGAATTCCAGCAAAGTCCAAGGGGTAGCTGGTGAGTTTACAGGGGCTGCGGTGTAAAAGCGACGGCGGGAAAACAAAATTGAATGTGGGCCGTTGGATCTGAAGTGAACGCCCGATATTTTATTACACGAACCGTTACGGGGATCTAATCTCAACCGTTGGCCGGAAATGGACGGTCCTGGTCGAGCCACGTCGGCTCTAACCGGCGCCAGTGCAGCGCGCGGCGGCGCCCGACGGCGCACGGCGGCGAGCTCGCCGGAGTTGGCCAAACCGGCGAATTCCACGTCAAATCTACGCGCTACTTGCATGAAACGAGAGAGGAGGAGTAGGGGAACGCACCTAGGGGAGTTTTGGAGTCCGAAATCGGCCGGAGGATGGTTGGCGACGAGGAATGACGGTGGAGCTCGTCGGAGTGCGACGATCTCGGTGGTGCAGTGACGTTCTACCCGAGCAAGTGCGTCCGGCGTGTTCCTCGTGATGTGGTGATCACGTTAGGCCAAGAAAAGAGAGGACAGAGGGGTTGCATCGTCGGGAACGCGGGGAACAGCGGCACTTACCGGCGGCAATGGTGCTAGGGTTGGGGAGAGCTCGGGGGAGGGGGAAAATGGGGGCGCCGGCTCCTCTTAAGCGCATAGGGGTGTGCGGTTGGAGTGCACGTGCGAAAACCGACGGGGGAAGCGGTTCCGGGGGGGGGGGGGGGGGGGAAATCGTGGCGCGGTGCTCGGCGATTGCGCGCGGCGCGGGGAGGAAAGGAGAGGGGGTGGGAGGGAGGTGCCGACAGGCGGGCCTGGGCGGCAGCGAGAGAAGAGAGGAGAGGGGTTCGGCTGGGCCGCGGGAGAGGGGAAAGAAATTGGGCCAGGACGGGGGGGGGGGAATTTGGCCCAACATGGGATTTTATTTCTTTTTCTTTTTCATTTCCTCTTCTTTTGATTTGAATTCAATTCAAACTTAAACGTTTACTACTCGTTTAAACTTAAAAATTCACACAAGAATGCACCTTAGAATGTAGTATATTTTGATCAAATTTTATTATATAAAATATGGGTGTTACAACTCTACCCCCCTTAAAAGGAATCTCGCCCTCGAGATTCGGATGTCCTAAGAGAATAGATGAGGGAAATCAGCCTTGAGATCTTCTTCTCTTTCCCATGTTGCTTCTGCCTCTGAGTGATGCTTCCATTGCACCTTACACATGCGAATAACTTTGTTTCTTGTGACCTTTTCTAGTGTCTCAAGTATCTTGACAGGTTGTTCCACATAAGACAAATCTTCTTGTACATCGACTGCTTCCATAGGCAATTGCTCCTCAGGCACTCTCAGACACTTCTTAAGTTGCGAAACATGGAATACATTATGAACATCTGATAAGTGCGGTGGAAGCTCAAGCTGATAAGCCACTTCACCTCGTCGTTCTAATATCTTGAACGGACCAATGTAGTGAGGTGACAACTTGCCTTTTACTTTAAATCTTCTCAATCCTCTCATAGGTGACACCTTCAAGTACACATAATCACCAACCTCAAATGATAGATCACGTCTTCGAGTATCCGCATAACTCTTCTGTCTTGTTTGGGCTGCCTTTAGATTCTTCCGAATTTCTTGTACTTGTCTTTCATCCTATTTTAATACGTCAGGCCCAAAGACTTGACTTTCCCCAGTTTGATTCCAAAACAACGGTGTCCTACATTTCTGCCCATACAATGCTTCAAAAGGAGACATCTTCAAACTAGCTTGATAACTGTTGTTGTAAGAAAATTCATCATATGGCAGATTCTTGTCCCAACTTTGGCTATTCTTTAGAGCACACGCTCTTAACATGTCTTCTAATATCTGGTTGGTTCGTTCTGTCTGACCGTCAGTCTGAGGATGATATGCCGAACTAAAGTTTAGACGGGTATCCATTGATTCATGCAACTTTTGCCAGAATCTTGAGGTGAATTGAGTGCCTCGATCTGAAATAATCTTCTTAGGAACTCCATGTAAGCATACAATCCTGGAGATATACAGTTCCGCCAACTTGGGACCATTGTAGGTTTCTTTCACGGGAATAAAGTGAGCAACTTTAGTCAAACGATCCACTATAACCCATATAGAATCATATCCAGACTGTGTCCTTGGTAGCCCCACAATGAAATCCATACTAATTTCTTCCCATTTCCATTCTGGCACTTTGATTGGTTGCAACAGCCCTGCTGGTCTTTGGTGTTCCGCCTTAATCAATTGACATGTATCACATATGGCCACATATTCTGCTACATCCCGTTTCATTCCATGCCACCAATATCGATCTTTAAGGTCTTGATACATCTTTGTGCTTCCAGGATGAATGGAGTATGATGAGTTGTGAGCTTCCCTTAGTATCAACTCTCTAATTTCCTTGATATCTGGAACACAAATCCTCTTTCCTAGCCATAGAGTTCCTTGTTCATCTTCCCTAAAGTTTGGAGCTTTTCCCTTCTTCATCAACTGCTTGATCTCCTTGACCTTCTCATCATTCTTTTGTCCTTCTCGTATATCACGTTCAAGGGTTGAGTCTACTTCCATAGCAACTGCTTCAGGACTAGATACTAGGCATAAGTTTAATCTTGCAAACTCCTCACATAGCTGGGGTTGAAGAGCTTGTACTAATAGGTTATTACATTGCCCCTTCCTGCTTAGAGCATCAGCGACCACATTAGCCTTTCCTGGATGGTAGTTGATTCCCACATCGAAGTCATTTATTAACTCCAACCAACGACGTTGTCTGAGATTAAGATCTGGTTGCGTGAATATGTACTTCAAGCTCTTGTGATCCGTGTATATCTCGGTTCTTTTTCCCATCAAATAGTGTCTCCATATCTTCAATGCATGGACAACCGCTGCCAATTCTAAGTCATGTGTTGGGTAATTCCTCTCATGTTTCCGAAGCTGTCTTGAAGCATAGGCTACAACATGTCCTCCTTGCATTAAGACACATCCTAAACCATGACCAGATGCATCACAATAGACCACAAACTCCTTCTGCATATCAGGCATCACTAATACCGGTGCACTGGTTAACCTCTTCTTCAATTCGGCAAAGCCCACTTCACATTCGGGGGTCCACTTGAAAGCAACTCCTTTCTCAAGCAACTTGGTTAGTGGTCGAGAGATCTTCCAAAATCCCTCGATGAATTGACGGTAATAACCGGCCATGCCTAAGAATCTTCGTATATCATGTACACTCTCAGGTGTTTCCCATTTAAGGACATCGGCCACTTTGCCTGGATCCACTACTATACCTCCTTCAGATATGACGTGACCCAAAAATGATACTTCATTTAGCCAAAACTCACACTTACTAAGTTTGGCATATAATTGGTGTTGGCGAAGCTTCTGTAGAGCCATCCTGATGTGCTCCTCATGCTCTTCTTCAGTCTTGGAGGAGATAAGTATGTCGTCGATGAACACCACTACAAACTTGTCCAAGTACTCCATGAATACCTTGTTCATTAGATACATAAAATATGCTGGAGCATTAGTCAGTTCAAACGACATAACCGTATACTCATATAGTCCATATCGAGAGACAAATGCAGTCTTGGGAATATCTACGGGTCTAATCTTCAGTTGGTGATAACCTGAGGGAAGTTCAATCTTAGAGAACACACATGCTCCTCTCAACTGATCAAATAAATCTTCAATTCTTGGCAGTGGGTACTTATTCTTGATTGTTACCGCATTTAAGGCACAGTAATCAACACACAATCTTTGAGTTCCATCCTTCTTAGATACAAATATAACTGGTGCTCCCCAAGGTGATGAGCTAGGACGAATATATCCTTTTCCCAATAACTCCTCAATATGATCCTTTAGTTCAGCTAATTGTTTAGCATCCATTCTATACAGCCTCTTATATATTGGGGTCGTTCCAGGTACTAACTCAATGACAAATTCAATCTCTCGATCAGCGGGCATACCTGGTAAGTCATCTGGGAATACATCCAGAAATTCCTTCACAACCCTGATGTCTTCGGTACTCTCAGGATGGTTGAGTTGTACTACTGCCTCTTGTGTCTGATCTGGCTTGAACTCCACTGTAGTGCCATCCGGTTGTGTTAAGCAAACTGTTCTAGTTGCACAATGAATTACTCCTTGATTCTTCGTCAACCAGTCCATTCCCAGAATGATATCTAATCCTTGTGAGTCCAACACTATTAGGTTGGCCCAAAAGACTACCCCCCTTATGTTTATACTCACTTTACGGCATAGATGCCTTGCCACCATCTCTCCTCCAGGAGAGTTTATCAATAATGGCCGACTTAAGAATGTAACTACCATGTCATGCTTCTTTATGAAATCCTTGGATATAAATGAATGTGTAGCACCCGAATCAAACAATATGGTGGCGGGGTGGGAGTTAACAGAAAACATACCAATCACCACATCAGGCGCTTCCTGTGCTTGCTCTAGTGTCACATGGTTGACACGGCCAGGTGGGTTTTGTTGCTTCTTTGGACAACTGCTGGCGTAGCGTCCCCATTCTCTGCACTTGTAACATTGAACTCCCGCAGCATTGCTCTGGCCCTTGTTGCCTCCTGATTGGTTTCTTGGGGGTTGGCCATTTGGACGGTTAGCTGGAGCTGAAGGGCGGGGTGGCTGCATTTGCTGACGTGGGGGTTGCATTGGCTGGCGTGGTGGCTGCTGCTGCTGGCGCATTTGCTGATTGTAGGGAGTGGGTGGCCTGTAGTTGGAGTTTGGATATCTCGGTCCTGAGTAGTTCATGGGACGAGTCATATGGGTTGCAGGCAGAGGGTTGAGACGGGGGCGTACATTGCTGCTAGAGGCATGTGCTATAGTCAACTTTCTTTTTCTTTCATCATCGTCCAGTTCCTTTTTGGTCCTCTCCACTTCAAAAGCTTTGTCAACCAACTTCTGAAAGTCGCTGTAGTCGCTGGAAGACATGGCAAACTTCAACTCCTTATCCAGTCCATTCTTGAAATGGAATTGTTTCTTGGAGTCAGTATCCACATCGGTTGGACCATAGCAGGATAACAAGGTGAATGCATTCAAGTAGGCCCTCACAGTCATACGACCCTGCTTCAACATAAGGAACTCTTCACGTCTTGCTTGTATTTCTCCCTCAGGCACAAAGTGATTGCGGAAGTTGGTCCTGAATTCTTCCCAAGTAATGTTCTCCGGATCCTGGTGGGCTTCAGTGAAGGCAGTCCACCAGTCAGCTGCCGGTCCTTGGAGTTGATGGGAGGCTAATAATACCCTCTCTCTTCCTTCACAGTGTATGAGCCTCAACTTGCTTTCAACTGTTCGGAGCCAATCATCAGCATCCATTGGTTCAGTGACTGTGGCAAAAGTGGGTGGATGAGTGTTTAGGAAGTCCCTTAGAAAGGACCTGGGTGGAAAAGGTGGTGGTGGCGGAAGGTTGTAATTTGGTGGTGGTGGGGGTGGGGCTTGCTACAGGTTGGTGACAATCTGTGTGAGGTTGTTTAGCAGTTGGGTTTGTATGGCCGTCATCTGCTGCATCTGCTGCGCGGCTGGGGCTCCTCAAGCACCGCTACCATTCCATCCTGGCACACCTCCAAGTCCTTCATCTTGGGGCACAGCACCCCTTCCACGACCTCTACCTCTACCTCTTCCAGCCATCTGTATAGGGAATAATTGAAACTTTAAGACAATAGGTAAGATATAGAAGGGTACACTATGGCAAACGGTCCCAACTATATGCATCAAGGGAAACATATATATAAAGCAAGCAAATTCATTAACCAACTAGTGTGGATGTGGACAAGATGCTAATGCATTCCACAACTCGCACGACACATTAACAAGCCTATATACTAATGACATGGATGTGGACAGGATGCCGAAGCATTCCACAACTCATGTCGCACACAAACACACACACACACACAACATAAAGCAAACTACTAGCATAACATCATAAATAACACAACTCAAGACTAAAGAGGGCGTAGCTACACGCTCCTACATACTAAGGATATGTGTCCTGAGTCGTCCAGCGGGGAAACAAGTCCACTCCTACTCATCGGAGTCCTCCTCAACCTCCCTCTCCGGGTCTTCTTCTTCCGAATCCTCTCTTGAATTCTGGGGGGAGTTCATACGACGATTTGGAGAGTTCGGGTCCCAAGGATCAACGTCTGAAGCGTACTGAGGAGAGTTCGGATCAGCTGCAGTGATCCTCGCGTAGCGTCAGCGAAGTCGCTCGTAGCGGTCAACCAGGTCCCTGCTGTCCTGAAGCTCCTGCTGACAACGCTGGAGTCGCGAAGACAACTCCACAACGTCATCCACAAGCCTCTCGCACTGAGCGTGGTGCAGAGGCCCCTCGACGTCACATCCAGTGAAGTCGGTTGTGCCACTAGGGCGTTGAGGGGTGAAGGCGTGCTCCGTGCACCCGAGGCGGAACCTGTGGGCGTGACTCCAGTAGGTAGTCGCCTCCCATGTAGCGTCCTCCTCAGCAGCATGCTGGGAGCTCCTCCAAGCCGGAGAGAAGTGTGAGTGCAGCAGCTCTGAGTCGTAGTAGACGGCCAGCTGGGAAGTCCACTCCAGTCCACCAGTATAGGGTGCAAAGAGCCTAGTGGTGTGGTAGACGAGGCGAACACGGTACTCGCGGTACACCGCAGCACGAAGAAGAGAGCGAAGACGAACACGCATCCTCAAGGCAGCACTCCCAATGGAGAACAGCGTTGTCTCCCTCCTGGGGGTGTGAGGTGCGGAGCGACTGGCTAGGGCGTGGTGAGGAACACGACCCCCAGTCGACTTACGAGCCTTCTGCTTGGTGCGCGCCATCTACAAACATTTGAAAAGAAGGGAGTGAGATCAATAATCAATAAATTAAGTTAGAATAAAGCAATAAGTACAGCAAGGTAAGAAGCACAAGGGTTGAGATGGAGAGCACAAAGTTTTGGAAATACTATTTTATAAGAAAATAGTATAGTCCTTAACTTTCGGCCATTTCTAACTAGGCTTGCGTCCTACGGGCAACACGGCTCTGATACCACTTTGTCACACCCGGTCATCGTAAAGATGAACAGACGCTAATCACATGTACGCCAGGATCAGTTGAATCGTACATGCGTCGACGAAAGTGAAATATCATTACATAGCCATGTTCGAATACATAAATAGTCTTACAATATGACCCGAAGGTCAACAAATACACACCATAAACTATTTACAACACTTAAATAGTTCATAAACTCCAAACTACAGCGGAAGGGGAAATAGGTAAGCATGGCTCCATCTTCATAGGCAGCAGTTGCGCGTACGGTCGTCAGCCTAGGCCAAGTCCTCCGGATTGACAAAGAAGTCCTCTGGTGCCGCTTCTTCTTCTTCATACTCTAATGGAAATGTAGACGCTTGAGTACATAGAGTACTCAGCAAGTGTGGGAAGAGAATGACATGATTGGCTAAAGCAAGGGAAGGCCAATTATGGCTTAGCACTATGCTTAAAACCTAACCTTAGCTTTCAATTACCAATATCATAATTCAAGAAATAATCAACACATGAGTAATGATAATGAATGTAACTTGAATCATAATTAACCACCATGTCCCAACCATAGACTAATTATGAACTGGCCCCAAGTCGCTCTTGTCCGTGAGCACGGCTGTCATGATAGTTTTACCAAATCGCTGTAGAGAGTGTACCCTTTACCCACAAGCAGCGATTTCATCCCCTGTTGCCAGGTGGACTAGCGAACCTCCCCGAATGCCCGTGGTAGCTAACCACATTTCACACTTCCTTTGGTGTGAGGCCAGGAGATCACTACATGGTCTTTACAAAGGTGCTCCCGACTAGTGCTAGCCCTCTAAGGTTTCCACCACTGAGGATTCTTGGAGTAACCCTCCGCCTCAGAGCCCCCTCTTGAGCCTTGCGGATCCCAGAGCAGTTCCCCTGCATCATTCCCCGCACCATCCAACTACTAGCATTTCATCGGGAGAAACCTAATTAATTGACCAAGCTGCCCCATCTCAGTCTCGTGGTGGTACTATAAAGCTTAGTGGCTTCCTCCATAAACCGGTCCTTAGAATCCGGTGGTAACAAACTCCAATCCCGAGTCTCGTGCAAACTGCACCATACCAAAACTATCCAACCACCAGATTCCTATCCACTACTATTGTGTGATCACCACAAATGAAAGTAACCATAAAGTTTAACATGTCACAATTGTATGAAATCCCAATCCCAATGTCTAAGCATGGCTAAGCATAAATAAGACCTATCTACTTCCCAACCCATTTCAGGTAACAAGGAATTATATGGAACAGGGCATGTAAACATGAAATAGGACATCAATTTAATTAGCATGCATCTATCTAAATTCCTAAAATTGGTACAAGATGGTCAAGGGCACTTGCCTTCGTCGAAGACTTGAGTGTTGGTGAAGTCTTGGTCTTGGAGGTTAAGATTGGGGTCGTAGTACGACTCTAAATATATTGCCCAAGCATGGCAAGAATAAAATAAAGCTAAATAAGTAAAGAGCATGCAATACAATGCATCACAATACACACATAAGCATAAAATCCTATACTAATGCGTCCCTACGAAGCATTTATTAATTTACATGGCCAAGGTTTGCATTTTATATTTATCCTACATTTTTGGGATTTAATTATAGCCTAAAACCATTTTTATTGAATTTCCTATGGCCAAAATGTATTTTTAAACATTTATAATAAGTTTTTCATGGAAAAAATATATTTTATATGCAATCTAAAATTTAATCACAGCATAAAGTATTTTATACTAATTTTTCCTACCATTTTTACACCTAAATACCATTTTTATCTATTTTATACACATCAAATACTCCTAAAAACAATATTCAGCAAATAAATAAAAGTCCAGGGACTGATAAATAAGTTTCCTACACTGTACAGGGGTTAAATCCACAATTCTATAAATTTCCAGTGGTTAAATTGACTATTTAAATGATTTAATCCAATTCCAGAAAGTCCAAGGGCTAGATTGTGAATTCTGGGGGCTAGATTTGAATTCCAGCAAAGTCCAGGGGGTAGCTGGTGAGTTTACAGGGGCTGCGGTGTAAAAGCGACGGCGGGAAAACAAAATTGAATGTGGGCCGTTGGATCTGAAGTGAACGCCCGAGATTTTATTACACGAACCGTTACGGGGATCTAATCTCAACCGTTGGCCGGAAATGGACGGCCCTGGTCGAGCCACGTCGGCTCTAACCGGCGCCAGTGCAGCGCGCGGCGGCGCCCGACGGTGCACGGCAGCGAGCTCGCCGGAGTTGGCCAAACCGGCGAATTCCACGTCAAATCTACGCGCTACTTGCATGAAACGAGAGGGGAGGAGTAGAGGAACGCACCTAGGGGAGTTTTGGAGTCCGAAATCGGCCGGAGGATGGTCGGCGACGAGGAATGGCGGCGGAGCTCGTCGGAGTGCGACGATCTCGGCGGTGCAGTGACGTTCTACCCGAGCAAGTGCGTCCGGCGTGTTCCTGGTGATGCGGCGATCACGTTAGGCCAAGAAAAGAGAGGACAGAGGGGCTGCATCGTCGGGAACGCGAGGAACAGCGGCACTTACCGGCGGCAATGACGCTAGGGTTGGGGAGAGCTCGGGGGAGGGGGGAAAATGGGGGCGCCGGCTCCTCTTAAGCGCATAGGGGGTGTGCGGTTGGAGTGCGCGTGCGAAAACCGACGGGGGAAGCGGTTCCGAGGGGGGGGGGGGGGGGGGGAGAAATCGTGGCGCGGTGCTCGGCGGTTGCGCGCGGCGCGGGGAGGAAAGGAGAGGGGGCGGGAGGGAGGTGCCGGCAGGCGGGCCCGGGCGGCAGCGAGAGAAGAGAGGAGAGGGGTTCGGCTGGGCCGCGGGAGAGGGGAAAGAAATTGGGCCAGGGGGGAATTTGGCCCAACGTGGGGTTTTATTTCTTTTTCTTTTTCATTTCCTCTTCTTTTGATTTGAATTCAATTCAAACTTAAACGTTTACTACTCATTTAAATTTAAAAATTCACACAAAAATAGAATGTAGTATATTTTGATCAAATTTTATTACATAAAATATGGGTGTTACAAGGCAACAGCAGGGTCAGGTTTGTGTGAGGCTTGTCTGCTAATATGGTTCAGATGCAAAGCACTTCTCGCAACTATTCATGCCTAATTCAGTTCAAACTTATTTTTCAAAAAAAATCAGCAGTTCAAACCTGTTCGTTGGAAGCACAATATGACAATGACGCGAGTACTGCTACGATGCTTACCATCTCCAAATAAAATTCTCTGCGACCTCATCTCTGTGTACAATGGTGTAGACATTACCATCTAAGAAAGCAGTGGCACGAACTGCGAATTCCGCAGACAAAAATAATAATTTTTTTTTTTCGAAAGATTCGGTACAAAGCCTGCATATATTAACAAGCGAGTAGGAGAACAATACAGTGTTGCAGAGACAGACTACAAGCCTTGGTGTACAGGGACTACGCCAGTTTGGCTAAAATAAACAAAGAGTCCATGCAGGAGTAAAAATCAATCCAACCCTCTCGCGCCGGCCAGAGTTCAGAGAGCACGCATGGCCGAGATATCACTGAGCAACTGTGGCAGCATCTTCTCCTGGTGGTCAAACACTCTGCGGTTTCTTTGGCACCAAAGTATCCAGCAGACTAGTAAGGCGAGTGATCGCGAACCCTTGCCCAACGTACTTAGCTGTTGAAACCAGGCCGTCGGGTTGGCTTATCCAAGTAGCTGGATTAAGGGTCTGGGTGCCATAGGCATGAGAAGCAAGCGTCCAAATCCATCTTGACACTGGCCATTCTGCAAATAAGTGTATTGCTGTTTCAACATTGTGATAGCATAGTGAGCAAAGGTATTGGTTAGGCCAGCCCCGCTGTTGAAGTCTAGCCGCCGTCCAGAGCCTATCTTGCACCAAGAGCCAGGGAAAGAATTTGCATTTTGGCAGGGCCCATGCTTTCGAAATCCTGCACTACTACAAAATGTTTCATCGCAGGCGGTTCTAAACATATTATCGCATACGGTTTTAAAAACCGTCTGTAACGAAGAGCCTGTGAAAATGATCGATTAACACAGGCGGTGGCATAATCCGCCTGTGAAACTACATTTTCACATGCGGTTTTTAATTAAAAACCGCCTGTAAAAATGGCTAGTGAAACAAAAAAAATTCACATGCGCCGCCGGGAGTCAGAAGAGGCTGCGCCGCCTGGAGGCCGCCGCGTTGCCGGGAGCCGGAAGAGCGCTGCCAAGTGTCGAAGGAGGTCGCACCACTGAGAGCCGGAGGAGCTGTGCCGCCCGAAGCCCGACGAGGTCATGCCGCTTGGAGCCAGAGGAGCCGCGCCGTCGAGAGCCCGAGGTAGACCGCGCCACCGGGAGCTCGAGGTAGACCGCACCGGATCCGTGCCCGCGCTCACGCTGGCAGGGCGCGCGCTCGTCGGGAGGCGCGCCGAAGCCGCGCCGCTGGGAACCCGAGGTAGACTGTGCCAGATCCGCGCCCGTGCTCGCGTCGGCAGGGCTCGCGCTCGTCGGGAGGCTGCGCCGGAGCCGCCGAGGTCCGGAGCAACCGAAGTCGCGCCTTAGTCGCGCCTTGAGAGAGGTCGCCGGCAGCCGCGCCTTGGGAGATGCCGCCGGAAGCCGTACCTTGGGAGGTTGACGGAGGATCACGGACTGAACCGTGGCTGCTGTTGTTATAGACACATCTATCGTGCAGCTTCTAAACTGAGTCGTTAGATCGATAAGCAGCGGACAGCGGAGATACGAAATCCAAGAGTGATCCGTGGGATGAAGCAGCGGACCAATGAGGAGCCATCATTATCACAGAAGGTTTTTATGTTATGGACCGCCTGTGAAAATCATTATATTTTCACAGACGGCTGTTTGTTATGGACCGCCTGTGATAATGACTATTATCACAGGCAGTTTTTGCTACGGACCGCCTGTGAAAATCATTATATTTTTACAGGCGGTTGTTTGTTACAAACCGCTTGTGAAAATCTATTATCACAGACTGTTATTAACTCATTGGACATCACATGCGACACTTTTAATGGACCGTCTATAAAAAAATATAGAAGCGCCTGTAAAAATGTTTTTTGTAGTAGTGTTGGCCGGATACCAAGACCGGTAACTACCTTCGAACTGCAACTTATAAGCTGAGCGTGCGAAATACTCACCGCTTGTAGAGAAAATCCAGGTGATTTCATCCTCCTGTTGAGGATCGTCGACCAACTCAACCTCCTGCAGGAGGTCCCAGAGTTTTGCAAACTCGTCCAGAACCTCCACCGATATGTGATGGATCAAGTCCTGTATCCAGTTCTGGTTGTGTAGCACATCTGTCACCGTTCAATTCTTCCTGTAACTGTGACGATATAGGAGAGGGAAGGTTGTGGCATGTGTTCGACTGTCTCGCCAGTTAGCTGTCCAGAACCTGGTGGCACGTCCATTATTGACAGTGATGCGAGTACCTGCTGCAAACAAGCATTCATCCGTTGAAGTTGAATCGACAAGTAACTCCATGCCAATCTAGAGCTTGGTCAGACTGCGCCACTGATGCCAGAGCCAACGGAGCCGAAGGGTGCACCGAAATCTGCCTAGGTCCAAGAGACCCAAGCCACCACGGTCTGTAGGTCCGCAGACTTTGCCCTAGCTGACTTTACACTTAGCCCCGTTCAACTCCTGTGTTCTGGCCCAGAGGAATCGGCGTCTCATTTTACCCATCGCCTTGATGAAGTGCTTGGGAAGTCTGAGAACAGACAAGGCATAAATTTGGAGTGTGCTAAGAACAGAGCACACCATATCCTGACGGCCGGCCATCGACAGCAGAGAACTTTGCCACCCAGCGAGTCGGCCTTGTGCCCGATCCAGAGCCGGTTGCAACTGCACCATAGAGAGGCAGGAAGTTCTGAGTGGTAGGCCAAGGTACGTGACTCGTGACTGGCAGCTCAGATATATGCCCTCCGAAGTTCTGAAGAATGCCCTGGAGGTCAATCCCCACACAGTGGATGGGTGAAACTGAGCTCTTGTTTATGTTGACACGCAGACCGGTTGAATCACCAAAACTCCTCATTATCTGCAAGACAGCCTCCACGTCTGCTTGGATCAGGTTGATAAATACAATCACGTCATCCGCATAAAGAGATACATGGTTTTTTACCGCACTTTCTGCGATTGGTGTGAGGAGACCCCTGCCAGTAGCTATCTCAAAAGTTCTTTGCAACATGTCGATCCCCAATATAAACAAGTACGATGAGAGTGGATCACCTTGGTGTAAGCTGTGTCGATGCCGTATCCAATGACCCAACTTGTCATTGAGCTTGACTGATGATGCCGACGAGGCCAAGAGAAGGCACAACCAGTTTATCCAACGCCTCGGAAATCCCCTTTGCTCCATCATCTCAATCATGAATTCCCAAGAGACTGAATCAAATGCTTTAGATATGTCGAATTTGAACATCAGTATTGGCAGGCCCTTCCGATAGTACAATCTTGCCAAATTCCTCAGATAAAGAAATTGTCGTGTATGCAATGACCACGGATAAAAGCACTTTGTGCTGGTGCAATGAGGATGTCCAAGTGCTTTTGAAGACGGGAGGCAAGGACTTTAGTGAAGAGCTTGGCAAATGAATGAATAAGACTTATAGGGCGAAAGTCTCCAGACCGCTCTGCCAACTCGCTCTTGGGCAGCAAAGTAATAAGAGCCCCGTTGAGTTTCCATAGGGGTCCAGCCCTCAGTGCGAAGATACTGTCAAAGGCTGCCAGGAGATCATGTTTGATGGTGTCCCAACAGTGACGGTAAAAATGACTCGTGAAGCCATCAGGCCCGGGGCCTTCTCGGCCGATAATTCTTGGATGGCCCTGAGAATCTCTTCTTCGGTGAATTCCTTGTCCAAGTCATTTTGCTGCACAGATGTAATGTTTATTTTTGTCCATCGGAAGGTCCAGAATGCTGGTGCTTGGTTCCGAGCGTGTCGTTGAAGTGTTGGTGCACTACAGACTCCATGCCTGCTTGTGACGTGTAACCAGCTCACCTCCCTGGTTTTTCAACTGTGGTACAAAAAGCTTGCGGCTCCTCGCATTTGCCTTCAAATGAAAAAATCGTGTGCAGGCGTCACCGGCATTAATCCAGGTAATGTGTGAGGCCTGCCGCCGTATGGCTCTCTCAATTGCTGCGAGGCCAACACTCCTGCTTTCAGCTCACTACGCAAAGCGAGTTCATCTGTTGATAGGCTTCGGTTCTCTTGGGCTGTGTCGAGCTGCAGGATAATTTCATTTGGGAAAAAGTCCATATTACTACCCTGAAATATACTCTTGGTCTACAAAACCCTTTATACTATAATTTGGTTCATTTTTTCCCAGCGGTTTTCAAAACTGGTCTATAATACACCTTGGGCAGTATCCAAATCCAGATTTGTCCACGTGTACAGTGGTTTTGCTGAGTAGGCGCCACATAGGATTCTATGTGTCAATCTTTCTCTACTGTACTGCTCACACTTCATCTTCCTCAACCCCTTTCTTAGTCACAGGAGCACTCGTCACGGAAGCAGATGGCATGGCCGTCGTCCTGCTGGCCTGCCGCTCATCCGCTCAAGCCCCCGCGAAGCGGCGCACGTGCGTACTCTCCACCTGCGCCTCACCCCTCCAGCCAACCGCTGCGACGACCCCCTCCGGTGGTGGCGCTGCCACCCTCGCCAGCACCCTGCAGTGTTGTTCGTTTGCGCCCGTAGCACCACCCCTCCGCCAGCAACTGTGCAACCTTCTCCGCCCGTGGCCCTGGCTCCCCTCCACTGGTGCCCTGCCATCCCCTCTGCCGGTGGCCTGATACCCCATCCGCTGGCTCCCTGTCACCCCTCTGCTGGTAGCATGTACATGTTTTTTCTCACAAATTTAACACTAATGTGAGTGATTTTATTTTATTTCTGTTTCTATCCTTGCTGTGCTAGCTTCAAATTTGTTTTCTACAATCCTAGTTGAGAAACGCAAATTGGTTGTCTCATTCGCAGGGATTGATCATACAACAATTTTTGATAAAACTGTTAGTATCCTTTTGTCAGTTATATGCATAGTTACAGAGCTACCCATTTGTCAGTTGTCTGCAGCATCAAGGAATTGTAATATCTTTGTTAGTCTTTTGTCAGTTATCAAAGCATTGCAATGTATCTTGTAAATTCTGCATTATGGATGCATATGGCATTTCAGTTCCATTCATATAATTTTGCTAGAATAAAAACAGCAACAGCGTGTATTACATAATTAACAAAGGAAGATAACTGACATGACCAAGCAGCAGCATGTATTGCATAATCAATAGCTAAACAATACAACTAGTTGCAGAAAAATAACATTTCAGTTCTATTTATATTCTAGAGGATGTTATCTTCCTCTTCTCAACAGATGTAGTCTTCTTTTTGATAGATGTGCTTGTGCTGCTCTGGGAAGGCATGTTACTATCATCGAAAACTTCACTATTAATAATTTGGTTGCTTGTTCTTTGATTGGATGGACATTTTCTGATATTGTGACCGGTTTGATGGCATATGCTACATTTACTTTTGGTTCCAACCCGTGATAGCTTAGTTGTTTTTTTTTGACTCGCCTGGATCCCTTCTCTCTTTTCTTGGTCTGCCTGGCATTCCGACATATGCTGGAGGTTCTGGCTTAGGATGATCACTTGGCTGCCATTGTTGCATTCCTTCCATTGGCATCATGTAATGATTATAAGTCATATTGTAGCTCTCAATAGAATAACACTCTGCTATGTAGTCTTCAGGTGACTTTGAACTAACAAACAATGCAGTAATAGCATGACAACAAGGGATTCCAGCTAATTTCCAGTACCTGCAAAAATATTTTACTACTTCGTTATGTAGAAAAAATAAAGTACCTGTCGGTGCCTGGCGAACCGGGTATCCGTGGGTACAGGGATAAATAAACACTGGGCCCACCGCCTACGGGGATGAGTCCTGACATGGGCCCAGAGGGCTACGTGGCAAGTGGTACAGTAGCATCTCCCGTCGAGGCAAAGTCCAGTGCCTCCACGCCGACCGCAGCCCTGGGCCCACCACTTCGCCGGGGAATGATCCGGCGAGGCTGCTAGGACGGCGGCTCCGGACCTCCCCTCCTAGAAGAGGGTCCAATACTGCGACAATCCCGGCAGCTCCGGATCCAACCTCCTGGACCCGGACGTCCCACTGAGGGTCCGACGCTGCTAGTTTCCGGCAGCTCCGGACCCAACCTCCCAGAACTGGGCGTCCCGCTGAGGTAAGATCCGGGAGGTGCCACGTGTCAGGCGGCACCGCGCCTGAGCTTTCCCACGGAAGGCTCAGAGAAGGGAGGCGTGCTCGGGACGTCGAAGCTAGGACGTGCATGTTCCCTAGGCAAGCGGGAGCTCGCACTCATAAGTCAAGTGGACTGTGGTCGGTCTTGTCATAACTGGTCATAGGAGGGTCCGAGATATTATAATATGCATCACCATAATCACTTTCATAAATCCGCATTTTAGATGCAGTCACTATATTCATCGGAACGACGGTATTAACAGGATTCTTCTTCTGCTTCATCGCATTGCTTCTAAATTTATTTGCTTCTTCATCATCTTCAGATGTGTCTTCATCTCCTGCCACAAAATCTTCATCATCAGAATCTATTTTTTGTTCTGCATTAGTTTCATCTTCAGAATCATTCATCTTAGTCTGCCCTTCAATCATGGTATTAGAAGACCCACCACACTGCCACATAACAATGTTATCCCCTTCATACTTGTATACTTCCACATAAATATCAGCTACTGCACCTTGAGATATGCATTGACACATGAACATGCAAGTCTTATCATCACCAATCCTTCATAATCCACTACCCAATTCTTCTCCAGGAAACAACCAATGAAATTCAACACCATCTTCATGTGTTAGGGAAACATGATCAGTCAGGTGTCCTCTTAATTCAGGCACAGAAATTTTGTCTCTATCAATGTGTGACATCCCAACACTACCACCAACATAGCGCAAGGAATGCCAATCGAAATCAAAATGTCCCCCAAAGTGAAATCTAACAGCAAGAAAATCCAATGGATCCATTATCCTGAGAAAAAAATATATTCATTGAACTGTGATTGCAAACTGTTAAACACAAAAATAAACTCTTGTCTGGATAGAGCAGATCAATAATTACAAATTCTATAACTGAAGCAACATGAGACATGCCTAATCTGGAAGCATCTATTCAATATTAAAGTTCATTATTATTCAGCTGCGGGTAACCTTTTCAGCCCTTCACAGCAGAATGTACATGCACTTATTTTAATCTCAGATGCCGTATGGCAAGAGGTAGCCGAAGAAGCAAGCACGAGGTAGAAATCTGCATGCATGTGAACGCGATTAGCGGTCAGGCACGTCAATATTCAGCATCTATCAGCAGGAGCAACAAGAGTAGAGATCGGCACCCTGTTTCGATCAGAATACTTACGGGATGGACGTAACAATAGAGTGATGCGTCACAAACTAGACAGGCCGCCGCCGATGCAAATCTGCTGCCGCGTAAGAATCACTTGGATCATCTAGTTTGCTCGATCCACATACATCGCCGCAGCCGCAGAAACAACATAAATCTCTGCTACAGCGAAAGGATCAATCATATGATTTGTTACCTCCAAATATTCAGATGTCCATATGGTGATATCCTACGTGGCACCTACTCAGCAAAACCACTGTACACGTGGACAAATCCGGATTTAGATACTGCCCGAGGTGTAATATAGACCGGTTTTGAAAACTGCTGGAAAAAACTGAACCAAATTATAGTATCGGGGGTTATGTGGACTAAGGGTATACTTCAGGGTTGTAATATGGATTTTTTCCTTTCATTTGCCATAGCTAACTGCAGCCTTGCTCTGCCAAATACGGACCTGCTCCATGTTTTGAGTGCAGACGAGGCCGCTTGAAATTTTTTTGTGCAAAGTGTTCAGCGGAGAGGCCTGGTTAGTAGTGGACTCCCAAGCTTCTTTAACAGTCTCTTGGAAACCTGGTACCTTTGTGCAAAAACTCTCGAAGCGGGAGATGGCTTGGCGCCACGGCCTCTCTTGGTGACTTAGTAGGATGGGACAATGATTACACAAAGATGATGACAATGGTTTGAGGCAGAAACCCGAGAAGCATAAGTCCCACTCTTTGTTGCAAAATACTCTATCCAGCCGAACTAACGTCGGATTAACCCGTTTATTACTCCACGTGTATTGTCTGTGCTAAAATGCAAATTCCATAAGCTCGCACCGGTCGAGAGTACGCCAAAAGGAACCGATCAAACGGGGGTAGAGGTTGGTATTATTATTGTCAGAAGCCTGGTAAATAATATTAAAGTCTCCTGCACAGATCCATGGAGTACCATCGGTTGGCTTCAAGTCGGCTAGCTCTCTCAAGAACAATATTTTTTCGCTGTCATCACAAGGCCTGTAGAACGTAGTCAGCAGGAAGGGCTCATCCATTCCTCTTAATCTGATCGTGGTCGACAGACAATACTGACCTTTGATGGGATTGTGAGCTTGAATGAAGTCAGGGTCCCAAGCTATTAACATTCGACCTCGCGTGCCAGATGCCAGGAGAAATTCAAGGCCAGCCAGGCGTGCACCCAAGACTTCACGTTGAGTGGCTCCTGTGATAGCTGGTAATTTGGTTTCTTGGATGCATGTAATCATCGGTGTAGCTGACTGAAGCAAATGTTGGACCACAACACGTCTGGCGGGGAGGTTGAGCCCGCGTACTTTCCAAGACAAGAGGCTATTAAGGTTGTGAGCCATAATGAAAACCGAAGATCCACTCGGCGCTGATCATAACAATCTCTGGATTACACATAAGGCCGTCAAACACTGATTCGATAGGACTCTGTAGCCGGCTTGAAGAGTGCAAACTGAAAGCTACTGAGCTGAACACTACAACTGACAATAAGGATGAGGTACACATAACTGGGATGCAGTCTACAGACCCTAGCACAAGGCATTCAAGCCCCGAAATCATCACTGAGCTAGACATTTGCCGCTGACTCTTTCGCCACGAGAGCCGTAGCAGCATCGGAGAGAGGTTTATCTCAAGCTGGAGAGCCCCCCTGATTGCTGCGATAGCCTTTTCCGGCAGTGGCTTCTTGAAAACTTCATTGTATGTCGCCACAGCCACATCGCCTGTTGGGTCAGCAGCATCCATGATGCGCTTCAAACGCTGCTGAGCGCACTGGGACACGGGGATCCAGTGGCGGACCCAGAAAAAATTATGGTGGGGGCTGAACTTAATGAAATGATAAAAAAATAAATAAAAGAAAAAGAAGCGGATTTTGCACACCTTAGGATTCAAACTCTTGACCATAGAAACCTCCTACAGAGCACATTAGCCAACCAAACCAGATGTCATTTAAGTATTAGGAATGGAAAAATTCATCTAATAAGTAATTTCTCTTCTTCACCTAATAGGGGGGGGGGGGGGGGGCTTAAGGGGGGCTCCATTGTTACACGGGCATTAGGGGGGCCTGCCCCCCCCCCCCCCCCCCCCCCCCCCCCAGGTCCGCCCCTGCGGGGATCATTGAACGACACGCCGCCTGTCTCGCGTTGTGCCTTGTTGGATCCTTCGGGACGTCCTTCTTTCTCCGACGCCCGCTCATGGTTGGCGGTGGAGGTGGGGTGGCGATGAGTGGGGGTGGCACCGCCTGGAACCATTCACGGAGCATGTTGTCTTGCATGGCTTCTGGTGTTGGAGAAGCCACCAGCTCAGTCATCACTGGGGCCACCTCCCGGACAGCAGACCCCTCCGGATTGGCTTGCCGCGCTTGGGGGTACACTGAGGGGGACTGGGGCAGCACGGGTCCATCTCCCATGTAGTGACCAGAGTTTGAATCAACAGTGGCCGCGGTGGCCCAGCCGGACCACTCCTCGAGCATTAGGTCCGTAACAAACTGAAGAGGTAAGGACTCAGACGTCCTTTCCAAGATGACAGCAGCAGAGAAGGGTCAGGACCTTCTTCAAGGCGAGTGGTGCAGGTGGTATTCAGGTTTTCGCCAGTGAGAGGTGGCCCAACTGGTGCAAGCGGCACCAGGTTATGCACCCTGTCTTCTGCGTGAGCCAATGTAGGAGTGCCACTACCAGGCTTCGGGGCCTAGATCTTGTCGGGACCATGATGACTGCCTGCAATCCTCCTTGCATGGTTACACCTTTCTCCAAAGGCGGTGGGACCCCTATGGCGCTGCGGGCCACCTTGATCGCCCCGGGCGGATGGCAAGGCCCGGGGAAGCGAAGCAGACTGGGGGCCCCCTGGACCCATCGTGCAGGAGCGCAACAGCTCCTCTCGAGACCCGGAGGTGAGCGCGGGCCATCATTGCCGTCATGTGGAGGCTGGCGACTCCCGGAGGTTGAAGGGCGACAGCAGGCACGACGCTGCAGGTGCCGCTCAGACACCTCTGGCTTCATCGGGCACCCCCGGAATCCAAATGCACATGTGGTAGCGTGGTGCACCATCGTCCGCCGAGATGGAAGACACCGATGATAATCTGTTGCTGCCATCCGAAGAAGAGTCTAGACGAACAACAGAGAAGTTATAGAAATGGTCAATGTCGGAAGAGTCTAGACGAACAACAGAGAAGTTATAGAAATGGTCAATGTCGAAGTGTAGACTAAGACACTTCCCCTGGTACTACTAATAAGTAGTCTACGAAGTTTTGTATTTAGACGGGGCGCTAATGAAGGTAAAGAACAAGGGTGAACACAGAGGATTTTTACGTGGTTCGGACCGTCTGATCGTAATACTCTACTCCATGGGGTTTTTGTGTATTGTATGAGTGTGGATGACTTGGGATTCATTAAGGTTAAGTTCTACTGTGCAGCGCAACCCTTATATATGCCAAGGACTGACGGTTACAGTATGAGTTGTGTCCTGACAGGTGGCCCTGGCTATAATAACCGCTCTATACACGATCTACAGGTGTTAAGGGTCGTTAATAGCATGGTAATGTGTCATAACGGCAGCATTACCAATCTTGATAGTGTTCTGATTGTGCGTCATTAATATAAAATTAATGACACGTTAACCAGGTCTTGTAACGACCGATTGATAGCTCTTGAATGTTCACACGGTTGGAGATCCCGCTATCTTCCTGTTGCTGACATAGGTCCGGACGTGTGACACACAGTAGCTCCGAAGCTTCCCTCTGCGGGGAGACAGGTCCAGATCCACTGGACACATGGCAGCACCGGAGGTTCCCCAGTCGGGGAGGCAGGTCCGGAGCCCCGGGACACGTGGCAGCATCGGAGCCACCCTATGGAGGGAAGCATGTCCAGCACTGCGGGACATGTGGCAACACCGGAGCCACCCTATGAAAGGAGACAGGTGCGGCACTACGGGACACGTGGCAGCACCAGAGCCATCCTAAGGAGGGAGGCAAGTCCGGCATTACGGGACACGTGTTGCCTTCGAAAGTCCATAATACTGGAAGGTGGAACTCGATGCGTCTTCTTCTGGTACGAAGAGATACCTGGTATGCAGGGTATCGACAGTGGCCCCCGGGCCCACCTCTAGTGAGATTATGAGGTTTCGATGCTGGAGGTGGGGCCATTATCTCTCCCGCATTGCTGCTTCAGGATTCCTTTTGGTAGGTGAGATACACGACATGTTGATCTCATGAAATTAAAGGATGTCAGTTTCAATACGATTTCTTTATCAGTTCCCAGCATAATCTTTGTAGCCCTGACAGGCCGCCGCCTAGGGCTTTCAACTTCTCATCATGACAACAGTTCACCTGGTGTGACTTTTTTAACAAACTGGACCCGGGCCCTCTTGTCATTGACGAGGTAAATTTGCAGAGCGTGATTATAGTCCAAATGTAGTTGCCATCCAAACGTTGCAGAGTCTTAATAATGTAAGAGGTGTTGCAAGGTGGAAGAACTCTTACGCATCGATCTATTCTGCCATTGAGCTCTCCACTTGAACCCTTGCGCCGCGCTCCCACTTTTGCTCCACTTTGCGGCAATGGAACTCAGACTTCCCCCAGCAAGTTTGTGAGCGATGATGAGTTGTTGAGAGTTCAGAAGCTGATGGGTTGGAGAAACAATTCCTTCAACAGTGCTATTTGCCACGGCAAGCTCCCATTCAAGAAGGAGTCCTCCGACGACATTGTTTACTTTACGGCGTACGCCATGGTTGAGTTGGTTCCGCCAGTGTCCAACTTTTTGTTGATGCTGCTGGAGTCGTACGGGATCCAACTGCACCACCTTGGACCTCACTCCATCTTGCTGGTGGTGATCTTTGTCCACTTCTGCGAGATGTGGGTGGGTGCGCTGCCCTGCATCCCTCTGTTCCGGACCTTCTTCACTCTCCAGACGACATGCAAAGGTAGCTGCTTGTTGGGGTTCTACTACTTCGATAAAGCGTAGAAATACTCGATTCAAGTACATCGCGACCTTTCCTTCTGAGAAGTGGGAGACGTGGAAAAATGATTGGGTTGCGATCCAGGTGGACCCTCATGATCGGCTAGAGCTGCCAGAAGGGCTTCCGACGACGAATTCCGACTCGTGGGTGGAGCTCCCGGAGCTGTCTGAGAAGTACAACCCCAAGCTTACAAGGATCCGACACTTGGTGGATGGAGGATTAAGGTCTCTGATGGTCATCGGCAACTTCCTCACCAACCGTTGGGCGACGCTCAAGGAGCGAGAGTTCACAGCCTGGTCTTTCTCTGGAGAAATGGATTTTCATCGGATTGATGTTGGTCGGGGCACCAATCTGTGACATCCTGACTCAAGGCTTAATAGGATTAATAGAATACTCATACCACCAAGGTATACCTTCTTTTCCGAGAGTCCACCTGCAAAGAACTTCGAGGTTAAGCGTGCTTGGCCCGGAGCAATTTACAGATGGGTGACCGACCGGGATGTCTTCCCCGGTGCGCACGAGTGAGGATAAAATGCGCAGAAAAGACTAGTGTTGGTCTGTGGGCTAGTCTGTGATCCTAAAGAGCTGTCAGAAGTAACGACCGTCAGGCCCGTAGTGGCTGGCATGTTACAAAATGGTACCAGAGCTGACCCTCACGGTTTCACGGGTGCGTATGGGTCAGGAACGTGGGTACGTACGCATGACGCGTAGGTCCTCTAGGAGGGACACAATATGGTACATATGTCAATACTGAACGTATGGACATGGCCAAGAGGGGACGTTCCTGGCTTGGGAGTTGACCGACGAGGACGTCAGTCTTCTAAGGGGGGTGGATTGTGACATCCTGACTCAAGGCTTAATAGGATTGATAGAATACTCATACCACCAAGGTATACCTTCTTTTCCGAGATCCCACCTGCAAAGAACTTCGAGGTTAAGCGTGCTTGGCCTGGAGCAATTTACGAATGGGTGATCGACCGGGATGTGTTCTCGGGTGTGCATGAGTGAGGACAAAATGCGCAGAAAAGACTAGTGTTGGTCTGTGGGGCTAGTCTGTGATCCTAAAGAGCTGTCAGAAGTAACGACCACCAGGTCCATAGTGGCTGGGGTGTTACAAAATGGTATTGTTGTGGGGACCAGAATCCCGACATCCAAGGATCTCATCGGGTGGTGTCGTGCGATGCGACACCCAACAGTATACCAGAAAAGAACGAGAATAAAATACAATACCAAGTCTTTATTTATTAGCACAGTAGAAGTTTTACAATACTAAGCGGAAAGGAAAGTGACCTATAAATCATAGCTACACTCTCGGTACTAGCTATGCAAAAACAAAGTCATCCATGTCCTGGATGCTTCGCACTAGCAACACAAAACTTACAACGGCATGTAGGACTCCCACTCGGCTATAAACCCTGGAGGGGGTGCAACCTCGTCGTCGAACCCGTCATCAGTCGTATAATATGCAAAAACTTGTTAACTACAAACTTGAGCTTAAGCCTTAGCAAGACTAATCCATCTCACTAGACATATGCAGGATGAACACTAAGCATAGGTAAGGTAAAGCAGTAAAGGACTCGCCTACAAGTGGATCCTTAGCTTTTAAGTTATTATCAGCAGCTTACCAGATAAATGAAAGTAACTTTAGTGATCATATTGGACAACAATCAAATTTCTAAATAATTATAATTCAATACATCGTATCCTCCTGACTTCTTCAGTATTTACTACGTCACGACATGGTGAACAAGTGATACTCTATTACCACGAGGGGCGGTGATTGCAATCAGGATACACCCGGTCAACACGACACATACGCACTTTCGGAAGCACCGACAAGTACTTACAGCATTACATACATAGCACTTCAATACTAGTCGTATATGGCCACCTTTCATCCAACACTAGAATGTTGAACCGGTCGATCCATCACGAGCAGGAGGTCCCTGTGTGGGGCGTACTCTGACGTGCCCACCAACTGATTTACACCTTGCTGCCCTCAACCTACGCCTATAAAACAGAACGGTATGCCTCAAAAAACTAGTATCAAGCTACCTCAGTTTGCTGGAGCCCATTTCTCCAGTATGTCGGTGGTACAATTCAAGATTGTCCAGCAGGGCCGCACACAGATCGGTCCTTAATCGACAAAAGCAGGGCTACGCACGTGAGACCACGTCTCGCTGCATCCTACCTACTGCTCGGTCTAAATTTCATAATCATAAACCATTTCTTGATCCAATTCACCCCGTGTGATAAAATCCTATCTCGCGAGTAGATTCCAACTACTCGACTTCTACCGGATCCCTATGAATATAAGCATGGCAGTTTCTACTCATCGGGTTGTAGACCTACCCCAGACTCCATGGGATTTGTGGGTCATGCAAGTGGATGTCAAACACCTTAAACGTAATGCACAAACATCTGAAGATGTAAGGTGAATGAAAACTGCAAAGACACTGTAAGGAACTTAAATGCAAACTGGGGCTTGCCTAAAAATGAGTCCGGGTCTATGTTAGTCTCCGGCAGATGGACTTCCAAGGCTTCCGGCTGCTCCTCGACTTCAGTTACTACACGATATGCATATACTATATATGAATGACTTTGAAAATAAATAATATGTTTAAGGTCACAAGTTAATATCTTGTGATCAAAATAAGATCTGATCTTAATTGGCTTTGGAACTTTTATGGTAGGTACTAGGGACTATAATTGAGACTCTTGCAAAGAACAGGAGATGATCAAGAAAGTTTGTTGTCTTTAAAAATTATGGCAAGCAATAACCTTCTCTCAATTTTGGTTAAAGTTCTGGAGGTCTATCATGGCTACCAGTGGTTGTACCATGCCAAGGGGGTCTCACTGGTTCTAGGAAAATTTGTTTCACAATTTTTTAAACTTCCTATAGGGAGAAATTGATTTTACAAGTTTGGGAGAATTTCTAAAATGTTTTCTGTATTTTTCCCAATTTTTCAATTACATATAGCTTTGGACCACTGATCAACCCAGTAAATGAAGTACAATGAACATGAAATTTTTACTGGAGATCAAGTGTATTATTAAAAGTGTTCTGACCAAACGTGGGAATTTTCCAATTAGCATAACATGAATAATTAATTTCCCAAGCAGTTAGATCAAAGGAATTAGTTATGAAAATTCTGGGAGTTTCATGTCAAACAAATTGCACCACTGCAAAGTTGAGATTGATATGAGTCTACCAGAATTTATTTGGAAATTTTTGAGCAAATCTACTAGGAGTAATGAATTTTAGAAGTTTGATTGAATCAAAGAATTATTTTTCAATTGGAAAATTTTAAATAAAGCGGCCGGCCCCACTTCATTTGAATGGGCCAATCGCATCTGTGCCACACCGGAGCCACGGGGTTAACCCGCGCAGCTGCACCGGATCCAGTGCCGCAGCTGATCTGCGCGCTCACACGTGTCACTGACAGGCAGGGCCTAGGGGGCCTTCGTCTACCTCCCGACGCGCCGCTCGACCGCGGTGGCGCAGCACCGGCGAGCTCGCCAGAACGGTAGTGTTGACCTCCTTCCGCCCTAGCCTTGACCTCCTAACCATAAAATCGACCGCGCAAGCAAATGGTGGGTTCCAATCGAGGCAGCGACGGCCGGAGACGGCGGTGCAATGGTGGCGGCAGAGCTAGGGTTTTGGCGATCGTCGAAATCGCTCAGAAATGGCGCAAGAGGCCCGGGAAAAAGCTGGGAACCTTCCTAGGAGCATGAGGAAGATGACCAAGGGAAGAAAATAGGGTGAAATCACCAGAAAAGTCGACTTCGACGGTGGACCGACGGACTTCCATGGGCGGTGGGGAAAACTTGAATATCTCGGCCTTTACTCGATGGCATCCACTGATTTTTGGCAGAGGGGTGCGCTAGGAGGTATGAAATATAATCCTTAATTGGATTGAAAGATTATTATACGTAGAAACGGAATTAAACCGAGAAGTGAGCTAGTTTAATGGCAACGACCGAAAGCAAAACTGGAATATATTGCTCGATACTGGATGAAAAGAGGCACGACTTTTACCGTGAGAAAGAGCTCGGGATGGTGATCTTTTTTGCTGTTGAGGTCGAGTTGTGACGCGGCTTGGAGAGTGCTGGCGACGATGGAGCAGAGGCGATGTTCGTCCCCGACTCCAATGGCGTCCGCGAAACTTCAAACTACGGCCAACACAAAGGGCAAAACGATGAGCCAAAGGGTGAGGATGGTAGAGCATAGCCTTGGCATCATGTTTTCTGTTTGCATCGAAGAGAATAGATGTAAGACCGAGGTGCTCACCAGGGAGGAATAGAAGGTGGCGAAAATGGCCACGGCAGGCAAAACTGCGGCGTGGGAGGGCAAATCAAACTTGGGAACTCGTCGCCGTCGGTCAGGAGGGGTTTAAATAGGCCAGGAGAGGCGAGGAGGGGCGGCCACGATGCAAGCAAGCAGGCAGATCGGTGGCTTGCATGTCGGGAGGTGTCGCGACGGTGAGAACAGAGGAACCGCTCGGGAATGGGTCACTGGACTGTAGGTCCCACATCCCTTTCCAAGTCTATCCTCTCTGGAATTTTAATTCCCTCACCAAACTTGATCCAAAAATCCTAGATTTTTGTGGAGAGGCCAAATTAAATATGGAGATTCAGATTATGAAATTGGATTTCAAATTTGGACAGGTTTCAAATGAAATTCAAATTTGAATTTGAATTTGAATGAAATCCAATGGAGTCACTAAATTAAATATTATGAGGCCATGGAAAAATGTATTTGCAGGGGCTATGGAAAGATTCGGATTAATAGCAAATGAGCTTCAAAAATTATGAAAATTTGCAGGGGTGCTATTTGGAATATTATGAGGCCATGGAAAATGTATAGCCTCAGATTTGAATATTTTGACAGGGCCCAATGTACAATAGCTATATTCAATTTTTTAAATAATTTGAATATATTTAGTAGTGTATATGGTTTTTTCCCTAGCAATTCCCATTCAAATAAATTCCAAAAAGTTGTAGAAACGTCACTTGAATTATTCCAGGGTCATTGGTGAAGTCCAATCCCCATGATAATAAAATTTAAGTATGAGTAAAAGAATTAGTTTTGATGAGATCAAGTTCATGTGTACAACCATAATTGAGCTCCACTATGGTTGATAACCAACTGGTAATTGAACTTTAAATTAAGGAAAAACTGGGATTTTACACAATCTACAGAAGCTGAACAGCGGAACTTTTCCAAGGGATGACCTCAGACCTCCGGCTGAGTTCCTGCCTCTGACTGTAGTTCTAGAGGACATGAGGGAACTACAGAAGGTGATGCCGCTCCTTGACGATATGAGTCTTGCAGTGCGCCAAAGGAATACTCCGCAAGCGGGGATTATAATCCCTGGAGCTTCAGAGGGCAAGGCTCCTGCAGATCTAAGCCAGAAGAAGCCTGACTCGAGTCGGGGCAAAGGCAAGGAGCCCGTCAACACCTCCAGACAGAAGAAGTTGATGCGGGCTGATGGCAGCTACGTCAGATCAACTTCGACTCAAGCAGTGCCACCGCCTCGGCCAGGCCTCAAGTCAGTGCTGGTTGTGCCTCCAGCAACGGCAAGTCCGGCTCCGACGACCAGATCATCTTTGGATCTAGCGCCTGTAGTGGATGCTAGGTTCGGCAAGTCAACTAGTCCCGGTGCCTGTGGCGGGCTCTGGGTCCGAAGTCCCTTCTCAGACGAGGGATGTCCGAAGTGAGGCGGCGCTAGTGGCTGCTACAACTCTTGGGATGAATTTCGAAGCCTCTGCCTCACCAACGACTGTGGGATTGGCTCCGATCGTCCAAGGAAGAAACTCAGTGCCAGCTAGAGCGGCAACATGCACAGGTAATTATCGAGTCTTTAACTTGTGTTTTGTTTTTGCTTTTTGCTCTTTCCTGAACTCCCTGTTCCTCTATTTCTAGAGTATCAAGAGGAGGAGTTGCTGTTCCAGCACCTGTCGCAGCAACAGAGACTACACAAGCTGAAGCCCCCACTGTTGTTCTGGATCCTCATATGGTTATGGCGGATGACACGGCAAATCCAGCGCCGGCTGTCGTCAAGATGACTTCAGCGCCATCAGTTGAAGAACCTGTGGTTGCGCCGGACCACGAGGAAGAAATGGCGAAGCGAGTTTCGGTTGTCTCGGAGCCAGCTGCGGAGGTTCCGACATCAACGCCGAAAAAAATTGAAGCTTCGATTGAAGTTCCAGCACCATCTCTGGAGGTGACGACACCTGACATCACTATGCCTGAGGTGCTCTATCTTCATCTACTACTCAAGAAAACATCATATGAACTACTTACCGGTAACAAGCCTAATATTTCGTATTTTCGAGTTTTCAGTTCTAAGTGCTATATTTTGAACAAGAAGCCTAGGACTTCAAAGTTCACTTCAAAGTCCAATGAAGGTTTCTTGCTTGGTTATGATTCGAACTCTTACTCTTATCATGTTTTCAACAAGACCTCCAGACTTATTGAAGTTGCACGTGACGTAATGTTCGATGAAACTAACAGCTCTCAAGAAGAGCAAGTTGATCCATGTGTGCTAGATAGAGAAGAATCTCCATGTCAAGCATTGAGAAGAATGGCGTTGGGCGATGCTCGACCACAAGCGCGACCTCCAAATGCAAATGAAAAAGATGAACCACAAGAGGAGGTAAATGATCAAGGGGGAGCTTCCACACAAGATCAACGTCAAGAAGACGAAGATGACCAACAAGTCAATGAGGGCAACCATCTAGGGGGAGAAGAAGATGACCATGAAGATTCAACACCTCAAGTGCCACACCCAAGAGTACACCAATGCGTCCAAAGAGATCACCCAATCGACAACATCATCGGTGACATCCAAAAGGGAGTAACAACTAGATCTCGCATAGCTAATTTTTGTGAACATTACTCCTTTGTATCCTTTTTAGAACCGCGCAGGATTGAGGATGCATTGAAGGATCCGGATTGGGTGGTGGCGACGCAAGAAGAACTTAACAACTTCAAACGGAACAAAGTGTGGGAACTCGTCGAAAGACCCAAGTTCAACATCGTCGGCACCAAATGGGTCTTCCGCAACAAAAAAGACGAACACGGGGTGGTGACAAGGAACAAGGCACGACTTGTGGCCAAAGGGTATTCACAATTCGAAGGTTTGGATTTCGATGAAACCTTTGCTCCCGTAGATAGGCTTGAATCTATTAGAATATTACTTGCATATGCTAATCACCATGATCTCAAGCTCTATCAAATGGATGTGAAAAGCGCCTTCCTCAACGGACCAATCAAGGAGGAGGTGTACATGGAGCAACCCCCCGGATTTGAAAATCAAGAGTTCCCCGACCACGTGTTTAAACTGCATAAGGCTCTCTATGGCCTCAAACAAGCTCCTAGAGCTTGGTATGAGTGCCTTAGAGATTTCTTGATTGAAAATGGTTTTAAAATTGGCAAAGCTGATTATACATTATTCACGAAGCATTTTGATAATGATCTCTTTGTTTGCCAAATTTATGTCGATGATATCATTTTTGGTTCAACTAACAAATCTTTATGTGAAGAATTTAGTAAAATTATGATAGATAGGTTTAAAATTTCCATGATGGGAGAGCTAAAATACTTCTTCGGATTGCAAGTGAGGCAACAAAAGGAAGGGATGTTCATAAGCCAAACCAAGTATACTCAAGACATACTCAAGAAGTTTGGAATGGAAAGGCGAAGCCTATAAGGACTCCCATGGCAACAAATGAACACTTGGATCTCAATGAAGACAGACCAAGCATGGATCAAAAGGTATATCGCTCCATGATTGGATCCCTACTTTACTTATGTGCATCTAGGCCATACATTATGTTGAGTGTATGTTTGTGTGCAAGGTTTCAAGCCAACCCAAAAGAGTGTCATTTGACAGCCGTAAAGAGAATCTTGCGGTATTTAGTTCATACACCCAACCTAGGCCTTTGGTATCCTAAAGGTTCCAAGTTCAATCTCATTGGATACTCCGATGCAGATTATGCCGGATGCAAAGTAGATAGAAAAAGCACCTCCAGAACATGCCAATTTCTAGGTAGATCCCTAGTTTCCTGGTCCTCCAAGAAACAAAGATCCATTGCCTTATCTACGGCCGAAGCGGAGTATGTTGCAGCCGGGAGTTGTTGAGCACAACTCCTTTGGATGCGACAAACTCTAAGGGATTACGGTTATAATATGAGCCGTATTCCACTTCTTTGTGATAATGAGAGTGCCATTAAAATTGCCCATAACCCTATTGAGCACTCTAGGACCAAACATATAGACGTCCGACACCACTTTTTGAGAGACCACTCAATGAAAGGAGACATAGCCATTTCCCATGTCAACACCGAAAAACAACTAGCTGATATATTTACCAAGCCACTTGATGAAAAACATTTTTGCGAGCTCCGGAATGAACTAAACATCCTTGATGCTTGGAATGTGACTTGAAAACTTGCATACTTGTATGGCTTCTTAAAAAATGTTGTTTGTGTTGCGACAATCATCTCTCTCTCAATTTTCTCCGAAAAACTATTTAAATTGCTTGATCTTGGTGAATTATGGTCATTGCTTGATTGTTGTATGTTTACTGATCATATTCATCAAGATTACTTGATTGTTTTAGCCCCTATTCTTCTCTATAAGAACCTTTGAATATATAGGAATGGGCTAATTAAATCTGTTCTTGTGACCACGGACTAGTCCGTGGTTATCCGGACTAGTCCGCACCCTGCAGACTAGTCCGCAGAGTGTCCGGTAGTCCGGATTAGTCCGGTAGACCACGGACTAGTCCGATTTTTCGACTCCATAACCCTAGACGCCACCAAAATCTAATCTCCTTCATCCTCACAACTCACCTCACACTCTCTCTCCTCGCTCGAGTGCTCCCAAGGCGATTTCCTTCGTTCTCCATGAAATCCCTCTGAGTTCGGGTGGAAATAGATCTCCATTGCATAGGGATTGAACACCATGGACTTGTCCGCACCTTCAACCCCTCCATCTCCATGAATCGAGGAATTTCGGTAAAATTTTCTCCCAAACCCTAGAAATCGTGATTTCCTTCTGAAAGCATCTAGGCCCCCATGAGGTATGGTTTTGGTGGTTAATGACAACTGTTGGATATTACTAATGGATTTGTGGATGCAAGGTCTCTTATATCACTCATCACAATCAAATGAAATCTATATGAATATTATCTACTGCTCATTGGATATAATTGGAGACCCCTAAACAATCATTCTATGAGGTCAATCGATTTTTATGAGATTAGAAGTAAAAGCTCATATGTGAAAATCATTCAACCAAAATTGACAGCACTCAATGCTTGATAATCATCAGAAGAATTTTTCAAACCAATGTATAAGAGGTCACTCGAGCAAATTCCAAAAGAATCACTTAGAACAAACTCAAAGCAAACAAACTCAACTCACCGGATCAACCGATATTTCCAGAAAACAACACATCGGTCGAGTTGGTTTAGAAGAAGAAGAATACCTCAGAACCAAGTACTCACCGGATCATCTGATGATGAAGGGAATGTTACATCGGTCCATCAATACAGTAAGCTATCTCCCTGGACCAAGTGTAACACCGGACCATCCGATGTATAACTACGGACTAGTCTGCAGAGAGTCCAGTAGTCTGGACTAGTCCGGTAGACCACGGACTAGTCCGATTTTTCAACTCCATAACCCTAGCCGCTGCCAAAATCTAATCTCCTTCATCCTCACAACTCACCTCACACTCTCTCTCCTCGCTTGAGTATTCCCAAGGCGATTCCTTCGTTCTCCATCAAATCCCTCCGAGTTCGGGTGGAAATCGATCTCCATTGCATAGGGATTGAACACCATGGACTTGTCCGCACCTTCAACCCCTCCATCTCCATGAATTGAGGAGTTTCGGTAAAATTTTCTCCCAAACCCTAGAAATCGTGATTTCCTTCTGAAAGCATCTAGGCCCCCATGAGGTATGGTTTTGGTGGTTAATGACAACTGTTGGATATTACTAATGGATTTGTGGATGCAAGGTCTCTTATATCACTCATCACAATCAAATGAAATCTATATGAATATCATCTACTGCTCATTGGATATAATTGGAGACCCCTAAACAATCATTCTATGAGGTCAATCAATTTTTATGAAGATTAGAAGTAAAAGCTCATATGTGAAAATCATTCAACCAAAATTGACAACACTCAATGCTTGATAATCATCAAAAGAATTTTTCAAACCAATGTATAAGAGGTCACTCGAGCAAATTCCTAAAGAATCACTTAGAACAAACTCGAAGCAAACAAACTCAACTCACTGGTTCAACCGATGTTTCTAGAAAACAACACATCGGTCGAGTTAGTTTAGCAGAAGAAGAAGACCTCAGAACCAAGTACTCACCATATCATCTGATGATGAATGAAGGGAATGTTACATCGGTCCATCAATACAGTAAGAAATCTCCCTGGACCAAGTGTAACACCGGACCATCCGATGTACAACTATAAACACATCAGTCAATCACTCCAGTAAGCATTAATTCTGAACCATTTCTGGAGGACGTACCACCGAATCATCCGATGAGAAGGCAAGTGTAACGTTGGTCTAATAACGGTCATATCTGACACAGTGACATCAGCTAAAGTGAATTCAACCGATGATAACTGAAGGGAGAACATCGGATCATCCGGTGTTTGCAGAACAGTGATGTCAGCCTACTTTTCCAACGGCTATTTCGCGGAGGCTGGCTATTTATACCCCTTCAACCAGTCTATTCGACAAGTCTTGACAACCAGAGCTACTCTACACATTCTCAAGCATTCAAGACGTTGAGCTACCACTTTCACACCATTTTACACCACTTACACACCAAGAGATAGTCTAGAACTTGCTAGAGATAGTGCTTGTGTGCTTCCATTCTTGGTGATTGGATTCTCTAGTGTAGTGAGAGCTGTAAGGGAGTGTCCCTTGGTGTTTGTATTGGAGAGAGCCTTCCGGATCTTGCCAAGACGGTTGTGGAAGCCCGGAGGATCCAACTTGTACAAGGCTTGAGCTCCACCTTGCCGAGGGTGGCGAACGGAGAAGTATAGTGAAGATCACTGTCTCGGTGACTTGGGAGTGGCTATACCCTTTGGTGGGTGCCACAACGTGGATGTAGGAAGATCTTGACGATCTTGCCGAACCACGGGATAAATCTCCGTGTCTTCATGTCTCCTCGGGAGTTTGCGCTTTCTTCCTTCCCACTTACATTTATGCATTTCATATACCGCAAAGTTACTATTCATTTGAATGCATAGGTCATTTGCATAGGGAATTGGGCTTTTAGTAATTAAGTTTTTATTGCTTTAATTTTTGAAAAGAAGCCCAATTCACCCCCCCTCTTGGGTATTCGATCCTTACAATTGGTATCAGAACAAGGTTGCTCATTGGATCATTCTAGCTTCACTGCTAGAGAGCTAAAATGGCCAAGAATGGGGGTTCGGTTCCTATCTTCGAGGGCAAGAACTTTGCCTATTGGAAAGCACACATGCGTGCTTATCTAGAGGTTATTGCTCCCGAGGTATGGGAAGCGACTCATGCGGGGTTTGGTGAGCATAATTATGTTGGTGATCAAATCAAGTGGGATGCTAAAGCTAGTAATGCTATTTATGAATGCATTAGTCAAGATGTATTTGCTAGGATTGCTAGCAAGGAAAAAGCTTGTGAAATTTGGGCTTGCTTGATTGAAATTCATGAGGGTTATTCTCGTGTCAAAGAACTAAAATATCATATGCTTAAAGCCAAATATGATGTGTTCAAAATGCTACCTCATGAAAATGTCAATGAAATGTTTTCTCGCTTGAATGTGCTTATTGAAGAAATTGATGCTCTTGATATTGCTTCTCTTGACAAGGGACTCATCAACCGCAAGATTCTTATGCTCCTTCCTAAGCCAAAGTACAACATCATCAACTCCATGCACCAAAAAGAATCTCTTGGTCACATTGAAGTTTTGGAACTTATTGGAGAGGTTCACGCTCATAAGATGAGTGTACTTGGGATGATGGAGGAATCATCTTCAAAGACGATTGCTCTAAAGGCTTCCACCAAGAAAACAAGTATCAAGAAAAAGGAAGTGGTTGAGCTTAGCTCAAGTGAAGAAGAGCAAGCATCAAGTGAAGATGAAGATGATGAGCTTGCATTGATGATGAGAAAGTTCTCTCGCTTGAACTCCAAGATTGCCAAGAAGGGATACACCTTTGATCCCAAGAAGAAAGCTTTTCTACCAAGGAGAGATGATAAAAAGACTTGCTACAATTGTGGTGATCAAGGCCACATCTCCTATGATTGTCCAAAACCGGACAAAAGAAGAGAGAACCACAAGGGCACGCATCACAAGCTTGAAGATAGTGAAGATGATGAAGAAGAGGTCAAGCCCAAACCAAGATCTTTTGGGAAGAAGAAACATGACAAGGGCAAGAGATCAAAACTCTTCCCAAAGAAGATAAAAGGACCACAAAAGGTGTTCATGTGTGAGGCAAACGAATGGATTACCGACGAAGAATCAAGTGATGAAGAGAGTGAAGCGGAAGAAGAAAGTTTGGCCGGCCTTGCCATTGCCAACAATGATGACTCATCTCTTCATCCATCTCCCATGTGCCTCATGGCTAAAGGAAACACCAAGGTATGTGATGACTCTAGCGATGATGAGCTTTCCCCCAATGATTTAACTTCATTAATAAATGAATACCACACTATCATTAAGAGGGAAAAGAGTAAGGTCAAGGCTCTTGAAGAAACTCGTGCTAAGCTTGAGAGTGCTAACCTTGATTTGCTTGACAAGTATGAAAGCATACTTAAGGAGCATGACACGCTCAAATCTCATGTCAAGCAAATTGAGGAGGATAAGGCTAAAATCAAGCTAGATCACCATGAGCTTGACCTAGCACACCAAGCACTCTTGGGAAGGCACAATGAGTTAACCCAAGAGCATCAAGTACTTAACCTTTCTTATGAAGCTCTTGATCAAGAATTAAAAAATATAAAGAAACAAACTCTTAATGATAAGGTATCTATTAATTCTCATGTCACTAATGTCTTGCATAAGTCTTTGCCTTTGAAAGAGAATGCTAGGGAGAAGGACTTGTTGGAAGAAATTGAAAGTATCTGCACTAGTGTGGTAAGACTATCTAAGGGAGAAGTCAAGCACAAGGAAATACTCTTCCAACAAGCAAAGGCCTTCAACAAGAGAGGACTTGGATCCTTCCCGGTGCCTAACAAAGGAAAGGTGCCCTCCCCGGAGCTTAGAACAAGCTTCATCAAGAAAGTTGGTTCCTATTGCCAACATTGTGAGGTCACCGGTCACCATACATGGGAGTGTCCTCTTCCTAACCGGCCTTCTCCAAAATTGCCTACTAACTACAAGTCTACTTTCAATGATCATTATTATCTCTTGAGTAAAGTAGATGGCAAGGTGAAGGCAAGGTTCATTGGCAAGGACATAAAGGGCATGAAGGGGAAGCTCCACAAGTAACTTTGGGTCCCAAAAACACTTGTATCACATATACAAGGACCTAAGTTGGCTTGGGTGCCTAAAGTCAAAAATTGAATTCATGTGTGTAGGTGAACTACAAAGCCGGAGCATTGGGTACTCGATAGCGGGTGCACTCAATATATGACCGGCAATGATGGTATGTTCACCACCATAGAGAACCCCGACAATCATGAACAAGTCACCTTCGGTGATAACTCTAAGGGGAAGGTAATTGGGTTAGGTAAAATTGCAATTTCAAATGATTTATCTATTTCCAATGTATTGTATGTTAAGTCACTAAGTTTCAATTTGCTTTCCATTGCACAATTATGTGATCTTGGACTAACGTGCACCTTTAGCAAAAATGATGTTGTTGTGACTAGTGAAACAAGCCAAGAACTAATATTCAATGGATTTCGGCATGGACATCACTACCTAGTAGACTTCTCCAACAAGGATGCTAGCTTGACCACTTGTCTTTTCACTAAGACAAGTTTGGGTTGGCTATGGAATCGACGCATAGCGCACATTGGAATGAGCAAGCTCAAGAAGTCATTCAAGCTCGGGATGGTGACCAACGTGAAGGATGTCACATTTGAGAAGAACAAGCTTTGCAGTGCTTGTCAAGCCGGGAAGCAAGTTGCTTCACACCATCTGATGAAGACAATGGTGTCAACCTCCAAGCCACTTGAGTTGCTTCACATGGACCTCTTCGGACCGTCCACATATCAAAGTCTTGGCAGTAACCTCTATTGTCTTGTTATAGTTGATGACTACTCTCGCTATGCTTGGACTTTGTTTCTAGGTGACAAGAGTGAAACTCCGGAAGTGTTCAAGACCTTCGCTAACCGTGCTCAAAGGGAATTTCAACTTCCCATCATCAAGGTCTGGAGTGACAATGGCACCGAATTCAAGAACTACAACATTGGGGAGTGGTGTGATCGTGAAGGCGTGAAGCATGAGTTTTCGACCACATACACTCCTCAACAAAATGGTGTCGTTGAGAGGAAGAACAAGACTCTCATCACTCTTGCACGAGCAATGCTTGATGACTATGGCACGTCCGATAAGTTTTGGGCGGAAGCAATCAATACGGCGTGCCATGCCGCAAATCGGGTCTACCTACTTCGACTACTTCAAAAGACTCCGTACAAAATTCTCATTGGGAGAAAGCCCAACATCTCCTATTTTCGAGTCTTCAGATGCAAGTGCTACATCTACCGCAAGAAAAGGCTCGGTGAGTTTGAAAGAAGATGTGATGTTGGTATATTTCTTGGTTATGCATCAAACTCAAAAGCATATCGAATATTCAACCGAACCTCCGGTTTAGTTGAGGAAAGCTGTGATGTTGAGTTTGATGAAACTAATGGCTCCCAAGAGGAGAGTTTTGGTCATGATGAAATAGATGATGAGCCTCTACGAGAAGCTATGAAGAACATGACCATTGGTGACATCAAACCTAAAGTTGAGGAGAGCCATGATCAAGGGGGAGCTTCAAGTTCCAACATCAACACATCCATGGCACCTCAAGTAGACGAAGAAGGGAAAGATGATCCATTGCCAACACAAGATTCAGAAGCCACACAACATCAAGAAGAAGAACAAGTCCATGATCAAGTCCAACCACAAGAAGAGCAACATGCATCACCACCGCCAAGTGCTTCACAACCATTTATGAGGCTTGGACGCATCTCCAAGGCGCATCCAATGGACCAAATTATCGGAAGTCCGTCAAGGGGAGTAAGTACACATTCTCACCATTTCGCTTCGTTTTGTGAGCACTACTCGTTTGTTTCATGTGTAGAACCCACTCACATTGAGGAAGCACTCCAAGACCCAAATTGGGTGATGGCCATGCAAGAAGAACTTAACAACTTCATCCGCAACGAAGTTTGGGTGTTGGAGGAGCGACCCAAGGACAAGAATGTCATCGGAACAAAGTGGGTGTACCGCAACAAAAAAGACGAGAACGGTGTTGTGGTCCGCAACAAGGCAAGACTTGTGTCCAAGGGTTTCTCCCAAGTTGAAGGACTAGACATTGGGGAGACATTTGCTCCGGTCGCCCGACTAGAAGCCATCCGTATACTTCTTGCCTTTGCATCACATCATAACATAAAGCTTTATCAAATGGGTGAAAAGTGCCTTTCTGAATGGTTATATTAACGAGCTTGTTTATGTTGAACAACCTCCCGGGTTTGAAGATCTGAGGAATCCTAATCATGTGTTTAGGTTGCACAAGGCACTCTACGGGCTCAAGCAAGCACCTAGGGCGTGGTATGAATGACTACGGGATTTATTGATCATGCAAGGATTCAAGAACGGGAGGGTGGACACTACACTCTTCACCAAAGACATCAACGGAGAATTATTTATTTGTCAAATTTATGTCGATGATATTATTTTGGTTCAACTAATGAAGCTCTTAGCCATGAGTTTGGCAAAATGACGTCTAGGGAATTTAAGATGTCGATGATTGGAGAGCTCAACTTCTTCCTTGGATTCCAAATCAAGCAACTTCAAGAGGGGACCTTCATCTATCAAGAAAAGTATACCAAGGACCTCTTGAAGAAATTTGAGATGGGAGATTGTAGCTCAAGAAGTACTCCAATGGGAACAAATTGTCATCTCGACGCGGATAAGGAGTGGTAAACCTATTGACCAATCTAATTACCGTTCTATGATTGGCTCATTGATTTATCTTACCGCATATAGGCCCGATATCATGTTTAGTGTATGCTTGTGTGCTCGCTTTCAAGCGACACCTAAAGAATCGCATCGGAAGGAGGTCTTTAGGATACTTCGGTATCTCAAGCATACCCCAAGTGTAGGCCTGTGGTACCCTAAAGGTGCTAAATTCCATCTCTTGGGTTACTCGGATTTGGACTTTGCCGGATGCCATGTGGACCGCAAGAGTACCTCCGGTGGGTGCCACTTTCTTGGGCGTTCCCTAGTATCTTGGTCTAGCAAGAAGCAAAATTCCGTTGCTTTGTCCACGGCGGAAGCGGAATACATAGCAGCTGGTGCGTGTTGTGCCCAAATTCTTTATATGAAGCAAACCCTTTTGGACTTTGGTATTAAACTTGGTTGTGTGCCTCTCCTTTGTGACAATGAAAGTGCGGTTAAGATAGCTAAAAACCCCGTTCAACACTCCCGCACCAAGCACATTGTATTCACCATCACTTCTTGCGGGACCATGAAGCTAAGGGAGACATCTCCTTGCGAGGTGTTAGGTCCAAAGAACAATTGGCAGATATATTCACTAAACCACTTGATGAGAAAACATTTTCTAGACTAAGAAGTGAACTAAATGTGCTAGATGCATCAAACGTCATGTAAGTTGCCATGGTCATGTAAGAATGCATCTCATATAGGTCTTGTCTAACTTTCAAAGGATAGGGGTGAGCAAGGGTTAGCTTGGGATGGAGGTTCTTTTGGGTTTCCCCAAGGCTTGGAGAGTGGCTCTCCCTGAAGAAGCCTTTGAAAGGTTCAAATTTGGCAAGGTAGATTTAAATTTATGTCTTGCATGATGCCTGCCATATAGACTTGCACTCACGTTTAATTTCTTACATTATAAATTGTTTGGCATTGCATACGGTAGATTGTCACAAAGGGGGACCCACTTCATGAGAAAGATACTTGTTTGAAATGCAATATCTCAACTCATATGATGTGGAAAGAACAAAATGTTAGGTACGTTAATGCCTAAAGGAACATGCTTTAAAGAGATAGAAGTCTTCATCCTCTAACTCACAAAGCATGGGCCTTACATTTTATTTGGATTTATTCCTTACTTTCTTCCGTGTTCTATTTGATTTAGGGCTTAGCCAAGTTATTGGAAACTAGTCTTTTTGAGGGGTAAGGGTTGCCCAAAAAGTCCTAAGACTCGTGTTTATCGTTGTGTGTTTAAGTCAAAGGACATATATGGGATGTTGCTGTTTTGTAGTCATCGGATTATCCGATGTTTAGGTCAGGACCACCATCGGATCAGTTGGTGCTTATGTGCAAAAGGTCAGCTCAGTCAGAAAGTCAAATCAACCGATGAGTTCATTCTGAGAAACATCGGTGCATCCGATGTTCACTTTTCTGGAGTTGAGGTATATTCAAACGATGCTAATCCTTCCATCGTCGGAGCATCCGATGCCAATAGTACTTTTGAAATACCCTTACTGTACTATTCGACCGATGCAGCCCTAATACTACGTCGGTTCATCCGGTGTTAAAATTTGAGCTAGGGTTTGGGCCCCACATATTTAGCGCGCCTCTTCACCGTTTCTTCTCTCCTCGACACATCCTCTCCCTGACGCCGCCGACTCCGCGCCCTACTCGCCGTCGCTGCCCCACTCGCCGCCTCCTCCCTCCGGCCGCCGCCGCCTCCGGCTGCCGCCGCCCTCTGTCCATCGCCGCCGCTCAGCACCGCCACCCCACACAGCGCCGCCACCTCCCCATGCAGCGCCTCTGCCTTCCCATGCAGTGCCGCCGCCATCCGCCACCGCAGCGCCGCCGCCTTATTCCTCCAGCGCCGCCGCTCTCTTGCTGCCGCCGCTGTTCAGCCGCCACCACCCTAAGCGCCGCCGCCACTGCGCCCCAAGCCAGCCACCGCTGCATCGTCGCTGCTAGGGTTCGCCGTCCGTGACGATCCGTGCATCGCCATCTCGTGCGCCCGAGCTTGTTGTCTCACGTGCTCATCTTCGTCGTCATCATGGGACGTGACAAGAAGGGAAAAGGCAAGGCCATTGAGGAGGCGGCCGCTAAGAAGCAGAAGTTGTCAAAGGAAGAGAAGAAGGCCTTGATGGCCGCTCGCGCCGCTGAGGAGCGAGAGCGTGGCCGAGGAGGATCGTTGAGGATCCGCGAGGCCCGACAGAGGCAGCCTCCCGTGCCAGTGGAGTTAGAGGAAGAAGAGGAGCCCGAAGTGCCGCTTGTTCGCCGGTGCTCAGCCAGGACCTGTGGAGGTCATCCAGCTGCAGCCCCGAGACCGAGATCGTCAGCAGCTGACCTTCGAGAGGATAGGGCAGCCCAGAGGGCTGTCTATGAGATGGACACCAGCGTCTGTGTTGGTGAGGGTGTCCGGCTGACAGACTACAGGAAGTTGAAGGCCAAGCAGCTCAGGAAGCTCAGGTGGAGCATTTTACTTGAGGAGTGGTTCCCGCAGCCCAGAGAGGCACTTGTGGACAGCCGCTTTTGGACCCTGACACAGGCGTCGCTGTACGAGACTTACAGACGTCGGGACCATAAGCTCTTCCAGCACAACTTCCTGGATTGGGATCAGCTTGCACTTGCAGCCGGGACGGAGATACGTCCTTACTTTGAGAGGTATAGAGGGCTAGTGGAGCTGATGTCGTATGAGAGGAGTGCCTACATGGAGGATTGGGTCCGAGTATTCTATGCCACACTCTACGTCTTTGAGGGCCGCAAATCCATTGACTTCATGTTTATGGGCCAGCATCACCACCCGACCAAGCAGACTTTGGGACAGCTGCTAGGAGTGGATCTTCACGACACTTGCCTGCACGAGAGAGTGTATGGACAGGCTGACCCATCGAGGAGACCACTCACTGGAGGTGTGGCACCACCACTTGAGGAGATACGCTCACTGTTTGCTCAGCCTTTCTCTCCAGACCAGCCGAGGGTACCGGCACTACTCACTCCAGCTGCGCGCACTGTGCACCTTGCCTTACACAGCACACTTCTGCCGAGGTCCGGATATCTTAAGGGGTTCACCAGCTTGCAGCAGACTCTCCTGTTCTATGTTATGAACGAGATGGAGTTCGATATTGTGGACATCCTGATCTGTGAGATGGAGGATGTTATCACTGATGGAGTCGAGATGATGAGGCAGCTTATGTTTGGTCACTGGATCAGCTACTTGCTCTACATGGTAGCTCCAGAGGGGTCCGCCGTGCGTGACAGTCTCACCGACGAGAGCGTCACACGGTTCGGGCATTATTGTGCTCCAGCTCCTGGAGATCGCCGCCTTGGCCGTCCAGTTGAGCGTCAGGTCCGGGCTCGTCTGTCGGAGGAAGTTTGGTCAGATCTGGAAAAGGAAGACGAGAGACTAGCACAGGCAGAGGCTCAGGGTGAGGACCTTCAGCACATATGGTCTGAGAGTGACACCAGCGACAGTGTCGAGGAGTACTTCCCACCTCCTCCCTCACCCAGGCAGCACGACGCGGAGGCTGGAGGCTCGACTATGCCACCTCCCACTCCACCTCCGGTGTCAGAGGCACAGGTTTCCCAACCATCTGAGCTTACCTCCCTACTTCAGCAGATGGTTGAGCAGCAGCGTCTGGACTGGCTTGCAGCTGAGCAGGACCGAGCTGAGCAGGCTGCGCATCTCATGGAACTCCAGCAGCAGCAGCAGGAGATGTTGCGACAAATAGCCCATGAGAGGCGAGAGGACACTGACAGGCTGACTGGGCTGATTGATCAGATTCACCAGCGCTCTCTCGACCAGCAGCAGCAGACACAGCAGGCGATGATGGGCATCCTGGGGTTGATCACCAACCTCTACACACAGACCGGGATTGCCCTCCCATCGCAGCTTCCAGGCCTAGCTCCGGGTCCCCCTGTTCTGGCTCCATCTTCAGCACCAGTGCCGACTATGCCAATTTCGTCGATTAGCATGTCTCCACTGTTTGCTCCAGGTTCTCCGATCCACTCTCCCTTGCCGGTTGCGACACTCTTCCAGCAGATGCCGACGTCCGTTGTCAGTGCCCCACTTCCTGCAGTCCAGTCTCAGCAGGCACCGACAACAGCTCCCGCAGCACCCGTCACCTCTACTCCAGCTTCGGCAGCAGCAGGCAGCAGCTCCGACGACAGCACCCCCGATAGTGACCAGTTCGTCATCGCCCCGAGCGCTTAGGATCCTTAGGCACTCGGCTTCCTTTTTTGTGTCTTGATGCCAAAGGGGAAGAAGAGTCAGGGGGAGGGTTAGCTTAGTCTCAGGGGGAGTCCTAGCTGTATGGGGAGTACTTATTTGGGAGTATTTTGGGAGATTTTGTATTTGGAGCTTTGACATTACTTTGCTACTCTTTTGTAATTTGAGAGCTCTAATACTCTTTTGCTATTCATATTTGTGTTAATTTGAGAGCTCCGATACTCTTTTGCTATTTCATTAAGTATTCGTGTGCCACTTAGTTTTTTTGAGTTATTGATCGTTTTTGAGCCTTCATGAAGTTTAAGTGTGCTAAATCTTGTACTTATTGCATATCCTCTTGAGTATCGTACTCCAAAATCCATTACTATTATGCTTTACTTGTTGTGTTGTCATCAATCACCAAAAAGGGGGAGATTGAAAGCATCTAGGCCACCATGAGGTATGGTTTCAGTGATTAATGACAACCGTTGGATATTACTAATGGATTTTTGGATGCAAGGTCTCTTATATCACTCATCACAATCAAATGAAATCTATATGAATATCATCTACTGCTCATTGGATATAATTGGAGACCCCTAAACAATCATTCTATGAGGTCAATCGATATTTATGAAGATTAGAAGTAAAAGCTCATATGTGAAAATCATTCAACCGAAATTGACAGCACTCAATGCTTGATAATCATCAGAAGAATTTTTCAAACCAATGTATAAGAGGTCACTCGAGCAAATTCCAAAAGAATCACTTAGAACAAACTCGAAGAAAACAAACTCAACTCACCGGATCAACCGATGTTTCCAGAAAACAACACATCGGTCGAGTTGGTTTAGCAGAAGAAGAAGACCTCAGAACCAAGTACTCACCGGATCATCCAATGATGAAGGGAATGTTACATGGGTCCATCAATATAGTAAGCAATCTCCATGGACCAACTGTAACACCGGACCATCCGATGTACAACTATAAACACATCGGTCAATCACTCCAGTAAGCATTAATTCTGAACCATTTCTGGAGGAAGTACCACCGGATCATCCAATGAGAAGGCAAGTGTAACATTGGTCTAACAACGGTCATATATGACACAATCATATCAGCTAAAGTGAATTCGACCGATGATAACTGAAGGGAGAACCTCGGATCATCCGGTGTTCACAGAACAGTGATGTCAGCCTACTTTTCCAACGGCTATTTCGTGGAGGCTGGCTATTTATACCCCTTCAACCAGTCTATTCGACAAGTCTTGACAACTAGAGCTACTCTACACATTCTCAAGCATTCAAGACGTTGAGCTACCACTTTCACATCATTTTAAACCACTTACACACCAAGAGATAGGCTATAACTTGCTAGAGATAGTGCTTGTGTGCTTCCATTCTTAGTGATAGGATTCTCTAGTGTAGTGAGAGCTGTAAGGGAGTGTCCCTTGGTGTTTGTATTGGAGAGAGCCTTCCGGAGCTTGCCAAGACGGTTGTGGAAGCTCGGAGGATCCAACTTGTACAAGGCTTGAGCTCCACCTTGCCGAGGTTAGCGAATGGAGAAGTATAGTGAAGATCCCTGTCTCGGTGACTTGGGAGTGGCTATACCCTTTGGTGGGTGCCACAACGTGGATGTAGGAAGATCTTGACGATCTTGCTGAACCACGGGATAAATCTCCGTGTCTTCGTGTCTCCTCGGGAGTTTGCGCTTTCTTCCTCTCCCCTTACATTTATGAATTTCATATACTGCAAAGTTACTATTCATTTGAATGAATAGGTCGTTTGCATAGGGAATTGGGCTTTTAGTAATTAAGTTTTTATTTCTTTAATTTTTGAAAAGAAGCCCAATTCACCCCCCCTCTTGGGCATTCGATCCTTACACCTTCGTTGTTGACCAAATATCTTAGTTCCTTCCAGTTAATACATGCCTCCTTGTTGTATTACATTTACCTTGAACTAGTTTTGCATTCGGAATCACCATTGATCGTCTAGTTAGGGTTTGAGGTGATGAACACCAGACTAGTCTGGTCCATGTACGGAAAAGTCTGGTCCCCGGACTAGTCTGTACCTGTACACCGGACAAGTTTAATTTTTTACTGAACTCAACCCTAATTTCGCATTTCTCAATGCACTTCCCCGCCATGAACTCTCATCCATACATTGTGTAATCCATTCTCAGGACAATGTCGAGCTTCCATGACGAGGTCTCCGATTATGAGGCTGAGTTGGACCAAGACTCCTTGCTTCGGTCCTCGACAGGCCAAGGGAAGAAGAGGCAAGAGCGTCCCTCCGAGCCTTCACCTTTCCCACCTCAAGTGCGACGCAAAGTGCTAGCCAAGAAGCCCGCGTCCAAGGCCAAGGATGCAGCTGGCCCTAGCTCGGCGGCTTCTCGCCAAGCTAAGGGCAAGGGAAAGGGAATTGCCATGGGCCCAATCGGCCCCCTCAAGATGGAATCTCCAAGGCAGGGGACCAGGGATCCCTTCGAGGAGAAGTTCAACGGCAAGGGAAGCGATATGGCTTCCAAGCTAAGATTTGTTGATTGCTACAACCGATCCAAGAAAGCTGCCGATGCCAGATTTTGGAGCAACATTCATGCAGATTTCTACAGCTCTGTGTACCTCACCATGAAGACCCCAGTTGTCCGCAGCCAGTGGATTGAATGGAATCATTTTGAAAGGAAGAGTTGTGGTGCCTTCGATCAAGTGGTGGAGGCTGCTGCTAGGCATGGACTGAAGGACCTATTTACCTTAGGTACAACTGGAACGATGAAATCATCGCTCAATTCTATGCCACATGTTTCTTTGCTAGTGATGAGGAGGAAAGGGTTACTTGGATGACACATGGATCCAAGTACACCATAACTTATGATGATTTTGCAAGACTCCTTCACCTAGAAGACATCAGCAACAATGAGTTGACTATCCACAACATCTGTGTCTTGGGAAAAGATAAGATGGACTTCCTCTATGACACTAGACTGAAGTACAACCCCCCTCGACCAAGAACATGAAGCCCTTCTTCATGGTTCTTAACAGGCTGCTGAGAACGACCATATCACCAAAAGATGGGGATGCAGGTAGTGTTCAAGGATACTTGAGGACCTTGATGGAAGTAATAAGCAAGAAAAGAAAGTTTGATTTTTTTGACTATATCTGGAATGATATGGTCAACATCTCCTGCACACCGAACAGATCCTGTGGCTATGCTCCCTACTTGATGTTTATGATTGAGAAGGTCATAGGAATCGAGTTCGTGAAGGATGTGGAGCACACTCCTTTGAGGCCCCAGAAGCCTCCCAAGCCACTGTCCAAGTTGCTCCATCTCTGGTATCCAGTGAAGAGGCACCAAGGAGTTCTCAAGGAGATGAGAGGACTGCTCCCACCACTAGGGCCCCTCCCCAAAAAGGGTCTCCTAGTGGAATCTTGAAGTAGTTGGCAACCATTTTTGGCTCATGCAAGAAGGCTGAAGTAAAGCTTCACAAGATGGACATGGTGAGGAAGGCAAACATGAGATATGTCAAAGAAAATGTCAAGCATATTTGCCAGAAGCTAGAGATCGAGCCTATTGGTTCACCTGTTATCTCTGAAGATTCAGCCTCTGATTTCATTGAGCTCGGACATTTGACTCCCTCTGAGCTTGCTTACTTTGGCATTGGGGGCACTTCGAGTGGATATGCTCCTCCTCCTCCTCCCCAGCCTGAAGATGAAGACGAAGATGAGAAAAGAACAGACAGGGAGGAATGAGCCACTAGATCCCTCCTCTCCTTCTATTTGGTGTCTTGATGCCAAAGGGGGAGATATTGAGGGGGTTACTAGATCCTAGCTGTACGTTGAGAGATGAGAGCTTCTTTTATGCATCTTTTTGTGTCTCTCTTTGGGTTTTAAAACTTTAATTCTGTTATCTCTACCTTTAATGACTATGTTTATGCTTATGTTATGAAATTTGTGATGATGATTTGAGATAATCTGTGATTTTGCTTTGGAATTGACTTATATGCTTGAGATTTGTATTTCCATGTCAATCATTTCATTCTCATCACGATTATTGCTTACACCTACATAGTTTTACACCCCACCATAAATAGTGCACATATGCCCTATGTTTTCATTGTTTAACTTGTACCAAACTCATATGTGCACACTTTATGAAAATTCTGTATTTTTATCATATTTTTATGAAATCTCAATTGGTTGCCTTCAATCACCAAAAAGGGGGAGATTGAAAGTGCATATAGGCATCCCTTGTGGGTTTTGGTTGATTTATGACAAATAAATGAGATCCTAACCAAATTGTTGAGACGAGCGCAGGTTTTAATGAAAACATGGAGTAAGCGCAAAAAGAAAGGAGAGTGAGGAATCAAGCTGGATAGAGCTCAGGAGATGAAAAGGACGATACTTGTGTGTGTGAAGTGTGTTGGAGAAACATATCCCAAGAGCTCAAGAACTTTTAATCACTCTCACTGCACAAATTTATACAGGTCTGGACTAGTCCGATATACCCCAGACTAGTCCGATAATCCCTCTGTTCAAAATTAGACAAGTCCTCCCAATGCGGACTTGTCTGCATAGTCCAGGTTTACACAGACCGAACTAGTCCGATATCACCACGGACTAGTCCGATATCTTTCTGACTAAGACCGGACTAGTCCTTCCTAGTGCGGACTAGTCCTCAACACTTCACAACTTTGCACAACATCGGACAAGTCCGATAATATCCGGACTAGTCCGATAATATCCGAAATAGTCCGATAACCTCTCTGACTAAAATCAGACAAGTCCTCCAAATGCGGACTTGTCCCCAATTCACTAGGGGGTTCACCACAGCCGGACTAGTCCGATAATGACCGGACTAGTCCGAACTCTTCCAGAGCCTAAATCGGACTAGTCCGCCCAAGGTCGGACAAGTCCGATGTTCCTGAGAACTTAGGGTTTCCTACTCGCTGCACACTGGACTAGTGCAACCCCCATGACGGACTAGTTCGAACTCTCGAAACCATAACAGTAACTTTTCGAAACAGCCTATAAATAGATGTGCACGACCCTACTTTCAATTATCTCGACTCCCAGTGCCGTCACACCCTCCAAGAGCTTAGAAAACACATCTCTCCACACAATCCAACGAGAGAAAGATCAAATCCTTGAGGATTCACTTTGGATCAAAGGAGAGACACGATTCCACACGTTTGAGCTCTTGGGTTTGATTCTCTAATACACTCCTGTTGTTTTATTGTTGATCTTAAGAGTGTGTTATTGGTGGTATTCGATTTGTAATCTTGGGGAGCCCTCAACTTGTGAGAAGGCCCCTTGAACTTGGTGATTTACCCTTGTGACAGTGGAAGAGATTTGGCCTTCCTGGCGATTTGACGAGGTTAGGGTTGGTGAAGACCCGATCCTTTCGTCGGCTCCTCAACGTGGACGTTTGTTGCCTTTGTGGGAACCGAACCACAAGATAAGAATCTTGTGTCTTCTTATGCATATTGTTCTTACTTTTCATTGCTATCTAGGGTTTCACTTGATCTTGTTCACATTACGTTAAAACATTGAATATAAGGTTAACTTGTACAACATCCAGTTTCATAGAAGTATTACACTCTAATTACATGTATATTTCTGCTGCATAGAGTCTAGGATCGAGATAATCGATCAAACTTGATCGATCTAGTCTGCACGCACCGGACTAGTCCGCACTCTACCGGACTAGTCCGCACTCTACCGGACTAGTCCGATTTCCTGGTATTTGATCAAGTTGCTAAGTGTTGCAGGTTTTGACTAAATTTCAAAAAGGCCTATACACCCCCCCTCTAGGCCACATTCAGTTATGCCAGCAGTTCACTGCCAACTTCGGGAGTTCCTACACCTGACCAGGCACCAAACTGGACTTGTTTGCTGTGAAGCAAACATCGGGAGAGTCGCCACGGTCTTTCATCCAGCGATTTTCTCAGGTACTCAATACCATTTCCTCCATCTCCAATGCATCTTTCATCGTGGCATTCAGACAGGGCGTCAGAGATAAAAACATGTTAGAGAAGCTGGCGACGTAGGAGGTCACCAGCGTCACAGAGTTGTTCAGCCTGGCTGATAAGTGCGCTCGGGCCGCAGAAGACCGGGAAATGCACTCTAAGCCAGCTCCGGCTAACAAAAATCCTTCCAAAGCTGAGGCCACTACCTTCGGTGGTGGCAAGAAGAAGAAAAAGACCAATGATAAGAAAAATCCTTCGGCCAGCACGACTACTATTGCGGCAGCTGCAGCTCCGAATGGTCGGGGGCCACGCCTCGAAAAGCGACCTCGACCTTCGTCAGAAGACGGCGGTGGTCCAAAGGTGTGGTTTCCGATCCACAAGACAGACAAACACAACATAGAAGACTGCCGAGAAGTCCAAAACCTTGTCGAGCGCTACAACAAGCGCCAAGAAAAAGCTCCTTTTCGTCAACTAGAAGGAAAACAAAAGGTCGACAAAGCTCCGGTTGATACGGAGCTTGGCTTTCAGGACCCCAAAAAGGTCCTGAAGGTTGTGTACAAAACAGTTGACGACGATTCTGACATCTCTGACAATGAGCATCGGAAGACCTTCAACACCATCTATGGTGGGTCTTGGGATATCACATCTCGCTGCGTCCTCAAGACAATGCGGTGGAAAATGGCTTCAGTAGCCCCTGCTGCCAGGGCAAAACCACATTGGAAGTTGCTGGACACTCCCATCACTTTTGATACAACAAACTTCCCCAAGAACATGGTCAGAGCTGGCCAACTGCCACTGATGGTGTCTCGAACCATCAACAACGTTCAGCTCTACCATGTCTTGGTAGACAGAGGTGCAACGCTCAATCTTTTTAGCTTTGAAGCGTTCATGAAGATCCAGCTCCAAGTCTTGGACCTTTGCCCCTCAAGACCTTTCTCCGGGGTAGGTTCAGGGGCCATTAGCCCTGTTGGATCCATTACACTCCCAGTGACCTTCGGGACTCGAGAGAAGTACAGAACCGATAAGCTGGTCTTCGACGTCACTCACATCAATCTGCCCTTCAACGCTATCCTGGGCAGGCCCTCTCTATATAGGTTCATGGCCGCAGCTCACTACAGCTACCTGGTATTGAAGATGCTGACACCTTCAGGTGTTCTCCGGATTCACGGAGATCGCACTGTAGGAGTTACCACGCTGGAGGAACTCCATGCACTTGCCACGGTGCAGGAAGGAACCTGCGGCAAAGAGCTAGCTGCTCAACCTCCGAGCACTCATCATCGAAGCTCGACCTCTGCACCATGTGTGCAGCCAAGTGGCAACATCGACGTTCCCATCAAAGTCGAGAAAATTGGGTCTGATGCTGCCGAGACCACCCAAATATCGGGAGGTTTGGACAACAAATAGGAACTCACGCTCATCACTTTCCTCCAGGCGAATGTTGACGTGTTTGCCTGGCAACCGTCACAAATGCTTGGGATCCCTAGGGAGGTGATTGAGCACAATCTGATGATTTATCCCGACGCACAGCCAGTACACCAGAAGCCCTGGAAGCAATCAGTTGAAAAGCAGAATTTCATCCGATGGGAGATCAAGAAGCTGCTCGAAGCTGGTTTCATCCGGGAAGTTCATCACCCAAAATGGCTTGCAAACCCAGTCGTTGTACCCAAGGCCAGTGGGAAGCTTCCGATGTGTATCGACTACACCACCTTGAATAAGGCATGTCCAAAAGATCCATTTCCATTACCTAGAATAGATCAAATAGTGGACTCCACCTCCAAGTGTGAGCTATTGTGTTTCCTAGATGCCTACTCCGGATATCATCAAATCCAAATGTCTAGGGAAGATGAAGAGCATACTGCCTTCATAACAGTAGATGGATTGTATTGTTACACTGCCATGCCATCTGGTCTCAAAAATGCTGCTTCAACTTTTGTGCGAGCTATGCAAAAAACCTTTGGAGAGCTAATCAGGGACTTGGTGTAGGTGTATGTCGACGACATCGTCGTGAACGTCAAGAACAAGGAGTCATTCCTTGACAACTTGCGAACCGTCTTCGACAAGCTGTGCATCATGCGCACCAAGCTGAACCCAGACAAGTGTGTCTTTGGGGTTAGCTTCGAGAAGCACGTTGGTTTCTTGGTGACTCATCGAGGAATTAAGGCAAACCCGATGAAGATCAAGTCTATTGAAGATATGCGGCCCCCAGCCCGCATCAAGGACGTCCAGAAGCTAACTGGATGTCTAGTTGCGCTCAGCCGGTTCATCTCAAGATTGGCGGAGCGGGCACTTCCATTCTTCAAGCTATTGAGGAAGACCGGGCCTTTTAATAGGTCCTAAGAAGCAGAAAAGGCATTCCAAGAGCTCAAGTAGCTCCTTACCAAACTACCAATCTTGGTAGCTTCGAACCCTGGTGAGCCTCTACTGCTTTATATTTCTACAACTACAGAGGTTGTTAGCATGGTCCTGGTCGCAGAAAGACTGAAACCACATCCAGTTCAGGAGCCTAGACCCCATCGGGAGGGTTCGAAGCTATCTGAAGGAGAGTCTGGGTCCTAGCCCTCAAGCACAGATCATCAAGCTGAAATGCTAGAAGATCAACCTCTCTCATCTAAGGGAGTTCACACGGCTGCTCAGGAAGATCCATACCCCTCCGGGAGGGTCAGGATTGAACAAGAAGAAGATTTGGACCCCTCCGGGAGGGTCCAGGAAAATTAGTAAGAAGGTCTGAACCCCTCCGGGAGGGTTCAAATCGATGAAGAAGAAGCTTCAGGCCCCTCCGAGAGGGTCCGAACCATCCAACAGCCAGTGTACTTCATCAGTGAGGTACTCCATGATGCCAAAACCAGATACATTGAGGTGCATAAGCTGCTTTACGCAGTTATTATTGCCTCAATGAAGCTCCGTCATTACTTCCAAGCCCACAAGATATCAGTGGTAACTTCTTATCCACTACGTGCAATTCTGTATAATCCTAATTCTACTGGAAACATCACCAAGTGGGCAGCGGAGCTAGAAGAATTCAACCTTGAATTCCTACCACGACAAGCTATCAAGAGTCAAGCTTGGCCGATTTCGCGGCGGAGTGGACTCCTTCTCCATCAAATCCTGGGGGTCCCAATGAGCAGAAGCTGGAACCCAAGGTCCCAATCTTCAATGAGCCTCATTGGACCCTCTACTTCGACGTCTCCATAAAGAAGCAGGGGGCCAAAGCTGGAATACTTCTCCTCGCTCCAACTGGGGAGAAGGTCAAATATATGGTGCACCTTGATTTCAAGGCGACCAATAACATGGCGGAATACAAAGCTCTCATCTATAGCCTCAAGGTGGCGCTATCTTTTGGTGTTAAGCAGATGCTAGTGAAAGGTGACTCGCAGCTCATCATCAAGCAAGTAAAAGGCGAATGCAGCTGCAACAACCCTCAACTCGCTGCTTATCTTCTTGAAGTCCAGAAGCTCCAGAAGGACTTTCACGTCTTGGACCTCTGCCATGTCAAGCGTCTTAACAACGCAGAAGCTGATAAACTCTCGACAAAGGCTTCAACCGGAGCTCTGTCTCCCAATGTGTGACACCTGGTTCCAAAAAAATGAACCAAGTGAACGCATATGTGTGCCCAGGACGTTCAACACACATACATGAGTGCACTCACAAAAGGATATACAGAAAATTACCACAGAACAAGATTAATTAAGTACTTTTATTACACAACCATATTATCCTTGAATACAAGCTCTAATGAATATTAATGACCATTTCAACTAATGCAACGGAAATAAACTAATTAAGCAAACTAAGCAAAAGGGATAGCGCAACTCCAATACTCCACAGGCAAAGCTGACGGTAGATACGACCTAGAACTCCGCATTATCACCGTTATACTCCCAATCCTGACCTGCAACTGATGGTGGGAGAATTGCAAGGGTGAGTACATGTCGTACTCAGCAAGTGTGGAAAGTATGACATGTAGCTGATACAAATGACGAATATAATAATGGCTGAGTGCTGAAAAGTACATTAAAACATAGGAAAGCAATATATATCATGTATGTGAATAAACCCATCATAAACCATAATAATGATATAGTACTAGTCCATATTCCATATCCATCATCCATGTACCATATTTCACCATTGCCAATAACCATATTCAATACCAGAATTTAATCCATATCCAGGCATAACCGTTACCAAACCATCCGAATACCAAGTTTCCCCCTAATCATGAAAGTTGTCCAGGTGCTCATAATCGGGAGCACGTCTATCATGATAGTTTTATTAGACTCTTCAGAGTTTGTACCACTTTACCCACATGTTCGTGATTTCATCACCTTTCGGTGACTAAGAACCTCCCTTATGCCCATGACCCGTCGGTCACATTACACACTTTCGTTGGTGTGGCCAAGAGATCACAAAATAGCCTTTACAAAGGGATTACTAGCCTATTTAGACCCCACTGAGGTTTCATTGGTGGAGATGCCTCCCACTGAGCACATCTTCAATCAAGGGCCCCCTCTTGAGCCATTCGGATCCTAGGGTAGTCCCACCAATCATCAACAAACCCAATCTGACTACCCCTTTCCCGAGCATCCTTAATGGTCCAAATAGCACTGGCAAAACCCTAATTAATTAGCTATGCCGCATCCATACTTGGCCTCGTGGTGGCACTGTAGTCCTAGCTTATTCTCGCATGAACTGATTCTTAGAACTAAAGCAAGCAACCACCATATCGTCCAACCCATCCACATACCAAGCTTGCTGTAACACCCATGCATCATGCCCTACATACATTCATATACATGTTTAACATTAAACCACACAAAGAGGAACGTGTTTAAAATTGATTTGGAACATTTAAAATTGATTTGGAGCAAAACCGCACTTAAAATGCTGAAAAGTGCGGACTAGTCCGATTTTGGTGAGGACTAGTCCGATTTCTCTCTGACTAAAAACGGACTTGTCCGTTTTTGCTGCGGACTAGTCTGATTTTGCCTCTGGAAACTTTCGAACTTGTCTGATTTTGTGCGGACTAGTCCGATATTCCAAGAATCCTTGAAAATTTGCTAAGTCCCTAGACTTTTCCAGACTAGTCCCGTGTCCCAGCGGACTTGTCCATTTTCATCTCTGACTAAAGTCAGACTTGTTTGATTTTTGGCCAGACTTGTCCAATTTTGGACATTTTCGGACTAGTCCGGTCCTTTTCGGACTTGTCCGATATTTCGCGACTCCGAGTTAATATTTTGTTTTATGACTTGTTTCTTGGGGTTCACATTAAGTGGGCCTAGGGACGTCGTTCCTAATTCTTTTAGATCCCATGTGGGACTCTAAACCGGCCTCTACTCCTCTCAAACTCGAAATCCATCTAACCCTAGCCTCCACCTCTATATAAACAACCCCACCCCTTGGCTTGACATCTATTTACCACTTTTCCACCCTACCCAAACCCTAGTTCGTGGAGAGCCACCACCAAGGAGGGAGGAGGAGATCCCAAGCAAGAAGAAGAAGAGGATGAAACAAAAGAGGATCCAGATCTCCACCAGGTTTCGTTCCTCATCACCAATTCATCTCCAAGTTCATCCCCAACCCTAGATCATCAATATCCAAGTGTTACCTCCAAGTTTCTTGATTCATTGGAGTTCTAAACACCTGTTATACCTTCTATTCTCTTTTCCTTACGTGAATTCAACCCCTAATCTCCAAATTTACGTCGATCTAGAAAACCCTAGTTTGATAGTTCTGCGAAGTGCAGACTAGTCCGACCTTCTGCAGACTAGTCCGATTTTGCTGACTAAATTGTGTTGAATTGATTCTAAAATTTGATCTAATCAACTCCAAACCTGTATAAACTTGTTAAAATCCATTAGAACTGTCTAGTGATCATTAAAAGCAATCTATTAACAAGTTCTACCTTGCATTTGGATTAATCATGCATGTCATGACATATTGAGTAATATTTGTGCACTCTTTGATAGTGTTTCTTGTCTTGTATGTTTATTGTACGAATTAGATGAATTTGCGCGAGAGAGTGCCGCAGAGGATCTACAGCACCAAGAGTTTGAAGGCTTTGACCCTAATCAACAGCAAGAGCAAGGCAAGTGTCCTTAAAGCATATTGATCCAATTTTGAAATAAATGTTTTGTTTGCAAAATTGCATGCTCGTGTCAATTTGATGAGAAATCCTATGGTAGGAAGTTTACTAGTTTTGTTTAACCACCCTTGTCACCTGGAATATATGGTAGAGAGTCGGGAAGGGCTTTTTACCTTTTGCTTCGCTTAATCAATTGGGATGGGAAAACAACTATACCACTCAATTTAATTATGTATGGATGGGATTATGGTTAACATGAACTAGTTAAATATGATATGATAATGGGTGATCTAAGCAAGCCTGGTATGTGGATGGGTTGGATGTTATGGTGGTTTTGCTTGCTTTAGATCTAAGAACCGGTTCGTGGAGCGACCATCCAGGATTTACAGTGCCACCACGAGGCCAAGTATGGGTGCGGCGTAGCTGATTAATTAGGTCTTTGCCAGTTCTATTTGGACCATTAAGGATGCTCGGGGAAGGGGTAGTCGGATTGGGTTTTTTGATGATTGGTGGAACTACCCTGGGATCCGAATGGCTCAAGAGGGGGCCCTTGGTTGAAGATGTGCTCAGTTGGGGGCATCGCCACCGGTGAAACCTCAGTGGGGTCTAAATAGGCTAGTAATCCCTTTGTGAAGGCTAATTTGTGATCTCTTCGCCACACACCTAAGGAAGTGTGAGACAACATAATTGAGATTCTATAGTCATCGAAAGGTGATGAAATCACAAACACATGGGTAAAGCGGTACAACCTCTGCAGAGTGTGTCTAAAACTATCATGATAGTCGTGATCCCGGTTATGGCCAACCTGGACCCTCATATGATTAGAGGAAAATTGGGATTTTGGGATGGTTATGGTTGGTTGGTTATGGTTATGGTTTGGTAATGGATATGGATGGATACAGATTAATTTCTGGCATTGAATATGGATGTTGGTATATGATGATGGATATGGAATACAGAATGGTATTATGATAACTACATGGCTTATGATGGGTTTATTTCACATACATATATTATATTGCTTTTCAAATGTTTTAATGTACTTTTCAGCACTCAGCCATTATTATTGTCGTCATTTGAATCAGCCACATGTCATACTTTCCACACTTGCTGAGTACGACATGTACTCACTCTTGCAATCCCCTCCCAATAGTTGCAGGTCAGGATTGGGAGTTTAATGGCGATAATGCGGAGTTCTAGGCCGTGTCTATTGTCAGCTTGCCTGTGGTGTTGCATGGAGCTGCGATATGCCCTATTACTTATGCTGCTTAGCTGTTTAGTTTGCTTATTTAGTTTATTTCAGCTGCATTAGTTGAACTTGTTATTAATATTCATTAGAGTTTGTATTCGAGGATAATATGGTTTGTGCAATAAAAATTGGTTAATAAATCTTGTTCTGTGGTAATTTTCTATATACTCTTTTGTGAATGCACTCGTGTATGTGTATTGAACATCCTGGGCACACATATGCATTCACTTGGTTCATTTTCAGAACCGGGTGTCACAGATTGGTATCAGAGCCACATGTTGACCGTAAGACGCAGCCTATATAGAATGGACACTTTAGAGCGCATAGGAACACTCGGGAATCGATGTGTTTTGTTTGGTGTGTTGTTGCTATATATTGTTTGCTTGTGTGCTTAATAGAGGATTTTGGGATGCTTTAGCATTGCCATGTCCACGTAGGCTAGCTAGTTGTTTAGTTTCATATCCCTTGATGCATATAGTTGGGGACATTTCTAAATCCTTATCTATTGTTTTTCTTCAGATGGTGAGGACTCACAACCAGAGGGATGCTAATGATGAGGAGGAGAACCATGGAGTACCTCAGAACAACAATGGACAGGGACCTGCCCAAGGAGCTATTAATATTGAGCAGCTATTGGCTACACAAAACCAGCTCATGCAGACCATGATACAAACTATGGGACAACTGCAGGCTCGTAACATCAATAATCAGCCCCACATGCCTCCACCGCCACCCCCACCTCCTCATAACCGGTTGGGAGAGTTTATGAGGACTAGGCCACCCACCTTTGCTCAAGCTGCTGACCCTATGGACGCGGATGATTGGCTCAAGTCCGTGGAGAAGAAACATGCTATCGTCCAATGCAGTGACCGGGAGAAGGTCTTATTTGCTTCTCATCAACTAGTTGGAGCAGCTGCCGATTGGTGGGATTCACTATGCAATGCTCATGAGAACCAAGAGAGAATTACTTGGGCTGAATTCAAGGAGAGTTTTCGTTCTCAGTATGTGCTTGAGGGTGTTATGATTTTGAAGAGGCAAGAATTTGAGAACATGAGGCAAGGAAGATCGAGCGTGGGTGAATATCTCAATAAATTCACTCAACTCTCGAGGTATTCCCCAAAAGAATTTAGTCGGGACAGCTGGAAGCAATACTTGTTCATGAGAGGCCTCAACAATGAGATCCAAGTGCAATTGCTCAATTGTGACTATGCAAATTTTCAGAAGCTTGTGGACAAAGTAATTGTGGTGGAGAATAAGGTCTGTGAGATGGAGCAAGACAACAAGAGGAAGGCACAATATCAAGAACAACAACAAGGAAGTAATGTGCGCCCTCGCTTTGCACCTCCTAATGTGCCATACTACAACTCTTTTATTCCTGTACAGCGCCTTGGATTTGCACCGCGCCCAACTCAGTTGGTGCAGCAGCGCCCTGTCATGCAAGCACCTAGGCCTCCAATGCCTTCTGCACCTCGTGCTAACGTTCCTGGTGCCAATGCTCAAAACCAAGCTTGTCCCAATTATTCTGGTGGAGTTAAGAAGTGCTATACTTTTGGAGAAGCTGGACACTTTGCGCACCAATGTCCTAAGTCAGGCCTTGGTCAAGGAAGCAATGCGTCGAGGCAAAACCCAAGACCCAATGGATAGCCACAAGGGAACCGTGGACAGCAGCATTTTGCTCATGGCAATGTGAACCATGCCTCTACAGAGGATGCTCAACAAGCGGATGACATGGCCATTGATATGTTTCTCACCAACTCCAACCCCGCGACTATGTTGTTTGATTCTGGAGCATTGCATTCATTCATTGCATCAAAGTATGTTGCCAAGTATAGTTTGCCTGTCTCTCATATGAAGTTTACTCTGTTGGTTAAGTCTCCTGGAGGAGAGATGAGGACAAATACAATATGTCCAAAAGTAAGCCTTTGAATAAGGGGGGTAGACTTCTCCGCCAACCTCATTGTTTTGGATTCTCAAGGATTGGACATTATACTTGGTATGGACTGGTTGAGGAAGCACAATGGAGTTATTGAGTGTGCCACGAAGACGATGAAGTTGACCAATGAAGAAGGGATCACCGTAGAATTTGAAGCATCTCAAACCACACCGAAGCAATTGGAGCTGAATCATATGGACGGTGCCACAATTGAGAAGATTCTGATGGTGTGTGAATTTTTGGATGTTTTTCCGAATGAGTTGCCAGGTATGCCACCTCATCGAGACATTGAGTTTGTTATTGATTTAATACCTAGAACTGCACCTATAGCTAAGAGGCCGTATAGGATGCCTACTATGGAATTAGCAGAGCTCAAGAAGCAAATTCAAGAGCAACTAGAGAAGGGTTTCATTTGACCCAGCTCTTCACCTTGGGGAGCGCCTGTTCTATTTGTGGACAAGAAGGATGGAACACAAAGGATGTGCGTAGATTACCGAGCTCTCAACGAGGTAACAAGTATACCTTGCCACGTATAGAAGACTTGTTTGATCAGATGAAGGGTGCTTGTGTCTTCTGTAAGATCGATTTGAGGTCGGGATATTTTCAAATGAAGATTAGACCACCGGACATACCCAAAACAGCTTTTAGGACACGGTATGGATCTTATGAGTACACCGTGATGTCTTTTGGATTGACAACTGCGCCTGCCCACTTTATGTACCTCATGAATAAAGTCTTCATGGAGAACTTGGATAAGCTCATTGTGGTGTTTATTGATGACATTATGATCTACTCGAAGCATGAGAAGGAACATGAGGAACACTTGAGGCTTACATTGCAGAAATTGAGGGAGCATCAATTGTATGCCAAGTTCAACAAGTGTCAGTTTTGGTTGAGAGAGGTGTCGTTTTTGGGTCATATCATCTATGGAGGAGGAGTATCGGTTGACCCCAGTAAAGTGAGAGACGTGCTGAAGTGGGAACCGCCGCAAAATGTAAAGGAAATAAGGAGTTTCCTTGGGATGGCTGGATATTACCGTCGATTCATCAAGGACTTCTCCAAGATAGCCAAGCCAATGACAGAACTGCTAATGAAGGTGAAGGCATTCCAATGGACTCAAGCTTGTCAAAACAGTTTTGAGGAGTTGAAGAAGAGGTTGACAACAGCTCCAGTTTTGGTACTGTCGGATGTAAGCAAGAGTTTTGACATATATTGTGACGCATCAAGACAAGGACATGGATGTGTGCTTATGCAAGAAGGTCAAGTGGTCGCCTATGCATCGAGGCAATTGAAGAAAGATGAGTGGAATAATCCTACACATGATCTTGAACTAGCAGCCGTGGTACATGCATTGAATATTTGGAGACATTACATTCTTGGACATAGGTGTGAAATTTATACGGATCACAAGAGTCTTAAGTATATTTTCACACAAACAGATCTGAATTTGAGGCAATAGAGATGGTTGGAGCTCATCAAAGATTATGATTTGGGGCAACTATCATTCGGGGAAAGCCAACGTAGTGGTCGATGCTTTGAGTAGAAAAGGAGTAAGTAATCAGCTCACGGTTCGAGAGTTGCCATACGAGTTATGTAAGGAGTTTGAACGGTTGAACATTGGATTCGTAAATGATATGGAGATGATGGAGTTAAACCCAACCTTAGAGCAAGAAATTTGAGAAGGCCAAACTAGGGATCAATCGATGTTTCAAGAAAACAACACATCGGTCGAGTTGGTTTAGCAGAAGAAGAAGACCTCAGAACCAAGTACTCATCGGATCATCCGATGATGAAGGGGATGTTGCATCGATCCATCAATACAGTAAGCAATCTCCCTGGACCAAGTGTAACACCGGACCATCCGATGTACAACTATAAACACATAAGTCAATCACTCCAGTAAGCATTAATTCTGAACCATTTCTGGAGGAAGTACTACTGGATCATCCGATGAGAAGGCAAGTGTAACATCGGTCTAACAACGGTCATATCTGACACAGTTACATCAGGTAAAGTGAATTCGACCGATGATAACTGAAGGGAGAACATCGGATCATCCGGTGTTCGCAGAACAGTGATGTCAGCCTACTTTTCCTACGGCTATTTCGCGGAGGCTAGCTATTTATACCCCTTCAACCAGTCTATTCGACAAGTCTTGACAACCAGAGCTACTCTACACATTCTCAAGCATTCAAGATGTTGAGCTACCACTTTCACACCATTTTACACCACTTACACACCAAGAGATAGGCTAGAACTTGCTAGAGATAGTGCTTGTGTGCTTCCATTCTTGGTGATTGGATTCTCTAGTGTAGTGAGAGCTGTAAGGGAGTGTCCCTTGGTGTTTGTATTGGAGAGAGCCTTTCGGAGCTTGCCAAGACGGTTGTGGAAGCCCGGAGGATCCAACTTGTACAAGGCTTGAGCTCCACCTTGCCGAGGTTGGCGAACAGAGAAGTATAGTGAAGATCCCTGTCTCAGTGACTTGGGAGTGGCTATACCCTTTGGTGGGTGCCACAACGTGGATGTAGGAAGATCTTGACGATCTTGCCGAACCACGGGATAAATCTCCGTGTCTTCGTGTCTCCTCGGGAGTTTGCGCTTTCTTCCTCTCCCCTTACATTTATGCATTTCATATACCGCAAAGTTACTATTCATTTGAATGCATAGGTCGTTTGCATAGGGAATTGGGCTTTTAGTAATTAAGTTTTTATTGCTTTAATTTTTCAAAAGAAGCCCAATTCACCCCCCTCTTGGGCATTCGATCCTTACAACTGGTATCAGAGCAAGGTTGCTCATTGGATCATTCTAGCTTCACCACTAGAGAGCTAAAATGGCCAAGAATGGGGGTTCAGTTCCTATCTTCGAGGGCAAGAACTTTGCCTATTGGAAAGCACACATGTGTGCTTATCTAGAGGCTATTGCTCCCGAGGTATTGGAAGCGACCCATGCGGGGTTTGGTGAGCATAATTATGTTGGTGATCAAATCAAGTGGGATGCTAAAGCTAGAAATGCTATTTATGAATGCATTAGTAAAGATGTATTTGCTAGGATTGCTAGTAAGGAAAAAGCTTGTGAAATTTGGGCTTGCTTGATTGAAATTCATGAGGGTTCTTCTCGTGTCAAAGAACTAAAATATCATATGCTTAAAGCCAAATATGATGAGTTCAAAATGCTACCTCATGAAAATGTCAATGAAATGTTTTCTCGCTTGAATGTGCTTATTGAAGAAATTAATGCTCTTGATATTGCTTCTCTTGGCAAGGGACTCATCAACCGCAAGATTCTTATGCTCCTTCCTAAGACAAAGTACAACATCATCAACTCCATGCTCCAAAAAGAATCTCTTGATCACATTGAAGTTTCAGAACTTATTGGAGAGGTTCACGCTCATGAGATGAGTGTACTTGGGATGATGGAGGAATCATCTTCAAAGACGATTGCTCTAAAGGCTTCCACCAAGAAAACAAGTATCAAGAAAAAGAAAGTGGTTGAGCCTAGCTCAAGTGGAGAAGAGCAATCATCAAGTGAAGATGAAGATGATGAGCTTTCATTGATGATGAGAAAGTTCTCTCGCTTGAAGTCATCGGATCAACCGATGTTTCCAGAAAACAACACATCGGTCGAGTTGGTTTAGCAGAAGAAGAAGACCTCAAAACCAAGTACTCACCGGATCATCCGATGATGAAGGGAATGTTACATCGGTCCATCAATACAGTAAGCAATCTCCCTGGACCAAGTGTAACACCGGACCATCCGATGTACAACTATAAACACATCAGTCAATCACTCCAGTAAGCATTAATTCTGAACCATTTCTGGAGGAAGTACCGCCAGATCATCCGATGAGAAGGCAAGTGTAACATCAGTCTAACAATTGTCATATCTGACACAGTGACATCAGCTAAAGTGAATTCGACCGATGATAACTGAAGGGAGAACATCGGATCATCCAGTGTTCGCAGAACAGTGATGTCAGCCTACTTTTCCAACGGCTATTTCGTGGAGGCTGGCTATTTATAGCCCTTCAACCAGTCTATTCGACAAGTCTTGACAACTAGAGCTACTCTACACATTCTCAAGAATTCAAGACATTGAGCTACCACTTTCACACCATTTTACACCACTTACAAACCAAGAGATAGGATAGAACTTGCTAGAGATAGTGCTTGTGTGCTTCCATTCTTGGTGATTGAATTCTCTAGTGTAGTGAGAGCTGTAAGGGAGTGTCACTTGGTGTTTGTATTGGAGAGAGCCTTCCGGAGCTTGCCAAGACGGTTGTGGAAGCCCGGAGGATCCAACTTGTACAAGGATTGAGCTCCACCTTGCCGAGGTTGGCGAACAGAGAAGTATAGTGAAGATCCCTGTCTCGGTGACTTGGGAGTGTCTATACCCTTTGGTGGGTGCCACAACGTGGATGTAGGAAGATCTTGATGATCTTGCCGAACCACGGGATAAATCTCCGTGTCTTCGTGTCTCCTCGGGAGTTTGCGCTTTCTTCCTCTCCCCTTACATTTATGCATTTCATATACCACAAAGTTACTATTCATTTGAATGCATAGGTCGTTTGCATAGGGAATTGGGCTTTTAGTAATTAAGTTTTTATTGCTTTAATTTTTGAAAAGAAGCCCAATTCACCCCCCTCTTGGGCATTCGATCCTTACAATTGGTATCAGAGCAAGGTTGCTCATTGGATCATTCTAGCTCCACCGCTGGAGAGCTAAAATGGCCAAGAATGGGGGTTCGGTTCCTATCTTTGAGGGCAAGAACTTTGCCTATTGGAAAGCACACATGTGTGCTTATCTAGAGGCTATTGCTCCCGAGGTATGGGAAGCGACCAATGCGGGGTTTGGTGAGCATAATTATGTTGGTGATCAAATCAAGTGGGATGCTAAAGCTAGAAATGCTATTTGTGAATGCATTAGTCAAGATGTATTTGCTAGGATTGCTAGCAAGGAAAAAGCTTGTGAAATTTGGGCTTGCTTGATTGAAATTCATGAGGGTTCTTCTCGTGTCAAAGAACTAAAATATCATATGCTTAAAGCCAAATATGATGAGTTCAAAATGCTACCTCATGAAAATGTCAATGAAATGTTTTCTCGCTTGAATGTGCTTATTGAAGAAATTAATGCTCTTGATATTGCTTCTCTTGGCAAGGGACTCATCAACCGAAAGATTCTTATGCTCCTTCCTAAGCCAAAATACAACATCATCAACTCCATGCTCCAAAAAGAATCTATTGATCACATTGAAGTTTCAGAACTTATTGGAGAGGTTCACGCTCATGAGATGAGTGTACTTGGGATGATGGAGGAATCATCTTCACAGATGATTGCTCTAAAGGCTTCCACCAAGAGAACAAGTATCAAAAAAAAGAAAGTGGTTGAGCCTAGCTCAAGTGAAGAAGAGCAAGCATCAAGTGAAGATGAAGATGATGAGCTTGCATTGATGATGAGAAAGTTCTCTCGCTTGAACTCCAAGATTGCCAAGAAGGGATACACCTTTGATCCCAAGAAGAAAGCTTTTCTACCAAGGAGAGATGATAACAAGACTTGCTACAATTGTGGTGATCAAGGCCACATCTCCTATGATTGTCCAAAACCGGACAAAAGAAGAGAGAACCACAAGGGCAAGCATCGCAAGCTTGAAGATAGTGAAGATGATGAAGAAGAGGTCAAGACCAAACCAAGATCCTTTGGGAAGAAGAAACATGACAAGGGCAAGAGAGCAAAACTCTTCCCAAAGAAGAGAAAATGACCACAAAAGGTGTTCATGTGTGAGGCAAACGAATGGATTACCGACGAAGAATCAAGTGATGAAGAGAGTGAAGCGGAATAAGAAAGTTTGGCCGGCCTTGCCATTGCCAACAATGGTGACTCACCTCTTCATCCACCTCCCATGTGCCTCATGGCTAAAGGAAACACCAAGGTATGTGATGACTCTAGCGATGATGAGCTTTCCCCCAATTATTTAACTTCATTAATAAATGAATACCACACTATCATTAAGAGGGAAAAGAGTAAGGTCAAGGCTCTTGAAGAAACTCGTGCTAAGCTTGAGAGTGATAACCTTGATTTGCTTGACAAGTATGAAAGCATACTTAAGGAGCATGACACGCTCAAATCTCATGTCAAGCAAATTGAGGAGGATAAGGCTAAAATCAAGCTAGATCACCATGATCTTGACCTAGCACACCAAGCACTCTTGGGAAAGCACAATGAGTTAACCCAAGAGCATCAAGTACTTAACCTTTCTTATGAAGCTCTTGATCAAGAATTAAAAAATATAAAGAAACAAACTCTTAAAAATATAAAGTAGATGGCAAGGTGAAGGCAAGGTTCATTGGCAAGGACATAAAGGGCATGAAGGGGAAGCTCCACAAGCAACTTTGGGTCCCAAAAACACTTGTATCACACATAGAAGGACCTAAATTGGCTTGGGTGCCTAAAGTCAAAAATTGAATTCATGTGTGTAGGTGAACTACAAAGCCGGAGGAAAGCATTGGGTACTCGATAGCGGGTGCACTCAACATATGACCGGCAACGATGGTATGTTCACCACCATAGAGAACCCCGACAATCATGAACAAGTCACCTTTGGTGATAACTCTAAGGGGAAGGTAATTGGGTTAGGTAAAATTGCAATTTCAAATGATTTATCTATTTCCAATGTATTGTATGTTAAGTCACTAAGTTTCAATTTGCTTTCCATTGCACAATTATGTGATCTTGGACTAACGTGCACCTTTAGCAAAAATGATGTTGTTGTGACTAGTGAAACAAGCCAAGAACTAATCTTCAAAGGATTTCGGCATGGACATCACTACCTAGTAGACTTCTCCAACAAGGATGCTAGCTTGACCACTTGTCTTTTCACTAAGACAAGTTTGGGTTGGCTATGGCATCGACGCATAGCGCACATTGGAATGAGCAAGCTCAAGAACTCATTCAAGCTCGGGATGGTGACCAGCGTGAAGGATGTCACATTTGAGAAGAACAAGCTTTGCAGTGCTTGTCAAGACGGGAAGCAAGTTGCTTCACACCATCTGATGAAGACAATGGTGTCAACCTCCAAGCCACTTGAGTTGCTTCACATGGACCTCTTTGGACCGTCCACATATCAAAGTCTTGGCGGTAACCTCTATTGTCTTGTTATAGTTGATGACTACTCTCGCTATGCTTGGACTTTGTTTCTAGGTGACAAGAGTGAAACTCCGGAAGTGTTCAAGACCTTCGCTAACCGTGCTCAAAGGGAATTTCAACTTCCCATCATCAAGGTCCGGAGTGACAACGACACCGAATTCAAGAACTACAACATTGGGGAGTAGTGTGATCGTGAAGGCGTGAAGCATGAGTTTTCGGCCACATACACTCCTCAACAAAATGGTGTCGTTGAGAGGAAGAACAAGACTCTCATCACTCTTGCACGAGCAATGCTTGATGACTATGGCACGCCCGAGAAGTTTTGGGCAGAAGCAACCAACACGGCGTGCCATGCCGCAAATCGGGTATACCTGCATCGACTACTTCAAAAGACCCCGTACGAACTTCTCATTGGGAGAAAGCCCAACATCTCCTATTTTTGAGTCTTCAGATGCCAGTGCTACATCTACCGCAAGAAAAGGCTCGGTAAGTTTGAAAGAAGATGTGATGTTGGTATATTTCTTGGTTATGCATCAAACTCAAAAGCATATCGAGTATTCAACCAAACCTCCGGTTTAGTTGAGGAAAGATGTGATGTTGAGTTTGATGAAACTAATGGCTCCCAAGAGGAGAGTTTTGGTCATGATGAAATAGATGATGAGCCTCTACGAGAAGCTATGAAGAACATGACCATTGGTGACATCAAACCTAAAGTTGAGGAGAGCCATGATCAAGGGGGAGCTTCAAGTTCCAACATCAACACATCCATGGCACCTCAAGTAGACGAAGAAGGGAAAGATGATCCATTGCCAACATAAGATTCACAAGCCACAAAACATCAAGAAGAATAACAAGTCCATGATCAATTCCAACCACAAGAAGAGCAACACGCATCACCACCGCCAAGTGCTTCACAACCACTTATGAGGCTTGGACGCATCTCCAAGGCGCATCCGATGGACCAAATTATCGGAAGTCCGTCAAGGGGAGTAAGTACACGTTCTCGCCATTTTGCTTCGTTTTGTGAGCACTACTCGTTTGTTTCATGTGTAGAACCCACTCACATTGAGGAAGCACTCCAATACCCAAATTGGGTGATGGCCATGCAAGAAGAACTTAACAACTTCATCCACAACGAAGTTTGGGTGTTGGAGGAGTGACCCAAGGACAAGAACGTCATTGGAACAAAGTGGGTGTACCGCAACAAACAAGATGAGAACCGTGTTGTGGTCCGCAACAAGGCAAGACTTGTGGCCAAGGGTTTCTCCCAAGTTGAAGGACTAGACTTTGGGGAGACATTTGCTCCGGTCGCCCGACTAGAAGCCATCCGTATACTTCCTGCCTTTGCATCACATCATAACATAAAGCTTTATCAAATGGATGTGAAAATTGCCTTTCTTAATTGTTATATTAACGAGCTTGTTTATGTTGAACAACCTCCCGGGTTTGAAGATCCGAGGAATCCTAATCATGTGTTTAGGTTGCACAAGGCGCTCTACGGGCTCAAGCAAGCACCTAAGGCGTGGTATGAACGACTACAGGATTTCTTGATCATGCAAGGATTCAAGATCGGGAGGGTGAACACTACAGTCTTCACCAAATACATCGACGGAGAATTATTTATTTGTCAAATTTATGTCGATGATATTATTTTTGGTTCAACTAATGAAGCTCTTAGCCATGAGTTTGGCAAAATGATGTCTAGGGAATTCGAGATGTTGATGATTGGAGAGCTCAACTTCTTCCTTGGATTCCAAATCAAGCAACTTCAAGAGGGGACATTCATCTATCAAGAAAAGTATACCAAGGACCTCTTGAAGAAATTTGATATGGGAGATTGTAGCTCAAGAAGTACTCCAATGGGAATAAATTGTCATCTCGACACGGATAAGGATGGTAAACCTATTGACCAATCTAATTACCGTTCTATGATTGGCTCAATGCTTTATCTTACCGCATCTAGGACCGATATCATGTTTAGTGTATGCTTGTGTGCTCGCTTTCAAGCGGCACCTAAAGAATCGCATCGGAAGGAGGTCTTTAGGATACTTCGGTATCTCAAGCATACCCCAAGTGTAGGCCTGTGGTACCCTAAAGGTGCTAAATTCCATCTCTTGGGTTACTCGGATTCGGACTTTGTCGGATGCCGTGTGGACCGCAAGAGTACCTCCGGTGGGTGCCACTTGCTTGGGCGTTCCCTAGTATCTTGGTCTAGCAAGAAGCAAAATTCCGTTGCTTTGTCCACGGCGGAAGCAGAATACATAGCGGCTGGTGCGTGTTGTGCCCAAATTCTTTATATGAAGCAAACCCTTTTGTACTTTGGTATTAAACTTGGTTGTGTGCCTCTCCTTTGTGACAATGAAAGTGCAGTTAAGATAGCTAAAAACCCCGTTCAACACTCCCGCACCAAGCACATTGATATTCGCCATCACTTCTTGCGGGAACATGAAGCTAAGGGAGACATCTCCTTGCGAGGTGTTAGGTACGAAGAACAATTGGTGGATATCTTCACTAAACCACTTGATGAGAAAACATTTTCTAGACTAAGAAGTGAACTAAATGTGCTAGATGCATCAAACGTCATGTAAGTTGCCATGGTCATGTAAGAATGCATCTCATATAGGTCTTGTCTAACTTTCAAAGGATAGCGGTGAGCAAGGGTTAGCTTGGGATGGAGGTTCTTTTGGGTTTCCCCAAGGCTTGGAGAGTGGCTCTCCCTGAAGAAGCCTTTGAAAGGTTCAAATTTGGCAAGGTAGATTTAAATTTATGTCTTGCATGGTGCCTGTCATATAGACTTGCACTCACGTTTAATTTCTTGCATTATAAATTGTTTGGCATTGCATACGGTAGATTGTCACAAAGGGGGACCCACTTCATGAGAAAGAGACTTGTTTGAAATGCAATATCTCAACTCATATGATGTGGAAAGAACAAAATGTTAGGTACGTTAATGCCTAAAGGAACATGCTTTAAAGAGATAGAAGTCTTCATCCTCTAACTCACAAAGCATGAGCCTTACATTTTATTTGGATTTATTCCTTACTTTTTTCCGTGTTATATTTGATTTAGGGCTTAGCCAAGTTATTGGCAACTAGTCTTTTTGAGGGGTAAGGGGTTGCCCAAAAAGTCCTAAGACTCGTGTTTATCATTGTGTATTTAAGTCAAAGGACATATATGAGATGTTGCTGTTTTGTAGTCATCGGATTATCCGATGCTTTGGTTAGGACCATCATCAGATCAGTTGGTGCTTATGTGCAAAAGGTCAGCTCAGTCAGAAAGTCAAATCAACCGACGAGTTCATTCCGAGAAACATCGGTGCATCCGATGTTCACTTTTCTGGAGTTGAGGTAAATTCAACCGATGCTAATCCTTCCATCGTCGGAGCATCCGATGCCAATAGTACTTTTGAAATACCCTTAATGTACTATTCGACCGATGCAGCCCTAATACTACGTCGGTTCATCCGGTGTTAAAATTTGAGCTAGGGTTTCGGCCCCACCTATTTAGCGTGCCTCTTCACCGTTTCTTCTCTCTCCCCGACACCTCCTCTCCCCGACGCCGCCGACTCCCCGCCCCACTCGCCGCCGCCGCCCCACTCGCCGCCTCCTCCCTCCGGCTGCCGCCGCCTCCGGCCGCCGCCACCCTCTGTCCATCACCGCCGCTCAGCACCGCCACCGCACGCAGCGCTGCCACCTCCCCACGCAGCGCCGCCGCCATCCGCCGCCGCCGTCCGCCGCCGTATTCCTCCAGCGCCTCCGCCCTCTGGCTGCCGCCGCTGTTCAGCCGCCACCACCCTAAGCGCCACCGCCACTGCGCCCCAAGCCAACCACCGCTGCATCATCGCTGCTAGGGTTCACCGTCCGCGATGATCCGTGCGTCGCCATCTCGTGCGCCCGAGCTCGTTGTCTCGTGTGCTCATCTTCGTCGTCGTCATGGGCCGTGACAAGAAGGGAAAAGGCAAGGCCATTGAGGAGCCGGCCGCTAAGAAGCAGAAGTTGTTAAAGGAAGAGATGAAGGCCTTGATGGCCTCTCGTGCCGCTGAGGAGCGAGAGCGTGGCCGAGGAGGATCGTTGAGGATCCACGAGGCCCGACAGAGGCAGCCTCCCGTGCTAGTGGAGTCAGAGGAAGAAGAGGAGCCCGAAGTGCCGCTTGTTTGCCGGCGCTCAGCCAGGACCCGTGGAGGTCATCCAGCTGCAGCCCCGAGACCGAGAACGTCAACAGCTGACCTTCGGGACGATAGGGCGGCCCAGAGGGCCGTCTATGAGATGGACACCAGCGTCCGTGTTGGTGAGGGTGTCCGGCTGACAGACTACAGGAAGTTGAAGGCCAAGCAGCTCAGGAATCTCAGGTGGAGCATTTTACTTGAGGAGTGGTTCCCGCAGCCCAGAGAGGCACTTGTGGACAGCCGCTTTTGGACCCTGACACAGGCGTCGCTGTACGAGACTTACAGACGTCGGGACCAACCTCTACACACAGACCGGGATTGCCCTCCCGTCGCAGCTTCCAGGCCTAGCTCCGGGTCCCCCTGTTCTGGCTCCAGCTTTAGCACCAGTGTCGACTACGCCGATTCCGTCGATCAGCATGTCTCCATTGTTTGCTCCAGGTTCTCCGATCCACTCTCCCTTGCCGGCTGCGACACTCTTCCAGCAGACACCATCGTCCGTTGTCAGTGCCCCACTTCCTGCAGTCCAGTCTCAGCAGGCACCGACAGTGGCTCCTGCAGCACCTGTCACCTCTACTCCAGCTTCGGCAGCAGCAGGCAGCAGCTCCGACAACAGCACCCCCGACGGTGACCAGTTCGTCATTGCCCCGAGCGCTCAGGATCCTTAGGCACTCGGCTTCCTTTTTGGTGTCTTAATGCCAAAGGGGGAGAAGAGTCAGGGGGAGGGTTAGCTTAGTCTCAAGGGGAGTCCTAGCTGTAGGGGGAGTACTTATTTGGGAGTATTTTGGGAGCTTTTGTATTTGGAGCTTTGACATTACTTTGCTACTCTTTTGTAATTTGAGAGCTCTAATACTCTTTTGCTATTCATTAAGTATTCGTTTTAATTTGAGAGCTCTGATACTCTTTTGCTATTTCATTAAGTATTCGTGTGCCACTTAATTCTTTCGAGTTATTGATCATTTTTGAGACTTAAAGAAGTTTAAGTGTGCTAAATCTTATACTTATTGCATATCCTCTTGAGTATCGTACTCTAAAATCCATTACTATTATGCTTTACTTGTTGTGTTGTCATCAATCACCAAAATGGGGGAGATTGAAAGCATCTAGGCCCCCATGAGGTATGGTTTCGGTGATTAATGACAACCGTTGGATATTACTAATGGATTTGTGGATGCAAGGTCTCTTATATCTGTAGGATCGAAGAGCACGTGAAAAGCTACCAGAGGGGGGGGGGGTGAATGGTAGATTTAAAAATCTTACGCAGCGGAAACAATTAAACCCCAAACCCTTTCGGCAGAAAAACGATCTGTTAAAGAAATCGTGTGTGAGACTAATCTAAACGTGTTTCACCGTGACAAAAGTGATAGATATCAGAGAGAATCAAGTCACGAAGACAACACAAAAAGAGTCACTCAAATCCGTCGAGAAAAACTCCAAGTTATGATCAAAAGATCAAACAATGGTCAATCTGCCCTACCCGAGAAAAAAACAGTTTTGGAACGCTGCAAAGAAACTCGTGTAGATCATAGACCACAAATCCAATGACCGCGAAATTTTGATATATGATAGATAATCAGGTTGTGAAGACAACCCAAAAAGAATCACGTCAATTGGATCTGTAAAACTCGAGTTATGATAAAACCACCAACGAAAGGTAGTGCTGTCCAGAAACTCGACGAGTAAAACTTCTCTGGAACAAGTCGGACGAACAAGGCACAAAAGTTCCTTCAAACTACGAATTTTATTCAATAGAACACAAGAGGAACAACCCCAAAGTCGTCCACCATGAGCTCTGGGCTCCCTTGCTTATATAACTAGCCCTTAGGCCAACCCAATATCAACTAGGACTCCAATCCTACTCAGATCACGAATCGTAACTTCCCATAACTCCTCAAGATTCTTCTATACGGAGATAGAAGCAATCTTAAGACTTACAAACACCTTAGGAACGTATCCCACATTCCTAAACAACTCAAATTCGTGACGCACACGAAATACTAACATAACCAACTCGATACTTTCCATACCGAGCCATAACCGACCGCCACAGCCAAAGTCATCAACCGGTACAATCCGATCCTTCCGACTAGATATTTCCTTCCTTATCCCATCTTCGGAACCATGTTGCCACGTCATGCACCGCATGCATACGTGCGAACACCTTCCTTCGATGTTCAGAAACCTTCATATGCACTGCCCTTGATTCAATCATCCTGCGCGACCTCCTAATCAGCTCAACCACAGTTCCTCCCGAACTTGGTTGTTGGAACCTCATCTCCTCCATGAGACTAGTCCAATGGATCCCGTCACCAGCCATGACTTGAACTCAAGAAACACCTGCACATGAATAAACAACCAATCCATACGAGCACAAGTCCTCGACTTGACTCAAGTTAGTTCCGAACACAACACCTTACGTGAGAGCCTCACATAAGCATGTTGCAAAAACACAGTAACACGATATCATCCATATCATCCAAAACGCACCAAAAACATAGCAAATGAATACTAAGCAACCTTTCCAATCATGTAAAGCAAGTACGAAACATTGCAAATGAAAAGTAGAAGCACTACGGTCAAGTTCTGGACCTTGCCAGAGCAACCCGGATCTTGAGCCGGAGCTAACAAAAGCTAGTAGAACCTAGCGCCGGAGCTTACCAAAACTAGTACAATGAAGCACCTGCCGGAGCTTACCAAAACTAGCAGGACTTAGCGCCGGAGCTAACCAGAACTAGTCGGAACTAGTAAACCCAAAAGCCGGAGCTAGAAAAATCAACTCGGAGCTTAGCAAAAACACGCCGGAGCTATCAAATATATGCCGGAACTATCAAAGACATGCCGGAGCTAAAGATAAAGCTCACCGGAGCTGACCAAAGCTAGTCGGACCTTACCAAGAAGTCGGACCTAGCTTCGAACATAGCCGGAGCTACCCAAAACAAGCCGGACCTACCGTCGGACCTTGCTGTAGCTCAGAGCTAGAGTCGGACCTTGATAAAAAGGTGTTTTGGTGATATTAGAAACTTTTATCATCAAAGCCAAGTGTATTCACTACAAGCCAATGTATTCAACACATATAGGTCTTACAATCTCCCCCTTGATGAATGCATTGGCAACACCATTTAAAATCCGAACATTGGCTTATTCACATAAAAGTTTTGAAGGCAATTTCTCCCCTTTTGTAAATCAAAAGAAAATCTCTCCCCCTTTATTATCTCTCCTTATGCACATATTTTCTTTCTCTTCATGCTTATCTCTCCCCCTTTGACAATGTATTCAGCAAGTCATGAGCATATAAACAAATTATCTCTCCAACTTTAGTTGTTATGAGCATATTATAACATATACATATAAAAAAAGCTCATCCAAGTCATATTATCAAGTACCTTACATTATCACATCAATGAAATACATAAAGTAGTGTAAGCCATGCTAGAGATCAAATGTAATTTTCAATTTAAGCAAGTCATGATCTCACAAACTTAAATATCTCAAAACGTGAAAGCATGACACTAGTTGTTGTATTTTATTATTTTTCAAAGCATAAATTTAGATCATATGATATTAGCAAGAGATTATATGCGCATCTGCCTTATTCTAACCAACCAAGCCAAGCCTATGTCATTTGACAATCAGAAGCTTAAGGACATGGTTTTAGTCATACACAACTTCTTCCAAGTTCATATCTAAGTGCAATGACAAGCCATCTCTAAAGAAGAAGTGTGATGCATGCATATTCTCCTGATCTTTTCTCAATTTATATTTGTTCATAAAAACTCAACATGTGAGTTGATTACTTGATTAATTCTTTATGATTAAAAGCATTTGTGAGCATGCAACAAGTTCAAAACAGCAAGAAAGTTCGACCATGATCAGATTTAGTGTAAGTAATTATTCCAATTACTAGACATTGCAAAAACTACAAAATGTATAACACGAGTAATGTAGTAAGAACTTTCAGCATGTAAAAGGAATCACAAAGTCATATATGTATGAAATACTATGCTCATATTATGTTAATTTCATATTCACACATAGACTTCCCAAGTTTCAAAAACTCCCCCTCAATTTAAGCCATGAGGATGCATAACCCCTATTTCACTACGAATGAAACAAAAATGAGTGAAATCCAAAGGTTTTGTAAAAATGTCAGCCAATTGTTGTTCGGTATCTACATGGTGAAGCACAATGTTTCCTTTTTCGACGTTATCTCGGAGAAAGTGATACCTAATGTCAATGTGCTTAGTTCTAGAATGTTGCACGGGGTTTTTGGCAATGCAAATAGCACTAGTGTTATCACAAAATAGTGGAACACTATCTAGATCAACCCCATAGTCCTTAAGTGTTTGAACAATCCAAAGAGTTTGTGAGCAAGCACTAGCAGCAGCTACATATTTAGATTCGGCTGTGGATTGTGCAACTGAATTTTGTTTTCTAGAGGACCAAGCAACAAGAGAATTACCAAGAAAATGACAAGCACCGGAAGTACTTTTCCTATCAATCCTACAACCCCCAAAATCAGCATCCGAAAAAGCTTTCAAAGTAATGGTTGAGGAAGAAGGAAGAAAAATGCCAAATTCTTGGGTTCCATGTAAGTACCTGAGAATCCTTTTGATGACTTGACGATGTGAATCACGTGGGGAAGCTTGAAACCGTGCACAAAGACATACGCTGAATTGTATGTCCGGTCTTGATGCCGTGAGGTACAAAAGTGATCCGATCATGCTTCTATATTCTTTTTGATCCACGGGTTCACCATCTTCATCAAGTTCAAGTGTTGTTGCTGTTCCCATTGGTGTCCGAAGAGGCTTGCTTTTGTCCATGTTGAAGCGCCTTAGGAGGTCTTTGGTATACTTCGTTTGATGCACAAAGGTACCCTTGGTTTGCTTGATTTGCAGCCCCAAAAAGTAAGTGAGTTCACCCATCATACTCATTTCAAATTCGAAACTCATCATTGCTGAAAACTTGGGCACAAGATCATGCGAAGCACAACCAAAGATATTATCATCCACATACACTTGAACAAATAATGAGTCATTGCCATGCTTAAGCATAAAAAGAGTTTTATCAACCTTGCCCATGGTAAACCCCTGTTCAAGTAAGAATGTTTTTAACCTATCATACCATGCTCTAGGGGCTTGTTTGAGACTGTACAAGGCTTTGGACAGTTTGTAAACATGATTAGGAAAATCTGGATTTTCAAAATCAGGTGGTTGTTTGACATATACCTCCTCATCAATGTAGCCATTAAGAAAAGCACTTTTAACATCCATTTGAAATAGCTTAAAACCTTTAGATGCTGCAAAAGCTAACAAAATTCTTATGGCTTCTAATCTAGCGACAGGAGCAAAAGTTTCATCAAAATCTAGACCTTCAACTTGAGTGAAACCTTGAGCAACCAACCTAGCCTTATTCCTAACCACAACCCCATCCTCACTTTGTTTATTTTTATATACCCATTTAGTTCCAATTAAAGTGTGACCTTGAGGTGGAGGTACAAGTTTGCAAACATTATTTCTTTCAATATTTTCTAACTCTTCTTGCATGGCAATAATCCAAGATTCATTAGTGAGTGCGTGTGATATATCTTTGGGTTCAAAAGAAGCAACAAAAGCAGAATGAGCATAAGAGTTTGGATCGCAAAACCTGGACCGTGTGACTCGTTCGTGCAAGCTTCCAATCATCTGTTGTGGGGGATGATCTTTGTAAAAACGTAGGGGAACAGATGTCTCACAAGCTTCTTCTTCATTAGGTTCATCGTAGATTGATGAGCTTGTGACTTGTGGACGATCAGGACCAGCATAGGTGATAGCCGGAGCTTGTTCAATATCCGGAGCTAGACACGTGTCAACTTCGGAACTACCAGGCGGTATCACCGACTCTTCTTCATCTTCGAAAATACCCTCCCCCTAAGGATACGGATCTGGTCCTGCAACACCGGAGCTAGTACCTGAGCTAGCTTCATCAAAAGACACTTCACAAGTCTCCACAATTTTGTTAATGTCAAGTAAAAGCACACGGTAGCCTCTAGTATGAGATGGATAACCAAGAAACGTGCCATCAATGGATCTAGGTTCAAATTTATTAAGATTACCATGTTTCTTAACAAAGCATTTGCATCCAAAGACCCGAAAGTGTGTAACACTAGGCCTATGTCCAAACTGGAGCTCATATGGTGTTTTACCTAGCTTAGCACGCAAGAAAACACGATTTGAGACATAACAAGCGGTTGCTAACGCATCAACCCAAAATTTCCTAGGAGTTTGATATTCATCAAGCATAGTCCTAGCCATCTTAACTAAGGTTCTGTTCTTTCTTTCTACAACACCGTTTTGTTGAGGTACATATGGGGAAGAAAGTTGATGATCTATTCCATTTTCAGCACAAAAGTGATCAAAAGATTGATTTTTAAATTCAGTTCCGTTATCACTTCTAATTGCCTTTAAAGATCCTGGGTGATCAATTGATAATCTAAGAAATAAAGTCCTAATGTGACTAAAAGCTTCATTCTTAGACGCCATAAAGTAAACCCAAGAGTATCTAGAATAATCATCAACAATAACAAGAAAATACCATTTACCTCTGAAGGATTGAACACGTGAAGGTCCTACGGTGTCAAGATGCAAAAATTGACATGGTTCAGTTGACATGATCATTGTGAGAGGAGTATGTGAACCTGCAACCATCTTAGCATGTCTACAAGAAGAGCACACAATTTCTTTGTCCCCTTTAAGCTTAGGCAGCCCACGTATGCGATCAAGAGCACTAACACGCGTTAGGTGATCAAAGCCTACGTGACCAAGTCTACGATGCCAAAATATAAGTCCTTTGAATCATTAGCAACTAGACACCTATGCTTAGAGGAAGACATATCAAAATTAGCTTTAAAAACTCTTCCAAACTGAGACATGTTAAAAATAAGCTCACTATTTGAACCTACAACTTTGCAGCAGTTTTTGTTGAAAATAATTTCTAGATTTTCATCTAGCAATTGTGCAACAGAAAGCAAGTTGTATTTCAAATTTTTGAAAAGTGCCACATCCTTTAAAGTGTAGTGATCATTTACTCTAACCGAACCCTTAGCAATTATAGGAGTTGAAGAATTATCGGCAAAAGTAACATTCTCTACACGTGACACAAAAGAGAGGGAGGAGAACCAATCTTTGTTACCGGTCATGTGGCGTGAGCAACCTGAATCCACAATCCAAATGTTCTCCTTCCTCAAACGTGTAACCTACATAGAAGCACAATACGTCGATGACTCAATACTGGGGTTAGTCATAAGGCATTTAGGAATCCAGTACTGAGTCACGCGACGTGTAGCAGGAAAAACACGCGAAAGCTGAGACAAAACAGTAGGTTTATGAGTCAAAGTTTGAGATTTTTTATTCTTAACTCTTTTAGCACAAAAACCAGTAGCTCCGGAGGTAAAAGCAGCAGTTCCAAAAGACAAGACTGAAGCTCCAGAAACAAAAGCTGAAGTTCCGAAGGAAACAACAGAAGGTCCGGGAGCTCTCGGAGTTATCAGAACTATCGGAGCTGCTTTTGCGGATTTCTTACCAGAAGGTCCGGAAGCTACCTTTTCAAATTTCTGACTCACTAAAGCAGGTTGTGTTTTTCTAATTGCATGAAAGTTATAAGATCTAGCAATTTTTCTTTCCGTTTTCTATTGTTTAGCTAGTCTATAACAAAAATCTATGACATGACCATCTCTACCACAGAAGGTACAATGAAATTTAACTTTGTGTTCATGTCTAGATGAGCAAGCAATATTTTTATTTGAAACCGAATGAGACAACACTCCTGCAGATTTGAAAACCACTCCTTTTTGTTTAGGAACTGTTTGAATCAAACCACTTCCTAATGACTTTAGAATTTTAGGTGGATGTGCCTTAGCATGAGCATGAGAATCAAAACCTAAACCAGTTTTATCATTGCATGACTTGGAAGAATTCAGCAGCAACTTTAGGTTCTTATTCCCATTACAAAACCGATCTAATGTCCTATGCATGTCATCAAGTTTATTGGACAGATCAAGACAATTTTTACATGGAGTTTTTCTTTTTAGTTTGCAATTTGAACAAAATTTAACTTCATGAGAACGTAAAGCATTTTTCAATATAGAAATTTCATTCATAGCATCCTGTAGTTTCTTATCAAGATCATCACAAGTAGAACAATGCAAATCAATTGTAGAACAGCTAGCATCTTTCAAGTTTTTATCATTAAGTGCAGCAAGCTCTTTGTTCTTTTCAATTTCTACATCAAGTCTATCTAGAGTGGAGGAGTGTGCACTTCTTAATGTGGATAATTGTTCATAGATTAAGTCACATGAGGGACATGCATCATCACTAGGAATCAAAGTTTTTAAACGGTTAATTTCAGATTCTAGTGATTCAATTTTAGCAGCATTATCCCTAAGATTTTGGTCCTTTTTCTTGACAATAATAGTTACACGAGAAATAGCATCACACATTTCATTGCAGGTAGAACATACCTCATCGTCTTCACTATTGTGTTCTGCATCCTCCTGACTTGATCTTGATCTTGTTTTGCCCGCCATGAAGCATAAGTTGGCCAGATTGTCATCATCTTCATCACTTTCAAAGTCTACATCACTTGAACTAAGTTCTTGAAGTGCGGTGATGAAGCTGTTAATCATCTTGCGTCCTATGGTACCCTTCTTTTTCTTTTTGTTGGAATTTCCAGAGGAGGTCCGGACCTTGCTTTGTTTTTCTTCCCGGGTGGTCGGACCTGAAAGGTTAGGGCATTCTGTACGAAAGTGTCCTGTTTTACCACATTCAAAACAGCATTGAGGTCCGGAGCTTCCTCTCCTTCTAGTTCTCACATTTTGCAATGCTTTTGAGAATCTAGTAGAGATAAGTGCCAACTCCTCTTCTGGAAATTCTTCGATCTGCTCCAGGTTAGTGAGGATAATAAAGAAAGAGTATTGCAAGATGATGATTGGCCGGAGCTAGACATATCACGTTGTGAAACAAATGCAATAGACTTATTTGGTTTCTTACGTGCTAGGATGTCAATTTCATGAGTTTTTAGTTTAGAATAAAGTACATCTAATGTAAGAGAACTAATGACAGTTGATTCATGAATAGATGTTACTTTCATCTCCCAAATTGACATGTCTAACATACTAAGAAGTTGCCTAGCATTCTCAGCATCAGAAAAATTTACATTGACACTACGTAAGTTGCTGAGAATTTTATTGAAACGAGCAAAAAGGTCATCGATAGACTCACCTGGTTGCATCTCAAAATGCATATATTCCTTTTTGAACATATCTTGTTTTACCTCCTTGATTGTGTTGGAGCCTTCATGATAATCACAGAGAGCTCTCCAAACATTGTATGCTGACCGGAGGTGCGCGACACGATCAAAGTCGCTTTGAGTGAGTCCTTGGATGATCAAGTTTCGGGCTTTGTTGTTGTTGTTGACGTCCCGTAGGTTTTTGGCCGTGACTTGATCATTGGGTGGCACTTCATAAGGCTTATACACCTTCTCCCATATTGCAAAGCCTTGTTCCTGGATGAAAGCCTCCATGCGTGCCTTCCAAACCTGGAAATCAATACCAGCAAACACACAAGGTTTGGCAGAGTACTTCTCCATGATGATTGGTCAAAAACACATGCAAATCTCAAAGATTAGAGCACCGTGGCTCTGATACCAATTGTAGGATCTAAGAGCACGTGAAAAGCTACCAGAGGGGGGGTGAATGATAGATTTAAAAATCTTACGCAGCGGAAACAATTAAACCCCAAACCCTTTCGGCAGAAAAACAATCTGTTAAAGAAATCGTATGTGAGACTAATATAAACATGTTTCACCGTGACAAAAGTGATAGATATCAGATAGAATCAAGTCATGAAGACAACACAGAAAGAATCACTCAAATCCGTCGAGAAAAACTCAAGTTATGATCGAAAGATCAAACAATGGTCAATCTGCCCTACCCGAGAAAAAAACAGTTTTGGAACGCTGCAAAGAAACTCGTGTAGATCATAGACCACAAATCCAATGACCGTGAAATTTTGATAGATGATAGATAATCAAGTTTTGAAGACAACCCAAAATAAATCACGTCAATTGGATCTGTAAAACTCGAGTTATGATAAAACCACCAACAAAAGGTAGTGCTGTCCAGAAACTCGACGAGTAAAACTTGTCTGGAACAAGTCGGACGAACAAGGCACAAAAGTTCCTTCAAACTACGAATTTTATTCAATAGAACACAAGAGGAACATCCCCAAAGTCGTCCACCACGAGCTCTGGGCTCCCTTGCTTATACAACCAGCCCTTAGGCCAACCCAATATCAACTAGGACTCCAATCCTACTCAGATCACGAATCGTAACTTTCCATAACTGCTCAAGATTCTTCTATACGCAGATAGAAACAATCTTAAGACTTCCAAACACCTTAGGAACGTATCCCACATTCCTAAACAACTCAAATTCGTGACACACACGAAATCCTAACATAACAAACTCGATACTTTCCATACCGAGCCATAACCGACTCCGCCGCAGCCAAAGTCATCATCCGGTACGATCCGATCCTTCTGACCAGATCTTTCCTTCCTTATCCCATCTTAGGAACCATGTTGCCACGTCATGCACCACATGCATACGTGCGAACACCTTCCTTCGACGTTCAGAAACCTTCATATGCATTGCCCTTGATTCAATCATCCTGCGCGACCTCCTGATCAGCTCAACCACAGTTCCTCCCGAACTTGGTTGTTGGAACCTCATCTCCTCCCTGAGACTAGTCCAATGGATCCCGTCACCAGCCATGACTTGAACTCAAGCAACACCTGCACATGAATAAACAACCAATCCATACGAGCCCAAGTCCTCGACTTGACTCAAGTTAGTTCCGAACACAACACCTTACGTGAGAGCCTCACATAAGCATGTTGCAAAAACACAGTAACACGATATCATCCATATCATCCAAAACGCACCAAAAACTTAGCAAATGAATACTAAGCAATCTTTCCAATCATGTAAAGCAAGTACGAAACAATGCAAATGAAAAGCAGAAGCACTACGGTCAAGTTCCGGACCTTGCCAGAGCAACCCGGATCTTGAGCCAGAGCTAACAAAAGCTAGTAGAACCTAGCGCCGGAGCTTACCAAAACTAGTACAATGAAGCACCTACCGGAGCTTACCAAAACTAGCAGGACTTAGCACCGGAGCTAACCAGAACTAGTCGGAGCTAGTAAACCCAAAAGCCAGAGCTAGAAAAATCAACTCGGAGCTTAGTAAAAACACGCCGGAGCTATCAAATATATGACGGAACTATCAAAGACATGACGGAGCTAAAGATAAAGCTCACCGGAGCTGACCAAAGCTAGTCGGACCTTACCAAGAAGTCGAACCTAGCTTCGAACATAGCCAGAGCTACCCAAAACAAGTCGGACCTACCGTCGGACCTTGCTGTAGCTCAGAGCTAGAGTCGGACCTTGATAAAAAGGTGTTTTGGTGATATTCGAAACTTTTATCATCAAAGCCAAGTGTATTCAATACAAGCCAATGTATTCAACACATATAGGTCTTACAATATCACTCATCACAATCAAATGAAATCTATATGAATATCATCTACTGCTCATTGGATATAATTGGAGACCCCTAAACTATCATTCTATGAGGTCAATCGATTTTTATGAAGATTAGAAGTAAAAGCTCATATGTGAAAATCATTCAACCAAAATTGACAGCACTCAATGCTTGATAATCATCAGAAGAATTTTTCAAACCAATGTATAAGAGGTCACTCGAGCAAATTCCAAAAGAATCACTTAGAACAAACTCGAAGCAAACAAACTCAACTCACCGGATCAACCGATGTTTCCTGAAAACAACACATCGGTCGAGTTAGTTTAGCAGAAGAAGAAGACCTCAGAACCAAGTACTCACCGGATCATCCGATGATGAAGGGAATGTTACATCGGTCCATCAATATAGTAAGCAATCTCCCTGGACCAAGTGTAACACCGGACCATCCGATGTACAACTATAAACACATCGGTCAATCACTCCAGTAAGCATTAATTCTGAACCATTTTTGGAGGAAGTACCACTGGATCATCCGATGAGAAGGCAAGTGTAACATCGGTCTAACAACGGTCATATCTGACACAGTGGCATCAGCTAAAGTGAATCCGACCGATGATAACTGAAGGGAGAACCTCGGATCATCCGGTGTTCGCAGAACAGTGATGTCAGCCTACTTTTCCAGCGGCTATTTCGTGGAGGCTGGCTATTTATACCCCTTCAACCAGTCTATTCGACAAGTCTTGACAACCAGAGCTACTCTACACATTCTCAAGCATTCACAACGTTGAGCTACCACTTTCACACCATTTTACACCACTTACACACCAAGAGATAGGCTAGAACTTGCTAGAGATAGTGCTTGTGTGCTTCCATTCTTAGTGATAGGATTCTCTAGTGTAGTGAGAGCTGTAAGGGAGTGTCCCTTGGTGTTTGTATTGGAGAGAGCCTTCCGGAGCTTGCCAAGACGGTTGTGGAAGCTCGGAGGATCCAACTTGTACAAGGCTTGAGCTCCACCTTGCCGAGGTTGGCGAACGGAGAAGTATAGTGAAGATCCCTGTCTTGGTGACTTGGGAGTGGCTATACCCTTTGGTGGGTGCCACAACGTGGATGTAGGAAGATCTTGACGATCTTGCTGAACCACAGGATAAATCTCCGTGTCTTCGTGTCTCCTCGGGAGTTTGCGCTTTCTTCCTCTCCCCTTACATTTATGCATTTCATATACTACAAAGTTACTATTCATTTGAATGCATAGGTCGTTTGCATAGGGAATTGGGCTTTTAGTAATTAAGTTTCTATTGCTTTAATTTTTGAAAAGAAGCCCAATTCACCCCCCCTCTTGGACATTCGATCCTTACACCTTCGTTGTTGACCAAATAGCTTAGTTCCTTCCAGTTAATACATGCCTCCTTGTTGTATTACATTTACCTTGAACTAGTTTTGCATTCGGAATCACCATTGATCGTCTAGTTAGGGTTTGAGTCGATGAACACCGGACTAGTCCGGTCCATGTACGGACAAGTCCGGTCCCCGGACTAGTCCGTACCTGTACACCGGACAAGTCTGATTTTTTACTGAACTCAACCCTAATTTTGCATTTCTCAATGCACTTCCCTGCCATGAACTCTCATCCATACATTTTGTAATCCATTCTCAGGACAATGTCGAGCTTCCATGATGAGGTCTCCGATTATGAGGCTGAGTTGGACCAAGACTCCTTGCTTCGGTCCTCGAAAGGCCAAGGGAAGAAGAGGCAAGAGCGTCCCTCCGAGCCTGCACCTTTCCCACCTCAAGTGCAACGCAAAGTGCTAGCCAAGAAGCCCGCGTCCAAGGCCAAGGATGCAGCTGGCCCTAGCTCGGCGGCTTCTCGCCAAGCTAAGGGCAAGGGAAAGGGAATTGCCATGGGCCCAACCGGCCCCCTCAAGATGGCATCTCCAAGGCAGGGGACCAGGGATCCCTTCGAGGAGAAGTTCAATGGCAAGGGAAGCGATACAGCTTCCAAGCTAAGATTTGTTGATTGCTACAACCGATCCAAGAAAGCTGCCGATGCCAGATTTTGGAGCAACTTTCATGCAGATTTCTACAGCTCTATGTACCTCACCATGAAGACCCCAGTTGTCCGCAGCCATTGGATTGAATGGAATCATTTTGAAAGGAAGAGTTGTGGTGCCTTCGATCAAGTGGTGGAGGCTGCTGCTAGGCATGGACTGAAGGACCTATTTGCCTTCAGGTACAACTGGAATGATGAAATCATCGCTCAATTCTATGCCACATGTTTCTTTGCTAGTGATGAGGAGGAAAGGGTTACTTGGATGACACATGGATCCAAGTACACCATAACTTATGATGATTTTGCAAGACTCCTTCACCTAGAAGACATCAGCAACAATGAGTTGACTATCCAAAACATCGGTGTCTTGGGAAAAGATAAGATGGACTTCCTCTATGACACTAGACTGAAGTACAACCCCCCTCGACCAAGAACATGAAGCCCTTCTTCATGGTTCTTAATAGGCTGCTGAGAGCGACCATAGCACCAAAAGATGGGGATGCAGGAAGTGTCCAAGGATACATGAGGACCTTGATGGAAGTAATAAGCAAGAAAAGAAAGTTTGATTTTTTTGACTATATCTGGAATGATATGGTCAACATCTCATGCACACCAAACAGATCCTGTGGCTATGCTCCCTACTTGATGTTTATGATTGAGAAGGTGATAGGAATCGAGTTCGTGAAGGATGTGGAGCACACTCCTTTGAGGCCCCAGAAGCCTCCCCAAGCCACTGTCCAAGTTGCTCCATCTCTGGTTTCCAATGAAGAGGCACCAAGGAGTTCTCAAGGAGATGAGAGGAATGCTCCCACCACTAGGGCCCCTCCCCAAAAGGGTCTCCTAGTGGAATCTTGAAGTAGTTGGCAGCCATTTTGGCTCATGCAAGAAGGCTGAAGTAAAGCTTCACAAGATGAACATGGCGAGGAAGGCAGATATGAGATATGTCAAAGAAATGTCAAGCATATTTGCCAGAAGCTAGAGATCGAGCCTATTGGTTCACCTGTTATCTCTGAAGATTCAACCTCTGATTTCACTGAGCTCGGACATTTGACTCCCTCCGAGCTTGCTTACTTTGGCATTGGGGGCACTTCGAGTGGATATGCTCCTCCTCCTCCTCCCCAGCCTGAAGATGAAGACGAAGATGAGAAAAGAACCGATAGCGAGGAATGAGCCACTAGATCCCTCCTCTCCTTCTTTTTGGTGTCTTGATGCCAAAGGGGGAGATATTGAGGGGGTTACTAGATCCTAGCTGTACGTTGAGAGATGAGAGCTTCTTTTATGCATCTTTTTGTGTCTCTCTTTGGGTTTTAAAACTTTAATTCTATTATCTCTACCTTTAATGACTATGTTTATGCTTATGTTATGAAATTTGTGATGATGATTTGAGATAATCTGTGATTTTGCTTTGGAATTGACTTATATGCTTGAGATTCATATTTCCATGTCAATCATTTCATTCTCATCAGGATTATTGCCTACACCTACGTAGTTTTACACCCCACCATAAAGAGTGCACATATGCCCTATGTTTTCATTGTTTAACTTGTACCAAACTCATATGTGCACACTTTATGAAAATTCTGTATTTTTATCATATTTTATGAAATCTCAATTGGTTGTCATCAATCACCAAAAAGGGGGAGATTGAAAGTGCATCCAGGCATCCCTTGTGGGTTTTGGTTGATTTATGACAAACAAATGAGATCCTAACCAAATTGTTGAGATGAGCGCAGGTTTTAATGAAAACATGGAGTAAGCGCAAAAAGAAAGGAGAGTGAGGAATCAAGCTGGATAGAGCTCAGGAGATGAAAAGGATGATACTTGTGTGTGTGAAGTGTGTTGGAGAAACATATCCCAAGAGCTCAAGAACTTTTAATCACTCTCACTGCACAAATTTATACAGGTCCGAACTAGTCCGATATACCCCAGACTAGTCCAATAATCCCTCTGTTCAAAATTAGACAAGTCCTCCCAATGCGGACTTGTCTGCATAGTCCAGGTTTACACAGACCAAACTAGTCCGATATCACCACGGACTGGTCCGATATCTTTCTGACTAAGATCGGACTAGTCCTTCCCAGTGCGTACTAGTCCTCAACACTTCACAACTTTGCACAACATCGGACAAGTCCGATATTATCGGGACTAGTCCGATAACCTCTCTGACTAAAATCGGACAAGTCCTCCAAATGCGGACTTGTCCCCAATTCACTAGGGGGTTCACCACAGCCGGACTAGTCCGATAATGACCGGACTAGTCCGAACTCTTCCAGAGCCTAAATCGAACTAGTCCGCCCAAGGCCGGACAAGTCCGATGTTCCTGAGAACTTAGGGTTTCCTACTCGCCGCACACTGGACTAGTTCGAACTCCACGACGGACTAGTTCGAACTCTCAAAACCATAACAGTAACTTTTGGAAACAATTTATAAATAGATGTGCACAACCCTACTTTCAATTATCTCGACTCCCAACGCTGTCACACCCTCCAAGAGCTTAGAAAACACATCTCTCCACACAATCCAATGAGATAAAGATCGAATCCTTGAGGATTCACTTTGGATCAAAGGAGCGACACGATTCCACACGTTTGAGCTCTTGGGTTTGATTCTCTAACACACTCCTGTTGTTTTATTGTTGATCTTAAGAGTGTGTTCTTGGTGGTATTCGATTTGTAATCTTGGGGAGCCCTCAACTTCTGAGAAGGCCCCTTGAACTTGGTGATTTACCCTTGTGACAGTGGAAGAGAATTGGCCTTCCTGGCGATTTGACGAGGTTAGGGTTGGTGAAGACCCGATCCTTTCGTCGGCTCCTCAACGTGGACGTAGGTTGCCTTTGTGGGAACCGAACCACGGGATAAAAATCTTGTGTCTTCTTGTGCATATTGTTCTTACTTTTCATTGCTATCTAGGGTTTCACTTGATCTTGTTCACATTACGTTAAAACATTGAATATAAGGTTAACTTGTACAACATCCAGTTTCATAGAAGTATTACACTCTAATTACATGTATATTTCCGCTGCATAGAGTCTAGGATCGAGATAATCGATCAAACTTGATCGATCTAGTCTGCACGCACCGGACTAGTACGCACTCTACCGGACTAGTCCGCACTTTACCGGACTAGTCCAATTTCCTAGTATTTGATCAAGTTGCTAAGTGTTGCAGGTTTTGACTAAATTTCAAAAAGGCCTATACACCCCCTCTAGGCCACATTCAGTTATGCCAGCAGTTCACCGCCAACTTCGGGAGTTCCTACACCTGACCAGGCACCAAACTGGACTTGTTTGTTGTGAAGCAAACATCAGGAGAGTCGCCACGGTCTTTCATCCAGCGATTTTCTCAGGTAATCAATACCATTTCCTCCATCTCCAATGCATCTGTCATCGTGGCATTCAGACAGGGCGTCAGAGATAAAAACATGTTAGAGAAGCCGGCGACGAAGGAGGTCACCAGCGTCACAGAGTTGTTCAGCCTGGCTGACAAGTGCGCTCGGGCCGCAGAAGACCAAGAAATGCACTCTAAGCCAGCTCCGGAGGATAACAAAAAGCCTTCCAAAGCTGAGGCCACTACCTCTGGTGGTGGCAAGAAGAAGAAAAAGACCAACGACAAGAAAAATCCTTCGGCCAGCACGCCTACTGCTGCAGCAGCTGCAGCTCCGGATGGTCGGGAGCCACGCCTCGAAAAGCAACCTCGACCTTCGTCAGAAGATGGCGGTGGTCCAAAGGTGTGGTTTCCGATCCACAAGACGGACAAACACAGCTTAGAAGACTGCCGGGAAGTCCAAAACCTTGTCGAGCGCTACAACAAGCGCCGAGAAAAAACTCCTTTTCGTCAACTGGAAGGAAAACAAAAGGTCGACGAAGCTCCGGCTGAAACGGAGCTTGGCTTTCAGGACCCCAATAAGGTCCTGAAGGTTGCGTACAAAACAGTTGACGATGATTCTGACATCTCTGACAATGAGCATCAGAAGACCTTCAACACCATCTATGGTGGGTCTTGGGATATCACATCTCACCGCGTCCTCAAGACAATGCGGTGGGAAATGGCTTCAGTAGCCCCTGCTGCCAGGGCAAAACCACATCGGAAGTTGCTGGACACTCCCATCACTTTTGATACAACAAACTGCCCCAAGAACATGGTCAGAGCTGGCCAACTGCCACTGATGGTGTCTCGAACCATCAACAACGTTCAACTCTACCATGTCTTGGTAGACGGAGGCGCAACGCTCAATCTTTTGAGCTTTGAAGCGTTCATGAAAATCCAGCTCCAACTCTTGGACCTTGGCCCCTCAAGACCTTTCTCCGGGGTAGGTTCAGGGGCCATCAGCCCTCTTGGATCCATTACATTCCCAGTGACCTTCGGGACTCGGGAGAAGTACAAAACCGATAAGCTGGTCTTCGACATCGCTCACATCAATCTGCCCTTCAACACTATCCTGGGCAGGCCCTCTCTATATAGGTTCATGGCCGCGGCTCACTACAGCTACCTAGTATTGAAGATGCCAACACCTTCAGGTGTTCTCCGGATTCACGGAGATCGCACTGCAGGAGTTACCACGCTGGAGGAACTCCATGCACTTGCCACGGCGCAGGAAGGAACCTGCGGCAAAGAGCTAGCTGCTCAACCTCCGAGCACTCATCATAGAAGCTCGACCTCTGCACCATGTGTGCAGCCAAGTGGCAACACCGACTTTCCCATCAAAGTCGAGAAAATTGGGTCCGATGCTGCCCAGACCACCCATATATCGGGAGGTTTGGACAACAGATAGGAACTCGCGCTCATCACTTTCCTCCGGGCGAATGTTGACATGTTTGCCTGGCAACCGTCAAAAATGCTTGGGATCCCTAGGGAGGTGATTGAGCATAATCTGATGATTTATCCCGACGCACAGCCAGTAACCAGAAGCCCCGTAAGCAATTAGTTGAAAAGCAGAATTTCATCTGACGGGAGATCAAGAAGCTGCTCGAAGCTGGTTTCATCTGGAAAGTTCATCACCCAAAATGCTTGCAAACCCAGTCGTTGTACCCAAGGCCAGTGGGAAGCTTCGGATGTGTATCGACTACGCCACCTTGAATAAGGCATGTCCAAAAGATCCATTTCCATTACCTAGAATAGATCAAATAGTGGACTCCACCTCCAGGTGTGAGCTATTGTGTTTCCTAGATGCCTACTCCGGATATCATCAAATCCAAATGTCTAGGGAAGATGAAGAGCATACTGCCTTCATAACAATAGATGGATTGTATTGTTACACTGCCATGCCATCTAGTCTCAAAAATGCTGCTTCAACTTTTGTGCGAGCTATGCAAAAAACCTTTGGAGAGCTAATCAGGGACTTGGTGGACGTGTATGTCGACGACATCGTCGTGAACGTCAAGAACAAGGACTCACTCCTTGACAACTTGCGAACCGTCTTCGACAAGCTGTGCATCATGCGCACCAAGCTGAACCCAGACAAGTGTGTCTTTAGGGTTAGCTTCGAGAAGCACCTTGGTTTCTTGGTGACTCATCGAGGAATTGAGGCAAACCCGATGAAGATCAAGGCTATTGAAGATATGCGGCCCCCATCCCACATCAAGGACGTCCAGAAGCTAACTGGATGTCTAGCTGCGCTCAGCTGGTTCATCTCAAGACTGGCAGAGCAGGCACTTCCATTCTTCAAGCTATTGAGGAAGATCGGGCCTTTTAATAGGTCCGAAGAAGCAGAAAAGGCGTTCCAAGAGCTCAAGTAGCTCCTTACCACACTACCAATCTTGGTAGCTCCGAACCCTAGTGACCCTCCACTGCTTTATATTTCTGCAACTACAGAGGTTGTTGGCATGGTCCTGGTCGCAGAAAGACTGAAACCACATCCAGTTCAGGAGCCCAGACCCCATCTGGAGGGTCCGAAGCTATCTGAAGGAGAGTCTGGGTCCCAGCCCTCAAGCACGGATCATCAAGCTGAAATGCTAGAAGATCAACCTCTCTCATCTGAGGGAGTTCACATGACTGCTCAGGAAGATCCATACCCCTCCGGGAGGGTCAGGATTGAACAAGAAGAAGTTTTGGACCCCTCCGGGAGGGTCCGGGAAAATTAGCAAGAAGGTCTGAACCCCTCCGGGAGGGTTCGGATCAATGAAGAAGAAGCTTCAGGCCCCTCCGAGAGGGTCTGGACCATCCAACAGCCAGTGTACTTCATCAGTGAGGTACTCCATGATGCCAAAACCAGATACATTGAGGTACATAAGCTGCTTTACGTAGTTATTATTGCCTCAAGGAAGCTCCGTCATTACTTCCAAGCCCACAAGATATCAGTGGTCACTTCTTATCCACTGCGTGCAATTATGTATAATCCTAATTCTATTAGAAACATCACCAAGTGGGCAGCGGAGCTAGAATAATTTGACCTTGAATTCCTGCCACGACAAGCTATCAAGAGTCAAGCTTGGCCGATTTCGCGGCGGAGTGGACTCCTTCTCCATCAAATCCTGGGGGTCCCAATGAGCAGAAGCCGGAACCCAAGGTCCCAGTCTTCAATGAGCCTCATTGGACCATCTACTTCGACGTCTCCATAAAGAAGCAGGGGGCCAGAGCTGAAATACTTCTCCTCGCTCTAACTGGGGAGAAGGTCAAATATATGGTGCACCTTGATTTCAAGGCAACCAATAACATGGCGGAATACGAAGCTCCCATCTATAGGCTCAAGGTGGCGCTATCTTTTGGTGTTAAGCAGATGCTAGTGAAAGGTGACTCGCAGCTCATCATCAAGCAAGTAAAAGGCGAATGCAGCTGCAACAACCCTCAACTCGCTGCTTATCTTCTTGAAATCCAGAAGCTCCAGAAGGACTTTTACATCTTGGACCTCTGCCATGTCAAGCGTCTTAACAACGCAAAAGCTGACAAACTCTCAACGAAGGCTTCAACCGGAGCTCTGTCTCCCGACGTGTGACACCTGGTTCCAAAAAATGAACCAAGTGAACGCATACGTGTGCCCAGGACGTTCAACACACATACATGAGTGCCCTCACAAAAGGATATACAGAAAATTACCACAAAACAAGATTAATTAAGTACTTTTATTACAAAACCATATTATCCTTGAATACAAGCTCTAATGAATATTAATGACCATTTCAACTAATGCAACGGAAATAAACTAATTAAGCAAACTAAGCAAAAGGGATAGCGCAGCTCCAACACTCCACAGGCAAAGCTGACGGTAGACACGACCTAGAACTCCGCATTATCACCGTTATACTCCCAATCCTGACCTGCAACTGTTGGTGGGAGAATTGCAAGGGTGAGTACATGTCGTACTCAGCAAGTGTGGAAAGTATGCCATGTAGCTGATACAAATGACGAATATAATAATGGCTGAGTGCTGAAAAGTACATTAAAACATAGGAAAGCAATATATATCATGTAGGTGAATAAACCCATCATAAACCATAATTAATGATATAGTACTACTCCATATTCCATATCCATCATCCATGTACCATATTTCACCATTGCCAATAACCATATTCAATACCAGAATTTAATCCATATCTAGGCATAACCGTTACCAAACCATCCGAATACCAAGTTTCCCTCTAATCATGGAAGTTGTCCAAGTGCTCATAATTGGGAGCACAACTATCATGATAGTTTTATTAGACTCTGCAGAGTTTGTACCACTTTACCCACATGTTCGTGATTTCATCACCTTTCGGTGACTAAGAACCTCCCTTATGCCCATGACCCGTCGGTCACATTACACACTTCCGTTGGTGTGGCCAAGAGATCACAAAATAGCCTTTACAAAGAGATTACTAGCCTATTTAGACCCCACTGAGGTTTCATTGGTGGCGATGCCTCCCACTGAGCACATCTTCAATCAAGGGCCCCCTCTTGAGCCATTCGGATCCTAGGGTAGTCCCACCAATCATCAACAAACCCAATCCGACTACCCCTTTCCCGAGCATCCTTAATGGTCCAAATAGCACTGGCAAAGCCCTAATTAATCAGCTACGCCGCACCCATACTTGGCCTCGTGGTGGCACTGTAGTCCTAGCTTATTCTCGCATGAACCGATTCTTAGATCTAAAGCAAGCAACCACCATATCGTACAACCCATCCACATACCAAGCTTGCTGTAACACCCATGCATCATGCCCTACATACATTCATATACATGTTTAACATTAACCCACATAAAGAGGAACGAGTTTAAAATTGATTTGAAACATTTAAAATTGATTTGGAGCAAAACCGCACTTAAAATGCTGAAAAGTGCGGACTAGTCCAATTTTAGTGAGGACTAGTCTAATTTCTCTCTGACTAAAAATGGACTTGTCCATTTTTGCTGCGGACTAGTCTGATTTTGCCTCTGGAAACTTTCGGACTTGTCTGAATTTGTGCGGACTAGTCAGATATTCCAAGAATCCTTGAAAATTTGCTAAGTCCCTGGACTTTTACGAACTAGTCCGGTGTCCCAGCGAACTTGTCCGTTTTCATCTCTGACTAAAGTCAGACTTGTCCGATTTTTGGCTAGACTTGTCCAACTTTGGACATTTTCGGACTAGTCCGGTCCTTTTCGGACTTGTCCGATATTTCACGACTCCGAGTTAATATTTTGTTTTACGACTTGTTTCTTGGGTTTCACGTTAAGTGGGCCTAGGGACGTCGTGCCTAATTCTTTAAGATCCCATGTGGGACTCTAAACCGGCCTCTACTCCTCTCAAACTCGAAATCCATCTAACCCTAGCCTCCACCTCTATATAAACAACCCCACCCCTTGGCTTGACATCTATTTACCACTTTTCCACCCCACCCAAACCCTAGTTCGTGGAGAGCCACCACCAAGGAGGGAGGAGGAGATCCCAAGCAAGAAGAAGAAGAGGATGAAATGAAAGAGGATCCAGATCTTCATCAAGTTTCGTTCCTCATCACCAATTCATCTCCAAGTTCTTCCCCAACCCTAGATCATCAAGATGCAAGTGTTACCTCCAAGTTTCTTGATTCATTGGAGTTCTAAACACCTGGTATACCTTCTATTCTCTTTTCCTTACATGAATTCATCCCCTAATCTCCAAATTTACGTCGATCTAGAAAACCCTAGTTCGATAGTTCTGCGAAGTGCGGACTAGTCCGACCTTCTGCAGACTAGTCCGATTTTGCTGACTAAATTGTGTTGAATTGATTCTAAAATTTGATCTAATCAACTCCAAACCTGTATAAACTTGTTAAAATCCATTAGAACTGGCTAGTGATCATTAAAAGCAATCTATTAACAAGTTGTACCTTGCATTTGGATTAATCATGCATGTCATGACATATTGAGTAATATTTGTGCACTCTTTGATTGTGTTTCTTGTCTTGTATGTTTATTGTGTGGATTAGACGAATTTGCGCGAGAGAGTGCCGCAGAGGATCTACGGCACCAAGAGTTTGAAGGCTTTGACCCTAATCAACAGCAAGAGCAAGGCAAGTGTCCTTGAAGCATATTGATCCAGTTTTGAAATAAATGTTTTGTTTGCAAAATTGCATGCTTGTGTCAATTTGATGGGAAATCCTATGGTAGGAAGTTTACTAGTTTTGTTTAACCACCCTTGTCACCTGTAATATATGGTAGAGAGTCGGGGAGGGCTTTTTACCTTTTGCTTCGCTTAATCAACTGGGATGGGAAAACAACTATACCACTCAATTTAATTATGCATGGATGGGATTATGGTTAACATGAACTGGTTAAATATGATATGATAATGGGTGATCTAAGCAAGCCTGGTATGTGGATGGGTTGGATGTTATGGTGGTTTTGCTTGCTTTAGATCTAAGGAACGATTCGTGGAGCGACCATCCAGGATTTACAGTGCCACCACGAGGCCAAGTATGGGTGCGGTGTAGCTGATTAATTAGGGATTTGCCAGTTCTATTTGGACCATTAAGGATGCTCGGGGAAGGGGTAGTCGGATTGGGTTTTTTGATGATTGGTGGGACTACCCTGGGATCCGAATGGCTCAAGAGGGGGCCCTTGGTTGAAGATGTACTCAGTTGGAGGCATCACCACTGGTGAAACCTCAGTGAGGTCTAAATAGGCTAGTAATCCCTTTGTAAAGGCTAATTTGTGATCTCTTGGCCACACACCTAAGGAAGTGTGAGACAGCATAATTGAGATTCTATAGTCATCGAAAGGTGATGAAATCACAAACACATGGGTAAAGCAGTACAACCTCTGCAGAGTGTGTCTAAAACTATCATGATAGCCGTGCTCCCAGTTATGGGCAACCTGGACCCTCACATGATTAGAGGAAAATTGGGATTTTGGGATGGTTATGGTTGGTTGGTTGGTTATGGTTATGCTTTGGTAATGGATATGGATGGATACGGATTAATTTCTGGCATTGAATATGGATGTTGGTATATGATGATGGATATGGAATATGGAATGGTATTATAATAACTACATGGCTTATGATGGGTTTATTTCACATACATATATTATATTGCTTTTCAAATGTTTTAATGTACTTTTCAGCACTCAGCCATTATTATTGTCGTCATTTGAATCAGCCACATGTCATACTTTCCACACTTGCTGAGTACGACATGTACTCACTCTTGCAATCCCCCCCCCAATAGTTGCAGGTCAGGATTGGGAGTTTAATGGCGATAATGCAGAGTTCTAGGCCGTGTCTACCGTCAGCTTGCCTGTGGTGTTGCATGGAGCTGCACTATGCCCTATTGCTTATGCTGCCTAGCTGTTTAGTTTGCTTATTTAGTTTATTTCAGCTGCATTAGTTGAACTTGTCATTAATATTCATTAGAGTTTGTATCCGAGGATAATATGGTTTGTGCAATAAAATTTGGTTAATAAATCTTGTTCTATGATAATTTTCTGTATACTCTTTTGTGAATGCACTCGTGTATGTGTGTTGAACATCCTTGGCACACATATGCGTTCACTTGGTTCATTTTCGGAACCGGGTGTCATAGATTGGTATCAGAGCCACAGGTTGACCGTAAGATGCAGCCTATATATAATGGACACTTTAGAGCGCATAGGAACACTCGGGAATCGATGTGTTTAGTTTGGTGTGTTGTTGCTATATATTGTTTGCTTGTGTGCTTAATAGAGGATTTTGGGATGCTTTAGCATTGCGATGTCCATGTAGGCTAGCTAGTTGTTTAGTTTCATATCCCTTGATGCATATAGTTGGGGACGTTTCTAAATCCTTATCTATTGCTTTTCTTCAGATGGTGAGGACTCGCAACCAGAGGGATGCTAATGATGAGGAGGAGAACCATGGAGTACCTCAGAACAACAATGGACAAGGACCTGCCCAAGGAGCTATTAATATTGAGCAGCTATTGACTACGCAAAACCAGCTCATGCAGACCATGATACAAACTATGGGACAACTGCAGGCTGGTAACATCAATAATTAGCCCCACATGCCTCCGCCACCACCCCCACCTCCTGATAACTTGTTGGGATAGTTTATGAGGACTAGGCCACCCACCTTTGCTCAAGCTGTTGACCCTATGGACGCGGATGATTGGCTCAAGTCCGTGGAGAAGAAACATGCTATCGTCCAATGCAGTGACTGGGATAAGGTCTTATTTGCTTCTCGACAACTAGTTGGAGCAGCTGCCGATTGGTGGGATTCACTATGCAATGCTCATGAGAACCAAGAGAGAATTACTTGGTGTGAATTCAAGGAGAGTTTTCATTCTCATTATGTGCCTGAGGGTGTTATGATCTTGAAGAGGCAAGAATTTGAGAACATGAGGCAAGGAAGATCGAGCGTGGGTGAATATCTCAATAAATTCACTCAACTTTCAAGGTATGCCCCAGAAGATGTTAGTCGGGACAGCTGGAAGCAATACTTGTTCATGAGAGGCCTCAACAATGAGATCCAAGTGCAATTGCTCAATTGTGACTATGCAAATTTTCAGAAGCTTGTGGACAAAGCAATTGTGGTGGAGAATAAGGTCCGTGAGATGGATCAAGACAACAAGAGGAAGGAACCATATCAAGGACAGCAACAAGGAAGTAATGTGCGCCCTCGCTTTGCACCTCCTAATGCGCCATACTACAACTCTTCTATTCCTGTACAGCGCCCTGGATTTGCACCGCGCCCAACTCAGTTAGTGCAGCAGTGCCCTGTCATGCAAGCACCTAGGCCTCCAATGCCTTTTGCACCTCATGATAACGTTCCTAGTGCCAATGCTCAAAACCAAGCTCGTCCCAATAATTCTGGTGGAGTCAAGAAGTGCTATACTTGTGGAGAAGCTGGACACTTTGCGCACCAATGTCCTAAGTCAGGCCTTGGTCAAGGAAGCAATGTGCCGAGGCAAAACCCAAGACCCAATGGAGGATAGCAGCATTTTGCTCGTGGCAACGTGAATCATGTCTCTACGGAGGATGCTCAACAAGCGGATGACGTGGTCATTGGTATGTTTCTCGCCAACTCCAACCCCGCGACTATGTTGCTTGATTCTGGAGCATCGCATTCATTCATTGCATCGAAGTATGTTGCCAAGTATAGTTTGCCTATCTCTCATATGAAGTTTACTCTATTGGTTAAGTCTCCTGGAGGAGAGATGAGGACAAATATAGTATATCCAAAAGTAAGCCTTAGAATAAGGGGGTAGACTTCTCTGCCAACCTCATTGTTTTGGATTTTCAAGGATTGGACATTATACTTGGTATGGACTAGATGAGGAAGCACAATGGAGTTATTGAGTGTGCCACGAAGACGGTGAAGTTGACCAATGAAGAAGGGATCACTGTAGAATTTGAAGCATCTCAAACCGCACCGAAGCAATTGGAGCTGAATCATATGGACGGTGCCACAATTGAGAATATTCCGATGGTGTGTGAATTTTTGGATGTTTTTCCGAATGAGTTGCCAGGTATGCCACCTGATCGAGACATTGAGTTTGTTATTGATTTAATACCTAGAACTGCACCTATAGCTAAGAGGCCGTATAGGATGCCTCCTATGGAATTAGCGGAGCTCAAGAAGCAAATTCAAGAGCAACTAGAGAAGGTTTCATTTGACCCAGGTCTTCACCTTGGGGAGCGCCCATTCTATTTGTGGACAAGAAGGATGGAACGCAAAGGATGTGCGTAGATTACCGAGCTCTCAACGAGGTAACAATCAAGAACAAGTACACCTTGCCACGTATAGAAGACTTGTTTGATCAGATGAAGGGTGCTTGTGTCTTCTCTAAGATCGATTTGAGGTCGGGATATTTTCAAATGAAGATTAGACCATCGGACATACCCAAAACAGCTTTTAGGACACAGTATGGATCTTATGAGTACACTGTGATGTCTTTTGGATTGACAAATGTGCCCACCCACTTTATTTACCTCATGAATAAGGTCTTCATGGAGTACTTGGATAAGCTCATTGTGGTGTTTATTGATGACATTATGATCTACTCGAAGCATGAGAAGGAACATGAGCAACACTTGAGGCTTACGTTGCAGAAATTGAGGGAGCATCAATTGTATGCCAAGTTCAACAAGTGTCAGTTTTGGTTGAGAGAGGTGTCGTTTTTGGGTCATATCATCTATGGAGGAGGAGTATCGGTTGACCCCAGAAAAGTGAGAGACATGTTGAAGTGGGAACCGCCGCAAAATGTAAAGGAAATAAGGAGTTTCCTTGGGATGGCTGGATATTACCGTCGATTCATCAAGGACTTCTCCAAGATAGCCAAGCCAATGATAGAACTGCTAATGAGGGAAAAGGTATTCCAATGGACTCAAGCTTGTCAAAACAGTTTTGAGGAGTTGAAGAAGAGGTTGACAACAGCTCCAGTTTTGGTACTATCGGATGTAAGCAAGAGTTTTGACATATATTGTGACGCATCAAGACAAGGACATGGACGTGTGCTTATGCAAGAAGGTCAAGTGGTCGCCTATGCATCGAGGCAATTGAAGAAACATGAGTGGAAATATCCTACACATGATCTTGAACTAGCAGCCGTGGTACATGCATTGAAGATTTGGAGACATTACATTCTTGGACATAGGTGTGAAATTTATACGGATCACAAGAGTCTTAAGTATATTTTCACACAAACAGATCTGAATTTGAGGCAATAGAGATGGTTGGAGCTCATCAAAGATTATGATTTGGGGATCAACTATCATCCGGGGAAAGCCAACGTAGTGGTCGATGCTTTGAGTAGAAAAGGAGTAAGTAATCAGCTCACGGTTCGAGAGTTGCCATCCGAGTTATGTAAGGAGTTTGAATGGTTGAACCTTGGATTCGTAAATGATATGGAGATGATGGAGTTAAACCCAACCTTAGAGCAAGAAATTCGAGAAGGACAAACTAAGGATGAGGAAATTCAGGAAATCAAGGAAAGGACCCAAGAGGGGAGAGAATTCAGATTTGATGAGGATGAACATGGTACCTTATGGCTGGGAAAAAGGATTGTCGTGCCTAATGTGAAGCATATTCGGGAGACAATAATAAAAGAGGCACATGACTCACCATACTCAATTCATCCTGGTTGTACAAAGATGTACAAAGACTTGAAGACTTGCTATTGATGGGATAGCATGAAAAAGGACATAGTTGAATACGTAGCATTGTGTGATGTGTGCCAACGAGTCAAGGCGGAACATCAAAGGACAGCTGGACTATTACAACCATTAAAGATTCCAGAATGGAAGTGGGAAGAAATCGGTATGGACTTCATAGTTGGTTTACCACGTACTCAGTCTGGTTATGACTCGATTTGGCTAATTGTGGATCGATTAACTAAGTCAGCACACTTTATTCCCGTCAAGACCACCTATAATGGAGATAAATTGGCAGAATTGTATATGTGAAGAATAGTATGTTTGCATGGAGTTTCGAAGAAGATAGTCTCAGATAGAGGTTCACAATTCACTTCCAGGTTTTGGCAGAAATTATATGAAGCTTTGGGAACGAGGTTGAATTTTAGTTCAGCGTATCACCCTCAAACAGATGGACAAACTGAGAGGACCAATCAGATTTTAGAGGACACGTTAAGAGCTTGTGCTTTAAAGCATGGGAAAAGTTAGGACAAGAGATTGCCATACGCGGAGTTTTTGTACAACAATAGTTATCAAGCAAGTTTGAAGATGTCACCATATTAAGTGCTTTATGGAAGGAAGTGTAGGACACCTTTATTTTGGAATGAGGTAGGAGAAACTCAAGTATTTGGTCCGGATGTGTTGCAAGAAGCCGAAAAGCAAGTCCAAATAATTCGTGAAAACTTGAGGGCTGCCCAATCAAGACAAAAAGGCTAAGCGGATAATAGGAGAAGGAAATTAGCCTTTGAAGTGAGAGACTTCGTTTACCTCAAGGTGTCACCAATGAGAGGTCATAAGAGGTTTAACACAAGAGGCAAGCTAGCACCTCACTACATTGGACCATTCAAGATTTTGGACAAAAGAGGAGAAGTAGCATATAAGTTGGAGATGATAGCTCATCTTTCAGACGTACATGATGTCTTTTATATTTCCCAACTCAAGAAATGCTTGAGAGTACCGGACGAAAAAGTGCCCATGGAAGGATTGGAACTAGAGGAAGATTTGACCTATGTCGAGCAACCGGTCAAAATCTTGGAAACTAAGGAGAGGGTCACAAGGAACAAGGTTATTAGATGGTGTAAAGTTCAATGGAAGCACCACACAGAAAAAGAAGCGACGTGGGAATTGGAGGATGATATCAAGAAGGAATTTCCCTATCTCTTCTCTTCCACGTTGAATCTCAAGGGCGAGATTCATTTTAAGGGGGGTAGGTTTGTAACACCCTAATTTTCATGCATCTTGCCCTACATACATTCATATACATGTTTAACATTGACCCACACAAAGAGGAACGAGTTTAAAACTGATTTGGAACATTTAAAATTGATTTGGAGCAAAACCGCACTTAAAATGCTAAAAAGTGCGGACTGGTCCGATTTTGGTGAGGACTAGTCCAATTTCTCTCTGACTAAAAACGAACTTGTCCGTTTTTGCTGCGGACTAGTCCGATTTTCCCTCTGGAAACTTTCAGACTTGTCCGATTTTGTGCGAACTAGTCTGATATTCCAAGAATCCTTGAAAATTTGCTAAGTCCCTGGACTTTTCCGGACTAGTCCGGTGTCCCAGCGGACTTGTCCGTTTTCCTCTCTGACTAAAGTCAGACTTGTTCGATTTTTGGCCAGACTTTCCGATTTACTCTCTCGACATTTTCGGACTTGTCTGATATTTCGCAACTCCGAGTTAATCTTTTGTTTTACGACTTGTTTCTTGGGGTTCACGTTAAGTGGGCCTAGGGACGTCGTGCCTAATTCTTTTAGAGCCCATGTGGGACTCTAAACCGGCCTCTACTCCTCTCAAACTCGAAATCATCTAACCCTAGCCTCCACTTCTATATAAACAACCCCACCCCTTGGCTTGACATCTATTTGCCACTTTTCTGCCCCACACAAACCCTAGTTCATGGAGAGCCACCACCAAGGAGGGAGGAGGAGATCCCAAGCAAGAAGAAGAAGAGGAGGAAAGGAAAGAGGATCCAGATCTCCATCAAGTTTCGTTCCTCATCACCAATTCATCTCCAAGTTCATCCCCAACCCTAGATCATCAAGATCCAAGTGTTACCTCCAAGTTTCTTGATTCATTGGAGTTCTAAACACCTGGTATACCTTATATTCTCTTTTCCTTACGTGAATTCAACCCCTAATCTCCAAATTTACGTCGATCTAGAAAACCCTAGTTTGCTAGTTCTGCGAAGTGCGGACTAGTCTGGCCTTCTGCAGACTAGTCCTATTTTGCTGACTAAATTGTGTTAAATTGATTCTAAAATTTGATCTAATCAACTCCAAACCTGTATAAACTTGTTAAAATCCATTAGAACTAGCTAGTGATCATTAAAAGCAATCTATTAACAAGTTCTAACTTGCATTTGCATTAATCATGCATGTCATGACATATTGAGTAATATTTGTGCACTCTTTGGTTGTGTTTCTTGTCTTGTATCTTTATTGTGCGGATTAGATGGATTTGCGCTAGACAGTGCCACGGAGGATCTACAGCACCAAGAGTTTGAAGGCCTTGACCCTAATCAACAGCAAGAGCAAGGCAAGTGTCCTTGAAGCATATTGATCCAGTTTTGAAATAAATGTTTTGTTTGCAAAATTGCATGCTTGTGTCAATTTGATGGGAAATCCTATGGTAGGAAGTTTACTAGTTTTGTTTAACCACCCTTGTCACCTGGAATATATGGTAGAGAGTCGGGAAGGGCTTTTTACCTTTTGCTTCGCTTAATCAACTGGGATGGGAAAACAACTATACCACTCAATTTAATTATGCATGGATGGGATTATGGTTAACATGAACTGGTTAAATATGATATGGTAATGGGTGATCTAAGCAAGCCTGGTATGTGGATGGGTTGGATGTTATGGTGGTTTTGATTGCTTTAGATCTAAGGATCGGTTCGTGGAGCGACCATCCAGGATTTACAGTGCCACCACGAGGCCAAGTATGGGTGCGGTGTAGCTGATTAATTAGGGCTTTGCCAGTTCTATTTGGACCATTAATGATGCTCGGGGAAGGGGTAGTCGGATTGGGTTTGTTGATGATTGGTGGGACTACCCTGGGATCCGAATGGCTCAAGAGGGGGCCCTTGGTTGAAGATGTGCTCAGTTGGAGGCATCGCCACCAGTGAAACCTCAGTGGGGTCTAAATAGGCTAGTAATCCCTTTGTAAAGGCTACTTTGTGATCTTTTGGCCACACACCTAAGGAAGTGTGAGACGGCATAATTGAGATTCTATAGTCATCAAAAGATGATGAAATCACGAACACGTGGGTAAAGCGGTACAACCTCTACAAAGTGTGTCTAAAACTATCATGATAGTCGTGCTCCCGGTTATGAGCAACCTGGACCCTCACATGATTAGAGAAAAATTGGGATTTCAGGATGGTTATGGTTGGTTGGTTATGGTTATGGTTTGGTTATGGATATGGATGGATATGGATTCATTTCTGGCATTGGATATGGATGTTGGTATATGATGATGGATATGGAATACGGACTGGTATTATGATAACTACATGGCTTATGATGGGTTTATTTCACATACATATATTATATTGCTTTTCAAATGTTTTAATGTACTTTTCAACACTCAGCCATTATTATTGTCGTCATTTGAATCAGCCACATGTCATACTTTCCACACTTGCTGAGTACGACATGACTCACTCTTGCAATCCCCCCCACAACAGTTGCAGGTCAGGATTGGGAGTTTAATGGCGATAATGTGAAGTTCTAGGCCGTGTCTACCGTCAGCTTGCCTGTGGTGTTGCATGGAGCTGCGCTATGCCCTATTGCTTATGTTGCCTAGCTCTTTAGTTTGCTTATTTAGTTTATTTCAGCTGCATTCGTTGAACTTGTCATTAATATTCATTAGAGTTTGTATTCGAGGATAATATGGTTTGTGCAATAAAATTTGGTTAATAAATCTTGTTCTATGGTATTTTTTTGTATACTCTTTTGTGAATGCACTCGTGTATGTGTGTTGAACATCCTGGGCACACATATGCGTTCACTTGGTTTATTTTTGGAACCGGGTGTCACACTTGCTTTGATCACCCATTATCATATTACATTAACCAGTTCATGTTAATCATAATCTCATAAATTCATAATTAAGTTAAGTGGTATAGTTGTGTTCCCATCCAAATTAATTAAGCGAAGCAAAAAGGTAAAAAGCCCATCTCGACTCTCTACCATAAATTCCAGGCGACAAGGGTGGTCAAACAAAACTAGTAAACTTCCTATCATAGTATTCCCATCAAATTGATACAAGCATGCAATTTTGCAAACAAAACATTTACTTTAAAAACAGGATCAATATGCTTCAAGGACACTTGCCTTGCTCTTGGGATTGGTTCGGGTCAAAGCCTTCAAACTCTTGGTGTTGTAGATCCTCTGCGGCACTCTCTAGCACAAATCTGTCTAATCCGCACAATAATCATACAAACAAGAAACACAATAAAAAAGTGCACATATATTACTCAATATGACATAACATGCATGGTTAACGCAAATGCAAGGTGGAACTTATTAATGAGTTGCTTTTAATGATCACTAACTAGTTCTAATAGCTTTTAACTAGTTTATACAGGTTTTGAGTTGATTAGATCTAATTTCAGAATTAATTCGACATAATTTACCCAGGAAAATCGGAATAGTCCACTAGGGACCGGACAAGTCTGCACCGCGCGAGATCAGCAGATTAGGGTTTCCTAGAACGACATGAATTTAGAGATCTGGGGTTCAATTCACATAAGGAAAAGAGAATAGAAGGTATACCAGGTGTTTAGAACTCCAATGAATCAAGGATCTTGGAGGCAACACTTGGATCTTGGCGATCTAGGGTTGATGAAGAACTTCATGGTGAATTGTTGACGAAGAACGCAAAGTTGATGGAGATCTTGATCCTCTTTTGTTTCCTCCTCTTCTTATTCTTGCTCTAGATCTCCTTCTCCCTCCTTGGTGGCGGCTAATCTCGAGCTAGGGTTTGGGGTGGGGTGGAGAAGTGGCAAATAGATGTCAAGCCAAGGGGTGGGGTTCTTTATATAGAGGTGGAGGCTAGGGTTAGATGGATTTCGAGTTTGAGATGAGTAGGGGCCGGTTTGGAGTCCCACATGGGTTCTAAAAGAGTTAGGCACGATGTTCCTAGGCCCACTAAATGTAAAACCCAAGAAACAAGTCGTGAAACGAAAGATCAATTCGGAGTCACGATTTATCGGACAAGTCCAAAAAGGGCCGGACTAGTCCGAAGTTGCCCAGAGAAAAATCGGACAAGTCGAGACTATACATCGGACAAGTCCGAACTTATCCAGAGAAAAATCTAGTTTTAATTGATGCTCCCTCAACTTCCGCAACGTAAGCCTCAATTGTTCCTAATGCTCATTCTCATCCTTCGAGTAGATCATAATGTCATCAATGAAAACCACTACAAACTTGTCCAAGTACTCCATGAAGGCCTTATTCATGAGGTACATAAAGTATGCAAGTGCATTGGTCAATCCAAAGGACATCACAATATACTCATATGATCCATACCGTATCCTAAAAGCTATCTTGGGTATGTCTGATGGTCTAATCATCATTTAGAGGTATCCCGATCTCAAATAGATCTTGGAGAAGACACTAGCACCCTTCATCTGACCAACCAAATCCTCTATGCATGGCAAGGTGTACTTGTTCTTGATGGTCACCTCATTGAGAGCTCGGTAATCCACACACATCCTTTGCGATCCATCCTTCTTGTCAACAAATAGAACGGGTGCTCCCCAAGGTGAAGAACTAGGGCGAATAAAACCCTTCTCTAGTTGCTCTTGAATTTGCTTTTGAGCTCCGCTAATTCCTTAGGAGGCATCCTATGTGGCCTCTTAGCTATAGGTGCAATTCTAGGTATTAAATCAATAACAAACTCAATGTCTCAATCAGGTGGCATACCTGGCAACTCATTCGGAAACACATCCAAGAATTCACACACCACCGGAATCTCCTCAACTGTGGTACCATCCATATGATTCAGCTCCAATATCTTTGGTGCGGTTTGAGATGCTTCAAATTCTACGGTGATCCCTTCTTCATTGGTCAACTTCACCGTCTTCATAGAACATTCAATGACTCCATTGTGCTTCCTCAACCAGTCCATACCAAGTATAATGTCCAATCCTTGAGAATCCAAGACAATGAGGTTGGCAGAGAAGTCTACCCCCCCCCCCCTTATTCTAAGGCTTACTTTTGGACATACTATATTTGTCCTCATCTCTCCTCCAGGAGACTTAAACAATAGAGTATACTTCATATGAGAGATAGGAAAACTATACTTGGCAACATATTTCGATGCAATTAATGAATGTGATGCTCCCGAATCAAATAACATAGTCGTCAGGTTGGAGTTTGCGAGAATGATACCAATCACCACATCATCCGCTTGTTGAGCATCCTCCGTAGAGACATGGTTCACGTTGCCACCAGCAAAATTCTGCTGTCCACGGTTTCCTTGCGGCTGTCCTCCATTGGGTCTTGGGTTTTGCCTCGGCGCATTGCTTCCTTGACCAAGGCCTGACTTAGGACATTGATGTGCAACATCTCCAACTTCTCCACAAGTATAACACTTCTTAACTCCACTAGAATTATTGGGACGAGCTTGATTCTGAATATTTACACTCGGAAAGTTGGCGCGAGGTGCATAAGGCATTGGAGGCCTAAGTGCTTGCATGGCAGGGCGCTGCTGCACAAACTGAGTTGGGTGCGGTGCATAACCAGGGCACTGTACAGGAGCAGAGGGGCTATAATAAGGCGCATTAGGTGGCGCAAAGCGAGGGCGCACATTACTTCCTTGTTGCTGTCTGTGACACTCGGTTTCGAAAATCAACCAAATGCAGTATATGTGTGCCCAAGATGTTCAACACACATACACAAGTGCATCACAAATGATATACAGACAATTACCACAGCTCAAATTATTAAATAAGTACTTTTATTACAGAATTCATAATATCCTCGAATACAAGTACTAACGAATATTAATGACAAGTTCAACTAATGTAGCGGAAATAAACTAATTAAGAAAACTAAACAGCTAGGCAACATAAGCAATAGGGTATAGCGCAGCTCCAATCAACACCACAGGCAAAGCTGACGGTAGACACGCCCTAGAACTCAGCATTATCATTGCTATACTCCCAATCCTGACTTGCAACTTTTGGGGGGGGGGGGGGGTTGCAAGAGTGATTACATGTCGTACTCAGCAAGTGTGGTAAAGTATGACATGTAGCTGATTCAAATGACGACAATAATAATGGCTAAGTGCTGAAAAGTACATTAAAACATTTGAAAAGCAATATGTGTTATGTATGTGAAATAAACCCTTCATAAACCATGTAATAATCATAATACCAGTCCATATTCATTACCATCATCCAAATTCTAGATTTCATCATTTCCATTAATCATATCCAATACCATAATTTAATCCATAACCAGCCATAACCATATTATTAACCATAACCTTTACCAAACCATCCCAATACCAAGTCCCCTCTAATCATGTAGGTCATCCAGGCGCTCATAACCGGGAGCATGGCTATCATGACAGTTTTTAACACTCTGCAGAGGTTGTACCGCTTTACCCACGTGTTTATGATTTCATCACCTTTCGATGACTGGAACCTCTATTATGCCGTCTCACACTTCCATCGATGTGTGGCCGAGAGATCACAAAATAGCCTTCATAAAGGTATTACTAGCCTATTTAGACCCCACTGAGGTTTCATCGGTGGCGATGTCTCCAAGTGAGCACATCTTCAACCAAGGGCCCCCTCTTGAGCCATTCGGATCCCAGGGTAGTTCCACCAATCGTCAACAAACCCAATCCGACTACCCCTTCCCCGAGCATCCTTAATGGTCCAAATAGCACTGGATAAGCCCTAATTAATCAGCTACGCCACACCCATACTTGGCCTCGTGGTGGCACCGTAGTCCTGGCTTATTCTCGCATGAACCGGTCCTTAGATCTAAAGCAAGTAAACCACCATAACATCCAACCCATCCACATGCCATGCTTGCTTAGATCACCCATTACCATATCATATTACCAGTTCATAACCAGTTCATGTTAATCATACTCTCATAAATGCATAATTAAGTTAAGTGGTGTAATTGTCTCCCCATCCCAATTAATTGAGCGAAGCAAAAAGGTAAAAGCCCATCCCGACTCTCTACCATGAATTCCAGGTGACAAGGGTGGTCAAACAAAGCTAGTAAACTTCTGACCATAGGATTTCCCATCAAATGGACACTAGCACGCAGTTTGCAAACAAAACATTTATTTTAAAACCAGGATCAATATGCTTCAAGGACACTTGTCTTGCTCTTGAGATTGGTCCGGGTCAAAGACTTCAAACTCTTGATGTTGTAGATCCTCCACGACACTCTCTAACGCAGATCCATCTAATCCACACAATAAACATACAAGATAAGAATACAATCAAAGAGTGCACAAATATTACTCAACATGACATGATATGCAAGATTAATGCAAATGCAAGGTAGAACTTGTTAATGAGTTGCTTTTAATCATCACTAACTAGCTCTAATAGCTTTTAACAAGTTTATACAGGTTTGGAGTTAATTAGATCTACTTTTAGAATCAACTCAACACAATTTAACCAGGAAAATCGGACTAGTCCGCTAGGGACCGAAGAAGTCCGCACTACGCGAGATTGGCAGATTAGGGTTTTCCCTAGATCGACGTGAATTTGGAGATTTGGGGTTGAATTCACATAAGGAAAAGATAATAGAAAGTATACCCGGTGTTTAGAACTCCAATGAATCAAGGATCTTGGAGGTAACACTTGGATCTTAAAGATCTATGGTTGATGAAGAACTTGATGGTGAATTGTTGACGAAGAACGCGAAGTTGATGGAGATCTTGATCCTCTTTCGCTTCCTCCTCTTCTTCTTCTTGATCTAGATCTCCTTCTCCCTCCTTGGTGGCGGCTAATCACGAGCTAGGGTTTGGGGTGGGGTGGAAAAGTGGCAAACAGATGTCAAGCGAAGGGGTGGGGTTGTTTATATAGAGGTGGAGGCTAGGGTTAGATGTATTTCGAGTTTGAGATGAGTAGGGGCCGGTTTAGAGTCCCACATGGGCTCTAAAAGATTTAGGCACGACGTCCCTTGACCCACTTAATGTAAAACCCAAGAAACAAGTCGTGAAATGAAAGATCAATTCAGAGTCGCAATTTATCGGACAAGTCCAAAAAGGGTCGGACTAGTCCAAAGTTGCCCAGAGAAAAATCGGACAAGTCCGGAATATACATCGGACAAGTCCGAACATATCCAGAGGGGAAAAACGGACAACTCTGGCCAAAAATCGGACAAGTCTGATGTTAGTCAGAGAGGAAAACAGACAAGTCCACTGGAATACAGGACTAGTCCAGACAAGTCCAGGGACTTAGCAAATTTTCAAGGATTCTTGGGACATCGGACTAGTCCGCACAGGACTGGACAAGTCCGAAAGTGTCCAGAGGCAAAAACAAACTAGTTCGTAGAAAAACAGACAAGTCCGATCGAAGTCAGAGAGAAATCAGACTAGTCCGCACCAAAATCGGACTAGTCCGCACTTCCCAAAATTCTTAAGTGTGGTTTTGTTTCCAATTCATTTTAAATTTGTCCCTTTTTATGTTACTAAATTTTAAACATGTTTAATGATGGATGCATGGCATGATGCATGAAAATGAGGGTGTTACAAAACTACCCCTCCTTAAAATGAATCGCGCCCTCGAGATGCGGAAGAGAAGAGATAGGGATATTCCTTCTTGAGATCATCCTCCAACTCCCATGTTGCCTTTAATTCTGTATGATGCTTCCATTGAACTTTACACCATCTGTGACCTTGTTCCTTGTGACTCTCTCCTTGGTTTCCAAAATTTTGACCGGTTGCTCGGCATAAGTGAAGTCTTCCTCTAGTTCTAATTCTTCCATTGGCACTTTTCCTCCGGTACCCTTAAACACTTCTTGAGCTGGGAAACATGAAACACATCGTGCACGTCTGAAAGATGAGTTGACATGTCCAACTTATATGCTAATTCTCATCTTTTGTCCAAAATCTTGAATGGCCTAATGTAGCAAGGTGCTAGCTTTCCTCTTATGTTAAACCTCTTATAACCTCTCATTGGTGACACTTTGAGGTAAACAAAGTCTCCACTTCAAAGGCTAATTTCCTTCTCCTATTGTCTGCATAGCCTTTTTGTCTTGATTGGGCAGCCTTCAAGCTTTCACGAATAACCTGAACTTGTTTTTCAGCTTCTTGCAACACATCCGAACCAAATACTTGATTCTACCCTTTATCACTCCAAAACAAGGGTGTCCTACACCTCCTTCCATATAGTGCTTCGTATGGTGACATCTTCATACTTGCTTGGTAACTATTGTTGTATGAAAATTCTGCATATGGCAAGCTCTTGTCCCAACTTTTCCCATGCTTCAAAGCACAAGCTTTTAGCATGTCCTCCAAAATCTGATTGGTCCTCTCGGTTTGTCCATCCATTTGAGGGTGATATGCTGAGTTGAAATTCAACCTCGTTCCCAAAGCTCCGTGCAATTTCTGCCAAAATCTGGAGGTAAATTGGAAACCTCTATCCAAGATAATCTTCTTTGGTACTCCATGTCGACACAAAATGTGCTCCATGTATAACTCTGCTAGCTTCGTGGTGGTATAGGTGGTCTTGACAGGAACAAAATGAGCTGACTTGGTTAACCGATCCACAATTACCCAAATTGAATCGTAACCGGACTGAGTACGTAGCAATCCAACTATAAAGTCCCTACCGATTTCTTCCCACTTCCATTTCAGGATCTTTAATGTCTGCAATAATCCAGCTGGCCTTTGATGTTCCGCCTTGACTCGTTGGCACACATCACACAATGCTACATATTCAGCTATGTCCTTTATACTAGCCCACCAATAGCATGTCTTCAAGTCTTTGTACATCTTGGTACAACCGGGATGAATTGAGTAAGGCGAGTCATGTGCTTCTTTCAGTATTGTCTCCTGAATATGCTTCACGTTAGGCACAACAATCCTCTTACCAAGCCATAGAGTACCTTGTTCGTCCTCATCAAATCTGAATTATCTGCCCTCCTGGGTCATTTCCTTGATTTCTTAGATTTCCTCATCCTTTGTTTGTCCTTCTCGAATTTCTTGCTCCAAAGTTGGATTTAACTCTATCATTCCCATCTCATTCAAAATCTGAGATTCAACCATTCAAACTCCTTACATAACTCGGATGGTAATTCTCGAACTGCGAGTTGATGTCTTACTCCCTTCCTACTCAAAGCATCAACCACTACATTGGCCTTTCCCGGATGATAGTTGATCCCCAAATCATAATCCTTGATGATCTCCAACCATCTTCGTTGCCTCAAATTCAGATCCGTTTGTGTGAAAATATACTTCAAACTCTTGTGATCCGTATAAATTTCACACCTATGTCCAAGGATATAATGTCTCCAAATTTTTAGTGCATGAACCACGGCTGCGAGTTCCAAATCATGTGTTGGGTAATTCCGCTCATGTTTCTTCAATCGTCTTGATACATAGGCGACCATTTGACCTTCTTGCATCAATACACATCCAATTCCTTGTCTCAATGCGTCGCAATATATGTCAAAACTCTTGTTTATATCCAGCAATACTAAAACTGGGACTGTAGTTAACCTCTTCTTTAGCTCCTCAAAACTTTCTTGACAGGCTTGAGTCCATTGGAAAACTTTCTCCTTCATTAGCAAATCTGTCATTGGCTTGTCTATCTTGGAACAATCCTTGATGAATCGACGGTAATACCCAGCCATCCCAAGAAAACTCCAGATCTCCTTGAAATTTTGCGGCGGCTCCCATTTTAACACGTCCCTCACTTTTCCTGGGTCGACCGATACTCCTCCTCTCGAGATGATGTGACCCAAAAACGATACTTCCCTTAACCAAAAGTGACACTTGTTGTACTTGGCATACAATTGATGCTCCCTCAATTTCTGCAATGTAAGCCTCAAATGTCCTTCATGTTCCTTCTCATCCTTCGAGTAGATCATAATGTCATCAATGAACACCACTACAAATTTATCCAAGTACTCCATGAAGACGTTATTCATAAGGTACATAAAGTAGGCAGGCACATTTGTCAATCCAAAAGACATCACGGTGTACTCATAAGATCCATAACGTGTCCTAAAAGTTGTCTTGGGTATGTTCGATGGTCTAATCTTCATTTGAAAGTATCCCGACCTCAAATCAATCTTAGAGAAGACACAAGCACCCTTCATCTGATCAAACAAGTCTTCTATGCGTGGCAAGGTGTACTTGTTCTTGATTGGTACCTTGTTGAGAGCTCGGTAATCTACGCGCATCCTTTGGGATCCATCCTTCTTGTCCACAAATAGAACGGGCGCTCTCCAAGGTGAAGAGCTGGGCTGAATAAAACCCTTCTCTAGTTGCTCTTGAATTTGCTTCTTGAGCTCCGCTAATTCCATAGGAGGCATCCTATATGACCTCTTAGCTATAGGTGCAGTTCCAGGTATTAAATCAATAACAAAATCAATGTCTCGGTCAGGTGGCATACCTGACAACTCGTCCAGAAAAACATCCAAAAATTCACACACCACCGGAATCTCCTCAATTGCGGCACCATTCATATGATTCAGCTCCAGTTGCTTCAGTGCGTGTTGAGATGCTTCAACCTCCACGGTGATCCCTTCCTCATTGGTCAACTTCACCGTCTTCGTGGCATACTCAATAACTCTGTTGTGCTTCCTCAACCAATCCATACCAAGTATAGTGTCCAATCCTTGGGAGTCCAAAACAATGAGGTTGGCAAAGAAGTCTACCCCCTTATTCTAAGGCTTACTTTTGGACATACTATATTTGTCCTCATCTCTCCTCCGGGTGACTTAACCAATAGAGTAAACTTCATATGAGAGATAGGCAAACTATACTTGGCAACATATTACGATGCAATGAATGAATGCGATGCTCCAGAATCAAATAACATAGTCGCGGGGTTGGAGTTCGTAATAAACATACCAATGACCATGTCATCCGCTTGTTGAGCATCCTCCATAGAGACATGGTTCACGTTGCCACGAGCAAAATTCTGTTGTCCATGGTTCCCTTGCGGTTGTCCTCCATTAGGTCTTGGGTTTTGCCTCGGCGCATTGCTTCCTTGACCAAGACTTGACTTGGGACATTGATGTGCAAAGTGTCCAACTTCTACGCAAGTATAACACTTCTTAACTCCACCAGAATTTGGACGGACTTGATTATGCGCATTGGCACCAGGATAGTTGGCGCGAGGTGCAAAAGGCATTAGAGGCCTAGGTGCTTGCATGACAGGGTGCTGCTGCACAAACTGAGTTGGGCACAGTGCAAATCTAGAGTGATAAGCAAGCGCAGAAGAGCTGAAGTAAGATGCATTGGGTGGTGCAAAGCGAGGGCGCACATTACTTCCCTATTGTTGTCCTTGATACGGCGCTTTCCTCTTGTTGTCTTGCTCCATTTCCGGGACCTTATTCTCCACCACAATTGCTTTGTCCACAAGCTACTGGAAATTTTCATAGTCACAATTGAGCAATTGCACTTGGATTTCAATTTTCAAACCCCTCATGAACAAATATTGCTTCCGGCTGCCCCAACTAACATCTTCAGAGGCATTAAAGCATACCCCAAGGAGTCAATAGAGATTTTGTTTTATCAACAATGAAGAATGGAGTTTCTTTTCTTTTTCACAAAATATACCCCAAATTCCTGGTAATACAAGAAATAGGATAGGATTCTTTAGTACTTCCTTTGGAGCAAAAAATACTTTTGTCTATCCTCGCGAAACTGGAAATACTATGCTATTTCCTCTTCTTATATTACTGCTTTTTACTTTGTTCATTGGATCCATAGGAATCCATTTTATTTCTTATTATTAAATTGGTAAAAAGTCTCGATTTCTGGAATTCCGTATTTCTATTTCATGCAAAAGAAGAGAATCCAAGGCAGAGGCGAAAACAATAAAAGGAACAAGTCCTTTTAGGAGGAATTACAGGTCTTCGTAATCCTCTATTGGGCACAAGAAAAAGGTAAAAAAGCCTTTTTCTTGTGTCGATTCTTCTTGTATTGGCTCGACATAGTCTGTTCTATTTGTCCCGAACTGAATTTGCGCTGGGTTGTTTGTAAGTAAATAGTACATGATGGAGCTCGAGAAGACAGAATTGATTTTTTTATCAAGGGAAAGAATCTAGGGTTAGTGAAAACTAATAAATTAGGCCAACTTTGTCAGTCTATCCTTAATATAGAAATTGAAAGGTTAAAATAAGAAAAAGTATAATTTTGGAAGATTGGAAAACTTTTTTTTCAATTAAAAGTCTATCAGAATTAATCGTTCATATTCGATTTCTCTAGAAGAGGAAAACGCTTTATTGAAGGAAATAAGAAAAAAAGAAAGGGTATGTTGCTACTCTTTTGAAAGAAAAAAGAATAGGAATTCCCGAAGTAATGTCTAAACCCAAGGATTTCACAAATCAAAGATAAAGAATTCCGGAACAAGTACCTTGAAAGTTGAGTAAATTTGTTTAGGTATTCACCCACACTCGATCTTCCTTGCCTCAAGTTCTCAAATTCTTGCCTCTTTAAGATCATAACTCCTTCCGGCACATAATAAGAACGAAAGCTCTCTTTGAATTCGGCCCAAGTAATTCTCTCTTGGTTCTCATGAGAATTGCATAAGGAATCCCACCAATCCGTAGCTGCTCCAACTAGTTGATGAGAAGCAAATAGGACCTTCTCTTGGTCACTGCATTGGACAATAGCTAGCTTCTTCTCCACGGACTTGAGCCAATCATCCGCATCCATAGGGTCAGCAGCTTGAGCGAAGGTTGGCGGCCTGGTCCTCATAAACTCTCCCAACCAGTTATGAGGAGGTGGGGGTGGCGGTGGAGGCATGTGGGGCTGATTGTTGATGTTTCCAGCCTGCAGCTGTCCCATAGTTTGTATCATGGTCTGCATGAGCTGGTTTTGCATAGCCAAAAGCTTCTCAATGTTGATAGCTCCTTGAGCAGGTCCCTGTTCATTATTGTTCTGAGGTGCTCCATGGTTCTCCTCCTCATCATTGCAATCCCTCTGGTTGTGAGTCCTCACCATCTGAAGAAAAGCAATAGGTAAGAATTCGAAAACGTCCCCAACTATATGCATCAAGGGATATAAAACTAAGCAACTAGCTACACTAGCCTACATGGACATGGCAATGCTAAACCATCCCCAAATACTCTATTAAGCACACAAGTAAACAATATATAGCAAACAACACACCAAACAAAAACACATCAATTCCTGAGTGCTCCTATGTGCTCTAAAGTGTTCATTCTATCTAGGTTGCGTCCTACGGTCAACCTGTGGCTCTGATCTCAATTTGTGACACTCGGTTCCGAAAATGAACCAAGAGCAGTATATGTGTGCCTAGGATGTTCAACACACATACACAAGTGCATCACAAACGATATACAAACAATTACCACAACTCAAATTATAAAATAAGTACTTTTATTACTGAATTCATAATATCCTTGAATACAAGCACTAATGAATATTAATGACAAGTTCAACTAATGCAGCGAAAATAAACTAATTAAGAAAACTAAACAGCTACGTAACATAAGCAATAGGGTATAGCGCAGCTCCAATCAACACCACAGGCAAAGCTGACAGTAGACACGGCCTAGAACTCTGCATTATCATCGCTATACTCCCAATCCTGACCTGCAACTGTTTGGGGGGGGGATTGCAAGAGTGAGTACATGTCGTACTCAGCAAGTGTGGGAAAGAATGACATGTAGCTGATTCAAATGACGACAATAGTAATGGCTAAGTGCTGAAAAGTACATTAAAACATTTGAAAAGCAATATTTGTTATGTATGTGAAATAAACCCTTCATAAACCATGTAATCATCATAATACCAGTCCATATTCAATACCATCATCCAAATTCCATATTTCATCATTTCCATTAATCATATCCAATACCATAATTTAATCCATAACCAGCCATAATCATATTATTAACCATAACCATTACCAAACCATCCCAATACCAAGTTCCCTCTAATCATGTAGGTCATCCAGGCGCTCATAACCGGGAGCACGCCTATCATGACAGTTTTTAACACTCTACAGAGGTTGTACCACTTTACCCACGTGTTTGTGATTTCATCACCTTTCGATGACTGGAACTTCTATTATGCCGTCTCACACTTCCATCGGTGTGTGGCCGAGAGATCACAAAATAACCTTTACAAAGGGGTTACTAGCCTATTTAGACCCCACTGAGGTTTCACCGTTGGCGATGTCTCCAACTAAGCACATCTTCAACCAAGGGCCCCCTCTTGAGTCATTCGGATCCTAGGGTAGTCCCACCAATCATCAACAAACCCAATCCGACTACCCCTTCCCCGAGCATCCTTAATGGTCCAAATAGCACTAGCAAAGCCCTAAGTAATCAGCTACGCCACACCCATACTTGGGCTCGTGGTGGCACTGTAGTCCTGGCTTATTCTCGCATGAAATAGTCCTTAGATCTAAAGCAAGCAAACCACCATAACATCCAACCCATCCACATATCAGGATTTCTTAGATCACCCATTACCATATCACATTACCAGTTCATGTTAATCATACTCTCATAAATGCATAATTATGTTAAGTGGTGTAGTTGTCTCCCCATCTCAATTAACTAAGTGAAGCAAAAAGGTAAAAGCCTATTGTGACTCTCTACCATGAATTCCAGGTGACAAGGGTGGTCAAACAAAGCTAGTAAACTTCCGACCATAGGATTTCCCATCAAATTGACACAAGCATGCAGTTTGCAAACAAAACATTTTTTAAAAAATAGGATCAATATGCTTCAAGGACACTTGCCTTGCTCTTGAGATTGGTTCGGGTCAAAGACTTCAAACTCTTAATGTTGTAGATTCTCCGCGACACTCTCTAACGTAGATCTGTCTAATCTACACAATCAACATAAAGACAAGAATACAATCAAAGAATGCACAAATATTACTCAACATGACATGATATGCATGACTAATGCAAATGCAAGGTGGAACTTTTTGATGAGTTGCTTTTAATCATCACTAACTAGTTCTAATAGCTTTTAACAAGTTTATACAAGTTTGGAGTTAATTAGATCTACTTTTAGAATCAACTCAACAAAATTTAACCAGGAAAATTGAACTAGTCCACTAGGGACCGGACAAGTCCGCACTCCGCGAGATCGGCAGATTAGGATTTTTCCTAGATCGACGTGAATTTGGAGATTTGGGGTTGAATTCATGTAAGGAAAAGAGAATAGAAGGTATACCAGGTGTTTAGAACTCCAATGAATCAAGGATCTTGGAGGTAACACTTGGATCTTGAAGATCTAGGGTTGATGCAGAACTTGATGGTGAATTATTGACGAATAATGTGAAGTTGATGGAGATCTTGATCCTCTTTTGTTTCCTCCTCTTCTTCTTCTTGCTCTAGATCTCCTTCTGCCTTCTTGGTGGCGGCTAATCACGAGCTAGGGTTTGGGGTGGGGTGGAAAAGTGGCAAATAGATGTCAAGCCAAGTGGTGGGGTTGTTTATATAGAGGTGGAGGCTAGGGTTAGATGGATTTCGAGTTTGAGATGAGTAGGGGTCGGTTTAGAGTCCCACATGGGCTCTAAAAGAGTTAGACACGACGTCCCTAGGCCCACTTGATGTAAAACCCAAGAAACAAGTCGTGAAATGAAAGAGGATCAAGATCTCCATCAAGTTTCGTTCTTCATCACCAATTCATCTCCAAGTTCATCATCAACCCTAGATCATCAAGATCCAAGTGTTGCCTCCAAGATATTTGGTTCGTTGGAGTTCTAAACACATGGTATACCTTCTATTCTTTTTTCCTTACATGAACTCAACCCCAAATCTCCAAATTGACGTCAATCTAGAAAACCCTAATATGATGTTCTTGCGAAGTACGGACTAGTCCGGCCTCCCGCGGACTTGTTCGATCTTCCTAGTTAAATTGTGTTGAATTAATTCTAAAATTAGATCTAATCAAATACAAACCTATATAAACTTGTTAAAAGTTATTAGAACTAGTTTGTGATCATTAAAAGCAACTCATTAACAAGTTCCACCATGCATTTGCATTAACCATGCATGTCATGTCATATTGAGTAATGTTTGTGCACTCTTTGATTGTATACTTGTCTTGTATGTTTATTGTGCAGATTAGATGGATTTGCGCTAGAGAGTGCCGCAGAGGATCTACAGCACCAAGAGTTTGAAGATTTGACCCGAACCAAGCCCAAGAGCAAGGCAAGTGTCCTTGAAGCATATTGATCCTATTTTGAAATAAATATTTTGTTTGCAAAACTGCATGCTTGTGTCAATTTCATGGGAAATCCTATGGTAGGTAGTTTACTAGATTTTTTGACCACCCTTGTCACCTAGAATACATGGTAGAGAGTCGGGAAGGACTTTTACATTTTCGCTTCGCTTAATTACTTGGGATGGAAAACAACCATACCACTTAACTTAATTATGCATTTATGAGATTTGATTAACATGAACTAGTTAATATGATGTGGAATTGGGTGATCTAAGCAAGCGTGGTATGTGGATGGGTTGGTATGGTGGTTTGCTTGCTTTAGATCTAAGGACCGGTTCATGCGAGAATAAGCCAGGACAACAGTGCCACCACGAGGCCAAGTATGGGTGCGGCGTAGCTAATTAATTAGGGCTTTGATAGTGTTGTTTGGACCATTAAGGATGCTTAGGGAAGGGGTAGTCAGATTGGGTTTGTTGATGATTGGTGAGACTACCCTGGGATCCGAATGGCTCAAGAGGGGGCCCTTGGTTGAAGATGTGCTCAGTTGGAGGCATCGCCACTAGTGAAACATCAGTGGGGTCTAAATAGGCAAGTAATACTTTGTAAAGGCTATTTTGTGATCTCTTGGCCATACACCAAAGGAAGTGTAATTGGCATAAGGGAGGTTCTTTAGTTGCTGACGGGTGATGAAACCACAAACACGTGGGTAAAGTGGTACAAACTCTACAGAGTCTAATAAAACTATCAAGATAGCCATACTCCCGGTTATGAGCACTTGGACAACTTCCATGATTAGAGGGAACTTGGTATTGGGATGGTATTTGGGATAGTTATTGTAATGGTTATGGCTTGTTATGAATTAATTTCTGGTATTGAATATGGTTATTGGCAATGGTGAAATCTGGAATTATTGATGATGGTAATGAATATGGACTAATATTATGATTATTATATGGTTTATAATGGGTTTACTTCACATATATAATATATATTGCTTTCCAAATGTTTTAATGTACTTTTCATCACTTAGCCATTATTATATTTCTCATTTGAATTAGCTACATGTCATACCTTCCACACTTGCTGAGTACGACATGTACTCACCCTTGCAATCCCCCCCACCAGTTGCAGGTCAGGATTGGGAGTTTAGCGATGATAATGCGGAGTTCTAGGCCGTGTCTACCGCCATCTTGCCTGTGGAGTGTTGGAGTTGCGCTATATCCCTTTTGCCTAGCTGTTTAGTTTGCTTAATTAGTTTATTTCTGCTGCATTAGTTGAACTTGTTATTAATATTCATTAGAGCTTGTATTCGAGGATAATATCGTTTGTGTGATAAAATTTGGTTAATAAATCTTGTTCTGTGGTAATTTTCTGTATATCCTTTGTGATTGCACTCGTGTATGTGTGTTGAACATCCTGGGCACGCATATGCATTCACTTTGTTCATTTTTGGAACCGGGTGTCACACATTGCATAAAGAATCCCACCAATCGGCAGCTGCTCCAACTAGTTGATGAGAAGCAAATAGAACCTTCTTCTGGTCGCTTCATTGGACTATAGCAAGTTTCTTCTCCACAGACTTGAGCCAATCATCAGCATCCATAGGGTAAGCAGCTTGAGCAAAGGTTGTCGGCCTAGTCCTCATAAACTCTCCCTACCGATTATGAGGAGGTGGAGGTGGCGGTGGAGACATGTGGGCTGATTGTTAATGTTGTCAGCCTGCAGCTGTCCTATAGTCTGTGTCATGGTCTGCATGAGCTGGTTTTGCATAGCTCACTACAGGAATCCTGACGATTTGCGATGGCCAGGGCCGTCGCAAATAAGCCAAAAACAGTCGCAAATAAGCTATTTGCGACGGCTTTACTTATTTGCGACGGCTTTTGGCCGTCGCAAATAATTCATCACAAATAAGCTTATTTGCGTCGGACACCGTCGCAAATAGGCTTATTTGCAACAGCCCGCAGTAGTCGTCACAAATTATTGCCAGAGGGCCGATGGGCCCCACAAGTCGATTTGTGATAGCCAGGCCGTCGCAATTAAGTACCTATTTCCGACGGCCAGACCGTCACAAATAAGCTCAGCTGATGGGTCAAACGCGGTCATCCGACGGGGCCCACGCGGCCATTTGCGACGGACTGGCCGTTGCAAATAGGGACTTAATTGCGACGTCCAGGCCGTCGCAAATAACAGAGGCTAGTTTGCGATGGCATGGATCCTTATTTGCGACGGTACTGTATAAAAAGCCGTCGCAAATAAGGTTTTTTATTTTTTTTAGAAAAAACTGAAAATACTACCCGACTCGATGGCCAGAATCACAGAACATACAAGATAATATATGACAATCACAAACAGCATCACAAGCACAAACAACACCACAATATCGTCGATACATCGCACATCACCATCAACAAAGCAAACAAGAGCTCACTCGCCCGTCTGACCTCCGAAGCCACCTCCAAAGCCACATCTGAAGTCGAAGTCGTCGTCGTGCCTCATTCCAGGTGGCGGTAAAGACAACGACGGAGTTTGATTAGCCATTGCAGATCCCTGCAATTAATGAGACTTAGAGTTAGAATATAAATGCATCAACATCTCTCTCCCTCCCTCTCCCTCTATCTCCATCTAGATCCCCTTTCTTCCTCTCTCTTTTCATTCCTCTCTCTATCTCATCTATCTCTATCTTACTCTATCTCTCTATTGCTCTCATTTTCCATCTATCTTCCTCCATCTATCTCCATCTACATGTCCCTCTCTCTTCCTCTCCTTCTATCTCCATCTACATTTCCCTCTCTCTCTTCATTCCTCTCCCACTCTATCTAACTATCTCTCACTCTTTCTTCTATCTCTCTCTTTCTTTTGTCTTAATCCTTTTCTTCTATCTAACTATCTCCCTCTCTCATCTATCTCAATCCTTTTTTCTCTATCTTCCTCCCTCTTCTAACTACATCTCTCACTCTATCTAACTATATTTCACTGTCACTCCATTTCCTCACTTTATTTTGGTTGAGGTAAACTAGAACTGTAAAGTTGACATAGAAAATTACCTGACCCACAGAAGAAGGATCGCCTGGAAGGACCGGTAGTGGCGGTAGCTAGATCCTCAGACCTTGCGCCCGAGCCATGGCTCTGTCATTGCAAACTTTAAATGTTACCTATTAGTAAGTCATTTACGCTAAATTAATGAGAACTTTAGTTTTCATTTTGTTACCTCCATTGCTTCTCGCATCTGCAACAACACTGATATCTGGGAAGAGATCGTGGCCTCCATCGCGATCCTTTGGCGTTCCGCCTCCTCCTGTCGCCTGAGGTTCTCTTCTACAGTTTGTCGGAGGGACCGCATCTCCATGTCCCTCTGCGAGACGCGGCGACCTGACGTGCCCACCGACGAAACCTGCGTGGAGCTGCCTCTCGCAGGTCTCGCCGCCCTCGAGTCGACAACTCTGTCGAATATGGCGAGCCTATAAAAAAGAGAGTCAGTAATATGAAATTGAAATATCTTGAATACTTTGAATTTAAAATGATAAAATGACTTATAAACTCACATTCCATGTGCTTTTCCACCACCGCTTGCATACGCGGCTTGAGGATCGATTGGTTCACGTTCCCAATCGAAATCTCCGATGTGTATCTTCCTAGCCTCCTTTAGTGACAACAGTGTTCTTTTGAAAGACATGCCTCTGCTGCCTAAATATGTGATTCGAGGGCAGCCAACATTTGTGACAATCGAAGTAAGATATTTTGCCTCCATGAGTTAGTCGAAAGCAATCCGTGTCTGAAGCACATATCGGACGAGTCAGACAACCGTGAGTGCTCCATCCGGAAAAACATGTTGTACGCCGGCGAATCTTGGATGGACCACAAATAAGTAGCTCGAAGGTTGAATTTCTGCTTCTTGTACCTGTCGTACACTTCGACCCCTGTCCACAAGACTTTCAATTCTTCGATCAGCGGTTTCAACATAACGTTGAGACGTGACCAGGAATGATCAAGTCCAGGTACAATGAGGCTGAGAAACATGAAATCGTTCTTCGTACATAGAGAAGGTGGCAGGTTGTACGGAATGACAAAGACAGGTCAACAGGAGTATGGTGTGGCATTCGTACTGAATGGTGAGAATCCGCCTATCGTTAATCCGATGCGAGCATTCCTCACATCACGAGAAAAGTCTAGATCAAAACGGTCTAGCGCCTTCCATGCATCACCGTCGGACGGATGTGTCAAGAATTCTTTGCTCTCTCGTTTACCTTCTTTGTGCCATCTCATGTGTCTTGTGGTTCTTTTTGAAAGAAACAACTGCTTTAATCGAGGTGTCACAGGCAAGTAAAGAAGCTGCTTATGTGCGACATCTGTCATCACATTATTGCCATCGTCATTAACAACTTTGACATACCTCAGTTTACCACATTTCAAGCACATCTTCTCATTGGCGTGCTCTTTCCAGAATAGCATGCAGTTGTCTAGGCACACATCGATTTTCTCATACTTCATACCGAGACCAGATATCTTGATCTTTGACTGATACATCTCTGGTGGCGCTTTGTGAGGTTGTGGAAGGATATCGTAGATCAATTTCATGAGATCATTGTAGCAGTTGATGGAAAAAAGTATTTGGACTTAATTGCCATAAATCTAGTCAAGAAAGCAAGTACGATCACAACCCTTTGTTCATGCAACGGCTCTTGTTATTTCTTCAGCTCCTCAAAGAACTCATCTGCCTCATTCGTAAGAGGATTCTCCGCTTCCAGAGCTTCTAGCATCTCATCCATCCTATCAATCTCTGTTATATCATCAACCTCGTCCACTTCTGCTATGACTCGAGAATTATTCTTGCCATGAAAGGTCCAAACTTCATAATATCGAGTGAAACCGTTTCGACATAAGTGAAACGAAAGCTCCCATCTTCTCAAAAACTTGGTATTCCGACATTTTGTACATGGGCACTACACCATATCTTCCGTTGACAACGAAAATGTCGATCCAAAAATTTACCTAACTTGATGTACCACTCATCCGAGTGACCACCAGTTTTGCTCTTCCAGCCAGTATACATCCAACTGCAGTATTCACCCATGTTTGGCTCTGCAGTTTAACACGAAAGAAATTGTCGTTAATGTATACAGGATAGGTCCTAAAATCTCGACAGCATGACGAGACGCGTCAGAGTATACCTTTAAAGCAGACAAATCATTATTAGTTTCATCATTATGTTATGTCACGACACTACAACCTAGGCAGATAGATCCTAAACCCACCCAAGAGTGACCGAGCGGAGCGTGCTCATGAAGAGACACGTGATCCGGATTCGAACGAAATTTCGGCAGCATAACCCAACTGTTCTCCACTACACGCCCAAAAATGGTGCAGAAGAAAACAACAGGGTTATGCCATCGAAATCTCGTCCAAATCCAGACCCGTGTCTCGTCACAAGTCACGCCCCCTCGGTCACTCCCAAGCTTTCCAAAAAGGGACAATTCCGAACCTACACGTCTCACATGCCAGTGGCATGTGAGACGTACCGATCTGAAACGGGTAATACATTGTTATAGGTTACGTTTCTCATTTTCATTTTGAAGTCATTTAAGAGAGAGGAAAGAACTAGAGAAAGAGTGGGAGGAAAGTTGGTCTTAGATGACAATTCCACATCCATTTCCAACGTCCACGCAATCGCGGGTCCTTGACGTCCTTACCAACCCGTTCGCTTCCGTGTCGCCTTGACGCATACGGTACCACTACAATGGTCTACACGGCATGATCACACTTATTGCGTGTCGTGCCCTTCTGGGTTGGTCCGAGCCGGCCCAAAACCCCTTTATTTACATATATTAAGTAGTCACTCAAAAACATTAAATATCAAAAAACAATAAGCACCAATAAAAAATAAATATCAAACAACAGACAATATGTTATATGAGCACGTGTATGATCATTGGTAAGTTCACTGCATAGCTAAACAAAGCTAGGAAATATAAAGCTTATAGGGTCTAGACATTCCTTAAGCACCAGTCCCCAACTGAATTTATAATCAAAACAAAGAATTACAACACTGTAAGTATAACAATTATAGATGATGGCGCACAATTTACAACATTGCATCATCTAAACATAAATAGCAATGAATTAGGAATGGAGAAGAAATTTACGTCCATCATCCATTCCCAACCAACATTACAACATTGCATCATTCAAACGTCCAACATACATTTCCAACAGAAACTTGAAAATTTACAACATAACTACCATACCTAGTTGGGGGAGGCCGGTGGGGAGGCATCGGAGGAGGCCGACGGCACTGTCCGGGGCGACCGGCGGTGTCGAAGGGATGGCGGGGGCGTGGGCGCGATGGGGGCAGGGGAGGCGGGGCCGGGGGTGGCGAGGGCGCGGCGGGAGCGGGGGGCGCGACAGGGCGGCGTCTGGCGCGGGGGGCACAGCAGTGGGCGAGGGCGGCGGGGCCGGGTGCAGCGAGGGCGCGGCATGAGTGGGGGTGGCAGGGGTGCGACAGGACGGCGTCAGGCGCGGGGGGCGCAGCAGGGGGTGGGGGCGGCGGGGCCGGGGGCGGCGAGGGCACGGCCGGAGCGGGGTCGGGGGCAGCGGGGGGCCCGGCGGGCCGACGACGGGAGCGGGGGCGGCGGGCTGGTGGTGGGGGCGCGGAAGGACGGCGGCAGGCGTAGCGACGGCGGGCGTATGTGGGCGGTTGAAGAGAATGGGGTATCGGGGTCCGATGCGCCCGATATTAGCCCTTATTTGCGACAGCTTAATTACGACGGCCTTAACTTACGGTCGTCACAATTAATGTTATTTGCGATGGTACTTTTTTCAGCCATCGCAAATAAGGTTTTATTTGCGACGGCTACTTTATTTGCGATGGCCCTAGGGTTGGCCGTCGCAAATATACTCTTATTTGCGACGGCTGCCGACGAAGTCGTCGCAAATTAGTGTGTATTTGCGACAACCTACTTATTTGCGACGGCCCAACACAGGCCGTATTTAAGTTATTTACGACGGCAGACCATCGCAAATAAACCTAGCCGTCGCAAATGCTCGTGTTTCCTGTAGTGGCCAAAAGCTGCTCAATATTGATAGCTCCATGAGCATGTCCTTGTCCATTGTTGTTCTGAGGTACTCCATTGTTCTCCTCCTCATCATTGTCATCCCTCTGGTTCCGAGTCCTCACCATCTGAAGAAAAGCAAGAGATAAGAATTTAGAAACATACTCAACTATATGCATCAAGCGAAATGAAACTAAGCAACTACTACACTAGCCTACGTGGACATGGCAATGCTAAAGCATCCCAAAATCCTCTATGAAGCAGACAAGCAAACAATATATAGCAAACAACATACCAAGCAAACACACATCGATTCCTGAGTGCTCCTATGTGCTCCAAAGTGTCCATTCTATCTAGGTTGCGTCATACGGTCAACCTGTGGCTCTGATACCAATTTGTGACACCTGGTTCTGAAAAAATGAACCAAGTGAACGCATATGTATGCACAGGACGTTCTACACACATACACGAGTGCACTCACAAAAGGATATACAAAAAATTACCACAGAACAAGATTAATTAAGTACTTTTATTACATAACCATATTATCCTTGAATACAAGCTCTAATGAATATTAATGACCAATTCAACAAATGTAGCAGAAATAAACTAATTAAGCAAACTAAGCAAAAGGGATAGCGCAGCTCCAACACTCTACAGGCAAAGATGAAGGTAGACACGGCCTAGAACTCCGCATTATCACCGTTATACTCCCAATCCTGACCTGCACTTGTTGGTGGGGAATCGCAAGGGTGAGTACATGTCGTACTCAGCAAGTGTGAAAAGTATGACATGTAGCTGATACAAATGACGAATATAATAATGGCTGAGTGCTAAAAAGTACATTAAAACATATGAAAATCAATATATATCATGTATGTGAATAAACCCATCATAAACCATAATTAATTATATAGTACTAGTCCATATTCCATCATCCATATACCATATTTCACCATTGCCAATAACCATATTCAATACCATAATTTAATCCATATCCAGGCATAACCATATTACCAACCATAACCATTACCAAACCATCCCAATACCAAGTTTCCCTCTAATCATGGAAGTTGTCCAGGTGCTCATAACCGGGAGCACGGCTATCATGATCGTTTTATTAGACTCTGCAGAGTTTGTACCACTTTACCCACGTGTTCGTGATTTCATCACCTTTCGGTCACTAAGAACCTCCCTTATTCCCATGACCCGTCGGTCATATTACACACTTTTGTTGGTGTGTGGCCAAGAGATCACAAAATAGCCTTTACAAAGGGATTACTATCCTATTTAGACCCCACTGAGGTTTCACCGCTGGCGATGCCTCCCACTAAGCACATCTTCAACCAAGGGCCCCCTCTTGAGCCATTCGGATCCCAGGGTAGTCCCACCAATCATCAACAAACCCAATCCGACTACCCCTTCCCCGAGCATCCTTAATGGTCCAAATAGCACTAGCAAAGCCCTAATTATCAGCTACGCCGCACTCATACTTGGCCTCGTGGTGGCACTGTAGTCCTCGCTTATTCTCGCATGAACCGGTCCTTAGATCTAAAGCAAGCAACCACCATATCGTCCAACCCATCCACATACTAGGCTTGCTTAGATCACCCATTATCATATTACATTAACCAGTTCATGTTAATCATAATCTCATAAATGCATAATTAAGTTAAGTGGTATAGTTGGGTTCCCATCCCAATTAATTAAGCGAAGCAAAAAGATAAAAAACCCATCCCGACTCTCTACCATAAATTCTAGGTGACAAGGGTGGTCAAACAAAACTAGTAAATTTCCTATCATAGGATTCCCATCAAGTTGACACAAGCATGCAGTTTTGCAAGCAAAACATTTACTTTAAAAACAGGATCAATATGCTTCAAGGACAATTGCCTTGCTCTTGGGATTGGTTCGGGTCAAAGCCTTCAAACTCTTGGTGTTGTAGATCCTCTGCGGCACTTTCTAGTGCAAATCCGTCTAATCCGCACAATAATCATATAAACAAGAAACACAATTAAAAAGTGCACATATACTACTCAATATGACATAACATGCATGGTTAATGCAAATGCAAGGTGGAACTTGTTAATAAGTTGCTTTTAATGATCACTAACTAGTTCTAATAGCTTTTAACAAGTTTATACAGGTTTGGAGTTGATTAGATCTAATTTTAGAATTAATTCGACACAATTTAACCAGGAAAATTGGACTAGTCTGCTAGGGACCGGACAAGTCCGCACTGCGCGAGATCAGTAGATTAGGGTTTCCTAGATCGACGTGAATTTGGAGATCTGGGGTTGAATTCACGTAAGGAAAATAGAATAGAAGGTATACCAGGTGTTTAGAACTCCAATGAATAAGGATCTTGGAGGCAACACTTGGATGTTGGCGATCTAGGGTTGATGAAGAACTTGATGGTGAATTGTGGACAAAGAACGCGAAGTTGATGGAGATCTTGATCCTCTTTTGTTTTCTCCTCTTCTTCTTCTTGCTTTAGATCTCCTTCTCCATCCTTGGTGGCGGCCAATCACGAGCTAGGGTTCGCGTGAGGTGGAAAAGTGGCAAATAGATGTCAAGCCATGGGATGGGGTTGTTTATATAGAGGTAGAAAGGTTAGATGGATTTCGAGTTTGGGATGAGTAGAGGTCAGTTTAGAGTCCCACATGGGTTCTAAAAGAGTTAGGCACGACGTCCCTAGGCCCACTTAACGTAAAACCCAAGAAACAAGTCGTGAAACGAAAGATTAATTCGAAGTCGCGATTTATCGGACAAGTCCAAAAAGGGTCGGACTTGTCTGAAGTTGATCAGAGAGATATCGGACAAGTCCGCTCTGGACATCAGACAAGTCTGATCTTATCTAGAGGGGAAAAACAAACAAGTATGGCCAAAAATCGAACAAGTCCGACTTTAGTCAGTGGGAAAAATGGACGAGTCCTCTGGAACACCGGACAAGTCCAGGGACTTAGCGAAATCTCCAATGGAATTGGAACACCGGACTAGTACGCATAGGACCAGACAAATCTGAACGTGTCGAGGGAGAAAAACAGACTAGTCCACAGCAAAACAAACAAGTCCGTTTGAAGTCAGGAAGAAATCGGACTAGTCCGCACCAAAATCAGACTAGTCCGCACTTCCCAGAATTCTTAAGTGCAGTTTTGTTTCTAATTCATTTTAAATTTGTTCCTTTTTATGTTTCTCAATATTAAACATGTATTGGAATGTATGCAATGCACGATGGATGAAAATGAGGGCGTTACACGACGAAGTCTTTATCCGGAGATTGTCAATACCAACCGCTCAGCTCGCCGAAATGAGTGAAGGGGTTGAGACCAGTACCTCGAAGCTGGCGGTCCCGGTGGCCTTGTTACCATGGCGTCCACCAAGGGTCGTAGGTGCTGCAGGAAGTTTCGAACAACCCAGCACGCAAGAATCAGAAGCTCAAGTTAGCTCTAATGCATGGATCTCAGAGATTCGAAACTACTTGAAAGACAACCACCTTCCTGAAGACGGTGTATCCGCTGACCGGATCGTCAGATTGGCTAAAAGATAGACGCTGGTAGAAGGGGATCTCTACTGGCGCGATGCCAATAGCGTCCTAATGTGATGCATTGCAAGAGAAGAAGGCCGCGAGCTCCTCGTAGATATCCATGGAGGCGAGCGTGGAAATCACGTTTCTTTCCGCACACTGGTCGACAAAGCCTTTCGGCATGGCTTCTACCGGCCTACAACACTCCAGGATGCAGTAGAGTTGGTGAAAAAGTGTGAAGTGTGCCAGTTCCACGCAAAACAAATTCACACACCGGCTCAGTCACTGCAAATGATTCCTCCTACATGGTCAGTCGCTGTGTGGGGCATGGACATCTTGGGACCTTTCCCAAAAGTCGTCGGAGGTTACAGGTTCCTATATGTCGCTATCGACAAGTTCACCAAGTGGCTGGAAGCTACTCCAGTTGTGACTATGAATAAACAGTCAGCAATCAAGTTCTTGAAGTCCATAGTCTGTAAATTTGGAGTTTCGAACAGAGTCATCACTAACAATGGAACCCAATTTACAAGTGTAGCATTTCAAGAGTATTTTGAAGACCTTAGCATTCAAGTTAGTTACGCATCAGTAGCTCACCCAACAAGTATGTAGGATCTAAGAGCACGTGAAAAGCTACCAGAGGGGGGTGAATGGTAGATTTAAAAAATCTTACGCAACAGAAACAATTAAATCCCAAACCCCTTCGGCAAAAAAACGATATGTTAAATAAATCATGTGTGAGATTAATCTAAACGTGTTTCATCATGAAAAAAGTGATATATATCAGAGAGAATCAAGTCACAAAGAAGACACAACAAGAATCACTCAAATCCATCGAGAGAAACTCAAGTTACGATTGAAAGATCGAACAAAGGTCAATCTGTTCTACCGAGTAAAAAACAGTTCTGGAATGCTGCAAAAAAAAACTCGTGTAGATCAGAAACCACAAATCTAATGACTGTGAAATTTTTACAGATGATAGATAATCAAGTTGTGAAGACAACCCAAAAAGAATCATGTCAATTGGATCTGTAAAACTCGAGTTATGATAAAACCACCAAAGAAAGGTAGTGCTGTGCAGAAACTCGACGAGAAAAACTTGTCTAGAACAAGTCGGACGAACAAGGCACAAAAGTTCCTTTCAGCTACGAATTTTATTCAATAGAACACAAGAGGAACAGCCCTAAAGTCGTCTACCACGAGCTATGGCCGCCCTTGCTTATATAAGCAGCCCTTAGGCCAACCCAATCTCAACTAGGATTCTAATCCTACTCAGTTCACAAATCGAAACTTTCCATAACTGCTTAGGACTCTTCTATACGCGGATAGAAACAATCTTAAGACTTCCAAACACCTTAGGAACGTATTCTGCATTCCTAAAACAACTCAAATTTGTGACCCACACGAAATCCTATCATAACCAACTCAAATCTTTCTATATTTTAGTCAAACCCGACTCAGCCGTAGCCTGAGTCCATAACCTAGTCGGTTGGACCTTTCCGACCAATTCTTTACATCCACATCTCTTCATCACGTCTCGGAACCATGTAGCCACGTCCATGCACTCTTTGCATACGTGCAAACATCTTCCAATGTCGTCCACGATACCTTCATATGCATTGTTCTTGATTCATACATGTTGCACGACCTTCCGATCAGCTCAACCACAATTCCTCCCGAACTTGATTTTTGAACCTCATCTCCCTAATACTAGTTCAATGGATCCCGTCACTAGCCATGTCTTGAACTCAAGCAACACCTGCACATGAATAAACAACCAATCCGTACGAGCCCAAGTCCACGACTTGACTCACGTCAGCTCCAATACACAACACCTTACGTGAGCACCTCACATAAGCATGTTGTAAAACCACGGTAAAACGATATCAGCCATATCAATCAAAACACACAAAAAACTTAGCAAATGAATACTAAGTAATCTTTCCAATAATGTAAAGCAAGTTCGAAACATTTCACAGTCAAAGCAAGAACATTGCGATCAAGCTCCGAACCTTGTCAAAGCTAACCGGAGCTTGAGCTGGAGCTTACCAAAGCTAGTACAACCTAGCGCCGGAGCTTGCCAAAGCTAGTCAGAACTAGTCAACCCAAAAGTTGGAGCTAGAAAAACATGTCGGAGCTAACCAACAGAAGTCGGACCTAACAAAACATATCGGAGCTTAACAACGACATGCCAGAGCTATCAAAGACATGTCGGAGCTAAAGACAAAGCTCACCGGAGCTACCCAAAAACATGTCGGACCTAGACAAAGAAAGTCGGATCTATTGTCGGACCTTGCAGAAGCACAGAGATAGAGTCGAACCTTGCTAAAAAGATGTTATGGTAGCATTCAAAACTTTTATCGTTAAAGCCAATGTATTCAGCATGCATAGGTCTCACAATCTCCCCCTTGATGAATGCATTGGCAACATCATTTAAAATTCAAACATTGGCTTATTCACATTAAAAGTTTTGAAAACAATTTCTCCCCCTTTGTAAAACAAAAATAAAATGAGAAGAAAAACAAATTCTCCCCTTGAGAAGAATTGTGCCAAAACAATTGAGACTATGTGATGTGTAATCAATTTCTCCCTCCTTGCATACTTATCTTTTTTAAAAAAAAATCACATATTGTCATATTGTCTCTCCCCCTTTGACAATATATTCAGCAAGGTACAAAAGAGAAATTTTAATTGTTATGAGCATATTATAACATATACATAAAACAAAGCTCATCCAATTCATACTATCAAGTAACTTACACTATCACAACAATGAGATACATAAAGTAGTGTGAGCCATGCTAGAGATCAAATGTAATTTCCAATTTAGCAAGTCATAATCTCACAAACTTAACTATTTCGAAACCTGAAAGCATGACACTTGTTGCTGCATTTTATTATTTTTCAAAGCACAAATTTAGATCATATGATATTTGCAAGAGATTATATGTGCATCTGTCTTATTCTAACCAACCAAGCCAAGCCTGTCTTTTGAATATCAGAAGCTTAAGGAACATGGTTTTTGTCATACACAACTTCTTCCAAGTTCATATCTAAGTGCAATGATAAGCCATCTCAAAAGAAGAAGTGCGATGCATGCATATTCTCTTGATCTTTTCTCATTTTTATTTGATCATAAAAGCTCAACATGCGAATAGTTGATTAATTAATTTTTCATTATTAAAAGCACTTGTGAGCATGCAACAAGTTCAAAACAGCAAGAAAGTTTCATCATGACCAGATTTAGCATAAGTAATTATTCCAATTATTAGTCATGGCAAAAACTACAAAATGTATAACATGAGTAATGTAGTAAGAACTTTTGGCATGTAAAAGGAATCACAAAGTCATATATGTATGAAATACTATGCTCATATTATTTTAATTTCAGATTCACACATAGACTTCTAAAATTTGAAAACTCCCCCTCAATTTAAGCCATGAGGATGCATAGCCCCTATATTAATACGAATGTAACAAAAACACGTGAAATCCAAAGGATTTGTAAAAATGTCAGCCAATTGTTGTTCGGTATCTACATGGTGAAGCACAATATTTCCTTTTTCAACATTATCACGGAGAAAGTGATACCTAACGTCAATGTGCTTAGTTCTAGAATGTTGCACGGGGTTTTTAGCAATGCAAATGGCACTAGTGTTATCACCAAATAGTGGAACACTATGTAGATCGACCCCATAGTCCTTAAGTGTTTGAACAATCCAAAGAATTTGTGAGCAAGCACTAGCAGCAGCTACATATTCAGATTCACCTATGAATTGTGCAACTAAGTTTTGTTTTCTAGAGGACCAAGCAACAAGTGAATTACCAAGAAAATGACAAGCACCAGAAGTACTTTCCCTATCCATCCTACAACCCCCAAAATCAGCATCCGAAAAATCTTCCAAAGTAATGGTTGAGGAAGAAGGAAGAAAAATGCCAAATTCTTGAGTTCCATGTAAGTACCTTAGAATCCTTTTGACGACTTGATGATGTGAAGCACGTGGGGAGGCTTGAAACCGTGCACAAAGACATACGCTGAATTGTATGTCCGGTCTTGATGCCGTGAGGTACAAAAGTGATCCGATCATGCTTCTATATTCTTTTTGATCCACGGGTTCACCATCTTCATCAAGTTCAAGTGTTGTTGCTGTTCCCATTGGTGTCCCAAGAGGCTTGCTTTTGTCCATATTGAAGCGCCTTAGGAGGTCTTTGGTATACTTCGTTTGATGCACAAAGGTACCCTCCTTGGTTTGCTTGACTTGCAGCCCCAAAAAGTAAGTGAGTTCACCCATCATACTCATTTCAATTTCGAAACTCATCATTGCTGAAAACTTGGACACAAGATCATGAGAAGCACAACCAAAGATAATATCATCCACATACACTTGAACAAATAATGAGTCATTGCCATGCTTAAGCACAAAAAGAGTTTTATCAACCTTGCCCATGGTAAACCCTTTTTCAAGTAAGAATATTTTTAACCTATCATACCATGCTCTAGGGGCTTGTTTGAGACCGTATGAGGCTTTGGACAGTTTGTAAACATGATTAGGAAAATCTGGATTTTCAACCCGGTGGTTGTTTGACATAAACCTCCTCATCTATGTAGCCATTAAGAAAAGCACTTTTAACATCCATTTGAAATAGCTTAAAACCTTTAGATGCTGCAAAAGCTAACAAAATTCTTATGGCTTCTAATCTAGCGACAGGAGCAAAATTTTCATCAAAATCTAGACCTTCAACTTGAGTGAAACCTTGAGCAACCAACCTAGCTTTATTCCTAACCACAACCCCATCCTCACTTTGTTTATTTTTAAACACCCATTTAGTTCCAATTAAAGTGTTACCTTGAGGTGGAGTTGCAAGTTTCCAAACTTTATTTCTTTCAAAATTTTCTAACTCTTCTTGCATGGTAATAATCCAAGATTCATTAGTGAGTGCGTCTGATATATCTTTGGGTTCAAAAGAAGCAACAAAAGCAGAATGAGCATGAGAGTTTAGATTGCAAAACTTGGACCGTGTGACTTGTTCGTGCAAGCTTCCAATAATTTGTTATGGATGATGACATTTGAAAACCTGGAGGGGAGTTTACACTTCACAAGCTTCTTCTTCTTCTTCTTCATGTTCATCACCAATCGATGAGCTTGTGACTTGAGGAGGATCTGGACCAGCAATGGTGGTCGTCGGTGCTGCCTGTGAATCAAAATCAGGAGTTGGAACAATGTCATTAGCTGCTGAATTTTCGAGCAGCGGCTCCACCTCTTCCTTATCTTCAACGAAAATGTTCTCCCCCTGCGGATATGGATCTGGACCGGTCATGTGGCGTGAGCAACCTGAATCCACAATCCAAATGTTCTCCTTCCTCAAACGTGTAACGTACATAGAAGCACAATACGTCGATGACTCAATACTGGGGTTAGTCAAAAGGCATTTAGGCATCCAGTACTGAGTCACACGACGTCCAGCAGGAATAATACGCGAAAGATGAGATAAAACAGCAGGTTTATGAGTCAAAGCTTAAGGATTTTGTACCCAACTACTGTCCTACGAGATGTTACATGTGTAGCACGAAACATAGTAGGTTTGGGAGCAAACATTGCATGTAAGTTATGAGATCTAGCATTCATTCTTTCTTTTCTTCTATTGTTTAGCTAGTCTATAACAAAAATCTATGACATGACCATCTCTACCACAGTAGGTACAATGAAATTTAACTTTGTGTTCATGTCTAGATGAGCAAACAACATTTTTATTTGACACCGAATGAGACAACACTCCTGCAGATTTGAAAACCACTTCTTTTTGTTTAAGAACTGTTTGAATCAAACCACTTCCTAATGTTCTTACAATTTTAGGTGGATGTGCCCTAGCATGAGCATGAGAATCAAAACCTAAACCAGTTTTATCATTGCAAGACTTGGAAGAATTTAGCAGCAAGTTTAGGTTCTTATTCCCATTACAAAGTCAATCTAATGTCCTATGCATGTCATCAAGTTTATTGGACAGATCAAGGCAATTTTCAAATGAAGTTATTCCTTTTAATTTGCAATCGGAACAACATTTAACTTCATGAGAATGTAAAGCATTGTTCAATATAGAAATTTCATTCATAGCATCTTGTAGTTTCTTATCAAGATCATCACAAGTAGAACAATGCAAATCAATTGTAGAAAAGCTAGCATCTTTCAAGTTTTTATCATTAAGTGCAGCTAGCCCTTTGTTCTTTTCAATTTCTAACTCAAGTTTATCAAGTGTGGAGGTGTGCGCACTTCTTAATGAGGACAATTGTTCATATATTAATTCACATGAGGAACAAGAATCATCACTAGGAATCAAAGATTTCAAACGATTAATTTCAGATTCTAGTGACTCAATTTTAACAGCATTGTCCTTAAGTTTTTTGTCCTTTTTCTTAACTATAACAATGGCACGAGAAATAACATCACACATTTCTTCGCAAGTAGGACATACATCTTCATTGTCGCTGTTGTGTTCAGCCTCCTCCATACTTGATCTTGACTTGCCCGCTATGAAGCATCAGTTTGCCAAATTATCTTCATCTTCGTCACTTCCAATATCCACATCGCTTGAGCCAAGTTCTTGAAGTGCGGAGATAAAACTGCTCACCAATTGATGTCCTGTTGTAAGGATCGAATGACCAAGAGGGGGGTGAATTGGGCTTCTTTTCAAAAATCAAAGCAATAAAACATAGTTACTAAAAGTCCAATTCCCTACGCAAACAACCTATGCATTCAAGTAAATAGCAACTTCGCGGTATATAAAATGCATAAGTGTAGGGTGAGAGGAAGAGAATGCAAACTCCCGAGGAGACACGAAGATTTATCCCGTGGTTCGGAAAGATCGTCAAGATCTTCCTACATCCACGTTGTGGCACCCACCAAAGAGTATAGCCACACCCAAGTCACCGAGACTAGGGATCTTCACTATTCTTCTCCGTTTGCCAACCTCGACAAGGTGGAGCTCAAGCCTTGTACAACTTGAATCCTCCGGGCTTCCACAATCATCTTGGCAAGCTCCGGAAGTCTCTCTCAATTACAAACACCAAGGGACACTCCCTTCCAGCTCTCACTACACTAGAGATTCCACTCACCAAGAATGGAAGCACACAAGCTCTATCTCTAGCTAGTTCTAGCCTATCTCTTAGTGCGTAGGTGGTGTAGATGATGTAGAAGTGATCGCTCAATGTCTTGAATGCTTGAGAATGTGTAGAGAATGTCTGGTAGTCAAGACTTGTCCAATAGACTGGTTGAAGGGGTATAAATAGCCAGCCTCCACAAAATAGCCGTTGGAAAAGTAGGCTGACATCACTGTTCTGTGAACACCGGATGATCTGATGCTCTCCCTTCAGTTATCATCGGTCAAGTTCACTTTAGCTGATGTCACTGTGTCAGATATGACCGTTGTTAGACCGATGTTACACTTGTCTTCTCATCGGATGATCCGGTGGCACTTCCTACAGAATTGGTTAAGACTTGATGCTTACTGGAGTGATTGAACGATGTGTTCAAAGGTTGTACATCGGATGATACGGTGCTACACTTGGTCCAAGGATATTGCTTACTGTACTGATGGACCGATGTAACATTGCCCTTAACATCGGATGATCTGGTGAGTACTTTGTTCTGAGGTCTTCTTCTTCTGCTGAATCAACTCGACCGATGTGTTGTTCTCTGGAAACATCGGTTGATCCGGTGAGTTGATTTTGTTTGCTTCGAGTTGGTCTAAGTGATTCTTTTGTATTTTGCTCGATTGACCTCTTAGACATTTGTTGGAAATATACTTCTGATGATTTTCAAGCATTGAGTGTTGTCAATTATGGTTGAATGACTTTGACATATGAGATTTTACTTCTAGTCTTCATAACATTGATTGATCTCATAAAATGATTGTTTAGGAGTCTCCAATGATCAGCAGTTGATGTTCATATTCATATAGATCTCATTTGATTGAGTGATATGGGAGACCTTGCATCCACAAAATTCATTAGTAAAATCCAAAGGTTGTCATTAATCACCGAAACCGTACCTCATGGGGGCCTAGATGCTTTCAATCTCCCCCTTTTTGGTGATTGATGACAAAACACCAAGAGAGACATAATACTAATGAATTTTATAATAGGATACTCAAGAAGATATGCAATGAGTACAAGGTTATCACACTTAAAATTTGAAGGCTCAAAACTGATCAATAACTTGAAAGCTCAATCGATGAATAACTCAAGAGAATAAGTGGTCATAAGATATAGATAGACACCAATAAGCTCAATCGATCAATAACTTAAGAGTACTCAATGAATAACAAAGGAGTAGCAAAAACACCAAATTACAAAAGATATAGATAGAGACTCCCCCTACAGCTAGGACTCCCCCTGAGACTGAGCTATCCTCCCCCTGACTCTTCTCTAACTCTTCTCCCTCTTTGGCATCAAGACACCAAAAAGGAATCCGAGTGCCTAAGAACCATGAGTGCTCGGAGCGATGACGAACTGGTCACCGTCGGGGGTGCTGTCGTCGGAGTTGCTGCCTGCTGCTGCGACTGAGGCTGGAGTAGAAGTAGAGGGAGCTGTAGCAGCCGTAGGAGCCGCTTTCGGTGCCTGCTGAGCTGGCAAAGGGGCACTGACAATGGATGCCGGCGTCTACTGGAACAACGTCGTAGCCAGCAGCGGAGAGTGGATCGGTGCGCCTGGAGCAAGCAGTGGAGACCTGTTGATCGTCGGGATCGGCGTGGTCGGCACTGGAGCTGCAGCTGGAGCAAGGACAGGCGGGGGTGGAGCAAAGCTTGGCAGCTGCGACGGCAGGGCAATCCCGATCTTGGTGTAGAGGTTGGTGATCAACCCTAGGATGCCCATCATCGCCTGCTGCGTCTACTGCCGCTGGTCGAGTGAGCGCTGGTGCATCTAATCTATCAGCCCAGTAAGCCTGTCTGTGTCCTCTCGCCTCTCACGGGCGATTTGGCGTTGCATCTCCTGCTGCTGCTGCTGGAGCTCCAAAAGACGTGTTGCCTGCTCAGCTCGGGCCTGCTCAGCTGCAAGCCGGTCCAGGCGCTGCTGCTCAACCATCTGCTGTAGGAGTGAAGTAAGCTCGGACGGCTGAGAGACCTGTGCCTCTGAGATGGGAGGTGGAGTATGGGGTAGCACAGTCGAGCCTCCAGCCTCCGCGTCGTGCTGCCTGGGTGAGGGAGGAGGTTGGAAGTACTCCTCAACGCTATCATCCGTGTCGCTCTCAGACCATATATGCTGAAGGTCCTCACCCTGAGCCTCTGCCTGTGGTAGCCTCTCATCTTCCTTCTCCAGATCTGACCAATCCTCCTCGGATAGCCGAGCACGGACCTAACGCTCGACTGGACGGCCAAGGCGGCGGTCTCTAGGAGCTGGAGCACGGTAGTGGCTGAACCGTGTGACACTCTCGTCAGTGAGATTGTCACGCACGGCGGACCCCTCAGGAGCAACCATGTAGAGCAGGTAGCTGATCCAGTGTCCAAACACAAGCTACCTCATCATGCCAACTTCATCAGTGATCACGTCCTCCATCTCACATATGAGGATGTCCACAGTATCGAACTCCATCCCGTTCATGATGTAGAATAGGAGGGTCTACTACAGGCTGGTGAACCCCTCTAGGTATCCGTACCTCGGCAAAAGTGTGCGGCGCAAGGCAAGGTGCACTGTGCGCGTAGCTGGAGTCAGCAATGTCGGTACCCTCGACTGGTCTGGAGAGAAAGACGGTGCAAACAGAGAGCGTATCTCCTCTAGTGAGCAGCCTCCTCGGCGGGTCTGCCTGTCCATACACTCTCTCGTGCAGGCAAGTGTCGTGGGGATCCACTCCTAGCAGTTGTGCCAAATTTTGTCTGTCAAGTGATGGTGCTGGCCCATGAACATGAAGTCTATAGATCTGCGGCCCTCAGAGACGTAGAGGGTAGCGTAGAATACGCGGACCCAGTCCTCCACGTAGGCACTCCTCTCGTAGGACATCAGCTCCACCAGCCCTCTATACCTCTCAAAGTAGGGGTGTATCTCTGTCTCGGCTACCAGGGCAAGCTGATCCCAATCCAGAAAGTTGTGCTGGAAGAGCTTATGGCCTCGGCGTCTATAGGTCTCGTATAGCGACACCTGTGTCAAGGTCCAGAAGCGGCTGTCCACAAGTGCCTCTCTAGGCTGCGGGAACCACTCCTCAAGCAAAACGCTCCATTTGAGTCTTCTGAGCTGCTTGGCCTTCATCTTCCTGTAATCTGTCAGTCGGACACCTTCACCAACACGGACGTTGGTGTCCATCTCGTAGACAGTTCTCTGGGCCGCCCTGTCCTCTCGAAGATCGACAGCGGATGGTCTCGAACGTGGTACTGCCGCGGGATGACCCCCACGGGTCCTGGCTGAGCGCCGGCAAACAAGCAGCACTTCTGTCTCTTCTTCTTCCTTGGACTCATCTAGCACGGGAGGCTGCCTCGGACGAGCCTCGCGGATCCTCAATGATCCTCCTCGGCCACACTCTCGCTCCTCGCGGCGCGAGCGGCCATCAAAGCCTTCTTTTCCTCCTTCGACAGCTTGTGCTTCTTTGTAGCCGGCTCCGCAATGGCCTTGCCCTTTCCCTTCTTGTCACGATCCATTGCGATGAGGCAAGTGACAATGCGCGTGAATGAAGTCGACGATGTCAAGCGCACGGAACGGCAACACGAAGATCGTCGCGGCCGAAAACCCTAACGGCGTAGTGGCAGCCGTAGAGCGAGGCACCACGGCAACGCAGAGGGCGGTGGTGCGGCTGTGCTTGGGGCGGCGCCGGTGGTGCGGCTGTACTTGGGGCGGCGGCGGTGGTGCACGGGAGGCGGCGGTCAGCGGCGCTTGGGTGGAGCGGCTGCGGCAGTGGAGGAGAGCAGTGGTGGCGGCGCTGGAGGAAGCGGCGGCGGCGGCGCTGCTGCGGTGGTGCGGCGGCGGCCGGAGGGCGGCGGCGGCGGCCGGAGGCGGCGGTGGGTGGAGGACGGCAGTGGCGGCAGGGCGAGAGAGCGGCGGCGGCGGAAGGGCGAGCGAGCGTTGGGGTCGGGGAGAGAGAAAGGAGGGAGGCGAAGGGGCGTTTAAAAAGTGGGTCCCAAACACTAGCTTAAAATTTAACACCGGATGGACCGATGTTAAACGATAGGAGCATCAGTCGAATGGCACAGTAAGGGTATTCAAAAAGGTACCGTTGACACCGGATGGTCCGATGTGGAAGGGAATAGTATCGGTGGATTTCAGCACAGTTCCAGAAATGTGAACATCGGATGCACCGATGTTTTTCAGAATGAACTCGTCAGTTGATTTGTCACACTAACTGAACTGGCTCTTTGTATTTGAACACCAACTGATCCGATGATGGTCTGGCCTAAGCATCGGATAATCCGATGACTACATAACAGCAACAACCCATTTATGTCCTTTGACCAAACAAACAAACAATGAGAAGCACATGTCTCAGGACTTTTTGGGCAACCCCTTACCCCTCAAAAATACTAATTGCCAATAACTTGGCTAAGCCTTAAAGCAAATAGAACACGAGAAAATAGGGAGGAAATTATCCAAATAAAATGTAAGGCCCATGCTTTGTGAGCTAGAGGATGAAGACTTCTATCTCTTTAAAGCATGTTCCATTAGGCATTAACGCACCTAACATTTTGTTCTTTCCACCTCATATGAGTTGAGATATTGCATTTCAAACAAGTCTCTTTCTCATGAGGTGGGTTCCCCTTTGTGACAATCTACCATATGCAATGGCAAACAATTTATAATGCAAGAAATTTGAATGTGAGTACAAGTCTATATGGCAGGCATCATGCAAGGCATAAAATAAATCTATCTTGCCAAATTTGAACCTTTCAAAGGCTTCTTCAGGGAAAGCCACTCTCCAAGCCTTGGGGAAACCCAAAAGAACCTCCATACCAAGCTAACCCTTGCTCACCCCTATCCTTTGAAAGTTAGACAAGACCTATATGAGATGCATTCTTACATGATCATGGCAACTTACATGACGTTCGATGCATCTAGCACATTTAACTCACTTCTTAGCCTAGAAAAAGATTTTCTCATCAAGTGGTTTAGTGAAGATATCCGCCAATTGTTCTTCGAACCTAACACCTCGCAAAGAGATGTCTCCCTTAGCTTCATGGTCCCTCAAGAAATGATGGGGAATATCAATGTGCTTAGTGCGGGAGTGTTGAACGGGGTTTTTAGCTATCTTAACCGCACTTTCATTGTCACAAAGGAGAGGCACACAACCAAGTTTAATACCAAAGTCCAAAAGGGTTTGCTTCATATAAAGAATTTGGGCACAACATGCACCGGCCGCGATATATTCCACTTCCGCCGTGGACAAGGCGACAGAATTTTGCTTCTTGCTAGACCAAGATACTAGGGAACGCCCAAGCAAGTAGCACCCACTGGAGGTACTCTTGCGATCCACGCGGCATCCGGCAAAGTCCGAATCCGAGTATCCCAAGAGATGGAATTTTGCACCTTTAGGGTACCACAAGCCCACACTAGGGGTATGCTTAAGATACCTAAGTATCCTAAATACCGCCTTCTGATGCGATTCTTTAGGTGCCGCATGAAAGCGAGCACACAAGCATACACTAAACATGATATCGGGCCTAGATGCAGTAAGATAAAGCAATGAACCAATCATAGAACGGTAGTTAGATTTATCAATAGGTTTACTGTCCTTATCTGCGTCGAGATGACAATTTGTTGCCATTGGAGTGCTTCTTGAGCTACAATCTCCCATCTCAAATTTCTTCAAGAGGTCCTTGGTGTACTTTTCTTGATAGACGAAGGTCCCCTCTTGAAGTTGCTTGATTTGAAATCTAAGGAAGAAGTTGAGCTCTCCAATCATTGACATCTTGAATTCCCTAGACATCATTTTGCCAAACTCATGGCTAAGAGCTTCGTTAGTTGAACCAAAAATAATATCATCAACATAAATTTGACAAATAAATAATTCTCCGTTGATGTCTTTGGTGAAGAGTGTAGTGTCCACCCTCCCAATCTTGAATCCTTGCATGATCAAGAAATCCCGTAGTCATTCATACCATGCCCTAGGTGCTTGCTTGAGCCCGTAGAGCGCCTTGTGCAACCTATACACATGATTAGGATTCCTCGGATCTTCAAACCCGGGAGGTTGTTTAATATAAACAAGCTCGTTAATGTAACCATTAAGAAAGGCACTTTTCATATCCATTTGATAAAGTCTAATATTATGATGTGATTCAAAGGCAAGAAGTATACGGATGGCTTCTAGTCGGGCGACCGGGGCAAATGTCTCCCCAAAGTCTAGTCCTTCAACTTGCGAGAACCCCCTTGGCCACAAGTCTTGCCTTGTTGCAGACCACAACGCCGTTTTTGTCTTGTTTGTTGCGGTACATCCACTTTGTTCCGATGACGTTCTTGTCCTTGGGTCGCTCCTCCAACACCCAAACTTCATTGCGGATGAAGTTGTTAAGTTCTTCTTGCATGGATATCACCCAATTTGGATCTTGGAGTGCTTCCTCAATGTGAGTGGGTTCTACACATGAAACAAACGAGTAGTGCTCACAAAATGAAGCGAAATGGTGAGAATGTGTACTTACACCCCTTGACGGACTTTCGATAATTTGGTCCATCGGATGCGCCTTGGAGATGCGTCCATGCCTCATAAGTGGTTGTGAAGCACTTGGCGATGGTGATGCGTGTTGCTCCTCTTGTGGTTGGACTTGATCATGGACTTCTTCTTCTTCTTCTTGATGTTGTGTGGCTTGTGAGTCTTGAGTTGGCAATGGATCATCCTTCTCTTCTTCGTCAACTTGAGGCGCCATAGATGTGTTGACGTTGGAACTTGAAGCTCCCCCTTGATCATGGCTCTCCTCAACTTTAGGCTTGATGTCTCCAATGGTCATGTTCTTCATGGCTTCTCGTAGAGGCTCATCATCTATTTCATCATGACCAAAACTCTCCTCTTGGGAGCCATTAGATTCATCAAACTCAACGTCACAACTTTCCTCAACTAAACCGGAGGTTTGGTTGAATACTCGATATGCTTTTGAGTTTGATGCATAACCAAGAAATATACCAACGTCACATATTCTTTCAAACTTACTGAGCCTTTTCTTGGGGTGGATGTAGCACTTGCACCCAAAGACTCGAAAGTAGGAGATGTTGGGCTTTCTCCCAATGAGAAGTTCGTACGGGGTCTTTTGAAGTAGTCGATGTAGGTAGACCCTATTTGCGGCATGGCACGCCGTGTTGATTGCTTCGGCCCAAAACTTCTTGGATGTGCCATAGTCATCAAGCATTGCTCGCGCAAGAGTGATGAGAGTCTTGTTCTTCCTTTCAACAACACCATTTTGTTTAGGAGTGTATGTGGCCAAAAACTCATGCTTCACGCCTTCACGGTCACACCACTCCCCAATGTTGTAGTTCTTGAATTCGGTGCCGTTGTCACTCCGGACCTTGATGATGGGAAGTTGAAATTCCCTTTGAGCGCGGTTAGCGAAGGTCTTGAACACTTCCGGAGTTTCACTCTTGTCACCTAGAAACAACGTCCAAGCATAGCAAGAGTAGTCATCAACTATAACAAGGCAATAGAGGTTACCGCCAATACTTTTATATGTGGACAGTCCGAAGAGGTCCATGTGGAGTAGTTCAAGTGGCTTGGAGGTTGACACCATTGTCTTCATCGGGTGGTGTGAAGCAACTTGCTTCCCGGCTTGACAAGCGCTACAAAGCTTGTTCTTCTCAAATGTAACATCCTTCACGCCGGTCACCATCCCAAGCTTGAATGACTTCTTGAGTTTGCTCATCCCTATGTGCGCTATGCGTCGGTGCCATAGCCAACCCAAACTTGTCTTAGTGAAAAGGAAAGTGGTCAAGCTAGCATTCTTGTTGGAGAAATCTACTAGGTAGAGATGTCCATGCCGAAATCCTTTAAGGACTAGTTCTAGTCTTGTTTCACTACTCACAACAACATCATCTTTGCTAAAGGTGCACGTTAGTCCAAGATCACATAATTGTGCAATAGAAAGTAAATTAAAACTAAGTGACTTAACGTACAATACATTGGAAATAGATAAATCATTTGAAATAGAAATTTTACCTAACCCAATTACCTTGCCCATAGAGTTATCACCAAAGGTGACTTGTTCATGATTGCTGGGGTTTTCTATGGTGGTGAACATACCATCATTGTCGGTCATATGTTGGGTGCACCCGCTATCGAGTACCCAATGCTTTCCTCCGGCTTTGTAGTTCACCTACACACATGAATTCAATTTTTAACTTTAGGCACCCAAGCCAACTTAGGTCCTTGTATGTGTGATACAAGTGTCTTTGGGACCCAAAGTTGCTTGGGGAGCTTCCCCTTCATGCCCTTCATGTCGTTGCCAATGAATCTTGCCTTCACCTTGCCATCTACTTTACTCAAGAGATAATAACGATCATTGAAAGTAGATTTGTAATTAGTGGGCAATTTTGGAGAAGGCCGGTTAGGAAGAGGACACTCCCTTGTATGGTGACCGGTGACCTCACAATGTTGGCAATAAGAACCAACTTCCTTGATGAAGCTTGTTCTAAGCTCCGGTGAGGGCACCTTTCCTTTGTTAGACACCGGGAAGGATACAAGTCCTCTCTTGTTGAAGGCCTTTGCTTGTTGGAAGAGGATTTCCTTGTGTTTGACTTCCCCTTTTGAAAGTCCAGCCACACTAGTGCGGAGACTGTCAATTTATTCCAACAAGTCCTTCTCCCTAGCATTTTCTTTCAAAGGCAAAGACTTGTGCAAGGCATTAGTGGCATGAGAAGTAATGGATATCTTATTATTAAGAGTTTGTTTTTTTATATTTTTCAATTCTTGATCAAGCGCTTCATGAGAAAGGCTAAGTATTTGATGCTCTTGGATTAAATCATTGTGCTTTCCCAAGAGTGCTTGGTGGACTAAGTCAAGCTCATGATGATCTAGCTTAATTTGAGCCTTATCCTCCTCAATTTGCTTGACATGAGATTTGAGCGTGTCATGCTCTTTAAGTATGCTTTCATACTTGTCAAGCAAATTGAGGTTAGCACTCTCAAGCTTGGCACGAGTTTCTTCAAGAGCTTTAACCTTACTCTTTTCCCTCTTAATGATAGTATGATATTCATTTATTAATGAAGTTAAATCATCGGGGGAAAGCTCATCATCGCTAGAGTCATCACATACCTTGGTGTTACCTTTCGCCATGAGGCACATGGGTGGTGGATGAAGAGGTGAGTCATCATTGTTGGCAATGGCAAGGTCGGCCAAACTTTCTTCTTCCGCTTCACTCTCTTCATCACTTGATTCTTCGTCGGTGACCCATTCATTTGCCTCACACAAGAACACCTTTTGTGGACCATTTCTCTTCTTTGGGAAGAGTTTTGCCTTCTTGCCCTTGTCATGTTTCCTCTTCCCAAAGGATCTTGGTTTGGGTTTGGCCTCTTCTTCATCATCTTCACTATCTTCAAGCTTGTGATGCTTGCTCTTGTGGTTCTCTCTTCTTTTGTCCGGTTTTGGACAATCATAGGAGATGTGGCCTTGATCACCACAATTGTAGCAAGTCTTGTGATCATCTCTCCTTGGTAGAAACGCTTTCTTCTTCGGATCAAAGGTGTATACCTTCTTAGTAATCTTGGAGTTCAAGCGTGAGAACTTTCTCATCATCAATGCAAGCTCATCATCGTCATCTTCACTTGATGCTTGCTCTTCTTCACTTGAGCTAGGCTCAAGCACCTTCTTCTTCTTGAGACTTGTTTTCTTGGTGGAGGCCTTTAGAGCAATTGTTTTTGAAGATGATTGCTCCATCATCCCAAGTACACTCATCTCATGAGCGTGAATCTCTCCAATGAGTTCCAAAACTTCAATGTGGTCAAGAGATTCTTTTTGAATCATGGAGTTGATGATGGTGTACTTTGGCTTGGGAAGGGGCATAAGAATCTTGCGGTTGATGAGTCCTTTGCCAAGAGAAGCAATGTCAAGAGCATTAATTTCTTCAATAAGCACATTCAAGCGAGAGAACATTTCATTTACATTTTCATGAGGTAGCATTTTAAACTCATCATACTTGGCTTTAAGCATGTGATATTTTAGTTCCTTGACTCGAGAAGAACCCTCATGAATTTCTATTAAGCAAGCCCAAATTTCACAAGCCTTTTCTTTGCTAGCAATCCTAGCAAACACATCTTGACTAATACATTCATAAATTGCATTCCTAGCTTTAGCATCCCATTTAATTTGATCACCAACATAATTGTGCTCACCAAACCCCGCGAGGGTCGCTTCCCATACTTCGGGAGCAATAGCCTCTAGATAAGCGCACATGCGTGCTTTCCAATAGGCAAAGTTCTTGCCCTCGAAGATAGGAATCGAACCCCCAATCTTGGCCATTTTAGCTCTCTAGCGGTGAAGCTAGAGTGATCCAATGAGCAACCTTGCTCTGATACCAATTGTAAGGATCAAATGCCCAAGAGGGGGGGTGAATTGGGCTTCTTTTCAAAAATCAAAGCAATAAAACATAGTTACTAAAAGCCCAATTCCCTATGCAAACAACCTATGCATTCAAGTAAATGGCAACTTCGCGGTATATAAAATGCATAAGTGTAGGGTGAGAGGAAGAGAATGCAAACTCCCGAGGAGACACAAAGATTTATCCCGTGGTTCGGAAAGATCGTCAAGATCATCCTACATCCACGTTGTGGCACCCACCAAAGGGTATAGCCACACCCAAGTCACCGAGACTAGGGATCTTCACTATTCTTCTCCGTTTGCCAACCTCGACAAGGTGGAGCTCAAGCCTTGTACAACTTGAATCCTCCGGGCTTCCACAATCGTCTTGGCAAGCTCCGGAAGTCTCTCTCAATTACAAACACCAAGGGACAGCCTTATGATGTAGAAGTGATGGCTCAATGTCTTGAATGCTTGAGAATGTGTAGAGAATGTCTGGTAGTCAAGACTTGTCGAATAGACTGGTTGAAGAGGTATAAATAGCCAGCCTCCACGAAATAGCTGTTGGAAAAGTAGGCTGACATCACTGTTCTGTGAACACCGTATGATCCGATGCTCTCCCTTCAGTTATCATCGGTCAAGTTCACTTTAGCTGATGTCACTGTGTCATATATGACAGTTGTTAGACCGATGTTACACTTGTCTTCTCATCGGATGATCCGGTGGTACTTCCTCCAGAATTGGTTCAGACTTGATGCTTACTGGAGTGATTGACCGATGTGTTCAAAGGTTGTACATCGGATGATCCGGTGCTACACTTGGTCCAAGGATATTTCTTACTGTACTGATGGACCAATGTAACATTGCCCTTAACATCGGATGATCCGATGAGTACTTTGTTCTGAGGTCTTCTTCTTCTGCTGAATCAACTCGACCGATGTGTTGTTCTCTGGAAACATTGATTGATCCGGTGAGTTGATTTTGTTTGCTTCGAGTTGTTCTAAGTGATTCTTTTGTATTTTGCTCGATTGACCTCTTAGACATTTGTTGGAAATATACTTCTGATGATTTTCAAGCATTGAGTGTTGTCAATTATGGTTGAATGACTTTGACATATGAGCTTTTACTTCTAGTCTTCATAACATTGATTGATCTCATAAAATTATTGTTTAGGAGTCTCCAATGATCAGCAGTTGATGTTCATATTCATATAGATCTCATTTGATTGAGTGATATGGGAGACCTTGCATCCACAAATTCATTAGTAAAATCCAAAGGTTGTCATTAATCACCGAAACCGTACCTCATGGGGGCCTAGATGCTTTCACTTGTAAAACCCTTCTTTTTCTTCTTATCGTTTGCAGAGGAGTGCTTTCTCCTTGTTTGCTTTTCATCCCGAGAAGTAGGACCTGAAAGGTTAGGGCAATCTGAACGAAAAAGTCTGGTCTTAGCACATTTAAAACATCGTTGAGGTCCGGAGCTTCCTCTCCTTTTAGTTCTCACATTTTGCAATGCTTTTGAGAACCTAGTAGAGAGAAGTACTAGCTCCTCCTCTGGAAACTCCTCAATCTGTTCAAGGGTTAGAGAGGACAACAAAGCAAGTGTACCACAAGATGAAGATTGACCGGAGCTAGGCATGTCACGTTGAGAAACAAAAGCAATAGACTTGTTGGGGTTCTTACGTGATATTATGTCAATTTCATTAGTTTTCAACTTGGAATATAGCACATCTAAAGTAAGTGTACTCATGACAATAGATTCACGAATAGATGTGACTTTCATCTCCCAAATTGACATATCTAATGCACTTAACAATTGCCTAGCATTTTCAGCATCTGAAAAATTAACATTGACACTACGCAAGTTGCTGAGAATTTTATTAAAGCGAGCAAAAAGGTCATCAATAGACTCACCGGGTTGCATCTCGAAGCGCATGTATTCTTGCTTGAACATGTCTTGCCTTACATCCTTGATCGTGTTGGATCCTTCGTGGTAGTCACAAAGTGCTTTCCACACATCGTATGCAGATCGGAAGTGTGCAACACGGTCGAAGTCGTTTTGAGTTAATCCTTGTATGATCAAGTTCCGAGCCTTGTTGTTGTTGTCGACATGTCTTAGATTTGTAGCTGTAACTTGATCATTTGATGACACTTCGTAAGGCTTGTATACCTTCTCCCATATTGCGAAGCCTTGAGCCTGGATGAAGGCTTCCATACGTGCCTTCCAAACCTGAAAATCAATAACACTAAACACACAAGGTTTGGTGGAGTATTTCTCCATGATGATTAGTCAAAAACACATGCAAATTACAAAGATTAGTGCACCGTGGCTCTGATACCAATTGTAGGATCGAAGAGCACGTGAAAAGCTACCAGAGGAGGGTGAATGGTAGATTTAAAAAATCTTACGCAGCGGAAACAATTAAATCCCAAACCCCTTCGGCAGAAAAATGATTTGTTAAAGAAATCATGTGTGAGACTAATATAGACGTGTTTCACCGTGCCGAAAGTGATAGATATCAGAGAGAATCAAGTCACAAAGAATACACAACAAGAATCACTCAAATCCGTCGAGATAAACTCAAGTTACGATTGAAAGATCGAACAAAGGTCAATCTGTTCTACCGAGCAAAAATCAGTTCTGGAACGCTGCAAAAAAACTCGTGTAGATCAGAAACCACAAATACAATGACTGTGAAATTTTTACAGATGATAGATAATCAAGTTGTGAAGACAACCCAAAAAGAATCAAGTCAATTGGATCTGTAAAACTAGAGTTATGATAAAACCACCGAAGAAAGATAGTGCAGTGCAGAAACTCGACGAGAAAAACTTGTATGGAACAAGTCGGACGAACAAGGCACAAAAGTTCCTTTAAACTACGAATTTTATTCAATATAACACAAGAGGAACAGCCCCAAAGTCATCTACCATGAGCTCTGGCCGCCCTTGCTTATATAAGCAGCCGTTAGGCCAACCCAATCTCAACTAGGACTCTAATCCTACTCAGTTCACTAATCGAAACTTTCCATAACTGCTTATGACTCTTCTATACGCAGATAGAAGCAATCTTAAGACTTCAAAAAACCTTAAGAACGTATCCCACATTCCTAAAACAACTAAAATTTTTGACCCACATGAAATCCTATCATAACCAACTCAAATATTTCCATATTTGAGTCAAACCCGACTCAGCCGCAGCCTGAGTCCATAACCTAGTCGGTTGGACCTTTCCGACCAATTCTTTACGTTCACATCTCTTAATCACGTCTCGGAACCATGTAGCCACGTCCATGCACTCTTTGCATACGTGCAAACATCTTCCAATGACGTCCACGATACCTTCATATGCATTATTCTTGATTCATACATGTTGTGCGACCTCCCGATCAGCTCAACCACAATTCCTCCCAAACTTTGTTGTTTAACCTCATCTTCTCCCAAAGACTAGTTCAATGGATCCCGTCACCAGCCATGTCTTGAACTCAAGCAACACCTACACATGAATAAACAACCAATCCGTATGAGCCCAAGTCCGCGACTTGACTCACGTCAGCTCCAATACACAACACCTTACGTGAGCACCTCACATAAGCATGTTGTAAAACCACAGTAAAACGATATCAGCCATATCAAACAAAACGCACAAAAAACTTAGCAAATTAATACTAAGCAATCTTTCCAACAATGTAAAGCAAGTTTGAAACATTTCACAGTAAAAGCAGGAACATTGCGATCAAGCTCTGAACCTTGCCAAAGCTAACTGGAGCTTGAGCCGGAGCTTACCAAAGCTAGTACAACCTAGCGCCACAGCTTGCCAAAGCTAGTCGGAACTAGTCAACACAAAAGCCGGAGCAAGAAAAACAAGTCAGAGCTAACCAACATAAGTTGGACCTAACAAAACATATCGGAGCTTAATAACGACATGCCGGAGCTATCAAAGACATGTTGGAGCTAAAGACAAAGCTCACCGGAGCAACCCAGAAACATGTTGGACCTAGACAAAGAAAGTCGGACCTATTGTCGGACCTTGCAGAAGCTTGGAGCTAGAGTCGAACCTTGCTAAAAAGATGTTATGGCAGCATTCAAAACTTTTATTGTCAAAGCCAATGTATTCAGCGCACAAAGGTCTCAAAAAGTAATGGCCAAGTTGAGAGAGCTAATGCAGAAATCTTAAAAGGACTCAAGACGCGCACTTATGAGCGCCAGAAGAAACATGGAGCCAATTGGATCGAGGAGCTTTCATCTACACTATGGGCAAGCAGGACTACACCTAACCGATCTACTGGAGAGACACCCTTCTTCCTGGTGTACGGAGCTAAAGCGGTCCTTCCTCCGGAGATCACCATGGGGTCACTCCAGGTCCGGACCTTTGACGAAGCCACGCAGGACCAGCTCCGGTGTGGAGCCCTTGACCTCCTCGACGAGGGAAGGTGCCAAGTAGCGGTTCAGAATGCACGTTATCGCCAGGTGCTCTGGCACTATCATCAAAGACATGTGCATAACTAATAACTCAAGGAAGGCGACCTGGTGCTAGGGAGAATACTAACTCGTGAAGGGATGAACAAACTTTCACCCAGCTGGGAAGGTCCCTTCCGAGTGATCAAAGTACCCCGTCCGAAATGTGTTCGCTTGGTAACTGAGGAAGGGACCCCACTTCCTAATCCTTGGAACATCGAGCACCTCCGTAAGTTTTACGCTTAGTATAACGGAGGTGAGTCTGTAATTATATGCAATGTAAATTATAGAGTCTATAAACAGAGTTGGGTAGGTCCTCCGGGAGAACATCCGGACCCCTCCGGGAGGGTCTGAGAAGTTCAAGCAACACTTGACACAGTCGCAGCACTAAAAGTATAGCTACTTTCCCTGGGTTAGTACAACATGTATAGCATGCTTAGCTTGGTTCCGTACGCTAAGTGTGTCCTTGTCTCCCATGTAATCCGGACCTATAATGAAATGCATTGTTGTATAAAAGCAGACTCCATGTGCATTAATTTTGTGCAGGCTCATTCCCTTTTATTTATCCTTCTCCTTCTTGTCTATAATGAGTTGTGCAATTCTTTTTGAGTTTTGAAATTGTGTATATCTACCAGGGGGCAAACAAGATAAAGGATAATGTATTGAAGACAAGGAAAAAATGAAATTCATTTCAAAAAGATTGGATTTCATTCATTCAAGGATATTACAAAATTTGAGAGTTACAAGCGGGAGCAAAAGAGAAAAGTCCTACATTCTGCGGAAGTATGAGGAAACTTTCTGGGCAACCTCTTGAACGTTGGCCTTGGCGGCGTCCTCCCCTTCAGCAACAGGTCATTCGAGCACCGGATCCAGAGAGAATTGGGGGTCTCGGCTCTTGTAACACGTCAGCATATATCCTTCTACGTTCTTGGCTAGAGATTTCCCCTCCGTCTCCAGCTGGTCCACGACGACGTCACCCATTGCGTCAAGTTTGCTGCCGGCAGAGCTGAGTGCCACCAACGCTTGGCCCAGCTCCGGCTCTGGATTATCTAGATGTACTGGATTGAAGCTCAGCAGCATCAAAGCATCATTGGATCACCCCAAGAAGTCGCACACTTGCTGGGACTATGTCTCCCTCAAACTCCGCAGCTCCTCTAGTGACCTCCTGGCAGCCACAAGTTTTGATCCTTCCCGGGTAAGGCGCTCAACCTCTTTGGCATGCTGCTGAATGCTTTCAGCAACTTGCTTCTCGCGTTTGGTGAGCTCTAACTCCCGGGGGTGGATGCGGTTCCGCCGGTTGGCCAGGTCTTTCTCCCTGCCCCGCACTTTCTCCTCTCTGGTGGAGACTTCGACTTCTCTTTTGTTGAGGTCTTGTCCCCTCTGCCAGAGCTTATCGTCCTCTTCCTTGCACCGCAGATCAAGCTTTTTCATGCGGTCAGCCAAGTTTTGCTCTCCCAGATTCATCATCTGGGCAAGCTCCTCTTCTCTTTTCAAAATATCCTCCTGTTGTTCCAGGAGTTTCTCTTCCCTTGCATTGAGGTCTACTCGGTGCTTCTGGAGAATCTCATTTAATGTATTGAGGTTGTCGTGACGTTTGTTAGCAGCATCATTCCTTTCCTTGGCATGCTCGAGAATCTCCTGAGAATTAGCGTCGAGGGCCCTGATGGCGGCCTCCTTTTCCTCTAGCAACTTGCCCCAATATTCCATCCGGGCCTTCTCCTTCTCGACCCACTCCTTCTGATTAGCAAGCCTTGTCTTGAAGTGGAGCCTATTGCGCCAACGCCTCAAGGTGTGGTGCTCTTCTTCAAGGACCTTATTGTCGTAGTCAAAGGCGAGCTGTTCCTGTCGGAGTCTCGAGCAGGCATTGTCAATAGCAACGCCAAGGGAATAGGCTCCGGACCTGCCAGGGTAATCTCTGCCGGCTCCAGGGGGTCTTCAAGAACCAAAATTGAGTCCCACGCCACAAGCGTGGTCCCCTGTGGTCCTGCATCACAAGGGCTGCCTTCAGGATGTACCTCAGCCTCCACTCTCGCCAAGGAAGTCCCCACTAGGGGGGGGGGGGGGCTTCAACTTCTGGAGCTGATGACGAAGGCTCCCCCGCCAGAATATCCACCATTGGCTCGGCGGTGGAGGGCCTACCACAAACTCCTCAGGGTGCTTCGACTCGGACATGGGCATCTCCGGAGCTATAACCTCCGGGGCGGATGCTGGAGCTTCGTCCATAACCCTCATCACCTTTGGTTTAGGTGCTGGCACATCAACCAACTCCAGCATGGAGGTCGGAGCTTCAACTATCTCCGACACAAAGGTCGAGACTGCAGGCACCTCTGACTCTATTGCCGGCTCTTCAACCACTTCCGGCACAAGCGATGGAGCTTTGGTTGCCTCCGGCTAAATTGTCGGAGCTTCCGCCATCTCCATGTCTTACGTTGGAGCTTCAGCTATGGGAGCTACCATTCTCGGCGTATCTTCACAAATGTCTTCCTAGTGGTCTAGCGCTACCACGGGAGCTTCCGGTGTCTCTTCGGGATCCAGATCCACAACAGCCGGCACCGGAGCTGTCGTGACTTCGGTCACCACTTGGGGAGGCGTAAGGGTCGGTGCTGGAACCTCCGCCCGCACAGTCTCAATTGCTGGGATGGGTGTCGGAGCTTCTGAGCTCTTCCTCGTTGCTCTGCGAACAAAGAATTGAAAGGTTCAATACATGACAAAAAATAAAAGCAGCAACTCAAGGTAAGTACGCAATGTCTACCTTGGAATGTTATCGCTCCAACTGGCGTGGAACTTCTTCACTGGGTGATCGGAGCCAGAACCCGCTATGGCTGATGTGGCCAGAGCTCTGCATTGCTGCCTGGAACTTATTGCCGTCTTCGGCGTCGACTGAGCTCGGACCTCCCTCCGCTGGGACGGACCTCTAGACCCGGAGCCCACAGCTGGTACTGGAGCTGGTGCCCATTAAGGATGCCTGCACCGGAGGAGGCATGGCCGCCGAAGATATACCTCGCCGGGGAGAAGGAGCAGTTGTAGTCGAAGCTGACCTGATGTGGCTCCCGTTAGCATGCCTCAACTTTCTCTTCTAGCTAGAGGATTCAGCTGGCTCCTTGCCTTTACCCTTGCCCTTGCCGACGTCATCGACTTTCTGGCTTGCAGCAGGGGTAATCACCCTTTCAGAAGCTCCGGGTATCGTAATCCTGGAGATAGGGTGCCTCTCGACCACACCCAAGTCGTCCAATGCTGGCATTCTCCTCCGGGTCTCCCTGCTTGCCTCCGGAACCATGTTCAGAGGCAGGAAGGCAGCTGGTGGAGTCAGGGCATCGCGGGAGATACTCCCATTTTGAAATTTTTTTAGATGGATCTTCAAAGCTCCATCGTCCAAGTTAGTGTTCAAACTGACTTACAATTTGGTCATGATCCATCTCATTATTGAACGCCCATGCGGGCCATTCCCTAGTCTTCAGCGGGGCCCACCTATTCACCAAGAAATTGTCGAAGACCATTTGGGAGGTCACTCCTCCCTCTATGCATTCTTTGATCCTTTCCAGGATGGGCTTGTACGCATTCGACAGCTCCAGAACTATGTTCCAAGCGTCGGTGTCGACATTGGGAAGGCCCTTGGGCAGATCCAGCTTCTCATGCTCCTCCACAGTGATGATCACCCAATACTTCTTCCAATCATCCCACTTTCCAGAGGGGAAGGACTTCAAGTACTTGAAGGGGCAATTCTTCCGCATCACGAAATAGTAGAAGCCGATTAGCTTCGTCCCCTTGCCGGTGGTGTGGACCGTGAAGAAGGTCCAAAATAGCTCGATGCATGGAGGCATGCCCACCCACATCTCAGAGAAGTGGACAAAAGTCACCACTAGCAATAGAGAGTGGGGGCCGATACGATAAAGCTAGAGGTCGTATAAATCCAGCAACATCAGGAGGAAGCTTGAGAAAGGCGAGATCAGACCCACCATGGCGTATGCCAAAAAGTACACCATATCTCTGGTGCGCTCCTTCTTGAAGGGGAGCTTGCCGAAGCGGATGTCCTTGTTACAGGAGTCGCTGGACCAACCCATGTAGGTCCGGACACTCACCATCTCCTCCTTGGTCTTGACCTTTCTGCGGGGAAGACCCAACTCCATCGCGGCAAAGTGGAGCGAAAGTTGGAAGGCTATGCGGGGTTTGGGAGGCTCTGAGCGCGAGTTCAATTGAAAGCGTGAAGAGTCCTCAAACTGTGCGAGATTTCCTTCTTAAGTAAGCCTCTGCAACACTTGGATGGAAACCGCAATGGGACCGAGGTTACGCTCTCAAAAATCTACCTTGCCAATGATGAATTGACCCAGGTCCACTTTGGCGAAAAAGCCAAAGTTTTTGCCCCAGGTGAACCGTTGTCATGATGGGAGGTTGGAAGCCCGAGGGTGGCAGCCTGACAAGGCGCACGGAACCGATACAGTTTTTGCATCGGGAACCAGCAACCTTCAATTGCGTGAGATCCGCACGCAAAGATCTCACCCGCCACATTCAAAAGAAGCCACGTGGTGATGGTTTAACCATGGAGCATCGTCCCAACAGCACATCGGGAGACCTTTGAAGCCACGGCGCGGGAATCGAAGATGGCCCCACCTCCGGTAGAATAACTTAACCCAAAGGATTTCTCCCGGAGGTGGGCCTGACATGTCCTCCAAGTGTAGACTTGTCCTAAGTTCTACACTTTTTCACCACACCAGACAAGTTCGATATCTACCGGACTAGTACGAAAACTTTCTGAGCCAGGATCAGACTAATCCGCACCTTAACGGACTAGTCTAGTATCCATCAACACTTAGGGTTTTTTTCACACACGCACATCGGACTAGTCCGGTGTCCACCACAGACTATTCTGGACCTCGCAAACCCTAACAATAACTTTTGGAAACCCTTGTATAAAAAGAGGTGCACGGCCACACAACAAACTCTCTCGACTCCCTGCACCATCACACCTCCCAAGAGCCCCAAAACACTTCTCTCCGCTCATTCAAAACCTAAAAGGATCAAATCATTAAGGATTAGGGATTGGACAAAGGAGAGAAATTGTTCTACACGATCTTGAGCTCTTGGATTTGATCTCTCGCACACTCTCATTGTTTATTGTACATCTTTTTAATGTGTTTGGTAGTGTTTGTTCATTGTATTCTTTGGGGAGCCCTCAACTTGTGAGAAGGCCCCTTGAATGAGTTATTTACCCCCTGTGTGGTTAGTTATTGAGAATCAGCCTCCGTGGCGATTCAACGAGGGAAGGGTTAGTGAAGACCTGGTCCTCCGTGGACTCCTCAACGGGGACATAGATTCCTCCGTGGAATCAAACCTCGGGATAAAATCTTGTCTTGCGTGATATTGTTCTACATTTTGATCATATTTTAGGGTTTGCAAATTATTGTTTAATTTTCATCGAAACATTATATTAAACTTGATATGCAATCTCATACTTCATCATCATAATATACTTAAGTTTTCAATTGCTTTCTGCTGCATAGACTACTAGAAGTAAAATTAAAGATCTACTTTGATTTTCAAGTCCGCGTATACCGGACAGGTCCGCACCATAACGGACTAGTTTGGCCTCCCTATATTTGATCTCTTTGTTAAGTGTTTCAGGGATTGATAAAAGTTCAAAAAGCCTATTCACCCCCCCTCTAGGCTGCATTCAATTGGTATCAGAGCCAAACTCTTCGAAAGAGACTCACCGCTCGAATAGACGATGTCAGACATCAAGGATGAACACAAGAGCTTCAACAACTAAAAGGGTGATTATGAAAGGAACCAAAAACCAGAGAAACTCCTCGATGCCGTTCAAGACTGTGAGGATGATGATGAGGAGATGCTTGAACTCATGGCTCTTCTGCGGAAGAAGGCACTCTCTCCAAAAGGGGAGAAAAAGATTGAAGATGAGAAGAAAAAGGGAAGTAGTCACACAAACTACTCCCAATATCCTTTTAACTATGAGCATTTAAATTCTAATAATAGTCATTACTTGTCAATTCCTCTAGGCAAAGCACCTTACTTTGATGGAAATGACTATACAATGTGGAGACAAAAGATGAATATGCACCTTATATCTCTTAACCCAAGTCTTTGGCATGTAGTGTGTACAGGGATAGATATTCCAGATGATGATGAAGAGATAACTCCAAGTCAAGAGCAATCTATTCATCGAAATGCTCAAGCCGCAGCTGTAATTACATCATCATTGAGCCGAGACGAGTTCACCAAGGTTGATGGACTCGAGATTGCCAAGGAAATCTAGGATACTCTCAAAACCGCACATGAAGGTGATTGTCATGTACGCAAAGCTAAAATTGAGATGATTGAAGGTGAATTGGGAAGCTTTGCTATAGAAGAAGGTGAATAACCCCAAGATATGTACAATTGTATGAAGTCTCTCATCAACAAAGTTCGAGCTTACGGTAGCAAGAAGTGGACAGATCACGAAGTGATGAAACTGATTCTTAGAGCATTCATGCCTCGGAACTTGACGCTCTGCTCTATGATTAGAGAAAGTTTAGGGTATTGAAAAATGACCCCGGACAAAATTCTTGGCAAGATCATCAACTTCGAAATGATGGAGAAGGAAGCCAAGCATGTCAAGGAACTTGCTGACCTTACCTCGGCAAATAAGAAAGGAGTTTCTCTAAAGGCAACCTGCAAGCCCGCATCAAAAGAAGCTCGAGAAGCTCCTGAGGAAGATGATGGTGATGATGAAAGCAGTGATGTCGATGAAGTAGACATGATATTGTTCATGAAAAAGTTCAAGAAAATGATGAGAAGAAGAAAGGGTGGTAGCTCAAATGATGGAAGACATAGGGACAAACAAAGACCCAAGATAAGACGTGTGTTGGTATTTCTTAACACCACAGAGTTATCCGCAAGCGCATGGAAATACCGTTGTAGCACTTCCCCTTAAGGAGTATTCCCAAGGGTATCGAATCCAAAGAACGTGTGCGCTAATCTTTCGAACTAGCTCACCCAAGGACACAAAGTTGTTTGGTAGGCAAGGAACAGAGAGGAATTCAAAGTATTGATCCTAATTCAAGGTAGTTTGCAGTAGATGCTTGCTTCGGGCACGAGCTTACTCCTAGCAATACTAGGACAACTCCCGCCAAGAGCCTATGGCATAGCCGAACATGGAGGATTACGAAGGACAGATGGGGCTGTCACCACCTACTGCCTACCTCTTCAATCCGTGGGTCTACGAGATATCCACTGATGATTTATAACCTAAGCACCACGCTTACATTCTAAATCACTACTCTAGTTCTTTCGAACACAAAGATACAACTAGAGCCTCTAATGAATTAAAGCAGTGAACCCACAAGTAACTACTTGTGCAAACTACTAAGAATAAAAGATCAAACTTGTATTGAATTCACAAAGGCTTACTTGATTGAGTAAAACCTTTGTAGGAGTACAAGTGTAGAAGAGGGACTTGACAAGCCCAAGCCTCCTTCTCCTAGACTCTTCACCACACTCTCCTTCTACTTTGGTAGCCTCTAGGACTACTCTAAACCTTTGGAGTGTAGCACTATTCTCAACTTTTGGTGTGTGTGAGAAGTGAGGTGAGGGGGTCTACTTATAGGTGGATAAGGGTTGGTTCCCACCTCAATTAATGCGTGAATCAGTCACCATTGACTCCAGGAAGCCAGGAGGAGCCAACACGTGTCATTTGACCGGGTTTGGCGCCAGGAAAGCCTCCCCTCGGGGAGTGCTTCCTCCAAGTGGCTTCCAGGTTGGCCCCCTTGATGTATATGGGTGCAACATCGTTGGATCTCCTCGTATTCTTCTGTTTGTGGGCCATTTGATCCATGTGTTGCCACATGTCATCGCCTGATTCATTGAAATCCATTTTCATGGATTCATCCCTGTATGTTTTGGTATTTTGGGTAATAATTCACCTGTATACAAATAAACACCAACACTTGTGGAATTGGGTTAGTGTATAGCCCTACCACTATGTTTTGTGTTTCTTTTATGCACATTATGAGGTGAATTGACGGTCAAAATATGGTACTTAAGGACCGTCAACAAACTCCCCCACACTTAGTCCTTTGCTCGTCCTCGAGTGAAGGCAAGAAGAACTAGAGTGTTGTCATGAATTTTCTATAAGGTAGAAAATAAGGATACTATATATTTCAACTTATACCTGAATTCATGGATTCCCTTTGTGTATGTGGCTACCACATCAATCTTGGGTGTTTGAAAAGTGGAACGGTTAGAATGAAGTTCCCTTGGATCATTCTCTGCTGAAATGATTTGGCAATTGCTATATTTGAAAGTCATAGGAACATTTTTCCTTGCCTTCTCGATCGGAATCTCTCAAATCTCTCAAAGTGTTTGAGTCCTCACCATGGCATGTTTTGCCAATTCTTGTCCCTATACTCAAAGTGGCTATATCTAGAGCTTGGTAGGGATGAATGTGGCACACATTTGCAATGCATATGTTACTAAGTCAAAAACTTGATCCTATGAGAGACTTATGCAGTGAACAAAGTGAAGGGAAAATTCTTGTGCACATGAATGGAATGGAGGGGTGAGGTGCTAACTCTCATGAATTTGCTCTTTTTTTTTTAAGGATGAAACATGGCTACTTTTTTTTAGCACTCTTACTCTTTTTCAAGAGTGGATGCTTTTTCTTTTTCTTGTAGCCATGTCTTCTACTCCTTTTTATTTTTAGAGAGGCTTTCATTTGTATTGTATGGAGTTTCTTTTTGACGGATGGGTAATCGATGGATGCAAACTCTCAATGTGAGAAATTTTGCATGAATGGAGTGCACAAGAGTTTTCAATTCAAAAAGTTCATGCATGTCACTCAATTGGGTCACGGGTTTGACAAAGTTCAATGAAAAACAAAGTGGCATATTCATGTGGTTTTCAATGAATGTATCATATGGCCTTGGTGGGTATAAAAATTTCCAATGAGAGATTTAGGCAAAGTTCAAGACTTCAAATAGTTACAAATGTTAAAATCAATTTCAAGCAAAAGGATGATGACTGGGTGGCCCGTTGATGGCAGGTGGTGGGACGTGACGCCTAATCTTGGAGGGCGACGAGCCCGTCGACTCCTCCATCGCCAGATTATCCACGCGCTTGAATAGGCCCTTAGCGTAGCCTCCTTCGGGTTTGCGCACCCCGTGGATAAGAAAGTGATCTCCCATGCATTCCAGCGAGGTACAGGTGGGCATCTTGTAGTGGTTGCTCACTACATCACCCTTCTTAGTCTTCAGTGTGTACATGAACTCCTCGTCGGGCAGCAACGATGGGAGAGACTCGTCTTTTCCATGGAAAAGACATGTCTTGACTAGGTTCGGTCCAGCCAAAGTTGGACGGCATGGCATCGTCGACTTCATCGGCGTGGTTGAGCTGGAGGAGACGTGAGGCACAATCTTCTTGTCGGCCATGACGAGGACGGGAGGAAGATGATGGTTCAATGACGTGTATAACTTTCCTCTCTATTTCCATCCTTTAAGTAGGAGGGGAACGACGCGTTTCACCGAGGATTTTGTGGAGTATATCGAGGAGGATCAACACGAGAAAACAGAACGCGAATGGCGCGGAGGGGGAGTCGGTCGACCCTAGGGTTAGGCCGACCCCCTTCTGGCTCCGTTCAGGCCACATTTTCTCGGGTTGATTAAATGGGCCTCATAGATGAAGAGATGGGTGGGCCTATTAGTTGGATGTGGAGAATTTAAATAGAATTGAAAGAAATGGCATGGAAATCGATTAGATTTACCACGTAAAATTCTTTTTCTGTATCCTTTAGGGAATCGAGAAATAATTTGAGTCGGTGCCCATTCACTTTGAATGTTGATCGTCATCACCTTGGAGTGTGATTGCTCCATGGGATTAAGTCTCTACTACAGTGAAGGGTCCTTCCCATTTACTTCTAAGCTTCCCATGTCCAAAGAGTTTAACCCTAGAGTCAAAGAGTAAAAGTTTATCTCCAGGTATGAACTCTTTCGGAGTAATCCTCTTATCATGCCATCTTTTGGTTCTCTCTTTATAAATTCTGGCATTGTGGTATGCCTTATCTCTCCATTCCTCCAACTCAGAGATTTGCTTCAATCGGTGATTTCCAGCTTCGTTAAGATTCATGTTCCACCGCTTGATGGCCCAATACGCTCTATGTTCCAATTCTACGGGAAGATGGCAAGTCTTCCCATAGAAAAGTTGGAAAGGAGACATGCCTATTTTCTCGGGTCAATTAAATGGGCCTCATAGATGAAGAATTGGGTGGGCCCATTAGTTGGATGTGGAGAAGTTAAACAGAATTGAAAGAAATGGCATGGAAATCGATTAGATTTACCACATAAAATTCTTTTTCTGTATCCTTTATGGAATCGAGAAATAATTTGAGTCAGTGCCCATTCACTTTGAATAGTTGATCGTCATCACCTTGGAGTGTGATTGCTCCATGGGATTAAGTCTCTACTACAGTGAAGGGTCCTTCCCATTTACTTCTAAGCTTCCCATGTCCAAAGAGTTTAACCCTAGAGTCAAAGAGTAAAAGTTTATCTCCAGGTTTGAACTCTTTCGGCGTAATCCTCTTATCATGCCATCTTTTGGTTCTCTCTTTATAAATTCTGGCATTGTGGTATGCCTTATCTCTCCATTCCTTTAACTCAGAGATTTGCTTCAATGGGTGATTTCCAGCTTCGTTATGATTCATGTTCCACCGCTTGATGGCCCAATACGCTCTATGTTCCAATTCTACGGGAAGATGGCAAGTCTTCCCATAGACAAGTTGGAAAGGAGACATGCCGATAGGTGTCTTGTAGGCAGTACGATATGCCCACAATGCGTCGGGTAGCTTTTGCTTCCATCCCGTTCCCATTTCCAAGACAGTCTTTTGCAGAATATTCTTAATTTGCTTATTAGATGTTTCTGCTTGACCATTTGTCTGTGGGTGGTATGGGGTAGCAATGTTATGTTGGACTCCAAGTTCCCTTCAAAAGTTTCGGAAGGTCTTATCTATGAAATGAGACCCTCCATCACTTATGACCATACGGGGAGTTCTGAAGCGTGGGAAAATGATCTCATGGAACATTTTCCTTGCTTGCTTGGAATCAACATTTTTGTATGGCAATGCTTCTACCCATTTTGACACATAATCGACGGCAACCAAAATATACTCGCAATCATAAGACCTAGATAAAGGTCCCATGAAATCAATACCCCATACATCAAAAATTCCACTTGGAGATTGTATGTTAGGGGCATTGCATCGCGAGCAGAGATTCCTCCATGCTTCTCGCATTTCCAACATCTGCGAATGAATTCCTTGGTATCTTCATACATTGAAGGCCAATAGAATCCACTCTACCAGATCTTTGCCTGAGTACGGTAAACACCGTAATGACCACCATAGGGGCCAGCATGGCATTTCTCTATAATTTTGGTGCCTTCGATTGATGGGACGCACCTTCTAAGAAGGCCATCGCCACATACTCGATAGAGGTAAGGGTCATCCCAAAGGTGTTTACGACTCTCATAAATGAGTTTCTTTTTTATCTCCCCTGGTGGTACGTATCCCGTGACCATAAAGTTCATGATATCCGCATACCAATTGTGAGAGTCTGTCACCTTGAGGAGCAAATCATCTCGTAGGAAGTCATTGATAGGTATGTCCATGGTTTGTGTGACTTCCATACGTGAAAGATGATTTGCTACTGAATTCTCTACTCCTTTCTTATCTCTTATTTCCATATCAAAATCTTCGAGTAGAAGAATCCATCGAATTAGCCTGGGTTTAGCATCCTTTTTGGTAAGCAGATATTTCAAAGCAGCATGGTCTGTGTAGACTATGACCTTTGCTCCAACCAAATAGGATCTAAACTTGTCGATAGCAAAAACTACTGCTAGGAGCTCTTTCTCAGTTCTGGCATAATTGAGTTGGGCTCCTATTAGAGTTTTCTAGCGTAGGCTATTGTGTTATGCTTTTTATCTTTGGTTTGGCCTAAGACCGCACCAACAGCAAAGTCACTGGCATCACACATGATTTCGAATGGCAGCGTCCAATCAGGAGGTTGGATAATTGGAATTGAGATGAGTGCCTTTTTGATTATATCAAATGATTTAAGGCATTCATCATCGAAATCAAAGGGAGCTTCTTTAGCTAACAGGTTGGTGACGGGTCTAGCGATTTTGGAGAAATCCTTGATAAATCGTCGGTAGAACCCCGCATGACCTAAAGAGCTGCGGATTTCCTTAACATTGATAGGAGGTGGAAGTTTTTCAATAACTTCAATTTTAGCTTTGTCCACCTCTATCCCTCTCTCGGACACCAAGTGTCCAAGAACGATGCCTTCCCGGACCAAGAAATGGCACTTTTCCCAATTAAGCACAAGGTCCTTCTCCTGGCATCTTTGTAAGACCCTGTCTAAATTTTCTAGACAATGATCAAAAGTTTTTCCATAGATGGAGAAATCATCCATGTCATGATATCCTCGATCATGTATGAAAATATAGACATCATGCATCTCTGGAAAGAAGCAGGAGCGTTACATAGTCCAAAGGACATACGCCGGTAGGCATAGGTCCCGTAAGGACATGTGAACGTGGTCTTACTTTGATCATCGGGATGGATAGGAATTTGATGATATCCCAAATATCCATCAAGGAAACAGAAGTAGGAGTGTTTTGCCAATCGCTCTAACATCTCATCGATGAAGGGCAATGGAAAATGGTCTTTCCTTGTTGCCTTGTTATGTTTTCGGTAGTCAATGCACATCCTCCATCCCATGATGGTCCGTTGAGGAATTAATTCATTCCTCTCGTTTTGAACGACCGTCATACCTCCCTTCTTAGGCACTACCTGAACTAGACTTTCCCATTCACTATGAGGAACAGGGTAAATAATCCCAGCATGCAGAAGTTTCAAGACTTCTTTCTTGACACTTCCCACATCGCATTATTCAATCGCCTTTGAGGTTCCCTTGAGGGGACACTCTCAGGGTCAATAGGAATATGATGGGTGCATAACGTTGGACTAATTCCCATGAGATCCTGAAGTGAATATCCAAAAACAGCTCTATGCCTTTCTAACATGGCTATGAGTTTGAGCGTTTCATCATCTGAAAGCTTGTCACTTATGATGACAGGGGCTTGCAAATCGCCATTTAGAAAGGCATAACGTAGGCCTGGAGGTAGAATCTTGAGCTCAACAAGAGGTTTTGGGGAGGGATCTTCTTTTAGCAATTCAATTTCCTCCTGAAATTCATCCTCCTCTTGGACGAAGTCTTCTTCTCCTTTAATTTCAGGGGGTTCTAAAAATTGAAGAGTCCTAACCTCCTCCATTGGCTCATCTTGGATGGGAGATTCTGCAGATGTGTTCTTTGAACGCAGAATAGGCATGGAGAAATTTTTCCCTCCAAGATTGATATTGAGGCTTCCTTCCAAAGGAACTTCCATGAGAAATTTCTCTATGGGAATCCCTATCATGATGTCGAAATCTTGGATTTCGAACACGTGAAAATCTAGGAGAGCCTCAACATCTTTGTGTCTAACAGACACTTGTTGCAGAACCCCACATCCTTCAAGAATGGTTCCGAATGAATCTCGGGAGGATTTGCGTGTTGGTGCCAATGGCACATCGCCAAGAATGGCGAGAGCACAAGAATCGGAAATGAGATTTGCTCCAACAGTAGGGTTGTATAGGATTCTCATTGTTGTCCCTCTAATAGAACATAAAATGGTAGCCAAAGGTGAGGTCATCCGAAGAATTTCGGGTGAATTCTCGACTTCAGCTATCCACTCTCTGCTTAGGATAGAGGTCAACTCCTTGACCATCTGACGGACGAACACCCCGTCAGGTCGAAGTATTTCCATAATCTTCAAAAAGCTCTTCCTCGAAGTAAAATGGAAACTGCGAGGGTTGAATTTCTTCTACCTTCGTAGTCTCAGGTTCGAGAGAGGATTCCTTTGGCAAGGCTTGGGGTAAACAAGAAATGGGTTCATCCTTGTCCAAGAGTGTATCATTCGTTCTTGACACGACTTCCTCTTGGGGAGGCTCATTAAGACCCATAATGAATGAAAATTTTTCTATAATTCTGTCCATAAGATCATTGCCTTCTTCTGGAGTATTATGGAGGAAAGATCCTCCAACCGTAATTTTAAGATATAGGGCAGACTCTTTGTTCAATCCCATGAAGAAATGTTGCAAAAGCATTGGATCAGGGATTAACAAATCTGGGCCAGAATTATTTAAAAGAGAAAATCTGTCCCAAGCTGGACCTATGGATTCCTTCTGCATCTGCTGGAAGCATAGTACTTCCTTTCGTAAGGAAACAATTCGGGCAATGGGAAAGAAAGCAAGACAAAATTTGTCTCGTAATTCACTCCAATCACCGTTTGTCTTTCCAACGTAGTGGTTGTACCATTGTTTGGCTTTTTCCTTGAGGGAAAAAGGAAACAACTTCCATTTGAGAGTTTCATGTGTCATACCTTTGATTAGAAGGCATGAACACAGTTGTTCAAACTCTCGTAGATGGTGGTAAGGGTTTTCACAATCTATTCCTGAGAAGGATTGTTCCCGAACCATGGCTATAAAGCCAGACCGAAGTTCATAGCTGGTTGAACAAATAGGTTCCACCGAAGGCGGTGGCTCACAGAACTTTCCCTTCGGAGTAGAGTAAGAAAGAATGATGGGTTGCTCCATTTATATGGTGGTGGTAAGGTAATAATAAGAAAGGTAAGATGATAGATAAGGGGGATATGATATGAGGGTGATCTTGGTTCAAAGATTAACAGCAACCGTTCCCTGGCAACGGCGCCAGAAATGCTTGTTGGTATTTCTTAACACCACAGAGTTATCCGCAAGCGCACGGAAATACTGTTGTAGCACTTCCCCTTAAGGAGTATTCCCAAGGGTATTGAATCCAAAGAACGCGTGTGCTAATCTTTCGAACTAGCTAACCCAAGGACACAAAGTTGTTTGGTAGGCAAGGAACAGAGAGGAATTCAAAGTATTGATCCTAATTCAAGGTAGTTTGTAGTAGATGCTTGCTTCCAGCACGTGCTTACTCCTAGCAATACTAGGACGACTCCCGCCAAGAGCCTATGGCATAGCCGAATGTGGAGGATTACAAAGGACAGATAGGGTTGTCACCACCTACTGCCTACCTATTCAATTTGTGGGTCTACGAGATATCCACTGATGATTTAGAACCTAAGCACCACGCTTACGTCCTAAATCACTACTCTAGTTGTTTCGAACACAAAGCTACAACTAGAGCCTCTAATGAATTAAAGCAGTGAACCCACAAGTAACTACTTGTGCAAACTTCTAAGAATAAAAGATCAAACTTGTATTGAATTCACAAAGTCTTACTTGATTGTGTAAAACCTTTGTAGGAGTACAAGTGTAGAAGAGGGACTTGACAAGCCCAAGCCTCCTTCTCCTAGACTCTTCACCACACTCTCCTTCTACTTTGGTAGCCTCTAGGACTACTCTAAACCTTTGGAATGTAGCACTATTCTCAACTTTTGGTGTGTGTGAGAAGTGAGGTGAGGGGGTCTATTTATAAGTGCAGAAGGGTCGGTTCCCACCTCAATTAACGCGCGAATCAGTCACCATTGACTCTAGGGAGCCAGGAGGAGCCAACACGTGTCATTTGACCGGGTTTGGCGCCAGGAAGGGGTCGGTTGAACCCCTGGTTCGGCCGACCTGATCAAGCCTCCCCTCGGGGAGTGCATCCTCCAGGTGGCTTCCAAGTGGGCCCCCTTGATGTATATGGGTGCAACACCATTGGATCTCCTCGTATTCTTATGTTTGTGGGCCATTTGATCCATGTGTTGCCACGTGTCATCGCCTGATTCATTGAAATCCAATTTCATGGCTGCATCCCTGCATGTTTTGGTATTTTGGGTAATAATTCACCTGCATACAAATAAACACCAACACTTGTGGAATTGGGTTAGTGTATAGCCATACCACTATGTTTTGTGTTTCTTTTATGCACATTATGAGGTGAATTGATGGTCAAAATATGGTACTTAAGGACCGTCAACAACGTGCATGCTATAATTGTTGAGAGTATGATCATTTCATAGTAGCTTGTCCACATGAAGATAATAAGAGGAAGAGTAAAGACAACAAGCCTCTACAAAAGAAAGTATTCAAGAAAAAGAAGCAATATGGCCAAGCACATCTAGGGAAGGAGTGGGACTCCAATGATGAGTCTCATCTGAAGAAGAAGAGGAGATGGCCACTATAGCCATCAAGAAGTCTACCAAGAAGTCCACTCTTTTCCCAACCATGGGCGCATGGAAGGACACCGACCACACATGTCTAATGGCCAAGGAAGGAAAAAGAATGGTTATAAATAAATCTTCCTCCTCGCTTTCTTTTACTAATGATATTGATAATTCTAGTGATGATGAAGACATGCTTAGTGGTTTAGATAAAAAGATTGATGCTAAAATGAAATTTCTAATGGATAGGATTGTTGATAAGGAGGAGCTAGTCAATCGCCAAGAATATATGATCATTCTCCAAAAGGAGGTATATCTTGAGATTGAAAAGCTCCTTGAGCTTGAAAAGGAGCGAAGTAAATCACTAGAACTTGAGTTAGCTTCAAGCAAGGAAGCTTGTTTCAAGTTAAAAGACTCAAACGTGACTATCAAGGATGAACTTGCTAACTTAACCAAAGTTAACAAGATCCTTGAGACACAAGTTGAGTCACTCAAGCAAAGTGGTTCTTCATCCTCTTCAAGTTCACCTTCTCAACATATCAAATCTGAGACTGTCATTAATTGTACATGTGCTAAAAATAACACCAACTTGAAAGAAAAGTCCAACTTGACAAAAGACAAGCATCCCTCCCAAAGTGGCATATTTGATAAGGAGAAGGTCAAGTATGCACGCAGTGCAAACTCGGTCACAAGACCTCCTAATGTTAAATATGGCATTGGGTATTCTTATGGTGAAAGGCAAGACGCTAGAAGCCACAAGAATGACAAGGAATGCATTGCTTCTGTCAAGGGAAACTCTTCCCAAGTTGGAAAACATGATAACATTGATAAATTGAACATTGTGAAATCATATGGGCAACAAATCTTGTTTAGAACCTTTGATGCTTCATATGTGCTTATGAAAAATAGTTATGGAAAAGCATATGCTAAATATGTTGGGTCACGCCATGAGAACACCAAGTCTCGTGTGTGGGTGCCCAAATCACTTGTGACTAACCTCAAAGGACCCATTCAAGATTGGGTACCTAAGACCAAAGCATAATTTATTTTTGCAGGCTTATTCATCTGGTGGAGCAAAATGGGTGCTAGATAGTGGATGCACAAATCACATGACCGGAGAAAGAAAAAGCATCTAAGCTCATACGCATACAAGCAACCTCAAACACTCGCCACACACTCATACAATCAAAAACCAACCTGTGGAGTAGGGTATTACGCTCACGTGATCCGAACCACGTAAAAACTCTTGTGTCATCATCTTGTTCGTGATCTTACGCGCGCCCCATCTGAATACGAACCTCCGCAAACTACGATTTAGTAGTACCAGGGAAAGTGCCGTTGCTACACTTTGACATTTTACGCGCCAGGAAGGGGCGCCTAAGATCTCAAGTTGGTGAACTCCGTCGCAGCTTCATCCAACAGTTTGGCTGAGGAGCCTGCTGGAGGAAATCCCTCCAACGTGCAGCAACCAGCCAACGTTGTTGTTCCGGCGGGTGTTGTACCACCACCACTTCCACCATCTCAGCAAGATGGTGTATTCGTGTCGGTCACTGCATCGACGAACAACCCTGAGAATAAGCTTAACATAGCGTGAACTCTGCTTCAGCGTCCTCCAGCGCCTGGAGCTCCTCTGGCCACCATGGAACAATGGCGTGCTGATGTCGAGCATCTAGTTGCAGTTTCAGCTAATGCCCTCAGCGTCCAAGGTCTGCCCCACGCTGGGCAAGAACCTACTCGGAACAGGACCTTGTCTGGTAGACTTGGTCCTCAGGCATCACAACACAAGAGATGTGCACCCTCCCAACGAGTCATGTGACTGCCCTCCGGGGCACGCCGCACTCATACGACATTGAGGCTTCCGACGCAGGACCTTCGGTTAGAGCTCTACTGCTGATACATGAGGCAAGACAGCCATGTACTTATCGAGTGCGCTCGCGAGAGGCGAGAAGCTCGAGAAAAATCTTCTCCTCTAGGAGTGGGGGCAGTTGTTTAGTCCTAGCCACGCATCTTTGCATGGTCGAATGGCCATCCAAGTTCCGGCCTCATCTACCGGAGAAGTACGACGGGACAGTCAACCCCGTCGAATTTCTTCAAATCTACTCCACCGCCATCCTCTCGGCTGGAGGCAATGAAGCCATGATGGTTCATGAGTCTACCTCCTGACTGCATCTATAGTTTGGGGGGGGGGGACTTTGTCGCCAGTTCACGGCCAACTTCGAGAGCTCCTACACCCGACTTGGCACAGAGTTGGATCTGTTCGCCGTACAACAGAAGGCGGGAGAATCACCGCGATCATTCATCCAGTGGTTTTCTTAGGTACGGAACACTAGTCCTTCAACCTCCAATGCCTCTGTTGTTGTTGCATTCTGACAGGGAGTTAGAGATAAGAAGATGTCGGAGGAGCTGGCAACCAAAGAGGTCAGCAGCGTCACGGAGCTCTTCAGCCTAGCTGACAAATGTGCTAGGGCTGCGGAGGGCCGAGAGATGCACTCCAAACCAGCTGCGGAGGCTGGTAAACCCTCCTCTATGGCTGAAGATACTGCCTCAAGCAGTGGAAAGAAGAAGAAGAAGTCCAACAACAAGAAGAAGTTGTTGGCCAGCACACCTACTAATGCAGCTGCAACTCCTGGTGGCTGGGGGCCACGCCCCAAAAAACAGAGGACGGCGACGGTGAAAAGATGTGGTGTCTGATCCATCAATCGAACACCCATAATCTTGAAGACTGTCGTGAGGTCCAGCGGCTTGTTGAACACAACAACAAGCGCCAAGAAGAAGCCCCTTTCCGCCAACGGGAAGGGAAGCAGAAATTCGGCGAAGCTCCGTCTGATCAGGAGCTAGGCTTCAAGGACGGCAAGAAGTCCCTGAAGGCCATCTACAACACCATCGACGATGACTCTGATATCTCCGACAATGAGCGTTGGAAGACTCTCCATATGATATATGAAGGGTCCTAGGATATTACCTCCCGGCGTATTCTCAAGACAATGCGTGCAAAGCAGAATCTCATCGGAAGTGGATGGATACTGCCATCACCTTCAATGTTTTGGATTGCCCGAAGAACATGACCGGAGCTGGTCAATTTCTTTTGATGGTTTATCCTACCATCAACAACATCCAGCTCTACCATGTCCTGGTGGACATAGGTGCGACGCTCAACCTCCTCAGCTTCGCGGCTTTTGCGAAGCTTTAGCTCAGCCTATATGACCTTAGGCCCTCACATCCTTTCTTCGCAGTAGGTCCGGGAGCCATCACTCCTCTCGGATCAATTACACTCCTGGTGACCTTCGGGACTAGGGGTAACTATAGGTCCGAGAAGCTGATTTTTGATGTGGCACACATCAGCCTTCATTCAACGCCATCCTAGGCAGGCCAGTCCTGTATAGGTTCATGGTCGTAGCTCACTACAGCTATCTGGTGTTGAAGATGCTGACTCCTTCAGGTGTCTTTCGAATCTGTGGAGACCGCACTGCTGGAGTCACTGCGCTAGAAGAACTTCATGCACTTGCAACAGCGCGGGAAGAAGAATCTGGCAAGGAGTGACTAGCTCGACAGCCTTCGAGCTCACGTCAGCGTGGCTCAAATTCTGCACCTCATGTGCAACCAAGTGGCAACGTCAACATCCCCGTCAAAGTTGTCCAAATTGGTTCTGATGCTGCCCAGACCACTCGTACATCGGGAGGTCTGGACGACAAATAGGAACTCACGCTCGTCACTTTCCTCTGGCCGAATGTCGACGTGTTTGCATGACAACTGTCACAAATGCCTAGGATCCCTAGGGAGGTGATCGAGCACACCCTAAAGATATACCCCGATGCACAACCAATAAATCAGAAGCCTCGGAAGCAATCTGTTGAGCGGCAGAACTTCATCACACAAGAAATCAAGAAGCTACTCGATGATGGTTTCATCCGGGAGGTTCACCACCCTCGGTGGCTGGCAAACCCAATCATTGTACCAAAGGCTGGCGAGAAACTTCGAATGTGCATCGAATACACCACCTTGAATAAGGCATGCCCAAAAGACCCATTTCCACCTCCTAGAATAGATCAGATAGTGGATTCTACCTCCGGGTGTGAGTTACTGTGTTTCCTAGATGTGTATTCTGGATATCATCATATTCAAAAGTCTAGGAAAGATGAAGATCATAATGCCTTCATTACAGTAGATGGGTTCTATTGTTACACTGCTATGCCTTTCGGTCTCAAAAACGCTGCTTCCACTTCGATGACATCATCGTCAAGGTGAAGAACAAGGAATCACTCCTTGACAGTCTGCAAGTTGTCTTCGATAGCGCTTGACGCATAGGAAGCTCAACCTGGACAAGTGCTCCTTTGGAGTTCACTTCGAAAAGCTTCTGGGTTTCTTGGGAAGGGTCTAGGTTGCTCAAGAAGAAGACCCGGACCCCTCCGGGAGGGTCCGGGTTGATGGATAATAAGATCTGGGCCCCTTTGGGAGGGTTCAAACCGTCCAGCAGCCAATACTTCATCAGTGAAGTGCTCCATGATGCCAAGACTCGATACTTTGAGGTGCATAAGCTGCTATATGCAGTCCTTATTGCCTCAAGAAAGCTATGTCACTACTTCCAGGCCCACAAGATATCAATGGTAACATCATATCCACTGCGTGCTATATTGCATAATCCAAATTCTACTAGAAATATCAGCAAGTGGGTTGCGGAGCTAGCAGAATTTGATCTCGAATTCCTGCCTCGACATGCTATCAAGAGTCAGGTGCTGGCTGACTTCGTGGCGGAGTGGAATCCTTCATCATCAACTCCAGGGGGCCTCAGTGAGTAGAAGACGGAACCTAAGGTCCCGGTCTTCACTCAGCCTCATTGGACACTCTACTACGACGGCTTCATGCAGAAGCAGGGGGCCAGAGTTGGAATCCTTCTCCTCGCTCCGACTGGGGAGAAGGTCAAGTACATGGTACACCTTGATTTCAAGGCAACCTACAACATGGCGTAGTACGAAGCTCTCATCTACGGACTCAAGGTGGCGCTATCATATGGCGTCAGGTAGCTACTAGTGAAGGGTGACTCGTAACTAATCATCAAGCAAGTCAAAGGTGAATGCAGTTGCAACAATCCCCAACTCGATGCTTATTTACTTGAAGTCTAGAAGTTGCAGAAGGACTTCCACATCTTGGATCTCTGTCATGTCCAGCGTCTCAACAATGCTAAAGCTGATGACCTTTCAACGAAGGCTTCAACAAGAGCTCAAGCTCCAGACGGTTTTTGTCAAAAGATTGTCAGGACCCACCGATCAGCCCGCCGAACTATGTGATGGGGGCGAGACCAGCACCTTGAAGTTGGCGATCCTGGTGACCCTATTACCATGGTGCCCATTAAGGATCGTAGGTGCTGCAGGAAGCTCCGAGCAAGTTAGCGCGCAAGATCCAGAAGCTCAAGTTAGCTCCAATGCATGGATCTCGGAGATTCGGAGCTACTTGAAGGACAATATCCTTCCTGAAGACGGTGCTTACAATGATCGAATTGTCAGATTGGCTAAAAGATACACGTTGGTAGAAGGGGATCTCTACCGACGTGGAGCCAACAGCGTTCTAATGTGGTGCATTTCCCGGGATGAAGGTCGCGAGCTACTTGCGGAGATCCATGAAGGAGAGTGTGGGAATCGCGCATCATCCCGCACGTTGGTTGGTAAAGCCTTTTGGTATGGCTTTTACTGGCCTACTACGCTCCAGGATGCAGTCGAGTTGGTAAAGAAGTGTGAAGCGTGCCAGTTCCACGTGAAGAAGATTCACGCACCGGCTCAGTCACTACGAATGATACCTCCCACGTGTCCATTCGTTGTGTGGGGGATGGACATTTTGGGACCTTTCCCAAAATCCGTATGTATACTAGAAGCATTGTAGGAGTAATTCCCTAACTTTTAGCCTAATCCCTCTTTGACCCATTTATCCCCCTTAGAATAGGATGCTCTTGTGTGTGTCACACTACCTCCACATATCTATTACCAATCCTCACTAGAACCCTACCTAGATCAATTCACCCTCTTCATTTGATGATTGCTTTACTTCCACTTAGCCTTCCTTTGGAAAAATATGAATGACACCATTGGGAATACTCTTTAAGGGGAAATGCTACTTCGATATTTTCCGTGCGCTTGTGGATTTTTATCTGTGACGTAAGAAACGTCAACATTATGATGGTACTGACAATGGCCTCTGGGTCCACCCTAGGGAGAGGTGATGAACCCAAGGGTGGAGCCCTAGCCTTAGCATTCTCGCGCTGCCTTTTGATTTTTGTCTTGGTCAGCCAAAGCGGCGCGCGCCTCTGCGGCGTTGGTGGCTGCTACCGAGTCGGCCGAAGAGGCCGAAAGACAACCGTCTGTGGCGACGGCTACGCCGGTCCCTTTATCCGAGGTCATTATTGCGACTTAGTCCATTTTGCACCAAATGCAGGCTGCACTCGACCGGGAGTGGGAAAAGCTTGCTGGAGAGCAACGCCTAATAAAGTTGGTTGATGCGAAGGCGAAGGAGCTCCAGGGGAAGGCCCTGAAGGCTCACATCGATGCCAATGCTCGCCTTAAGCTGTGTGAGCGCTTGCGGCTAGAACTGGTCCGCCGCGAGACTGGTGTTGCCGATCAGGACTGGGTCGTGACGAAAAAGGAAGAGGAGGCCTCCTGGAGCCTCAACGTGTTTGTGGAGAGGCGCCAAGCCATGCTGAACTTGGAGCTCGCCATCAAAGCCAGGAGGATGATCTGGTGCGCTGCACTCGAGAGCTCACCGAGCAGAGGGGAAGTGGTGGAGAAAGAGGTACAAGACCTCCAGGGCTCTCGTGCAAACCGAGGCAGAGGGGGTCTGGGCCTTCCTGAACCATGTTGAGGTAGTGCTGGAACCTCTCGGACTTGGTCCCGTGTTGCGCGGGGGGCCGCCTCATGATGTGAGTCAGCTACTCCCAGCCCTGGAATTCGTCTGCTCGAAGTTGAGGTCATTGAACACCACCCTCGTCAAGCGGCTGGAGACCGGAGGGAGGGAATTTGCAAAGCAGGTGGCCTCCCACGTACTAGTGTGCTACCGAAGCTGGTATCTGCAACTCCCTCTTGATCCCATAGACAAGGGCCCCTACGAGCTGGGAGAGGAGGAGGTGAGGGCCCAAGTCAAGGACCTTGCCAAGCAGGTGGCTTCTGCGTTTAAGCGGGATTGAGGTCGATGGCAACCAGGAGGAGCGCCTTTGTTCCTGGGTTTGCCACTTTGCAAAAAATATTCAATGAATTTTAATTCATGTTCAGTTTCTTGGCTTGTCTTCTGCTTCTCAACTTGTCCACCTGGGTCCTTAGCAGCATAAGGGCCCAAAGAACTTTGCTGCCTTCATTAGCTTTTAGGAACCAATAGTCGCACACTTGACGTAGCCACTTTGCACCATTTCACGTCCTGCCTATGGAACCCCTTAGACGCCCCCTAGTAGGTGCGGCCAATTAGTTGGGCACGCCTACCACTTGATCGCAGGATGTCATCGACGGGCCCTCGACAGAGTGCGGAAGCTTGAGTAGTTGACACCGGCGTGCTCTCAAGGGAGCGCCAAACTTGGAGGTTGAGGCCGGCGGGCCTCGTGGGGGGTGTCAGGCTTGATATGAAATGCATGGTCATCGTCAAATAAGTCTTAACCGGTGATGTCTACAAGGAAGCTACCGAGCTAGGCGGCACCCACGCTCAACGTATCGAAACATCGACAGCGGATCTCCTAGGAGGTGCCGAGCTAGATGCTCCGGCGCCGCCCACCATCAACGTGTAGAAACATCAACATCGGGCCCCTTGGGAGGTGCCAGAGCTGGCTGCACTGACACCGTCCATCATCAACGTGAAGAACATTGGCGGCAGGCCCCTGGCTGATAGAGACCAAAGAAACCTTATTAGCAACAAAAGCAGAATGAGAGAGCGCACTCACAAATTAACACTTGTTGCCATTATGTAGAAGAGCGTCGGCGGACCCCCTGGGAGGTGTCGGGGCTGGATGCTCCGGTGCCGCCCATCATTGATGCGAAGAAACGTCGACTGCAAGGCCCCTAGGGAGGCATTAACCATACCGATGTTGCTACTAATTGGATATTTGAACCAACCTTCCTTGTATGTCCTGCACACACGATAGAGGAGGAATAATTTTGCTCGTCGGCTACCTTTCCCTACTCTTTTAGTTTTGTTACGTCTTGCGGTCTTGGGTTGGTATGCGGTGCTTGGTTAATTCAGTGCGTTAGTGCCCAGGAACCGAATCTCGTCTTACCAGAGTGTGAGCCTTCTGGTCTCAGTACTTAGCCGTGGTGCTAGGAGGCAGAGTGTGCATGCTTAGGGTACAAGATCAGACTAAGCAGGCTACACACCCTGGACCTCCGGCTCAGTGTAGGCCTTTCGTGGGAGACCATCTAGCACCACATTACCCTAAGTAAGAGGGGAGCCGTGAGATCCCGAAACACATGGCAGGTACCTAAAACCAGTCTGCCTACAATAGGATTGCATAACTCTACCAGGGGCGATACATAGAGAAAAGTTGACTCAGCATATGAAGATGATATGCAAAAAATGAGCATAATTTGATGACCATAAAATTAGAGGGTAATTAGATGAACATAAGACAAGCACAGGGCAAGACAGTGATTCTTCCAAATTGGCATTCATAGGAGGAGACATGCTTTGCAATAAGACAAAGACCTGCTCCAGATGACAAGGGAGGCAGAGTGTACATGCTTAGGGTACAGGAACAAGCTAAGCAGGTTGAACACTCTGGATCTGACCCTCTCGGAGCTTGGTTGTCCTGAGCGCTGTTCCTGGACTCCATGACACCCTACACTCTCCTACCATTATGCCAGGGGTAAAACTTACGGAGGTGCTCTATGTTCCAAGGGTTCGAAAGGGGCTCTCCTTCCTCCGTGGCCCGGCAAACGCACCCAAGGCTGGATACCTATATCACTCGGAAAGGGCCCTCCCATCTAGGGGAGAGTTTATGCGACCCTTCTCGAGAAAGTATGCGTTGCAGCACCAGGTCACCCATCTTGAGCTCTCTACTTCGCATGGACCATTCCTGGTAGCGCCGGAGTGCCTTCCAGTACCGTGCATTTCAGATGGCGGCATGCCACCTTGCTTCGTCAACAAGGTCGACCTCTTCACATCAAAGTTGGTCCTGTGTGGTTTTGTTGAATGTTTGGACCCAAAGGGACCCCAAGGCGATCTCTAGGGGGGGGGGGGGGGGCGGACTCGACCCCATACACCAGGAAGAAGGGTGTTTCCCTCGTGGCCCATCTGGGTGATGTCCGGCTTGCCCACAGTATGCACGAAAGTTTGTCAACCCACTTTGCACCATGCTTATCCAAGCTTTCATATGTGTGTGTCTTGAGGCCCCTGAGGATCTCAGCATTGACCCTCTTGACTTGTCCCTTGCTCTTTGGGTGAGCCACATACGCATAACTAACTTGGACGCCATGGTCTTCGCGATAGTCATGGAACACTGCACTGGTGAACTGGGTCCTGTTGTCAGTGATGATCTTGTTCGGAACCCTGAACCTGCAGATGATTAACTTGATGAACTTCATTGCGGACTCCTTGTTGTTGGTGACCACCGGGCTGCTTCCGGCCACTTGGTGATCTTGTCTACGGCGACGTAGAGGAACTGGTACCCTCCGACAGCCCTGGGGAAGGGCCCCAGGATATCCAACCCCCAGACTGCGAATGGCCAGGAGGGCGGGATCATCTACAGTGTCTGCGCTAGTGTGTGAATCTTCTTGGTGTGCAACTGGCACACCTTGCACTTTTCACCAGCTTGACGGTGTCCTGGAATGTTGTCGTCCAGTAGAAGCCATGCCGGAAGGCCTTACCAACCAGCGTGCGGGAAGCCGCGTGATTCCCACACTCTCCTTCATGGATCTCTACGAGCAAGTTACAGTCCTCCTCCTGGGTTATGCACCGCAATATAACGCCGTTAGCGCCACACAAGCAGAGGTCTCCCTCTACTAACATGTAGCGTCTAGCGACCCGCACGATCCGTTCAGCAGATACATGTTCTTTGGGAAGGATGTTGTCCTCCAGGTAGTCCCGAATCTCTGTGATCCATGAATCAGGACCCTCCTTTGCTTCTGGATCTTGGGTGTCGGGTTGCACAAAGTCCCTTGTGATGCATACGATCCTTGTCATGCACCATAGTTGCAGGGCCACCGAGACCGCCAGCTTCGAAGTGATGGGCTGGCCTCCTTCACTAGGCTCAGCAGGCCTAGCGGCTGGTCGCACCAACTTCCTTTCGAAGACACCCTGCAGGACCGGGGCCTCAGGATGTTGTCGTTGACAGGGTGTCGGCGATGGAGTTATCGGCATGTGGTACATGGCAGAGATCCAATGCCTCGAATTCGGCCTCTAGTTTTTTGACATGTAGTAGGTATGCCGCGAGCTGGGGGTCATTGCAGCAGCATTCACCCCGAACCTGCTTCATAATCAATTGGGAGTCTAGCTTGACCAGCATCTGCTAGACGTCGAGACCCTACGTAGTTGTTAGCCCAAATATGAGGGCTTCGTACTCTGCCTTTTTGTTGGTCGCCTTGAATGCAAGGTACACCGCATATATGAACTGCTTCCCCGTTGGCGAGAGGAGCAGTACACCGACTCCGGCTCCTGCTTCCGCAAGGAGCTATCGATGAAGAGCGTCCAGTGGGGTCCAATAAGGATTGGGCCTTGGGCTCCAGCTCACCGATGTCGAGGCCCCTGGATTGCTTGGTGAAGGCGTCCACTTAGCAATGAAGTCCGTCAGTGCTTGACTCTTGACCGCATGCCGCAGCAAGAAGTCGAGCTCAAACTCTGCCAACTCCGCCGCCTACTTTGTGATGTTGCCGGTCGTGTTGGGGCTGCGGAGGACGGTCCCTAGTGGGAACGGGGTCATCACTGAAACCTTGTGTGCCTGAAAGTAGTGGCAGAGCTTCCTCGACGCGATTAGCACTGCATATAGCATCTTATGTACTTCAAGGTACCTTGTTTTTGCTTCGTGCAAGACTTCGCTGATGAAGTATATCGGGCACTGGATGGTTCAAATCCTCCATGGGGGATCCAGTGCATCCTCTTCCATCGGCTTCGGGCCCAGGGCTCTAGGTTCCCTGAGCTGGGGCGTCCTATGGGGGCTGGGACCCAGAGGTGTCTTGATCTATGGGGGCCCCCTCGAGGGACCCGGACACTCTTCGGGGGCTGGAACTCGGAGGCAACTTGGTTGCCAGGGCCCCCTGCGAGATCCAAGACTTGGGGCTCAGGACCGGTGGCAGGGGCCTCGACTGCCCCTTGGGGCTGCTGGGGACCAGGTCGCTCTGCAACCAAGACCATGCTTACCACTTCCATCATGGCGGAGATGTAGAGGTACAGAGGCTCCCTGGGCTCCGGAGCCATCTTGATGGGCAATGATGTGAGCTATTGCTTCTGCTCGCGGAAAGCTCCTCTGCTTCTTCAGTCTATACGAACGGTCCGAAATTGCGCAACAGTTTGAAGAATGGAGGGCTCGCTCTGCCAGTCTAGAGATAAACCAGTTGAGCGCTACCACGCAACCCGCAAGCTTATGTACGTACTTGATACAGGATGGAGGCCGCATCAGCTTCACCGCCTTGATCTTCTCTAGGTTTGCTTTGGTTCCTCGGTGCGAGACCAAGAAACTCAGTTTCCCCGCTGAGACTCCGAACACACACTTGTCTGGGTTGAGCTTCGTGCTTGTGGTTCGTAGCCGGTCGAAAACTAGGGTGAGGATCTCTAGCAATCATGCATGTGTTTCGATTTTGACTACAATATCATCGACATACACCTCTACCAAGTCCCGAATGAGGTCCCAAAATGTTTTATGCATGACACTTACAAAAGTAGGGAGGGCATTCTTAAGACCATAAACCATGGAGACATAACAAAACAAGCCATCTACTGTTATAAATACAGTGTGTTCTTTGTCCTCTCTAGACATAGGGATTTGGTGGAATCCTGAGTAAAAGTCTAGAAAGCACAGTAAATCACACCCTGAAGTAGAATCTACAATTTGATCTATCCTAGGGAGAGGGAAAGGATCTTTAGGACATGCCTTATCAAGATTGGTGTAGTCGATGCACATTCGAAGGCTCCCGCCAGCCTTGGGGACCACAACAGGATTGGCCAGCCACCTGGATGGTGGACCTCTCGTATGAAGCCAGCATCGAGCAGCTTCTTGATCTCTTCATAGATGAAGTTCTGTCGTTCGATGGACTGCTTTTGTGGCCTCTACTATGTCGGGCAGGCGTCGTGGTAGATCTTCAGATGGTGCTCGATCACCTTCCTAGGGACGCCTCGCATCTGTGATGACTGCCATACAAACACGTTGATATTAGCCCACAGGAAGGCGATGAGCGCATATTTCTGCTTGTTGTCTGGGTTCCCTGCAATGCGGGTGGTTTGGGTAGCATTAGAATCGATCTGGACAACTTTGATGGGAACATCATCGCTGTCGTAGGGCTGCACTCGGGGTGCAGTGGCGGAGTCGCGCTAGCGCGAGCCCAGCGGGGGCTGACTTGGTCCAGCATTGCCCAAGACGGGTGCTAGGGCTGTAGCAAGTGCTTGGAGCTTCTCCAAGGCTGACACCGCAGCGATGCGGTCTCCGCAGATCTTGAAGACGCCGGAGGGGGTTTGCATCCTCAGGACGAGGTAGCCGTAGTGGAGTACGGCCATGAATCGGTACAGGACTGGCTTGCTGATGATGGTGTTGTAGGGGAGGCTGACCTCCGCGATGTCAAATAGAATGTTCTCCATCCTAAAGTTTTGGGGTGTCCTGAAGGTCACTCGGAGGTGGATGTTGCCGTATGGGATAATTTTCGTCGATCCCACCCCCGAGAATGGTCTCGAGGCGGCAAGCCTGGACATAGGGATCTGCAGCTTGTTGAAGGTTGCACGGCTAATGAGGTTGAGGCCGGTCCTGCCATCTATCAAGACGTGGTAGAGCTTGATGTTGGCGATGGTGGGGGCGATGAGGAGGGGCAGGAGCCCGGCTCCATGGTTCTCGAGGCAGCCAGAGACGTCGAAACTTATTGGTGTCTCCATCCACTTGTGGTGCGGCACCGAAGTGAGGGTAGGAGCTACCGAGGCCACTGCCCGGTGTAGGGACTTGACCGCATTCCGGGACGCGAGATCCCAAGACCCGTAGATGATGTGGAGTGTCCTTCAATGTTTGTGGTTGCTACCGAAGTTGGAGTCTCATCCTGTTGGAGCGCGATGACGGCCCGTTCAGGCTTCTGGTACTCCATTTCCACGTCTTCATTGACCTGCAAGTCGTCCTTCTGCCGCTTGTTTTGGCCGCCATTCGCAGGCTTGATGTCTACCATTGCGGTGAAAGCGCAACCACTTTTTAGAGGAAAAGCCCCTACCTGGTGCACCAAATGTCAACGTGTTTTTACGACACTTCCTACGGACCTGCTTTGAGAGCATCCTGCGAAGGTTCTTGATCGACGGGGGCTTAGTCCTCACGTGAGGCTACGCGTATGACAGATGGGTGATACAGTGGTTTTAAGTCGTTCGGGCCGCCGGAGCGTAATACCCTACTCCACGGTGTGTGTTGTATTGTTGTAGAGTGTGCTCTCCTAGGTCTGTGAGGTTGGGCTCAGGGATCATTTGTAATGGTGGCGATCCAGTCCTTTTATAGACAAGATCGAACGCCTTACAAGTGGTGTTCGAGGCCCTACAGGTGGCCCCGTGGCGATCTTATCCTAAAGATCTAAGGCTTCTCACAAAGCTACCTCTGACCGCGGCTTGAAGACCTACCGTCTTGCCGCCTCCGACGTTGGTGGCCCATGTGTAGCCGCTGATGGTGGCAGGGGATGTCCCGTCCATTTGTCTTGTCGCCATAAGCTACCCACTTGGCGGGGCCGGTCGGCCTGCAGCGTCTTTACTGTGATACGATTGGGCACAGCGGTACCAGGAGGTGTGCACCTCGTCCCGCGCCTAGGGGAGGCATGCTACCTCAATGCCCGCCTTGGACAAGGTGCATCGCCCATTTACTCCTGCAACCTACTAATCAGGACAAGTTGCAGGACGCATGGCAGCACCAGAGCAAATCTCTACGGGGGAGGCCAGTTCCTAGACTACGGGCCACGTGGCAGCCCTGGAGCTCATCTCTGAGGTGAGTTGGGGGTCCGGGACTGCAGGTCGCGTGGTGGATCCAGAGCCCGCCACTGCGTGGGAGGCCGACTCGGAGGTTCGGGTCACATAGCAGCACCGGAGCCCACTCCTTTGGAGGAGCGAGGTCCCATCCCGCTGGACACGTGGCAGGCCTGGGAGCCCGTCTCCTCGGGGGAGCCGTGTCCCGTCTTGAGGTTCATGTGGTAGTATCGGAACCCACCCTTGAGGAGGGACAGGGTTCGTACCTGCCAGACATGTGACGCTGTCGGACCCTTCCTCAGCGCGGAGGCAGGATACTTAGGCACTTTTATTCTGTGCGCTAGGGTACTCAGTATGTTGGGTACCGACAAATACGCACAATTAAACCAAAAAGTATTTTAAATGAAATCAATGATGCAAATGTCAAGAACAATTTGTTCAAATATTTATTTAGTTTCAAATGGTTTCTAAAGTGATTTCGTCTCATGTTGAAAAATATTTATAAACTGAAACTAAAAGTTGTTGTCTCATCTTTTATACAAGTTATTGATGTTATATATAGATAATGTTTTGGAGCGTTGTTGCCGAAAAATATTTGGAACCAGTTTTGATATTGACATACTTCTGATATAACGTTTCTGATATATCCGAAATTTCTGATACCATAATTGTTTCCGATAATTCCGTTCAAAAAGTTATATAAAAATAAAATGATTTAACTTTTTTTGTCCGTTTAAGATTGTTTTCATCCCTAAACACGCTTTGCACGGAAGAGAGTGGAGCACCCTCTGCAAAATTGTGATAAGGGCAGTGACTCCCCTCTCCCTCCGTCAGAACAGAATTCCCTCAAGAAACAGTCGCATAGAAACGGCAATATTCCAGTGAAGACAGCAATTAGGCTGACCCCGGACGGAAAGCGCAGGCGGCGGTCAGCTGGTATAGTTCAGCCGCTCGACATGGAGTCCAGCGGATGAGAACATGAACGATCGACTGACTCATGGGCATCAAGGCCATGAATTTATTCTTATCGTTGTTACCTTGGTGTATGTGCTTGGAATAAAGGCTTTGTTGTAACCTGTGTCTGGCTGCTGATAGCGGGTGGGGTGGGTGACAGTATGTAACGTAGGCCCAGAGGGTTCTGTGTATGTATGGTATCGATAAGCCCCAAATGTAATCTTAACTAGGCTGAAAATCTTGCCGTTTCATTCTAATTTTGTCAAGTCTGCTGTTGCTGGAAGTCTGCTTGCGAGAACTGTAGGTGAAAAATATATTTCTGTTAAACATGAAGTATATGCAATATCTTATGTGCATTGGCTCAATACATATATAATAAAATAAGAGCTTAGGGCAAGCAGTCCACATGAACAAGGATTTCTCTTTGATTACAATCAAAAGGCAGTTAATCCAATGCATCAAGCCGATGATCCTCACACACCAGTCGCGCAGAGCCTGTTGGAATTTGGCTCATTTGAATATTGCCCATTCAGTTGAAATTCCAAAGCAATGTGACTGTTGGTTATAGTCCCATACTGCTAGTGCAAGTTGGTGCAAATCAACATATATAGTAGCCCTCATACCTATGGCTGAATAGAGAAAGCAATAATGAGGGATCTGGCTATATGTACTCAAACACACGCACGCGCGTGCGCATTTCCGCGATTTTTCGCGTGTTTGTCCGCGTGACTTGTGAATTACGACGCGCGACCGTGGCGTGGCTGCATTGAGTAATTTTGCCACTTGTATCCTTTACAAAATTTGAACCGTTCTGCACTAATAGAGAATTAGTGCGCGATTAATTACCATAAATGTCATTAATTTGACGAGCAATTAATGGACGTCATTAATATGGAAACGGCTCCTAGAGGGTAGCCGTGCCTATATCAGGCCCTGAAGATATTCAGGTTTCAAATACACACAGTACTCTCTTCCATCCATTTGTCTTCCTTTTGGAAGCTGTGTTGTGGTGTTTGAGCTGTCAAACCTTCACTCACCCTCTTCCTTGGCGTGCACCGAGGAGAAGGGTGAGTGGTATCTTCGTACCTTTGTCATCATGAAGCCTGCATGAGGGACGACAATAAGGTTTCTGGGCAGCGCATCTGCGCGACCGCTCGAAGCTATTTTTGATATCGATCTGCGTTGCTACATCGACGAACCCAAGTGAGTTCATATGTTTTTGCTAGTTTTTATTGTGTTGATCTACCTACTGCTCTGTAGAGTACGCATTGCAGTTTTGAATACTTGTGAAACTTGACTCAATTTAGAATCTGGATTTAGAATAATACGCAATTTTCCAACATTCCAGAAACCTTATTATTGCGATTATTCTATTATTCTAGCAATGACTGGTGCTTCGGATGCAATAAAACTTGAGAGGTTCGGAGGTGGCAAAAATTTCTGTAGATGGCAGACTAAAGTCAAATTTTGGCTTATATCGATGGGACTGTGGTGGGTGATTCACCCAGTAATGCCATTCACGGTTGACCAGACTGCCACTTATCCAACAGCGCATGACTCCGCTCTTGGCTGCATCTTGACCCTTTTGGTTGATAATATTTATGATGTGTATATGAATTACACAGACCCCACAGAGTTGTGGGATGCACTAGAGTGCAAATATGTCGTCTCTGAAGCTGGTCGCTTGCTATATACTTGTGAGCAATTCTTTGATTTCAGCATTGATGCTGCAAAATCTGTTGTTGCCCAAGCTCACAAGATACAGCTGCTGGCTGGAGAGATTGCAAGTTTGGGATGTGCCTTGCCTGATAGATTTGTGGCGGCGGGCATTATTGCTAAACTCCCTGCTTCATAGGGGGATTTTGCCACAAGCCTGAAACACAAGAGGGAAGATATCTCTACTGAGAATCTGATTATAGCTCTCGATGTGGAGGAAAAAAGCAAGGGCAAAAGATGCTCCTCACACATCTGCTGCTGCAGAGAATGGTGCTAGTGCAAACATGATGCAGAAAAAGACCAACCACAAAAATAACAACAAGGGTAAGATGCAAAATGGTGGTAAAGCCAAGAAAACTACTAACTTCAAAAAGAAGAAAAATAAGAAAGACAACAGGGCATGTTTTGTGTGTGGCAAAGAAGGGCATATTGCAAAAGACTGTCGCTATCGCAAAATCAAAGATGATGAACAGCAAAAGAAGGCTGTGAATGTGACCATTGGCAAAAACAACGGAAGTGAAGCCGATCCTTCTGGGTATGGTAATTTACCATTTGTTTTTTTCAGCTGTACAATCCACAGATTGGTGGGTTGACACAGGTGCCAATGTTTATGTGCGTCCGGATTTGTCTTTATTTTCTTCTTACCAGGGAACGCGGTCTTCCACCATCTTGATGGGAAATGGATCAGCTGCTTCTGTTCTTGGTGTTGGTACGGTCGAACTGAAGCTCACTTCAGGGAAGACTGTTCATTTGAAGAACGTGCAGCATGCTCCAACAATAAACAAGAATCTAATTAGTGTTTCCTTGTTATGTCAAGATGGTTATAAGTTAGTATTTGAGTCAAATAAAGTTGTAATTTTCAAGTTTGGAAACTTTATTGGCAAAGGCTATGTGAGCGGAGGCTTGTTCCGCCTAAGTACTCTTGATATGAATTATCATTTGAATTTTGCATCTGGGATTAATAAAGCTTGTGAATCTAATGTATGGCACTCACGTTTTTGTCATATTGGTTTTGACACCATTGCTAGAATGTCTAGATTAGATTTTATTCCTAAATTTAATATTGTCAAATGATCAAAGTGCCAATCTTGTGTGCAAGAAAAACAACCTCGAAAACCATTTAAAAGTTTAGAGGAAAAGAGAGATTTGGCACCATTAGATCTTATTCATTCTGATTTGTGTGAAATGAATGGAATATTGACTAGAGGAGGCAAGAGATATTTTATGACTTTTATAGATGATGCTACTCGTTTTTGTTATATTTATCTTTTAAAAACTAAATATGAAGCTCTACATTACTTTAAAATTTATAAGGCCGAGGTTGAGAACCAACTTGAGAGGAAAATTAAACGGTTGTGCGATGACTGTGGAGGAGAGTATACCTCAAATGATTTCTCTCAGTTTTGTACTGAACATGGTATTATCCATGAAGTGACACCACTATATTCACCTCAATCTAATGGGGTAGCTGAAAGGAAAAACCAACCTCTAACAGATTTGGTTAACACTATGTTAGAGAGCGCTGGTATGTCCTATGAATGGTGGGGAGAAGCTATTTTGACAGCAAATTTTGTCCTGAATAAAGTAGTGACTAAAAACAGAGAAGTCACTCCATATGAGGGATGGAATGGAAGAAAACCCAATGTCAAATTTTTTAGGACTTGGGGCTGTTTGGCAAAGGTCAATCTACCTGAGCCGAAAAAGAGAAAGCTTGGACCCAAAACAGTAGATTGTGTATTCTTGGGATATGCACAAAACAGTATAGCCTATAGATTTTTAGTAGTTAAATTTGATAGTCCAGAACAAAATGTGAACACTATCATGAAGTCAAGAGATGCTTCATTCTTTGAAAATATATTTCCTATGAGAGCAGTAGGTAGCACATCTTATGATGAGAAAAATCATACTCATACAACTGCTCCTGAGGATTATACACCACTTGAATCAAATGACAAAACACACACACCATCTAAAAAAGATAACAATTTAGTCGATCCTGAATCTCCTCATAGGAGTAAGAGACAAAAGATTGCGAAATCTTTTGGAGATGAATTTATTGTTTATCTTGTTGATGATGTGTCCAATACTCTTGAAGAGGCATATGCATCTCCAGATGCAGAGTATTGGAAAGAGGCAGTCCGTAGTGAGATGGACTCCATCATGTCAAATGGGACTTGGGAGATCACTGATTGTCCAAGTGGGTGTAAACATTTTGGCTGTAAGTGGATCTTCAAAAAGAAATTAAAGCTGGATGGTACTATTGAGAAGTACAAGGCTAGGCTTGTGGCCAAGGGATTTACACAAAAAAATGAGGGGATTTCTTTGACACATACTCTCCTGTTGTCCGAATTACCACCATCGGAGTGTTGCTAGCGATAGCTTTTTCCTATGGTTTACTTGTCCATCAAATGGATGTAAAAACTGCTTTCTTTTATAGAGAGTTAGAGGAAGAAATATATATGGAGCAACCAGATGGTTATAAAATTCCTGGGCAAGAGAATAAAGTGTGTAAATTAATAAAATCCCTATATGGTCTTAAGCAAGCACCCAAACAATGTCATGAAAAATTTGACAACACTCTAACATCAGTCGGATTCAGCGTGAATGAGGCGAACAAGTGTGTGTACTATCATTGTGGTGGGGGTCAAGGAGTAATATTATGCTTGTATGTCGATGACATATTAATTTTTGGAACAAGCACAAGCGTGATTGATGAGATCAAATCTTTCTTGTCTGCATGTTTTGACATGAAGACTTGGGACCGGCAGATGTAATTCTGAATATAAAGTTGATTAGAAGTGAGGATGGAATCACTCTAAAATTATGCAGAGAAAATTCTTTCTCGCTTTGGCTTTGATAACTGCAAGGTTTCTCCAACTCCCTATGATGCAAGCATCAAGCTTCAAAAATTTATGAGAGAGGGAAAAGATCAACTGAGATATTCACAAATAATCGGTTCCCTTATGTATCTAGCTGGTGCCACGCGACCTGATATCTCCTATGCTGTGAGCAAACTCAGTCGGTTTACATCAAACCCGGGAGATGATCATTGGAAGGCACTTGAACGAGTGTTGCGCTATTTGAGAGGCACAACCTCGCTTGGAATTCACTACACGGGATATCCACCAGCGTTGGAGGGATATAGTGATTCCAATTGGATCTCAGATGCGGATGAGATGAAAGCCACGAGTGGTTATGTGTTTACGCTTGCTGGTGCTGCAGTTTCATGGAGGTCTTATAAACAGACTGTATTAACAAAGTCTACTACAGAGGCTGAACTTATAGCACTAGAAACACCTAGCAATGAGGCTGAATGGCTAAGAGAGCTATTGATGAACTTACCTTTCGTTGAAAAGTCGATACCGCCTATCCTAATGTATTGCGATAACCAATCAATGCTAGATCAGGTTATGAATACAAAGGATAATTCAAAGTCCAACAAGCACATCAAGCGTAGACTGAAATCTGTCAAAAAGATGAAAAACCCTGGAGTTATAGCTGCAATCTATGTGAAAAGTGCTAATAATCTGGCAGACTCTTTCACAAAAGGATTATCACGGAATGTGATTTCCGTGATGTCTAAGGACATGGGTATGAGGCCCACTTGAAGTTACATCACAACGGTAACCTGTCCTTTTGATCGGAGATCCCGTGATTTAGGTACTAGGAAAAACAAGTTCACTGATGTAACCAAAGAGTACGTTATAAATAAAAAAATGTACCCATGTTCAAATGACACTAAGTACTCTTTATTGTATGGAAGGTTGACATAAATTAAGCCTTATTGTTCTCCGTTGTAAAGATATTAGCCTACATGATATCTTGAAGGAAAACACCTACTTGAGCTTAACTGTAGGTCACAGTTCATGAGAATAGCGCGTTCTCATAAAGGTTCATGAGAAGATACGGGAGCAGACCGTTAACGCTCCAGATAGGTGAGGTTGTATGACAGCCTAGTATCAGTTTTGATTTCAAGTGAAATATTTTCACACAAGACTGAGAATTCAAGGCATAGTCCATTCTTCAGCTGTGGAAAGATGAATCTTGTTATTCTAGGTATGAGTTCAACCTGTACAGGACTCATACCGAAAGACTGATATATAAAACAATACTGCAGCACAGTAATCTTTTATTCTTCATTCCTTGCTTTGAAATTGGTGGGGGATTGTTGGAATTTGGCCTATTTGAATATTGCCCATTCAGTTGAAATTCCAAAGCAATGTGGTTGTTAGTTATTGTCCCATACTGCTAGTGCAAGGTGATGCAAACCAACATATATAGTAGCCCTCATACCTATGGTTGAATAGAGAAAGCAATAATGAGGGGTCTGGCTATTTGTACTCACACACACGCACGCGCGCGTGTTTCCGCAATTTTTCGCGTGTTTGTCCGCGTGACTTGTGACTTGCGATGCGCGACCATGGCGTGGCTGCATTGAGTAATTTTGTCACTTGTATCCTTTACGAAATTTGAACCGTTCTGCACTAATAGAGAATTAGTGCGCGACTAATTGTCATAAATATCATTAATTTGACGAGCAATTAGTGGACGTCATTAATATAGAAACGGCTCCTAGAGGGCAGCCGTGCCTATATCGGGCCCTGAATATATTCAGGTTTCAAATACACACAATACTCTCTTTCATTCACTTGGCTTCCTTTTGGAAAGCCGTGTTGTGGTGTTTGAGCTGTCAAACCTTCACCGACCCTCTTCCTTGGCATGCACCGAGGAGAAGGGTGAGCGGTATCTCTGTACCTTTATCGTCGTGAAGCCTGCACGAGGGACGACAATAAGGTTTCTGGGCAGCGCATCCGCGCGACCGCTCGAAGCTATTTTTGATATCGATATGCGCTGCTACATCGACGAACCCAAGTGAGTTTATATGTTTTTGCTAGTTTTTATTGTGTTGATCTACCTACTACTCTGTAGAATACGCGTTGCAGTTTTGAATACTTGTGAAACTTGTCTCAATTTAAAATCTAGATTTAAAATAATATGTAATTTTCCAACAGAGCCACCATATACCAGAGGTGTGGCAGTGCAGTCACCAGTCTGTTGATCAGGCGCATGCCATCATCAACTTGTGCAGATGACTTCCTGCAGTCTAGACCTTATAAGAGCAGTTTGTTGCTTTTCTCACAAGGTAGGTTTTGAAATAGGACTGCACCATTCAATTGTTCAATGTCAATGAAAAAGATGCATATTTGTAATTACAGTTGTTAACGTAAGTAAAAGGTGTATGATCAAACCTGCTTGCCGAGCTCCGTCCGTGCTAGCCAACCGTGCAAGAGGGTGCATGGGAGCGTGCGGACACGGCTTCCCTCCTCCCGTTTGTACTTTCATGCGTACTCCCGCTGATGTGATATCATTTTATTTGTTGCGAAAGTATGGTAGTTAAACTGAACATTAATAAAGAGACCAATAATATTTTGATATATCAGCGAGAAGATGCATGAGAGAACAGAACAGAATGAGGAAGGTGGAAAGCCGCGTGCTGCTGCTGCCTGCTGGCACCACTTCCGTGCGGGCGAAAACTGCGGTCTTTTAGCTGAGCGGCATCTTGCTTTGTGTTACAAAACATTTAACATGTTATCACTTGAAAGGTCACTAGCGGTTCTAACCGCCTACCCGAAAAGCCATATCTCCTCACAAATGTGTCTCTTCACAATGTATAAATATATGATGAATGAATGAATGAATATATGGTTGAATCATTTGCACATTGTCTTTGTCTCTCTCGTGTTTTTACTTTCAACACCTTATCAGCACGCTCTACCGAGCGATCGAGAGGAAGAACGAAGAGGGATATCACGGTAAGATGCCTGGAAACGGAACACTTACTGATTTTGTTCTCATCATTCTTCAAGAAGAAGATGCTATCCATCGTCGACTTCGCCAAGACGATTGATCAAGAAGGTCGTCGGCACCATGAACGTCGCCGTTACCGTGGTGGACGGTTCCACCGTCCGACGGCCATCCCTACAAGATTCAATCATCGTGTGCGTCATGGCGGCCGGCGCTTTTGTTGTTGCCGCCGCGTGCGCCATGATGAACGGCGATTTGGACGTCGTTGTCGTTACTGCCATCGTGATCGTCGGGGTAACCACCGAGCAACTGCCATTCTGGTGGCGCAACCGCCAAGGAGCATTCTTAGACATCGTGTCCAAGATCGTCCTCCGACCTCCTACCCCTCCCGTCCCTCGGATCTTGATGACCACCAAGTACAGGAACCGAGCGCCGTTCACGTTGGGGAAAACCCCAACCGGGCTGCACCGATTCTAAGACCCTCGTCATCGAGTGGACAGGGGGAGGAGGGAGGAGGAGAAAGAGATGGAAACTCGACCATCTCGGTGGCCGCCGAAACTACCACGCCGGCGGTTGCTGACGTCGTGACGCCGCCGCCGATACGGCGAACGGCGAGGATTCGGATCGGCCCAAGGGGTCTCCCTCGAGAACCCTTGGCATCAAGGACATCACAGAACTCGTCGGCGCCGCCTTCATCCACTATTGTACCATCAATTTCGTCGGCAACCTCTCATGGCGAAGTCAGGCCTTCGGGCCCCGGATCTCCGCCGGTGCTCACGAGCCCGAGCGGGAACCGAGTACTTTGCCGCTTTGCTCATCTCGCCAGCCGAACCTGTGGTTCGGCCGCTGGCCAAAGCCGTTGAACGATGAAGCATAGGGGGAGCGGCACCGGAGATCAAAGGCAAAGCAGGAGGACGGCGCCGAAGGAGAAAAAGGCGGGAAACATACCGTGCTGCTTCAGACGATCGGAGGAAACAGGCCGCGAGGCCGCGTCAGATCGGAGGAAGCGGGCTCGGCCTAGCGCGCAACCGCGGAAGATCGGACAACGCAGGCCGTGGGCCGTGCTTCGACCGCGAGACAACAACGCGTTTGACCGCGAGATCGGAGCATGCGGGTCGTGGGCCGCGCTGCGATCGCGAGTCAACCACGCGTTTGACCGCGAGATCGGAGCATGCGGGCCGTGGGCCGCATTTTTCGGTTAACTGCGGTTTTTCGGGCTGACTGTATATAATTACTGTTTAATTAGTATTTGCAGTTTTAATTTAGTTTACATTTCTGCAAGTGTGTATGTACTGTAAATATTTGTAAATATAATTATAATCAATGTGTATATTGATTATGACAATGTGTATATTGCATTTATTTGCAATAAATCTAATATTTGGCTAATTTTCAATTTTTGGCCAAAACATAGATGAAATTCAAAACCACATTGTCCAAAATTCTTTGTAAGGCTATTTTCCAATATTTGGCCAGAACTTAGAATTTTGTTTATTATATTAACAATTTTTACAAATACTGTTATTTAAGCAAGTTTTAGAATTTTGGCTTATCTGACTACACACATAAAATATAAAATCAGTATGGTTCAATTTTGTTAGGCCATTTTTCCAAAATTTGGCTTAATGAAATGTGAATCATACACAAATAAATTGTTCTTTTTGTCAAGCCATTTTTGACATTTGGCTAGATAAAAATGAATAATTCCTATGTGTTTTTCATTATGATTAACACAGATTACAACACCACCATGATGATTTTATTAATAAAATCTCTGGTTGCCTAAATGTAGGACCCAATGGCTCGCGAGTTCAAAGAACTTGCCCTTGATGGTCACAACTATCCTACATGGGCATTGGACATCAAGATAAGCTTGGCATACCGAGGAATCATGGCTGCACTTGATCCCTCTGAAGGAAGAAATGTAGCATTTCTGGATACACAAAAGTATCAAGCACTATACATCATTCGAAACCACCTTCATCCAGACTTAAAGTCTGAATATGTTATGGAGGAGGAACCTCATAGTCTTTGGACTGCACTCAAAAATCGATATGAACAGCAAAAGGCAATTTTATTGCCTGAGGCCAACCATGAGTGGACTCAACTTCGTCTCCAAGACTTTAAGTCTATAGGAGATTATAACCATGCTGTTCATAAGGTGTGTGCCAAATTGCGATTTTGTGAGAAAGAACCATCAGAGGATGACAAGATTGAAAAGACTCTTCAAACTATGCTTCCCTCTGATAGGATCTTACAACATCAATATAGGGTCCGGAACTACCAAACTTATGCTGACCTCATTCGAGATTTACTTCAGGCCGAGAAGCATGATGAACTTACCATTAAGAATCATCATCAACGTCGTGTTGGGGCTGCTTCTCTTCCTGAAATTCATCACAATGAGAAGAAAGCAAATACTTCTAAGGATGCAAATCCAAAGAAGAATGGTAGATCTGCTAGGCGCCGTCGGAATAGGCAAAAAAATAAAAAGTTGTCAAAGACAATGAAAAAGAATGGTGCTCCTTTTAAAGGGAAGAATGTGCAGTGTAAGGCATGTGGCACTTACAAACATACAGCAGATAAATGCCACACACCTAACACCTTGTAGCATTGTACCAGAAATCACTTGGGAATGACAAGAAGAATCAAGGATCGGGAACTGAATATGAAACTCATTTCAGCATCCCGACAAATTCAACGTTTGAAGTTGGTTGTTCTAGTGAGGATCAAAACCCTAGAAATGACGAATCAACGTTGAATGATGATGACAACATGGACATGGACAACACTATGATGGAATACAATTCGAACAATGTATTCGATGATCTTTTATAGATCTTCTACCATAGAAATGTACATATTTTAGTTCATGTAAATATTGAAAGTGTGTTGTAATATAAATATATTTATATTGTATTAGGGTTATCCAGCACTCTAATATTTTATGTACATAAATGTATTTTTAATGCAACTCATTGTGTTAATCTTATATTAGATTTACGGGAAGTTTCCGATGGAAGAAGAAATGTGCCTTGTGGATAGTTGCACCACTAACTCTATACTTAGAGAAACAAAATATTTTCAGACCCTAACTAGGAGGTCAGGAAATGTTTGACCATCGCTGGACGCGATGCAACAATAGTTGGCTCTGGCCGAGCCACTATTATGTTTCCTAATGGGACACAAGTGATGATCGAGGATGCTTTATTATATCCCGATTCTACACGCACTCTCATAAGTTTTAGAGATATTCGGAAGAATGAGTTACATATACATACCCATGAAGAGAATAAAGAAGAATTTCTTCTTGTCTCAAAATCTTCCGAATATGGCCAAGAAGTTCTAGAAAGAATTACTTCTACTCCATCTGGTCTGTACTACACGTACATAAAACCCGTACCATATGTTGCATACAAGATGATTTTCCAGAATGTTGATACATTCAAGACCTGGCATTCACGCCTAGGCCACCCCGGAATAGGGATGATGCGAAAAATTATTGGAAATTGCACTGGCTATGATTTAAAGAATAGTAAATTTCCAAAATCAAATGATTTTGTTTGTACTTCATGTGTTATGGGCAAGTTGATCTTACGGCCTTCTCCACTTAAGATCCATGCTAAACCATTAAAATTCCTTTAAAGAATTCAAGGAGACATATGTGGACCCATACAACCTACATGTGGTCCATTTAGATACTTCATGGTTTTAATCGATGCATCTATAAGATGGTCGCATGTGTGTTTATTATCTACACGTAACCATGCTTTTGCCAAATTTATGATACAAGTCATAAGGTTGAAAGCAAATTATCCTGAATATAGGATAAAAAGTATCCGTATGGACAATGCTGCTGAATTTACATCTCGTGCCTTCAATGACTATTGTATGGCTCAAGGGATTGAAGTACAACATTCTGTTCCATATGTACATACACAAAATGGTTTAACGGAATCTCTTATAAAGAGAGTAAAGCTCATGGCAAGGCCTTTATTACAAGGTTGCAATTTATCAACATCTTGTTGGGGTCATGCAGTCTTACACGTTGTTGACCTTATCCTATTTCGACCAACTGCATACCATACCACCTCCCCTTTACAACTTGTACGTGGAGATCAACCTAATATCTCCCATCTGCGGAAATTTGGTTGTGCTGTGTACACACCAATTTCACCACCTAAGCGAACCTCTATGGGCCCTCACAGGAAATTAGGAATATACGTGGGATATCAATCCCCGTCTATTATTAAATACCTGGAGCCTTTAACAGGAGATTTATTTACGGTCCAGTTCTCTGATTGCATATTTAATGAGGATCATTTCCCGGCTTTAGGGGGAGATAATAAATTTTCCAATGAAAGCCGAGAAATAATTTGGGATGACAATTCCATTCCAAATGTTGATCCACGTACAAAAGAAACTGAACTTCAAGTTCAGAAAATAATAGAGTTACAGCAACTTGCTAGTAACCTGCCAGATGCATTTACTGACTATAATAATGTCATAAAGTCTTTAAATCCTGCAATAAATGCACCTTGCCGAGTGAAGGTACCATCTAAAATCACTCAACCTCCGAAAAGGGGGAGAGCAAGTAAGGACAAAGATGCTTCAAGCAAGCGTCCAAAGACTAGACCTTCCTCGAGGAAAGTAAATGCAAGTCAACAAAATGTTGGCATACATCTAAGGAATATTTTAAATCCTTTATCTAGCCCTCAAGTGCGCACTATAGAGCAGGCTGTACAATCGGAAACCCTGATTGTTCTATGTTGGGAAGTCATGAAGAATTACAGGGGATAAAGGAAATTTCCATCAATTATACTAGTTCTGGAGAATTACTTGACCGTAATACAACGGTTGTCAAATCATGCTTTTCAACCATGATAGCTGATCTTCTCCAAGATCCTGATCCTAAGATCATGGCAGAGTGTAAACAACGCTCGGACTGGATCAAATGGAAAGAAGCAATCAAGGCAGAACTTGACTCACTTAAAAAGAGAGAGGTATTCGGAAATGTAATACCTACTCCTCCTCGAACCTATCCTGTTGGGTTCAAATGGGTTTTCGTTCAGAAACAAAATGAAAACAATGAGGTTGTGAGATACAAGACAAGGCTAGTTGCACAAGGGTTCACGCAGAGACCCGGCATTGATTTCAATGAAACATATTCTCCTGTAATGAATGGAATAACTTTCCGATATTTGATATCTCTGGCAACACAAAAACATCTATCTTTGCAGTTGATGGATGTCGTGACTGCATATTTATATGGGTCGCTAGATTCAAATATTTATATGAAGGTTCCCGATGGGATACCCATACCGAATGAAAAAGTAGATCGCAACATATTTTGTGTTAAACTTAACAAGTCTTTATATGGCTTGAAGCAGTCTGGAAGGATGTGGTATAACCGACTGAAGGAGTTCCTTTTAAACAAAGGCTACTCTACTAATGATGATTGCCCTTGTGTCTTCATTAGAAGATCCTCAACTGGTTTTTTGCATCATATCAGTTTATGTTGATGATTTGAATATCATTGGCACTGAGAATGACATTAAAGAGACACAAAATCATCTTAAAAGGGAGTTCGAGATGAAAGACTTAGGTAAAACTAAGTTTTGCTTGGGTTTACAACTCGAACACCTTCAAACGGGCATTCTCGTACACCAATCTACTTATGTTCAGAAAGTATTGGAGAAATTCAATATGAACAAAGCATATCTATCAAAAACTCCTATGGTAGTAAGAGGCTTAGAGAGGGATACAGATCCATTTCGGCCATGCCAAGAAGGAGAGCAAGTGTTGGGTTCTGAATACCCATACCTTAGTGCCATTGGTGCACTTATGTATCTTGCGAATAATACAAGACCCGATATTGCTTTCGCAGTTAATTTATTAGCAAGATATAGTAATGCTCCTATAATGAGACATTGGAATGGAGTAAAGAATGTATTAAGATACCTTCAAGGTACACAAGATCTTGGACTTTTCTTTCCAAAGAAACAAGATATAAAACTCATCAGCTATGCTGATGCGGGTTATTTAAGTGATCCTCATAATGGTAGATCACAAACTGGTTTCGTATTCTTACACGGAAGTACGACAATTTCTTGGAAGTCTTCTAAGCAGACTCTAATTGCTACATCTTCAAATCACTCTGAAATCATAGCATTATATGAGGCCGCACGTGAGTGTGCTTGGCTACGTAGGATGATTAATCATATCCAAGTCTCAAGTGGTATTGGGCCTATTGAGTCACCAACCATTATCTATGAAGATAATGCCGCTTGCATTGCTCAGATGCAATCAGGTTATGTGAAAACTAATGTTACTAAACACATAGCTCCTAAACTATTTTATCCACATGAACTTCAAGTAAATGGAGAAATAGATCTCCAGAAAACTAAGTCATGTGATAATTTAGTAGATTTATTACTAAGTCCCTACCATACTCCCCATTTTCTAAATATGTTAAGGGTATTGGTATGCGTAGACTTAGAGATTTGCAAGGTTTAGGGGGGGCTTTATCGAGAGCTACCTGATAATTAAGCATCAAATTGTACTCTTTTTCTTATGTGAGTTTTACTCTTAAAAGTTTTCCCACAATAAGTTTTAATGAGACAATGACAATGCAAGAAAATGTCTGTTTTCTTATTTTCCCCAAAGGGGTTTTATTTGAAAACAATTATGACATTATATGTTGTGTTTTCTCCTGTTTTATAAAAGTTTTTAAGAGTTTTTACACAAGCATTTTATTGTAAATAAATATCTTTAGATTTTTCCCATTTGGTTTTTCGAAGATAGTTCATTCTACAAAGAGGAATTCAAGTGCTCAAGGGGGAGTGTTACAAAACATTTAACATGTGATCACTTGAAAGGTCACTAGCGGTTCTAACCGCCTACCCCAAAAGTCATGCCTCCTCACAAATGTGTCTCTTCACAATATATAAATACATGATAAATGAATGAATGAACACACGGTTGAATCATTTACATATTGTCTTTGTCTCTCTCGCGTTTTTACTTTCAACGCTTTGTTCCTGCGCTGCTCGGCTCCCTGTCCACGGCTAACCTGTGCAGAGCAGTGCAGTGTCAGGCAGAGCAGATGGACTCACGGACTGATCCCTCTTTCTCCGTGGAGCGTGGAGGGCTACCGTCACCTGAAGAGTCCAAAGAGACAAAAAGCTAACCTCTTTTCTCTTTTCTGGAAAAATTTTACAAACCAGTTTCAAAAAAGAGGACGAAAATGCAGCAGTAGTAGAAATGGTCTCGACACTGATACTATTCCCAAGGGCCATATTAGGAAAAACGTCATCCATGAGGGCCAAATTTGAGATTGATTTCAAAAGCTTTCAAACATAGGCTAATAAATGGTTTCAAAAGCTTTCATACATAGACTAAATGTGCATACAAAGCGTACGGAATAAAAATAAAAGGGGCTTCCTTCTCATTTTGAAACACAGGATTTTCAATTAGAAGGTTGGTATGATCATATGAGTTTAAATGTTCATTCTTTTTGTTTGAAGTGAAGGATTTTTAATTTTATTGCTGACTTTTATTTTGGAATTGAATAATTAATATGACTACATCTAGAATGCAATCTTCATTATGGTGCAATCAGACCTTTTCAACCATTAATTATGCATCTAACGGTTGTTCAATTTTGCACTTAACTTCTTTCATTCTCTGTCAAAGAGTTAAGTGCAAAAGGTGAGAGTTAAATGCAAAAGTACAACAACCGTTGTATGTATATCTAATGGTTGATTGGGCCTGATTGCACCAAAAGAGAAATTGCATTATATATGTTGCCAATTAATATACATATCCTCCAACATCTTTTGCCTAATAATTTCCTAAAAAACATCTTTTGTATACTAACATGGTTGGTTAACAAAATTCATATAGGGAAATGGCGAGACGGTCGATGGAAAATTGGAAGATGCAAGGTGCAGGGGTAGGACGGTAATTTAAGGGAAATGCATCTCAAAAAATGACGCAGCGTGCTCCCCTTTCCCCTGCAGAAACCTGGGCGCCGGCGGCCACGGCCCTTGCAACCTCCACCCTCCCGTTCGCCTGACCTAGTTGGATGGCGACGGATGTCTCGGCGGCGCCGACGATCCCGTCGTACGCGAAGGCGGTAGACGCGTACAAGAAGGCCGTGGCCACGGCGGCCTCGGTAACCGCGTACGCAGTGCTCGCGCGCGGCATGGCGCGGGAGCTCCTCCCCCACGACCTGCGCGACGCGGCGGCCTGGGCGGCGTCCTTCCTCCGCGCTCGCTTCGAGCCCCGCCCCGCCGAACGCCGCACCATCGTCATCAAGCGCGCCACGGGGGACCACCACTACGACGGCGACAACCGGCTGTTCGATGAGGTGCGTCAGTACCTCGCCACCCGGATCGACCCGCGCTCCATGCGGCGGCTCTGCCTCAGCGGCGGCGTCGGCCGCGCCAAGAAGGTGCTGTCCTTGGAGCCCGGTGACTCCATGACGGATGTCTTCGAGGGCCTGGAGTTCACGTGGGCGTCCGTCTCGGCGGAGGGCCGGCACGGGTACGGGATGGAGTCGCTGGAGGTCAGCTTCGACGCGGACCACACGGACATGGCGCTCGGCAGGTACATCCCGTTCATCATGGCGTCGGTGGAGGAGGAGCGGCTGCGGGAGCGCGCGCTCAAGATCTACATGAACGAGAGCTCGTCGTGGCGTGGCATCACCCACCGCCACCCGGCCACGTTCGACACGCTCGCCATGGACCCGGCGCTGAAGCAGTCCGTCATCAACGACCTCGACCGGTTCCTCAAACGCAAAGAGCACTACCGGCGGATCGGCAAGGCGTGGAAGCGTGGCTACCTCCTGTACGGCCCGCCTGGCACCGGCAAGTCGAGCCTGGTCGCTGCCATCGCCAACTACCTCCGCTTCAACCTCTACGACCTCGACCTCTCCGACGTGCACTCCAACATGTGCCTGCAGAGGCTACTCATCGGTATGTCCGACAAGTCCATCCTCGTAATAGAGGACATAGACTGCAGCTTCAGCGCCGCGTCAAGGGAGGAGGACAAAGGTCAGGCTGGCGGTGGCCATTACACGGACGACGATGGCGTCGACGACTTCTCACCAGAAGCTCCCTGGAACATGGTACGGAACGCAGGACACGAATCCATGATCATTTAACAGTTTATTATGGTTTTGGAATACGAATCCTGATTCTGAACGCAATCATCTCTGAGCTACATGCATGGAAGTCCTGTTGTGCAGATGCCACCGCAGCATCAGACGATAACTCTGTCCGGGCTGCTCAACTTCATCGACGGGCTGTGGTCCACGAGCGGCGAGGAGCGTATCGTCATCTTCACCACCAACTACAAGGAGCGCCTCGACCCGGCGCTGCTCCGGCCTGGACGCATGGACAGAGAAATCTACATGGGCTACTGTGGCTGGGAGGCCTTCAGGACGCTGGTTCACAACTACTTCCTCATCGACGACCACCCGATGTTCCCAGAGATACGTGAGCTGCTTGAGAAGGTGGAGGCAACGCCTGCTGAGGTGTCGGAGATGCTGCTGCGAAGCGAGGATGCCGACGCTGCACTCCTGGGCGTCGCCAAGTTCCTCACAGAGAAGAAGCAGGCAACGCTTGAAGGTAATTAACGCCATTGAATCAAGAACCAGCTAGCTAGGATCTAAAATGCTAATGATCTCCAGTTCTAATTCTGTTGTTCTGCATTGGCTGCAACTGCCGTTCTGGTAACTCTTGCTGTCTTCAGATGTTTAGAAATGGATTTAGTCTCAGAAGTTTAGAAATTGATTTAGGCTAATCATCCACCACGTTTCTGTACGTGCATGGAAACATCAAACTCTGATATCACTTGGTAGTGCTGTCTGGTGTCCAAATTTCGTATATCTCCTGGGTTCTGCCTCTTAAAAAGGTGGAGAAACATTCAGTGTCATGCTGGTACTTGTGCATTGTGGACCTCGTATTTTGGTGATGGTACGTAATTTCTAAAATATGGTCCTTAAATATTTTTCTCAGGTGGTAACCGAGTGATGCTTACAAATGATGTATGCTTTGTTTTCTTTTTGAGGTATCGAAACTGTTACTTTAGGGGGCCCTGGTGATCCCTTTTTTCCAGGATTGTTAATTTCCGTATCTGATTGTGCTTGATGTAATGCGACGCTAATAACTAGTTTTGTAAAACCCTTTTTATGTCTGATTGTTTCTGTTTCCATGGTAACAGTAGACCTTTTTTTTTTCTCATGTTAGACCCTATTTTCTTCTAACAAAGGCTTGAACTGTAATTTGGCTATTTATGCAACTATGATGAAGAAAAAAATCATTTGCAGCACGTGGCAGGAAATCATTTGTAGTTCCCACATGCAACTCATTTAAACATAGTTTTTTGGTACAGTAAATTTGAAATCCGTTCTGAGCTCTGTTTATAGTTTCTTAATTTTGGTATATAGGGAACTATGTGTAGAGACAAAAACAGTTCCAACTTCCAAAGTGTTCTAGTGCATGTGACAGTAAATAGTTTGTAGTTGTCACATGTAACTCACTGAAACAGAGTTCTTTAGTGTAGCAAATTAGCAATCTGTTCTGGCCGTTGTGGCATTTATGTTTTGAATTTCTATTTGTTGTTCCTGAAATATGTCGTCTTGTAGCACTGTTCTGTATCCCTCCGATTATGTTAAGGGTGACCTTTGGGTATTTTTGAGTAGAATGTCATTTTCCATGGTTGAAAATGGATGCTGCGGACTGAATTATCGGTATGGCTTTGGACAACTCTAACCTCATTCATTGCTAGCATTAATAAATTTCAAATGTGTGAAAAACGACATAGAACCTCAAATCATTTATTGGATCAGAGGTAATCAGATCATAAAATGGAAATCAATTGTATTTCTATCTTGAAACATAAAACTCTCTGTTGTCATTTGCTATGCCTAGCTGGTGTCAACATTTTGTGCGTGTTTGGGTTTCTGCCGGCTACAAGGGAGGATAAAATGTACAGTTTCTGAGAGTCGTGCACAATTTTAGGACCTGATCTGTGCTTAATCAAGTCTACGACCCACTATGTTTCTCTGTCTTGAACTTGCTACCAAGTGCTGGTGTCAAAACTAACTAAATATTCTAGCTTCTGCGGTTCTGCCTGTTGAAATGCGGAGATGACATTCAGGATGCTGGGCTTGAGAATCATGGACGTGGTAATTTTGGTGATGGGTTGTAATTTCTGAATTATTGAGATGATCAAATCAGCATCATGCTCATAGTTTTTTTGTTCCCAGATGTCGCTTTTGTAGTTGGAAATGGATGTTCCGATATACTCATTAAACTCATGCATTTTATTTGTATTTATATATAGAAACTATATAGACATCTAAATTTGACTCAAACAAGAACATGAAGCGGGACCAGATATGATTGAACAGGTTGGACCAGATATGCAGCAAGGCACAGATCTCCAAACAATCCTAAAGTCTGATCAAAAGAATCATGTTAACTGGAACACCATGACTCTTGGTCGCTACAATCTGCAAGTAGGATTAGTCATAGAGAAATTAGGCTGCAAAATGTTAGCGGGCCAGGATATATTAGTCAGTAGCAACAGTTTATGTCTAGCCTCCACCGAATTTAGCTCTCTGTACTACGGTATGAACTTTGGCTTGAGCGTCACCCCCCCCCCCCCCCCCCCCTCGTCGGGGGCTCCGCCGCCCCCCGCCGCCTCCTTCCACCAGTCCTAGCCACCAGCCCACCTCCAGCCCGACTCTCCAGCTCCTTGCCTTCAGCCTGTGGTTCCCTCCCCTCGTCGCCATTCCCACCATCCCGCTTCCCCAGTTCGATCCACTTTCTCTCCAACTGCTGAGCAGAGAACCCTCACTTGCGTGTACTCCATTTTCAGCCCTTCTCAGCGCGACCAAAGGTTGCATCGCCTCGTCGCCTTCGACGAAGGACTACGAGCTCTCGCTCTTGCTGGTAATCCATGGAGATATCTCCGACTCTGATGATGACGGTCTGCATCTCTCGACCGCCGGCCTCAGTCGGTCCCCCGAAGGAAAGTGCCCCACCCGTTGTGTTTCGGTTAAGCTGGAAAGCAAGTTGAAGGCACTGCAGTTGCTAGTCTCTTCGACTGGTCAGATTGGATCCCCATCCCTCTTAACTCCGGTCATCGTCGACATGTCCATCACTCCGGGGAATCGGGGTGGCTGTTGGTGTGTCTCTCCGGTGCAAGATTCAAGCGGCCGAACCTACCCGGCCAAGGCCACATTGACTGAGCTGCCAAGTTTTGCTTTGCCACAACCAAAGATCTCCCAAGCTGCAGCTCCAAAGGCTCAAAATCTGGAGACTTTAATGGCCTTGCAAGAACCTGGCAACACGCCTCCTGCTGCGTGCCTCGGACTACAGCCGCCCGGCCATCACGACCCTACCATTGACCGCGCGAAGGCTTCCGGAATCAGGCCCGGCTCTAGGCATAGGCCAGATGTGCAATGGGCTAGGGCTCACAGTAGAGAGGGGCTCATAAAAATATGTGACTGATGTATATTATTATTTACTGGCGTGCATGTACGCATACATAGCAAAACAGCTGGTAGTTGAGCTTGAATTAACTTTCATAGGTGGTCAGCTCGTAGATCGTCTAAGAGTTGAAGACAACCATTGTTTGCTAGGCGGACTCCCTCTCTACTCTGGTTTTTCCCTTGCCCAGCATCGTATTTCACCATTGCTTGGTGCAGCTCATCGCCTGCTACTGCTGCCGCACTATACCTTTGGAGTTCCGGATCCTCCCTGCAGTCCAACCACTAGAAAGGGGCTGGCGGGCTGTCTAATTTACTTCCTTGTTGTTTAATTCTCATTAGATATTAAAGCATCAACTGAAAGAAGCTTCTCAAAACTAAAATTAGTAAAAAACATTTTAAGGTCAACCATATCATAAGACAGATTGAATGAATTGACTATATATTGAGAATAATATTTTAAACAACATTGACCTCTGAACTGTCTTTAATGATTTTGCTTCAAGAAATGCCTGAAGAAATATTTTATGGAAAGACAATAGACATTGTTCGTCTCCTGCTTAAGATATTCGTATTTGTTAATATTTCAACACTTTGCTTCTGCCTTTTGTTTTCAATCTTAATAAGATTTATTTAAGTTGCATAGTATATATAAGTATAAATTAGTATAAAAATTAAAAATATTTGGCTTCAAGAGCCTATGACCCTGAATTCGCCTAGAGCCCTCAAAATCCCGGCCCTGTCCGAAATAGGAAAGCAAGTTCAATCGCCTAGGTTGGATATTAACTCCCCGACGGTCTTTGAGGGCAAAAGGGAGTCTCCGCTTTCACCGGAGTGGACACTGGTTCCTTCAAAGCGCCGAGGGCGTCCAGTTGACCCTCCCAAATTTACGGTGGACCGAGCTTGGAAGAAGGACACTCCTTTCGCGACCGAGGTGCTTAAGAAGGCCCTGCAAGGCTAATGCTTCCGATGTCTAGCAAGAGATCATTTCGTCCACAAGTGTCGTGAACCCCTTCGGTGCGTCTCTTGTCTTCACAGTGTGCACTCGGCTCGCCGGTGTCCTCAACCTTCAAGCTCTGACGACCACCGAAAGATCCATTCGCGGCTTCTAACCACAGCTCCCAACATCAAAAGCTAGGTGGTCTTTCCGCCTCTGCACTCGGTCTCCGACAACAGCAAGCTCATCCACTCGGGGACCTCCTTCAGGGACGCACTCTGCTCTGAATCGCCGACCGATGCTTCAAAAGCCGCGATGGACGTCATCATGCAGGCACCAGGGATGAGGCCTTGCTGCAGTCCTGATCAGTGGGATGATGGAAGCGGAGATGGCACGCCTCCGCCGTCGCCTAGTCCTCCTCTCAGCTGTTGGTGGTCGCCACGACGCAGGAGCTGGTGATGTACGCCAGGCTATCGACTAGCAAGCTAACATCCCCCTCTGGAATGTTTTGGTGCCTCACCAGGATGAGCAGTCCTTCGTGGCTTGCCTCGACCACTTGTAGCAATGCGGCAAGCTCCTTCAGCAAGGAAGTGTTTTTGCAGGTGGAGCAGAATTCTGGGCGACACCATAGAGCCTGGGCGACATCTCTTGGGGCACAACCTGGCTCTTTCGGGTGAGGATTGTGCTTGAGAACCTTCCCTGGTTTGCACGATCGATTGAAGGCGTTCGCCAGATTCTTGATGAGGTCTGCCTCTTCGATCATATGGATCAAATAACTGTTATGCAGACTAATCGGAATGAGTTTGGCTTCATGGGATGGATGGACGACCCCAACCTTTTTACATGCGTGAAGACAGTCATGTTCTTCCCTTCTGACTCCTGCTCCAGCGTCTCTGATGGTCCTCCCAACGGGCCAGAGACGGACATCCCACCGGAGGGTAACAAAGTCGACATCCTTATACACCTTGACTGTCGATAGACTGCACACCAGATATACCTTTGTACCAGAAGAAGACGTATCGAGTTCCACCTTCCAATATTATAGACTTCCAGAGGCAACACATCTCCCGCAGTGTCGGACCTGCCTCCCTCCTTAGGGTGGCTCCGGTGCTTCCACGTGTCCCGTAGTGCCAGACCTGCCTCCCTTCATAGGGTGGCTCCGGTGCTGTCACGTGTCCCGCAGTGCCGGACCTGCTTCCCTCTATAGGGTGGCTCCGGTGCTGCCACGTGTCCCGGGGCACCGGACCTGCCTTCCTGACAAGGGAAGCTCCGGTACTGCCATGTGTCTAGTAGCTCCGGACCTGTCTCTCCATAGAAAGAAGCTCCGGAGCTACTGTGTGTCACACGTCCGGACCTATGTCTGCAACGGTAAGACAGCGGGATCCCCAACGACGCAGACATTCAAGGGCTATCAATCAACCATTACAAGACCTCGTTAACGCGTCATTAATGCTATATTAATGATGCATAGTCAGAATACTATCAAGACCAGTAATGCTACTATTATGTCACGTTATGATGCTATTAACCACCCTTAACACTTGTGTATAGGGCGGTTATTATAGCCAGGACCACCTGTCGGGCCATGGCTCATACTGTAACAGCCAGACCTTGACATATAAAAGGGTTGCACTGCATGGTAGAACTTAACCTCAACGAATCCCAAGTCATCCACACTCATACAATACACAAACACCCCGTGGAGTAGGATACTACGCTCAGGCGGCCCGAACCACATAAAAATCCTCTGTGTTCACCCTTGTTCTTGATCTTGATTAGCGCCCCATCTAAATATGAACCTCTGTGGACTACTTCTTCGTAGTACCGGGAGAAGTGTCTTAGTCTACACTTCCACATTTTGCGCGCCAGGAAGGGGGACATTCAAGATTTTCATGATGGTGAACTCAGACATCGCTTCCAACGGACCAGCTGCAGAAGTCGTTGGAGGAAATCCCTCCAATGTTCAGCACCTGGCCAACGTTGTTGTTCTGGCGAGTGTCGTTCCACCACCACCACCATCTGCTGGAGCAGCAACCAACGGTGGACATCAGGATGGTGAATTTGCATCGATCACAGCATCGACGAACAACTCGGAGAACGCGTTGAATGCAACACGGACTCTACTTCAGCATCCTCCAGCACCGTGAGCTCCTCCAGCAGTGCTGGAATAGTGGCGTGCAGACGTTGAGCACCTGGTTGCAGCCGCAATCACTGCGCTCAACAACCAAGGTCCGCCCCATGCACGGCAGACACCTTCTCGTAACAGGATCTTGTCTGGAATGCTTGATCCTGCGGCGTCGCAGCCCAGTAGACGTGCGCCCTCTCAGCATGCTACATCACTACCCTTCGGGGCTCGTCGTACTCATACGACATCGAGGCTCCCGAATCAAGACCTTTGGTCGGAGCTTGACCACCGGTACATGAGGCAAGACGGTTGCGTCAACATTGAGCATACTCACGAGTGGCGACTTGCTCGGGAAAACCCTTCTCCTTTGGGAGTTGGTGGCGGCTATTCAGCTCTAGCCATGCATCTCCGCATGGTGGAATGGCCACCCAAGTTTTGACCTCATCTGCCGGAGAAATACGATGGGACAGTCAACCCTGTCGAATTTCTTCAAATCTACTCCACCGCCATCCCCGCGGCTGGAGGGAATGAGGCCGTCATGGCCAAATACTTCCCCGTGGCTTTGACCGGAACTGCAAGGTCCTGATTTATAAGCCTACCTCCTGACTCTATCTACAGTTGGGGAGGACTATGTCGCCAGTTCACCGCCAACTTCGGAAGCTCCTACACCCGACCTGGCACCGAGCTGGATCTCTTTGTCGTACAACAGAAGTCGGGAGATTCACTACGATCGTTCATCCAACGATTCTCTTATGTACGGAACACTATTCCTTCTATCTCCAACGCTTCTGTCGTTGTTGCATTCTGACAGGGGGTTCGAGACAAGAAGATGCTAGAGAAGCTGGCAACCAAGGATGTCAGCAGCATCATGAAACTCTTCAGCTTGGTCGACAAATGTGCTAGAGCTACAGAGGGTCGTGAGATGCACTCCAAACCAGCTACGGAGGCTGGTCAATCTGCCTCCAAAGCCGAAGCTACTACCACCGACAGTGGCAAGAAGAAAAAGAAGTCAAGTGGCAACAAAAAGTCACTTGCCGGCACACCTACAGCTGCTGCTATCGCAGCACTTGGTGGCCAGGGATCACGCCCTAACAAGCGAACTCGAAAATCGTCTAAGGACGGTGACAAGATGTGGTGTCCGATCCACAAATCCACGGGCCATAATCTTGAAGATTGTCTTGAAGTCAAGAGGCTTGTTGAACGCAACAGCAAGCGTCAAGACAAGACCCTTTCCGTCAGCGGGAAGGGAAGCAAAAAGTCGAGGAAGCTCCGTCCAATCAGGAGCTAGGCTTCCAAGATGCCAAGAAGGCATTAAAGGCGGTCTACAACACCATCGACGACGACTCCAACACCTCTGACAATGAACGTCGGAAGACTCTCCATATGATGTATGGAGGGTCTTGGGACATCAGCTCTCAGCGCATTCTGAAGACTATGCATCAGGAGATGGCTGCTGCTGCTCCCACTGCCAAGGCGGAGCCACGTCGGAAGTGGATGAACACTTCCATCACTTTAGATGCTTTGGAATGTCCAAAGAACATGATAGGAGCTGGACAATTGCCCTTGATGGTCTCCCCGACTATAAACAATATCTAGCTCTTCCATGTTTTGGTAGATAGTGGTGCGGCCCTTACCCTCACCATCTTCGCAACCTTTGTGAAGCTCCAGCTCAACCTCCTAGACCTGAGGCCTTCGCGCCCATTCTCTGGAGTAAGTCCATGAGCCATTATGACTCTCGAATCTGTTACTCTTCCAGTGACCTTCGGGACACCAGAGAATTACCAGTCAGAGAAGTTGGTCTTTGATGTAGCACACATCAACCTTCCCTTCAACGCCGTCCTAGGCAGGACAACTCTGTATAGGTTCATGGCGGTGGCCCACTAGGGCTACCTCGTGTTGAAGATGCCAACTCTGTCAGGCATCCTCCAGATCCGAGGGGACCGCACTGCTGGGGTTACTGCGTTGGAGAAACTTCATGCGCTTGCAACAGCACAAGAATATGACTCAGGCAAGGAGCAATCTACTCAGCAACCACCGAGCTCGCGCCAGCATGGCTCAACTTCTGCACCTCGTGTGCAGCCAAGTGGCAACACCAACGTTCTCGTCAAAGTCTTCCAAATCAGTTCTGATGCCACTCAGACCACCCGTATATCGGGATGTTTGGGTGACAAATAGGAACTCGTGCTCGTTACTTTCCTCCCGGCAAATGTCGACGTGTTTGCATGGCAACCATCACAGATGCTTGGGATCTCCAAGGAGGTGATCGAGCACCATCTGAAGATTTATCCCGATGCACGACCTATACAATAGAAGCCTCAAAAGCAATCTATTGAGTGGCAGATCTTCATTCGAGAAGAAGTCAAAAAGCTGCTTGATGTTGTATTCATTCAGGAGGTTCATCATCCACGATGGTTGGCAAACCCAGTTGTTGTACCAAAAGCCAGCGGGAAGCTTTGGATGTGCATCGATACACCACACTGAATAAGGCATGTCCAAAAGACCGCCTTCCTCTACCAAGAATAGATTAGATAGTGGATTCTAGTTCCGGCTGTGAGCTTCTATGTTTCTTAGACGCATATTCTGGATTTCACCAAATGCCAATGTCTAAGGAATATGAAGAGCACACTTTTTTATTACGGTAGATGGTCTATACTGCTACACAGCTATGCCTTATGGTCTCAAAAAATGCACTCTCCACCTTTGTGTGAGTGATGCACAAAACTTTTGGAGAGCTCATTCGGGATCTAGTGGAGGTCTACGTCGATGACATCGTTGTCAAGGTGAAGAACAAAGACTCACTCCTTGACAACCTTCAATCCGTCTTCGACAAGCTGCGCCTGACGCGCACGAAGCTCAACCCCAACAAGTGTCTCTTTGAGGTTAACTCCAGAAAGCTTCTTGGTTTCTTGGTGACCCACTGAGGAATTGAAGCAAATCTGGCCAAGATCAAAGCCATTGAAGCGATGTGGCCTTCAGCCCGTGTCAAGGACATCCAAAATCTTATGAGTGTCTAACTTTGCTCAGCCGATTCATCTCAAGGCTCGCAAAGCGGTCACTTTCCTTCTTCAAGCCGTTGAGGAAGTTTGGATAATTACATTGTTCTAAAGAAGCAGAGAAGGCGTTTTAAGAGCTCAAGTAGCTCCTCACCAAACTACCAATCATGGTAGCTCCGGAACCTGGTGAACCTCTTCTGCTTTACATCGCTGCAACTACGAAGGTTGTCAGCATGGTTCTGCTTGCGGAAAGATCAGAAACATCTTCAACTCAAGAGCATAGACCCCTCTGGAAGGGTCCAGAGCTACCTGAAGGCGAGTCTGGGTCTCAACCCCCAGAAATCCTAAAGGAAAGAAGCCTGTGGATCAACCTCTCTCATTCGAGGGAGTATCTACTGCTCAAGAAGAAGGTCCGGACAACTCCGGGAGGGTCCGGGTTGATGAAGAAGCTTCGGACCCCTCCGGGAGGGTCCAAACTATCCAGCGTCCAGTGTACTTCATCAGCGAAGTACTTCATGACGCCAAAATTCGGTACATAAAGGTGCATAAGTTGTTGTACGCATTTCTTATCGCCTCAAGGAAGCTTCATCACTATGTAACACCCTTATTTTCATGCATCATGCCCTACATACACTCATATACATGTTTAACATTGATCCACATAAAGAGGAACAAGTTTAAAATTGATTTGCAGCATTTAAAATTGATTTGGAGCAAAACCGCACTTAAAACGCGGGAAAGTGCGGACTAGTCCGATTTTGCTGAGGACTAGTCCGATTTCTCTCTGACTAAAAACGGACTTGTCCGTTTTTGCTGCGGACTAGTCCGATTTTGCCCCTGGAAACTTTCGGACTTGTCCGATTTTATGCGGACTAGTCCGATATTCCAAGAATCCTTGAAAAATTGCTAAGTCCTTGGACTTTTCCGGACTAGTCCGGTGTTCCAGCGGACTTGTCTATTTTCCTCTCTGTTCAAAGTCGGACTTGTCCGATTTTTGGCCAGACTTGTCCGATTTTCTCTCTGGACGACTTCGGACTAGTCCGGTCCTTTCCGGACTTGTCCGATATTTCGCGACTCCGAGTGATCTTTTGTTTTACGACTTGTTTCTTGGGTTTCACGTTAAGTGGGCCTAGGGACGTCGTGTCTAACTCTTTTAGAGCCCACGAGAGACTCTAAACCGGCCTCTACTCATCTCAAACTCGAAATCCATCTAACCCTAGCCTCCACCTCTATATAAACAACCCCACCCCTTGGATTGACATCTATTTGCCACTTTTCCACCCACCCAAACCCTAGTTCGTGGGGAGCCACCATCAAGGAGGGAGGAGAAGATCCCAAGCAAGAAGAAGAAGAGGAGGAAACGAAAGAGGATCAAGATCTCCACCAAGTTTTCGATCTTCATCACCAATTCATTACCAAGTTCATCACCGACCCTAGATCACCAAGATCCAAGTGTTACCTCCAAGTTTCTTGATTCATTGGAGTTCTAAACACCTGGTATACCTTCTATTCTCTTTTCCTTACGTGAATTCAACCCCTAATCTCCAAATTCACGTCGATCTAGAAACCCTAATCTGCTGATCTCGCGGAGTGCGGACTTGTCCGGTCCCTAGCGGACTAGTCCGATCTTTCTGGTTAAATTGTGATTGAATAAATTCTAAAATTTGATCTATCGAATCCAAACCTGTATAAACTTGTTAAAAGGTATTAGAACTAGTTTTTGATCATTAAAAACAATCTATTAACAAGTTCTACCTTGCATTTGCATCAATCATGCATGTCATGTCATAGTGAGTAATATTTGTGCACTCTTTGATTGTGTTTCTTGTCTTGTATGTTTATGGTGCGGATTAGACGGATTTGCGCTAGAGAGTGCCGCGGAGGATCTACAGCACCAAAAGTTTGAAGGCTTTGATCCTAATCAACAGCAAGAGCAAGGCAAGTGTCCTTGAAGCATATTGATCCTGTTTTTAAAATAAATGTTTTGTTTGCAAAACTGCATGCTGTGTCAATTTGATGGGAATCCTATGATAGGAAGTTTACTAGAATTGTTTAACCGCCCTTGTCACCTGGAATTTATGGTAGAGAGTCGGAAAGGGTTTTTACCTTTTTGCTTCACTTAATCAACTGGGATGGAAACCAACTATACCACTCAATTTAATTATGCATGGATGAGATTATGATTAACATGAACTGGTTAAATCTGGTATGGTAATGGGTGATCTAAGCAAGCCTGGTATGTGGATGGGTTGAATGTTATGGTGGTTTGCTTGCTTTAGATCTAAGGACTGGTTCATGCGAGAATAGGCCAGGACTACAATGCCACCACGAGGCCAAGTATGGGTGCGGTGTAGCTGATTAATTAGGGCTTTGCCAGTGCTATTTGGACCATTATGGATGTTCGGGGAAGGGGTAGTCGGATTGAGTTTGTTGATGATTGGTGGGACTACCCTGGGATCTGAATGGCTCAAGAGGGGGCCCTTGGTTGAAGATGTGCTCTGCGGGAGACATCGCCACCGGTGAAACCTCAGTGGGGTCTAAATAGGCTAGTAATACCTTTGTAAAGGCTATTTTGTGATCTCTTGGCCACACACCGATGGAAGTGTGAGACGGCACAATAGAGGTTTTAGTCATCGAAAGGTGATGAAATCACGAACACATGGGCAAAGAGGTACAATCTCTGCAGAGTTAAATAAAACTATCATGATAGCCGTGCTCCCGGTTATGAGCACCTGGACAACTTTCATGATTAGAGGGAACTTGGTATTGGGATGGTTATGGTTTGGTAATGGTTATGGCTGGTTATGGATTTATTTCTGGTATTGAATATGGTTATTGGAAATGGTGAAATCTGGAATTATTGATGATGGTAGCGAATTCAGACTGGTATTATGATATTACTTATGATTATGATGTGTTTACTTCACATACATATAATATATTGCTTTTCAAATGTTTTAATGTACTTTTCAGCACTTTGCCATTATTATTGTCGTCATTTGAATAAGCCACATGTCATACTTTCTACACTTGCTGAGTACGACATGTACTCACTCTTGCAATCCCCCCCAACAGTTGCAGGTCAGGATTGGGAGTTTAATGGCAATAATGCGGAGTTCTAGGCCGTGTCTACTGTCAGCTTTGCCTGTGGTGTTGATTGGAGCTGCGTTATCCTTTATGCTTAGCTGTTTAGTTTGCTTAATTAGTTTATTTCTGCTGCATTAGTTGAACTTGTCATAAATATTCATTAGAGTTTGCATTCGAGTCTAATATGGGTTGTGTAATAAAATTTGATAATTAATCTCGTTCTATGGTAATTTTCTGTATACTCTTTTGTGATTGCACTCGTGTATGTGTGTTGAACATCCTGGACACACATATGCATTAGCTTGGTTCATTTTTCGGAACCGGGCATCACGCACTACTTCCAAGCCCACAAGATATCAGTAGTAACCCCTTATCCACTATGTGCAATTTTACATAATCCCAATTCAACGATAAATATCGCAAAGTGGGCAGCAAAGTTGGCAGAATTTGTTCTTGAATTCATGCCTTGACATGCAATCAAGAGTGAGGCGCTGGCTGACTTCGTGGTGGGGTGCACACCTTCTTCATCAAGTCCGGGGGGGCTCAACGAACATAAGCTAGAACCTAAGGTCCCGGTCTTCACTCAGCCTCACTGGACTCTCTACTTTGACAGCTCCGTGCAGAAGCAGGGGGCAGAGCTAGAATCATTCTCCTCACTCCAACCAGGGAGAAGGTCAAGTACATGGTGCGCCTTGATTTCAAGGCAACCAACAACATCACAGAATATGATGCTCTCATCTTCAGACTCAAGGTGGTGCTATCATATGGCGTTCGACAGCTGCTGGTGAAGGGTGACTCACAACTCATCATCAAACAAGTCAATGGTGAATGTATTTGCAATAACCCTCATCTTTCTGCATATCTGCTTGAAGTCTTGAAGTTGTAGAAAGACTTCCACGTCCTGGACCTCTACGATGTCCAGCGTCTCGACAACGCTGAAGCTGATGATCTTATGACGAAGGCTTCAACTGGGGATCAGGCACCCGACGGATTTTTTATCAGAGGATTATCGACACCTACCGCTCAGCATGCCGAACTGAGTGATGGGGGCGAGACCAGTACCCCGAAGCAAGCAGTCCCGGTGGCCCTGTTACCATGGAGTCCACCAGGGATCGTAGGCACTACAGGAAGCTCCGAGTAACTAAGCGCGCAAGATCCAAAATCTCAAGTCAGTTCCAATGCATAGATCTTGGAGGTCCGAGACTACTTGAAAGACAACATCCTTCCTGAAAATGGTGCATTCGCTGAGCGAATTGTCAGATTGGCTAAAAGATACATGTTGGTAGAAGGGGATCTCTACCGATGTGGTGCCAACAGTATTCTAATGTGGTGCATTTCCCGAGAAGAAGGCTGTGAACTCCTTGTAGATATCCATGGAGGTGAGTGCGGGAACCACGCGTCATCCCGCACGCTAGTCGGTAAGGCCTTTTGGCATGGTTTTTACTGGCCTACACCACTCCAGGATGCAGTCAAGCTGGTCAAGAAGTGCGAAGCGTGCCAGTTCCACGCGAAGCAAATTCATACACCGGCACACTCACTGCAAATGATTTCTCCCTCATGGCCATTCTCCTTGTGGGGGAGGGATATTTTGGGACCTTTCCCAAAAACCATCGGAGGGTACCGGTTCTTATATGTTACTATTGACAAGTTCACAAAGTGGCTGAAAGCTACTCCAGTTGTGACAATCAACAAGCAATCTGCCACTAAGTTCTTAAAGTCCATTGTCTACAGATTTGGAGTTCCGAACAGAGTCATCACTGACAACAGGATCCAATTCACAAGTGCAGCATTCCAAGAGTACTGCGAAGACCTCGGCATAACAGTCAGCTATGCATCAGTAGCTCATCTGACAAGCAATGGCCAAGCTCAGAGAGCAAATGCAGAAAATACTCAAGGGACTCAAGACACACACTTATGAGCACTTGAAGAAACATGGCGCCAACTGGATAGAAGAGCTTCTGTCTGCACTGTAAGCGAGCTGGACAACACCCAGCCGGGCAACAGGAGAGACACCCTTGTTCATGGTATACGTTTCTTCATGGTATATGGAGCCAAAGAAGTCTTTCCTCTGGAGATTACCATGGGTCTCTCCGGGTCTGGAACTGCGACGAAGCACCGCAGGACCAGCTCCAATTTGAAGACCTAGACCTCGTCGATGAGGCAAGGTGCCAAGCAGCTGTCCGAAATGTGGATACCGCCAAGCGCTCTAACACTATCATTAAAGGTATGTATGCAACTAGCAGTTGGAAGAAGACGATCTCATGGTGCGGATAATACTCACTCGCGAAGGGATGAACAAACTTTCCCCCAGTTGGGAAGGTCTCTTCCGAGTCGTAAAAGTTTCCTGTCCCGGATGTGTCCGCTTGACAACAGAGGATGAGATACCACTTCCAAACCCCTGGAACATTGAGCACCTTCGTATGTTCTACACTTAGTTACACAGAGGTGAGTCTGTATTTGCATAAAATGTATCTTATAAAGTCTATGAACAGAGTCGGGTCAATCTTAGATCAAAAGCACACTTAACTTAGTCATGTACTTTAGGTGTGTGTTTACCTTACCTGGGATAGTACAAGATGAATAGCACACTTAACTTGGTCATGTAATTTAAGTGTATCCTTGTCTTCCTCGTTATTCGAACCTATAATGAAATACATTTATGTGCAAAAAGACTCTACGTGCATTAATTTTGCGCATGCTCATTACTTTTATCATCTTATACCTTCTTGTCAATAGCAATGTTGTGCAATCCACTTGAAATTTAGTCCTAGAGATTCATGTGATATATAAGTTTTATTGGTAATATTCAATTGGATCTTAGTATTGCTAGATGGTCTACTCGCTTGAAAACCAAAGCCAGTGACAGGTCTGGAACGCGCTATCAACTTATCCTGGTCCACCACCCTAAGGACGCCATTCTACCTATTCTGGTGGGTCTCAGTAAGGCAGGTCCGGGAAGCATACAGATCTAAGGAAGTTTAATCAGTATACTTATGTTGTCATATTGAGTTTGTTCGGATCTAAAATTCAAACAAGGGTAATAAGTCGCAAATACGCTATAGGTAAGAGGACGAATTTTACTGCTTTTCTTGTCTCTCATGCACAGGAAAAATGAATAACTGACGGCAATCTGCAAGGCGATGGTGGATGATGCCAGAGTACTTAGCTCCGACATCACCCAGGGGGTCCACCATCGACGTTTTACGTGTTGACAGTGGGCGGCTTCGAAGCAATCAAGCTCCGACAACCCCCAAGGGGCCCGTCATCAACGTTTTACGTATTGATAATTGGCGCCGTCGAAGCAACAAAGCTCTAACAACCCCTAGGGGTCCCGCCGTCGATGTTTTACACTTTGATAGTGGACGTTCTCGAAGCAACTAAGCTCGGACAACCCCGAAGGGGCCCACCGTCGATGTTTTATGCGTTGACAATGGGCACCGTAGAAGCACCTAAGCTCCAACAACCCCAAGAGGGCCCGCTGCCGACATTTTACGTGTTGACAGTGGGCGCTGTCGAAGCAACTAAGATCCGACAACCCCCAAGGGGCCCACCGTCAACGTTTTACGCGTTGACAATGGGCGCCGTCAAAGCACCTAAGCTACGACAACTCCTAGGGGCCCCGCCGTTGACGTAACAAAGGGTCCTTGGAGATTTTAGAAGCAAGCCTCGAATCTCAGTGTTATGATATTGGCTACAAGTTGGAGCAATCAAGTTTTCAAGTTATTGTAAAATTCCTTATGGTAGATGTCCTCAATAAATCGAGCACATCTACTAGGGAGCCAACAAGATAAAGGCAATGTACATAAGATAAAAATGGAATTCGAAAAGATTTCATTCATTCAAAATTTGGAGATTTACGAGATGAAGGTACACGAGGAAAGGTCCTAGCTACTGGAGTTCCTCACAAAGTATGAAGCAACCTTCTGGGCGGCTTCTTGGACGCTAGCCTTGGCAGCTTCTTCTTCCTCGGTGATGGGTCCTTCGACCACCGGAGCTAAAGACATCGAGGGGTCTCAGCTTCAGAAGCACATCAGCACATATTCTCCGACGTTCTTGGCCAGAGACTTTCCTTCAGTCTCGAGCTGGTCACCGACCACATCTCATAGGGAATCCAACTTGGTGTCGTGGAGTTCAGCGCCACCAAGGCCTTGTCCATCTCTGGCTCTGGGTCAGCCGGTCGGACCGGGCTAAATCCTAGAGGCACCATAGCTTCATTCGCTCGCCCAAGGAAGTCCCAGACCTGGTGGGACTCAATTGCTCTTGTGCTCTGGAGCTCCTCCAATGACCTCCTTACAGATGAAAGCTTCGTAGAACCCTCCTTCGAGAACCGATCTACCTCTTTGGCGTGCTGCTGGATCCGTTCAGCCAACAATCTCTATTGGTCAGCAATTTGCTTCTCTCGGAGGTGTATGCGGTCTCACCTTTCTGCAAGGTCCTTATCCTTTGCCTTCACCTTGTTCTCCCTGGCAGAGACAACATTCTCTCTTTTGCTGACTCCTTTTTTTGCCAGCCATCACTACAGGAATCTCGATGATTTGCCACGGCCGTGGCCGTCACAAATAAGACAAATGCCGTCGCAAATAAGCGATTTGCGACGGCTTTCTTTATTTGCGACGGTTTTTAGCCATCGCAAATAAATCGTCGCAATTAAGCTTATTTGCGACGGCCACCGTCGCAAATAAGCTTTAATTGCGACGGCTAGGGGGGCCGTCGCAAGTTATTGCCGCGGGCCAGTGGGCCCCGCAACCTTATTTGCGACGGTATCGCCGTCGCAATTAAAGCTTATTTGCGACGGCCTGGCTGTCGCAATTAAGTGCTTCTATTTGCGACGGCCTGGCCGTCGCAAATAAGTCCAGTGGGCTGGGCCCACGGGTCCTCCTCCCACAGAGCTATTTGCGACGGTCGTGCCGTCGCAATTAAACTTTAATTGCGACGGCCAGGCCGTCGCAAATAGAAGAGGCCTATTTGCGACGGCCTGGCCCCTTATTTGCGACGGTACTGTATAAAAAGCCGTCGCAAATAAGGTTTTTAAAAAAAAACAGAAAAAACTACCCGGCTCGATGGCCAGAATCACAGAATAGATTCCATACACACACTATATACACATAGCAAAAATCATCATCATAGAGGAAACATCATCACAATCACAAACTAATAAATTCCAATACATCTCACATCGTCATCAACAAAGCAAACAAAAGGGCTCACTCGCCCATCTGACCTCCGTAGCCACCTCCGGAGCCACCTCCGAAGTCGAAGTCGTCATCGCGCCTCATTCCAGGCGGCGGTAGCGACGGCGACGGCGTTTGTGTAGCCGTCGCGGATCCCTGCAATTAATGAAACTTAGAGTTAGAATATAAATACATCAACATCTCTCTCTCCCTTCCTCTCCCTCTATCTTCATCTAGATCCCCTCTCTCCCCCTGTCTTTTCATTTCTCTTTGTCTCTCACTTTATCTTTCTCTCTCACTCTATCTCTCTATTGATATCCTTTTCCCTCTATCTTCCTCCCTCTATCTCCATCTACATCTCCCTCCCTCTATCTTCCCCTCTCTCTATGTCCATCTACATCTTACTCTCTCTCTTCATTCCTATCCTACTCTATCTATCTTTCACTCTTTCTTCTGTCTCTCTTTCTTCTATCTCTATCATTCTTCTATCTCAATCATTTTCTTCTATCTAACTATCTCTCTCTTTCATCTATCTCAATCTTATTACGCTGGAGAAGAAGGATTACATAGAAACTTACCTGACCCGCTGAAGAAGGATCGCCTGGAAGGACCGGTGGTAGTACCAGTAGCTGGATTCCCAGACCTTGCGCCCGAGCGATGGCCTGTCATTGCAAACATTAAATGCTACCTATTAATAAGTCATTTACGCTGAATTAATAAGAATTTTAGTTTTTATTTTGTTACCTCCATTGCTTCCCGCATCTGCGCCAACGCTGCTGCCTGGGTTTGGATCGTGGCCTCCATCGCGATCCTTTGGCGTTCCGCCTCCCTCCTTTCCTCCTCATGTCGCCTTTCATTTTCTTCTACAGTTTCTCGGAGGGACTGCATCTCAATGTCCCTCTGCGATACGCGGCGACCTCCCGTGCCCGAAGCCTGCGTGGAGCTGCCTCTCGCAGGTCTCCCTGCCCTCGAGTTGACAACTCCGTCGAATATGGCGAGCCTATAAAAAAGAGAGTCAGTAATATGAAATTGAAATATCTTGAATACTTTGAATTGAAAACGATGAAATGACTTGTAAACTCACCTTCCGTGTGCTTTTCCACCACCGGTTGCATACGCGGCTTGAGGATCGATCGGTTGACGTTCCCAATCGAAATCCTCGCCGTGTATCTTCCTAGCCTCCTCCCCGTACTTAGCCTTCAAAACAAGAAAAAAGTGTAAGTTCAACAATCTATATAGTTATATTTAATATGAATGATTTCTAAACTTACCAACCGCTCGGCTGCAGCCTGACTGCACTCCGTCGGCTGAGAAGGGTCCCTGTGACCTCTCTTCCAGACCTCAGCAGGGGTGGGCGGCACCCCCGTCTCGCGCTCCTATCAATACGTGTTAGTACGAACAATATATTATTAATATATAAACATAAGTTACACACACTTACCATGCGTTTAGCTAAACGCAAGTGGTTATCTTGCCCGTGCCTGCTCTTCCCCTCCACCCCTCTGCAGTCTCGAGCCTTCTCAGACTTAGCTTTAAACTCGTCGCTAGCCTAGTAGCTACAAAGGGCCCGAAATGCATCGGTCCGACCCTGCAACCAGCTCACGTGGCCCTGCACATAGTTGGAAGTCGTTAAAAATACCATCGAGGCAATTATCAAAAAAAAAAAATACTTACTACACTCCATGTACCTGCGTGTACTCCTCCTCCGTCAGGTGCCTCTCGCTCTCTTGCCAGAAGTGTAACACGTGCTGCTGGTTCGCCTTCAAGTGCTCATTAATAATTTGAACACGGGCGTTCGACAAAGCTTGTCGAAGCGCCTTGGAAGCGTTGAAGTGAAACACTCGCCTCGCATCCTCAAACAGGCGACGGTCGTTCGGGTCCTCTAAAGTATATCTTGCCTGCGATAAAGAATATATTGAAGAGATGTTCACTAAAAGAGTTTAAGAGTTGTAACTTAGAAACTTTTTTAACATACTTACCATAAAATCGGCCCATACGGCCTCCTGAAGGTTGCCGTGCTCCTGGTGATGGACGCGTGCGTAGTCCTCCCACGAAAGAGCGGGCACCCCGTCGAGGGGGTGTTTCGTCCACATTGTACCGCATCGCCGAAGTATTGATATTGTTTTCTTCCGCAAAGTAGACACTTGAAAAGTATCCTACTTCCTTAAGAGCATATGCTTCAGCAATGCACCCTTCAACCCTTGCCCTGTTGCCAACCATTGGTTTCAAATATCGTAGCGCTCTTTCAATATGATACATCCACCTATATTGCATAGGACCGCCAACTTTAGCTTTGAATGGAAGATGGATAAGCAGATGTTGCATTGGATTGAAGAAACCCGGTGGAAATTTTTTTTCCATCTTACATAAAAGTATGGGTATCTCCTTCTCTAACTTATCCATCATCCCGATCTTGATTTCTTTAGCACAAAGCTGTCTATAGAAATAGCTGAGCTCGGCTAAAACCTTCCACACCGCATCATCTAGATAGCCTCGGAACATAACAGGTAGGAGTATTTCCATTATAATGTGATAATCATGACTCTTCAACCCAGTGAGGTTTCCTGTGTTAACATTTACGGCTCGTTTCAGGCTAGCTGCGTAACCATCTGGGAATTTCAAAGTTTTCATCCATTTCATAACTTCTTTCTTTTCTTTCGATCGAAGACAGAAAGAAGCACGTGGCTTTCCACCACTTTCAGAGATTTCAAGAGTTGGACGGTGACAAATATCTGCCAAATCTAGTCTAGCTTTATAATTGTCTTTCGTTTTGCCAGGCATATCCATGCAAGTGCTTATGATACTTTCGCTCATATTACGCTCCTGATGCATGACATCAATGTTGTGCATTAGAATCAACGACTTCACATATGGTAGCTCCCAAAGTCTACATATGTGAGTCCAATTGTGTTCCTCTCCATAACCTACGAAATATCCAGGACGACCTTCATCAGGCACCAGTTTGTCCAACATATCAAAAATTTCTGACCCGTTGAGACGATTCGGTGGTCCTTTAGTGACAATAGTATTCTTTCGAAAGACATGCCTCTGCTGCCTAAATATATGATTCGAGGGCAGCCAACGTCTGTGACAATCGAAGTAAGATATTTTGCCTCCATGAGTTAGTCGAAAACAATCCGTGTCTGAAGCACATATCGGACACGTCAGACGACCGTGAGTGCTCCATCCGGAAAACATGCCGTATGCCGGCAAATCATGGACGGACCACAAATAAGCAGCTCGAAGGTTGAATTTCTGCTTCTTGTAACTGTCGTACGCTTCGACTCCTGTCCACAAGACTTTCAATTCTTCGATCAGCGGTTTTAACATCACGTTGAGACGTGACCCGGGATGATCAGGTCCAGGTACAATGAGGCTGAGAAACATGAACTCGTTCTTCGTACAAAAAGCAGGTGGCAGGTTGTACGGAATGACAAAGACATGCCAACATGAGTATGGTGTGGCGTTCGTACTGAACGGTGAGAATCCGTCTGTCGCTAATCCGATGCGAACATTCCTCGCATCACGATAAAAGTCTGGATCGAAACGGTCTAGCGCCTTCCATGCATCACCGTCGGACGGATGCGTCAAGAATTCTTTGTTCTCACATTTACCTTCTTTGTGCCATCTCATGTGTCTTGCGGTTCTTTTTGAAAGAAACATCCGCTTCAACCGAGGTGTCACAAGCAAGTAACGAAGCTACTTATGTGCGACATCTGTCATCACATTATCGCCATCATCATTAACAACTTCGACATACCTCGATTTACCACATTTCAAGCACATCTTCTCATTGGCGTGCTCTTTCCAGAATAGCATGCAGTTGTCTGGGCACACATCAATTTTCTCATACTTCATACCGAGACCAGATATCTTGATCTTTGACTGATACATATCTGGTGGCGCTTTGTGAGGTTGTGGAAGGATATCGCAGATCAATTTCATGAGATCATTGTAGCAGTTGATGGAAAAAAAGTACTTGGACTTAATTGCCATAAATCTGGTCAAGAAAGCAAGTACAGTCACAGCCATGTGTTCATGCAACGGCTCTTGTGATTTCTTCAGCTCCTCGAAGAACTTCTCTGCCTCCTTTGTAAGAGGATCCTCCGCTTCAAGAGCTTCTAGCATCTCATCCATCCTATCAACCTCTGTTATATCATCATCCTCATCCACTTCGGCTATGACTCGAGAATTAGTCTCGCCGTGGAAGGTCCACACTTCATAATGTGGAGTGAAACCGTTTCGACATAAGTGAAACGAAAGCTCCAATCTTCTCAAAAACTTAGTGTTCCGGCATTTTGTACATGGGCACCGCACCATATCTTCCGTTGACAACGAAAATGCTCGATCCGAAAATTGATCTAACTTGATAAACTACTCATCAGAGTGACCACCAGTTCTGCTCTTCCAGCCAGTATACATCCAACTGCGGTCTTCACCCATGTTTGACTCTGCAGTTTAATGCGAAAGAAATTGTCGTTAATGTATTGTTGTGTTATGTCACGGCCCTACAACCTAGGCAGATAGATCCTAAACCCACCCAAGAGTGACCGAGCGAAGCATGCTCATGACGAGACGCGTGATCCAGATTCGAACGAAATTTCAGCAGCATAACCCCGCTGTTCTCCACTGCACGACCAAAAATGGTGCATCAGAGAACAATAGGGTTACGCCACCGAAATCTCATCAAAATCCGGACCCGCGTCTCGTCACAAGCCATGCCCCCTCGGTCACTCCGAGGCTGTCCAAAAAGGGACAATTCCGAACCTGCACATCTCACATGCCAATGGCATGTGAGACGTGCCGATCCGAAACGGGTAATCAATTGCTATAGGTTATGTTGCTCATGTTCATTTATAAATCATTTACGAATGAGGAAAGAGAACGAGAGTGAGGAGAAAAGTGGGTCAGAGTTGAAAGTTTCATAGTCAGGGCCATCCACATTGTCGGTGTTCGCCTCTGTGATCATCTTGACGCATACGTTACGACAATAATCAACTTTTAATGCTTGACTATAATCAACTTTTAACGCGGTATAATCGGATTGTGCCGGTTTTAACCCGCTTATGTATATATATATATATATACATATTTATATTTATATATATAAAGAACTTTAAACATGCTAAAAGAAACATAACAATTAATCAAAATTTGAATATTTAATAACTTAATTCAATAACGATAAGTAGCAATGAACATAAACATTAAGAATACTAAAGCAAAACATAAGCATGCTTAACATCTACATAATCAACAACATTATCAACAAATTTGCATAACCAACATCATTAACAACTAAGCATAATTAACATCAAGATCGAGCAACAATTTCTACTCATTCGATCAACAATCATTCGAAGATTGAACAATCCACATCAAACATCATGAAATCCACAACAAATTTGCATAATCAACATCATTAACAACTAAATAAGGGGGTTACTTGACGATCGGCGACGACGAGGAGGCCGGGGTGCGCGGACGGCAGGGAGGCCGAGGCGCGCGGGAGGCGAGGTCGCCGGGGCGCGCGGGCGGCGACGACGGGGAGGCTGGGGCCGCCGGGGCGCTTGGGCGGCGAGGAGGCCGGGGCGCGTGGGTGGCGAGGTTGCCGGGGCACGCGGGCGGCGACGACAGGGAGGCTGGGGCCGCCGGGGCACTTGGGCGGCGAGGAGGCCGGGCCTCGGGCAGGGCGGCGGTGTGGCGCGCTCGGGCGGCGGCGCGGGGAGGCGGAGGGCGGCGGCGGCGCAGTGCGCTCGGGCGGCGGCGGTGGGGCGCGCGGAGGGCGGCGGCGCAGGGAGGCGGAGGGCGGCGGCGCGGCACGCGGAGGGCGGCGGCGGCGGGGCGCCCTCGGGCGGCGGCGCTGGGAGGCGGAGGGCGGCGGCGGCGGGGCGCGCGGAGGGCGGCGGCGTGGGGAGGCGGAGGGCGGCGGGGGAAATGAGTCGTGAGTGGACGAGAATGAAGAGTTGGGTCGGGATGAAGGCCCTTATTTGCGACGGCCCCTTAAATTGCGATGGCCCGACCATGTGGCCGTCGCAATTAACGTTACTTGCGACGGCCCTTTTAGCAGTCGTCGCAAATAAACACTTATTTGCGACGGCTACCTTATTTGCGACGGTGCTAGGGTTGGCCGTCGCAAATAGTTGTTTATTTGCGACGGCTCTAGGGTTGGCCGTCGCAAATAAGCTGTTATTTGTGACGGCCCATTTATTTGCGACGGCCAGTGGCGGGCCGTCGCAATTTATTCTATTTGCGACGGCTGGCCGTCGCAAATAAATATAGCCGTCGCAAATGATCGCTTTTCCTGTAGTGCATACTTGGTACTTCTCTTTTTCACACCAGGACTTGAATTTTTCCACGCGGTCAGCCAAGTTCTGCTCGCTACGTGCAAGCTTCTGAGAGATTTCATCCTCTCTTTTTTGGATTTCATCCTCCTTATTATCCAACTAATCCTAGCGTTTGAGGAGTTATTCCTTCACAACGTTGAGACTCTCAGAGCGAATTTCAACCACTTAATTGGCCTTCTTGGCATGCTCGTAGATCTCCAGGGTCTTGTCATCGAGAGCTTTAATTGCAGCCTCTCGTTCGTCCAACGTCTTGTTTAGGCACGACCGCCGAGCCTTCTCAGCGTCCAGCCACTCCGTTTGGTCTGCTAGCCAAGACTGCGTCAACTTCGTCTTGAAGTAGAGCAGCTTCCGCCAGCGCCTCAGGGTCTCGCGCTCTTCTTCCAGGGTCTTGCGCTCATAGTCGAACGTGAGCTGGACTTGGCATAGACTTGAACAAGCATTGTCTATCGACATGGCTAGAGGAATTGGCTCAGTACCTGATGGAGGTTCCTCCTCTGGTTCCTCCGAGTCTTCCAGAATGGTCGTCGGAGCCCATGGCACAAGCATGGACTCCAACAACTCTACATCAGCAGCACCGAGCTTCAGTAGCTCATCCACCTCCAACACAGTAGTGGAAGGCCTTGTAGCTGGACCTTCTTCTACTTGCTCAGGCATTGCCTGGTTTATGGCATGGCAAGCGGTGTTAACCGCTTTCGCCCAAAACCGATCCGATGTCTTGTACTCATCAAGCATTGTCCTCGCCATCTCTATGAGGGTTCGGTTCTTCCTTTCGGCTACTCTGTTTTATTGAGGTGAGTACAGTGCGGAAAATTCATGTTTGATGCCCTCTTCGTCTAGGTACTCCTCAACTTGAGTATTCTTGAACTTCGTGCTGTTGTCACTTTGTATGTTCCTAATCTTCAATGAGAACTCATTTTGGGCGCGCTTCAAGAACTTCTTGAGGGTTCCTTGAGCTTCTGTCTTATCATGCAAAAAGAAAACCCAAGTGAAGCGCGAAAAGTCATCAACAATTACTAAGCCATATTTTTTTACCGCCGATGCTTATGTAAGTAATTGGTCCGAATAGGTCCATGTGAAGTAGCTCGAGCGATCTTGTTGCAGTCATGACGTTCTTCGCGGGATGAGGTGCTCCTACTTGCTTCCCAGCTTGGCACGCGCTACAAGGCCTGTCTTTCTCAAAAACAACATCCTTTAAACCTCGGATGTGATCGCCCTTAAGGAGTTTTTGAAGATTCCTCATACCAACATGTGCTAGCCGTATATGCCATAGCCAACCCATGTTGGTATTTGCAATCAACCATGTGTCAAGTTCAGCTTTATATTTGTTGAAGTCAACAAGATAAAGCTTTCCCTTCAACACACCCTTGAATGCAACCGAGTCATCACTCCTTCTAGAGACGGTCACACCCTCATTAGTAAATAAGCAATTATAACTTTTGTCACATAATTGAGATATGGACAACAGGTTATAATCTAGGGAATCGACATGTAAAACGTGAGAAAGAGTATGTTGAGGTGATATTACAATTTTACCGGTACCAAGCACCCTTCCTTGACTATTGTCTCCAAAATAGATGTCCTCGCTTGGATCTTCATTTGCTTCATACTCAACGACATCATTCTTTCTCCGGTCATGTGGTTGGTGCATCCACTGTCTAGCACCCATTTTGATCCACCGGAGGAATAGGCCTGCAAAATCAAATCACACCTTGGTTTTAGGTACCCAAGCTTGCTTGGGTCCTTTGAGGTTAGTTACAAGAGATTTGGGCACCCACACATGAGACTTGGTGTTCCCATGGCGTGGCCCAACATAATGAGCACAAACTTTACCAAAACTTTTCATAAGAACATATGATGCATCGAAGGTTCTAAACAATAGTTGTTGTTGTTCATGAACAGAACTGGTTCAGGAAACCGGACTTGTTCGGAGGACCGGACTTGTCCGTACAGGGATCGGACTAGTCCAGTGTTCATATGTGTTAACTATTTTGGACTTATTAACATCATTAGTCTTTCTATCTTGAGAGGAGTTTCCCCTCACAAAGGCAATGCGCTCCATTTTATTCTTATGGTTTCTAGCATTTTGCTTTTCACCATAGGAATACCCAATGCCATATTTGACATTAGGAGGTCTTGTGGCCAAGTATGAACTACGTGCATATTTGACCTTCTCATTGTCAAATATGCTACTTTGGGAAGGATGCTTCTCCTTGGTAGAGGTTGACTTGTCTTTCAAGCTAGTGTCAATTTTACCACATGCACAAGTAGAGGTAGTTTCAGTTTTAAGTTGAGAAGGCGAGCTTGAATAGGATGAAGGGTCACTTTGTTTGAGTGACTCAACTTGCACTTAAAGGATCTTGTTAACTTTGGTTAAGTTAACAAGTTCTTTCTTGATGATTGTATTTGAGTCGCGTAACTTCAAACAAGCTTCCTTGCTTGAAGCTAACTCAAGTTCAAGTGATTTGCTTCGCTCCTTTTCAAGTTCAAGGAGCTCATTGATTTTGAGATACTCCTCCTTTTGGAGGATGATCATATCTTCTTGACGATCAATCAGTCCCTCCCTATCAACAAGCTTATCCATCAAGAATTGCATTTTGGCAGCAATTTTCTCGTCTAAGCCAACTAGCATGTTCTCATCATCACTATAGTTGTCACTATCACTATCAAAAGAACGCGAAGAGGTAGATTTTGTTGTTACCTTTTGTTTACCTTCCTTCGCCATGAGGCAAGTGTTGTTGCCCTTCCATGCGCCAAGAGTTGGGAAGAGGGTGGACTTCTTAGTTGTCTTCTCGATGGCTATGCTAGCCATCTCCTCTTCCTCTTCAGATGAGGACTCATCATTTGAGTCCCACTCCTTTCCTAGGTGCGCTTGTCCAGCTTGCTTCTTCTTATTGAAGAATTTCTTGGGTTGAGGCTTTGTTTCCTTGGTCTTCTTCTTGTTTTCTTCATACGGGCAATCAACTATAAAGTGGTCATATTCACCACAGTTATAGCACGCCCGCCTCAGCATCGGTCTTGATTTTTCTTTGTGTTTTCCTTCACTTGATTTGCCCCCCTTGTCTTCTCTTCATCATTCTCTTTAATATCTTCATAAAGAGGATCATGTCCTCTTCATCAATATCGCTGCTCTCGTCATCGATGTCCTCTTCTTGTTGAGCTTCTCGAGCTTCTTTTGACAAGGGCTTGCAAGTGGACTTCGAGGCGACCCCTTTCTTCTTTGCCGAGGTGAGGTCAGAAATTTCCTTGACATGTTTAGATTGCTTTTCCATCGTTTCGAAATTGATGATCTTCCCAAGCAATTCGTCCGGGGTCATTTTCTTGTACCTGGGACTCTCTCTAACCATTGAGCATAGGGTTACATTGTGAGGCATGAAAGCTCTAAGGATGAGCTTCACTACCTCGTGATCATTCCACTTCTTACTTCCGTATGCTCGAACCTTGTTGATGAGAGTCTTTAACCAGTTGTACATGTACTATGGCAACTCATCTTCTTCTATGGTGAATCTTCCCAATTCTCCTTCAGTCATTTCGCCTCTCGCACATGACGATCACCTTCATGTGTAGTTTGCAATGTGTCCCAGACTTCCTTTGCAATCTCGAGTCCATCCACCTTGGTGAACTCGTCCCGGCGTAGTGGAAGATGTGATGACTGCTGCAGCTTGAGCATTCCGATGAATTGCTTGCTCTTGGCTTGGTGTAAGCTCTTCATCATCGTCCCGGGATATCTATTCCTGTACACACAATATGCCACAAGCTGGGATTGTGTGAGATTAATTGCATTTTCATGTTTTGCCTCCACATTGAGTAATCATTGCCGTCAAAGTGTGGGGCTTTTCCTAGAGGAATAGACAAATAATGGCTATTGTTAGAGTTTAGACGATCGAAGTTGAAAGGATATCAGGAGTAGTCGGTGTGACTACTCCCCTTCTTCTTGTCCTCGATCTTCACTTTCCCTTTGGAGAGGGCTTTCTTCCCTAGGAGCGCCTTGAGTTCAAGCGTCTCCTCATCGTCATCCTCGAAATCATGAATGTCGTGGAGGAGCTTCTCCAATTTTTGAGCTTTTTCATCTTCAACCTTCTCTTGGTTGAGACTTTTGTGCACATCCTTCATGTCCGACATGTTCTCTTTGAGCGATTAGTCTCTTGCGAAGAGTCCTGCTCTGATACCAATTGAATATGGCCTACAGGGGGGTGAATAAGCCTTTTTGAAATATAGTCGAAACCTGCAACACTTAGCAACTTGATCAAATACCAGGAAATCGGACTAGTCCGATAGAGTGCGGACTAGTCCGGTGCGTGCGGACTATATCGATCAAGTTCGATCGATTATCTCGATCCTAGACTCTATGTAGTGGAAATATACTTGTAGTTAGAGTGTAATACTTCTATGAAACTGGATGTTGTACAAGTTAACCTTATATTCAACGTTTTAACGTAATGTGAACAAGATCAAGTGAAACCCTAGATAGCAATGAAAAGTAAGAACAATATGCACAAAGTGAAGACACAAGATTTTTATTGCGTGGTTCGCTTCCCACAAAGGCAACCTACGTCCACGTTGAGGAGCCCACAAAAGGACCAGGTCTTCACCAACCCTAACCTCGACGAATCACCACGAAGGCCAATTCTCTTCCACTATCACAAGGGTAAATCACCAAGTTCAAGGGTCCTTCTCACAAGTTGAGGGCTCCCCAAGATTACAAATTGAATACCACCAAGAACACACTCTCAAGATCAACAATGAAACAACAGGAGTGTGTTAGAGAATCAAACCCAAGAGCTCAAACGTGTGGAATCGTGTCTCTCCTTTGATCCAAAGTGAATCCTCAAGGATTTGACCTTTCTTGCATTGGATTGCATAGAGAGATGTGTTTTCTAAGCTCTTGGAGGGTGTGACGGCGCTGGTAGTCAAGAGAATTGAAAGTAGGGTAGTGCACATCTATTTATAGGGTGTTTCCAAAAGTTACCGTTAGGGTTTCGAGAGTTCGGACTAGTCCGTGGTGGAGTCCGGACTAGTCTGGTGTGCGGTGAGTAGGAAACCCTAAGTTCTCAAGAACATCGGACTTGTCCGGCCTTGGGCGGACTAGTCCGATTTAGGCTCTAGAAGAGTTCGGACTAGTCCGGTCATTATCGGACTAGTCCGGTTGTGGTGAACCCCCTAGTGAATTGGGGACAAGTCCACATTTGGAGGACTTGTCCAATTTTAGTCAGAGAGGTTATCGGACTAGTCCGGATATTATCGGACTTGTCCGATGTCATGCAAAGTTGTGAAGTGTTGAGGACTAGTCCGCACTGGGAAGGACTAGTCCGATCTTAGTCAGAAAGATATCGGACTAGTCTGTGGTGATATTGGACTAGTTCGGTCTGTGTAAACCTGGACTGTGCAGACAAGTACACATTGGGAGGACTTGTCCGATTTTGAACAGAGTGATTATCAGGCTAGTCCGGGGTATATCGGACTAGTCCGGACCTGTATAAATTTATGCAGTGAGAGTAATTAAAAGTGCTTGAGCTCTTGGGATGTGTTTCTCCAACACACTCCACACACACAAGTATCATCCTTTTCATCTCCTGAGCTCTATCCAGCTTGATTCCCCACTCTCCTTTCTTTTTGCGCTTACTCCATATTTTCATTAAAACCTGCGCTCATCTCAACAATTTGGTTAGGATCTCATTTGTTTCGCATAAATCAACCAAAGCCCACAAGGGATGCCTAAATGCACTTTCAATAACTCCGCCCAACTGTTGATAGAGTCGGGCGGCAGACTCATGAACTAGGACCTAGCGGTCCCAGTCAGAGCCACCGGGAAGTAGTTGGCCATCATGGCCTCATTGCCACCCGCCGCTAGAATGGCGGTGTAGTATATCTAGAGGAACCCAGCGGGGTTGACAGTCCCATCAAATTTCTTTGGCAGATGAGGTCGGAACTTCTGGGGCCAGCGGATCATGCGTAAGTGCATGGCCAAGACTGAACAGCTGCCCCCTACTACCGAAGGAAGTGGGTTTTACTGAGCCTCCCGCCTTTCGCGAGTGCGCTCTATGTGGACACGGTCGCACTGTTGTCTGTAGCAGCGGTAGAGCTCTGACCGCAGATCGTGCGTAGAGAGTCTCGACACAGTATGGGTGCGACGCGCCCCGAAGGGCAGCAAAGTCACTTGCTGAGACACAACACACCTCCGATGCTGTGATGCATGAGGACCAAGTCTTCCAGATAAGGTCCTATGCTGAGAAGGTGCCTTCCAAGAAGGGGGAGGACCTTGGTTGCTGATGGCATCAGCTGCGGCCGCAACTAGATGTTGCACATCAGCGCGCCACTCCTCCATCACACCCTGACATGCTCCGAGCGCAGGTGGGTGCTCGGGAAGAGTACGTGCGACAATCAGCATGTTCTCGGGGTTATTGTGTGTCGATGTAGTGACCGACACAAGAACTCCATCATGCTGCCCAGCATTGTTAGCTGGAGCAGCTGGATGTGGTGCGATGCCCACCGAGACAACAACACCTGCTGGCTGTTGCACATTGGAGGGATTCCCCCCAGCAGGTTGCGCAACATTGGCATTGGATGATCTGGCGGCAGAGTTCACCATCTTGAAATCTCAGTCCCCCTTCTTGGCGCGCCAAATGTCAAAGTGTGGGATTGACCCTTCCCCCGGTACTACTTAGATCGTAGCCCGCAGATGTTCTTGACTGGTTGGGACGCGTGAGATTTGGACAAGACAGTGACATGAGGGATTTATGTGGTTCGGGCCGCCTGAGCATAACACCCTACTTCACAGGTTGTGTGTTGTATGTATGAAAAATATGACTATGGTCTTGTGTGCGTATCTCCGCCTCCCTTTGTATAGTGCGACAAAATCCTTTTATAATCTAAGGACTGGCCGTTAGAACACTTGCCTAGCCCTACATGTGGCCCTGGCGTAGTTAACTGTCTAATAAACGATTGCTGAATATTAAGAGTGGTTAATAGGGTGATAACGCGTCTTAATAATGGTGTTACCCCTATTAACAGTCTACTGATTACGTGTCATTAATATGGCATTAATGACACGTAATCAGGTCTTGTAACTGTCGCTTTAACTGTCCTTTGAAGGTCCGAGCCGTTAGAGTTCTCTCTGTCTTCTGTTGAAGTCCTAGCTCCAAATGTTCGACATGTGGCGGCTCTGGAGCTTCCCATCATGTGGAGGTAGGTCCGGAGCCACTATACACGTGGTAGCACCAGAGCTTCCCTCTACTGGGAGTTAGGTCCGGGGTCCCTAGACACGTGGCAAGACCGGAGCTTCCCTATTATGGGTGTTAGGTCCGGCCTTATGATACACGTGTCAGTGTCGGAGCTACCAAAACGAGGGAAGCGAGTCCAGTACTGTGCAACATGTGTGGCCTTTAGAGGTCTTCAACTTGAATGGGGGGGAACTCCTTAGCTTTTCTTGTGATATCATGGGGTACCTGGTACGCAGGGTACCGACAGATGCCTAGATGCACTTTCAATCTCCCCCTTTTTGGTGATTGATGACAACCAATTGAGATTACACAAATATGATGAAAAATCAGATTTTCATAAAGTGTGCACATATAATTTTGAGAAAAACTGTAAATGTAGAAGTAATACTCATATGTGCACTCTTTATGGTGGGGTGCAAAACTATGTGTGTGTGCGCAATAATATTGATGCGAATGAGGTAAAAAGCATAACCACAACATCATCAGGATTATCAAGTAAACATAGCAACTTTAAAGCATAAAATATTGATCATAGTAAAGCATAATCATAACTTCATAATACATGTCCAAAAGCATAGTGAGAACATAATATAAGTTTTACAAGACCAAATGCATGACAGAGTCTCAAAGAAAAATAAGAGCAACAAGACACAAAAGAGATCTAGGATTCTCTCTCTCAACCTAAGCTACGACCTGGGACTCCCCCTCAATCTCTCCCCCTTTGGCATCAAGGCACCAAAAAGGAAGAGAAGGAGGGATCTACTCGTCGTCACCGGCTATATCCGCGTTGTTGGTCCTTTCTTCATCTTCTTCATCAGGTTGAGGAGGAGGAGGAGGAGAGGAACCACTCACCATTCCCCTAAGGCCAAAGTAAGCAAGCTCGGAGTTGGTGAGAGATAGAAGCTCCGAGAAATCAGATCCAGAGTCCTCCAGTTTTTGGCAAATGGCTTTGACATTTCCCTTCATGTACCACATTTGCTCCTTTCTTGCCTTGTTCATCTTGTGTAGCTTCACCTCTGATTTGCAGCAAGAACTAAAGATAGCAGCCAAATACTTCAATATCCCGCTAGCAGAACCTTTGCGAGATGGAGGGGCCCTAGAGCTAGAGGGAGGCCTCGTCTATTCTTGGGCTCTCCTTGGGTGCTCCTCACCTGATGTAGGAGAGGGAGCTGCTGTGAGAGTAGCTTGATGCGGCTTCTGAGGCCTTAAAGCAGTATGGTTCACATCCTTCACAAACTCCTGTGACCTTCTCAACCATGAACATAATGTATGGCGCATAGCCACAGGAGCGGTTCGGAGTGCAAGAGATGTTCAGCATATCATTCCAAATGTAGTTGAACACATCAAATCTTCTCCTCTTGCTTATCAACTTCATCAATGTTCTCAAGTAACCTTGGACGCTGCCTGCATCCCCATCCTTAGGAGCAATCGTCTTCTGAAGCACTCGATTGAGGACAATGAAGAATTGCTTCATGTTCTTAGTCGATGGGGGATTGTAACGGAGATGAGTGTCAAAGAGGAACTCCATCTTGTCCTTCTCCAGGGGGCTGTTATTGTAGATCACGATCTCATAGTTTTCGATATCCTCAAGGTGTAGCAGCTTGGAAAAGTGTAGGATCGAAGAGCACGTGAAAATCTACCAGAGGGGGGTGAATGGTAGATTTAAAAATCTTACGCAGCGGAAACAATTAAACCCCAAACCCTTCGGCAGAAAAACGATCTCTTAAAGAAATCATGTGTGAGACTAATCTAAATGTGTTTCACCGTGAAAAAAGTGATGGATATCAGAGAGAATCTAGTCACGAAGACAACACAAAAAGAATCACTCAAATCCGTCGAGAAAAACTCAAGTTATGATCGAAAGATCAAACACAGGTTAAACTGCCCTACCCGAGGAAAAACAGTTCTGGAACGCTGCAAAGAAACTCGTGTAGATCATAGACCACAAATCCAATGACCGTGAAATTTTTATATATGATAGATAGTCAAGTTTAGAAGACAACCCAAAAAGAATCACGTCAATTGGATCTGTAAAACTCGAGTTATGATAAAACTACCAATGAAAGGTAGTGCTGTCCAGAAACTCGACGAGTAAAACTTGTCTGGAACAAGTCGGACGAACAAGGCATAAAAAGTTCCTTCAAACTACGAATTTTATTCAATAGAACACAAGAGGAACAGCCCCAAAGTCGTACATCACGAGCTCTGGGCTCCCTTGCTTATATAACCAGCCCTTAGGCCAACCCAATATCAACTAGGGCTCCAATCCTACTCAGATCACAAATCGTAACTTTCCATAACTGCTCAAGATTCTTCTATACGCAGATAAAACCAATCTTAAGACTTCCAAACACCTTAGGAACGTATCCCACATTCCTAAACAACTCAAATTCGTGACCCACACGAAATCCTATCATAACCAACTCAAATCTTTCCATATTTAAGTCAAACCCGACTCAGCCGCAGCCTGAGTCCATAACCTAGTCGGTTGGACCTTTCCGACCAATTCTTTACGTTCACATCTCTTCATCACGTCTTGGAACCATGCAGCCACGTCCATGCACTCCTTGCACACGTGCAAACATCTTCCAATGACATCCAAGATACCTTCATATGCATTGTTCTTGATTCAATCATGCTGCGCAACCTCCTGATCAGCTCAACCACAATTCCTCCTGAATTTGGTTGTTGGAACCTCATCTCCTCACTGAGACTAGTCAAATGGATCCCGTCACCAGCCATGACTTGAACTCAAGCAACACCTGCACATGAATAAACAACCAATCCATACGAGCCCAAGTCCTCGACTTGACTCAAGTTAGTTCCGAACACAACACCCTACGTGAGAACCTCACATAAGCATGTTGCAAAACCACAGTAACACGATATAATCCATATCAACCAAAACGCACCAAAAACTTAGCAAATGAATACTAAGCAATCTTTTCAACAATGTAAAGCAAGTACGAAACATTGCAAATGAAAAGTAGAAGCACTGCGGTCAAGTTCCGGACCTTGCCAGAGCAACCCGAAGCTTGAGCCGGAGCTAACAAAAGCTAGTAGAATCTAGCGTCGGAGCTTACCAAAACTAGTACAACCAAGATCCCGCCGGAGCTTACAAAACTAGCAGGACCTAGCACCGGAGCTAACCAGAACTAGTTGGAACTAGTAATCCCAAAAGCCGGAGCTAGAAAAATCAACTCGGAGCTTAGCAAAAACACGCCGGAGCTATCAAAAACATGTCGGAGCTAAAGACAAAACTCATCGGAGCTGACCAAACCTAGTCGGACCTAGCATCGAACATAACCGGAGCTACCCAAAACAAGCCGGACCTACCGTCGGACCTTGCTGTAGCTCAGAGCTAGAGTTGGACCTTGACAAAAAGGTGTTTTGGTGATATTTAAAACTTTTATCATCAAAGCTAAGTGTATTCACTACAAGCTAATGTATTCAGCACACATAGGTCTTTACAAACTCCCCCTTGATGAATGCATTGGCAACACCATTTAAAATCCGAACATTGGCTTATTCACATAAAAGTTTTGAAGGCAATTTCTCCTCTTTTTTAAATCAAAAGTAAAATGAGAAGAAAATCTCCCCCCCTTTATTATCTCTCCTTATGCACATATTCATTCTCTTTCTCTTCATGCTTATCTCTCCCCCTTTGACAATGTATTCAGCAAGTCATGAGCATATAAACAAATTATCTCTCCAACTTTAGTTGTTATGAGCATATTATAACATATACATATAAACAAAGCTCATCCAAGTCATACTATCAAGTACCTTACATTATCACATCAATGAAATACATAAAGTAGTGTAAGCCATGCTAGAGATCAAATGTAATTTTCAATTTAAGCAAGTCATGATCTCACAAACTTAACTATCTCAAAACCTGATAGCATGACACTAGTTGCTGCATTTTATTATTTTTCAAATCATAAATTTATATCATATGATATTTGCAAGAGATTATATGCGCATCTGCCTTATTCTAACCAACCAAGCCAAGCCTATGTCATTTGACAATCAGAAGCTTAAGGACATGGTTTTAGTCATACACAACTTCTTCCAAGTTCATATCTAAGTGCAATGACAAGCCATCTCAAAAGAAGAAGTGCGATGCATGCATATTCTCTTGATATTTTCTCAATTTATGTTTGTTCATAAAAACTCAACATGTGAGTTGATTACTTGATGAATTCTTAATGATTAAAAGCACTTGTGAACATGTAACAAGTTCAAAAACAGTAAGAAAGTTCGACCATGACCAGTTTTAGTGTAAGTAATTATTCCAATTACTAGACATGGCAAAAACTACAAAATGTATAACACGAGTAATGTAGTAAGAACTTTTAGCATGTAAAAGGAATCACAGAGTCATATATGTATGAAATACTATGCTCATATTATTTTTATTTCAGATTCACACATATACTTCTCAAGTTTCAAAAAACCCCCCTCAATTTAAGCCATGAGGATGCATAACCCCTATTTCACTACGAATGAAACAAAAACGAGTGAAATCCAAAGGTTTTGTAAAAATGTCAGCCAATTGATGTCCGGTATCTACATGGTGAAGCACAATGTTTCCTTTTTCAACGTTATCTCGGAGAAAGTGATACCTAATATCAATGTGCTTAGTTATAGAATGTTGCACGGGGTTTTTGGCAATGCAAATAGCACTAGTGTTATCACAAAATAGTGGAACACTATCTAGATCAACCCCATAGTCCTTAAGTGTTTGAACAATCCAAAGAATTTGTGAGCAAGCACTAGCAGCAGCTACATATTCAGATTCGACTGTGGATTGTGCAACTGAATTTTGTTTTCTAAAGGACCAAGCAACAAGAGAATTACCAAGGAAATGACAAGCACCGGAAGTACTTTTCCTATCAATCCTACAACCCCCAATATCAGCATCCGAAAAAGCTTTCAAAGTAACGGTTGAGGAAGAAGGAAGAAAAATGCCAAATTCTTGGGTTCCATGTAAGTACCTGAGAATCCTTTTGACGGCTTGACGATGTGAAACACGTGGGGAAGCTTGAAACCGTGCACAAAGACATACGCTGAATTGTATGTCCGGTCTTGATGCCGTGAGGTACAAAAGTGATCCGATCATGCTTCTATATTCTTTTTGATCCACGGGTTCACCATCTTCATCAAGTTCAAGTGTTGTTGCTGTTCCCATTGGTGTCCCAAGAGGCTTGCTTTTGTCCATATTGAAGCGCCTTAGGAGGTCTTTGGTATACTTCGTTTGATGCACAAAGGTACCCTCCTTGGTTTGCTTGACTTGCAGCCCCAAAAAGTAAGTGAGTTCACCCATCATACTCATTTCAATTTCGAAACTCATCATTGCTGAAAACTTGGACACAAGATCATGAGAAGCACAACCAAAGATAATATCATCCACATACACTTGAACAAATAATGAGTCATTGCCATGCTTAAGCACAAAAAGAGTTTTATCAACCTTGCCCATGGTAAACCCTTTTTCAAGTAAGAATATTTTTAACCTATCATACCATGCTCTAGGGGCTTGTTTGAGACCGTATGAGGCTTTGGACAGTTTGTAAACATGATTAGGAAAATCTGGATTTTCAACCCGGTGGTTGTTTGACATAAACCTCCTCATCTATGTAGCCATTAAGAAAAGCACTTTTAACATCCATTTGAAATAGCTTAAAACCTTTAGATGCTGCAAAAGCTAACAAAATTCTTATGGCTTCTAATCTAGCGACAGGAGCAAAATTTTCATCAAAATCTAGACCCTCAACTTGAGTGAAACCTTGAGCAACCAACCTAGCCTTATTCCTAACCACAACCCCATCCTCACTTTGTTTATTTTTAAATACCCATTTAGTTCCAATTAAAGTGTGACCTTGAGGTGGAGGTACAAGTTTCCAAACATTATTTCTTTCAAAATTTTCTAACTCTTCTTGCATGGCAATAATCCAAGATTCATTAGTGAGTGCGTGTGATATATCTTTGGGTTCAAAAGAAGCAACAAAAGCAGAATGAGCATGAGACTTTGGATCGCAAAACCTGGACCATGTGACTCGTTTGTGCAAGCTTCCAATCATGTGTTGTGGGGGATGATCTTTGTAAAAACGTAGGGGAACAAATGTCTCACACGCTTCTTCTTCATTAGGTTCATCGTAGATTGATGAGCTTGTGACTTGTGGACGATTAGGACCAGCATAGGTGATAGCCGGAGCTTGTTCAATGTCCGGAGTTGGACACGTGTCACCTTCGGAACTACCAGGCAGTATCACCGGCTCTTCTTCATCTTCAAAAATACCCTCCCCCTGAGGATACGGATCTGATCCTACAACACCGGAGCTAGTACCTGGGCTAGCTTCATCAAAATACACTTCACAAGTCTCCACAATTTTGTTAGTGTCAAGTAAAAGCACACAGTAGCCTCTAGTATGAGATGAATAACCAAAAAACATGCCATCAATGGATCTAGGTTCAAATTTATCAAGATTACCATGTTTCTTAACAAAGCATTTTCAACCAAAGACCCGAAAGTGTGTAACACTAGGCCTATGTCTAAACCGAAGCTCATATGGTGTTTTACCTAGCTTAGCACGCAAGAAAACACGTTTTGAGACATAATAAGCGGTTGCTAACGCATCAGCCCAAAATTTCCTAAGAGTTTGATATTCATCAAGCATAGTCCTAGCCATCTCAACTAAGGTTATGTTCTTTCATTCTACAACACCATTTTGTTGAGGTACATATGGTGAAGAGAATTGATGATCTATTCTATTTTCAGCACAAAAGTGATCAAAAGATTGATTTTTAAATTCAGTTCCATTATCACTTCTAATTGCTTTTAAAGATCCTGGGTAATCAATTGATAATCTAAGAAATAAAGTTCTAAAGTGACTAAAAACTTCATTCTTAGACGCCATAAAGTAAACCCAAGAGTATCTAGAATAATCATCAACAATAACAAGAACATACCATTTACCTCCGAAGGATTGAACACGTGAAGGTCCTACGGTGTCAAGATGCAAAAGTTGACATGGTTCAGTTGTCATGATCATTGTGAGAGGAGTATGTGAACCTGCAACCATCTTAGCATGTCTACAAGAAGAGCACACAATTTCTTTGTCCCCTTTAAGCTTAGGCAGCCCACGTATGCGATCAAGAGCACTAACACGCGTTAGGTGATCAAAGCCTACGTGACCAAGTCTACGATGCCAAAAATATAAGTCCTTTGAATCATTAGCAACTAGACACCTATGCTTAGAGGAAGACATATCAAAATCAGCTTTAAAAACTCTTCCAAACCGAGACATGTTAAAAATAAGCTCACTATTTGAACCTACAACTTTGCAGCAGTTTTTATTGAAAATAATTTCTAGATTTTCATCTAGCAATTGTGCAACAAAAAGCAAGTTGTATTTCAAATTTTTGACAAGTGCCACATCCTTCAAAGTGTAGTGTTCATTTACTCTAACCGAACCCTTAGCAATTATAGGAGTTGAAGAATTATCGGCAAAAGTAACATTCTCTACACGTGACGCAAAAGAGAGGGAGGAGAACCAATCTTTGTTACCGGTCATGTGGCGTGAGCAACCTGAATCCACAATACAAATGTTCTCCCTCCTCGAACGTGTAACCTACATAGAAGCACACTACGTCGATGACTCAATACTGGGGTTAGTCAAAAGGCATTTAGGAATCCAGTACTGAGTCACGCGACGTGCAGCAGGAAAAACACGCGAAAACTGAGACAAAATAGCAGGTTTATGAGTCAAAGTTTGAGATTTTTTATTCTTGACTACTGACCTATAAGGTGTTACTTGTGTAGCACAAAAATCAGTAGCTCCGGAGGCAAAAATAGAAGGTCCGGAGGTAAACTTTGAATGTTTTTGACTCAAAACAGCAGGTTGTACATTCGGTTCAATGTGTGCAGCAAATTTTGCATGAAAGTTATGAGATCTAGCAACCATTCTTTCCCTTTTCTGTTGTTTAGCTAGTCTATAACAAAAATCTATGACATGACCATCTCTACCACAGAAGGTACAATGAAATTTAACTTTGTGTTCATGTCTAGATGAGCAAGCAATATTTTTATTTGAAACCGAATGAGGCAACACTCCTGCAGATTTGAAAACCACTCCTTTTGGTTGAGGAACTGTTTGAATCAAACCACTTCCTAATGACTTTACAATTTTAGGTGGATGTGCCTTAGCATGAGCATGAGAATCAAAACCTAAACCAGTTTTATCATTGCAAGACTTGGAAGAATTCAGCAGTAAGTTTAGGTTCTTATTCCCATTACAAAACCGATCTAATGTCCTATGCATGTCATCAAGTTTATTGGACAGATCAAGGCAATTTTCACATGAAGTTTTTCCTTCTAGTTTGCAATTTGAACAAAATTTAACTTCATGAGAACGTAAAGCATTGTTCAATATAGAAATTTCATTCATAGCATCCTTTAGTTTCTTATCAAGATCATCACAAGTAGAACAACGCAAATCAATTGTAGAACAGCTAGCATCTTTCAAGTTTTTATCATTAAGTGCAGCAAGCTCTTTGTTCTTTTCAATTTCTAACTCAAGTTTATCAAGTGTGGAGGTGTGCGCACTTCTTAATGAGGGCAATTGTGCATATATTAAATCACATGAGGAACATGCATCATCACTAGGAATCAAAGTTTTTAAACGGTTGATTTCATATTCTAGTGATTCAATTTTAGCAGCACTATCCCTAAGCTTTTTGTCCTTTTTCTTAACAATAATAGTGGCACGAGAAATAGCATCACACATTTCTTCGCAAGTAGGACATACCTCTTCATTGTCGCTGTTGTGTTCTGCCTCCTCCATACTTGATCTTGACTTGCCCGCCATGAAGCACAAGTTTGCCAAATCATCTTCATCTTCATCACTTCCAATGTCCACGTCGCTTGAACTGAACTCTTGAAGCGCGGTGATGAAACTGTTGATCATCTTGCGTCCTATGGTACCTTTCTTCTTTTTGTTTGGAATTTCCAGAGGAGGTCCGAACCTTGCTTTGTTTTTCTTCCCGGGTGGTCGGACCTGAAAGGTTAGGGCATTCTGTACGAAAGTGTCCTGTTTTACCACATTCAAAACAGCGTTGAGGTCCGGAGCTTCCTCTCCTTCTAGTTCTCACATTTTGCAATGCTTTTGAGAGTCTAGTAGAGATGAGTGCCAACTCCTCTTCTGGAAATTCTTCGATCTGCTCCACGGTTAGTGAGGACAACAAAGCAAGAGTATTGCAAGATGATGATTGGTCGGAGCTAGACATATCACGTTGTGAAACAAATGCAATAGACTTATTGGGGTTCTTACGTGAGATTATGTCAATTTCATGAGTTTTTAACTTGGAATATATCACATCTAAAGTAAGTGAACTCATGACAGTAGATTCACGAATAGATGTGACTTTCATCTCCCAAATTGACATATCTAATGCACTTAGCAATTGCCTAGCATTTTCAGCATCTGAAAAATTGACATTGACACTACGCAAGGTTCTGAGAATCTTATTAAAGCGAGCAAAAAGGTCATCAATAGACTCACCGGGTTGCATCTCGAAGCACATGTATTCTTTCTTGAACATGTCTTGCCTTACCTCTTTGATCGTGTTGGATCCTTCGTGGTAGTCACAAAGTGCTTTCCACACATCGTATGCAGATCGGAGGTGTGCAACACGATCGAAGTCGCTTTGTGTTAATCCTTGTATGATCAAGTTCCAAGCCTTATTGTTGTTGTCGACATCTCTCAGATTTGTAGATGTAACTTGATCGTTTGATGGCACTTCGTAAGGCTTGTATACCTTCTCCCATATTGCAAAGCCTTGTGCCTGGATGAAAGCCTCCATGCGTGCCTTCCAAACCTGAAAATCAATACCAGTGAACATACAAGGTTTGGCAGAGTACTTCTCCATGATGATTAGTCAAAAAACACGCGCAAATCACAAAGATTAGAGCACTGTGGCTCTGATACCAATTGTAGGATCGAAGAGCACGTGAAAAGCTACCAGACGGGGGGTGAATGGTAGATTTAAAAATCTTACGCAGCGGAAACAATTAAACCCCAAACCCTTCGGCAGAAAAACGATCTCTTAAAGAAATCGTGTGTGAGACTAATCTAAATGTGTTTCACCATGACAAAAGTGATGGATATCAGAGAGAATCTAGTCACGAAGACAACACAAAAAGAATCACTCAAATCCGTCGAGAAAAACTCAAGTTATGATCGAAAGATCAAACACAGGTTAAACTGCCCTACCCGAGGAAAAACAGTTTTGGAACGCTGCAAATAAACTCGTGTAGATCATAGAACACAAATCCAATGACCGTGGAATTTTTATATATGATAGATAATCAAGTTTAGAAGACAAACCAAAAAGAATCACGTCAATTGGATCTGTAAAACTCGAGTTATGATAAAACCACCAATGAAAGGTAGTGCTGTCCAGAAACTCGACGAGTAAAACTTGTCTGGAACAAGTCGGACGAACAAGGCACAAAAAGTTCCTTCAAACTACGAATTTTATTCAATAGAACACAAGAGGAACAGCCCCAAAGTCGTACACCACGAGCTCTGGGCTCCCTTGCTTATATAACCAGCCCTTAGGCCAACCCAATATCAACTAGGACTCCAATCCTACTCAGATCACGAATCGTAACTTTCCATAACTGCTCAAGATTCTTCTATACGCAGATAGAAGCAATCTTAAGACTTCCAAACACCTTAGGAACATATCCCGCATTCCTAAACAACTCAAATTCGTGACCCACACGAAATCCTATCATAACCAACTCAAATCTTTCCATATTTGAGTCAAACCCGACTCAGCCGCAGCCTGAGTCCATAACCTAGTCGGTTGGACCTTTCCGACCAATTCTTTACGTCCACATCTCTTCATCACGTCTCGGAACCATGCAGCCACGTCCATGTACTCCTTGCATACATGCAAACATCTTCCATGACATCCACGATACCTTCATATGCATTGTTCTTGATTCAATCATGCTGCGCAACCTCCTGATCAGCTCAACCACAATTCCTCCTGAATTTGGTTGTTGGAACCTCATCTCCTCCCTAAGACTAGTCCAATGGATCCCGTCACCAGCCATGACTTGAACTCAAGCAACACCTGCACATGAATAAACAACCAATCTATACGAGCCCAAGTCCTCGACTTGACTCAAGTTAGTTCCGAACACAACACCCTACGTGAGAACCTCACATAAGCATGTTGCAAAACCATAGTAACACGATATCATCCATATCAACCAAAACGCACAAAAAACTTAGCAAATGAATACTAAGCAATCTTTCCAACAATGTAAAGCAAGTACGAAACATTGCAAATGAAAAGCAGAAGCACTGCGGTCAAGTTCCGGACCTTACCAGAGCAACCCGGAGCTTGAGCCGGAGCTAACAAAAGCTAGTAGAATCTAGCGCCGGATCTTACCAAAACTAGTACAACCAAGCTCCCGCCGAAGCTTACAAAACTAGCAGGACCTAGCGTCGGAGCTAACCAGAACTAGTCGGAACTAGTAATCCCAAAAGCCGGATCTAGAAAAATCAACTCGGAGCTTAGCAAAAACACGCCGGAGCTATCAAAGACATGTCGGAGCTAAAGACAAAACTCATCGGGGCTGACCAAAGCTAGTCGGACCTAGCATCGAACATAACCGGAGCTACCCAAAACAAGTCGGACCTACCATCAGACCTTGCTGTAGCTCAGAGCTAGAGTCGGACCTTGACAAAAAGGTGTTTTGGTGATATTTAAAACTTTTATCATTAAAGCTAAGTGTATTCACTACAAGCCAATGTATTCAGCACACATAGGTCTTTACACAAAGTCAACATAAGTGATGGAATAGATTGATCCATGAGTCATCCAAGTTACTCTTTCTTCATTCGTACTTTCAATGTGGCAAGTGGCACATAATTGGGCTATCACTTCATCATTCCAGTTGTATCTAAAGGATAATAGATCCTTTATACCATGCCTCTCTGTTGCGGCCACTAGCTCATCAAAAGCATCATAGCTCTTCCTTTCAATGTAGTCCCAATCTATCCACTGACTGCGAACTACTGGAGTCTTCATCGTGAGGTAGACACTGCTGTAGTAGTCCGAGTGGAAATCACTCTGTCGGTACCCTGAGTACCGTATACCCCTTGAGATTGCAAATATCTCAAGAAAATGTCATCTACTTGATTTGAAGACCTTCGGAGGCCCGCATGTCAGACATAACCGAACCCTCTTCCCCAACATGGTTAGTCCCAGGGTCGCCACGTGTACTATGAAACCGGAGCTACCGCCCACAAGGGGGAGCTCCGGGCTATGTACCATAACATCACCCCCGGACCTAACCCCAGACCGAGGGAAGCTCCGTAACTGATACGTGTCTGGTGGAACCGGACCTATCTGTTCCCCACAGTATGCTCCGGAGCTGCCACGTGTCCAACCGTCGGAGCTTCAACCTCAAACCTCCGGTAGAATCCACAACGGCTCTGGATCTTCAAAGGGGAATCAAGGACTTCAAGACCCGATTAAGTGTCATTAATACTATGTTAATGACACACAATCGGACGACCTTTATTACCAGTAACAGTGCTGTCAAAGCCCGTAACTCGGTCATTAAGGGTAATTAAGCGCATCAAATGTGTATCAATATTAGTAGCCGCTAGGGCCACATGTCGGGCCAGGACAACTTGTAACGGCCTGTCCTTGTACTATAAAAGGACAGGCTGACGATACACAGAGGGAGAATCTGATCTGATCAGCTCATACACACACTCAGCTCAGGCCACCTGAGTTGAGTTCATACATCCAATACAACACCAACACACCCCGTGGAGTAGGGTATTACGCTTAGGCGGCCCGAACCACGTAAATCTTGGTGTCTCCTGTGTCATTTTACATTTCACTTTCTTGAATCTCCACGCGCCCACACCGAACTTCAAACTCTGCAAACACTTTTAGTAGTGTCGGGAGATCTGCCGGATCAAAACCAACGACAGTTGGCGCGCCAGGTAGGGGGGCGCCTGAGATTTCAAGAATGGTGAACTCAGCTACTGAATCATCCAATGGTCATCCCGCTGTTCAAGCTGCTGGGGGCAATCCCTCCAATATGCAGCCATCAGCAGGAACCTCAGTTTCAGCAGGAGTCACACTTCCACCACCGCCGCCTCCACCAGCGAATCAAGCTGGGCAGCGCGATGGTGCACCGGCATCAATCACTGCGTCGGCAAATCATGACAACCCATAACAAGCGCTCCATGCAGCACGTGCTCTCATTCAGCGCCCACCACCTCCGGATGCATCCTGGGATGCAATGGAGCAGTGGAGGGCCAATGTGGAACACTTGGTTGCAGCAGCAGCCGACCGCATCAGTAACTAGGGTCCTCCTCCTTCAGGACGGGCCCCGTCGCAGCGATGGACCTTGTCTGGCAGACTTGGTCCGCACGTTTCCAACAACAGGAGACGTGCTGCATCACAGCAAGTGACGTTGTTGCCCTCCGGGGCGCGACGCACTCACACGGTATCAGGGCTTTCAACTCATGACCTCCGGACGGAGCTTGATCGTCGATACTGTCAACAAGACAGCCGAGTCCATATTGAGCGTGCTCGTGAAAGATGAGAAGCTCAGGACATTCCTGCTCCTGAAGGAGTAGGAGGAGGCTGTTCAGCCCTGGCCATGCATCTGCGTATGGTCAGGTGGCCACAGAAATTCTGGCCTCACTTGCCGGAGAAGTTTGACGGGACCGTTAATCCCGTCGAATTTATTTAGATTTACTCCACTGCTATCTTGGCAGCTGGAAGAAATGAGGCCGTAATGGTCAACTATTTTTCAGTGGCTTTAACTGGGGCTGCTCGGTCCTGGTTTATGAGCCTTCCACCCAACTGCATCAGCAGTTGGGAGGAGTTGTGTCGAGAGTTCACCGCCAACTTCAGGAGTTCATACACCCGACCAGGCACCGAATTGGACCTTTTTGCAGTCGTGCAAAAAGGGGGAGAATCCTTGAGATCATTCATCCAGAGATTCTCTCAGGTACGAAACACTATCCCTTCTATCTCTAGCGATTCTGTCATTGTGGCATTTAGACAGGGTGTATAGGATAAGAAGATGTTGGAGAAACTGGCGATCAAGGAGATCACCAGTGTCACGAAGCTCTTCAGCTTGGCCGACAAATGTGCCAGGGCTGCGGAGGGCCATGAAATGCACTCCAAACCACCTCCGGAGGATAGCAAGAAATCCTCCAAAGGCGAAGCTACTACCTCCGGGAGTGGCAAAAAGAAGAAAAAGACCAACGACAAGAAGAAGTCGTCGGCCGGCGCATCTAATGCTGCAGCTGCTGCAGCTCTTGGTGGCCGGGGGCCACGCTCCGAGAAGCGACCTCGACCATCTTCTGAAGATGGTGGCAAACCCAAGGTGTGGTGTTCAATTCATAAGACGGATAGCCACAGTTTGGAAGACTGCCGGGAGGTCCAAAACCTTGTCGAACGCTACAAAAAGCGTCGGGAAGTAGTTCCTTTCCGACGGAGGGAAGGAAAACAAAAAGTTGAAGAAGCTCCGGCTGAAGAGGAGTTAGGTTTTTAGGATCCTAAAAAGGTCCTGAAGGCCGTCTACACCTCCATCGACGACGATTCTGATGTCTCTGATAACGAGCGTCGGGAGACCATGAACACCATTTTTGGTGGATCATTGGACATCACCTCCTGCCGCGTCCTCAAGACAATGCGTCGGGACATGGCTGTTGTAGCTCCTACAGCCAGGGCGGAGCCTCGGAAGTGGATGAACATAGTCATCACTTTTGATGCTTCGGACTGCCCTCGAAGCATGGTTGGAGCAGGCAAGTTACCTTTGATGGTATCTCCTACCATCAATAACATTCAGCTCCATCATGTTATGGTAGACGGAGGTTCGGGTTGAACCTCATAAGCTTCAAAGCTTTTACCAAGCTTCAGCTCCGACCTTCAGATCTTCACCCCTCCCGACCTTTCTCCGGAGTAGGTCCGGGAGCTATTACCCCACTCGGTGCTATTACTCTCCCTGTTACCTTCGGGACCCGGGTGAAGTATCGCACTGAGAAGTTGGTCTTTGACGTTGCTCAGATCAACTTACCTTTCAACACCATCTTGGGTAGGCCTGCCTTGTACAAATTCATGGCAGCTGCTCATTATGGCTACCTGGTGTTAAAGATGCCAACACCAGTAGGCGTTCTCCGGATCCGCGGAGATCGCACCGCCGGAGTAACCGCTCTGGAAGAACTTCATGCGCTTACTACAGCGCAAGAGGAGGACTCCAGGCAGGAGCAAGCTCCAAAACCCCCGAGCATTCGTCAACGAGGCTCGACTTCTGCACCCCGTGTGCAGCCAAGTGGCGACACCGACATTCCCGTCAAAGTCGTCCAAATCGGTTCTGATGCCGCTCAGACCACCCGTATATCGGGGGGACTAAATGACAAATAGGAACTCGCGCTCATCGCTTTCCTCTGGGCTAATGTCGACGTGTTTTCCTGGCAACCGTCACAAATACCTGGGATCCCTAGGGAAGTGATTGAGCACAATATGAAGATCTACCCTAACGCCTGACCCGTGCATCAGAAGCCTCGGAAGCAATCCGTGGAATGACAAAACTTCATTCGACAAGAAGTGAAGAAGTTGCTCGAAGCTGTATTCATCTGAGAAGTCTTCCATCCAAAATGGCTAGCAAACCCAGTGGTTGTGACCAAGGCCAGCGGGAAGCTTCGGATGTGTATTGACTACACAACACTAAATAAGGCGTGTCCAAAAGATCCATTCCCACTGCCTAGAATAGATCAGATAGTGGATTCCACCTCTGGGTGTGAATTACAGTGTTTCCTAGATGCATATTCTGGGTATCATCAAATCAAAATGTCTAGGGAAGATGAAGAGCATACCTCTTTCATCACAATAGATGGATTGTACTGTTATATAGCCATGCCATTTGGTCTCAAGAATGCAGCTTCAACCTTTGTACGAGCTATGTACAAAACTTTTGAAGAACTCATTAGAGACATAGTGGAAGTGTACGTCGGTGACATTATGGTCAAGGTCAAGAACAAGGAGTCACTCCTTGACACCTTGCAGGCTGTCTTCGACAAGCTGCGGGTCACCCGCACAAAGCTAAACCCAGACAAGTGTGTCTTCAGGGTTAGCTCCGGAAAACTTCTTGGTTTCCTGGTAAGTCACCGGGGAATAGAGGCTAATCCGGCGAAGATCAAAGCCATTGAAGACATGCGGCCACCAGCCCGGATCAAGGATGTCCAAAAGCTGACTGGATGTCTAGCAGCCCTCAGCCGGTTCATTTCAAGACTGGCAGAACGGGCACTTCCCTTCTTCAAGTTATTGAGGAAGTCCGGACCATTCCAATGGTCTGAAGAAGCAGAAAAGGCGTTCCAGGAGCTAAAACAGCTCCTCACCACCCTACCAACTCTGGTAGCTCCGAACCCTGGTGAGCCCTTGCTGCTTTACATTTCAGCAACTGACGAAGTCGTCAGCATGGTCCTGGTTGCGGAAAGATCAGAACCATCCCATGCTCAGGAATCCAGACACCTTCGGGGGGATTTGGAGGTTCCTGAAAGTGAGTCTGGGTCCCATCCCCCAGACTTGAGTCCACAAGAAGTTACTTCAGAAGACCCAGACCCCTCCGGGAGGGTCCAAGTTGCTTCTGAAGAAGCTACGGGTCCCTCCAGCAAGGACCCGGAGGTCCCCGAAGAAGGTTCGGATCCCTCCGGGAGGATCCGGGTCAATGAAGAGGAAGCTCCGGGCCCCTCCGGGAGGGTCTGGACCATCCAACGCCCAGTGTACTTCATCGGTGAAGTACTTCATGATGCCAAGACTCGATACCTAGAGGTGCATAAGCTGCTCTATGCAGTTCTTATCGCCTCCAGGAAGCTTCGCCATTACTTCCAAGCTCACAAGATTTCTGTGGTGACTTCTTACCCACTTCGAGCAATCTTGCATAATCCCAATTCAACTGGGAATATTGCAAAGTGGGCAGCGGAATTGGCTGAATTCGATCTCAAATTCATTCCAAGACAAGCAATCAAGAGTCAAGCATTGGCAGATTTTGTGGCGGAATGGACTCCCTCTCCATCAAAACCTGGGGGCCCCAGTGAGCAGAAGCTGGAACACAAGGCTCCGGTCTTCACCGAGCCTCACTGGACCCTCTACTTCGACGTCTCCATGCAAAAGCAGGGGGCGGAGCTGGAATCCTTCTCCTTGCACCAACCGGGGAGAAGGTAAAATACATGGTACACCTTGACTTCAAGGCGACCAACAACATGGCGGAGTACGAAGCACTCATCTACGGATTAAAGGTGGCACTATCATACGGTGTCAAGCAGCTGCTGGTCAAGGGAGATTCACAGCTCATCATTAAACAAGTGAAGGGTGAATGCTCCTGCAACAATCTCCAGCTAGCTGCTTGCCTCCTTGAAGTCCAGAGGCTTCAGAAGGACTTCGAAGTCCTAGACCTCCACCACGTCTAGCGTGTCCACAACGCTGAAGCTGACGAACTCTCAACAAAAGCGTCAACCGGAGCTCCAGCTCCCAACGGAACTTTTGTCCGAAGGTTGTCAAAACCCACAGCTCAGCCTGCCGAACTGAGCGAAGGGGGCGAGATCAGCATCCTGAAGCTGACGATCCCGATGGCCCTGTTACCATGGCAGCCATCAAGGGTCGTAGGTGCTGCCGAAAGCTCCAAGCAACCCAGCACGCAAGACTCAAATGCTCAAGTTAGCTCTGATGCATGGATCTCGGAGATCTAGAGCTACTTGAAAGACAACATCCTTCCTGACGATGATGTGTCCGCTGACCGGATAGTCAGATTGGCTAAAAGATACACGTTGGTAGAAGGGGATCTCTACCGGCGCAGTGCCAATGGTGTCCTAATGCGGTTCATCACAAGGGAAGAAGGCTACGAGCTCCTCATAGAAATCCATGGACGCGAGTGTCGGAACCATGCATCTTCCCACACGCTGGTCGGTAAAGCCTTTCGGCATGGCTTCTACTGGCCTACAGCACTCCAGGATGCAACTGAGCTGGTGAAGAAATGCAAAGCATGCCAATTTCATGCAAAGCAAATTCACACACCAGCTCAGCCTCTACAAATGATACCTCCTACATGGCCCTTCGCTGTGTGGGGGATGGACATGTTGGGACCTTTACCAAGAGCCGTCGGAGGTTACAAGTTCATGTACGTCGCCGTTGACAAGTTCATCAAGTGGCCGGAAGCAACTCCAGTTGTGACAATAAACAAGCAATCTGCTATCAACTTTTTGTAGTCCATTGTGTGCAGATTTGGAGTCCCAAACAAAATCATTACTGATAACGGGACCCAATTCACAAGTTCTGCATTTCAAGTATATTGCAAAGACCTCGGCATTCAAGTTTGCTACGCCTCTGAAGCTCACCCGACAAGCAATGGCCAGGCCGAGAGAGCAAATGCTGAAATCCTGAAAGGACTCAAAACGCGAACCTATGAGCGCTTGAAGAAACATGGAGCCAACTGGATTGAAGAGCTTTCGCCCACTCTATGGGCCAACAGGACAACTCCAAACCAGTCAACTGGAGAGACACCCTTCTTCCTGGTGTACGGAGCCGAAGCAATCCTTCCTCCGGAAATCACCTTAGGGTCACTCCGGGTCCAGACCTTTGATGAAGCCACACAGGACCAGCTCCGGCGTGAAGACCTTGACCTCCTTGAGGAGGGAAGGTGCCAAGCTGCTATTCGGAATGCCCGATACCGCCAAGCCCTTCGGCGCTATCATCAGCGGCATGTACACAACCGACAGCTCGAGGAAGGAGATCTGGTGCTACGGAGAATACAATCCAGAGAATGGTTAAACAAACTCTCCCCCAGCTGGGAGGGACCCTTCGGAGTGATTAAAGTATCCCGTCCCGGAAGCGTTCGCTTGGCTACCGAGGATGGGACACCTCTCCCAAATCCTTGGAATATTGAGCACCTCCATAAGGTCTACACTTAATACCACGGAGGTGAGTCTGAAGTAACTTGAGGTGTATGTTATAGAGTCATTGTACAGAGTCGGGTAGTTCCTCCGGGAGAACAGCCGGACCTTTCCCGGAAGGTCCGCAAAGTTAATGCAACACTTGTCACAGTCTCAGAACTAAAAGTGTGGCTAGCTACCCTGGGTCACACGATAAATGAAACACGCTTAGCCTGGTTCCGTATCCTAAGAGTGTACTTGTTTCCCCTGTACCCCGGACCTATAATGAAAGACATCTTCATGTGAAACAGACTCCATGTGCATTTATTTTGTACAGGCTCAACATTTTTTATTTTTCTCTTTCTTGTCTATAACAAAGTTGTGCAATTCTTAAGAAGTTTTAGTTCAACCAATTTGTGTACAATTCGAGTTGTATTGTCAATTCTTTTGGATTCAAATATTGTTCATGGCCCACTCGCCTGAATGCCGCCAAGCCAATCTAGGGCCGAAGTGTGCTATCGACTTAGCCTGGTCAAGCACCCTAAGTACGCCACTCTACCTACACCCCGGCAGGCCAAAGCAAGGCGGGTCCAAGTATAATTGGATCTGGAAGAAAGAAGGCAACACATTCGGTTGTATTCAGAATTGTGTTTGACATAAAACTTTCTTAGGAATCGTAAACCGCGACGAAGTTATAGGCAAGGAGCGAATTTTACTGTTTTTCTTGGCTTCAGTGTGCAGGAAAAATAAAGAATCCACGTTGATGGAGAAAAGCCGGAGCTAACAAAGCTTCGACTCCCCCTAGGTGGCTTGTGATTGATGTTGAACATTGAAAACGAGCATTACCGGAGCAACAAAGCTCCGGCAAAGCTAGGGGGGCCAGCCGTCGACGCAGAGTAAAAGATGGTGAGAAGACCCCACAAGCAGAGTCTGCTGCCGACAAGCTACGCGTTGGCAAAGGTCACTGCCGGAGATACTAAGCTCCGACACCCCGGAGGGCTAACTATCGATGCTCTACGCGTTGGTAGGGACTATTGACGGAGCTACTAAGCTCCGATGGTAGTCAATGCTGGAGCTTCTGAGCTCCGACAACCTCATGGGGCCTTCACTATCGAAGACTTCGGACCTACACGCTACAAGTTCGAAGCAAACGAGTCTTCAACAAAATACAATATCCTCTTGGTACATGTTCACAATCAAATTGTGTACATCTACCAGGGGGCCAAGTAAAGACAGAAGTGTTGAAGACAAAAAATGAAATTCATTAACAAAATATGGATTTCATTCATCTGGAGACAAGGGATTACAAAATTGGGGAAGAAAAAGAGAGAATACAAGTGGGAGCTACAGAGATGGTCCTAGACCCTATGGAAGAACTGGGCGACCTTCTGAGCAACCTCCGACACGTCGGCTCGGGTGGCTTCACCTTCTCCTTCGACAGGACCTTCAAGCACCGGGTCCAGAAGAAATTGGGGATCCCGGCTGGTGTAGCACGTCAGCACATACTCTGTGACGTTCTTCACCAGGGACTGCCCCTCAGCCTCTAACTGGTCCGCGATGGCGTCACCCACCTTGGAGAGTTTGTCACCCGCCGAGCTCAACGCTTGCAACACCAGGTCCGGCTCCGGTTCCGGATCATCCGGAAGCACGGGACTGAAGCCCATTGGTGTCAGCGTGTCGTCGGCTTTGCTCAGGAACTCCCAAATCTGTAGGGAGTCGCAGTCCTCAAGCCCTTCAGTTCCTCCAAGGATCTTTTGGCCGCCGCCAGTTCAGAATTCTCACGAGCAAGGCGCTCAACCTCTTTGGCATTTTGTTGAATCTTTTCAGCAACCTGCTTCTCGAGTTTTCCGAGCTCCTCCTCCCGAAGGTGGATTTTGTCCCGGCGGTCGACCAGGTCCTTCTCTCGGCCCCTAACTTTCTTCTCCCTGGCAGCGATGGCACACTCTTGCTTGTAGAGTTCCTGCCCTCGCACCCAGGCCTTCTTCTCCTCCTCAACGCAACGCTCATCCAATTTCTTGGCGCGTTCCTCGAGGCCCTTGTCAGCCAGAGCCACCTTTTTGGTGAGCTCCTCCTCCCTTCTCACGACATCATCCCGCGGCTCTAGGAGTTTTTGCTCTTCGTCTTCGAGCTTCTTCTCCCTCTCCTCAAGTACCTCCCGAAGCTTGATGAGGCTAGTGTTAATGGCTTCAAGCCTTTCTTGGCAATCATCAGCCGCACTTTTAGCTGCCTTGGCCTATTCATAAATGGCCCGGGATTGAGTGTCGAGGGCACGAGTCAAGCTCTCCCTATCATCCAATAATTTGCCCCAGTATTCCAGGCGGACCTTCTCCCGCTTGATCCACTCCTTGTTGTCTGCCAGCCTCGACTGCGCCAGCTTGGTCTCGAAGTAGAGCCGATTACGCCACCGCCTAAGGGTTTGGCGCTCCTCTTCAAGAGCCTTGCTGTTGTGGTAGAACGCCAGCTAGACTTGACGCAGATTGGAGCAAGCGTTGTCAATGGACAACGACTGGGGAATAGGGTCCGGACCAGCTGGGGTCTCCTCCGCTGGTTCCAGCGGGTTCTCGCTTACTGAAATTGGGTCCCACTCCACAAGAGTGGTCCCCTGAGCTTCCATGGCACTAGGGCCGTCCTCCGGTATAGCCTTAGTCACCACCGAGGAGGGTCCCGCAGAAGAAGTTCCGACCTCCGGAAGTGGTTCCGAAGGCCCTGCCGCCAGGTCTTCATTTCCCCCCTCAGGCAGGGGGCCAACGACTTCATCAGGGAACCCTGGCTCAGCAGCAGGCACCTCCGTCGTCATCACTTCCAGAGCAGGGGCTACTTCCGGCTCCGTCCTGGGCTCCTCCTCCGCTGGTGGCTCGGGTGTTGGCGCGTCGACCATCATGGGATCGAGTGCTGATGCCTCCGCAACAACCGGCCCTGAGGCTGGAACTTCAACCTCAACCGGCTCAGGCATCGGAAGGTCTTTAACTACAACCGGCTCTGCAGTCGGAGCTTCAGTGGCAACCGACTCTGAGGCCGGAGCTTCGAAGGTAGCCGGCTCAACCGCCGGGACTTCCTCAACATCCGGCTCGCTCGCCGGGACTTCAATAACCTCCAGCTCAACCGCCAGGGCTTCGACAATTTCTGGCTCTGGGGCCGGAATCACTGCTTCCTCCGGCTCAGCGGCCGAAGCTTCCAACATCTCAGCATCAAGACCCAGGGCTTCAACCTTCGGGGCAGGTGCCACTGGCGCATCTTCTCTCCCGTGGTCCGGCGCTACCACGGGAGTCTCTGGGGATGAGTCGAGGTCCATGACCACGACAGCTGGCACCGGAGCTGCCGCAGCTTCAACCACCACTTGAGGCGGCACCGGGACAGGAGCAGAAGCCTCCGTCCTCACAGCTTTAGCTGCTGTGGCTGGGGTCGGAGCCTCACTCCTCTTCTTGGGGACGCTGCAGATGATGGATGAAGAAACTTAAAAACAGTTACTACAATAAAACAACTGACTGAGGTAAAGATTAAAAATTACCTCGGAAGGCTTCCGCACCAGCTTGCACGGAATCTCTTTCCCGGGCGTTCTGGACTGACCATGGCCACCACCGGCATGGTAGCTCCGGAATGCCCCCCGGAACTTGTTTCAGCCGCGTGCATTTCCTTAGTCGAGGCCCCCCTCAACTGGGAAGGACCTCCGGACCTAGAGACCTCAGCTGGCCCTAGTACTGGAGTCACATGCCCGAGGCTAGCACCCTGGGAAGACACTGTTGCAGGTGTAGTCGCCGCAGTTGTAGAAGACCTCCCCCTCCGGGGAGAAGGAGCTGCGGCAGAGGGTGCAGGCCTGACGGACCTTCCGTCGGCATGTTTTAGATTCCTCTTCCGGCTCGAGGGTTCGGCCGTCGGCTCCTTGCCCTTGCCGACGACTTTGGTCCTTGGCTTCGGGGCAGGAACGGAGCCACCTTCAGAAGCCCCAGGGATCACCACCCTGGAAGTCGACCGTCTCTTGACGACACCGAGATCATCAAGCGCCAGCATTGTCTGTCGAAGCTCCCTGCTGAACTGTACTTCCACGTTCAGAGGGAGCAAAGTTGGTGGCGGGATCAAGTCATCACCCGTGACGTCGATGCCGTGCTGGAACTTCTTGAGATGAAACTCCAAGGTCGTCCCCTCCATGTTGTACTTCAACCCGGTCTCGACCCGGTCGTCGTCCATCACACTGTTGAGGGCCCAAGCGAGTTTTTCTCTCCTCTTCAGCGGTGCCCACCTGTTGACCAGGAAATTGCAAAATACCGCCTGAGGAGTTAATCCTCCCTCCACACATTGGCGGATCTTGGTTAGAGCAGGGTTGAAGGCATCCGACAGCACCAGAGCTTCACTCCAGACTGCAGTGTCGATGTTGGGGAGGCCTTCGGGCAGCTCCAGCTTCTCGTGCTCCTCCACCCGGATGACTATCCAGTCTTTCTTCCATTTGTCCCACTTTCCAGAGGGAAACGACCGGAGGTACTTGAATGGGCACTTCTTGCGCTTCACAAAGTAGTAGAAGCCAAGGTACTCATCACTCCTTCCGGTGGTATGGACGGTGAAGAAGGTCCGGAAAAGCTCAACACAGGGGGGATGTCCACCCACATTTCACAAAAGTGGACGAAGACAGACACTAGAAGAATGGAGTGGGGGCCAAGGTGGTACAGCTGCAGACCATAGAAGTCTAGCAACATCAAGAAAAAGGAGGAAAAAGGTGGGATCAACCCCACCATGGCGTACGCAGAGAAGTACACCATCTCGCCGGCGTGCTCCTTCTCGAACGGGAGCTTCCCACCGGCGCGGACCAGGTGGTTGAAGAAGTCCGGGGACCATCCCATAAAGGCCCGGACCTTCTTCAGGTCACTTTCGGTCTTCAAGCGGCTCTCACGGAGACCCAACTCCATCGCAGCACAGTGAGGCAAGGGAGGAAAAGCAAGCACAAGTTTGGGAGTTCGAGCGCAAGTTCAGATGAGAGGCGTAAAGAACCCCAGACGGTGCGCGCTTTCCTTCTTAAGTAAGCCCCCGCAACGCTTGGATGGAAACCGCAGGGAAGCCGAAGATACTATTCAAAAATTTCACCCTGCCAATGACAAGAAGGCCCAGGACCACCCCGACGATCAAGTCGAGGTTCTTACCCAGGCGAACGGTTGTCATCATGAACGGCGGGAAGCCCGAAGGCGGCGGCCTGACAAGGCGCGCGGAACCGATACGATTTTCGTATCGGGAACCGGCGACCTTCAATTGCGTGAGATGTGCACGCCAAAGATCTCATTTGCCGCACCCCAGGATATGCCACGCGGCGAGGATTTAACTCCAAAACTATTGCCAATGGCACAGCTGAAGACCTTTAAAGACTCGGCTCAAAGGTCGAAGGATGGACCCACCTCCGGTGGAATGACTTCACCCAAGGGGTCTTCCCCGGAGGTGGGCCCAGGGGGCCACTGTCGGTACCCTGAGTACCGTATACCCCTTGAGATTGCAAAGATCTCAAGAAAATGTCATCTACTTGATTTGAAGACCTTCGGAGGCCCGCATGTCAGACATAACCGGACCCGCTTCCCCAACATGGTTAGTCCCAGGGTCGCCACGTGTACTATCAAACCGGAGCTACCGCCCACAAGGGGGAAGCTCCAGGCTATGTACCATAACAGCACCCCCGGACCTAACCCCAGACCGAGGGAAGCTCCGAAACTGACACGTGTCTGGTGGCACCGGACCTATCTGTTCCCCACAGTATGCTCCGGAGCTGCCACGTGTCCAACCGTGAGAGCTTCAACCTCAAACCTCCGGTAGAATCCACAACGGCTCCAGATCTTCAAAGGGGAATCAAGGACTTCAAGACCCGATTAAGTGTCATTAATACTATGTTAATGACACACAATCGGACGACCTTTATTACCAGTAATGGTGCTGTCAAATCCCGTAACTCGGTCATTAAGGGTAATTAAGCGCATCAAATGTGTATCAATATTAGTAGCCGCCGGGGCCACATGTCAGGCCAGGCCAACTTGTAACGGCCTGTCCTTGTACTATAAAAGGACAGGCCGACGATACACAGAGGGAGAATCTGGTCTGATCAGCTCATACACACACTCAGCTCAGGCCACCTGAGTTGAGTTCATACATCCAATACAACACCAACACACCCCCTGGAGTAGGGTATTATGCTCAGGCAGCCCGAACCACGTAAATCTTGGTGTCTCCTGTGTCATTTTACATTTCACCTTCTTGAATCTCCGCACGCCCACACTGAACTTCAAACTTCGCAAACACTTTTAGTAGTGTCGGGAGATCTGCCAGATCAAAACCACCGACACACTCCAAAACCTCGGATCAGCAGCTACCTTCCCACTGTTGTAAGCATCAACCCCCCTGAGCTTCCAAGCGACATCGCTGCCCTTTCCATTGAATCTCTCTTTTGAAGAACTTCTGTTTCTCTGTCTTGGAGGAGCCATCTTCAGGGGACCAATCGGGCCAGAGGCAATTCCTTTCCCTTTTCCCTTAGCTTTGTGAGGAGCCGCTGAGCTGGATCCAACTACCTCTTTGCCCTTGGAAGATGGTTTCTTTGTTGGGACCTTTCGCCGCACCCAAGGTGGAGTAGGAGAAGAGTCAGCAGCACGATCTTGCCTTTCCTTGGTACGATCCTCTGTAGCACGAGGCAATGTCTCTTGATCCATTTCATCCTCAAAGTCGGAGATATTCTCATTGGAGGTCGACATTATCCTGACAAAGAAGAGATACATGACATAGATAAGAACCGTTGACAAGGGATTGCATTAAGTTGAGATACGCTAGAAATTTTATCAGTACACACCAGACTTGTTCGTAGATCAGGTGCGGACTAGTCTGGATCATCGGACTTGTCCACACAGATAACGGACTAGTCTGGTATGTGGCTGTTCAAACCCTTCCTAAATGAAATTGTGGAGTTTCTCAATGCAAAAGTGAAATAGAGTAGATGGAATACATCAAGGAAACATGTATTGGCAAGAGGAATCAAACTATTTGAGCAATACCAAGGAAAGTTGAAGAGTTAGGGTTTGGTGAGAAAGATTACCAAATCCTTCTATTCGAGGGGTTTGAAGAGTTGTTGGTGCGGAATAGTCCGGGGTCTTCGATCTCCTTGCGATGTAGATTGATTTCCACGGAGATTTGAGCGGATTTGAGGGAGAACTCGCAAAATCGCCTTGGGAGAACTGGAGTGAGGAGAGAGAACTTGAGGGAAGTTGTGGGGAGGAAGAAGAAGGGTCTGCACCAGCCTAAGGGGTTAAGGTGTCGATACACCGCACTAGTACGTGGTCATACCAGACTAGTCTGGACAACCGGACACTTTGCACACTATTTTGTAGTGTGCGGACTAGTTCGGGGTAACCACGAACTAGCCCGTGGTCACCTGGACAGGGAAATATAAAAACCTCTTGTATATATCCAAAGGTGCCTAATAAAGAAATAGGGGACACAGACACACAAATATTCTTGATGAATATGAGAAGTAAACACACAACAATCAAGCTATGACCATAATTCATCAAGATATAATAATTAACATAGTTTTTAGGATAAAAAAGGGAAAGATGAGTTTCAACAAAAAGAACTTGATTTTGAAGATGGCATACAGATATGCAAGATTTCAAGCCACATTCCGAGCATCAAGAATATTTAGTTCATTTTGAAGCACACAAAATTGTTTTTCATCAAGTGGCTTGGTGAAGATATCTTCCAGTTGTTTCTCAGTTTTGACATGGGAAATTGCTATGTCTCCTTTCATTGAATGGTCTCTCAAAAAGTGATGTTGGATATCAATGTGTTTGGTTCTAGAGTGATCAACAGGGTTATGTGCATTTTTAATGGCACTCTCATTATCACGAAGGAGTGGAATATGGTTCATATTGTAACCATAGTCCCTTAGAGTTTGTCGCATCCAAAGGAGTTGTGGACAATAACTCCCAGCTACAACATACTCCGCTTCGGCAGTGGACAAGGAAATGGAGTTTTGTTTCTTAGAGGACCAAGAAACTAGGGACCTACCCAGAAATTGGCAAGTATTGGAGGTGCTTTTTCTATCTACCTTGCATTCGCCATGATCTGCATCGGAGTATCCAATGAGATTGAACTTTGAACCTTTAGGATACCAAAGGCCTAGGTTGGGTGTATGGACTAAATATATCAAGATCCTTTTTACGGCTGTCAGATGACATTCCTTAGGATTGGCTTGAAACCTTGCACACAAACATACACTCAATATGATATCTGGCCTAGTAGAGAGCCAATCAAGGAACAATATACCTTTTGATCCACATTAGGTCCATCTTCATTGAGGTCTAAGTGTCCATTTGTCACCATGGGAGTCTTTATGGGCTTCACTTTGTCCATGCCAAATTTCTTGATAATGCCTTGGATGTACTTTGTTTGGCTTATGAATGTTCCTTCCTTTAGTTGTTTCACTTGGAATACCAAAAAGTATCTCAACTCTCCCATCATGGACATCTCGAACCTATTTGTCACAATTTTACTAAATTCTTGACTAAAAGATTTATTAGTTGAATCAAATATGATATCATCAACATAAATTTGACAAATGAATAGATCATTATCAAAGTGCTTGGTAAGCAATGTGTAATCAGATTTGCCAATTTTGAAGCCATTTTTAACTAGAAAATCTCTAAGGCACTCATACCAAGCTCTAGGAGCTTGTTTGAGGCCATAGGTACTCTTAATCTTCAAACTCAGGGGGTTGCTCCACGTACACCTCCTCCTTGATCGGTCCGTTGAGGAAGGCGCTTTTGACGTCCAATTGATATAGCTTGAAATCATGGTGAGTAGCATATGCAAGTAATATATGAATTGATTCAAGCCTAGCTACGGGAGTAAAAGTGTCGTCGAAATCCAAACCTTTGACTTGTGAGTAACCTTTGGCCACAAGTCATGCCTTGTTCCTTGTCACCACTCCGTGTTTGTCTTGCTTGTTGCGGAAGACCCATTTAGTGCCGACGATGTTGGACTTGGGTCTTTCAACAAGTTCCCATACTTCGTTCCTATTGAAGTTGTTCAATTCTTCTTGCATCGCCATCACCCAGTCAGGATCTCTTAATGCATCTTCAACCTTGCATGGTTCCAAAGATGATACAAAAGAATAGTATTCACAGAAATTAGCTACACGAGATCGAGTTGTCACTCCCTTTTGGATGTCTCCAATTATGTTGTCGACGGGGTGATCTCTTTGTATGCTTTGGTGTACTCTTGGATGTAGCACTTGTGGTCTTGAATCCTCATGATCATAATATTCCTCGTCTCCCCCTGGATAGTTGCCCTCATTAATGTTTTGATTATCTTGATCTCCTTGAGGTTGATCTTGTGTGAAAGCTCCCCCTTGATCATTTTCCTCCGTTTGTGGTTCATCTTATTCATTCGGATTTTGAGGTGATGTTTGTGGTCAAGTATCGCCCAACACTATTCTTCTTAATGCTTGACATGGAGCTTCTTCTTGATCTAGCTCACACTGGTCAACTTGCTCTACTTGAGAGTCATTAGTTTCATTGAACACTATGTCACGTGCTACTTCAACAAGTCCAGAGGCTTTGTTGAAGACATGATAGGCGTAGGAGTTTGAATCATAGCCAAGCAAGAAACCTTCATCGGACTTCGAAGCAAACTTTGAAGCTTTAGGCTTCTTGTTTAGAATATAATATTTTGAACCAAAAACTCGAAAATATGAAATATTTGTTTTGTTACCGATGAGTAGTTCATATGAGGTTTTCTTGAGTAAACAATGAAGATATAGTTGGTTTGGCATGACAAGCGGTGTTAACCGCTTCAATACAAAACCGTCTGAAGTCTTGTATTCATCGAGCATTGTCCTCGCCATCTCAATGAGTGTTCGGTTCTTCCTTTCGGCTGCCCCGTTTTGTTGAGGAGAGTAGGGTGTTGAAAATTTGTTCTTTACTCCTTCTTCATCTAGATACTCCTCATCTTGAGTATTCTTGAATTTTGTTCCATTATCACTTCGTATGTTCTTGATCATTAATAAAAATTCATTTTGAGCTCGCCTGAGAAACTTCTTGAGTCTTCCTTGAGTTTTTGTCTTATCATGCAAAAAGAAAACCCACGTGAAGCGTGAAAAATCATCGACAATGACTAAACCATATTTATTAGCGCTGATGCTTATGTAAGCAATTTGACTGAATAGGTCGATGTGGAGGAGCTCAAGCGGTCTTGTTGTAGTCATGACATTCTTCGCGGGCTGGGGTGCTCCTACTTGCTTCTCGGCTTGGCACACGCTACAAGGTCTGGCTTTCTCAAAAACAACACCCTTCAAACCTCGAATGTGATCGCCTTTTAGAAGTTTTTGTAGATTCCTCAAACCAACATGTGCTAGCCGTCTATGCCACAGCCAACCCAAGTTAGTTTTTGCAATCAAGCGTGTGTCAAGTTCGGCTTATCTTTGTTGAAGTCAACTAGATAAAGTTTCCCCTTTAACACACCCTTGAATGCAATAGAGTTATCACTCCTTCTAGAGACGGTCATACCCTCATTAGTGAATAAATAATTATAACCTTTGTCACATAGTTGGGATATGGACAAGAGGTTATAATCTAAGAAATCAACATTTAAAACATGAAAAAGTGTATGCTATGATGAAATTGCAACTTTACTGGTACCTAGCACCCTTCCTTGACTATTATCACCAAAATAGATGCCTTCGCTTGAGGCTTCATTTTGTTCATACTCCACGAAATTTTTTCTTTCTCTGGTCATGTGATTTGTGCGTCTACTATCTAGCACCCATTTTGCTCCACTGGATGAATAATCCAGCAAAAAGAAATTATGCTTTGGTCTTAGGTACCCAAGCTTGCTTGGGTCCTTTGAGGTTAGTCACAAGGTGGGCACCCACACACGAGACTTGGTGTTCTCATGGCGTGGCCCAACATGTTTAGCATAAGCTTTTCCATAACTATTTTTGATAAGCACATATGAAGCATCAAAGGTTCTAAAAAAGATTTGTTGTCCATATGAGTTCACAATGTTCAATTTATCAATGTTATCATGTTTTCTAACTTGGGAAGGGTTTCCCTTGATAAAATCAATATGTTCCTTGTCATTCTTGTGGCTTCTAGCGTTTTGCCTTTCACCGTAAGAATACCCAATGCCATATTTAACATTAGAAGGTCTTGTGACCGAGTATGCACTGCATGCATACTTGACCTTCTCCTTGCCAAATATGCCACTTTGGGAGGGATGCTTGTCTTTTGTCAAGTTGGACTTTTCGTTCAAGTTAGTGTTAGTTTTAGCACATGTACAATTAATGACAGCTTCAGATTTGATATGTTGAGAAGGTGAGCTTGAAGAGGATGAAGAACAACTTTGCTTGAGTGACTCAACTTGTGTCTCAAGGATCTTGTCAACTTTGGTTAAGTTAGCAAGTTCATCCTTGATAGTCACGTTTGAGTCTTTTAACTTCAAACAAGCTTCCTTGCTTGAAGCTAACTCAAGTTCTAGTGATTTACTTCGCTCCTTTTCAAGCTCGAGGAGCTTTTCAATCTCAAGATATACCTCCTTTTGGAGAATGATCATATCTTCTTGGCGATTGAATAACTCCTCCTTATCAACAATCTTATCCATTAGAAATTTCATTTTAGCAACAGTCTTTTTATCTAAACCACTAAGCATGTCTTCACCATCACTAGAATTATCAATATCAGTAGTAAAAGAAAGTGAGGAGGAAGATTTAGTTCTAACCTTTCTTTTTTTCCTTCCTTGACCATTAGACATGTGTGGTCGGTGTCCTTCCATGCGCCCATGGTTGAGAAAAGAGTGAACTTCTTGGTAGGCTTCTTGATGGCTATAGTGGCCATCTCCTCCTCTTCTTCTTCTTCAGATGAGGACTCATCATTGGAGTCCCACTCCTTCCGTAGATGTGCTTGTCCATATTGCTTCTTTTTCTTGAATACTTTCTTTTGTTGAGGCTTGTTGTCTTTACTCTTCCTCTTATTATCTTCATGTGGACAATCTACTATGAAATGATCATACTCTCCACAATTATAGCATGCACGTCTCATCTTGGGTCTTTGTTTGTCCCTATGTCTTCCTTCATTTGAGCTACCACCCTTTCTCCTTCTCATAATTTTCTTGAACTTTTTCATGAACAAGATCATGTCTTCTTCATCGACATCACTGCTTTTATCATCACCATCATCTTCCTCAGGAGCTTCTCGAGCTTCTTTTGATGCGGGCTTGCAAGTTACCTTTTGAGCAACTCCTTTCTTCTTTGTCGAGGTAAGGTCGGCAAGTTCCTTGACATGCTTGGCTTCCTTCTCCATCATTTCAAAGTTGATGATCTTGCCAAGAATTTCGTCCGGGGTCATTTTTTGATACCCTGGACTTTCTCTAATCATAGAGCAGAGCGTCAAGTTCTGAGGCATGAATGCTCTAAGAATCAGTTTCACCAATTCATGATATGTCCATTTCTTGCTACCGTAAGCTCGGACTTTGTTGATGAGAGCCTTCAGTCGATTGTACATATCTTGGTGTGATTCACCTTCTTCTATAGCAAATCTTCCCAATTCACCTTCAATCATCTCAATTTTAGCTTCGTGTACATGACGATCACCTTCATGTGAGGTTTTGAGAGTATCTCAGATTTCCTTGGCAATCTCGAGTCCATCCACCTTGGTGAATTCGTCTCGGCTCAATGATGATGTAATTACAACTGTGGCTTGAGCATTTCGATGAATAGCTTGCTCTTGACTTGGAGTTAGCTCTTCATCATCATCTGGAATATCTATCCCTGTACACACTATATGCCAAAGACTTGGGTTAAGAGATATAAGGTGCATTTTCTTGTTTTGTCTCCACATTGTATAGTCATCTCCATCAAAGTAAGGTGCTTTTACTAAAGGAATTGACAAGTAATGACTATTATTAGAATTTAAACGTTCATAGTTAAAAGGATATCGGGAGTAGTCTGTGTGACTACTCCCCTTTTTGTTCTCGTCTTCAATCTTCTTCTTCCCTTTTGGACAGAGTGCCTTCTTTCGCAGAAGAGCCTTGAGTTCAAGCATCTCCTCATCATCATCCTCACAGTCTTGAATGGCGTCAAGGAGTATCTCTAGTTTTTGGTTCCTTTCATCATCACCCTTTTTGTTGTTGAAGTTCTTGTGTTCATCCTTGATGTCCGACATCGTCTCATTGAGCGATGAGTCTCTTTTGAAGAGTTTGGCTCTGATACCAATTGAATGCAGCCTAGAGGGGGGTGAATAGGCTTTTTGAACTTTTATTGATCCCTGAAACTACAGGAAGGCCGGACTAGTCCGTTATGGTACGGACTAGTCCGGTATACACGGACTTGAAAATCAAAGTAGATCTTTAATTTTACTTCTAGTAGTCTATGCAACAGAAAGCAATTGACAACTTAAGTATATTATGATGATGAATTATGAGATTGCAACTATCAAGTTTAATACAATGTTTCGATGAAAATTAAACAAGAATTTGCAAACCCTAAAATATGATCAAAATGTAGAACAAGATCACGCGAGACAAGATTTTATGCTGAGGTTTGATTCCACAGAGGAATCTACATCCCCGTTGACGAGTCCACGGAGGACCGGGTCTTAACTAACCCTTCCCTCGTTGAATTGCAACGGTGGCCGATTCTCAATCACTAACCACACAGGGGGTAAATAATTCGTTCAAGGGGCCTTCTCACAAGTTGAGGGCTCCCTAAAAATTACAATGAACGAACACCACCAAACGCACTCAAAAGATGTACAATAAACAATGAGAGTGTGCGAGAGATCAAACCCAAGAGCTCAAGATCATGTAGAACAAGTTCTCTCCTTTGTACAATCCCTGATCGTCAAAGATTTGATCCTTTTAGGTTTATAATGAGTGGAGAGAAGTGTTTTTGGGATCTTGGGAGGTGTGACAGCGTAGGGAGTCGATAGAGTTTGTTGTGTGGCCGTGCACCTCTTTTATACAATGGTTTCCAAAAGTTACCATTATGGTTTGCAAGGTCCGGGCTAGTCCGTGGTGGACACCGAAATAGTCTGGTGTGCGTGTGTGAAAAAACCCTAAGCGTTGATGGATTCTGGACTAGTCCGTTAAGGTACGGACTAGTACGATCCTGACTCAAAAAGTTTTCGGACTAGTCGGGTAGATATCGGACTTGTCCGGTGTGATGAAAAAGTGTAGAACTGAGAACAAGTCCGCACTTGGAGGACTTGTCCGATTTTTACTAGAGGGTTTTTGGACTAGTCCGGTGGATATCGGACACGTTGTGCAAATGTGAAGAGCTGTGGACAAGTCCACACTTGGAGGACTTGTTCATTTTCTATCCAGAGAGAAATCAGACTAGTCCGCTCTTCTTGATATTTGTGCAGTGGGTGCAATATTTTTCACTTGAGCTCTTGGGGTGTGTTTATCCAACACACTCCTTACAAAGTAAATCTATTCTTTTCAAGTCTTGAGCTCTTTTCCTTTTGGATCCTCATTCTCCTTTATTTTTGTGATTCCTTCTAATCTCTTTAAAACCCACGCTCATCTCAACAATTTTGTTAGGAGCTCATTTGTTTATCATTAATCAACCAAAACCCACAAGGGATGCCTAGATGCACTTTCACTATGGACTGGCTGTTACAGAGCATGCCTGGCCCGACAGGTGGCCCCAGCTATATTAATCACCCTATACATGATCTACTGGTATTATGAGTGATTAACGGAGTGATAACATGCCTTAATGGCGGCGTTATTGATATTGACATTCCTCTGATCGTGTGTCATTAATACTGAATTAATGATGCTTTAACCAGGTCTTGTAACGGCTGTTTAATAGCCTCTTGAATGTGCGCGTCATTGGAAGTCCTATGGTCTTCCTGTTGCTGACTTAGGTCCCAAGGTTTAACATGTGGCATGTTCGGAGCTTCCCTCTATGAGAAGGCAGGTCTGGAGACACTTGACATGTGGCGCCACCGAGCTTCCCTCTACTGGCGGTTAGGTCCGAGGCTATTGGACACGTGGTAGCACCGGAGCTACCCAAACGAGAGAGGCGGGCTCAGTGCTGCGGGATGTGTGTTTCCTTCGGAAGTCTTCAACTCAGACATAGGAACTCCTTGGTTTTTGAATGCGGTATCAGGGGGTACCTGGTATCTAGAGTACCAACAACACCATATGAGATGTGGACCGAGAAATGTCCCAGATTGTCTTTCCTCAAAGTTTGGGCGTGTGATGCTTATGCCAAACGTTTGCCATCAAACAAACTCACTCCCAAGTCAGGCAAAATGCTTCTTTGTGGGATATCCTAGGGAAAACAAAGGATATTATTTTTATAATAAAATAGAGGGTAATGTGTTTACCGCTCGCAATGGTGTCTTCTTTAAGAAAGAGTTTCTCTCAAAAGGAGTTAGTGGGAGCAAGGTGCATCTTGAAGAAATTCAAGAAATACCTGAAAATGTTTTAGCACCCACTGATCCTATACAGGACGTACAAGATGTTGTGCAACCAGTTGATGAAACACCAGCCCCACGAAGGTCTACGAGGGCACATCGTGTGACTGAAAAGTTAATGCTTCTAACCACAGAGCAGCATGGCATGTTATTGTTGGACAATAATGAGCCCACAACCTATACCGAAGCAATGAAGGGACCCGACTCTGAGAAGTGTGTAACACCCTCATTTTCATGCATCATGCATTGCATACATCCTAATATATGTTTAACATTAATCCACATAAAAAGTACAAGTTTAAAATGAATTAGAAACAAAATTGCACTTAAGAATTCTGGAAAGTGTGTACTACTCCGATTTCATGCGGACTAGTCTGATTTCTCTCTGACTTCAAACGGACTTGTCCGTTTTGCTGCAGACTAGTCTGTTTTTGCCTCTGGACACTTTCGGACTTGTCTGGTCCTATGCGGACTAGTCTGGTGTTCCCAATCCTTGGAAATTTTGCTAAGTCCCTAGACATGTCTGGACTAGTCCGGTACTCCAGCGGACTTGTCCGTTTTCCTCTCTGACTAAAGTCGGACTTGTCCGATTTTAGGCCAGATTTGTCTATATTTCCCCTCTGGATAAGTTCGGACTTGTCCGATGTCCAGTCCGGACTTGTCCGATCTTTCACTGGACAACTTTGGACTAGTCTGGCCCTTTTCGGACTTGTTCGATAAATCACGACTTCGTGTTGATCTTTTGTTTCATGACTTGTTTCTTAGGGTTTTACGTTAAGTGGGCCTAGGGACGTCGTGCCTAACTCTTTTAGAGCCCATGTGGGACTCTAAACCGACCTCTACTCACCCCCAAACTAGAAATCCATCTAACCCTATCCTCCACCTCTATATAAACAACCCCACCCCATGGCTTGACAACTGTCGAAGTGTAGCAACGCCACTACCCCCGGTACTACCAAATGTAGTCTGCGGAGGTTCTTGTTTCGGTTGGGGTGCTTAAAGATCGGGAATGAGATGGTGACACAGGAGATTTACGTGGTTCGGGCCGCCTGATCATAACACCCTACTCCACGGGGTTTGTGTATTATATGAGTCTCTTCCCTCGTATGCGGGTTAGCTTGGATCAGATCAGATGTCCCTGGGTTCGTGCGGTGCAACCCTTTTATAGTTCTAAGGGTTGTCCGTTACATCATTCACCTGGCCCGACATGTGGCCCTGGTGTATTAAATTGCCTAATACACTGTCTATGGGTATTAAGCATGGTTTATAGTGTAATAATGTGCCTTAATGGCTGTATTACCCCTATTAACGGTTCTTTGATCGTGTGTCGTTAATACAACATTCACGACACGTAATCAAATCTTGTAACGGCCGCTTTGATTGTCACTTGAATGAACGTGTTGAAGGAGATCTGCCAGTGTATACGTTGATGAAGGTCCGGAGGCTCCACACGTAGTAGCTCCGGAGCTTTCCCTTGTGGGAGGGTAGGTCCGGGGCTGCTGTACACGTGTCAGCACCGGAGCTCCTCTCTGCTGGGGGTTAGGTCCGGGATCGTTGTACACGTGTTGTCACTGAAGCTTTCCTTCGTTGGGAGCATAGTTCTGGTTTTCCTTTAGACGTGTTTATCCAGGAGCTACCCATATAAGGGGAGCGGGTCCGGTGCAATGTGACATGTGGGACCTGAAGAGACCTTGAATTCTGACAGGTAGAACTCCGTTGTACTCTTCGCGGTCTGAGGGGTACCAGGTACGCAGGGTACCGACAACATCTATTTGCCACTTTTCCACCTCACCCAAACCCTAGCTCGTGGATAGCCGCCACCAAGGAGGGAGAAGGAGATCTAGAGCAAGGATAAGAAGAGGAGGAAACGAAAGAGGATCAAGATCTCCATCAACTTCGCGTTCTTCATCAACAATTCACCATCAAGTTCTTCATCAATCCTAGATCATCAAGATTCAAGTGTTACCTCCAAGATCATTGATTCTTTGGAGTCCTAAACACCTGGTATACCTTCTATTATCTTTTCCTTATGTGAATTCAACCCCAAATCTCCAAAATCACGTCGATCTAGAAAACCCTAATGTGCTAATCTCGCGCAGTGCGGACTTGTCCAGTCCCTAGCGGACTAGTCCGATTTTCTTGGTTAAATTCTTTTGAATTAATTCTAAAAGTAGATCTATCCAACTCCAAAACTATATAAACTTGTTAAAATCTATTAGAAGTAGTTCGTGATCGTTAAAAGCAACTCATTAATAAGTTCCACCTTGCATTTGCATTAATCATGCATGTCATGTCATATTGAGTAATATTTATGCACTCTTTAATTGTGTTTCTTGTCTTGTATGTTTATTGTGCGGATTAGATGGATTTGCGCTAGAGAGTGCCGCGGAGGATCTTCAACACCAAGAGTTTGAAGGCTTTGACCCGAACCAATCCCAAGAGCAAGGCAAGTGTCCATGAAGCATATTGATCATGTTTTAAAATAAATGTTTTGTTTGCAAAACTGCATGTTTGTGTCAATTTTGATGGTGACCACCCTTGTCACCTGGAATACATGGTAGAGAGTCGGGAAGGGTTTTAGATTTTTGCTTCACTTAATTAATTGGGATGGGAAAACAACTATACCACTTAATTTAATTATGCATTTATGAGATTATGGTTAACATGAATTGGTTAATATGATATGGTAATGGGTGATCTAAGCAAGCCTGGTATGTGGATGGGTTGGATGTTATGGTGGTTCGCTTGCTTTAGATCTAAGGACCGGTTCATACGAGAATAAGCCAGGATTACAGTGTCACCACGAGGCCAAGTATGGGTGCGGCATAGCTGATTAATTAGGGCTCTCCCAGTGCTATTTGGACCATTAAGGATGCTCGGGGAAGGGGTAGTCGGATTGGGTTTTTTGATGATTGGTGGGACTACCCTGGGATGCGAATGGCTCAAGAGAGGGCCCTTGGTTGAATATGTGCTCAGTTGGAGACATCGCCACAGGTGAAACCTCAGTGGGGTCTAAATAGGCTAGTAATCCTTTTGTAAAGGCTATTTTGTGATCTCTTGGCCACACACCGATGGAAGTGTGAGATGGCATAATAGAGGTTCTAGTCACTGCAAGGTGATGAAATCACAAACACGTGGGTAAAGCAGTACAACCTCTGCAGAGTGTGTCTAATAAAACTATCATGATAGCCGTGCTCACGGTTATGAGCGCCTGGATGACCTACATGATTAGAGGGAAATTGAGATTTGGGATGGTTTGGTATTGGTTATGATTATGGTTGATAACATGGTTATGGTTATGGATGGTATTATGAATTATGGCAATGGACATGGTTAATGGTATTGGTGAAATCTGGTATAATGGCGATGGATGTGGAATATGGACTGGTACTATATCATTAATTATGGTTTATGATGGGTTTATTCACATACATGATGTATATTGCTTTTCAAATATTTTAATGTACTTTTCAGCACTTAGCCTTTATTATATTTGTCGTTTGAATCAGCTACATGTCATACTTTCCACACTTGCTGAGTACGACATGTACTCACCCTTGCAATTCCCCCACCAACAGTTGCAGGTCAGAATTGGGAGTATAACGATGATAATGCGGAGTTCTAGGCCGTGTCTATCGTCAGCTTTGCCTGTGGTGTTGTTTGGAGCTGCGCATATATATATATATATATATATATATATATATATATATATATATATATATATATATATATATATATATATATATATATATATATATATACCCTATTGCTTATGCTGCTTAGTTGCTTGGTTTGCTTATTTAGTTTATATCTGCTACATTAGTTGAAACTTGTCATTAATATTCATTAAAGCTTGTATTTGAGATATTCTGAGTTGTGTAATAAAATTTGGTTAATTAATCTTGTTTTGTGGTAATTTTCTATATATCATTTGTGATGCACTTGTGTATGTGTGTTGAACATTCTGGGCACACATATACTGCACTTGGTTCATTTTTCGGAACCGGGTGTCACAAAGTGGCTTGTAGCCATGGAATCCGAAATTAAATCCATGCATGAGAATTAAGTTTGGAACTTGGTTGATCCAACCGAAGGTGTGATACCTATCGATTGTAAATGGATTTTCAACAAAAAGACTAATATGGGTGGAAATGTTCACATCTATAAAGCGCGATTGGTGGCAAAAGGTTCCAAACAAATTCAAGGTGTTGATTATGATGAAACTTTCTCACTCGTCGCAATGCTAAAGTTCGTTTGGATTCTCCTAGCAATTGCTGCATATTTTGATTATGAAATATGGCAGATAGATGGCAAAACAACCTTTCTTAATGGAAGTCTGACTAAGGATGTGTACATGACACAACCTGAGGGTTTTGCCGATCCTAAAAATGCTAGTAAAATATGCAAGCTTCAAAAGTCCATCTATGGATTGAAGCAAGCATTTCGGAGTTGGAATCTACATTTTGATAAAATTGTCAAAGGGTTTGGTTTCATAAAAAATGTAGAAGAACCTTGTATTTACTAGAAGTTTAGTGGGAGCGCATATGTATTTCTGGTCCTATATGTAGATGATATATTATTGATCAGAAATGAAATTATGATGCTTGATGATGTTAAATCCTCATGAAGAAAAAGTTTCCCAATGAATGATTTAGGAGAGGCATCGTACATTTTGGGTATAAATATCTATAGAGATAGATCTAAAAGGATAATTGGATTAAGCCAAGATACATATATTAATAAGGTATTGAATCGGTTCCATATGCAAGATTCCAAAAAAGGTTTCTTGCAAATGTCACATGGCACTACTCTAAGCAAGAGTCAGTGTCCTTCAACACTTGATGAGCAAAAGAGGATGAGAGCGATTCCTTATGCTTCGGCTATTGGATCCATCATGTTTGTCATGCTATGTACACGCCCAAATGTATCCTATGCTTTATTACGAGCAGGTATCAATCAGATTATGGAGAGGCTCATTGGACCGTTGTCAAAAACATTCTTAAGTACTTGAGAAGAACTAAGGATGCGTTCGTAGTGTTTGGAGGTGAAGAAGAGCTCGTTGTAAAAGGTTACACTGATGCCAACTTCCAAAGTGATAAGGATGATTCTAGATTGCAATCCAGTTTTGTACTCTACCTCAATGGAGGGGCAGTGAGCTAGAAAAGTTCTAAGCAAGATACAGTAGTAGATTCAATGATGGAGGCGGAGGATATTGCAGCTTCTGAAGCTGCAAAGGAAGCTATTTGGATCAAAAAATTTGTTTCTGAGTTGGGTGTTGTTCCTAGTGCATCTAGTCATGTGGATCTCTATTGTGACAATAGTGGAGCCATCGCACAGGAAAAGGAGCCTAGATCATACAAAAGATCCAAACATATACTACGACGCTATCACTTCATTTGAGAGATCATCGACCGAGGTGATGTGAAGATATGCAAGGTGCATACGGATTTGAATGTTGCAGATCCATTGACAAAGCCTCTTCCACAATCAAAGCATGAGGCGCACACGAGATTTATGGACATTAGATACTTACATCGATGATCATAGTGTGTAGTGGGAGACTTGTGTCAAAGCTCTGTTTATGTACTGTTAAATAAATTGATATATGAGTAATCATTATTTACATTGATCATCAAGTATGTGACTTGTTCCTAAAACTCTTTGTTAATAGTAATGTTACTCTAAATGATTCCTAGTCACATAGACTAGCACATGTATTAATTGATGATCACGTTTAACGGATCATAGATATGGAGATATCAAATTAATAATGTGAACACATATTAGTGAACATAGTGTTGGATTGACCCGCTCCGAGACACTGCTGGGATTGTTATTTCCATATGTGTCAGTTGGTATTGAGTGATACAACTACTATACCCTTAGACCTAAGATTGCCATTATTTCTTACTGTGTGTAGTTGTGTACTCTGAGACTACAAACGCTACTCCGTAACTGGATAGTCACAAAAGTAGTCTTCGGGTACTTAATGAACATAGAATGAGATGTGCGCAAATCAAGATAGGATTTGTCCCTTCTTAGTAACAGGAGATATATCTTTGGGCCCCTCGAGATAGTTGGATTTGAAAGTACATGATCATGACAAGGTGATTAAATATTAATCACAGTGACTAAAAGTTAGTCATGCAATGAATCCACTATTTGATCGAATGAATGGTCGAGTTGTCACAAGTGATAAGGACATCACAACAATGGATACACATGTTGAACTATAAGGACCAATCGCAAGAGCACGAGCGCGGCTACTAAATCAACGGGTGGACTCTTTCCTAAATGTCTACCCATGTGAATTTGAGAATAGATTGCTATGTAATGATTTAATTGTTATTAGGAACCACGGAGGATACCAACAAGTGAGTAGAGAAGGCCTTGGGAACGTGGAGAACCAGCTGGGACGTCCACAAGTTGATGGAACCAGTTTACAACTCGGACTCGAGTTCAACTCGGAGTCCAGAAGCAGTCTACCATAAAATGGACGCCTAAGATGCATACAGACTCCATTTTCAACGTTCTACATATGCACAGAAAGAGGAGAAGGTAAACATTCCAATGGATCTAGTCGCATGTCAAAATTCCTGTTTAGTCATCAGGAATGGTCGAAACAAGTTGAGTCTAGATTTCTGCCCGGTGCTGCGCCACCATATTGGGCCATTAGGCCTTGTATCAAGTATAAGTATATTATTTTCGTGTCTTAGGATTAGATCATGACCCCAACACCCTCTTAGACGTCCTCCCACCTATATATACTCCATGGTGGCCACCATAAACAATTGGATTTTTCTTAAATTAATAATATCGTCGTTATACGGTTTGTGAAACCTCAACTTCGCGATTTCAGATCGTGTCTTCTACGTTCTTGCTTGTGTTCTCGGTTGCACTTGCAGAGATTAGCCTTCTTGGCGAGATCAATCATGTGCAGCATGGTTGATAACCAACAGAGTGGTGATGTAGTGATTACAGGAGTTTTTCGTGTTCTACTCGAGAGCCTCGGATCATCAACATCGAGATCTCCATCAATCGACTTATCCATTACCTTTCGGAAGATCGGGCCTAAACCTTCTTATCAATTGGTATCAGATTTCCAGGTTGTCTGTTAGGTAATTAATCTATTCATTACATTAGTTTTGTTTTTTTCATACCTAGAGTCCACAAAAAAACTTGCAGTTTAGTAGATGTGTTCATTACTTTGGCCCAACCACATTGAGTCTTTGCAACTTTTTGTTTTCAGGTTGTTTTGTTGAGTTTCTGTCTATGGTTGAGTCATATTGCTGGTTTAGAAAGTGTTTTTGGCCTTAGTTTGAGTTTGCATTGTGTTGATTCATCCTTTTTAATCACGTCATCACGTCCAGATTAGATTCATCTCTGTCCAGTTCAGTATTTTCATCATATCTCGCTCATACGAACTCGGATTTTGGTGTTCTTGTACTTTCTGGAAATCTTAAGAAGTTCTCTATAACTTTCTTATTCATTAGCTTCTCAGAAAATATAGTTATCGAGGTCGAAATTACATTAGATCTGAATCTGTTATTGACCTAGAAACTCTGAATAGTCTGTATTTCGGGGGCAATATCTCGTATTGTTCTGATCCAAAATAGTTCTTCCATATACTAAAATTAAAGAGGAGAGATAGATATATAATCTTGCTGTTCAAAGTTTTTATATTTGGAGCCTCTAAAGGTGCTTAATTGTCCTTAGAAAATTGAGCAGAAAATCTGTAACTGATCTACAAGATATCTTTGATTGCTTTGCATTGTGTTCTTCTTTTGAAGCACATTCTAAAAAAAAGACAAACTAAAAAGGCAAGTGCAAAAAAAAGATACAAAATCTGCAGAAAAAAAGAAAAATAAAGAAAAATAAAAACGGAAGTGATTGCATCCTTGTGTCCTATAGTTTTGCTTCATGTCTTGCTAGCTTGAACTACTAGGAACGCATTTATGCCAGCAACTTTGACAAGTACTTTGGACACTTATTCAACTTTACTATCTGATTGCATTGTTGCTAATCCTTGCTACATATAAAGTGCCATCCAAGCTCCACTTCCTCTTGAGAAGGACAGGTACCTTTTGTAATCACTCCATGCTTCATTGGTTCATCTCACCGTCCACACTACCTGTTGTGTTGGTAAGAACACTTGTAATAGTGTGGTAAGACGCTTGAGCGAGAGAGATTGTCCTTCCACCTCTCACATTGCCACTACCCTTTGTAGTTGATAGGGATAATATCCTTTCGTTGTCTTTTTTTGTACTACTAACAATGGAAAGAAATAATAGTGATGGAATTTCAAATGTTGAGTTGCATAACATGATGAACTATATGGCAGAAGTGTTTATGAAAAACACTGCATCAACAGCGCAGTCATTGGCGCACTTGACTCGCCAACTTGATGACCTTGCTTTTCGGATGGGTAATCTTGAGGCTCGGCTGCCTCTCACTGGACATGAAGACGATGTTTGTGATGATATGGACGATCATAATCATCAACCACGACTTTCACTCTATCATCAAGGTATGGGAGGTAATAATCACCATAACAATTATAATTGTCCTCCTAATGACCCTTTTTCTAAGGTAAAATTTACTATACCCTCCTTTTCTAGTGCTTATGATGTTGAGGCTTATCTTGCTTGGGAGATGACAGTAGAGCAAAAATTTAATGCACATCTTGTTCCTGAACAACATAGAGTTTGTGAAGCCAATAGTGAGTTTGAGGATTTTGCTATCATATAGTGGAATGAACTTGTTAAAACTAGAACTGATCCTCCAACATGGGATAGATTAAAGGAAGCTATGCGTGCTCGTTTTGTGCCTCCTTCTTTTTAGCGAGACCTTCGAAAAAAATTACATCGTTTAGACCAAGGTAACATGTTTGTAGAAGAATACTATCAAGAGCTACAGAAGGGTATGTTGCGTTGTGGGGTAGTAGAGGACATGGATGATAAAATAGCTCGCTTTTATGGGGGTTGAGACGCGAAATTCAGGATATTGTTGATTACAAGGAATATGATACTGTTAACAGATTATTTCAGCTTGCTATGTTGGTAGAAAAAATTGCAGGACCGCCAACAGCGGCAGCAACGCATGAGGACCACCTTCACGTCGCGTTCGACGTCTACACCATCCAAAGCAGCACCATCTCCAAATTTCCGTGCAGCTAATACACCATCCGATGGCGGCCAAATAACTACACCTGCTGCTCCACCTTCTCCCGTGCCGGAGGGCAGCAAGTCAACATCATTCCAGCCTTCATATTCCACTCCTACGAGTCGTACTTCTGACATTAAGTGTCATCACTGCCAAGAACTTGGTCACATGATGAGAGATTGTCCGAGCAAACGAGCATACATAGCACGCGATGATGGCGGGTATGAGTACTTATGATCTTGAAGATGAATATTCGCTTGCTACTAACGTTGCAGGTCATACAAATGACGAACAATCTGATGGAGACGTATTTGGTACAGCAGCGACGGAGAACTTTAGGAGCATCATTGTGCAGCGTGCCTTGAGCACAAAATTGGAGGCCAACGACAAGATACAATGACACAACCTGTTTCACATGTTTCTCATCGTCAAGGACTACTATGTACACAATATAATTGATGGAGGCACCTGCAATAACTTGGTGAAAACGAACGTAGTCAAGAAACCTGGTTTGACAACAAGAGCACACCCTCATCCATACCACGTTCAATGGTTCAACAACAGCGGTAAGGTTCGGGTAACACAAACAACAAGAATAAATTTTTCAGTTGGTTCTTACAATGATTTTGCTGATTTTGATGTCGTGCCTATGGATGCGTGTTCTATTTTGTTGGGTCATCCTTGGGAATTTGATACAGATGCTATTCATCATGGTAGAACTAATAAATACACTCCTATGCATAAAGGAAAGAAAATCACTTTGCTTCCTATGACTCCTGCTGAAATTGTGTATTTTGAGAAGAGTAAAATCTGTGATGATAATGCAATAAAACTAAAATCTGAAAACAACAAGTCATTAAGTTAAAATCACCTTCATTGCTTGCAACTAAATCCGACCTTGCTGATTTTTTGATGCTAAGGGGATGTGCTATGCTTTAGTATGCAAAGAAGCCCTGTTTTCACTTCATGAATTGTCTATTGCATTGGTCCCTGCTATTGCTAACCTTTTGTAGGAGTTTGTGGATGTGTTTCCCTTTGAGATACCCCCTGGTTTACCACCCATGAGGGGCATTGAACATAAGATCGACTTAATTCCAGAAGCAAGCTTGCCAAATCGTGCAGCGTACATAGCCAATCCAGAGGAGACTAAAGAAATTCAGCGTCAAGTCCAAGATCATTTGGACCGCGGGTACATTCGTGAAAGCCTTAGCCCTTGTTCTATTCCTGTTCTTGTTGTTCCTAAGAAAGATGGTAGTTGGCGCATGTGTTGATTGTCTTGCAATTAATAACATCACCATTCAATATCGTTATACTATTCCTCGCTTAGATGACATGCTTGATGAATTGAGTGGTGCTATCATCTTCACAAAAGTTGACTTGCGTAGTGGTTACTATCAAATTAGAATGGCACTAGGAGATGAATAAAAAACTGCATTTCAAACAAAATTTGGACTTTATGAGTGGTTAGTCATGACTTTTGGTTTAACTAATGCATCTAGTACCTTTACGCGATTAATGAACGGGGTTTTACGTGCTTTCATTGGAAAATTTGTGGTGGTTTACTTTGATGATATTCTCATTTACAGCAAGTCATATGATGAACATCTTGATCATTTACGTGTTGTTTTTGCTGTTTTGAGAGATGCACGCTAGTTTGGTAACCTCGAAAAATGCATCTTTTGCACCAGTCGAGTTGCGTTCCTTGGATATGTTGTTTCGTCGCAGGGAATTGAGATGGATGAGACAAAAATTATTGCAATCACTAGCTGGCCAACTCCAACAACCATCACACAGGTGCGTAGTTTTCTTGGTCTTACAGGTTTTTATCGCCGCTTTGTGCGGGATTTTAGCACCATTGCAGCACCTCTACATGAGCTAACAAAGAGAGGAGTGCCATTTCGGTGGAGCGAACAGCAGCAACAAGCTTTTGATGCTCTCAAATTGAAGCTTATGCAAGCACCATTGATACAACTTCCTTATTTTGAGAAGACCTTTGAGCTAGAATGCGATGCAAGCGGTATTGGTATTGGAGGTGTTCTAATACAAGGAGGTAAATCCGTTGCATTTTTTAGTGAAAACTACATGGTCCTTCTCTGAATTATTCTACTTATAATAAAGAATTGTATGCCTTAGTACGAGTTCTACAAACTTGGCAACATTATCTTTGGTCTAAGGAGTTTATCATACATTGCGATCATGAATCTTTGAGGTATCTTAAGTGTCAAAACAATCTGAATAAACTGACATGCTAAGTGGATTGAATTCATAGAGTAATTTCCATACATAATTAAGCATAAAAAGGGAAGGAAGATGTCATTGCCGATGCGTTATCTAGACGTTATAATATGTTGTCCCAACTTGATCATAAAATCTTTGGTTTGGAAATAATAAAAGCATTATATCCTACTGATTTGGACTTCAAAGATGCTTTTCAAAATTGTAGAGAAGGAAGAACTTGAAATAAATATGTGCTGCGAGAGGGTCTCCTCTATCGTGCTAACAAGCTATGTGTTCCAGTTAGCTCAGTTCGTCTATTACTTTTACAGGAAGCACATGGAGGTGGATTGATGGGATATTTTGGCGTGAAGAAAACTGAGGATGTGATGTCCACACACTTCTTTTGGCCGAAGATGAGGCGTGATGTCGAGCAGTACGTATCAAGATGCACTACTTGCAATAAAGCTAAGTCTCGCCTTAACCCATATGGTCTTTATATGCCTCTTCCTGTTCCTAGTGTACCTTGGGTGGATATTTCTATGGACTTTGTTTTAGGATTTCCTAGGACTAAGAGGGGGAGGGATAGTATTTTTGTGGTTGTTGATTGTTTCTCCAAAATGACACATTTTATACCTTGTCATAAGAATGATAATGCCTCACATATTGCTGATTTGTTCATGACGGAAATTGTTCGTTTACATGGTGTGCCAAATACTATTGTTTCTGATCGTGATGCAAAATTTTTGAAGACATTTTTGGAGAACTTTGTGGTATAAATTGGGAACCAAGTTGCTGTTTTCAACTACTTGTCACCCACAAATAGATGGACAAACTGAGGTAGTTAATCGTACTCTATCCACTATGTTGCAGGCTATCTTGAAAAAAAAATTAAAGTTGTGGGAGGAGTGTTTACCACATATAGAATTTGCTTACAACAGATCCGTTCACTCCACAACGAAGGTAAGTCCATTCCAGGTAGTGTATGGTTTTAATCCTCGTGCTCCTATTGATTTACTACCTTTGCCTCCTTCTGAAACTACAAATTTGGATGCTACACAACAATCTGAATTCATTCTTAAGATGCATGAAACTACAAAGAAAAATATTGAAAGAATGAATGAGAAATATAGGATTGTAGGTAGTAAAGGTAGAAAAGAAGTAAAACTTGAATCGGTGATTTAGTATGGTTACATTTGAGAAAAGAACGTTTCCCTGACTTGAGAAAATCTAAACTTATGTCTGGAGTTTCTGATCCTTTTAAGATTATTGAAAAGATTAATGATAATGCATATAAGCTTGAGTTGCCTCCCGATTTCGGGATTAGTCTCACATTTAACATTTCAGATTTGCAGCCATACTTGGGAGAAGAAGATGAACTTGAGTCGAGGACAACTCCGATTCAAGAGGGGGAGGATGATGATGACATCACAACAGTGGATACACATGTTGAACTACAAGGACCAATTACAAGAGCATGAGTGCGGATACTAAATCAACAGGTGAACTCTTTCCTAAATGCCTACCCATATGAATTTGAGAATAAATTGCTATGTAATGATTTAATTGTTATTAGGAACCATGGAGGAGATCAACAAGTGAGCAGAGAAGGCCTTGGGAACGTGGAGAACCAGCTGGGACGTCCACTGGTTGATGGAACGAGTTTACAACTTAGACTCGAGTTCAACTAGGAGTCTAGAAGCAGCCCACCTTAAAACGGACGCCCAGGATGCATACGGACTCCGTTTTTGACGTTCTACATATGCACGGAAAGTGGAGAAGATAAAATTTCCAATGGATCTGGTCCCACATCAAAATTCCTCCGGAGTCATCAAGAATCATTGAAAAAATTTGAGTCCAGATTTCTATCCGGTGCTGCGCGACCGCATTGGGCAATTGGGCCTTGTATCAAGTCTAAGTCTATTATTTTGTGTCTTAGGGTTAGGTCACAACCCCAACACCTCCTTAGACGTCCTCCCACCTATATATACTCCATGTGGCCATAATAAACAATTATGTTTTGCTTAGATTAATAATATCGATTGTCGGTACCCTGCGTACCGGGTACCCTATGATACCGCAAGAAGTGCAAAAGAGTTCTACCCATCAAAATTGAAGGCCTCCTCAGGCCCCACATGTAATATTACACCGGACCCGTATCCCTCATATGGGTAGCTCCGGAGGTTGGCGTGTGTAATGTAAATCCGGAGCTAAACTCTCGACACAGGGAAGCTCCGCGGTCAACACGTGTATAATGACCCCGGACCTAACTCCTAGCAGAGGGAAGCTCCGGTGTTGACACGTGTACAGCGGTGCCGGAGCTACCTCTCCGCAATGGGAAGCTCCGAAGCTGCCACCTGTGGGGCCTCCAGATCCTCATCAACGAATACATTGGCGGATCTCCTTCAGCACGGACATTCAAGGGACAATTAAAGCGGCAGTTACAAGACTTGATTACATGTTGTTAATATTGTATTAACGACACACTACTAGAGCATTGTTAATAGAGGTAACGCAGCCATTAAGGCACGTTATCACACTATTAACCATGCTTGATACCCGTAGACAGTGTATTAGGCTATTTAATACGCCATGGCCACATGTCGGGCCAGGCTAAGGATGTAACGGTCAGTCCTTGGACTATAAAAGGATTGAGCCGCACGATACAAAGGACAACTCCAAGCTGAGCCAGAGACTACGCTTTCTAGCGATTCTTAATACAACACACACACACTCCGTGGAGTAGGGTATTACGCTCAGGCGGCCCGAACCACGTAAATCTCTAGTGTCGCCATCTTGATCTTGATCTCTGCGTGCCCCAACCATAACAAGAACCTTCGCAGGCTACACTTTAGTAGTATTGGGGGAAGTGTCATTGCTACACTTTGACATTTGGTGCACCGGGTAGGGGTCGTCACCCGAGATCTCAAGATGGTGAATTCCGCCGCAGGATCCTCCAACGGCAATCGAGTTGAACAACTTGCTGGTGGCAATACCCTCAATGTGCCATAGCCAGCAGGTGCCATTGTTCTAGCAGGCACTACTACACCACAACTGCCTTCTGTTCTAGCAAATAATGTTGGACGACAAGATGGGGCATCTGCGTCGATCACTGCATCGACGAACAAAAACCCTGAGCATGCACTCATTACTGCGCGAGCTCTTCTACAACATCCAGCACCTCCAGGGGCACCTCAAGGTGCTATGGAACAGTGGAGAGCTGATGTAGACCATCTGGTTGCAGCTGTAGCCGCTGGCATTAGCAATCAAGGTCCTCTCCCTTCAGGGCGAGCACCATCACAATGACGGACCTTGTCGGGCCGACTTGGTCCACAAGTCTCGCAGCACAGGAGACGTGATGCATCCCAGCAGGTGACTTCATTGCCTCCCAGGGCACAACACATCCACACCATTACAAGGATTTCGACTCATGACCTGCGGTCGGAACTGGATCGCCGTTACCGGTAGCAGGACGGTCGCGTCCATATCGAGCGTGCTCGTGAGAGGCGAGAGGCTCGGGACAACCCTGCTCCTCACGGAGTAGGAGGAGGCTGGTCTGCCCTAGCCATGCATTTACGCATGGTTAGATGTCCATAGATGTTTCGGCCTCACTTGCCGGAAAAATTCGACGGGACTGTCAACCCCACCAAATTCCTTCAAATCTACTCCACTGCCATACTGGCAGCGGGGGGTGATGAGGCCGTGATGGCCAATTACTTCCCGGTGGCTCTAACTGGGACTGCAAGGTCCTGGTTTATGAGTCTTCCACCCAACTCCATTAATAGTTGGGCGGAGCTATGCCAACAATTCACTGCCAACTACGGGAGTTCTTACACCCGGCCTGGCACCGAATTGGATTTGTTTGCTGTAAAGCAAACATCGGGAGAATCGTTGCGATCCTTCATCCAGCGATTTTCTCAGGTACATAATACTATTCCTTCAATCTCGAGCTCTTCCATTATCGTTGCATTCAAACATGGCGTTCGAGATAAAAAGATGCTGGAGAAGACGACAATCAAAGAAGTCACAGCGTCACGGAACTCTTTAGCCTAGCAGACAAATGTGCTAGAGACGCCCAAGCCAGCTCCAAGCCAGCTCCGGAGGCCAACAAGAAGCCCTCCAAAACTGAAGTCACTACCTCTAGTAGTGGCAAAAAGAAGAAGAAGCCCAATGGTAAGAAGAAGTTGTTGCAGCTCCAGGTGGTCGGGGGCCATGCCCTGAGAAATGACCTCGTCCTTCATCAGAAGACGGCAACAGTTCCAAAGCATGGTGTCTGATCCGCAAGACTGACAGACACAGCCTGGAACAATGTCGGGAGGTCCAGAATCCTGTCGAGCACTACAACAAGCGCCGGGAAGAAGCTCCTTTCCATCAGCGGGAAGGAAAACAAAAAGTTGACGAAGCTCTGGCTGAGGAGGAGGTAGGTTTCCAAGATCCCAAGAAGGTCCTGAAAGTTGTTTATAATACCATCGACGACGATTCCGACGCCTCTGACAATGGGCGCCGGAAGACCCTAAACACCATCTATGGTGGTTCTTGTGACATCACCTCTCGCCGCAACCTCAAGACAATGCGGCAGGATATGGCTGTGGCAGCTCCCACTACTAAGGCGGAGCCTCATCGGAAGTGGATGGATACTCCCATCATTTTCGATGCTTCAGACTGCCCCCAAAACATCATTGGAATTGGCCAACTCCCGTTGATGGTGTCACCCACCATTAACAATATTCAACTCCACCATGTAATGGTGGACGGAGGTTCAGGACTGAACCTCATAAGCTTCAAAGCTTTCGTTAAGCTTCAGCTCCGGCCTTCAGACCTTCACCCATCCCGACCTTTCTCTGGGGTAGGTCCGAGGACCATTACTCCTCTCGGTTCCATAACACTACTAGTGACCTTCGGGACTCGAGAGAACTACAGAACTGAGAAATTGGTCTTCAACGTCGCGCAGATTAGTATGCCATTCAACGCCATTTTGGGCAGGCTAGCCTTGTACAAGTTCATGGCCGCCGCTCATTATGGTTACTTAGTGTTGAAGATGCCAACACCTGCGGGTGTTCTCTGGATCCGCGGAGATCGCACTGCAGGAGTCACTGCTTTAGAAGAACTCTATGCACCTACCACATGTGACACCTAGTTCCAAAAATGAACCAAGTGAACGCATATGTGTGCCCAGGATGTTCAACACACATACACGAGTGATTCACAAATGATAAACAGAAAATTACCACAGAACAAGATTAATTAACCAAATTTTATTACACAAACCATATTATCCTCAAATACAAGTTCTAATGAATATTAATGACGAGTTCAAGTAATGCAGTGGAAATAAACTAAATAAGCAAACTAAATAGCTAGGCAGCATAAGCGATAGGGTAGCGCAGCTCAATCAACACCACAAGCAAAGCTGACGGTAGACACGGCCTAGAACTCCGCATTATCGCCATTAAACTCTCAATCTTGACCTACAACTGTTGGGGGGGATTGCAATGGTGAGTACATGTCGTACTCAGCAAGTGTGGAAAGTATGACATGTGGCTGATTCAAATGACAAAAATAATAATGGTTGTGTGCTGAAAAGTACATTAAAACAATTAAAAAGCAATATATTATATGTATACGAAATAAACCCATCATAAGCCATGTAGTTATCATAATATCCGTCCATATTCCATATCCATCATCATATACCAATATCCATATTCGATACCAGAATTCAATTCATAACCATAATACCAACCATAACCATCCCAAAATCCCAATTTTCCTCTAATCATGTGAGTGTCTAGGTTGCTCATAACCGGGAGCACGACTATCATGATAGTTTTAGACACACTCTGCAGAGGTTGTACCGCTTTACCCACGTGTTTGTGATTTCATCACCTTTCGATGACTATAGAATCTCAATTATGCCGTCTCACACTTCCGTAGGTGTGTGGCCAAGAGATCACAAAATAACCTTTACAAAGAGATTACTAGCCTATTTAGACCCCAGTGAGGTTTCACTGGTGGCGATGCCTCCAACTAAGCACATCTTCAACCAAGGGCCCCCTCTTGAGCCATTCGGATCCCAAGGTAGTCCCACCAATCATCAACAAACCCAATCCGACTACCCCTTCCCCGAGCATCCTTAATGGTCCGAATAGCACTGGCAAAGCCCTAATTAATCAGCTACGCCGCACCCATACTTGGCCTTGTGATGGCACTATAAATCCTGGATGGTCGATCCATGAACCGGTCCTTAGATCTAAAGCAAGCAAAACCACCATAACATCCAACCCATCCACATACCAGGCTTGCTTGGATCACCCATTACCATATCATAATAACCAGTTCATGTTAACCATAATCTCATCCGTGCATAATTAAGTTGAGTGGTATAGTTGTTTTCCCATCCCAGTTGATTAAGCGAAGCAAAAAGGTAAAAACCCCTTCCCGACTCTCTACATATATTCCAGGTGACAAGGGTGGTCAACAAAACTAGTAAACTTCCTACCATAGGATTTCCCATCAAATTGACACAAGCATACAGTTTTGCAAACAAAACATTTATTTCAAAACTGGATCAATATGCTTCAAGGACACTTGCCTTGCTCTTGGGATTGGTTCGGGTTGAAGCCTTCAAACTCTTGGTGCTGTAGATCCTCTGCAGGACTCTCTAGCGCAAATCCATCTAATCCACACAATAAACATACAAGACAAGAAACACAATCAAAGAGTGCACAAATATTACTCAATATGACATGACATGCATGATTAATGCAAATGCAAGGTGGAACTTGTTAATAGATTGCTTTTAAATGATCACTAACTAGTTCGAATAGCTTTTAACAAGTTTATACATGTTTGGATGTGATTAGATCTAATTTTAGAATTAATTCAACACAGTTTAACATGGAAAATCGGACTAGTCCGCTAGGGACCGGACAAGTCCGCACTTTGCGAGATCAGCAGATTAGGGCTTTCTAGATCGACGTGAATTTGGAGATTTGGGGTTGAATTCATGTAAGGAAAAGAGAATAGAAGGTATACCAGGTGTTTAGGACTCCAATGAATCAACAAACTTGGAGGTAACACTTGGATCTTGACGATCTAGGGTTGATGATGAACTTGGAGATGAATTGGTGATGAAGAACAAAACTTGATGGAGATCTTGATCCTCTATCGTTTCCTCCTCTTCTTCTTCTTGCTTGGGATCTCCTCCTCCCTCCTTTATGGTGGCTCTCCACGAACTACGGTTTGGGTGGGGTGGAAAAGTGGCAAATAGATGTCAAGCCAAGGGGTGGGGTTGTTTATATAGAGGTGGAGGCTAGGTTTAGATGGATTTCGAGTTTGAGATGAGTAGAGGCCGGTTTAGAGTCCCACATGGGCTCTAAAAGAGTTAGGCACTACGTCCCTAGGCCCACTTAACGTGAAACCCAAGAAACAAGTCGTAAAACAAAAGATTAATTCGGAGTCGCGAAATATCGGACAAGTCCAAAAAGGAACGGACTAGCTTGGAGTTAGTCAGAAAGAAATCGGACAAGGCTGAAGTTAGTCAGAAAGAAATCGGACAAGTCTGGCCAAAAATCAGACAAGTCCGACTTTAGTCCGAGAGGAAAACGAACAAGTCCGCTGGAATATCGGACTAGTCTGGAAAAGTCCAGGGACTTAGCAAATTTTCAAGGATTCTTGGAATATCGGACTAGTCCGCATAAAATCAGACAAGTCCAAAAGTGTCCAGAGGCAAAATCGGACTAGTCCGCAGCAAAAACGGACAAGTCCGTTTGAAGTCAAAGAGAAATCGGACTAGTCTTCACCAAAATCGGACTAGTCCGCACTTTTCAGCATTTTAAGTGCGGTTTTGTTCTAAATCAATTTTAAACTTGTTCCTCTTTATGTATATGAATGTATGTAGGGCATGATGCATGAAAATGAGGGTGTTACAAACCTACCCCCCTTAAAATGAATCTCGCCCTCGAGATTCGACACGGAAGAGAAGAGATAGGGAAATTCCTTCTTGAGATCATCCTCCAATTCCCACGTTTGCTTCTTTTTCTGTGTGGTGCTTCCATTGAACTTTACACCATCTAATAACCTTGTTCCTTGTGACCCTCTCCTTAGTTTCCAAGATCTTGACCAGTTGTTCGGCATATGTCAAATCTGCCCCTATTTCCAATCCTTCCATTGGCACTTGTTCTTCCGGTACTCTCAGGCACTTCTTGAGCTAGGAAACATCAAAGACATCATGGACATCCGAAAGATGAGCTGGCATCTCCAACTTATACGCTACTTCTCCTCTTTTTGTCTAAAATCTTGAATGATCCAATGTAGCGAGGTGCTAGCTTGCCTCTTATGTTAAACCTCTTATGACCCCTCATCGGTGACACCTTAAGGTAAACGTAGTCTCCCATTTCAAAGGCTAATTTCCTTCTCCTATTGTCCGCATAGCCTTTTTGTCTTGATTGGGCAGCCCTCAAGTTTTCACGAATTATTTGGACTTGCTTTTCGGCTTCTTGCAACACATCCGGACCAAATACTTGAGTTTCTGCTGCCTCATTCCAGAATAAAGGCGTCCTACACTTCCTTCCATAAAGAGCTTCATATGGTGACATTTTCAATCTTGCTTGGTAACTATTTTTGTATGAAAATTCTGCATATGGCAAGCTCTTGTCCCAACTTTTCCCATGCTTTAAAGCACAAGCTCTTAACGTGTCCTCTAAAATCTGATTGGTCCTCTCGGTTTGTCTATCCATTTGAGGGTGATATGCTAAACTAAAATTCAACCTCGTTCCCAAAGCTTCATGCAATTTTTGCCAAAATCTGGAAGTTAATTGTGAACCTCTATGCGAGACTATCTTTTTTGGAACTCCATGCAAACATACTATTCTTCCCATGTACAGTTCCATCAATTTCTCTCCATTATAGGTGGTCTTGACGGGAATAAAGTGGGCTGACTTAGTTAACCAATCCGCAGTTACCCAAATCAAGTCGTAACTGGACTGAGTACGTGGTAAACCAACTATGAAGTCCATACCGATTTCTTCCCACTTCCATTCCGGAATCTTTAATGGTTGTAATAGTCCAGCTGGCCTTTGATGTTCCGCCTTGACTCGTTGGCACACATCACACAATGCTACGTATTCAACTATGTCCTTCTTCATGCTATCCCACCAATAGCAAGTCTTCAAGTCTTTGTACATTTTTGTACAACCGGGGTGAATTGAGTAAGGTGAGTCATGTGCCTCTTTTATTATTGTCTCCTGAATATGCTTCACATTAGGCACAACAATCCTCTTCCCCAGCCATAAGGTACCATGTTCATCCTCATCGAATCTGAATTCTCTCCCCTCTTGGGTCCTTTCCTTGATTTCTTGAATTTCCTCATCCTTAGTTTGGCCTTCCCGAATTTCTTGCTCCAATGTTGGGTTTAACTCCATCACCTCCATCTCATTTACAAATCCAAGGTTCAACCGTTCAAACTCCTTACATAGCTCGGATGGTAACTCTTGAACTGTGAGTTGATGACTTACTCCTTTTCTACTCAAAGCATCGGCCACTACATTGGCTTTTCCCGGATGATAGTTGATCCCCAAATCATAATCTTTGATGAGATCCAACCATCTCCGTTGCCTCAAATTCAGATCCGTTTGTGTGAAAATATACTTCAAACTCTTATGATTCGTATAAATTTCACACCTATGTTCAAGGATATAGTGTCTCCAAATCTTCAACGCATGTACCATGGCTGCAAGCTCTAAATCATGCGTGGGGTAATTCTGCTCATGTTTCTTCAATTGTCTTGATGCATAGGCGACCACTTGACCTTCTTGCGTCAATACACATCCAAGTCCTTGTCTCGATGCGTCACAATAAATATCAAAACTCTTGCTTACATCCGGCAATATCGAAACTGGGGCTATAGTTAACCTCTTCTTCAACTCCTCAAAACTGTTTTGACAAGCTTCAGTCCATTGGAATGCCTTCCCCTTCATTAGCAACTCGTTATAAGCTTGGCTATCTTGGAAAAGTCCTTTATGAATCTATGGTAATATCCAGCCATCCAAAGAAAACTCCTTATTTCCTTTACATTCTGCGGAGGTTCCCATTTCAACACGTCTCTCACTTTTCCGGGGTCAACTGATACTCCTCCTCTTGAGATGATATGACCCAAAAATGACACTTCTCTCAACCAAAACTGACATTTATTGAACTTGGCGTACAATCGATGCTCCCTCAATTTCTGCAATATAAGCCTCAAGTGTTCCTCATGTTCCTTCTCGTCCTTCGAGTAGATCATAATGTCATCAATAAAAACCACAACGAACTTATCCAAGTACTCCATGAAGACCTTATTCATGAGGTACATAAAGTACGCAGGTGCATTGGTCAATCCAAAAGACATCACGGTGTACTCATAAGATCCATACCGTGTCCTAAAAGCTGTCTTGGGTATGTCCGATGGTCTAATCTACATTTGAAAGTATCCCGACCTCAAATCAATCTTAAAGAAGACACAAGCACCCTTCATTTGGTCAAACAAATATTCTATGTGTGGCAAGGTATACTTGTTCTTGATGGTCACTTCGTTGAGAGCTCGGTAATCTACACACATCCTTTGTGACCCATCCTTCTTGTCCACAAATAGAACGGGCGCTCCCCAAGGTGAAGAGTTGGGCCGAATGAAACCCTTCTCTAGTTGCTCTTGAATTTGCTTCTTGAGCTCCGCTAATTCCATAGGAGGCATCCTATACGGCCTCTTATCTATAGGTGCATTTTCAGGTATTAAATCAGTAACAAACTCAATGTCTCAATCAGGTGGCATACCTGGCAACTCGTTCGGAAAAACATCCAAAAATTCACACACCACTGGAATTTCTTCAATCACAGTACCATCCATGTCATTCAACTCCACTTTCTTCGGTGCATGTTGAGATGCTTCGAATTCTATGGTGATCCCTTCCTCATTGGTCAACTTCACCGTCTTTGTGGCACACTCAATAACTCCATTGTGCTTCCTCAACCAGTACATACCAAGTATAATGTCCAATCCTTGGGAATCCAAAACTATAAGGTTGGCAAAGAAGTCTACTCCCTTATTCTAAGGCTTACTTTTGGACATACTATATTTGTCCTCATCTCTCCTCCAGGAGACTTAACCAATAGAGTAAACTTCATATGAGAGATAGACAAACTATACTTGGCAACATACTTCGATGCAACGAATGAATGCGATGCTGCAAAATCAAACAACATAGTCGTGGGGTTGGAGTTTGCGAGAAACATACCAATGACTAGGTCATCCGCTTGTTGAGCATCCTCCGTAGAGACATGGTTCACGTTGCCATGAGCAAAATTATGTTGTCCATGGCTTCCTTGCAGTTGTCCTCCATTGGGTCTTGGGTTTTGCCTCGGCGCATTGCTTTCTTGACCAAGTCCTAACTTAGGACATTGATGCGCAAAGTGTCCAACTTCTCCACAAGTATAACACTTCTTAACTCCACCAGAATTATTGGGGTGAGCTTGGTTTTGAACATGTGCACCAGGAAAATTAGCACGAGGTGCATAAGGCATTGGAGGCCTAGGTGCTTGCATGATAGGGCGCTGCTGCACAAACTGATTTGGGCGCGGTACAAATCCAGGGCAATAAGAGGGCGCCAAAGAGCTGAAGTAAGGCGCATTGGGCGGTGTGAAGCAAGGGCGCACATTACTTCCTTGTTGCTGTCCTTGATATGGCGCCTTCCTCTTGTTGTCTTGTTCCATCTCACGGACCTTGTTCTCAACCACAATTGCATTGTCCACAAGCTTCTGAAAATTAGCATAATCACAGTTGAGTAGTTGCATTTGGATTTCATTGTTCAAGCCCCTCATGAACAAGTATTGTTTCCGGCTGTCCCGGCTCACATCCTCAGGCGCATACCTTGAGAGTTGAGTGAATTTGCTGAGTTATTCACCCACACTCGACCTCCCTTGACTCAAGTTCTCAAATTCTTGCCTCTTCAGAATCATAACACCTTCCGACACATAATGAGAACAGAAGCTCTCTTTGAATTCGGGCAAGTAATCCTCTCTTGATTCTCATGAGCATTGCAATAAGAATCCCACCAATCCGCAGATGCTCCAACTAGTTGATGAGAAGCAAATAAGACCTTCTCCCGGTCACTGCATTGGACAATAGCAATCTTCTTCTCCACGGACTTGAGCCAATCATCCACATCCATAGGGTCAGTGGCTTGAGCAAAGGTTGGCGGCCTAGTCCTCATAAACTCTCCCAACCGGTTATGAGGGGGTGGGGGTGGCGGTGGAGGCATGTGGGGCTGATTGTTGATATTGCCAGCCTGCAACTGTCCCATTGTCTATATCATGGTCTGCATGAGCTGGTTCTGCATAGCCAAAAGCTGCTCGATACTCATAGCTCCATGAGAAGGTCCTTGTACATTGTTGTTCTGAGGTGCTCCATGGTTCTCCTCTTCATCATTAGCATCTCTCTGGTTGCGAGTCCTCACCATCTGAAGAAAAGCAAGAGATAAGAATTTAGAAAACGTCCCCAACTATATGCATCAAGGGATATGAAACTAGACAACTAACTAGCCTACATGGACATGGCAATGCTAAAGCATCCCAAAATCCTCTATTAAGCACACAAGCAAACAATATATATAGAAAGCAACACACCAAGCAAGAACATATCGATTCCTGAGTGTTTCTATGTGCTCTAAAGTGTCCATTCTATCAAGGCTGCGTCCTACGGTCAACCTGTGGCTCTGAAACCAATCTGTGGTACCCGGTTCCAAAAATGAACCAAGTGAACGCATCTGTGTGCCCAGGATGTTCAACACACATACACGAGTGATTCATAAATGATAAACAGAAAATTACCACAGAACAAGATTAATTAACCAAATTTTATGACATGAACCATATTATCCTCAAATACAAGTTCTAATGTATATTAATGACGAGTTCAACTAATGCAGCGGAAATAAACTAAATAAGCAAACTAAACAGCTAGGCAGCATAAGCGATAGGGTAGCGCAGCTCAATCAACACCACAGGCAAGGCTGATGGTAGACATGGCCTAGAACTCCGCATTATCGCCATTAAACTCCCAATCCTGACCTGCAACTTTTGGGGGTGATTGCAAGGGTGAGTACATGTCGTACTCAGCAAGTGTGGAAAGTATGACATGTGGCTGATTCAAATGACGAATATAATAATGGTTGAGTGCTGAAAAGTACATTAAAATATTTGAAAAGCAATATATTTGTAACACCCTCATTTTCATGCATCATGCCTTGCATGCACTCATATACATGCTTAACATTGATCCACATAAAGAGGAACGAGTTTAAAATTGATTTGGAACAAAACCGCACTTAAAACACAGGAAAGTGCGGACTAGTCCGATTTTACTGAGGACTAGTCTGATTTCTCTCCGAGTAAAAATGGACTTGTCCGTTTTTGCTGCGGACTAGTCCGATTTTGACTCTGGAAACTTTCGGACTTGTCCGATTTTGTGTGGACTAGTCCGATATTCCAATAATCCTTGAAAATTTGCTAAGTCCTTGGACTTTTCCGGACTAGTCCGGTGTTCCAGCGGACTTGTCCATTTTCCTCTCTGTCTAAAGTCGGACTTGTCCGATTTTTGGCCAGACTTGTCCGATTTTCTCTCTGGACGACTTCGGACTAGTCCAGTCCTTTTCGGACTTGTCCGATATTTCGTGACTCCGAGTTGATATTTTGTTTTACGACTTGTTTCTTGGGGTTCACGTTAACTGGGCCTAGGGACGTCGTGCCTAACCCTTCTAGAGCCCATGTGGAACTCTAAACCGACCTCTACTCCTCTCAAACTCGAAACCCATCTAACCCTAGCCTCCACCTCTATATAAACAGCCCCACCCCTTGGTTTGACATCTATTTGCCACTTTTCCACCCCACCCGAACCCTAGTTTGTGGTGAGCCACCATCAAGGAGGGAGGAGAAGACCCCAAGCAAGAAGAAGAAGAGGAGGAAACGAGAGAGGATCAAGATCTCCATCAAGTTTCATTCTTCATCACCAATTCATCTCCAAGTTCATCACCAACCCTAGATCATCAAGATCCAAGTGCTACCTCCAAGTTTCTTGATTCATTGGAGTCCTAAACACTTGGTATACCTTCTATTCTCTTTCCCTTACGTGAATTCAACACCTAATCTCCAAATTCACGTCGATCTAGAAAACCCTAATCTGCTTATCTCGCAGAGTGCGGACTTGTCCAGTCCCTAGCGGACTAGTCCAATCTTTCTGGTTAAATTGTGTTGAATTGATTCTAAAAATTGATCTAATCAACTCCAAACCTGTATAAACTTGTCAAAAGCTATTAGAACTAGTTAGTGATCATTAAAAGCAATCTATTAACAAGTTTTACCATGCATTTGCATTAATCATGCATGTCATGACATATTGAGTAATATTTGTGCACTCTTTGATTGTGTTTCTTGTCTAGTATGTTTATTGTACGGATTAGACAGATTTGCGCTAGAGAGTGCCGCGGAGGATCTTCAGCACCAAGAGTTTGAAGGCTTTGACCATAACCAACCGCAAGAGCAAGGCAAGTGTCCTTGAAGCATATTGATCCTATTTTAAAATAAATGTTTTTTTTGCAAAACTGCATGCTTGTGTCAATCTGATGGGAACCCTATGATAGGAAGTTTACTAGTTTTGTTTGACCACCCTTGTCACCTGGAATTATGGAAGAGAGTCGGGAAGGGTTTTTACCTTTTTGCTTTGCTTAATTAATTGGGATGGGAAACCAATACTACACATTAATGATGCATTTATGAGATTATGATTGACATGAACTGGTTAAATCTGATATGGTAATGGGTGATCTAAGCAAGCATGGTACGTGGATGGGTTGGATGTTATGGTGGTTTTGCTTGCATTATATCTAAGGACCGGTTCATGCGAGAATAGGCCAGGACTACAGTGCCACCATGAGGCCAAGTATGGGTGCGGCGTAGCTGATTAATTAGGGCTTTGCTAGTGTTGGACCATTGTGGATGCTCGGGGAAGGGGTAGTCGGATTGGGTTTGTTGAGGATTGGTGGGACTACCCTGGGATCCGAATGGCTCAAGAGGGGGCCCGTGGTTGAAGATGTGCTCTGTGGGAGACATCGCCACCGGTAAAACCTCAGTGGGGTCTAAATAGGCTAGTAATTCCTTTGTAAAGGCTACTTTGTGATCTCTTGGACGTACACCAAAGGAAGTGTAATTGGCGTAAGAGAGGTTTCTTTAGTCGCCGACGGGTGATGAAATCACAAACACGTGGGTAAAGTGGTACAACCTCTGCAGAGTGTTAAATTAAAATTATCATGATAGTCGTGCTCCCAGTTATGAGCATCTGGACAACTTCCATGATTAGAGGGAACTCGGTAATGGGATGGTTTTTGGGTATGGTCATGGTTTGGTAATGGTTATGGCTGGTTATGGATTAATTTCTGGTATTGAATATGGTTATTGGCAAATGGCGAAATCTGGAATTATTGATGAGGATGGTGAATTATGGACTGGTATTATGATATTACTCATGATTATGATGGGTTTACTTCACATACATATAATGTATTGCTTGTCAAATGTTTTAATGTACTTTTCAGCACTTTGCCATTATTATTGTCGTCATTTGAATTAGCCACATGTCATACTTTCCACACTTGCTGAGTATGACATGTACTCACTCTTGCAATCCCCCCCAACAGTTGTAGGTCAGGATTGGGAATTTAATGGCAATAATGTGGAGTTCTAGGCCGTGTCTACCGTCAGCTTGCATGTGGTGTTTTTGGAGCTGCGCTACCATATCCCCTTTGCTTAGTTTGCTTAGTTGCTTAGTTTACTTAATTAGTTTATTTCCGCTGCAGTAGTTGAACTTGTCATTAATATTTATTAGAGCTTGTATTCGAGGATAATATGGTTTGTTTAACAAAATTTGGTTAATTAATCTTGTTATGTGGTAAATTTTTTGTATACTCTTTTGTGAATGCACCCGTGCATGTGTGATGAACATCCTGGGCACACATATGTGTTAGATTGGTTCATTTTTCGGAACCGGGCGTCACAGTTTGGTATCAGAGCCACAGGTTGACCGTAGGACGCAGCCTATATAGAATGAACACTTTAGAGCACATAGGAGCAATCAGGAATCGATGTGTTTTTATTCGGTGTGTTGTTTGCTATATATTGTTTGCTTGTGTGTTTAATAGAGGATTTTGGGATGCTTTAGCATTGCCATGTCCACGTAGGCTAGTTAGTTGCCTAGTTTCATATCCCTTGATGCATATAGTTGGGGACGTTTTCTAATTCTTACCTATTGCTTTTCTCCAGATGGTGAGGACTCGCAACCAGAGGGATGGCAATGATGAGGAGGAGAACAATGGAGTGCCTCAGAACAACATTGGACAAGGATCTACTCAAGGAGCTATTAATCTTGAGCAGCTATTGGCTATACAAAACCAGCTCATGCAGACCATGATACAAACTATGGGACAACTGCAGGCTGGCAACATCAACAATCAGCCCCACATGCCTCCACCGCCACCCCCACCCCCCTCATAACCGGTTGGGAGAGTTTATGAGGACTAGGCTGCCAACCTTTGCTCAAGCCGCTGACCCTATGGATGCGGATGATTGGCTCAAGTCTGTGGAGAAGAAACTAGCTATTGTTCAATGCAATGACCGGGAGAAGGTGCTATTTGCTTCTCATCAACTAGCTGGAGCAGCTGCGGATTGGTGGGATGCTTATTGCAATGCTCATGAGAATCAAGAGAGAATCACTTGGGCCGAATTCAAAGAGAGCTTCTGTTCTCATTATGTGCCTGAGGGTGTTATGATCTTGAAGAGGCAAGAATTTGAGAACTTGAGGCAAGGAAGATCAAGCGTGATTGAATATCTCAATAAATTCACTCAACTCTCAAGGTATGCGTCTGAGGATGTGAGCCGGGACAGCCGGAAGCAATACTTGTTCATGAGAGGCTTGAATAATGAAATTCAAGTGCAATTGCTCAATTGTGACTATTCCAATTTTCAGAAGCTTGTGGACAAAGCAATTGTGGTTGAGAACAAGATTCATGAGATGGAGCAAGACAATAAGAGAAAGGCGCCATATCAAGGACAGCAACAAGGAAGTAATGTGCGCCCTCGCATTGCGCCGCCCAATGCGCCTTACTTCAGCCCTATTGCGCCTGCTCAACGCCCTGGTTATGCACCACGCCCAACTCAGTTTGTGCAGCAGTGCCCTGTTATGCAAGCACCTAGGCCTCCAATGCCTTATGCACCTCGCGCTAACTTTCCTGCTGCAAGTGTTCAAAACCAAGCTCGTCCCAATAATTCTAGTGGAGTTAAGAAGTGTTATACTTGTGGAGAAGCTGGACACTTTGCGCATCAATGTCCCAAGTCAGGCCTTGGTCAAGGAAGCAATGCGCCGAGGCAAAACCCAAGACCCAATGGAGGACAACCACAAGGGAACCACGGACAGCAGAATTTTGCTCGGGGCAACGTGAACCATGTCTCTACGGAGGATGCTCAACAAGCGGATGACATGGTCATTGGTATGTTTCTCGCCAACTCCAACCCCGCGACTATGTTATTTGATTCTGGAGCATGCATTCATTTATTGCATCGAAGTATGTTGCCAAATATAGTTTGCCTATCTCTCATATGAAGTTTACTCTATTGGTTAAGTCTCCTGGAGGAGAGATGAGGACAAATATAGTATGTCCAAACATAAGTCTTAGAATAAGGGGGGTAGACTTCTCCACCAACCTCATTGTTTTGGATTCTCAAGGATTGGACATTATACTTGGTATGGACTGGTTGAGGAAGCATAATGGAGTTATTGAGTGTGCCACGAAGACAGTGAAGTTGACCATTGAAGAAGGGATTACCGTAGAATTTGAAGCATCTCCAACTGCACCGAAGCAATTGCAGCTGAATCGTATGGACGGTGCCGCAATTGAGGAGATTCTGGTGGTGTGTGAATTTTTGGATGTTTTTCCGGATGAGTTGTCATGTATGCCACCTGATCGAGACATTGAGTTTGTTATCGATTTAATACCTGGAACTGCACCTATAGCTAAGAGGCCGTATAGGATGCCTCCTATGGAATTACAAGAGCTCAAGAAACAAATTCAAGAGCAACTAGAGAAGGGTTTCATTCGGCCCATCTCTTCACCTTGGGGAGCACCCGTTCTATTTGTGGACAAGAAGGATGGATCGCAAAGGATGTGTGTGGATTACCGAGCTCTCAACGAGGTGACAATCAAGAACAAGTACACCTTGCCACGCATAGAAGACTTGTTTGATCAGATGAAGGGTGCTTGTGTCTTCTCTAAGATTGATTTGAGGTCGGGATATTTTCAAATGAAGATTAGACCATCGGACATACCCAAGACAGCTTTCAGGACACGGTATGGATCTTATGAGTACACCGTGATGTCTTTTGGATTGACAAATGCGCCTGCCTATTTTATGTACCTCATGAATAAGGTCGTCATGGAGTACTTGGATAAGTTCGTTGTGGTGTTTATTGATGACATTATGATCTACTCAAAGGATGAGAAGGAACATGAGGAACACTTGAGACTTACGTTGCAGAAATTGAGGGAGCATCAATTGTATGCCAAGTTCAACAAGTGTCAGTTTTGGTTGAGAGAGGTGTTGTTTTTGGGTCATATCATCTCAAGAGGAGGAGTATCAGTTGACCCCGGAAAAGTGAGATACGTGTTGAAGTGGGAACCACCGCAAAATGCAAAGGAAATAAGGAGTTTTCTTGGGATGGCTGGATATTACCGTCGATTCATCAAGGACTTTTCCAAGATAGCCAAGCCTATGACGGAGTTGCTAATGAAGGGAAAGGTGTTCCAATGGACTCAAGCTTGTCAAAATAGTTTTGAGGAGTTGAAAAAGAGGTTGACAACAGCCCCAGTTTTGGTACTGCCGGATGTGAGCAAGAGTTTTGATATATATTGCGACGCATCGAGACAAGGACTTGGATGTGTATTGATGCAAGAAGGTCAAGTGGTTGCCTATGCATCAAGACAATTGAAGAAACATGAGCAGAATTACCCAACACATGATTTATAACTTGCAGCCGTGGTACATGCATTGAAGATTTGGAGACACTACATCCTTGGACATAGGTGTGAAATTTATACGGATCATAAGAGTTTGAAGTATATTTTCACACAAACGGATCTGAACTTGAGGCAACGGAGATGGTTGGAGCTCATCAAAGATTATGATTTGGGAATCAACTATCATCCGGGAAAAGCCAATGTAGTGGCCGACGCATTGAGTAGGAAGGGAGTAAGTCATCAACTTACAGTTCGAGAGTTACCATCCGAGTTATGCAAGGAGTTTGAACGGTTGAACCTCGGGTTTGTAAATGAGATGGAGATGATGGAGTTAAATCCAACCTTGGAGCAAGAAATTCGAGAAGCACAAACCACGGATGAGGAGATCAAGGAAATCAAGGAAAGGACCGAGGAAGGGAGAGAATTCAAATTTGATGAAGACGAACAGTGTACCTTATGGCTTGGAAAGAGAATTGTCGTGCCTAATGTGAAGCATATTCGGGAGACAATACTAAAGGAGGCACATGACTCGACATACTCGATTCACCCTAGTTGTACAAAGATGTACAAAGACTTGAAGACTTGCTATTGGTGGGATAGCATGAAAAAGGACATAGCTGAATATGTGGCATTGTGTAATGTGTGTCAACGATTCAAGGTGGAACATCAAAGGCCAGCTGGATTACTGCAACCATTGAAGATTCCGGAATGGAAGTGGGAAGAAATTGGAATGGACTTCATAGTTGGGTTACCACGTACTCAGTTCGGGTATGACTCAATTTGGGTAATTGTGGATCGCTTAACCAAGTCAGCTCATTTTGTCCCTGTGAAGACCAAATATACAACTGTACAATTGGTCGAAATATACATGGAGCATATTGTGTGTCGACACGGAGTACCGAAGAAGATAGTTTCGGATAGAGGTTCTCAATTTACTTCCAGATTTTGGCAAAAATTGCATGAAGCTTTGGGAACGAGGTTGAATTTTAGTTCAGCATATCACCCTCAAACGGATGGACAAACCGAGAGGACCAATCAAATTTTAGAGGGCATGCTAAGAGCTTGTGCTTTGAAACATGGGAAAAGTTGGGACAAGAGCTTGCCATACGCAGAATTTTCATACAACAATAGTTACCAAGCAAGCTTGAAAATGTCACCATATGAAGCGCTTTATGGAAGGAAGTGTAGGACACCTTTATTCTGGAATGAGGCAGGAGAAACTCAAGTATTTGGTTCGGATGTGTTGCAAGAAGCCGAAAAGCAAGTCCAAATAATTCGTGAAACTTGAGGTCTACCCAATCAAGGAAAAAAGGCTATGCGGACAATAGGAGAAGGAAATTGGCCTTATAGGAGATTTTGTTTACCTCAAGGTGTCGCCAATGAGAGGTCATAAGAGGTTTAACATAAGGAATAAGCTCACACCTCGTTATATTGGACCATTCAAGATTTTGGACAAAAGAGGAGAAGTAGCGTATAAGTTGGAGATGCCAGTTCATCTTTCGGATGTCCATGATGTCTTTCATGTTTCCCAGCTCAAGAAGTGCTTGCGAGTACCAAAAGAACAAGTGCCAATGGAAGAATTGGAACTAGAGGAAGATTTGACTTATGCCGAGCAACCGATCAAAATCTTGGAAACTAAGGAGAGGGTCACAAGGAACAAGGTTATTAGATGGTGTAAAGTTCAATGGAAGCACCACACAGAAAAAGAAGCAAAGTGGGAATTGGAGGATGATCTCAAGAAGGAATTTCCCTATCTCTTCTCTTCCGCGTCGAATCTCGAGGGCGAGATTCATTTTAAGGGGGGTAGGTTTGTAACACACTCATTTTCGTGCATCATGCCTTGCATGCACTCATATACATGTTTAACATTGATCCACATAAAGAGGAACGAGTTTAAAATTGATTTGGAACAAAACCGCACTTAAAACACAGGAAAGTGCGGACTAGTCCGATTTTACTGAGGACTAGTCCGATTTCTCTCGGAGTAAAAACGGACTTGTCCATTTTTGCTGTGAACTAGTTCAATTTTGGCTCTGGAAACTTTCGGACTTGTTCGATTTTGTGCGGACTAGTCCGATATTCCAAGAATCCTTGAAAATTTGCTAAGTCCTTGGACTTTTCCAGACTAGTCTGATGTTCCAGCGGACTTGTCCGTTTTCCTCTCTGTTTAAAGTCGGACTTGTCCAATTTTTGGCTAGACTTGTCCGATTTTCTCTCTGGACGACTTCGGACTAGTCCAGTCCTTTCCGGACTTGTCCGATATTTCACGACTCCGAGTTGATCTTTTATTTTACGACTTGCTTCTTGGGGTTCACGTTAAGTGGGCCTAGGGACGTTGTGCCTAACCCTTCTAGAGCCCATGTGGGACTCTAAACCGGCCTCTACTCCTCTCAAACTCGAAACCCATCTAACCCTAGCCTCCACCTCTATATAAACAGCCCCACCCCTTGGTTTGACATCTATTTGCCACTTTTCCACCCCACCCAAACCCTAGTTCGTGGAGAGCCACCATCAAGGAGGGAGGAGAAGACCCCAAGCAAGAAGAAGAAGAGGAGGAAACGAGAGAGGATCAAGATCTCCATCAAGTTTCGTTCTTCATCACCAATTCATCTCCAAGTTCATCACCAACCCTAGATCATCAAGATCCAAGTGCTACCTCCAAGTTTCTTGATTCATTGGAGTCCTAAACACTTGGTACACCTTCTATTCTCTTTCCCTTATGTGAATTCAACACCTAATCTCCAAATTCACGTTGATCTATAAAACCCTAATCTGCTGATCTCGCAGAGTGCGGACTTGTCCGGTCCCTAGCGGACTAGTCCGATCTTTCTGGTTAAATTGTGTTGAATTGATTCTAAAAATTGATCTAATCAACTCCAAACCTGTATAAACTTGTCAAAAGCTATTAGAACTAGTTAGTGATCATTAAGAGCAATCTATTAACAAATTTTACCTTGCATTTGCATTAATCATGCATGCCATGACATATTGAGTAACATTTGTGCACTCTTTGACTGTGTTTCTTGTCTTGTATGTTTATTGTACGGATTAGACGGATTTGTGCTAGAGAGTGCTGCAGAGGATCTTCAGCACCAAGAGTATGAAGGCTTTGACCCTAACCAACCGCAAGAGCAAGGCAAGGGTCCTTGAAGCATATTGATCTTGTTTTAAAATAAATGTTTTGTTTGCAAAACTGCATGCTTGTGTCAATCTGATGGGAACCCTATGATAGGAAGTTTTCTAGTTTTGTTTGACCACCCTTGTTACCTGGAATTGTGGTAGAGAGTCGGGAAGGGTTTTTACCTTTTCGCTTTGCTTAATTAATTGGGATGGGAAACCAATACTACACATTAATGATGCATTTATGAGATTATGATTGACATGAACTGGTTAAATCTGATATGGTAATGGGTGATCTAAGCAAGCTTGGTACGTGGATGGGTTGGATGTTATGGTGGTTTTGCTTGCTTTAGATCTAAGGACCGGTTCATGCGAGAATAGGCCAGGACTACAGTGCCACCACGAGGCCAAGTATGGGTGCGGCGTAGCTGATTAATTAGGGCTTTGCTACTGTTGTTTGCACCATTGTGGATGCTCGGGGAAGGGGTATCGGATTGGGTTTGTTGAGGATTGGTGGGACTACTCTGGGATCCGAATGGCTCAAGAGGGGGCCCTTGGTTCAAGATGTGCTCTGTGGGAGACATCGCCACCGGTGAAACCTCAGTGGGGTATTTTGTGAAGGCTATTTTGTGGGATAAATAGGCTAGTAATCCCTTTGTAAAGGCTACTTTGTGATCTATTGGATGTACACCAAAGGAAGTGTAATTGGTGTAAGAGAGGTTTCTTTAATCGCCGACGGGTGATGAAATCACAAACACGTGGGTAAAGTGGTACAACCTCTGCAGAGTGTTAAATTAAAACTATCATGATAGCTGTGCTCCCGGTTATGAGCACCTGGACAACTTCCATGATTAGAGGGAACTCGGTAATGGGATGGTTTTTGGGGATGGTTATGGTTTGGTAATGGTTATGGCTGATTATGGATTAATTTCTGGTGTTGAATATGGTTATTGGCAAATGGTGAAATCTGGAATTATTGATGAGGATGGTGAATTATGGACTGGTATTATGATATTACTCATGATTATGATGGGTTTACTTCACATACATATAATGTATTGCTTTTCAAATGTTTTAATGTACTTTTCAGCACTTTGCCATTATTATTGTTGTCATTTGAATCAGCCACATGTCATACTTTCCACACTTGCTGAGGACGACATGTACTCACTCTTGCAACCCCCCCCCAACAGTTGCAGGTCAGGATTGGGAGTTTAATAGCAATAATGCGGAGTTCTAGGCCGTGTCTACCGTCAGCTTGCCTGTGGTGTTTTTGGAGCTGCGCTACCATATCCCCTATGCTTAGTTTGCTTAGTTGCTTAGTTTGCTTAATTAGTTTATTTCCGCTGCAGTAGTTGAACTTGTCATTAATATTTATTAGAGCTTGTATTCGAGGATAATATGGTTTGTTTAACAAAATTTGGTTAATTAATCTTGTTCTGTGGTAAATTTTTTGTATACTCTTTTGTGAATGCACTCGTGTATGTGTGATGAACATCCTGGGCACACATATGCGTTAGCTTGGTTCATTTTTCGTAATCGGGCATCACAATATTATATGTATATGAAATAAACCCATCATAACCATGTAGTTATCATAATACCCGTCCATATTCCATATCCATCATCATATACCAATATCCATATTCGATACCAGAATTCAATTCATAACCATAATATCAACCATAACCATCCCAAAATCCCAATTTTCCTCTAATCATGTGAGGGTCCAGGTTGCTCATAACCGGGAGCACGGCTATAATGATAGTTTTAGACACACTCTGCATAGGTTGTATCGCTTTACCCACGTGTTTGTGATTTCATCACCTTTCGATGACTATAGAATCTCAATTATGTCGTCTCACACTTACGTAGGTGTGTGGCCAAGAGATCACAAAATGGCATTTACAAAGGGATTACTAGCCTATTTAGACCCCACTGAGGTTTCACTGGTGGCGATGCCTCCAACTGAGCACATCTTCAACCAAGGGCCCCCTCTTGAGCCATTCGGATCCCAGGGTAGTCCCACCAATCATCAACAAACTCAATCCGACTACCCCTTCCCCGAGCATCCTTAATGGTCCAAATAGTACTAGCAAAGCCCTAATTAATCAGCTACGCCGCACCCATACTTGGCCTCGTGGTGGCACTATAAATCCTGGATGGTCGCTCCACGAACCGGTCCTTAGATCTAAAGCAAGCAGAACCACCATAACATCCAAACCATCCACATACCAGGCTTGCTTAGATCACCCATTACCATACCATATTAACCAGTTCATGTTAACCATAATCTCATCCATGCATAATTAAGTTGAGTGGTATAGTTGTTTTCCCATCCCAGTTGATTAAGCGAAGCAAAAAGGTAAAAAACCCTTCCCGACTCTACCATATCCAGGTGACAAGGGTGGTCAACAAAACTAGTAAACTTCCTACCATAGAATTTCCCATCAAATTGACACAAGCATGCAGTTTTGCAAACAAAACATTTATTTCAAAACTGGATCAATATGCTTCAAGGACATGTGCCTTGCTCTTGGGATTGGTTCAGGTCGAAGCCTTCAAACTCTTGGTGTTGTAGATCCTCCGCAGCACTCTCTTGCGTAAATCTGTCTAATCCGCACAATAAACATACAAGACAAAATAACACAATCAAAGAGTGCACAAATATTACTCAATATGACATGACATGCATGATTAATGCAAATGCAAGGTGGAACTTGTTATAGATTGCTTTTAAATGACCACTAACTAGTTCTAATAGCTTTTAACAAGTTTATACATGTTTGGATGTGATTAGATCTGATTTTAGAATTAATTCAACACAATTTAACCTGGAAAATCGGACTAGTCCGCTAGGGACCGGACAAGTCTGCACTTTGCAAGATCAGCAAATTAGGGCTTTCTAGATCAACGTGAATTTGGAGATTTGGGGTTGAATTCATGTAAGGAAAAGAGAATAGAAGGTATATCAGGTGTTTAGGACTCCAATGAATCAACAAACTTGAAGGTAACACTTGGATCTTGACGATCTAGGGTTGATGATGAACTTTGAGATGAATTGGTGATGAAGAACGAAACTTGATGGAGATCTTGATCCTCTTTCGTTTCCTCCTCTTCTTCTTCTTGCTTGGGATCTCCTCCTCCCTCCTTGATGGTGGCTCTCCACGAACTAGGGTTTGGGTGGGGTGGAAAAGTGGCAAATAGATGTCAAGCCAAGGGGTGAGGTTGTTTATATAGAGGTGGAGGCTAGGGTTAAATGGATTTTGAGTTTGAGATGAGTAGAGGTCGGTTTAGAGTCCCACATGGGCTCTAAAAGAGTTAGGCACGACGTCCCTAGGCCCACTTAACGTGAAACCCAAGAAATAAGTCGTAAAACAAAAGATTAATTCAGAGTCGCGAAATATCGGACAAGTCCGAAAAGGACCAGACTAGTCCGAAGTTAGTTAGAAAGAAATCGGACAAGTCTGGCCAAAAATCGGACAAGTCCGACTTTAGTCAGAGAGGAAAACGGACAAGTCCACTGGAACACCGGACTAGTCTGCAGAAGTCCAGGGACTTAGCAAATTTTCAAGGATTCTTGGAATATCGGACTAGTCCACATAAAATCGGACAAGTCTGAAAGTGTCCAGAGGCAGAATTGGACTAGTTCGCAACAAAAGTGGACAAGTCCGTTGGAAGTTAGAGAGAAATCGGACTAGTCCTAACCAAAATCGGGCTAGTCCGCACTTTTCAGTATTTTAAGTGTGGTTTTGTTCCAAATCAATTTTAAACTTGTTCCTCTTTATGTGGATTAATGTTAAACATGTATATGAATGTATGTAGGGCATGATGCATGAAAATGCGGGTGTTACACCACAGCGCAAGAGGAAGCATCTGTTCAGGAGCCAGCTCTGAACCCTCCGAGCATTCGTCATAAAGGCTCTACCTTTGCACCCCGTATGCAACCGAGTGGCGACACCGATGTTCCCGTCAAAGTCATCCAAATTGGTTCCGATGCTGCTCAGACTACCCGTATAACGGGAGGTCTGAACAACAAATAGGAACTCGCGCTCATCACTTTCCTCCGAGCTAATGTCGACGTGTTTGCCTGGCAACCGTGACAAATGCCTGGGATCCCTAGGGGGGTGATTGAGCACAATCTAAAGATTTACCCTGATGCACGACCTGTACACCAAAGCCCCGGAAGCAATCAATCGAGTGACAAAACTTCATCCGACAGGAAATCAAGAAGTTGCTCGAAGCTGGATTCATTCGGGAAGTCTTCCATCCAAAATGGTTGGCAAACCCAGTTGTTGTACCCAAGGTCAGCGGGAAGCTTCGGATGTGTATCGACTACACCACCTTAAATAAGGCATGTCCAAAAGATCCATTTCCACTACCTAGAATAGATCATATAGTGGACTCCACCTCCAGGTGTGAGCTATTGTGCTTCTTAGATGCATATTCAGGATATCATCAAATCCAAATGTCTAAGGAATATGAAGAGCATATTGCCTTCATAACAATAGATGGATTGTACTGTTATACTTCCATGCCATTTGGTCTTAAAAATGTTGCTTCAACATTTGTGCGAACTATGTAAAAAACATTTGGAGAGATAATTAGAGACTTGGTGGAGGTGTACGTCGATGACATCGTCGTGAAGATCAAAAATAAGGAGTCACTACTTCACAATTTACAAGCTGTCTTCGATAAGTTGCGCACTACGCACATCAAGTTGAACCCGAACAAATGTGTCTTCGGGGTTAGCTCCAAAAATCTTCTAGGTTTCTTGGTGACTCACCGAGGAATTGAGGCAAATCCGGCAAATATCAAGGCCATAGAAGATATGCGGCCCCCAGCCCGCATTAAGGATGTCCAAAAGTTAACTGGATGTCTAGCTGCGCTTAACTGATTTATCTCAAGACTGGCAGAACAGGCGCTACCCTTTTTCAAACTCCTAAGGAAGTCCAAACCATTTCATTGGTCTGAAGAAATAGAAAAGGCGTTTCAAGAGTTAAAACAGCTCCTCACCACACTACCGATATTGGTAGCTCCGAATCCTGGTGAGCCTTTATTGCTTTACATTTCAGCAACCACCGAAGTTGTCAGTATGGTCTTGGTTGCGGAAAGACTAGAGCCACTTCCAGTTCAAGAACCCAGACCCCTTCGGGAAGGTCCGAAGTTAAATGAAGGCGCGTCTGGGTCCCAGCCCCGAACATGGAATCTCAAGATGAAATGCTAGGAGATCAACCTCATTCACTTGGCCGACCAATACGATATGTACCCTTCTAACAAGGTCCGGGTTGAACAAGAAGAAGTTTTGGACCCCTCCGGGAGGGCCCAAGAAGCACATCATGAAGATCCAGACCCCTCCAGGAGGGTCCGTGTCGATGGAGAAGAAGCTCCGGGCCCTTTCGAAAGGGCCCGGACCATCCAACGCCCTGTGTACTTCATCAGCAAAGTGCTCCACGACGCCAAGACAAGATACATTGAAGTGCATAAGCTGCTTTATATAGTTCTTATTGCCTCAAGGAAGCTTCATCACTACTTCCAAGCCCATAAAATATCAGTGGTAACTTCTTTTCCATTGCGTGCTATTTTGCATAAACCTAACTCTACTGGGAACATTGCAAAGTGGGCAGCAGAACTGACCGAGTTCGATTTAGAATTCAAGTCACGACAAGCAATCAAAGTCAAGCTTGACTTCATTGCGGAATGGACTCCCTCTCCATCAAACCCTGGGGGCCACAGTGAGCAACAACCAGAACCCAAGGTTCCGGTATTCACTGAGCCTCACTGGACTCTCTACTTCGATGGCTCCGTGCAGAAGTAGGGGGCCAGAGCTGGAATCCTTCTCCTTGCTCCAACCCGGGAGATGGTCAAGTACATGGTTCACCTTGATTTCAAGGCGACCAACAACATGGAGGAGTATGAAGCTCTCATTTACAGATTCAAGGTGGCACTATCTTATGGTGTCAAACAATTGTTGGTGAAGGGAGATTCACAACTCATTATCAAACAAGTCAAAGGTGAATGCTCCTGTAACAATCATCAACTAGTTGCTTATCTCCTTGAAGTCCAGAGGCTCCAGAAGGACCTCGAAGTCCTGGATCTCCACCATGTTCAGCGTCTTCACAACGCTGAAGACGACGAACTCGCGACGAAAGCCTCAACTGGAGCTCCAGCTCCAGACGGAATCTTCGTCTGGAGGTTGTCAAAACCAACAGCTCAGCCTGCCAAACTAAGGAAAGGGGGCGAGACCAGCACCACGAAGCTAGCAGTCCCGATGGCCCTGTTACCATGGCGACCACCAAGAGTTGTAGGTGCTGTCAGAAGCTTTGAGCAACCCAGCACGCAAGACTCAGAAGCTCAAGTAAGTTCCGATGCATGGATCTCGAAGATCCGGAGCTACTTGAAAGACAATATCCTTCCTGAAGACAGTGTATCTGCTGACCGAATTGTCATAATGGCTAAAAGATACACGTTGGTACAAGGGGATCTCTACTGATGTGGTGCCAATGGCATCCTAATTCGGTGCATTGCAAGGGAAGAAGGCCGCGAGCTCATCACAGAAATCCATGGAGGCAAGTGCGGAAACCATGCTTCTTCTCGCACGCTGGTCGGTAAAGCCTTCCGGCATGGCTTTTACTGGCTTACAACACTCCAGGATGCGGTTGAGCTAGTGAAAAATGTGAAGTGTGCCAGTTCCACGCAAAACAGATTCACACACCAGCTCAATCACTACAAATTATACCTCCTACATGTCCATTCGCTGTGTGTGGCATGGACATCTTGGGACCTTTCCCAAAAGCCGTCGGAGGTTACAGGTTCCTATACGTCGCCATTGACAAGTTCACCAAGTGGCCAGAAGCAACTCCCGTTGTAACAATCAACAAGCAATCAACAATCAAGTTCTTGAAGTCCATTATATGTAGATTTGGAGTTCCAAACAAAGTCATAACTGACAACGGAATTCAATTCACAAGTGCTGCATTTCAAGAATATTGCGAAGACCTCGACATTCAACTCAGATACGCCTCAGTAGCTCATCCATCAAGCAATGGCCAAGCCGAGAGAGCAAATGCATAAATCTTAAAAGGACTCAAGATGCGCACATATGAGCGCCTAAAAAAGCACGGAGCTAACTGGATTGAGGAGCTTCTATCCACATTGTGGGCGAATAGGACAACTCTAAACCAATCAATCGGGGAAACTCCATTCTTCCTGGTGTACGGAGCCGAAGTAGTCCTTCCTCCGGAGATCGCCATGGGGTCCCTCTGGGTTCGGACCTTCAACGAAGCCACGCAGGACCAGCTCCAGCGTGAAGACCTTGACCTCGTCGACGAGGGAAGGTGCCAAGTAGCTGTTCGGAATGCACGTTATCGCCAAGTGCTCCGGCACTATCATCAAAGGCATGTGTGCAATCGACAACTTGAGGAAGGCGATCTGGTGCTTCGAAAAATACTAACTCGTGAAGGAATGAATAAACTTTCCCCCAACTGGGAAGGTCCTTTCCGAGTGATAAAAGTATCCCGACCCGGATCCGTTCATTTGGCAACTGAGGACGGGATTCCACTTCCTAATCCTTGGAACATCGAGCACCTCCGTAAGTTTTAAGCTTAGAATCGCGGAGGTGAGTCTGTAATTACACACGATGTATATTATAGAGTCGCTAAAAAAACATGGATAGGTCCTTCGGCAGAACGTCCGGACCCCTCCGGGAAGGTCCGGGAAGTTCAAGTACATTTTATACAGTCACAACACTAAAAGTGTAACTACCTACCCTGGGTTAGAACAGGATGTATAGTGCAATTAGCTTGGTCCCGCACCCTAAGTGTGTCCTTGTCTCCTCTGTAATTCAGACCTATAATGAAAGACATTGTTGTGTAAAAACAGACTCCACGTGCATTTATTTTTGTACAAGGCTCGATCTATCAAATTATTGTCTTTAACCTTTTTGTCTATTATGAAGTTGTGCAATTCTTTTTTAGTTTTTACCCAAGTTATTCATATGTGTTGCAAGTTATATTGTTGATCCCTTTAAATTTTAACATGCTATATAGTCTACTTGCCTGAACACCAAGGCAACATAGGTCCGGAGTGTGCTATCGACTTAGCCTGGTCCTGCACCCTAAGTACGCCACTCTACCTACACTCCGGCAGGCCTCAGTAGGATGAGTACTAAAAAAGCATATGAGTCTGGAAGGGATACATCAATATACTTGTTACCATATCGAGTAACTTCGGAATAAAAACTCAAGTAAGAACAATAAGTCACAAACGATTTATAGACAAGAGGACATATTTTACTTTTTTCTTGTATTTAATATGCAGGAAAAACAGAAATTCATAGCAATGGTGGACAATGCCAGAGCTACTAAGCTCCGACATCCTCCGAGGGAACCTGTCGTCGGTATTAAATATGTTGACAATGGGTAATGTCGGAGTTACAAAGTTCCGACAACCCCTGGGGGACCTACCTTCAACTATTCGAGCGGCGACATCAGGAGCTACCAAGCTCTGATAAATCTTAGGGGCCCCACCATCGACTTTTTGTACATTGATAATGGGTATCGTCGGAGCTACCAAGCTTTGCCAACCCCAGGGGGCCTGCCGTCGACGCATCAGAAATGAAGTTTGAAGCGTTCAAGTCATCAATATATTGTCAAAACCTTTGGTATATGTACACACTCCAATTGTATACATATACCAGGGGGCCAACAAGACAGATCACATTATATTGAAGACAAAAATAAAATGATGATCATGGCAGCTAAGTGGATTTCATTAAATCGAAGCACTGGATTACAAAATTGGAATTACAGCGGGAGGCAAAAGGAAGAAGTCCTAGCTACTGGAGGATCTAAGTCCTGCAGAAGAATGTGGCGACTTCCTTGGCAACTTCTTGGACGTTGGCCTTGGCGTCCTCCTCCTCTTCAACAACGGGACCTTGGAGCACCGGGTCCAAGGAGAATTGGGGGTCTCGGCTCACATAGCACGTCAGCACATATTCTGCGACGTTTGTGGCTAAAGTCTTCCCCTCTGTCTCCAACTGGTCCACAATGACGTCGCCCATCGCGTCGAGTTTGCCGCCAGCAGCATTGAGGGCCACCAGTGCTCGGTCCAAGTCTAGCTCCGGGTTGTCTGGACGTACGGGACTGAAGCCTAGTGGTGTCAGCGCATCGTTGGCCTGCCCCAAGAAGTCCCACACTTGAATGGACTCAGTCTCCTTCAAGATCTGCAGCTCCTCCAACGACTTCCGGGCGGCCGCAAGCTCTGAACCTTCCCGAGCGAGGCGCTCGACCAATTTAGCATGTTGCTGCATACTCTCAGCAACTTGCTTCTCACGATCGGTCAGCTCCGTCTCCCGGTGGTGGATGTGGTTCCGCCTTTCCGCCAAGTCCTTCTCCCTGCCTCTCACATTCCCTTTCCTGGTGGCAACGTCAGCTTCTCTTTTCGAGAGCTCCTGCCCCAGTTTCCAGTACTTCTCCTTCTCCTCTTTGCTCCATAGATCCAGCTTTTTGCTGCGATCCGTCAAATTCTGTTCACCCAGAGTCAACTTTTGGGTGACCTCCGCCTCCCTCTTCACAAGATCCTCGTGCCGCTCCAGGAATTTTTCTTCCCTCGCCTCAAGGTCAGCCCGACACTTCAGGAGAACCTTGTTCAATTCATTAAGGTTTTCGTGACACTCATCAGCAGCATCACGCCTCTCCTTGGCTTGCTCAAGGATGTCCCTGGAGTTAGCATCGAGCGCCCGGATGGTGGCTTCCTTCTCCTCAAGCAGCTTGTCCTAGTATTCTAACTTGGCCTTCTCCCTCTTGATCCACTCCTTTTGGTCAGTCAGCCTCGTCTGGGCAAGCCTGGTATCAAAGTGGAGTCTGTTGCGCCAACGACTCAAGGTGTTGCGCTCCTCCTCTAGGGCTTTGATCTTATGATCGAAGGCGAGTTGAACTTGTCAGAGGCTCGAGCAGGCGTTGTCTATGGACAACGCCAGAGGGATAGGCTTCGGGCCTGTTGGGACCAACTCCACAGGCTCCAAAGGATTCTCCATCACAAAAATTGGGTCCCACTCTACAAGGGTGGTCCCCTGATCTCCTGCAGCACTAGGGCAACTCTCCGGAAGCCCTTTCGCAGCAGCAGATGAAGAACCAACTGGGGAGCTCCCACCTCCGGAGTAGTAGTCTTCGGTCGCCAGCTCCATGGGCGGAGCACCTGTCGCTACCTCTGGCTCTGTTCAGCTACCTCCAGGGCAAAGGCAGGGGCTTCATCTGGGGCCTCTACCGCCGCTGGCTCAGACGCCGGCACGTCAGCTTCTTCCGGTTCAGCGACCGGAGCTTCAGGCATCTCTGGCTCAGCCGCCGGACCTTCAACTACTTCTGGCACAAGGGTCGGAGCTTCAATGATTTCCGTCTCAGTGGACGGGACTTCGATTGCCTCCGGCTCAGCAACCAGGACTCCCACGACCTCTGACTCAAAGGATGGTGCTTCTGGCTCTGGTGCTGGAGCATCAGCCTCTAGCACCGATGCCAGAGGTACATCTCCAACTTCTCCCTCGTGGTCCGACGCTACCACGGGAGCTTTAGGCGAGGACTTCAAATCCAAGTCCACGACAGCTGGCGCCAGAGCTGTCGCGACTTCTGCCACCACTTGAGGAGGAGGCTCAGTGCTTGAAGCCGGAGCTTCAGAATGCGCAGCCCTGGTCACTGCGATAGACGGCGAAGTTCCCGACCCCTTCTTCGACACCCTAGAAATAAAAGGAGGAAAAGATTAAAGACACATCAAAAATAAGACTAGCATTTTAAGGTGAGCAATTAATGCTTACCTAGGGATGTTACCATCCCAGTCGCCTCGGAACCTCTTCTCCTGAGACCCAGAGCTAGAGCCCACCAAGTCTGGTGAGACAACGGCTTCGGACCTCAGTCGAGGACCACTTGCAGCAACCGGAGTCCTCTCGGTCGAAGCTTCTCTTGGAAAGGAAGAACTCCCGGGCCTGGAACTCTTAGTCGGTATTGAGGTCGGGGTTGAATGCCCAGAGCTAGCGCCTCTTGGGGACGCCTGTGCCAGAGAAGGTGCAACCACGGAAGACCTCCTCCGCCGGGGAGAAGGAGCTGTTGTAGAGGGAGCGGCCCTGACGGACCTCCCATCAGCATGCTTCAGCTTCCTCTTCTGACTGGAGGGTTCGGCTAGCTCTTTGCCTTTACCCTTGCCAATATCTTCAACCCTCCGACTCGGAGCAGGGGTGGGCCCTCCTTTGAAAGCTCCAGGGATTACCACCCTAGAGGTCGGACGCCTTTCCACCTCACCAAGGTCATCAAGCGCCGGCATCTTCCTCCGGAGCTCTCTGCTGAACTGTGACTCCATGTTCAGAGGAAGGAAAGCTGCCGACGGAACTAAGTCATCTTCGTCGACGTTTATCCCATGCTGGAATTTCTTGAGATGAAGCTTCAAAGCTTCGTCATCCAAGTTGGATTTCAGACCAGTTTCAATCCGGTCGTCATCCATCACACTGTTGAGGGCCCACACGAACTTCTCCCTCTTCCTCAGCAGAGCCCATCTATTGACCAGGAAGTTGCAGAAAACAATCTGAGGGGTCACTCCACCCTCCACGCATTCGCGGATTCTTGTCAGGACGGGGTTGAAGGCATCTGACAACACTGGAACTACACTCTAAGCGTCGGTGTCAACGTTGGGGAGTCCTTCGAGCAGCTACAACCTCTCGTGCTCCTCCACTACAATGATGACCCAATCCTTCTTCCAGTCATCCCATTTGCCGGAAGGAAACGACTTCAAGTATTCGAAAGGGCAGTTCTTGCGCTTCACGAAATAGTAGAAGCCAAGAAGCTTAGTCCCCTTGCCGGTGGTATGGACGGTGAAGAAGGTACGAAACAGCTCAACGCAGGGGGGAACACCCACCCACATCTCGCAAAAGTGGACGAAAGTCGCCACTAGAAGAAGAGAATGGGGGCCAAGATGATACGGCTGAGGACTGTAAAAGTCCAGCAGCATTAAAAGAAAAGTTGATAAAGGTGGGATCAATCCCACCATGGCATACGCAGAAAAGTACACCATGTCGCCATTACGCTCCTTCTTGAACGGGAGCTCACCGGCGCGGATCAGGTGGCTGAAGGAGTCGCTGGACCACCCCATATAGGTCTGGACCTTCATCAAATTGTCCTTGCTATTGAGGCGGCTCTTGGGAAGACCCAACTCCATCGTGGCAAAGTGGAGCGAAGGAAGAGAAAGCTAGGCGAAGTTTGGGAGGCTCTGAGCGCAAGTCTGATCGAAAGCGTAAAGATCCCCAAACCGCGCACACTTTCCTTCTTAAGTAAGTCTCCGCGACGCTTGGATGGAAACCGCAACAAGAGTGATGTCACATTTCAAAAAATTACCCCGTCCATGACGAATGGGTCCGGGGCCATCCCGACGAAGAGATCGAGGTTATTACCCCAGGCAAACCTTGTCATGATGGGTGGCGGGAGACCCAAAGGCGGCACCCTGACAAGGCGCTCGGAGCCGATAGGTTTTTGTATGGGGAACTGACGACCTTCAATTGCGTGAGATCCGCACACAAAGATCTCATCTGCCGCATTCATAACAAGCCATGCGACGATGGTTTAACCCCGGACCATCGCCCCAACATCACATTACGAGACTTTTGAAGTCGAAGCACGGGAATCAAGGATGGCCCCACCTTTGGTTGAATAACTTAACCCAAAGGATTTCTCCCAAAGGTGGGCCCGGGGGCCACTATCAGTACCCTGCGTACCGGGTACCCTATGATACTGCAAGAAGTGCAAAAGAGTTCTACCCATCAAAATTGAAGGCCTCCTCAGGCCCCACATGTCATATTACACCGGACCTTCATCCCTCATATGGGTAGCTCCGGAGATTGACGTGTGTAATGTAAATCCGGAGCTAAACTCTCGACACGGGAGCTCCGCGATCAACACGTGTATAATGACCCCGGACCTAACTCCCAGCAGAGGGAAGCTCTGGTGTTGACACGTGTACAGCGGTGCCGGAGCTACCTCCCCGCAATGGGAAGCTCCGAAGCTGCCACGTGTGGGGCCTTCGGATCCTCATCAACGAATGCATTGGCGGATCTCCTTCAGCACGGACATTCAAGGGACAGTTAAAGCGGCAGTTACAAGACTGTATTACATGTCGTTAATACCTTATTAATGACAAACTATCAGAGCATAGTTAATAGAGGTAACACAACTATTAAGGCACGTTATCACACTATTAACCATGCTTAATACCCGTAGATAGTGTATTAGGCTATTTAATACGCCAGGGCCACATGTCGGGCCAGACTAAGGATGTAACGGCCAGTCCTTAGACTATAAAAGGATTGAGCCGCACGATACAAAGGACAACTCCAAGCTGAGCTAGAGACTACGCTTTCTAGCGATTCATAATACAACACACACACACACACTCCGTGGAGTAGGGTATTACGCTCAGGCGGCCCGAACCACATAAATCTCTGGTGTCACCATCTTAATCTTAATCTCTGCGTGCCCCAACTGTAACAAGAACCTCCGCGGGCTACACTTTAGTAGTACCGGGGGAAGTGCCATTTCTACACTTCGACATCGCTGTTCTACGGTTTGTGAAACCCCAAGTTCGCGATTTCAAATCGTGTTTTCTACATTCTTGCTTGTGTTCTCGTTTGCACTTGCAGGGATTAGCCTTCTTGGCGAGGTCAATCGTGTGCAACACGATTGATAACCAACAGAGTGGTAGTGTAATGATTGCAGGGGTTCTTCGTGTTCTACTCGAGAGCCTCGGATCATCAATATCAAGATCTCCATCAATCGACTTGTCCATTACCTTTCGAAAGATCGGGCCTAAACCTCCTTATCAACAAGGATGACATGCATCTCGCCTTGAACTTGACTGGTATCGTGAGGCAAAGGGGTTAGCATGTTGAATGTATCTAGATTCGGCCGATATGATCTTTATGTACTTTTGGGAGTCAGTATGTCCTGCTAGGTACCTCTACTGACTTGTGGTTGGAAACAGTTTTCATTCACAACCGGCTGCACATGAACCTAACGGGTCACACACTTAAGGAGTTGGAATATTGAAAAGTTTGGCTAGACGATTATCTCTAGTGCAAGTGGAAGATTGTTGGTAATATGTCCAAGAGGCAATCATAACAATTCGGGCTAAAGCCTGTTGGATATTTGATCCATAAGCAATTAGGGTACTAATAGGCCTGCGACCTAAAAGCCTATAAATACGCTTATAAATACGAGGGATAGTGTTAGGGGCCGAGGACTCCACCACGTGATAGCCCTAGCCGCCACCCCTGTAAGGCCTCACGAGACCCTTGCCGCGCACGCGGTGCTAGCACACCGGCACATGACATTACTCTCCGTATGTGTGGACTCCGTAGAGACACTGCTACAACTGTTGCGCTGATCGGCTACGATGAACCTGATCGTCTACCTGCTGCCGTGATGAGTACGAGGAGGAGATGAACAAGATCGTCTACTTCCCCTACACCGACGCGCGTGTATGTTCCGCTGCACTGCGCATCTAGTGGTAATGATCTATGACCTCTGTACTCGCATGTTTCCTGGGTGATGTGGTAGAATTGTTAGAGTAGCGTACCGCCGATCTTCCAACAATTTTTTTCATCACCCTCCTTCCACTGCGAGCTTAAAGATTTGTTGCAAAGGATCTGTCGCCAAGATAAAAAGCATATGCGAAAGAGGGTCATCTTATCTAAGGCTCCTTATTCTTTGGGATCTTTTAGTAGTACCTTTGTGGAGGCTGTTCCGAGGAGCATTGAACTCCACTCCCTGCATCTGGTCCGAAGCCAAATGCGTTGAGCAGCTGGAAAAGGTAAGCCCGACTGATGGAGTCAAAAGCCTTACTTATGCCTAGTCTTACAATGGACATACTAACCAGTCACTACTCTCTTCTAATCTACCAAGATCATAGTCACAAAAGGACATACTAACCATAATAATAGGTCGGAAAATTTCTTAAAACAATACAAAAACAAAAAACAATAACAAAAGGTGAACTTTACACCATAAAAGAGCTAGCCAAATCTACCGATAATTAAACAAAAGGGTCAAGCTAGATTACTGCACTTACGAAGCAACAAATAAGCTAAAGATTAAATAAGTAGATGGCTTCAACCATTATCCATGCATTTTTAATTTATAGGATCTTCTTCCTCTTGTGGTGACCTCTCGTGAATAATTAGATGATCACAGTTATCCGTTAACATGTTAGCACTATAAATATCCTATATACTAAATATTTTTCCATAGATTTATGTTCAAACATATTATCTTTATAACTTAAAATTGTTGTGATATTTTTTTGTTGAACGATTTAAGAACGATACACATGCAGAAAACTACAACAAATACATTGATATACTTCACTCTATTAAATCTATGATTTTATAAATTGGTATGCAAACTGTGAAAAATCATAAAGGATTTTTACATTCTACGCGAGCATTTAGTGAAAACAAAGTTTACTCAAAACGTTTCTTTTGGAGATTTCAAGTTCGAATCACAAGCTAGCTATTTACATGTTTTTCTTTTTTCTTTTTTTTTCTTCTTAAGAGTCGAGCTTTCAGCCTCTATGTTTGAGGTTTGTGTCCGCCACTAAATAACACAATTTGATTATTTGAACTAGGAGGTTATATTTGTTCTAAATGAACTAAAATCGCTGGTCCAATAGGAGTTTGGTTTTTCCTCTATCATTAAAAAATCGAAAATCAGGTTCCGTTCCAGAAAAGCTCAAAAGAAGCACGCGTGAAGAGGAAACCTTTAGCCGTTGACAACGGATTTAACGACAGTAGACTCGTCTTCGAAATCCTTTTACGACTCGTCCGGGCCCGACACGAAGGCAACCGAAACCAACACTTGAGCCCGGCCCGGCCTGTATAAAACTCGGACCCGTTTCCGGCTCTTCCGCGTCTCTATCTATCTATCTCCCACGCATCGAGATCCCAAACTCTCTCTCCGGCCTCCGCCACGCCCTAGGGTTCCGCCGCAGCCGCCGACGACTCGCCGGGGACGCCACGCAGCCGCCGCACGAGACGCCAATGAACGGCCAGCAGGGCCCGTCTCCGCCGCAGCAGGCCTCCTCCGGGGCGCCCCCACCACCGTACTACCAGCAGCAGGCGCCGCCGCCGCCGCAATATTACCAGCAGGGACCGCCACCGCCGATGTGGGGCCACCAGTCGCAATACGCGCCGCCTCCGCAGCAGTACGCGCCCCCGCCTCTCCAGTACGGGCCGCCACAGCCGCAGCAGTACGCGCCTCCGCCTCAGCAGTACGCACCTCCGCCTCAGCAGTACGCGCCTCCGCCTCAGCAGTACGCGTCCCCGCCTCAGTACGGAGCCGCGCCGGGAAGCAACGAGGTCAAGTCATTGTGGATCGGAGATCTCCAGCCCTGGATGGATGAGAACTACCTCTACAGCGCTTTTGAGCCCGTGGCACAACAGGTGATGTTGCTAGTTCCATAATGGTTTGGGTTGTTTACTTGATTTGTATTTGGTCTGCATGCGTCTTTAGAAGTTGTAATAGTGATACTCGTATTTATGTTTTCTGTTGTAGTTTTGGATAGACTTTCCTCTTCCTGTCAGTGTTTTTGGATACTCGTATTTACTCAGTATGTTTGGTATTAGATCCGTAAGAACAGTTTGTTATTATCTTGTCATGCGGGACGTGTATGTGTTTCTTTTGTAGCTAACGAGTTTAATTATGAAGCTATTGATGTGTTTCTTACATTTATTTTTTGACGAGATGACAACAAGATGTAACCTTTTATTGTGGTGGCATACATCTTTCCATGAAGTTTTTACTTCATGTTACTCCTAAAAATTGATAGTTATGTTGGTGGATGTTTATCATTTTTTTTTCAATATTGTCTTTACAATATATTGATAAATTTCAAACAGTCTTTTGTTATAATATTATTGATTTACTATAGTTTCGTAAGGTGTTCATTACGTGTCTTGAACCTTGGTTCCATAAGCCCCCCCCCCCCCCCCCCCCCCCCAGTTGGTGCTAATGTGTTAAGAATTTGCAGATTGCTTCTATTAAAATTATCCGCAACAAGCAGAGTCAGCAATCAGAAGGTTATGGTTTTATTGAATTTCACTCCCGAGCTGCTGCAGAGCATACTCTGATGAACTTCAATGGCCGGATGATGCCTAATATTGAGCAAGCTTATAAGCTGAACTGGGCTTCAAGTGGTGGTGATAAACGCGGTAACGATGGTCCTGATCATACGATCTTTGTTGGTGATTTGGCTGCTGATGTTACCGACTATATGCTGGAAGAGACGTTCAAAGCTAGCTACCCTTCAGTTAGAGGAGCTAAAGTTGTTACTGACAGAGACACTGGACACTCTAAAGGATACGGTTTTGTGCGTTTTGGAGATATAACTGAGCAGACACGTGCTATGACTGAGATGAATGGGATGATGTTGTCTACAAGGCAAATGCGGATTGGACAAGCGGCTAACAAGAAGGATATGGGTGCTCAGAAGACATATGCAACTAATGGTACGTCCTCCAAAGAATATTTCCTGTGGTTCCTCTGAATTCGTTTTTCTGTTGTTTTGTATTTGCTGTGTAGAACCCTGCAGAGTATGCATTATTTTGAATGCAGAGCCAACATCATATGCAGTTTCACTGTTCTTTCTGGATGATAGTGTTTTATAACACATTTTCTTTCTAGTCAATCCACCTCAGTTGACATAGCCGGCATGTCTCCTGTTGCTGTAAAAGATTTCCTTCCAGCTCTTTCCTTTCTAAGATAGGGACAATATAAACATAACCAAGTAATAAACCACTAAGCAAAATTCATGTTTCTGAAAGCAGGATGTCATGCCATCTGCATTTAGGGCCTGGAAATGTCTTCAGCTGTCTCCTGAAACCTGTGCCTTGGTTCGGTCAGTGTTTAATTTTGCGAGAATTTGATTCTAAAGTACTTCAGAGGTCACACTCAGATACTTCTGCGTCTAGTATTCCAGTGTTTTCAGTTCTAATTTGGAACTTGCTGCCCATCATTCTCCGGTACTTGCTGTAGTCAATATGTATACTTCTGAAGCAGTTGTTATATCATAAGTATTTTTTTCATTTCTTTTGCCTGCATGTAACATCACCTGTAGGATATCTAGTTTACTCCATATTGGGCCATTGTGGTGGTGTAGATAATAGTCCCTCCTTTTATGTTGAACTTTCTGGTTTACTCTATGCTGTACCAACTACCATCCTGAGTAATATACTAATGTGTCCTGTAAAAAGGATTCAAGGGGTGGTTGTTAGAGTTAATTTTGTTTCTGGAATAGTGGGAGTCATATTAGGTTATGACTCTGTATATAAGGAAGGAAATCCATAGATAAGTCATGCCATATAGATGAAAAGATTACTGCCATTTAGATTAGAGAAGTAGAGTCCTAGATGGAAACAAGATTAGGGTGTAATTGGCTATATGAAGCTGGTCAATCTCAATCAATGGAATAAATATATCCCCTTATTATTGCTGATTTATCTTGCTCGAATTCCCAACATCTAGGAGAGTGACATAGGAAAGTGTGGGTGGCAGCGGCATTGTGGGAAATGCAGTGGTGGTGGTTCTGCGAGATGGAGTAGCACCTAGGGTAGAAGATGGTGCCACTGTGAAAGGCTGAAGTTGTGTACATATGGGGTCATGGGGATAATGGGGGAGGCGAGCGCCCACGGTGGAGGGGGTAACGTTTAGTTATTAAGGCGACAAACCCTCTTTTTAGCTTTTAAGCGATAAGGCGAGGTGATGCCTTAGTAATATGTAAAAATATAGGAATGCCTCGCCATCCCTACCCCCCCCCCCCCCCCCCCCCCCAGCCCGCCCCCCACCACCGGCGCGCTGCCTCACCGACGCCCCAGGGACGCCTTAATCCTATTTCCAAGGTGACCAGGACACCTTGACCTCCCTGGGCACCTTACCGCTTAAGCGACGCCTTAATAATTATTGGATAATTCCATGGGTGCTGAACGTATGTAATCATCCATCCACCAAAACCTCCTCTGTAAGGTACTCACACTTGTCATAACCTGAGAACAAGGTTTCTCCCCTTATGCAAATTTCTCCACGAGGTCTGCTTGCAAGTGCAGGACCCTACTTTTCTCTGTAAGCTTACTTTAGTTTCCTATTTTCTTCCCTTGGATCTTTTGTGCTGTGCTGGTGATTCACAATGCTTTCGGTAAGCTCTGTATTACATTTAACCTCCTCCAGTTTTTTCCTATCATTATAAGAGACATGCAGAGAAACAATTATAAAATAATAATCAAGATGATCAGTGAGGTGCACAAGCCAGAACTGATATGATATGAACATCTAAAGTTAACCTTTCCCCCGCCCCCCACAAAGGAATGGCATCAAGGGTAGGGTTGGGGGGGGGCAATCCGTTGAAAATCAGTCGAGGACATTAGAAATATGCATATGGTGCTGTATTTTTAAAATCATCATTGCTACAGTGCATAACGCCTTGGTGCTGCTTAAGCATGCCTAGGCTCTAAGTGGAAGGTGACCGCCCACCTAGCGCCTTTTGGAACCTTGGGCGTCGCCTAGGTCGTGCCGTGGAAATAAAGTTGATGAAAGATCTTATGACTTTGAACGTGAGAACTAAAAAAAAGTCCAGTTATGGGCGTGTTTGGATTGCCGCCTAAGCGTGCTGCACCACAGCTGCGACAGCGCCTACGCTTCGGCGTTCTTTTTCGGTGCCTACGCTTCGGCGAAAGTTGGCGGAAAAATTGAACTGTGGTTGTGTGGTGTGACCTATGGCTGCCTAAGGAGCGGCGGAAATCCAAATGCCAGCCGAGCGCGCCACACTTACAGCATGAAGTGCAGCAAAGTGAGGCAGTAATCCAAACACACCCTATATTAGCAAAACTGACCTGCCATTCTACTCCACATGCATGTGGTACTGAGCTAATTTCACTATGTATAGGCTTAATATTGATATGATTTATCATGCTGTTACCCTGGGTTAAATTTCTTGCCATGTTGAAGCATGCGGCAAACAGTGTTCTGTGTATCAAGTAGTACAGTATTATATTTGTTACCCTAATCATTTCTTTATTTACTTCAAGTCATTATTTTATACTTGCATTGGTTTTTGGTTATTAACTGCTCAGTCTGTTTCTGAGCCTTTTTTTGTTCTTCCATCCTGGTTTCCAACGACGCATAATGCGTCTATTCATTCCCTCTAATGGTGTCCATGTCTTGACATTGCAGGAGCATACCAGGGATCTCAAGGAAGTCATTTAGAGAATGATCCCAACAGTACTACAGTGAGTAAAACCTTTATGTAAAAAGAGGTTTATGGGTTGCTATTACCTTATCTTTCATTATTTTGCAATAGGTCTTTGTGGGTGGGTTAGATTCCAATGTAAATGAGGAGTATCTAAGGCAAGTTTTTACTCCATATGGAGAAATTGGCTATGTGAAGATTCCTGTAGGCAAACGTTGTGGGTTTGTCCAATTTACCAGCAGGTTCAGAAATTCTTAAAGCTATTAGCTAACTATTCTGTCATTTGACCGAATCAGTGTAAGCTGATCTTTGTTTCTGTTTTGGATTGCCATGCTTCCAGGTCGTCTGCTGAGGAAGCTATCCGTATGCTGAACGGGACTCAGATTGGTGGGCAGAACGTTCGACTTTCATGGGGTCGTACTCCCCAAAACAAACAGGTACCATGTTCAAAGTACAATGTGTCAGCTGTTACAACATGCTCCCTGCATGTACACTGAGTAACCCAAATATCACCCCTTTAGGCCCCACGGCAGGATGCCAGCAACCAGATTAATGGCAGCTACTATGGATACCAACAGGGTTATGAAAGTTATGGCTATGGTGCACCCAATGCACAAGATCCAAGCTTGCAAAGCTACTATGGATACCCTGGTTATGGCAACTATGAGCAGCAGCAGCAACCACAGCAACAACAGCTGCCACCACCACAACAGGAGCAGCAGCAACCTTTACAGCAGCCCCCACAGCAGGTGATGCCAATAAAGCCTTCCCTCATTTCGTAAATCCAAATTATTTTGATATTTTGACCTGTAAAATAAACAAGGATCTGAGCATCTCCTAAACCATTGGAAAAAATTCTGTAGCCATAATGTTTTTAGTGATCTCCAATATTTTGTACATGGACACAGGCTTTCCTTGTGGCTGGTGTATAACTTACCTTTTATTCTGCAGTGACGACTGTTGAGACAAATGTCTACTTTTGCAAGCTAGAGGTGCTCAGATTAGGGGGGACGTAAAGAGGCATGATGCCTTTTGCACTCTTATATGGCTTCGAGGGAACTTTTGAGTTGCATGAACTGTGAGGCCTGAGCCCAGTAGCTGCACGAGCGTGGTTATTAGAAACCATTATTATCTTTAACTTTGATGACACTCGTGACGTTATGTATTTAAAATGTTGATTGCTGGAGTCATATGTCTGATATTAATGTTATGGGTGTACCCTTGTTCGCGCTATGTTGAAATTGCCGAGAGTTTGCGTTCTTGTCTGACTACAATTTCCATGTGGGTCATATACATACTACTTCCGTAGTGCAATTGTATACTCGTGTAGAAAGCAATCCTGTCAGAAATTGGCTTGAACCATCATGCACACTTAAATAATATGTTGCAAAACTACAGATTTGAGGTATGTATCACAAGAATAGCTATAATGTGTCAATGTATCACGACTACAATTAAGGTGTGTAAAATCTGTAGTTTTGTCATAACTACAAAATCAGTAGCTTTCAGTTTATGAAATTTACTCAATCCGAATAAACCTCGCTACCGCCTCGTGCGAAGCAGCCTAACGGTACACACGGTGATCGTTGTCCACGCGATCGGCTGGCGCCGGACGCCAGACGAGAGGAAGGAGCAGCAGCCATTAGCTCTAGAGAGAGACACGGAAGGCGCAGGAGGAGGTCGATGCACGCCCAGCGCAGCAGGGAAAGATTCATATATTCACAAGCAAAATCAGTAATAGCCATTCTCCTAACTCCAAAATTCTTCCTATCAATTCAAGACATGACTTACTTAAGTTCACACTATTGGTGATGTGGCCAAGAGGCAATCATAACAATTCGGGTTAAGGCCTATTAGATATTTGATCTATAAGCAATTAGAGTACTAATGGGCATGCGACCTAAAAACCCATTTGTACGCCTATAAATATGAGGGGTAGAGTTAGGGGCTAATCATCGCACCACATGACAGTCCTAGCCGCCACCTCTCGAAGGCCTCACGCTGAGACCCTTACCGCGCGCGCGGTGCTAGCATACCAGCGCACGACGTTCCTCTCCATACATATGGACTCCGTGGAGGCACTGCTGCTACTGCTGCGCTGATCGGCTAAAACGAACGTGTTCGTCTATTGCTCCTGAGAAGAGGGCGAGGAGGAGACGAACGAGATCGTCTACTTCCCCTACACCGACGCGCTTCTACGTTCCGCTGCGCTGCGCGTCTAGTGGTAACAATTCATAACCTCTGTACCGGCATGTTTCCTGAGTGATGCGGTAGAGTTGCTAGAGTAGCGTACCGCCGATTTCCTAACAGTGGTATCAAAGCCGACTTGCGTAGTTTTTGGTCTGGATCTTCTTAGTAGATGGGATCTACTGCAGACATGTTCATACGATGAATTTTTTGCACGGTTTTTGGGATTTGGAATTGGTTAGAGTAGATTGCGATCGTATATGACTAAAGGGTCAGTTCGTGCTCCTTCTCTGCTGTGTGCACAACCTGTCCCTACCGTCTGGAATCACCATCGGGACTAATCGCGTACATAGCTAACAAATTGAGCCAACAAACCACGGTCATGAGTCGCGATCTACTCATGAATAACCAGTCACATTAAAAATTGAGTCATTCTGAATGGCTCGGATTTGGGTTGATTTGATCAATCCGACGAGATTTTCATAGTGATTTCATAGATGCGGTTACCGGCTCCCCCCTCGACCCCCCGCTCGCTAATCGGCTAGTGGGACCGCCGTTTTGCTGTCTGCTATAACAATTACATAATATAGTTTTGCGCTAGAAATCGTACTACGCTTAACTCGTTTTTGCAGGAGATGATCTGAATGGTATGGCCTTGATGTGATGTGATGATCTATGTGTAAATTTGTGCAACCTGCGTGTTGCAAATTTAACACAACCGGGTTGAGGTTGTCACATAATTGTATAACGACCTGCGTGTCGACCTGTGATGCTTGATCTCTCATGTAGTTTATTTGGTAGTCATTAGTTGTATTAACTTCTTTTATTATCATGGAGATGTCTTCAAGCATGGTGGAGATGGAGATCACCACAAGAAGGGAGGCATGTCAGCTCAGATCTTGATGGAACCATGGCGATGGAAACCATTATGATTCTAAAGGCCATACTTTTCACAATGTGATATGATCATATGCCTGTAATGCTTATTACTATTCTTTTCAAGCTTTTCATATGGTGGATGATTTGTCATGATAGAATAGCTTCCCTCACAAAAGTTGAGCATTTGATTCCATTTACCAATAGTTGCACCTATGATATTTTGATCGTTGTGTGGTAGGTTTGCCAAAGCAAAGTACCATCATCTATCATAATTCATAGGGTGAATGTTGGACATTTACATACATAATGTTGGTTTACTCAACAAAGCTATCAAAATGGTTTTGGGCTTTATGGCATAGAGTTGGGAGCCGGGGCATTGGATGTCACCCAACAAACAAGAGTCATATAGGGATGTGATTAACAATGGTTGTTTACCTATGTCACTAATTTCCTAGCAATGAAGCCAAAGCTCACTAGGAATTAGTGAATATGGATCTTGAATCACTATATGTTGTTAGAGGGAAGACGATGATCATATAGTGGTGAGATATTTTATTAAACTGTTAATAGAAGATTGGTACATAACATAGTGCTAAACCTTGCATATTTATTTTATATTGTAGATAATGTCTGCTAGTAACAATTCCGGTTTCAATTTGCGATCTGTACTGTCGACTGTTGGAGTCGGCAGATCCCCTAACACTATGAAAAGTGTTTGAAGGAGTTTGTGGTTCGGTCTGGGCGCGCGGAGATCTAAGAAAGTGAAATGCGATTTGGACACGAGTGACACGGTGGTTTACGTGGTTCGGGTCGCCTGAGCGTAATACCCTACTCCACGGGTGTGTGTTTGTTGTATTAACTTGTGAGCTTCAGAGTGTTCCCCCTCTGTGTATCGTCGGTTTGTCCTTTTATAGTACAAGGACCAACCGTTACAAGTCAGCCTGGCCCGACATGTGGCCCTGGCGGTTATTAGTATTGATACACGAGATTAATTGTTGTTAATAACCCTGTAACGGCTCCGACAGTGCCGTTACAGGTGTTAAGGCTGTCCGATTAATTATCATTAACGTGGAATTAATGGTAATTAATCGGATCTTGAAGTCTGCGGCTGTCCTTTGGAGATCCGGAGCCGTTACAACGTCTCCCGGGGGCTTTAAGCATCTAGCTCCGTCGTGTGGACACGTGGCAGCTCCGGAGCTTGCTTGGGAGAAGCGGGAAGCTCCGGGGTGACCTGGCACGTGTCATGTCCGGAGCTTCTCTCGGTCGGGGGCTACCTCCGGAGGTGCCGTTTCAGTACTTGGCCCGGAGCTTCACCCTTGCGGGTAATAGCTCTGGGCTGACAGTACACGTGGCAACCTAGAGGTTAACCATGTTGGAGAAGCGGGTCCGGTCACGTCTGGCGAGTGGGCCCCCGAGGGTCTTCAATTTGAGTTGATGTCCTTCCCTTGAGATCTTTGTAACCTCAGGGGGTGTATGGTTTTTAGGGTACCGACAGTGGCCCCCTGGACCTACCTCCGGGGAAGGCCAACGGGATGAAGTCGTTCCGCCGGAGGTGGGTCCATACTTGTGACTCTTGAACTGGGTCTTCAAGAGTCTTCGGAGGTGCCTTTGGCGGGGCTTTATGGTTGAGTCCCGACGCGTGGCGCACCTCAGGCGGCAGATAAGATCTTTGACGTGCGGATCTCTCGCAATTGAAGGTCGTCGGTTCCCGATACGAAAACCGTATCGGTTCCGCGCGCCTTGTCAGTCCGCCGCCTTTGGGTTTCCCGCCTCGTGATGACAACTGTTTGCCTGGGTAAGAGCCTCGACTTGGTCGTCGGGGTGGTCCCGGGCCCTCTTGTCATCGGCTGGGTTGAATTCTTGAGTAGTATGCTTGATTCCCCTGCAGTTTCCATCCAAGCGTTGTGAGGGCTTACTTAAGAAGGAAAGCGCACCGTCGGGAGTTCTTTACGCTTTCCATCTGTTCTTGCGCTCAAACTCCCAACTCGTGCTTTGCTTTTCTTCTCTCGCCTAGCTGTGCTGCGATGGAGTTGGGTCTGCGTGAGAGTCGTTTGAAGACGGAGAGCGATCTGAAGAAGGTCCGAACCCTCATGGGGTGGTCGTCGGACTTCTTCAACCGTTCAATCCGCACCGGAGGAGAGCTTCCCTTTAAAAAGGAGCACTCCGGCGAAATGGTATACTTTTCATCGTATGCCATGGTGGGGCTGATCCCACCATTTTCTTCCTTCTTTTTGATGCTGCTGGACTTCTATGGTCTGCAGCTATACCACCTTGGCCCTCACTCCCTTCTCCTTGTGTCCATCTTTGTCCACTTCTGCGAGATGTGGGTGGGCATTCCTCCCTGCATCGAGCTCTTCCACACTTTCTTCACCGTCCAAACCACCGGCCGAAGTGACGAGTACCTTGGCTTCTACTACTTTGTGAAGCGCAAGAAGTGCCCGTTCAAGTACCTCCGGTCGTTCCCTTCCGGGAAGTGGGATGACTGGAAGAAAGATTGGGTAGTTGTCCGGGTGGAGGAGCATGAGCGGTTGGAGCTGCCAGAAGGTCTGCCTGGCATTGACACGTCGGTGTGGAGCGAAGTTCCGGTGCTGGCGGCAGCCTTCGATCCCGTCCTATCAAGGATCCGCCAATGTGTGGAGGGAGGATTGACTCCCCAGGCGGTGTTCTGCAACTTCCTGTTCAACAGGTGGGCACCGCTGAAGAGGAGGGAGAAGCTCGCCTGGGCCCTCAACAGCGTGATGGACGAAGACCGGGTTGAAACCGGGTTGAAGTCCAGCATGGTGGGGAAGTCCTTGGAGTTTCACCTCAAGAAATTCCAGCACGGCATCGATGTAGACGGAGCGTACTTGACTCCGCCACCGGCTTTCCTCCCCCTGAACGAGGAAGTTGAGTTCAGCAGGGAGCTCCGGCGGAAGATGCCCGCGCTTGACGACCTTGGCGTCGTCGAGAGAAGATCGACCGCCCCGTTGGCGATCCCCGGGTTGTCGGAAGGCGGCTCCGCCCCTGTCTCTCAGCCAAGAGCTGAGGTCACCGGCAAGGGCAAGGAGCTGGCGGAGGAGCCGGAGAACCGGAAGAGGAAACTGCGACATGCTGACGGAAGGTCCGTCGGGCTTGCTACTTCACCGCCGGTTCCCCGTCCTCAGGAAGGAAGATCCTCCGCCGCTGTAGCATCTGTCCCCGTGGTGGGGTCTTTTCGAAGCGCTACTGTTCCGGCGGTGGGATCCTCCCGGAGTGCAGCTGTTCCTGTGACGGGTCCCTCCGGTGGTGCCAGTTCCGGACGGGCGGCTCCGGTTCGAGAAGCGGTGAGGGCCTCCAGGTCTAGGAGTTCCTCTCGGTCAAGGAGAACTTCGACCCGGGAAACGCCCGTGGCTACGGCAAGTCCTGGGAGTCCTCCCGGAGCTCCTACGCCGACCGTGGCCAGCCCGGAACGTCCGGGAAAGAGGTTCCGCGCAAGCTGGTGCGTGAGCCTCCCAAGGTAATTTTTCTTGCTTACCTCAATTAACTTTTAATTATAGCATCTGTTTGCTCAATTTCTTCATTCTTCATCCGCAGCGTTCCTAAAAAGGGGAGTGAAGCTCCGCCCTCAGCCACAGTGTCTGAGGCTAAGAGGGCTTCTGCTCCAGCTCCGGTGCTGCCCCAGGCAGAGGCTGCGACAGCTCCGGCGCCGGCTGTCGTGGTCATGGACCTCGACTCGTCTCCAGAAGTTCCCGTGGTAGCGCCGGACCACGGGATTGAAGATGCGCCAGCGGCACCCGCTCCGGAGGTTGAAGCTCCGGGCCCTGGTGCTGCAGAAGTAGATGCTCCGGCTGTCGAGCCGGAGGAAGTAGCGGTCCCGGCTTCAGAGCCGGAAAATGCTGGAGCTTCGGCGGTCGAGCCGGAGGCAGCTGAAGCCCCGGCGTGCGAGCCGGAAGTTGAAGTGGTTCCGGCAATTGAGCCGGTTACTTCTGAAGCTCCGGTCGCAAGGCCGGTAGTTATTGGAGCGCCGGCTGCAGAGCCGGTGGTGGTGGAGGCGGGGGAGCTTGAGCTCCCCTCAGAAGAAGCGTCCCGGCCGGAGCCATTGGAGGCGACGACGTCGATGGTACCCGTGGCGGAGCCAGAGTGCCTGAACGAAGTCGCCGGCCCCCAGCCTGAGGGGGCGAATGAAGATTTGGTGGCGGGACCTTCTTCAGTGGCGACTGAGGCCATCCCGGAGGAGGGCCCTAGTGCCTTGGAAGCTCGGGGTTCCGCTCTCGCAGAGTGGGACCCAATTTTTGTAAATGAAGACCCGCTGGAACCAGCGGAGGAGACCCCAGAAGGTCCGGAGCCCATCTCGCTGTCGATGTCCATCGACAACGCTTGCTCCAGTCTGCGCCAAGTCCAACTAGCCTTCTTCCACGACAGCAAGGTTCTTGACGAGGAGCGCCAAACCCTTAGGAGGTGGCGTAATAGACTCCAATTCGAAACCAAGCTGGCGCAGTCGAGGATCGCTGCGGACAAGGAATGGATCAAGCGGGAGAAGGTCCGCTTGGAGCTCTGGGGTGAGATGCTGGACGAGAGGGAGAGCATGACTCACAACCTCGACGCCCAATCCCGGGAGTACCACGACCAAGCTAAAGCTGCCAATGATGCGGCCAACGCCCGGTTCGATCAACTCGAAGCCATCAGTACCGCACTCATCAAGCGCCGAGAGGCGCTTGAGGGAAGGGAAAAGCGGCTCGAGGATGAGGAGCAAAAACTCCTGGAGCTACGGGATGACGTCTTGCGACGTGAAGAAGAGCTCGCCGAGAAGACAGCTCTGGCGGACAAGGGCCTCGAGGAGCGCGCTAAAAAATTGGAAGAGCGCTGCCTCGAAGAGGAGGAGAAGACCTGGGTGCGAGGGCAGGAACTCTACGAGTATGAGTGTGCCCTCATCGCCCGGGAGAAGAAAATAGAGGCTAGGGAGAAAGACCTGGTCGACCGTCGGAACAAGATCCACCTCCGGGAGGAGGAGCTCGGGAGACTCGAAAAGCGGGTTGCTGCGAAAATTCAGCAAAACGCCAAAGAAGTTGAGCGCCTCTCCCGCGAGAACTCAGAACTGGCGGCGACCCGGAGGTCCCTGGAAGAAATGAAGGGCCTGAGGAAGACGGACTCCCTGCAAATTTGGGAGTTCCTGAGCAAGGCCGACGATGCGCTGGCGCCTATGGGTTTCAGCCCCGTGCTTCCGGATGATCCGGAGCCGGAGCCGGACCTTGCATTGCAGGCGTTGAGCGCTGCGGGTGGCAAGCTCTCCAAGGTGGGCGACGTCATCGCGGACCAGCTTGAGGTCGAGGGGCAATCCCTGGCTAGAAACGTCACAGAGTATGTATTGACGTGTTACACTAGCCGGAACCCTCGATTCTCTCTGGACCCGGTGCTTGAAGGTCCCGTCGAAGGAGAGGGCGAAGCTACCCGAGGCAGCGTGTCGGAGGTCGCCCAGAAGGTCGCCGAGTTCTTCCATAGGGTCTAGGACTATCTTTCTTAGCCTTTATTTGTATCTTCTCTTCTTCCTCAATTTTGTAATCCTTTGTCCCCAGATGTAATCTCTGGTCTTCAAATGAAATGAAATCCCCAATTTTTCGTGAATTTCATTTTTTGTCTTCAACATCTTTGTCTTCACTTGGCCCCCTGGTAGATGTGCACAATGTGATTGTGGACATGTACCAAAAGGATGTTGAGTTTTGTTGAAGACAAATTTGCTTCGAACTCGTGTAGTTTAGGTCCGAAGTCTTCGATAGTGAAGGTCCCTTGAAGTCGTCGGAGCTTAGAAGCTCCGGCATTTCCCATCGTCGGAGCTTAGTAGCTCCGGCAATAGCCTCTACCAACACGTTGAGTGTCGATAGTTAATACTTCAAGGTGTCGGAGCTTAGTAGCTCCGGCAATGACCCTTGCCACGCCTGGCTTGCTGGCAACAGACTCTAGTGATAGAGTCTTCTCACCATCTTCAAGTTAACGCCGGTGGGAGTCGGAGCTTGGTTAACTCCGATTTTTCTCCATCAATGTTGGGTTTATTCTTCCTGCACACTTGGGCCAAGAAAAACAGTAAAATTCGTTCCTTATCTATAACTTCGTTGCGGCTTACGGTTCTCAAGAGAATTTCAAGTTGAACACGATTTTTAGTATGATTGGATGAATTGTCTTTTCTTTTAGATCTAATTGTCCATGGACCCACCTTACTTTGGCCTGCCGGGGTGTAGGTAGAGTGGCGTACTTAGGGTGCTTGACCAGGCTAAGTCGATAGCGCACTCCAGCCCTAGAATGGCTTGGCGGCTTTCAGGCGAGTTGGCCACAGACGATATTTAAATCTAAAAAATCTGACAATTCAACCCAAATCGTACATAAACCGGTTAAACTAGAACTTCTTAAGAATTGCACATTTCTGTTATAGACAAGAAAGAGAAAAAAATAAAAATGTCGAGCCTTATGCAAAAATGAATGCACGTGGAGTCTATTTCACATGAAGATGTCTTTCATTATAGGTCCGGGGTACAGGGGAAACAAGTACACTCTTAGGGTATGTAACCAGGCTAAGTGTGTTTGGTTTCTCGTTTAACCCAGGGTAATTAGCTACACTTCTAGTCCGGAGACTGTATCAAGTGTTGCATGAGCTTTTCAAACCTTTCGGGAAAGGTCCGGCTGCTCTCCCGGAGGAACTACCCGACTCTGTACAATGACTCTATAACATACACTTCAAGTTACTTAAGACTCACCTCCGTGGAATTAAGTGTAGAACTTACGGAGGTGCTCGATGTTCCAAGGATTTGGGAGAGGTGTCCCATCCTCGGTAGCCAAGCGAACGCTTCCGGGACGGGATACTTTGATCACTCGGAAGGGTCCTTCCCAGCCGGGGGAGAGTTTGTTTTGCCCTTCTCTGGATAGTATTCTCCGTAGCACCAGATCGCCTTCCTCGAGCTGTCGGTTGTGTACATGCCGCTGATGATAGCGCCGTAGAGCTTGGCGGTATCGGGCATTCCGAACAGCTGCTTGGCACCTTCCCTCCTCGAGGAGGTCTAGGTCTTCACGCCGGAGCTGGTCCTGCGCGGCTTCGTCGAAGGTCCGGACTCGGAGGGAACCCAAGGTGATTTCCGGAGGAAGGATCGCTTCTGCTCCATACACCAGGAAAAAGGGTGTTTCTCCGGTTGCCCGACTCGGAGAAGTCCTGTTAGCCCATAGAGTGGGCGGAAGCTCTTCGATCCAATTAGCTCCGTGCTTTTTCAAACGCTCATAAGTGCGCGTTTTGAGTCCTTTAAGGATCTCTGCGTTTGCTCTCTCGGCTTGCCCATTGCTGGCAGGATGAGCTACGGAAGCGTAGCAAACTTGTATGCCGAGGTCTTCGCAATATCCTTGAAATGAGGAGCTTGTGAACTGAGTCCCATTATCAGTGATGATCTTGTTTGGGACTCCGAATCTGCTCACGATAGATTGTAGAAAATTGATTGCAGATTGTTTGTTGATCGTCACAACAGGAGTAGCTTCCGGCCACTTGGTGAACTTGTCGATGGCGACATACAGGAACTTGTAACCTCCGACGGCTCTTGGGAAGGGTCCCAAGATGTCTATCCCCCACACGGCGAAAGGCCACGTAGGAGGTATCATTTGTAAGGGCTGAGCAGGTGTATGAATTTGCTTTGCATGAAATTGGCATGCTTTGCATTTCTTCACTAGCTCAGTAGCATCCTGGAGCGCTGTTGGCCAGTAGAAGCCGTGCCGAAAGGCTTTTCCGACCAGCGTGCGGGAAGACGCGTGGTTCCCACACTCGCCTCCATGGATTTCTGCGAGGAGCTCGCAGCCTTCTTCCCTTGTGATGCACCGCATTAGGATGCCGTTGGCACCGCGCCGGTAGAGATCCCCTTCTACCAACGTGTATCTTTTAGCCAATCTGACTACCCGGTCAGCGGATACATCATCGTCAGGAAGGATGTTGTCTTTCAAGTAGTTCCGGATCTCCGAGATCCATGCATCGGAACTGACTTGAGCATTTGAGTCTTGCGTGCTGGGTTGCTCGGAGCTTCCGGCAGCACCTACGACCCTTGATGGCTGCCATGGTAACAGGGCCATCGGGACCGTCAGCTTCGGGATGCTGATCTCGCCCCCTTCGTTCAGCTCGGCAGGCTGAACTGTGGGTTTTGACATCCTCCGGACAAAGGTTCCGTCTGGAGCCGGAGCTCCGGTTGACGCCTTGGTCGAGAGTTCGTCAGCTTCAACGTTGTGAGCACGCTGAACATGGTGAAGGTCTAGGACTTCGAAGTCCTTCTGAAGCCTCTGGACTTCAAGGAGATAAGCAGCCAGCTGGAGATTATTGCAGGAGCATTCACCCTTCACCTGTTTGATAACAAGTTGTGAATCTCCTTTGACCAGCAACTGCTTGACACTAAAGGATAGTGCCACCTTTAATCCATATATGAGTGCTTCGTACTCCACCATGTTGTTGGTTGCCTTGAAATCAAGGTGCACCATGTATCTTACCTTCTCCCCGGTTGGTGTGAGGAGAAGGACTCCAGCTCCGGCTCCCTGCTTCTGCATGGAGCCGTCGAAGTAAAGGGTCCAGTGAGGCTTAGTGAAGGCCGGAACTTGCGGTTCCTTCTTCTGCTCGCTGGGGCCCCCAGGGTTTAATGGAGAGGGAGTCCATTCTGCCACGAAATCTGCCAACGCTTGACTCTTGATTGCTTGTCTTGGAATGAATTCGAGGTCGAATTCAGCCAGTTCCGCTGCCCACTTCGCTATATTCCCAGTTGAATTGGGATTATGCAGAATCGCTCGAAGTGGATATGAGGTTACCACCGAGACTTTGTGAGCTTGGAAATAGTGTCGAAGCTTCCTTGAGGCAATAAGAACTGCGTAGAGCATCTTATGTACCTCTAGGTATCGAGTCTTGGCATCATGTAACACTTCACTGATGAAGTATACTGGGCGTTGAACGGTCCGGACCCTCCCGGAGGGGTCCGGAGCTTCCTCTCCATTGATCCGGACCCTGTCGGAGGGGTCCAAACTATATTCGAGGACCTCCGGGTTCTGGGTGGAGGAACCCGGAGCTTCTTCAGGAATGACCTGGATCCTATCAGAAGGATCCGGGTCCTCTGAAGTGGCTTCTTGAGGATTCAAGTCTGGGAGCTGGGACCCAGACCTGCTTTCGGGAATCTAGGTGCACCATCATGTCGTTCGGCATGTCTTGCCGGAGAAGATGGTGGTGGTGGGAGTGTGACTCCCGCTGGAACTGAGGCTCCTGCCGGTGGTTGCATGTTGGAGGGATTGCCTCCGACAGTCTGAGCAGCAGGTTGCCCGTTGGATGATCCAGCTGCAGAATTCACCATTCTTGAAGATCTCAGGCGCCCCTACCTGGCGCGCCAACTGTCGACTGTTGGAGTCGGCAGATCCCCTAACACTATGAAAAGTGTTTGAAGGAGTTTGTGGTTCGGTCTGGGCGCGCGGAGATCTAAGAAAGTGAAATGCGATTTGGACACGAGTGACACGGTGGTTTACGTGGTTCGGGTCGCCTGAGCGTAATACCCTACTCCACGGGTGTGTGTTTGTTGTATTAACTTGTGAGCTTCAGAGTGTTCCCCCTCTGTGTATCGTCGGTTTGTCCTTTTATAGTACAAGGACCAACCGTTACAAGTCAGCCTGGCCCGACATGTGGCCCTGGCGGTTATTAGTATTGATACACGAGATTAATTGTTGTTAATAACCCTGTAACGGCTCCGACAGTGCCGTTACAGGTGTTAAGGCTGTCCGATTAATTATCATTAACGTGGAATTAATGGTAATTAATCGGATCTTGAAGTCTGCGGCTGTCCTTTGGAGATCCGGAGCCGTTACAACGTCTCCCGGGGGCTTTAAGCATCTAGCTCCGTCGTGTGGACACGTGGCAGCTCCGGAGCTTGCTTGGGAGAAGCGGGAAGCTCCGGGGTGACCTGGCACGTGTCATGTCCGGAGCTTCTCTCGGTCGGGGGCTACCTCCGGAGGTGCCGTTTCAGTACTTGGCCCGGAGCTTCACCCTTGCGGGTAATAGCTCTGGGCTGACAGTACACGTGGCAACCTAGAGGTTAACCATGTTGGAGAAGCGGGTCCGGTCACGTCTGGCGAGTGGGCCCCCGAGGGTCTTCAATTTGAGTTGATGTCCTTCCCTTGAGATCTTTGTAACCTCAGGGGGTGTATGGTTTTTAGGGTACCGACATGTACTTGAAAAGGAAAAGATCAATGGAGCTAACTTTATCGATTGGTACCGCAACCTGAGAATTGTTCTTAGGCAAGAGAAAACCGAGTAGGTTCTTCTGCACCCTTACCCTGATGACCTCCCAGCTGATGCAACTAATGCAACACGTAGAGCTTATACGAAGCACTGTGATGATGCGCTTATTGTAAGCTGCCTCATGCTCGCCACTATGTCCCCTGATCTGCAAAAATAGTACGAGCATATAGATGTTTATTCTATGATTGAAGGACTGTGTGGAATGTTTGAGAATCAAGCAAGGGCTGAGAGATACAACATCTCAAAGTCCTTGTTCTCATGCAAGCTGATGGAGGGTAGCCCGGTCAGCCCTCATGTAATCAAGATGATTGGTTACATTAAAACTTTAGGCAAACTTGGTTTTGAACTCAAGGATGATCTGGCTATTGACGTTGTTCTCCAGTCGCTCCTACCGAGCTACAACCATTCATATTGAATTTTTAAATGAATGACATGGAGAAAACTTTGGCTGAATTGCATGGGATGCTTAAAATAGCCGAAGAAAGCATTAAGAAAAATGCCACTCATGTGATGATGGTGCAAAAAGTGAATAAAAAGAGGAAGCGTGTGACACATCCTAAAGGTAAAGGCAAGGGAAAGGTTCCCGATGAGCCTTTAAGCTCAAAGTCTAAACCAAAGGGAAAATCTAGCCCTTCTCGTGATGATGAATGCTTTCACTGTTATGGTAAGGGGCACTGGTCTAGAAACTGTAAGAATTACTTGGAGGATAAGAAGAAGAAGGGAAGTGAGACTTTCGCTTCAGGTATAAATGTTATAGAAATTAACATTGCATTATCTTCTAGTGAATCATGGGTATTTGATACCGGATCGATGATTCATACTTGCAAATCGTTGCAGGGTCTAAGTGAGACTAGAAGATTTTCAAAAGGCGAGTTGGATGTTCGTGTCGTCAATAGAGCAAAGGTTGCGGTCATAGCTGTCGGAACTTACCACTTGTCATTACCCTCATGATTAGTTTTGGAATTGAATAATTGTTATTGCATTCCTACTTTGAGCAAGAACATTATCTCTTCTTCATGTTTAGAAGAAGTTGATGGTTATGAGATTGCAATAAAAAACAAATGTTGTTCTATTTATTACAATAATATTTTCTATGCTCAATGTCCATTGGTGAATGGATTATATGTTCTTGATCTTGAGGATAAAACTGTCTGTAACATTAATACCAAAAGGGCTCAACAAAATGATTTAAATCCCACTTTTATTTGGCATTGTCGCTTAGGTCATATAAATGAGAAACGCATTGAAAAACTCCATAAAGATGGTTTACTAAGCTCATTTGATTTTGAATCACTTGACACATGCGAATCTTGTTTGCTTGGGAAGATGACCAAAACACCCTTCACTGGTCAAAGTGAGAGGGCGACTGACTTGTTGGGACTTATACATACAGATGTATGTGGACCAATGAGTTCAATTGCCAGAGGTGGTTTTCAGTACTTCATCACATTTACCGATGACTTTAGTAGATATAGTTATGTCTACCTAATGAGGCACAAGTTTGAATCCTTTGAAAAGTTCAAAGAATTTCAGAATGAAGTATAGAATCAACTAGGCAAGACAATTAAACTTCTACGATCTGATCGTGGGGGTGAATATTTGAGCCATGAATTTTATGATCATTTAAAACAATGTGGAATTGTTCCACAATTGACTCCACCTGGAACCCCTCAATGGAATGGGGTGTCCGAGCGGAGGAACCGGACCTTGTTGGACATGGTTAGGTCGATAATGAGCCAATCAGATCTTCCACTATCCTTTTGGGGTTATGCTCTTGAAACTGCTGCATTTACACTAAACAGAGTCCCAGTTAAGTCTGTTGAGAGGACACCATATGAGATGTGGACCGGGAAACGTCCCGGATTGTCTTTCCTCAAAATTTGGGGATGTGATGTTTATGTCAAACGTTTGACGTCAGAGAAACTCACCCCAAAATAAGACAAATGCTTCTTTGTGTGATATCCTAGGGAAACCAAAGGATATTATTTTTTATAATAAAACAGAGGGTAAAGTGTTTACTGCTCGCAATGGTGTCTTCTTGGAAAAAAGTTTCTCTCAAAAGGAGTTAGTGGGAGCAAGGTGCATCTTGAAGAAATTCAAGAAATACCTAAAAATGTTTCAATATCCACCGATCCTATACAGGATGTACAAGAAGTTGTGCAACCAGTTGATGAAACACCAGCCCCACGAAAGTCTACGAGGGTACGTCGTGCGACTGAAAAGTTAACGCTTCTAACCACGGAGCAAGATGACATGGTATTATTGGACAATAATGAGCCCACGACCTATACTGAAGCAATGATGGGACCTGAATCTGATAAGTGGCTTGGAGCCATGGAATCCGAAATTGAATCCATGCATGAAAATCAAGTTTGGAACTTGGTTGATCCAATCGAAGGTGTGAGACGTATCGATTGTAAATGGATTTTCAAGAAAAAGACTGATATGGATGAAAATGTTCACATCTATACAACGCAATTGGTGGCGAAAGGTTTCAAACAAATTCAAGGTGTTGATTATGATGAAACTTTCTCGCCCGTTGCAATGCTTAAGTCTGTTCAGATTCTTCTAGCAATTGCTGCATATTTTGATTATGAAATATGACAGATGGATGTCAAAACAGCCTTTCTTAATGGAATTCTGACTGAGGATGTGTACATGATACAACCTGAGGGTTTTGTCGATCCTAAAAATGCTAATAAAATATGCAAGCTTCAAAAGTCCATTTATGGACTGAAGCAAACATCTCGGAGTTGGAATCTACGTTTTGATGAAGTAATCAAAGAGTTTGGTTTCATCAAGAATGTAGAAGAATCTTGTATTTATAGGAAGTTTAGTGGGAGCACACATGTATTTCTGGTCCTATATGTAGATGACATATTATTGATCGGAAATGACATTCCAATCCTTGATGATGTTAAATCCTCATTAAGAAAAAGTTTCTCAATGAAGGATTTAGGAGAGGCAGCGTATATTTTGGGCATAAAGATTTATAGAGATAGATCTAAAAGGCTAATTCGATTAATCCAATATACATATATTGACAACATATTGAATCGGTTCAATATGCAAGATTCCAAGAAAGGTTTCTTGCCAATATCACGTGGCATTACTCTAACCAAGAGTCAGTGTCCTTCGACACCTGATGAGCAAAAGAGGATGATAGCGATTCCTTATACTTCGGCTATTGGATCCATCATGTATGCCATGCTATGTACACGCCTAGATGTATCTTATGCTCTAAGTATCACGAGCAGGTATCAATCAGATTATGATGAGGCTCATTCGACCGTTGTCAAAAACATCCTTAAGTACTTGAGAAGAACTAAGGATGCGTTCTTAGTGTTTGGAGGTGAAAAAGAGCTTGTTGTAAAAGGTTACACCGATGCCAGCTTCCAAACTAATAAGGATGATTCTAGATCGCAATCCGAATTTGTATTCTGCCTCAATGGAGGGGCAGTGAGCTGGAAAAGTTCCAAGCAAGATACAGTAGCAGATTCAACCATAGAGGCGGAGTATATTGCAGCATCTGAAGCTGCAAAGGAAGTTGTTTGGATCAGAAAATTTGTTTCTGAGTTGGGTACTGTTCCTAGCGCGTCCAATCCTATGGATCTCTATTGTGACAATAGTGGAGCCATCGCACAGGCAAAGGAGCCTAGATCACACAAACGATCCAAACACATACTCTGACGCTATCACCTCATTCGAGAGATCATCGACCGGGGTGATGTGAATATATGCAAGGTGCACACAGATTTGAATGTTGCAGATCCATTGACAAAGCCTCTTCCACAATCAAAGCATGAGGCGCACACGAGATCTATAGGTATTAGATACTTACATCAGTGATCATAGTGTGTAGTGGGAGACTTGTGTCACAGCTATGTTTATGTACTATTAAATAAATTGTTATATGAGTAATCATTATTTACATTGATCATCAAGTATGTGACTTGTTCGTGAAACTCTTTGTTAATAGTAATGTTACTCCAGATGATCCCTAGTTTATATCATTATATGAGATAATGATTGCATACAGACTAACACATGTATTAATTGATGATCACGTTTCACGGATCATAGATATGGAGATAACGAATTAATAATGTGAACACATGTTAATGAACATGGTGTTGGATTGACCCACTTCGAGACACTGCTGGGATTGTTATTTCCATATGTGCCATCATTTGGTCTTGAGTGATACACCTGCTAGATCCTTAGACCTGAGATCGCCATTGTTTCTCACTATGCATAGTTGTGTACTTTGAGACTACCAAATGCTACTCCGTAACTGGGTAGTAATAAAAGTAGTCTTCAGGTATATAATGAAACAATGAATAGGATGTGCGCGGATCAATATGGGATTTGCCCCTTCCTTAATAACAGGAGATATATCTCTGGGCCCATCGAGATAGTTTGATTTGAAAGTGCATGGCCATGCCAAGGTGATTAAAGGTTAATCACAGTGACTAAAAGTTAGTCACGGAATGAATCCACTATTTGATCGAGTGAATGGTCGATCTATCACAAGGATGGCACGCATCTCACCTTGAGCTTGACTGGTATCGTGAGGCAAAGGGGTTAGCATGTTGAATATATCTAGGTTCGACCGATATGATCTTTATGTACATTTGGGAGTCAGTATGTCCTGCTAGGTACCTCTACCGACTTGTGGTTGGAAATGGTTTCCATTCACACTCGACTGCACATGAACCTAACGGGTCACACACTTAAGGAGTTGGAATATCGAAAATCTTGGCTAGATGATTGTCTCTAGTGCAAGTGGGAGATTGTTGGTGATGTGCCCAAGAGGCAATCAAAACAATTCGGGTTAAGGCCTATTGGATATTTGATCTCTAAGCAACTAGGGTACTAATGGGCATGCGACCTAAAAGCCCATTAGTACGCCTATAAATATGAGGGGTAGGGTTAGGGGCTAATAACCCCACCACGTGACAGCCCTAGCCGCCACCTCTCGAAGGCCTCACACCGAGACCCTTGCCACGCGCGCGGTGCTAGCACACCGGCGCACGACGTTCCTCTCTGTACGTGTGGACTCCGTGGAGGCGCTGCTGCTACTGCTGCGCTGATCGGCTACGACGAACGTGTTCGTCTACTGCTCCTGAGAAGAGGGCGAGGAGGAGACGAACGAGATCGTCTACTTCCCCTACACCGACGTGCGTCTACGTTCTGCTGCGCTGCGCGTCTAGTAGTAACGATTCATGACCTCTGTACTCGCATGTTTCCTGGGTGATGCGGTAGAGTTGCTAGAGTAGCGTACCGCCGATTTCCTAACACACACCTACACTAATGCTTTTTCTAAATAATGTCAAAAGTTTTTTTGGAAGTTCATATTTAAAATAGCATTTGTTAACTACATAGTTCATTTATGTTTGAAATTATAATTTAACTCTAAATTTTGAGTTCACCATTTTATATTCTTGTTCTTTACGAGTGTGGGCTTTTACAAACCTTACCTCTTAAAGAGATCTCGTCCCGAGATTCAAAAGAAAGGAGAAGAGAGTTGATAGGAGACTTTTTAATACATTCTTGTCACTGATTTTCCTTCCTCTATATAACTGGAATGGTGTCCCATATTAAATCTCAGAAAATCATCAAACAATGACATCGTGCTATCAAAATTTTCACCCACTCCCCTGGATGTCTCTACTTTGTGTTCTCAATTTCCGAGTTTGAATCAGTCTCCTTGTAAAATAATCAGGGGGAAGGCTGTCTAAAAATTCCCTTTCCCAAACCTCACAATGTGTGGGACCTTCTTTCAGCATTGAGTATGCCTTTTTTTCCTGGTGGAGACAGTAGTAAACTAGGCAACACCCATCAAGAGCAACCTAAGCCATAGTTTTTCAAAGGTAACTGCATTTTACTCGAGCTTCAGGGCCAATTCCTCTTGCTTAGCGAGAACACCATCCTTCATGAAGAGAGATGGAAGACAATCAACCGCACCTCTATTGATCATCACGGTACAAGATTTATACACAGAGGAGGTGTTCACGGAAGGCTAACATAAGTCATATGTGTGTGCAGTACATGAGATTGTGCCGTGAGACTCGGTTGGCGCAGCGGAACGTGCTCGGGTGGCGTGGAGTCCAGGGCAGATATTCAGGAGAGATTGAGGCCAGCCGGTTGAGATGCATGAGGCGTTGAACACCCCCCCCCCCCCCCCCCCAGTCTTAGTGTTCTCTGGTCCGACGCAAAGACTGGATCGAAATGTGGAAATTTGTGGGGTAAACTGTGCTACGGCCTAACCACACATGTTCCGTGTTAATTTATATGAAAGCTTACAGGAGGTGCGGCACCAACGAATATGGAAGGGATATATATTTCCTAAATAGATTTGATCTTCAAAGAATATATTCTATCTATACATGATATGATTCTATTCTTAAATCTGTTGTGCCACATATAGAAGATTACAATCAAAATCAACTTATTCTAAGTAACCTGAGGATTACAATCAACTCATTCTAAAGGCCGATACTTCATCACCTCCCCTCAATCTCATCGTCCCATGCTGAGATTGCGGTGAAACTCAATTAGTCTTCGTACCGGCAAGGATTTTGTGAGTCCATCAGCCACTTGGTCCCGTGTCCCAATAAATCTGACTTCCAGTAGTTTGTTTGCAACTCTTTCACGTACAAAGTGATAGTCAATCTCTATGTGTTTTGTTCTTGCGTGAAACACTGGATTTGCTGTCAAGTATGTGGCTCCTAGATTATCACACCATAACCGAGCCATTTCTTGCTGTGCGAAGCCTAATTCCTTCAGGATTGTTTGTACCCAAATGACCTTGACCGTAGCATTTGCAAGTGACTTATATTCAACCTCCGTGCTTGAACGAGACACGATGGGCTGCTTCCTTGCACCCCAGGACACTAGATTTGGTCCGAAGAATATGGCAAAACCGCCTGTAGATCTTCTGTCGTTCGGGCATCCGGCCCAGTCCGCGTCAGGATAAGCATTGATCTGCAAGTCACTGTTCTTTAGAAACTGTATACCAAGATCAAAGGCACCTTAGGATCCTTTTAATAGCTATCATATGTGCTGTCGTTGGGGAGTGAAGAAATTGACAAACTTTATTCACTGAGAAGGCTAAATCTGATCTTGTGAGGGTAAGGTACTGAAGTGCTCCAACAAGACTCCTGTACTTCATTGATTCTTCAGCCCTTAAAGCTTTCCCTCATGTATAGAATATTTTTCAGATGTGGAAATTGCAGTATCGACTGACTTACAGTTACTCATACCTGCCTTCTTTAAAATCTCAGCTGCATATTTTCTTTGGCACAACCGAATTCCTTCGTTGCTGCTTATTACTTCCATCCCCAGAAAATAATGAAGTGGCCCAAGGTCTTTTAGGGCAAAGTCCGTCCTCAAATCTGCTAGCAAGGCTTCGACAACACGGTTTGAGGAGCTTGCCACTATTATGTCATCCACATAGATTAAAAGAAAAATAGTAACTCTGTTTCTGTTATAAATGAATAATGACGTATCTCCTTTAGATGCAATAAAACCAAGTTTTATAAGTTGTGTGCTCAACCTGGAATACCATGCCCCGAGTGCTTCAAACCATACATAGGTTTGTCCAATTTACATACGTGATCAGGATAGAGGATGTTCATACCCTGAAGGTTGTCTCATGAAGACTTCTTCCTCAAGCATCCCATGAAGAAATGCATTTTGGACATCAAGCTGTCTTAAACACCATCCCTTTGACACAGCTACTGAAAGAATGATTCCAATAGTGGCAGATTTAACAACAGTACCAATGGTATCCTCATAGTCAATGTCATACCTCTGTTTGCAGCCTTTTGCCACAAGACGAGCTTTATATCTATCAATTGTACTATCTGCATGTTTCTTGATTTTGTACACCCATTTTGAATCTATTAAATTATTTGTACCTTTTCTCGGGACTAAGTGCCAAGTCTTGTTCTTCTCAAGTGCCTAGAATTTTGCATCTGTAAGGACCGAATGCCCAAGAGGGGGGGGGGTGAATTGGGCTTTCTTCGAAAAATTCTAAGCAATGAAACTTAATTTCTAAAGCCCAATTCCCTACGCAAACTATCTATGCATTCGAGTAGATAGAAACTTCGTGGAATATAAAATGCATAAAAGTAAGGGAAAGGAGAAGAATGCAAAATCCCGAGGAGACAAGGATTTATCCCGTGGTTCGGCAAGATCGTCAAGGTCTTCCTACATCCACGTTGTGGCACCCACCAAGGGGTTTTGCCACACCCAAGTCACCGAGACGAGGGGTCTTCACTATTCCTCTCTGTTCGCCTCCCTTGGCAAGGTGGAGCTCAAGCCTTGTACAACTTCGACCTTCCGGGCTTCCACACACGCCTTGGCAAGCTTCAGAAGTCTTCTCACAGTGACAAACACCAAGGGCACTCCCTTGAGGCTCTCACACTATCCTAGAGAGTCCACTCACCCAGAATGGAGGCACACAAGCTCTCTCTCTAGCTAGTTCTAGCCTAAATCTTGGTGTATAGATGATCGAAATGGTGTGGAAGTGATTGCTCTTGGTCTTGAACGCTTGTGGATGTGTTGATGGTGTCTGGTGATCAAGACTTGATGAAATGACAGGATTATGGGGTATTTATAGCCAGCCTCCCCGAAATAGCCGTTGGAAAAGTAGGCTGACAGAACTTTACTGTGAACACCGGATGATCCGATGTCTCCCCTTTAGTTATCATCGGTCAAGTTACTTTAGCTGACGTCATTGTGTCAGATATGACCATTGTTAGATCGATGTTGATCTTGTCTTCTCATCGGATGATCCGGTGGCTCTTCCTCCAGAATTTACTCAAACTTGATGCTTATTGGAGTAATCGACCGATGTGTACTTCTCTGTACATCGGATGATCCGGTGCTACACTTGGTCCAATGATCTTGCAAACTGTACTTATGGACCGATGTTACTGAGCCATTCACATCGGATGATACGGTGAGTACTTGGTTCTGAGGTCTTCTTCTTTAGCTAAACCAACTCGACCAATGTATTATTCTGAGGAATCATCGGTTGATCCGGTGAGTTGGTTTTGTTTGCTTCGGGTTGTTTCTAAGTGAATTTTTGTGTCTTGCTCAAATGACCTCTTAGACTTTGTTGAACATGTATCTCTGATGATTGTCAATCATTAAGTGTCTTCAATTTTGATTGAGTGACTTTGACATACGAGCTTTCACTTCTCGTCTTCGCATAATTGATTTGATCTCATACATTGATTGTATATGGGTCTCCAATAACATGTTTATTTCATTTGATTGAGTGATTATGGGGACCTTGCATTCACAAATTCATTAGTAAAATCCAATGGTTGTCATTAATCACCGAAACCATACCTCATGGGGGGCCTAGATGCTTTCAATCTCCCCCTTTTTGGTGATTGATGACAACACAACAATTAAAGCGCAATAGTAATGAATTTGGTAAAATGAAACTTAAACGGATATGTACTGAATATAAGATATCACACTTAACATTTGAAGCCTAAAAAACGATCAATAACTCAAGTGTGACGATCAATAACTCAAGTGTGAATAAGTGAGTAACACCAAATAAGCTCAATCGGTTAATTAACATAAGAGTACTCAATGAACACCAAATGCATCGAATTACACAACTTTATATAGATAAACTCCAAATTAAATTCCAAATTACAAAAGATGACTCACAAGAAGGACTCCCCCTGAGACTAAGACACTCCTCACACTCCCCCTGAGTCTAAGCTCTCCTCCCCCTGACTCCTCTAACTCTTCTCCTCCTTTGGCATCAAGACACCAAAAAGGGATCCGAGTGCCTAAGGACCCTGAGTACTAGGCGCGATGACGAACTGGTCACCGTTGCTGTCATCGGAGCCGCTGGCTGGAGTAGCGGTGGAAGGAGCTGCCCGAGCCATGGAAGCCACCGTCGGTGCCTGCTGTGTAGGAGCTGCTGGAACAGGGGCACTGCCGATGGAGGCCGGCGTCTGCTAAAACAGGGTCGCAGCCGGCAGCGGGGAGTGAATCGGAGCACCAGGAGCCAGAAGTGGAGACATGCTGATGGAGGGAATCGGCGTAGACGGCACCGGAGCAGCAGCTGGAGCCAGGACTGGTGGTGGTGGAGCGACTCCTGGCAGCTGCGACGGGAGGGCAATCCCGGTCTGGGTGTAGAGGTTGGTGATCAACCCCAGGATGCCCATCATCCCCTGCTGCGTCTGCTGCTGCTGGTCGAGGGTGCGCTGGTGCATCTGGTCGATAAGTCCAGTTAGCCGGTCAGTGTCCTCACGCCTCTCACAGGCGATCTGACGCTTCATCTCCTGCTGCTGCTGCTGGAGCTCAAGGAGACGGGCAGCCTGCTCCGCTCGAGCCTGCTCTACTGCCAGCCTGTCCAGACGCTGCTGCTCAACCATCTGCTGGAGGAGCGAAGTCAGCTCTGACGGCTGAGTGACCTGTGCCTCAGTGATGGGAGGTGGAGTAGGTGGTGGCACTGTAGAGCCTCCAGCCTCCGCGTCGTGCTGCTTGGGTGAGGGAGGAGGAGGGAAGTACTCCTCGACACTGTCGTCGGTGTCGCTCTCGGACCATATGTGCTGTAGGTCCTCACCCTGTGCCTCTGCCTCAGCTAGCCTCTCATCCCCCTTCTCCAAGTCTGACCAGTCCTCCTCAGAAAGACGAGCCCTGACCTGACACTCGACTGGACGGCCAAGGCGGCGGTCTCCAGGAGCTGGGGCACGATAGTGACCGAACCGTGTGACGCTCTCGTCAGTGAGGCGGTCATGCACGGCGGACCCCTCAGGAACCATCATGGTGAGCAGGTAGCTGATCCAGTGTCCATATACGAGCTGCCTCATCATGCCTACTCCGTCTGTGATCACATCCTCCATCTCGCATATGAGGACATCCACTATGTCGAACTCCATCCCGTTCATGATGTAGAACAGGAGAGTCTGCTGTAAGCTGGTGAACCCCTCCAAGTAGACAGACCTCGGCAGGAGCGTGCGGTGCAAGGCGAGGTGCACTGTGCGTGCAGCTGGAGTCAACAAGGCCGGTACTCTCGGCTGGTCAGGAGAGAAAGTGGGACCAAACAGGGAACGAATCTCCTCCAGCGGTGGTGCCACTCCTCCAGTGAGCGGCCTCCTCGGTGGATCTGCCTGATCGTAGACCCTCTCATGCACGCAGGTGTCGTGCAAGTCCACTCCCAGCAGCTGTGCCAGGGTCTGCCTCGTCAGGTGATAGTGCTGTCCCATGAACATGAAATCAATCGATCTTCTGCCCTCAGAGACGTAGAGGGTGGCGTAGAACACGCGGACCCAATCCTCCACGTAGGCACTCCTCTCATAGGACACTAGCTGCACCAGACCTCTGTACCTCTCGAAATAAGGTCGAATCTCTGTCTCGGCAGCCAGAGCGAGCCGATCCCAGTCCAGGAAGTTGTGCTGGAACAACTTGTGGCCTCGGTGTCTGTAAGTCTCGTAGAGAGACGCCTGCATCACAGTACAGAACCGAATGTCTACAAGGGCTTCCCGGGGCTGCGAGTACCACTCCTCAAGCAGCACACTCCACCTAAGTCTGCGAAGCTGCTTGGCCTTCATCTTCCGGTAGTCGGTCAACCGGACTCCTTCAGCAACATGGACAGTGGTGTCCATCTCGTAGATAGCTCGCTGGGCCTCCCTGTCCTCACGACGATCGGCAGCCGTCGGTCTCGGACGTGGAGCAGCCGCGGGATGACCCCCACGGGTCCGGGCTGAGCGCCGGCGGACGAGAGGCTCTACCGGCTCTTCTTCGGCCTCGGAGTCATCGATCACAGGAGGCTGCCTCGGACGAGCCTCGCGGATCCTCAGCGATCCTCCTCGGCCACGCTCACGCTCCTCGGCGGCGCGAGCGGCCATCAATGCCTTCTTCTCCTCCTTCGACAATTTTTGCTTCTTCGCGGCCGGCTCCGCGATGGCCTTGCCCTTGTTCTTCTTGTCGCGAGCCATTGCGATGATCAAGAGTGAGGTTGACGAAGTCACGCGCATGGAATGATACGGAGATCAACGGGCTGGGAAACCCTAGCGACGGGGTGGTGACCGTGGAGGCACCATGACGGCGAGGTGTGCACGTGGGGCAGCTGGTGATGCACGAGAGGAGGCGGCGGCGTCGCTGTGGTTGCGAGGGAGAGCGGCGGCGGCGCTTGGTGGAGCAGCGGCGGCGGCTGCGGCGGAGGTGAGGCGGCGGCTGCTGCGGCGGAGGTGAGGCGGCGGCAGCCGGAGGGCGGCGGCGGCGGTGGCGTAAGGGCGAGAGAATCGGCGGTGGCGGCATCGGGATCAGGAGAGAGAAACCGGCGGAGGCGAGACAGCGTTTAAATAGTGGGTCCCAAAGCCTAGCCGACTTTTTAATACCGGATGGACCGATGATGAACGACGGGAGCATCGGTCGAATGATACAGTAAGGTTTTTCAGAAAAGTGCAGTTGACACCGGATGGACCGACGTTGAGGGTGGGATCATCGGTCGAATGGCGCAGTAAGGGTATTCAAAAGAGGAATGTTGACACCGGATGGTCCGACGAGGGAGGAGGTAGCATCGGTGGAATTGACCAAAGTTCCAGAATTGTACACATCGGATGGACCGATGTTTTTCAGAATGAACTCGTCGGATGATTTGAGATTCTGACTGAACTGGCCCTTGGAGATTGAACACCAATTGATCCGATGAGGGATTGACCTAGGCATCGGATAATCCGATGACTACAGAACAATAACATCCCATATATGTCCTTTGACCAAACAAACAAGCCATGAGAAACACATGTCTTAGGCTTTTTGGGCAACCCCTTACCCCTCAAAGATACTAATATGCCAATAACTTGGCTAGGACTTAAAGCAAATAGAACACCGAAGGAAGAAAATGGGAAGGAAATTATCCAAATAAAACGTAAGGCCCATGCTTTGTGAGCTAGAGTATGAAGACTTCTATCTCTTTGAAGCATGTTCCTCTAGGCATTAACGCACCTATCATTTTGTTCTTTCCACCTTATATGAGTTGAGATATTGCATTTCAAACAAGTCTCTTTCTCATGAGGTGGGTTCCCCTTTGTGACAATCTACCGTATGCAATGACAAACATTTTATAATGCAAGAAATTGTAAGTCTATATGGCAGGCATCATGCAAGGCATAAAATAAATCTATCTTGCCAAGTTTGAACCTTTCAAAGGCTTCTTCACGGAGAACCACTCTCCAAACCTTGGGAGACCCAAAGGAACCTCCATCCCAAGCTAACCCTTGCTCACCCCTATCCTTTGAGAGTTAGGCAAGACCTATATGAAGTTCATTCTTACATGACGTTCGTTGCATCTAGAACATTTAACTCACTTCTTAGACTAGAAAAAGTTTTCTCATCAAGTGGTTTAGTGAAGATATCCGCCAATTGTTCTTCGGACCTAACACCTCTCAAAGAGATGTCTCCCTTAGCTTCATGGTCCCTTAGAAAATGATGGCGAATATCAATGTGCTTAGTGCGGGAGTGTTGAACGGGGTTTTTAGCTATCTTAACCGCACTTTCATTGTCACAAAGGAGAGGCACACAACCAAGTTTAATACCAAAGTCCAAAAGGGTTTGTTTCATATAAAGAATTTGAGCACAACATGCACCGACCGTAATATACTCTGCTTCCGCCGTGGACAAGGCGACAAAGTTTTGCTTCTTGCTTGACCAAGATACTAGGGAACGCCCAAGCGAGATGACAATTGGTTGCCATTGGAGTGCTTCTTGAGCTACAATCTCCCAGCTCAAATTTCTTCAAGAGGTCCTTGGTGTACTTCTCTTGATAGACGAAGGTCCCCTCTTGAAGTTGCTTGATTTGAAATCCAAGGAAGAAGTTGAGCTCTCCAATCATTGACATCTCGAATTCCCTAGACATCATTTTGCCAAACTCATGGCTAAGAGCTTCGTTAGTTGAACCAAAAATAATATCATCAACATAAATTTGACAAATGAACAAATCTCCGTTGATGTCCTTGGTGAAGAGTGTAGTTTCCACCCTCTCGATCTTGAATCCTTGCATGATGAGGAAGTCCCGTAGTCATTCGTACCACGCCCTAGGTGCTTGCTTGAGCCCGTAGAGCGCCTTGTGCAACCTATACACATGATTAGGATTCCTCGGATCTTCAAACCCGGGAGGTTGTTCAACATAAACAAGCTCATTAATGTAACCATTAAGAAAGGCACTTTTCACATCCATTTGATAAAGCCTAATGCTATGATGTGATGCAAAGGCAAGAAGTATACGGATGGCTTCTAGCCGGGCGACCGGGGCAAATGTCTCCCCAAAGTCTAGTCCTTCAACTTGCGAGAACCCTTTGGCCACAAGTCTTGCCTTGTTGCAGACCACAACGCCATTCTCGTCTTGTTTGTTGCGGTACACCCACTTTGTTCCGATGACATTCTTGTCCTTGGGTCGCTCCTCCAACACCCAAACTTCATTGCGGATGAAGTTGTTGAGTTCTTCTTGCATGGCCATCCCCCAATTTGGGTCTTGGAGTGCTTCCTCCATGTGATTGGGTTCTACACACAAAACAAACGAGTAGTGCTCACAAAACGAAGCAAAGTGGCAAGAATGTGTACTTACACCCCTTGACGGACTTCCAATGATTTGGTCCATTGGATGCGCCTTGGAGATGCATCCATGCCTCATAAGTGGTTGTGAAGCACTTGGCGAAGGTGATGCGTGTTGCTCCTCTTGTGGTTGTACTTGATCATGGACTTCTTCTTCCTCTTGATGTTGTTGTGCTTGTGAGTCTTGAGTTGGCAATGGATCATCCTTCTATTCTTCGTCAACTTGAGGTGCCATAGAGGTGTTGTTGTTGGAACTTGAGGCTCCCCCTTGATCATGGCTCTCCTCAACTTCGGGATTGATGTCTCCAATGGTCATGTTCTTCATGGCTTCTCGTAGAGGCTCATCATCTATTTCATCATGACCAAAACTCTCCTCTTGGGAGCCATTAGATTCATCAAACTCAACATCACAACTTTCCTCAACTAAACCGTAGGTTTGGTTGAATACTCGATATGCTTTTGAGTTTGATGCATAACCAAGAAATATGCCAACATCACATCTTCTTTCAAACTTACCGAGCCTTTTCTTGCGGTAGATGTAGCACTTGCATCCAAAGACTCGAAAGTAGGAGATGTTGGGATTTCTCCCAATGAGAAGCTCATACAGGGTCTTTTGAAGTAGGCGATGTAGGTAGACCCTATCTGCGGCATGGCACGCCGTGTTGATCGCTTCGACCCAAAACTTCTCCGACGTGCCGTAGTCATCAAGCATTGCTCTTGAAAGAGTGATGAGTGTCTTGTTCTTCCTTTCAACGACACCATTTTGTTGAGGAGTGTATGTGGCCGAAAACTCATGTTTCACGCCTTCGCGGTCACACCACTCCCCAATGTTGTAGTTCTTGAATTCGGTGCCGTTGTCACTCCAGACCTTGATGATGGGAAGTTGAAATTCCCTTTGAGCGCGGTTGGCGAAGGTCTTGAACACTTCCGGAGTTTCACTCTTGTCACCTAGAAATAAAGTCCAAGCATAGCGAGAATAGTCATCAACAATAACGAGACAATAGAGGTTACCACCAAGGCTTTGATATGTGGACGGTCCGAAGAGGTCCATGTGGAGTAGCTCAAGTGGCTTGGATGTTGACACCATTGTCTTCATTGGGTGGTGTGAAGCAACTTGCTTCCCGGCTTGACAAGCGCTACAAAGCTTGTTCTTCTCAAATGTGACATCCTTCACGCCGGTCACCATCCCAAGCTTGAATGACTTCTTGAGTTTGCTCATTCCAATGTGCGCTATGCGTCGGTGCCATAGCCAACCCAAGCTTGTCTTAGTGAAAAGACAAGTGGTCAAGCTAGCATTCTTGTTGGCGAAGTCCACTAGGTAGAGATGTCCATGCCGAAATCCTTTGAAGACTATGTCTTGGCTTGTTTCACTACTCACAACAACATCATTTTTGCTAAATGTGCACGTTAGTCCAATATCACATAGTTGTGCAATAGAAAGTAAATAAAGCTAAGTGACTTAACGTACAAAACATTAGAAATGGACAAATCATTTGAAATAGCAATTTTACCTAACCCAATTACCTTTCCCTTTGAGTGATCACCAAAGGTGACTTGTTCATGATTGCCGGGGTTTTCTATGGTGGTGAACATACCATCATTGCCGGTCATATGTTGGGTGCACCCGCTATCGAGTACCCAATGCTTTCCTGCGGCTTTGTAGTACACCTACACACATGAATTCAATTTTTAACTTTAGGCACCCAAGCCAACTTAGGTCCTTGTATGTGTGATACAAGTGTCTTTGGGACCCAAAGTTGCTTGGGGAGCTTCCCCTTCATGTCCTTCATGTCCTTGCCAATGAACCTAGCCTTCACCTTGCCATCTACTTTACTTAAGAGATAATAGCGATCATTGAAAGTAGATTTGTAATTAGTAGGAATCTTGGGAGAGGGTCGGTTAGGAAGAGGACACTCCCTTGTATGGTGACCGGTGACCTCACAATGTTGGCAATAAGAACCAACTTCTTTGATGAAGCTTGTTCTTAGCTCCGGTGAGGGCACCTTTCCTTTGTTGGGCACCGGGAAGGATCCAAGTCCTCTTTTGTTGAAGGCCTTTGCCTGTTGGAAGAGGATTTCCTTGTGTTTGACCTCCCCTTTTGAAAGTCTAGCCACACTAGTGCGGAGACTCTCAATTTCTCCCAACAAGTCCTTCTCCCTAGCATTAGCTTTCAAAGGCAAAGACTTGTGCAAAGCATTAGTGGCATGAGAAGTAATGGATATCTTATCATTAAGAGTTTGCTTCTTCATATTTTTCAACTCTTGATCAAGCATGTCATGAGCAAGGTTAAGTGTTTGATGTTCTTGTATTAACTTGTTGTGCTCTTCCAAGAGTGTTTGGTGTGCTAAGTTAAGTTCATGATTATCTATATTGATTTAGCCTTTTCTTCCTCAATTTGCTTGACATGGGATTTGAGCGTGTCATGCTCTATGAGTATGCTTTCATACTTGTCAAGCAAATCAAGGTTAGCACTCTCAAGTCTAGCACGAGTTTCTTCAAGCACTTTAACCTTACTCTTTTCCCTCTTAATGATAGCATGATATTCATTTATCAAAGAAGTTAAATCATCGGGGGAAAGCTCATCATCGCTAGAGTCATCACATACCTTGGTGTTACCTTTCGCCATGAGGCACATGGGCGGTGGATGAAGTGGTGCATCATCATTGTTGGCGATGGCGAGGCCGGCCAAGCTTTCTTCTTCCTCTTCACTCTCTTCATCACTTGTTTCTTCGTCGGTGACCCATTCATTTGCCTCACACATGAACACCTTTTGTGGGCCATTTCTCTTCTTTGGGAAGAGGTTTGCCTTCTTGCCCTTGCCATGTTTCTTCTTCCCAAAGGATCTTGGCTTTGGTTTGGCTTCTTCTTCATCATCATCACTTCCTTCAAGCTTGCGATGCTTGCTCTTGTGGTTCTCTCTTCGTTTGTCCGGTCTTGGACAATCATAGGAGATGTGGCCTTGATCACCACAATTGTAGCATGTCTTGTGATCATCTCTCCTTGGTAGGAATGATCTCTTCTTGGGATCAAATGTGTATCCCTTCTTAGTGATTTTGGAGTTCAAGCGTGAGAACTTCCTCATCATCAATGCAAGCTCATCATCTTCATCTTCGCTTGATGCTTGCTCTTCTTCACTTGAGCTAGGCTCAACCACCTTCTTCTTCTTGTGGCTTGTTTTCTTGGTGGAGGCCTTTAGGGCAATTGTCTTTGAAGATGATTGCTCCATAATCCCAAGTACACTCATCTCATGAGCGTGTATTTCTCCAATGAGCTCCGAAACTTCAATGTGGTCAAGTGACTCTTTTTGGAGCATGGAGTTGATGATGTTGTACTTTGGCTTGGGAAGGAGCATGAGGATCTTGCGGTTGATGAGTCCATTGCCAAGAGAAGCAATGTCAAGAGCATTTATTTCTTCAATAAGCACATTTAAGCGAGAGAACATCTCATTAACATTTTCATGAGGTAGCATCTTAAATTCATCATATTTTGCTTTATGCATGTGATATTTAAGTTCCTTGACCCTAGAAGAACCCTCATGAATCTCTATTAAGCAAGCCCAAATTTCACAAGCCTTTTCCTTGCTAGCAATCCTAGAAAACACATCTTGACTAATGCATTCATAAATAACATTCCTAGCTTTAGCATCCCACTTAATTTGATCACCAACATAATTGTGTTCTCCAAACCCCGCGTGGGTCGCTTCCCATACTTCGGGAGCAATAGCCTCAAGGTAAGCGCGCATGCGTGCTTTCCAATAGACAAAGTTCTTGCCCTCGAAGATAGGAACCGAACCCCCAACCTTGGCCATTTTAGATCTCTAGTGGTGAAGCTAGAATTATCCTATGAGCAACCTTGCTCTGATACCAATTGTAAGGACCGAATGCCCAAGAGGGGGGGGGGGTGAATTGGGCTTTCTTCGAAAAATTCTAAGCAATGAAACTTAATTTCTAAAGCCCAATTCCCTACGCAAACTATCTATGCATTCAAGTAGATAGAAACTTCGCGGAATATAAAATGCATAAAAGTAAGGGAAAGGAGAAGAATGCAAACTCCCGAGGAGACAAGGATTTATCCTGTGGTTCGGCAAGATCGTCAAGGTCTTCCTACATCCACGTTGTGGCACCCACCAAGGGGCTTTTCCACACCCAAGTCACCGAGACGAGGGGTCTTCACTATTCCTCTTCGTTCGCCTCCCTTGGCAAGGTGGAGCTCAAGCCTTGTACAACTTTGATCTTCCGGGCTTCCACACACGCCTTGGCAAGCTCCGGAACTCTTCTCACAGTTACAAACACCAAGGGCACTCCCTTGAGGCTCTCACACTATCCTAGAGAGTCCACTCACCCAGAATGGAGGCACACAAGCTCTCTCTCTAGCTAGTTCTAGCCTAAATCTTGGTGTATAGATGATTGAAATGGTGTGGAAGTGATTGCTCTTGGTCTTGAACGCTTGTGGATGTGTTGATGGTGTCTGGTGATCAAGACTTGACGAAATGACAGGATTAGGGGGTATTTATAGCCAGCCTCCCCGGAATATCCGTTGGAAAAGTAGGCTGACAAAACTTCACTGTGAACACCGGATGATCCGATGTCTCCCCTTTAGTTATCATCGGTCAAGTTACTTTAGCTGACGTCATTGTGTCAGATATGACCGTTGTTAGACCGATGTTGATCCTGTCTTCTCATCGGATGACCCGGTGGCTCTTCCTCCATAATTTACTCAAACTTGATGCTTACTGGAGTAATCGACCGATGTGTACTTCTCTGTACATCGGATGGTCCGGTGCTACACTTGGTCCAATGATCTTGCAAGCTGTACTTATGGACCGATGTTACTGAGCCATTCACATTGGATTATCCGGTGAGTACTTGGTTTTGAGGTCTTCTTCTTCAGCTAAACCAACTCGACCGATGTGTTATTCTGAGGAATCATCGGTTGATCCGGTGAGTTGGTTCTGTTTGCTTCGGGTTGTTTCTAAGTGAATTTTTGTGTCTTGCTCAAATGACCTCTTAGACTTTGTTGAACATGTATATCTAATGATTGTCAATCATTAAGTGTCTTCAATTTTGATTGAGTGACTTTGACATACGAGCTTTCACTTCTTGTCTTCACATAATTGATTTGATCTCATACATTGATTGTATATGGGTCTCTAATAACATGTTTATTTCATTTGATTGAGTGATTATGGGGACCTTGCATTCACAAATTCATTAGTAAAATCCAATAATTGTCATTAATCACCGAAACCATACCTCATGGGGGGCCTAGATGCTTTCAGCATCCATGGCCTTCTTCCACTTCTCATCCTTCAAGGCTTCCTGAACATTAGTTGGTTCTCCTGTTGAATTAAACAAACATAGGAAATCATCACCAAATCGTTTTGGTTTAACAATGTTGTTCTGGGACCGAGTTACTGGTCGAGCAGAGGTAGAAGAGCGCATATTATTAATCACCGAAGTCTCCCCTGCGTCTGACACCTCTAATCTGTCTACACCGGCCTCAGGAGACAAGTTACCAGCCGTAGAAGATCCATTGTGAAGGTATGATTGGCCGTGCTAGGAACTGTTGTCATGTTCAGGCTCACGATCTGAGGAAGAATTTCCCGCTGGTGCGGGGGAATCTGCGCCAGGTAAGTCATCTGCGCGTCCAGGCGAATCTATGTGGAAATCTGTACCTGGCACATCAGTCCCTGGTGCTCGAAATTCTGCGTGCTCAGGCGGATCCTATCTGGGATCCGTGCCCAGACTTCTTCCTTACGTATTTTCATCTGTTTCCTACACACAATCAAAACTTCCTCCACTTTCTTGGTCAGACAGGTTATCAGAATTGATCAAATCAATATAATCAACTTGTTGATTAATTTCTACATGCTATCCCACAAGATTAAGTAATGTTGGATGAAGGAGGCAGAGCTCAGACTTTAGACGCGCTCCTGCATTAGGATTAAGATCTTCAAACGGAAAAACCGTTTCATCAAATATAACATCACAGGATATATAGATACGACCAGCAGTATGATCTAGACACTTGAACCCTTTATGGACAATACTATATCCCGGAAATACACATCTTTTTGATCGAAAAGCAAGCTTATGAGAGTTGTAGGCTCTCAAGTTTGGCCAAGACGCACATCCAAAAGTCTTGAGCTCAATTGCTTGTCAATTTTTCAATGGGCGATTTGAATGACAAGATTCTGGAGGGTGTTCTATTAATGAGGTATGCCGCAGTAGCAAAAGCCTCATCCCAGAATTTCAGTGGCATGGATGCTCTAGCAAGAAGTGAGAGACCTACTTCAACAATATGGCAGTGTTTTCTTTCAGCTGATCCATTTTGTTGGTGTGTGTGAGGACAGGAAACTAGGTGGGATATACCTATTTGATTGAAGAAAGAATTTAATCTCTGATACTCGCTGCCCCAGTCGGTTTGGACTGCTATGATCTTTTTATTGAAGAGTATCTCAACTAGTGCTTCAAATTCATGAAACTTGTGAAACACATCAGCCTTATATAGAAGCAAATAGATCCATGTAAATTTGCTAGAATCATCAATGAAGATGACATAATAATTATTTCTTCCTACAGAAGTAGGAGCAGGACCCCACACATCTGAGAAGACCAACTCTAATGGAAGACATGCTTGTCGAACTAGGGAAGGGTAGTTGATGGCTTTTCCCTTGTTGGCAAGCATCACACACTTTTATTTCTTTTCTAGATGAACAAGGTAGATTGTTCTGACTCACGACTTTATTCACTACTACCATTGAGGGATGTCCTAATCTATCATGCCACCTCTGTATAGAAGGAGTAGTAGTCGCTAAGGCACTTTCTAATGAAGAATTTTCAATTAAAGGCCACGGGTACAGACCCTTTTCACATCTACCGAGAAGGAGTAGTAGTCGCTAAGGCACTTTCTAATGAAGAATTTTCAATTAAAGGCCACGGGTACATCCCCTTTTCACATCTACCGCACAGAAGAACTTTCTTCATAGCCTAATCCTTCACCAAGAAAAAAGTTGGGTGATAATCAAGAAAAATAGAGTTATCAGCGGTAAGCTTATGAATGGAGACGAGATTTTTATTTATGGAGGGAACATGAAGGATGTTGGAAAGATGAATATGTCGAGTGGGAGTATGCAATGTAGAATTTCCAACAAATTTGATTCTCATACCTGATCCATCCGAGGTGTGAACCTTTTCTTGTTCTCCATATTTCTCCTTTGTGGACATCTTCTCCAGCTCACTTGTGATATGATCGGTAGCACCCGTGTCCATGTACCAATTAGTGTCAACACCGTAGCTGGTTGTGGTACTGTTGACTATCTTCTCTCCAGGCTTGAAGTCACGATCAAAGCATTTGTAGCATTTGATCACGGTATGCCCAACCTTCTCGCACAGCTGGCACATGAGTTTGGATTCTCCATCGCGTCCTCGGCCACGCCCGCCATGTCCTCCTCCTCTTCCGTGAAAACCGCCCCTTGAGGCAGCATTTGCGTTAATCTGGTACTGATTAGAGGGTCGTTGTCTCTCCAATCTGGCCTCAGATGCTAGCAGCTGGGCGAACAGATCTGAGAGGGAGATAAGTTCTATTCGTGTACTCACATTCTCAACAAGCAAATTGTACTCTGCATCAAGGACGGTTAGTATGTATGAAATCACATCTTCTTCATCTAATTTCTTACCAGCAGCCACCATCTCATCACCGAATTCTTTCATCTTGGCAAAGTATTTTGCCACGATCATGTCTGCCTTGCGTGTGCTGGAGAGTTTTGCCCGTAGGTGCATGATGTGCGCCCTCGACTATGACACGAAAGTCTCTTGGATGGCCTTCCAAACTTCAGCGGCCAACGAGGAAATTTGAACTTTGTGCTAATACTTCCTTTGACAATGTCGAGTTCAAATAACTTGGGAGCTGTTGATCTTGTACAACTCAAGTCTGATACTCGGGATTAGGGATCTTTTCAACAGTTTGATCTGCCTTTCTCACAGTCAGCTGCTCATCGGGCTTCCTTCTGGAACCGTCAAGGAGATCAAACAGTTGTGCTCCCTTGATGGCCGGGATGACTTGTGCTTTCCAAAGGAGAATGTTCTCCCTTGTAAGTTTCTCAACATGATGTGAGAGGGTATTGAAGCCTCCCGCCGACGCCATGAAGGAAGACCCCGTCGTCGCTATCTCTTAGAGGAGAAAACTAGCTCTGATTACCATATGGAAATTTGTTGGGTAAACTGTGCTATGGCCTCGCCGCACAGGTTCCGTGTTAATTTATATGAAAGCTTACAGGAGGTGCGGCACCAACAAATATGGAAGGGATATATATTTCCTAAACGGGAACAACTGCTGTGCAATCTCCTGTTTTGTGCAAGCATACAATCTCCATATCCAAACCGTTCCCTATCAATCCAAGGGTGCTGCACTTTTATCACTTAAATCCCTCCACCTGGTGTTGTTGACAAGATGCAAAAAGAACCCTGAGTGCAGCCACCCTTAGATTGGTAGGAAACGGTTGATATGTGAAGATTGCATGCTTGCACAAAACAGCAGATTGCACGGTAGTTGTTCCCTTCCTAAACAGATTTGATCTCTAAAGAATATATTCTATCTATACATGATATGATTCTATTCTTAAATCTGTTGTGTTGCATATAGAATATTACAATCAACTTAATCTAAGTAACCTGAGGATTACAATCAACTCATTCTAAAGGCCGGTACTTCAACACAAAATTCTTCAAAGAGCGATGAAGGAAGGCCTTTAGTCATCATATCCGCAAATTGACTTGAGCTTGGCACGTGTGTAACACGTAGATCCCCAATGGCGACCTTCTCCCTGACGAAGTGGATGTCGATCTCAATGTGTTTTGTCCGAAAATAGTGCACAGGGTTGTGGGCCAAGTACACGGCTGATACGTTGTCACAAAACACGATCGTAGCCTTGGACGAAGGATGATGAAGCTCACGAAGTAGTTGTTGTAGCCAGGCACATTCGGATGTCACATTAGCAACACCCCTATACCCTGCCTCCGTGCTGGAGCGGGAGACAATAGCTTGGCATTTACTGGACCAAGAGATGAGAGGAGATTCCAAAAAAATGCAGTATCCTGATGTCGATCTTCTCGTCTCGAGGCACCCAACCCAATGCGCATCTGAGTATGCGGATAAGGAGTCGGCAGATGAAGCTTGCAGATGAAGACCAAAGGATGTCGTCCCCCTGCTGTAACGTAAGATCCGCTTCAAAAGAGCCATATGGCAAACTCTTGGATCATGCATATGAAGACATGCCTGCTGAACCGCATAGCAAATATCAGGTCTTTTATTGTCAGGTATTGCAATGCTCCAGCTAATTGACGGTACTCAGAGGCGTTTGACAATTTTGTGCCTTGTTTCAGTGACAATTTTCCTTTAGTATCTACCGGAGTTGCCACTGTCTTGCAGTTGGTCATGTCGGCTTTTTCGAGGAGCTCTTCTGCATATTTGGCTTGACAGAGAGAATCCTGATGAGTTCTCTTGATATCAATTCGCAAGAAAAACCGCAGCACACCCATGTCCTTGATTGCGAACTCAGAACTCAGAGAGAAAATTGTGTGGTGAAGATGATCCGTCGAAGAGGACATTAGGATCATATCATCAATGTAGAGTAACAAATAAGCCGTGACAGCTCCTTTTTGATACACAAACAATGAAGAGTCTGATCGGGTCAGATGAAATCCAATGGTAACAGCAAATTGACTGAAGCATTGAAACCAAGCTCGGGGGGCTTGTTTCAAACCGTAAAGTGATTTTGACAATAGGCAAACTGCATCTGGCATAGAAGAATCAACAAAACCGGCAGGTTGCTTGCAATATACCTGTTCTTGTAGCTGACCATGCTGAAACGCATTGGAGACATCCAGTTGCCTAACGGGCCAATTCTTGTTTGTTGCGATTGTGAGAACCGTGCGAGCTGTTTCTGTTCTAATAACTGGAGCAAATGTTTTTGTAAAATCAATGCCCTCTTTTTGATGAAATCCCCGAACAACCCATCTTGCTTTACATTTTTCAAACGTGCCGTCGGTACCCTGCAGACCGGGTACCCTCGCACACAGGATGAAGACACCGGGGCATGTTCGATGACGCCACGTGTCCGAAGGTGCTGAGGCCTCAACCTCCCGCAGGATTCAGCCCCAGTGCTGCCACGTGGGACCCGAAGAATGGGATTTGGCCCCTCAGGAGAGACGGCCTCCCAAAGCGCCACATGTTGGGACGGGACCTCGTCCAACCTTGGCAAAGAGCTCCAGAGTTGCCGTGTAGCCTGGAGAACCGAACCAAGCACCCTCCCTCTGGGGAAAGCACAGAGCTGCCACGTACCCTGGGGAGCCTCGGAGCCGCTGCACGTCACGAAGGACCGGGGCTAGCCTTCCCACCGAGGACCTGCCCCGATGCTATCACGTGTCCCACAGCTCGCCCCAAACGGTAAGGTGCAGGAGTTAAAAGGTGGTGCGCTCTACTCCAGTCAAGCATTGAAGACCCGCAACCACCCCTGATGCACGACGCGGGGCACGCCAACGGTTAGAGACCTCTATGACCAATCACATCACAGTGAAGGCACTGCAAATCTATCCCACTTAGCCAAGTGGGTAGCTTGCGGCAACAAGACAAGCTAACGGGACACCTTTTGCCACTGTCAGCAACGGCGCGTGGGCTACTGACAAGGGAGGCAGCAAGACAACGAGTCTCCACTGCCACCCTCAGAGGAATCCTATGCGAGAATCCTTAGATTTTTAGGATAAGATTGCCCCGGGACCACCTGTCGGGCCCCAAGACCCCACTTGTAAGTCGTTTGGTCTTGGTTATAAAAGGCCCGGACCACCACCGATACAAGGACCAGACTCAGAATCCCTGATACACACACACGCATACACACTCACCAGCAATACAATCCACCGTGGAGTAGGGTGTTACGCTCCTTGCGGCCCAAACCACGTAAAAACCATCGTGTCACATACTCTTCTCCTAGAACACTAGTTTGAGGCCTAAGCCCCCCTAAATAAGAACCTCCGCGGGCTGCTCCTTAGCAGATCCGGGGGAAGTGTCGCATTAACACTTCAACATTTGGCGCGCCAGTTAGGGGCTTTTTCCCCTCAAAAAAGTGGTAGCGCTTTCATCACCATGGTGTTCATCAAGCCTGCGATCTGCGATGAGATCAAGCCGCAAAAGGTCAACCATCATGTCGACGAAGACGTAGAGAAAGAGTTCCAAAGGCCGAAACGTGCCGTGGAAACGGTACACTAGGCTGTGAACTTTGACCTCAACAGCGATCACGAGCGTTGCAAGACACTCCATGTCATCTGTGGAGGATCTTGGGAACCCGCATCCAAGAATGCGGTCAAGACCCTGTGAGGGGAAATGGCTTCGACAACCTCTACGCATGCCCCGGCGCTGCATCACAAATAAATGGAGATGTCGATTAGCTTCGACGCCTTTGACTGCCCTGAGAACATGGCAGGAGCTGGGCAGCTGCCCCTCCTCGTCACCCACACCATCGCCAATGTGAAGTTTTACCACGTCCTGGTAGATGGTGGAGTTGGCCTCGACCTCATCAGCCATGCGGCCTTCAACATGCTAAAGATCCCCATGTCTGAGCTCGCCCTGTCAAGATCATTCTCGGGGGTAGGAACGGAGAGTGTTATCTCGTACGACTGCATCCATCTCCGGGTGACCGTAGGGACACCCGAGAACTTCAGGAAGGATAATATCCTTTATGACGTCGCGGAGGTTAGCCTCCCCTACCATGCCATTATTGGCAGGCCAGCCCTGTACTGGTTTATGGCTGTAGCCCATTACGGCTACCTCGTCCTCAAGATGTTGACATCCTCCAGCGTCCTCAAGATCCACAGAGATCGTGCTGCTGTGGTGACAGTTTTTGAGAAGCTCCAAGCACTAGCAACGGCCCCAGCACCTGTCCTGAGCGATGCTGGGCCGAGTAAGCCTTCGCCAGACCCACGCACGTGTAGCCGCGCCGCTGCACCATGAGTGCAGCCTTCCAACGACAATGACGTACCCATCAAGACAATCCAGATTGGCTCTAATGCAGCTCAGACCACCGGTATCGCGGGGAGTCTGGACAGCGAGCAGGAATTAGCGCTCACTACTTTCCTGCGGGCTAACATCGACGTCTTCGCCTGGCAACCATCGCAGATGCCAGTCATCCCCAGGGAAGTGATCGAGCATCGTCTGAAGATCTACCCCGACACACGACCACAACAACAGAGGCCCCATAAGCAGTCCATCGAGCGTCAGAACTTCATCCGCGAGGAGATCAAGAAGCTCCTCGACGCTGGCTTCATACGAGAGGTCCACCATCCTAGATGGATGGCCAATCCGGTTGTTGTCCCCAAGGATAGTGGTAAGCTTCGGATGTGCATTGACTACACCAACCTCAACAAGGCATGTCCTAAAGATCCTTTCCCTCTCCCTAGAATTGATCAAATCGTAGATTCAACTTCGTGGTGCGATATGCTATGCTTTCAAGATGCATATTCAGGGTTTCACCAAATTCCAATGTCTAGAGAAGATGAAGAACACACTGCTTTCATAACCGTAAATGGTTTTTACTGCTATGTCTCCATGCCTTACGGTATTAAGAATGCCCTCCTCACCTTTGTACGTGCCATGCATAAAACATTTGGGGACCTCATTTGGGAGCTATTAGAGGTTTATGTTGATGATATTGTAGTAAAAATCCAGTCACATACATCATTAGTAGAAAACCTCGCCCTAGTCTCTGACAGACTGCGAACCACACGCACAAAGCTCAACCCAGACAAGTGCGTGTTTGGAGTCAAAGCTAGGAAGCTCCTCAGGTTCTTGGTCTCACACCAAGGGATCAAGGCCAACCCAGAAAAAATCAACACGGTGGAGCTGATGCGGCCCCCAGCCCACGTCAAGGACATGCAGAAGCTTGCAGGGTGCTTGGCAGCGCTCAGCCGGTTTATCTCTAGGCTGGCTGAGCGGGCTCTCCCATTCTTCAAGCTCCTACGCCAGTCCAGACCATTTGTCTGGACTGAACTCGCGGAGAAGGCATTCCGCAAGCTGAAGCGACAGCTGACGCCGCTACCAATAATGGTGGCGCCAAAGCCCAGGGAGCTCCTGTACCTCTACATCGCTGCTGCAACCGAGGTAGTAAGTATGGTTTTGGTTGCAAAATGGGATGACCACCAGCAGCCCCGACAAAAGGAAGGGACCCCTGCCGCTGATTCTAAGCCCCAGGGATTGGAGCTTGTAGGGGGCCCCAACGACAGAGAAGCCTCTGGGTCGCAGCCCCTAGAGGATGTCTGGGTCCCCCAAGGGGGCCTCAGAGAGCAAGGAGCCTCTGGGTCCTAGTCCCCAGAGGATGTCCGGGTCCCCCAAGGAAGCCTCGGAGACAAAGGATCCTCTGGATCCTAGACCCTAGAGGATGTCTGGGTCCTAGCCCCAAGAGGATGTCCGGGTCCCCCAAGGGGGCCCCAGAGACCAAGGAGCCTCTGGGTCCCAGCCCCTAGAGGATGTCCGGGTCCCCCAAGGGGGCCTCAGAGACCAAGGAGCCTCTGGGTCCCAGACCTGAGGGGACGTCCGGGTCCCCCAAGGGGGCCTCGAAGACCAAGAAGCCTCTAGGTCCAAGCCCCCAGAGGATGTTCGGGTACCCCTAGGGGGCCCCGGAGGTCAAGAAGCCTTTGGGTCCCAACCCCCAAAGGAAGCGCCAGGACCAGGAGACATGGAGTCGCTGGACCCGGAGCAGAGGGAAGAAGATGCACCGGATTCCCCGAAAAGGTCCCGAACCATCCAACGCCCGGTTTACTTCATCAGCGAAGTCCTGCATGAGGCAAAAACAAGGTACCTCGAAATGCACAAGATGCTCTATGTGGTGCTAATCACGTCGAGGAAGATCCAACATTATTTTCAAGCACACGGAGTATCAGTGGTGAATTCGTTCCCAGCAGTGCTGCGCAGCTTGAACGCAACTGGCAATATCGCCAAGCGGGCGGCTGAATTAGAGGAGTTTGAGCTTGATGTCTTGCCACGACATGCAATCAAAAGTCAAGCTCTGGCGGATTTTGTTTCCGAGTTGACCCCCTCACCAAGCAACCCAGGGGGCCGAGAGATCAGCGAGCAGGAGCCCAGGGCTCCAGTGCTTACCGGACCTCACTGGATGCTCTTCTTCGACGGATCCTCAAGAAAGCAAGGGGCCAGAGCCGGTGTACTGCTCACCTCGCCAACAGGGGAGCAATCCAAGTACGCAGTGCGCCTCAACTTCAAGGCTACCAACAACATGGCAGAGTACGAAGCCCTCATCTTTGGACTAACAGTTGCGCAGGGTCTCGGTTTCCGGCAGATGCTGGTCAAGGGAGACTCCCAGCTGATCATCAAGCAAGTTCGGGGTGAGTGCTGCTGCAACGACCCGCAGCTCGCGGCATATCTGATACACGTCAAAAAGCTAGAAGATGGATTTGAGGCCTTGGACCTCTGCCATGTGCCGCGCGCCAAGAACTCTATCGCCGATGCCCTGTCAACCATGGAGTCCACAGGAGCCCCCGTTCCAGAAGGGGTCTTCTGCAGGAGGTTGGTGCGGCCGACCGCTAGGCCGACAAGGCCTAATGAAGAACGTGAGCCTGGATCCACAGAGCTGGTAACCACGACAGCCCTGCAACCATGGGGGCCGCCAAGGTTCTTGAGCGTCACTGGGGATCCCAAATCACCTGGCGCCTAAGATCAAGAAGCTCAGGAGAGTCCCAATGCGTGGATCACGGAGGTCCGGGACTACATGAAGGACAACCTCCTCTCGGAGGACCCAACATCCGCTGAGAGGCTCGTGAGGATGGCGAAGCACTACATGCTGGTAGAAGGTGATTTCTTCCGATGTGGCACCAACGGCGTACTGCTATGGTGCATAACTCGGCAGGAAGGCTGCGACTTGCTCGTAGAAATCCACGAAGGAGAGTGTGGGAATCACACAACTTCCTGCACGCTGGTTGGCAAAGCCTTCCGGCATGGCTTCTACTGGCCAACAACACTACAAGACGTTGTCAAACTGGTCAAGAAGTGCAAGGCATGCCAGTTCCACGCCAAGCAAATTCACACTCCGGTGCAGTCACTGCAGATGATCACGCCCTCCTAGCCTTTCGCGGTCTGGGGGCTGGATATCTTGGGACCCTTCCCTAGGGCAGTCGGAGAGTACCAGTTTCTCTACGTTGCCATAGATAAGTGCACCAAGTGGCCAGAGGCAGCCCCAGTGATCAACATCAACAAGGAGTCCGCAGTCAAGTTCATCAAATCAATTGTCTGCAGGTTCAGGATCCCGAACAGGATCATCACCAACAACGGGACCCTATTCACCAGTGCAGCTTTCCAGGACTACTGAGAAGACCTCAACGTCCAAGTTTGTTGTGCATCCGTGGCTCATCCAAAGAGCAACGAACAAGTCGAAAGGGTCAACGCTGAGATCCTCAGGGGCCTCAAGACACACACATATGACAGCTTGGATAAGCATGGTGCCAAGTTGGTCAACGAACTCCCCTGTGCACTGTTGGCAAGCCGGACGTCACCCAGTCGCGCCACGGGAGAAACACCTTTCTTCCTGGTGTATGGGGCCAAGGCCGTCCTCCCCCCAAAGATCGCTGTGGGCTCGTTCAGAGTCTGAGGGTTTGATGAAGCCTCACAGGACCAGCTCTGACGAGAAGATGTCGACCTCATCGATGAAGCAAGGTGGCATGCCACCATCCGAAACGCACGTTACCGAGATGCGCTGAGGCACTACCAAAAGCGGTTCGTGCAGAGTATAGAGCTCAATACAAGTGACCTGGTGCTACGGTGCACACTCTCTCAAGAAGGGTCGCACAAACTTTCCCCCAGCTGGGAAGACCCCTTCCGAGTGATACAAGTATCCCACCCGAGTGTGTCTGCCTGGCCACGGAAGAAGGAGAGCCCCTCCCCAACCCTTGGAACATAGAGCACCTCCTAAGTTCTACCCTTAAGCATAAATTGTAGGACAATGTAGGGTGTCATGGTGTCAGGGAACAACACTTAGGACAACCAAATCCGGGGGAGGGGGGGAGGTCTAGAGTGTACAACCGTTTAGCTTGGTTCCGTACCCTAAGCATGAACACTCTGCCTCCCTAGCCAACTGGAGTGGGTCGTTGCCTTATTGTAAAGCCAATCCACTCCTGAGAACACCAAGGAGAAATTCGTTGTCTTACCATGTGCTTTCTCTTACATTCACTTAAAATTACCTATTAATTTTGTGATCAATCAAGCTAGTATCGTCTTACGTATATTGTCCATATACTTGGTGAAATTTTTTCTATATCACCCCTAGTAGAGTCATGCAACCCTGCTATAGGCAGATGTATTTGAGGTACCTGCAAAGCAGATGTATTTGAGGTATCTGCAAGGTGTCTTAGAACCTCACGGCTGCCCTCTTACTTGGGGTCCTGTGGTGCCCAATGGTTCCCCACGAAAGTACAACGCTGAGTTGGAGGTCCAAAGTGCGCAACATGCTTAGCTTGGTCCTGTACCCTAAGCGTGTGCACTTTGCCTCCCAATGCTGCGGCTAAGTACCGGGGACCAGGACGCTCACACCCCAAATAAGAAGGAAGCCGGACCCCGAGCGCCAATGCACAAAATTACCCAAATCCCGTGTACCAGCCCAGGACTGTAAGACATGACAATACTTAAGAATAGGAAAAGATCACCAGCGAGCAAAACAATATGCACCTCTGTTATGTGTGCAAGACATACAAAGCATGTTGCGATGGAACGATCAGCTCCGACACCTCTCAAGGGGCATGCCGTCGACGTTTCTACGAAGATGGTGGGCGACGCCGGAGCATCCAGCTCTGGCACCTCCCAAGGGGCCTGCCGTCGATGTTTCTATGAAGATGGTGGGCGACGCCGGAGCATCCAGCTCCGGCACCTCCCAGGGGGCCTGCCGTCGATGTTTCCATGAAGATGGTGGGGACACCAGAGCATCATGCTCCGGCACCTTGCAAGGGTCCTGCCGTCGACATCACAGAACGTCAACGTCAGCACCAAGCACGGATAAGTGAGTACACTCTCCTGCCCCACACTTGTTGCTAACAGGATTCTTTCGCGATAGCCTGTACACTAGGGGCCTCCCGTCGACGACTCTACGACGATGGTAGACGACGTCAGAGCATCCAAATCTAGCACCCCCAGGGGGCCTGCTGTCGACATACCTACAAAGATGGTGGGCGACGCCAGAGCATCCAGCTCCGGCATCTCCCAGAGGGCCTGCCGTCGACGTACCTATGAAGATGGTGGGCAACGCCGGAGCATCCAGCTCCGACACCTCCCAAGGGGCCTGTGAATGTGGCCTAGAGGGGGGGGGGGGGTGAATAGGCCTTTTTCAATTTTAGTCGGAACCTGCAACACTTAGCAACTTGATCAAATACCAGGAAATCGGACTAGTCTGGTAGAGTGCAGACTAGTCCGGTGCGTGCGGACTAGATTGATCAAGTTAGATCAATTATTTCAATACAAGCACAATATGCAGCAGAATATAGTATTGAAATTGAAAGTATTGAGTCAATGAAATCAAGTGTTGTACAAATTAACTTTGATATGAATGTTTTAACGTAAGATGGACAAGACCAAGTAAATCCTAGAATATGATATGAAAAACTTAAGAATAAGTTTGACACAAGATTTTATCCCGTGGTTCAGTTCCCACAAAGGGAACCTACGTCCACGTTGAGGAGCCCACGAAAGAACCGGGTATTCACTGACCCTAACCTCGTCGAATCGCCACGAAGGCCAATTCTCTTCCACTATCACAAGGGTAAATCACCAATTTCAAGGGGCCTTCTCACAAGTTGAGGTCTCCCAAAGATTACAAATCGAACACCACCAAGAATACACTCTTAAGATCAACAATGAAACAACAAGAGTGTGTTAGAGATCAAACTCAAGAGCTAAAACGTGTGAATCGTGTCTCTCCTTTGATCCAAAGTGAATCCTCAAGGATTTGATCTTTCTTGCATTGGATTGCGTGGAGAGATGTGTTTTTTAAGATCTTGGAGGGTGTGACGGCGCAGGGAGTCGAGAGAATTGAAAGTAGGCCCGTGCACATCTATTTATATGGTGTTTCCAAAAGTTATCGTTAGGGTTTCGAGAGTCCGAACTAGTCCGTGGTGGAGTCTGGACTAGTCCAATGTGTGGCGTGCAGGAAACCCTAAGTTCTCAGGAAGATCAGACTTGTCTGACTTAGGGCAAACTAGTCCGATTTAGGCTCTGGAAAACTTCGGACTAGTCTGATTATTTTTGCACAAGTCCGACTGTGGTGATCTCCTTAGTGAATTGGTACAAGTCCGCATTTAGAGGACTTGTCCAATTTAGTCAGAGAGGTTATCAGACTAGTCCGTAGTGATTTTGGACTTGTGCGATTTTGAATAGACGGGTTATCGGACTAGTCCGGATATTATCGGACTAGACCGAACCTGTATAAATTAGTGCAGTGAGTGAGTTTTCTTGTGATTGAGCTCTTGGGGTGTGTTTCTCCAACACACTCCATACACAATGATCTAATCTATTTATCCCTTGAGCTCTTTTCCATATAGATCCTCATTCTCTTTTCTTTTTGCGCTTTCTTCATAATTTCTTTTAAGACCTGCGCTCATCTCAACAATTTGGTTAGGATCTCATTTGTTTGTCATAAATCAACCAAAACCCACAAGGGATGCTTGGATGCACTTTCAATCTCCCCCCTTTTGGTGATTGATGACAACCAATTGAGATTTCACAAAATATGATAAAAGACCAAATTTTCATAAAGTGTGCACATTTGAGTGTGATACAAGTTAAGCAATGAAAACATGGGTCACATATGCACTCTTTATGGTGGGAGTGTAAAAATACGTGAGTGTGAGCAATAATCGTGAGGAAGTGATTGACATGAAAAATACCAAAATCAAGCATATATGTCAATTTCAAGGCAAAACACAAATTTCATAACATAAGCAAAGTTATTCCATCACACCACAAAACCAAAGACAGAGGTAACAATATTTATGTTTTACAATCCAAGAGACACAAAAAGATACACAAATAAAGCTCTCATCTCTCAACCTACAACTAGGACTAGTGACTCCCCCTCAATCTCTCCCCCTTTGGCATCAAGACACCAAAAAGAAGTAGAAGAGGGATCTAGTGGCTCATTCCTCGCCGTCGGTTCTCTCCTCATCTTCATCTTCCTGTTGGATAGGAGGAGGAGGAGGAGTGGATCCACTCGAAGTGCCCCCAATGCCGAAGTAGGCAAGCTCGGAGGGAGTCAAAGGTCCGAGCTCATTGAAATTAGAGGCCGAATCTTCAGAGATGACTGGGGATCCAATAGGTCGATCTCCAGCTTCTGGCAAATATGCTTGACATTTCCTTTGACATACCTCATATTTGCCTTCCTTGCTTTGTTTAGCTTGTGAGTGTTCACTTCAGCCTTCTTGCATGAGACAAAGATTGCTGCTAAGTACTTCAAGATCCCACTAGGATACCCTTTTTGAGGAGGGGCCCTAGTGGTGGGAGCAGTCCTCTCATCTTCTCTAGCTCTCCTCGGAGCCTCCTCACTCAACACTGGAGATGGGGCAACTTAGACATTTGCTTGGGGAGGCTTCTGGGGCCACAAGGGAGTGTGCTCCACGTCCTTCACGAACTCGATCCCTGTGACCTTCTCAATCATGAAGATTAAGTAGGGGGCATAGCCACAGGATCTGTTCGGCGTGCAGGAGATGTTGACCATATCATTCAAGATATAGTCAAAGATGTCAAACTTCCTGTTCTTGCTTATCACTTTCATCAAGGTCCTCAAGTAACCTTGGACACTTCCTGCATCCCCATCTTTTGGCGCTATTGTCTTCCTCAGCACTCTGTTGAGAACCATGAAGAAGGGCTTCATGTTCTTGGTTGAGGGGGGATTGAACTTCAGGCTGGTGTCATAGAGGAAGTCCATCTTGTCTTTTCCTAAGACACCGATGTTGTGGATGGTCAACTCATTGTTGCCAGTGTCTTCTAGATGAAGGAGTCTTGCAAACTCATCATAAGTGATAGTGTACTTGGATCCATGAGTCATGCAAGTCACCTTTTCCTCCTCATCACTGGCAAAGAAACAAGTGGCATAGAACTGAGCGATGATCTAATAATTCCAGTTAAATCTGAAGGCAAATAGCTCCTTCAGTCCATGGCTCTCCACTGCATTTATAACTTCATCAAATGCTAAACAACTCTTCCTCTCAATGTGATTCAAGTCGATCCACTGGTTGCGGACCACCAGAGGCTTCATGGTAAGGTAAACCGAGATGTAGAAGTCTGCATGAAAATTGCTCCAGAACCTAGCATCAGCAGCCTTCTTGGAACGACTGTAGCAATCAACGAATCTAAGTTTGGAAGCAGTGTCGCTTCCCTTGCCGTTGAACTTCTCCTGGGAGGGATCTATGTTTCCCTGCCTCGGAGCATGCATTTTGAGAGGGCCAACTGGGCCCATAGAAATCCCCTTTCCTTTGCCCTTCACTTGGCGAAGAGCCGCCGAGCTGGAGCCAGCTGCGTCCTTGGCCTTGGATGCAGGCTTCTTGGCGAGCACCTTGCATCGCATCTGAGGTGGAGAAGGTGCAGGCTCGGAGGGGCACTCCTGCCTCTTTTGAGCACGAGATTCTGAGGCTCGCGGCAACAAGTCTTGTTCCATCTCATCTTCAGAGTCGGAGATGTTCTCGTTCGACATTGTCCTGAGAGAGCATTACACAATGTATGGACAAGAATTGATGACAAGGAAGTGCATCGAGGAATGAGAAATTAGGGTTGAGTTCAGGATAAATCGGACTTGTCCGGTGTACAGGTACGGACTAGTCCGGGGGACCGGACTTGTCCGTACATGGACCGGACTAGTCCGGTGTTCATCACCTCAAACCCTAACTAGACAACAAATGGTGATTCCCAATGCAAAATTAGTTCAAGGTAAATGTAATATAGCAAGGAGGCATGTATTAACCGAGAAGAACTAGGCTATTGAGTCAACAATGAAGAAATCACGACTTCTAGGGTTTGGAAGGAAATTTTACTAGAGATCCTTGATTCTTGGAGATGGAGGGGTTGAAGGTGCGGACAAGTCCGTGGTCTTCAATCCCTATGCAATGGAGATCGTTTTACACCAAAACTTGGAGGGATTCGATGGAGAACGTAGGAAATTGTCTTGGGAGCACTCGAGCGATGAGAGAGAGCGTGGGACAAGTTTTGAGGATGAAGAAGATTAGGTCTTGGTGGCATCTAGGGTTATGGAGTCAAAAAATCGGACTAGTCCGTGGTTGGCCGGACTAGTCTGGACTATAGGACACTCTGCGGACTAGTCTGCAGTGTGCAGACTAGTCCGGATAACCACAGACTAGTCTGTAGTCACCAGAACAAATTAAGTTAGCCCATTCATATATATTCGAAGGTTCTTATAAAGAAAACATGGGGGCCAAAACAATCAAGTAATCTTGATGAATATGATCAGTAAGCATACAACAATCAAGCAATGGCCATAATTCATTAAGATCAAGTAGTTGAAATAGTTTTTGGAGAAAATTGAGAAAGATGATTTTTGCAACTCAAACAATATATTTTGAAGAGTCCATACAAGTATGCATGTTTTCAAGCCACATTCCGAGCATCAAGGATATTGAGTTCATTTTGGAGCTCGCAAAAACGTTTCATCAAGTGGCTTGGTAAATATATCAGCTAGTTGTTCTTCGATGTTGACATGGGGAATAGTTATGTCTCCTTTCATTGAGTGGTCTCTCAAAAAGTGGTACCGGATGTCTATATGTTTGGTCATAGAGTGCTCAACTGGGTTATGGGCAATCTTTATGGCACTCTCATTATCACAAAGGAGTGGAATACGACTCATATTGTAACCGTAATCCCTTAGAGTTTGTCGCATCCAAAGGAGTTGTGCACAACAACTCCCGGCTACAACATACTCCGCTTTGGCCGTGGATAAGGCAATGGAGTTTTGTTTCTTGGAGGACCAAGAAACTAGGAATCTACCTAGAAATTGGCATGTACCGGAGATACTTTTTCTATCTACTTTGCATTCGGCATAATCTGCATCGGAGTATCCAATGAGATTGAACTTGGAACCTTTAGGATACCAAAGACCTAGGTTGGCTGTATGAACTAAATACCGCAAGATTCTTTTTACGGCGGTCAAATGACACTCTTTTGGGTTGGCTTGAAACCTTGCACACAAACATATACTCAACATAATGTCTGGCCTAGATGCACATAAGTAAAGTAGAGATCCAATCATGGAGCGATATACCTTTTGATCGACGCTTGGTCCGTCTTCATTGAGATCCAAGTGTCCATTTGTTGCCATGAGAGTCTTTATAGGCTCCGCCTTGTCCATTCCAAACTTCTTGAGTATGTCTTGAGTATGCTTAGTTTGGCTTATGAACGTCCCTTCCTTTTGTTGCCTCACTTGGAATCCCAAGAAGTATTTCAGCTCTCCCATCATAGACATTTCAAACCTATCTATCATAATCTTACTAAATTCTTCACAAAAGGATTTGTTAGTTGAACCAAAGGTAATGTCATCAACATAAATTTGGCAAACAAAGAGATCATTATCAAAATGCTTCGTGAATAATGTATAATCAGCTTTGCCAATTTTAAAACCATTTTCAATTAAGAAATCTCTAAGACATTCATACCAAGCTCTAGGAGCTTGTTTGAGGCTGTAGAGAGCCTTACGCAATTTAAAGACGTGGTCGGGGAACTCTTCATCTTCAAATCTGGGGGGTTGCTCCACATACACCTCCTCCTTGATTGGTCCATTGAGGAAGGCGCTTTTCACATCCATTTGATAGACCTTGAAATCATGGTGAGTAGCATATGCAAGTAATATTCTAATAGATTCAAGCCTAGCTACGGGAGCAAATGTTTCATCGAAATCCAAACCTTCGACTTGTGAATACCCTTTGGCCACAAGTTGCGCCTTGTTCCTTGTCACCACCCCGTGTTTGTCTTGTTTGTTGCGGAAGACCCATTTTGTGCCGTCGACGTTGAATTTGGTTCTTTCGACGAGTTCCCACACTTCATTCCGTTTGAAGTTGTTAAGTTCTTCTTGCATCGCCACCACCAAATCCGGATCCTTCAACGCATCCTCAATCCCGCGCGGTTCCAAAAAGGATACAAAAGAGTAATGTTCACAAAAATTAGCAATTCGAGATCTATTAGTTACTCCCTTTTGGATGTCCTCGATTATGTTGTCGACGGGGTGATCTCTTTGGACGCATTGGTGTACTCTTGGGTGTGGCACTAGTGATCTTGAGTCTTCATGATCATCTTCTACTCCCCCTAGATGGTTGCCCTCATTGACTTGTTGATCATCTTCGTCTTATTGATGTTGATCTTGTGTGGAAGCTCCCCCTTGATCGTTTACCTCCACTTGTGGTTCATCTTCTTCATTTGCATTTGGAGGTGGCGCTTGTGGTCGAATATCGCCCAACGCCATTCTTCTCAATGCTTGATATGGAGCTTCTTCTCTTTCTAGCACACATGGATCGACTTGCTCTTCTTGAGGGCCGATAGTTTCATCGAACACATGTCACGTGCTACTTCAACAAGTCTGGAGGTCTTGTTGAAGACACGATAGGCGTAAGAGTTTGAATCATAACCAAGCAAGAAACCTTCATCGGACTTTGAAGCGAACTTTGAAGTCCTAGGCTTCTTGTTCAAAATATAGCACTTAGAACCGAAAACACGAAAATACAAAATATTAGGCTTGTTACCCGTGAGTAGCTCATCTATAGTCTTATTGAGTAGTCGATGAAGATAGAGTCGGTTTATGGCATGGTAAGCGGTGTTAACCGCTTCCGCCCAAAACCGATCTGAGGTCTTGTATTCATCAAACAATGTTCTCGCCATCTCTATGAGGGTTCGGTTCTTCCTTTCGGCAACTCCGTTTTGTTGAGGGAAATAAGATGCTGAAAAGTCATGCTTTATCCCTTCTCCGTCTAGGTACTCCTCAACTTGAGTGTTTTTGAACTTCGTGCCGTTGTCGCTTTGTATGTTCTTGACCTTCAATGAGAACTCATGGGCACACTTGAGAAGCTTCTTGAGGGTTCCTTGAGTTTCTGTCTTATCATGCAAAAAGAAAACTCAAGTGAAGCGCGAAAAGTCATCAACAATTACTAAGCCATATTTGTTACCGCCGATGCTTATGCAAGCAATTGGACCGAATAAGTCCATAAGAAGTAGCTCGAGCGTTCTTGTTGTAGTCATAACGTTCTTCGCGGGGTGAGGTGCTCCTACTTGCTTCCCGACTTGGCACGTGCTACAAGGCTTGTCTTTCTCAAAAACAACATCCTTTAAACCTCGGATGTGATCGCCCTTAAGGAGTTTTTGAAGATTCCTCATACCAACATGTGCTAGCCGTCTATGCCACATCCAACCCATGTTGGTCTTTGCAATCAAGCATGTGTCAAGTTCGGCTTTATCTTTGTTGAAGTCAACAAGATAAAGCTTTCCCTTCAACACACCCTTGAATGCAACTAAGTCATCACTCCTAGAGACGGTCACACCCTCATTAGTAAACAAGCAATTATAACCCTTGTCACATAATTGAGATATGGACATCACGTTATAATCTAAGGAATCAACATGTAAAATGTGAGAAAAAGTATGTTGAGATGATATTGCAATTTTATCAGTACCGAGCACCCTTCCTTGACTATTGTCTCCAAAATAGATGCCCTCACTTGGATCCTCATTCTCTTTGTACTCAACGAACATCATTCTTTCTCCGGTCATATGGTTGGTGCATCCACTGTCTAGCACCCATTTCGATCCACCAGAGGAATAGGCCTACAAAACAAATCATGCCTTGGTTTTAGGTACCAAGCTTGTTTGGGTCCTCTGAGGTTAGTTACAAGAGATTTGGGCACCCACACATGAGACTTGGTGTTCCCATGGCGTGGCCCAATATAATGAGCATAAACTTTACCAAAATTACTTCTCATTAGAACATAGGATGCATCGAAAGTCGCAAATAATAGTTGTTGTTGTTTATGAACAAAACTAGTCTGGGAAACCGGACTTGTCCGGAGGACAGGACTTGTCCGTGCGGATACCGGACTAGCCCGGTGCTCATATGTTTTACTTTAGGCTTTCTAGCTTGAGAGGAGTTTCCCTTCACAAAGGCAATGCTCTCCTTGTTGTTTTTATGGCTTCTAGCATATTGCTTTTCACCATAAGAATACTCAATGCCATATTTGACATTAGGAGGTCTTGTGGCCAAGTATGCACTACGTGCATATTTGATCTTCTCCTTGTCAAATATGTCACTTTGGGAAGGATGCTTGTCCTTGGTAGAGGTTGACTTATCTTTCAAGCTAGTGTCAATTTTAGCACATGAACAAGTAATAGTAGCTTCAGTTTTAAGGGGTTGATAAAGTGAGCTTGAATAGGATGAGGGGTAACTTTGTTTGAGTGACTCAACTTGTACCTCAAGGATCTTGTTAACCTTGGATTGGTTAGAAAGTTCGTCCTTGATGGTAGTTTTTGAGTCGCTTAACTTCAAGCAAGATTCCTTGCTTGAGGCTAACTCAAGCTCCAGTGACTTGCCTCACTCCTTTTCAAGTTTGAGAAGCTTGTCAAGTTCAAGATATTCCTCCTTTGGGGAGATAATCATATCTTCTTGATGGTTGATCAACTTCTCATTCTCAACAAGCCGATCAAGTAAAAATTTCATTTTCGCGGCTTTTTTCTTATCTAAGCCAACGAGCATGTCTTCATTATCACTAGCGACTTCACTATCACTAGAATAGGAATGCAAGGAAGAGGATTTGGTTGTTACCTTTCGTTTACCTTCCTTTGCCATGAGGCAAGTGTCGTTGCCCTTCCATGCGCCGAGAGTTGGGAAGAGGGTGGACTTCTTGGATGTCTTCTCGATGGCTATGCTAGCCATCTCCTCTTCCTCTTCAGATGAGGACTCATAATTTGAGTCCCACTCCTTTCCTATATGCGCTTGTCCAGCTTGCTTCTTCTTCTTGAAGAATTTCTTGGGTTGAGGCTTAGTTTCCTTTTTTCTTCTTGTTTTCTTCATACGGGCAATCGACTATAAAGTGATCATATTCACCATAGTTATAGCACGCTCGCCTCAACTTAGGTCTTGATTTTTCTTTGTGTTTTCCTTCACTCGATTTACCGCCTTGTCTTCTCTTCATCATTCTCTTGAATCTATTCATAAATAGGATCATGCCTTCCTCATCTATGTCGCTGCTCTCATCATCGATGTCCTCTTCTTGTTGAGCTTCTCGAGCTTCTTTTGACAAGGGTTTGCAAGTGGACTTCAAAGCGACTTCTTTCTTCTTTGTCAAGGTGAGTTCGGAAATCTCCTTGACATGCTTTGCTTGCTTTTCCATCATCTCGAAATTGATGATTTTCCCAAGCAGCTCATCCGGGGTCATTTTCTTGTACCCGGGGCTTTCTCTAATCATCTAGCACAAGGTGACGTTGCGAGGCAGGAAAGCTATAAGGATGAGCTTCACCACCTCGTGATCGTTCCACTTCTTGCTTCCGTATACTCGAACCTTGTTGATGAGCGTCTTTAACCGGTTGTACATGTCTTGTGGCGACTCATCTTCTTCTATGGCGATTCTTCCCAATTCGCCTTCGATCATTTTGATCTTCGCCTCTCGCATATGACGATCGCCTTCATGTGTAGTTTGTAGTGTGTCCCAGATTTCCTTTGAAATCTTGAGTCCATCCACCTTGGTGAACTCATCCCGACTTAGTGAAGATGTAATTACTGCCGCGGCTTGAGCATTTCGATGAATTGCTTGCTCTTGGCTTGGTGTGAACTCTTCATCGTCGTCTGGGATATCTATTCCTGTACACACAATATGCCACAAGCTGGGATTGAGTCAGATTAAGTGCATTTTCATGCTCTGCCTCCACATTGAGTCATCATTGCCATCGAAGTGTGGGACTTTTCCTAGAGGAATAGATAAGTAGTGGTTATTGTTAAAATTAAGACGATCGTAGTTGAAAGGATATCGGGAGTAGTCGGTGTGACTATTCCCCTTCTTCTTCTTCTTGTCCTCGACCTTCACTTTCCCTTTCGAGAGGGCTTTCTTCCTTAGGAGCGCCTTGAGTTCAAGCGTCTTCTCATCGTCATCCTCAAAGTCCTGGATGGCGTCGAGGAGCTTCTCCAATTTTTGAGATTTTTCGTCTTCAACCTTCTCTTGGTTGAGACTCTTGTGCACATCCTTCATGTCCGACATGTTCTCTTCGAGCGATTAGTCTCTTGCGAAGAGTCCCGCTCTGATACCAATTGAATGTGGCCTAGAGGGGGTGAATAGGCCTTTTTGAATTTTAGCCGGAACCTGCAACGCTTAGCAACTTGATCAAATACCAGGAAATCGGACTCTAGTCCGGTAGAGTGCGGACTAGTCCGATGCATGCGGACTAGATTGATCAAGTTAGATCAATGATTTCAATACAAGCACAACATGCAGTGGAATATAATATGTAAATTGAAAGTATTGAGTCAATGAAATAAAGTGTTGTACAAATTAACTTTGATTTGAATGTTTTAATGTAAGATGGAACCTACTTCCACGTTGAGGAGCCCACGAAAGAACTGGGTATTCACTGACCCTAACCTCGTTGAATCGCCACGAAGGCCAATTTTCTTCCACTATCACAAGGGTAAATCACCAAGTTCAAGGGATCTTCTCACAAGTTGAGGGCTCCCAAAGATTACAAATCGAACACCACCAAGAACACACTCTTAAGATCAATAATGAAACAACAGGAGTGTGTTAGAGATCAAACCCAAGAGCTCAAATGTGTGAATCATGTCTCTCCTTTGATCTAAAGTGAATCCTTAAGGATTTGATCTTTCTTGCGTTGGATTGCGTGGAGAGATGTGTTTTCTAAGCTCTTGGAGGGTGTGACGGCGCAGGGAGTCGAGAGAATTGAAACTAGAGTCGTGCACATCTATTTATATGGTGTTTCCAAAAGTTACCGTTAGGGTTTTGAGGGTCTGGACTAGTCCGGTGTGAGGCGTGCAGGAAACCCTAAGTTCTCAGGAAGATCGGACTTGTCCGGCTTAGGGCGGACTAGTCTGATTTAGGCTTTGGAAAACTTCGGACTAGTCCGGTTATTTTCGAACAAGTCCGGCTGTGGTGATCTCCTTAGTGAATTGGGACAAGTCCGCATTTAGAGGACTTGTCCGATTTTAGTCAGAGAGGTTATCGGACTAGTCCGTGGTGATTTCGAACTTGTCCGATTTTGAACAGAGGGGTTATCGGACTAGTACAGATATTATGAGACTAGTCCGAACCTGTATAAATTTGTGCAGTGAGTGAGTTTTCTTGTGATTGAGCTCTTGGGGTGTGTTTCTCCAACACACTTCATACACAATGATCTAATCTATTTAGCTCTTGAGCTCTTTTCCATATAGATCCTCATTCTTCTTTCTTTTTGTGCTTTCTTCATAATTTCTTTTAAGACCGCGCTCATCTCAACAATTTGGTTAGGATCTTATTTGTTTGTCATAAATCAACCAAAACCCACAAGAGATGCCTAGATGCACTTTCAGCCTGCCGCCGACTTACCTATGAAGATGGTGGGCGACGTCGGAGCATACAGCTCTGACACCTCCTATGGGTCCTGCCGTCGACGTCCTGGCACGTCGGCGACAGCAGCAAGCGAGAACAAGTGAGTGCACTCTCCTGCCCTGCTTCTACTGCTAACAAAGTTTGCTTGTGGTATCCTGTGCACTACGCGCCTGCATTCCACGACTTCATGATGATGGTGGGCAACGCCAGAGCACCCAGCTCTGGCACCTCCCAGGGGGTCTGCCGTCGACGACTTCACAGCGACGGAGGATGGAGCTATAGCAGCCAGCTCTGGCTGTTGGCAAGGACAACACTCAAGCTCCCTCACTCCGATGATGGCCAGTCGAAGACATCCTGCGTTCAAGTGGCAGGCATACCTAACAATCTGGCCACGCCTATGAGGGGGCCTCTAAGGGAGATTCAATAGGCAGGACATCATCTAGCAATATAAGTGGTCGTGACAACGGTGCAGACGTTGGTCCCTGAAAGGCTAAAAGCATCAACAAAGGCTCTTCAAGACCTTACACAGAGAGGAATTGTGGCAGCAATTCAAAGAACATGACAATCCAACAAGCAAAACAACATGAATCCAGATTCATTTACACAAGGGGGTCATCCCAGATACAAAAACATTGTGCCTAGGTGCCGCCAGCCTCACCTCTGTTGGAACAAAGAAGCCACCTCCTTGGCAAGGTCTTGGACTTCGGCCCTAGCCTCATCTTCGGCTCCAGCGGGATCTTCGGGTACCAGCTTCGGAAGCACACCAGGTCGTGGCATGCTAGTAGCTCAACCAGCTCCTTTCCTTTGGCCTCCAGCCACCTTGCAAGGACGGTGTTCACAGATCCCAATGACGAATAGAGGGAGTCCAAGGCAGGAAGCAGTTGGGCCACCCCCTGAGATGGCTCCCCACGCGTCATGGGACCAACGCCGAGGGGTTCTAGCACCGCCCCAACACGGGACCCCTTGGGCCTCGGCCGTACGGGAGGCATGGAGGCTCTTTGTTTCCCTCCGAGCAATCTCCTCCCAGTCGGAGAGCTCCTGAGCACGATGCTCCAGGTCATCCTCTCGGCACTGAATAGCCAGCTCTAAGTCCTACAATGCCCGACATTTCTCCTCCAGGCTCCGGGAGACCTCCTCCTCCTTCGTCGCCAAGCCCCACTCCACATTAGCAATGGCAACTTCACAGCAGACCAACTCCAGCCCCTGATCCTCACAGAGCCTCAGGTGGGCATCGACGACGGCATGGGTCTTCACGGCCTCCACCTCGAGCTGCTTATTCTTGGCATCAGCCAGCTTCACCAAACGCCATTTTGCGGCAAGCTGACCCCACTCCCGGGCGAAAGCAGCCTACGTCTGGCGCAAGATGGACTGCGCCACGGCAACAACATCGGCAAGAGGAATCGGCATAACCGTCATCACGATGACCGCCCCTCTGCCCCTTCTGCCGACGCCGCAGCAGACACCATGGCCTGGGGACCAGTTAGTGCTCCGACGAGAGCCCAAGGAAACGGCACGCCACTACCCGGCGCTGAAGCCCCCTTCTCTGCTACAAGGGATCGCCGGTCGCCGGTGGCAAGTCACCAGCTTGAGCAATAATAATGCCAGGCGTTGGCACTGTTTCAACAACGGGCGGGTCAGCCTCACCAAGGGGAGCAACCACGACCAGTGTTGCCACCTCCATGCCGGGCACCTCCTCGCCTGGCACACCCATGACGGGCACATTCTCTTCGGGTGCCGCCTTGCCTGGCACTCCCATGCCTCGCGCCACTTCAGCCCCACCTGCCTCGATGGACGGAGGTGCAGACCATCGACAGCACCAAAGGCCAATGTACCCTCGGGCGTAGGACACAACATGGCAGACCCCGGTCCAGCTCCGGGAAGGGTAGGGCCTATCAAGCCTACCCCTGGAAGCACCAAGGTCATCAAGTCGGCTGACGACGCCCTAAGAAGCCAGGATAAAACTCCATCAGAGCGTGCGTAGGGAAAGAAGGGAAAAAGTAGAGGAAGAAGTTGCGCCTTACCGACGGGTCGGACCGCTCCAGCGACCCTGACCCTCCACCCTGAGCGATAGATCAAGGTCGCCGAGACTTGTCCTCAAGACTGGCGCCGCCACCTCTGGCTCCGGCTCTTGATTGGCCTGTGCTGGCGCGATCTCCTGTGCAGACCCCTCTGCGCCCCCGCCAGGACCAAAGCTGCTGCTGGAATCGAAAACCAATTTTACGATGGGAGCTTCGGCCGTTCCGGCCCCATCACAATGATAAGTTGGGGTGCTGTCCCCCCGTATCAACTTCCGCTTCTTCGACGCAAGAGTAGCCGATTCAATGGCCAGACGGCGGGAACGCCTTCCCGGCGATAGAACTGGGGTAGGGTGGCTACCCTCCAGCCCACCGGAAGATGTTGGGGACCCTACCTCTGCATCCGATGAGCGGGAGGAATCCGATCTTTGCTGCAACATAACGCGTCACCGCGCCAGAACCGCTGAAACCCCTAACGTATCCTCGGGGTGCAGGCGGGTGACAACGAACACATTGACCGCCGGCATCGAGCTTAGAAGTTTGTCCCTCACGTCGGGGGTCATGAAGAGCGACTGGCAGTCGATTGGGATGGAGACGTGCTCGTCGTCAACCGTATCGAAGGTCACCGCTTTCAACAAACCCTCCAACACCTTTGGGGTAAGGTCGTCCAGAGCCAGCCGACACTGATCATCAGTACCAGTGTAGTACCAGGCCTCGTACCGACGATCCTAGAGAGGGGCGATACGACGATGCAAGAAGTCAGTCAGCACCATCAGAGAGGTCAAGCCTTTACCTGCCAAGAATCGGATCCTTCTCAATACCAGCGTATACTCCTTTGGCAGCCCCTTGAATGCTTCTCAGGTGTGGGATCAGCAGTAGGACCTGCAGTGGGCACCTTCAACGTAGGATGGGCCTCAACCCGCATGATCGCCCAATCTTCCCTCCAGGCCTTCCACTTGCCCAGTGATGTAGTGTCGGGAGGATTTGTCCCGGTGCTAAAAGTAGTAGGCACCCACCTGGGTAGTCTCGCTTTTTCCAGTGGTCTTCATAACGAAGAAGAGCTGAAACATCTCCACCGTTGGCTTGCAGCCCACAAACGCCTCACAGAGGTGGACGAACACCGCAATCACGACGATGGAGTTTGGCAACAGGTGGTGGAGTTGCAACCCGTACTCCTCCAACACCGCGAAAAAGAACCGCGACAACGGAATCCCAAGCCCTGCAGACATGTAGGCCGAGAAGAGGACGGTCTCGTCTTCGCACAAGTCTTCAAGAGCGGGAGATCTGTAGCAGATCATCCCCGCACGCTCCGCCGTTGACCAGCCAAGCAGTCGCCGCATCGACAACAGGTCGTCAGCCAACCGAAGGTGAGACGGGGGCAATGGGGAAGCCATTGGAGCAAGTGAAGGTGGAAGCTTTGACTAAAGTAAGAAAGCTCGAGTGCTCGAGGAAGAAGGCGAAAGATTAAGATGCGGGGTGTGAACGGGGAAGGAAACAATTCCTCTAAAGGTTTCCTTTTTAATCACCCCCGCGACGCTTGAGTACCTCGAACGAAGGATCGACCCACACAACTTAGAACGCGGCGCCCATGGCAATAGGCCCTACGCCCCCGGGTTGAAGCGCTGGCCCAGGAGGTCAGCCACCCGGAAAAATGGCTGAAGCGGCTCCCATAAAGGCGGGGCGTACGAAAGTGTTATAACTGCATCGGGAACCGTAGCAGTTAAAGGCGCCGCAGAAGGCAGAGAAACGACAACAGGCAAAGATCCCATCACCGCAACCTCTCAACCTGAGAAAGGCGCGTGGCGTCATTAGTAGAAGCGCTCACCGCTTCGGCTGTCGAAGACAGAATTCAAAGCACGATGCAGGAAAACAGGGAAAGGGCTCCACCTTTGGTCTCTCCATCTTGCTCCAAGGTGGACATAGGGCCACTGCCGGTACACTGCAGACCGGGTACCCTCACACACAGGATGAAGACACGGGGGCATATTCGACGACACCACGTGTCCCGAAGGTGCCAAGGCCTCAGCCTCCCGCAAGATTCAACCCCGATGCTGCCACGTGGGACCCAAAGAACGGGATTTGGCCCCTCAGGAGAGACGGCCTCCCAAAGCGCCACGTGTTGGGATGGGACCTCGCCCAACCTTGGTAGAGAGCTCCAGAGCTGCCGCGTAGCCTAGAGCGCCGGACCAAGCACCCTCCCTGCGGGGAAAGCACGGAGCTACCACGTACCCTGAGGAGCCCCAGAGCCCCCACGCGTCATGAAGGACCAAGGCTAGCCTTCCCACCGAGGACCTATCTCGATGCTGCCACGTGTCCCGCAGCTCGCCCCAGACGGTAAGGTGCCGGAGTTAAAAGGTGGTGCGCTTCGCTCCAGTCAAGCATTGAAGACCCGCAACCACCCCTGGCGCACGACGCGAGGCACGCCAACGGTCAAAGACCGTTATGACCAATCGCATCATAGTGAAGGCGCTGCAAGGCTATCCCACTCAATCAGGTGGGTAGCTAGCGGCAACCAGACAAGCTGATGGGACACCTTCTGCCACCGTCAGCAACGGCGCGTGGGCTACTGACAAGGGAGGCGGTAAGACGGCGAGTCTCCACTGCCACACTCAAAGGAAGCTTATGCGAGAAGCCTTAGATCTTTAAGATAAGATCGCCCCGGGACCACCTATCGGGCCTCGGGACCCCACTTGTAAGACGTTCGGTCTTGGTTATAAAAGGTCCGGACCGCCACCGATACAAGGACCAGACGCAAAATTCCCGATACACACACACATACACACTCACCAGCAATACAATCCACCGTAGAGTAGGGTGTTATGCTTCTTGCGGTCCGAACCACGTAAAAACCACCGTGTCACATACTCTTCCGCTAAAACCCTAGTTCCAGGCCTAAGCCACGCCGAACAAGAACCTCCGCGGTCTGCTCCTTAGCAGATCCAGGGAAGTGTCGTATTAACACTTCAACAGAGGTAAAGAAGTACTAGACTAAGAGTTAGGTAGATACTCCTATTGTGCTTCTAATATACATATACATAGCCTAAATTAGTTACTAATGATCATATTAGTTATGAATTATCATGCTAGGTTGATTAATATATCAGGCACGGGTTTACCCCTAGCAACACTAGCACGACTCCCGCCAAGAGCTTGTGGCATAGCCGAACATGGAGGATTACAAATGACAGATTGGACTATCACCACCTACTGCCTACCTCTTCAATCTGTTAGTCTACGAGACATTCAACGCTACTTGTCTATCCTAGCATCATGCTAGCATATTAAGTAATAACCTTAATAGCCTAGGCACAAGCCATCCTAAGGCAATGAACTAAATCATCATTGAATCAATGTTAATACATAGTATAAGTGATACATATCAACATAATCATGACATAGCTAATTAGACTATAGTTGAAATTTGTAGTGCTTATGATGACATAATGAGAATGGTATATCATAATCATAAATACTACTCCTACCACATATATGGAATCCACAATCAAACAAGGAATGCTTCATCTAAGTATATGAACGATAGAAGACTAAAGATAACATCTTTATTAAGAGCAAAGTCATAAATACAAATAGGAATATGAGAGCCATACCTTTCCCAATTAGAAAGTGTGAAGAGACTCCTTCTACTCCTCTCCTACTTGGACTATGAACTAGAGGCTCTTCTCTCTACAGCCTAAACTCCTCTAAACCTATGGAGAATAGTGGATACAATGGAATGAATACTTAAGTGGTATGTGTGTGAAGTGAGGGTAGGGGGTCCTATTTATAGGTGGAGAAGGGTTGGTTTCCGCCACCAAAAGCGCGTGAATCAGTCACCACTGACTTCTTCAAGCCGGAAGGAGCCAACACGTGGAAGTTGACCGGGTTTAGCGCCAAGAAGGGGTCGACCAAACCATTAGGTCAGCTGACCTGGTCCTGGATTCAAATGACATGTGCTTTCTCTAGGTGGCTTTCAAGTGAGTCCCATTGACCGATATAGGGTGTACACCGTTGGATGGCCTCAGATACTTATGTTTGTGGGCAATTTGATCCATGTGGTTCCACATGTTGATGCTTGATTGGTTGAGATGATATTTTATAGGATTGCTCCCCCTATTTTACCTCGTTTCCTGCAATAATTCCCTGGATGCACTATTTCTCCAAGGACAAGTGAAATTAGGTTAAATAGAAATTTGATGTGTGCAAAAAATGACAAGTCCTTCACATAATTGAGTTATATTGACGGGTGAAATTAGTATATAACAGCCGTCAACAAACTCCCCCAAACTTATCCTTTGCTCGTCCTGAGCAAAGTCAAGACTTAGGTTGATGATCAAGAGTTTCTACAATGTTCTATTTTTTACAAGTACCATGTTCACAACAGAATAGTCTATATCGGTACCTAGCATACCGGGTACCCTCGCGCACAAGCTAGAGCCGCCTAGGTACCTCGCCTCCCAACAGGGACAGGTTCCGAGGGCACCACATGTTCAAAGAAACCTGGACCCACCAACTTCTGATGGGAGGTCCGGGGTGCCCACGAGACATCCAAAAGGGGGAGCCCAACTCCACCTTGACTACAAGATCCCAGGCAGCCACGTGTCGAGCAGGACGGGACTCAACCTCCTCCGCAAAGGTGAGCTCCCAAGCTGCCACGTGGCCCACGAAGTCGAGACCTGATCTCCCCAGTGGAGGCGAGCACCCGAGCTGCCACGTGGCCCGCGGGGCGAGACCTGACCTCCCCCACGGAGGTAAGCTACCAAGCTGCCATGTGGCCCACGAAGTCAAGACCCAATCTCCCCAGCGAAGGCAGTCACCCGAGGTACCACATGGCCTGCGGGGTGAGACCTGGCCTACCCAACGAAGGTGAGCTCCCGAGCTACCACGTGGCCCACAAGACGGGCATGGCCTCCACCATGGCAGAGAGCTCCCCAAAGGCCGCATGATCAGTCCACTTGCCCTGAGCAGATAGTGGGGAAGTTAAGACGGCGGTGCGCCTTGTCTCCATCAAGCCTTGAAGATTCGCGGCTTCCCCAGGTGCATGGCGCGGCGCACACCTAATGTCAGGTATCGCTACAACTAATCGCATCACAGTGAAGGCGCCGCAGGCCTATCCCCCTCCGCCAAGTGGGTAGCTTACGGTGCCAGAGACAGTTGGATGGGAAATTCCCTGTCAATATGAGCAATGGCGCGTGGGCTACTGACAACCCGAGCGGCAAGACAGCAAGACCTCACGTCCGCGGTCAGAGCAAGCTTATAGAAGAAGCCTTAGATCTCTTAGGATAAGATCGCCCCAGGACCCCACTTGTAAGGTGTCCTACCTTGACTATAAAAGGCCCGGACCGCCGTCGCTACAAGGACAGGTCTATGAACCCCCGATACACACACACACACACTCGCATACACACTCACCAAGCAATACAATCCACCGTGGAGTAGGGTGTTATGCTCCTTGCGGCCCGAACCACGTAAAAACTCGACTGTTTCATACTCTTCCACTAGAACACCAGTTTGAGGCCTAAGCCCCGCTAAACAAGAACCTCCGCGGGTTGACCCTTCAACAGTCTACCTAGTATTACAAAAATTGGCATGATACTTCACCCATCTCAAGTCATTATGAGGCTTATGCCATCTCCTATTCATGGGCGGTTGAAAGATAGAACAACAAATGGAGCACACATACTCTAGATATCAAGTTCCACTCAAATTTTAGAGAGTTCAATTTAGATTCGAAGTACCTCAATTTGATACCCCCAGTCTTTCTTTTATGTGTAGTGGAAATATGTCCTCACCAAGGCATTTTGCCTACATTCATCATACCTCTAAATAAGGCTTGGATGTGGAGCTTGGTAGGGAATATAGTAGGCATATTTGCAACACATAATATTGCTAAGTCAAAAAAGCAAGCCTTAGGAGAAATCAATTCAAAACTATTTAATTCAAGACTTGTGCATGTGTGATGGAATGGAGGTGGATGTGGATATTTGAGACGACTCCTTTTTTGAGTGGACTCTCTTATTTTGCAGAGATGAAACATGACTACTGTTGGTACCTGGCATATCGGGTACCCTCGTGCACAAGCTAGAGCCGCCTAGGTACCCCGCCTTCCAGCAGAGGTAGGGTCTGAGGGCGCCACGTGATCCGAAGAGCCGGACCCATCTGCCTCAAATACGGGGTCCGGGGTACCCACAAGAGACCCTGAACAAGAGTTTAGCTCCCCCTTGGAGACGAGCTCCCAAGCAGCCACGTGTCCAGCAGGTAAGGAGCTCTCTCCCCCGTGGGACAGGGCTCTGGTGCTGCGACGTGGTCCGGGACATTAGACGGGCCACCTCCCGTATAGGCGGGCTCCGACGCTGCCACGTGTCCCGCAACCCTAGAGTCCCGCTCTACTCAGGAGCGGGCTCCCGAGCTGCCACGTGGTCCATAAGATGGGGTCTGACCTCCTCCGCGGGGAAGAGCTCCCAAGCTGCCACGTGGCTCGTAAGACGGGACCTGACCTCCTCCAGAGAGATGAGCTCCCGAGCAGTCACGTAGTCAACCACTTGCCCTGGACAGAGGGTTGCGGGAGTTAATAGGGCGGTCCGCCTTGTCCCTGTCAAGGATTGAAGATACGCGGCTTCTCTAGACGCATGACGCAGCACACGCTTAATGTCAGGTATCGCTATGGCCAATCACATCACAGTGAAGACGTCACATGCCTATCCCACTCCGCCAAGTTGGTAGGTTACAACAACAGAGATAGTTGGGCGGGACATCTCCTGCCATTGTCAGCAACGGCGCATGGGCTACTGATGACTCAGGCGGCAAGACGACGAGTCTTCAAAGTCACGGTCAGAGCAAGCTTGTGCGAGAAGCCTTAGATCTTTAGGATAAGATCGCCCTGAGACCATCTGTCGGGCCCCGTACGCCACTTGTAAGGCGTCTGACCTTCTCTATAAAAGGACCGGACTGCCACCGATACAAAGGACCCAACATCAAATCCCCAATACACACACACACACACACACATTCACACACTAGCAATACAATCCACCGTGGAGTAAGTGAAAGTGCATCTAGGACTCCCTTGTGGGTTTTGGATGATTTATGACAAGCAATTGGGATCCTAACCTCTTTGTTGAGATGAGTGCAAGTTTTTAATAGAAAAATGAGCAAAGTGCCAAAAAGAAGGAAGAATGAGGAGCAAAGTGGAAATGAGCTCAAGGAAGAAGAATAGTAGATCATTGTGTATGGAGTGTGTTAAGAAAACACATCCCAAGAGCTCAATCAAAATTAAACACACACATTGCATAAAGTTACACAGGACCGGACTAGTCCGCCTAACACCGGACTAGTCCGATATCCTTTCTGCACAAGATCGGACAAGTCCGATATCCATCGGACTAGTCCGATATCTCTCTGACTAGAATCGGACTAGTCCTCCCCAGTGTGGACTAGTCCTCAAAACACTTCACAAGTCATGCAAAATCGGACAAGTCCGATCACAGCCAGACTAGTCCGATATTCTCTCTGATCCAAATCGGACAAGTCCGATATTTGCACGGACTAGTCCGAAAATACCCTCTGAACGAAATCGGACAAGTCCTCCAAGTGCGGACTTGTCATCCTATACACTTAGGGTTTCACATGTCCGGACAAGTCCGATGACTATCGGACTAGTCCGAAGATTTCCAATAGCGAAATCGGACAAGTCCGTTCCTAGCCGGACTAGTCCGATATTTCAAGACACTTAGGGTTTGCTACACACAGCACACCGGACTAGTCCGGTGACCACCACGGACTAGTCCGATCTTTCTGAACCCTAACGGTCACTTTTAGAAACCCATATAAATAGAGTTGTACGGCCATATTTTACAATCTCTCAAACCCTAGCGCCGTCACACCTCCCAAGAGCCACAAAAACCACATCTCTCCACGAAATTAAGTGCAACAAAGATCAATCCCTTGGGGATTCACTCTAGTTCATTGGAGAGACACGTTCAACACCACATTGAGCTCTTGGTTTGATTCTCTAACACACTCCTGCAATTTAATTGTAATCCTTTGAGTGTGTTCTTGGTGGTATTTCGTGTTGTAATCCAAGGGAGCTCTCAACGTGTGAGAAGGCCCCTTGAATTCGGTAATTCACCCCTTTGAGATAAGTGGAAGAGGATTGACCTTCGTGGCGATCCAACGAGGGTAGGGTTGGAGAAGACCCGGTCCTTTTGTGGACTCCTCAATGTGGATGTAGGTTGCCTCTGTGGGAACCAAACCACGGGATAAATATCTTTTGTTCCTCTTTTGTGTTCATTGTCCTTTACATTATATCAATCTAGGGTTACAATTGATCTTGATTACTTTACATTGAAAAATCAAGTATAAGATTGAATTGTTATGTAACCTGATTCATAACCTTGTAACACTTTGTTTAATCGTATATTTCTGCTGCATATATTGAAAAATAAAGTTAATCGATCAAACCTAATCAGTCTACTCCGTATACACTGGACTAGTCCGCACTTTACCGGACTAGTCCGATTTCTCTGGTTTTGAACTGGTTGTTAAGTGTTGCAGGATCCGACAATTATCAAAAAGGCCTATTCACCCCCCTCTAGGCCACATTCAATTGGTATCAGAGCAGGTTCTTCAAGAAAGAGACTAATCGCTCAAAGGAGATCATGTCGGACATGAAGGACACCCACAAGAGCAACAACCAAGAGAAGGTTGATGATGAAAAGAACCTCAAGGTGGAGAAGCTCCTCGAAGCCATTCAAGACTTCGAGGACGACGATGAGGAGACGCTGGAGCTAAAGGCGCTCCTAAGAAAGAAGACACTTTCCAAAGGGAAAGTACAATTTGAAGAGAAGAAGAAGGGGAGTAGTCACACCGACTACTCCCGATATCCTTTTAACTATGATCGTCTCAATTCCAATAACAATCATTATTTATCTATCCCACTTGGAAAAGCCCCACACTTCGATGGAAGTGATTACTCAATATGGAGGCAAAATATGAAAATGCATCTAATTTCCCTCAATCCAAGCTTGTGGCATATTGTGTGCACATAGATAGATATCCCAGACGATGACGAAGAGCTCACCCCCAGCCAAGAGCAAGAAATTGACCGAAATGCTCAAGCCGGGGCCGTAATAACCTCTTCACTCAGTCGAGATGAGTTCACCAAGGTGGATGGACTCGAAATTGCAAAGGAGATATGGGACACACTACAAACTACACATGAAGGTGACCAACATGTGCGTGAAGCAAAAATCAAGATGATTGAAGGCGAGTTAGGAAGATTTGCAATTGAAGAAGACGAGTCACCCCAAGACATGTACAATCGATTAAAGACACTTGTCAACAAGGTCAGATCATACGGAAGTAAGAAGTGGAAGGACCACGAGGTGGTAAAGCTCATCCTTAGAGCTTTTATGCCTCGCAATGTCACACTATGCTCCGTGATCACAGAAAGCCCCAGATACAAAAGGTTGACTCCGGATGAACTGCTTGGAAAGATCATCAACTTCGAGATGATGGAAAAACAAGCACAACATGTCAAGGAGATTGCCGACCTCACCTCGGCAAAGAAGAAAGGGATTGCTTTGAAATCCACTCTCAAGCCCCTATCCAAAGAAGCTAGAGAAGCACAACTAGAGGAAGATAGTGACAACGAAAGCAGTGAATTGGATGAAGAAGACATGATATTATTCATGAAGAAATTCAAGAGAATAATGAAAAAGAGACAAGGTACAAAGTCAAGCGAAGGAAAGTACAAGGAAAGAACGAAGCCAAAGTTGAGGCGGGCATGCTATAATTGTGGTGAGTACAACCACTTTATAGTTGATTGCCCATATGAGGAGAACAAGAAGAAGACCAAAGAAGCCAAGACTCAACCCAATAAATTCTTCAAGAAGAAGAAACAAGCTGAACAAGCGCACATTGGGAGAGAGTGGGACTCAAATGATGAGTCCTCATCGTCGAAAGAAGAAGAGATGGCTAGCATAGCCATCGAGAAGACATCCAAGAAGTCTACCCTTTTCCCTACACTTGGCGCATGGAAGGGAGATGACACTTGACTTATGGCAAAGGAAGGTAAACGCAAGGTAACCATTAAACCCCCTTCCATGCATTCCTATTCTAGCGATGATGAACTCAATAGTCATAATGAGGACATGCTTATTGGACTAGATAGGAAAACAGCTACTAAAATGAAATTTTTGCTTGATCAACTTGTTGAGAAGGAGAGGTTAATACATCATCAAGAGGACATGATCATCTCCCAAAAGGAGGAATATGTCGAACTTGACAAACTTCTAGAACTTGAAAAGGAACAAAGCAAATCACTCGAGCTTGAGTTAGCTTCGAACAAGGAAACTTTCCTGGAGTTAACTGACTCAAATGCCACAATCAAGGACCAACTTGCTGACCTAATCAAGGTTAACAAGATCCTTGAAGTGCAGGTTGAGTCACACAAGCTGAGTGAACCTTCCTCCTCTTCAAGTTCACCTTCTCAACCCACTAAAACTTATTTTGCTCATGCTTGCACATGTAAGAAAGGTGACACCAGTTTGAAGGATAAGCCAACCTCTACAAAGGATAAACACCCTGCCCAAAGTGGCATATTTGACAAGGAGAAGAACAAATATGCACGTAGTGCATACTTGGTCAACAGACCTCCAAATGTCAAATATGGCATTGGTTATTCTTATGGTGAAAAGAAACATGCTAGAAGCCATAAGAATAACAAGGAGAGGATTACCTTTGTAAAAGGAAGGCCCTCTCAAGTTGGAAAGTCACAGATTAAAACAGTAACTACACATGAACACCGGACTAGTCCGGTCGGTGTCCGGACAAGTCCGGTCCTCCGGACAAGTCTGGCCCCCTAGACTAGTCCTGTACATAAACAACAACAGCTATTGTTTAAAACTTTTGATGCCTCCTATGTGTTAACGAGAAATAATTTTGGCAAGGTTTATGCTCATTATGTTGGGCCACGCCATGGGAACATCAAGTCTCATGTGTGGGTGCCCAAATGCATTGTAACTAACCTCCAAGGACCCAAGCAAGGTTGGATACCTAAAACCAAAGCATGATTTGTTTTTGCAGGCCTATTCCTTCGGTGGATCTAAATGGGTGCTAGACAGTGGCTGCACCAACTATATGACCGGGGAAAGAAGAATGTTCGTGGAATATGAAGAGAATAAGGACCCAAACGAGGGCATCTACTTTGGAGATAATAATCAAGGAAGGGTGCTCGGTACCGGTAAAATTGCAATATCCTCTAAACACACACTTTCTAATGTTTTACATGTTGAATCCTTAGATTATAACCTGCTGTCCATATCTCAATTATGGGACAAAGGTTATAATAGCTTGTTTACTAACGAGGGTGTGACCGTTTCTAGGAGGAGTGATGGTTTCGTTGCATTCAAGGGTATGTTAAAGGGAAAGCTCTATCTTGTTGACTTCAACAAGGATAAAGCTGAACTTGACACATGCTTGATTGCAAAGACCAACATGGGTTGGCTGTGGCATAGACGGCTAGCGCATGTTGGTATGAGGAACCTTCAAAATCTCCTCAAAGGCGATCACATCCCAGGTTTAAAGGATGTTGTTTTTGAGAAAGACAGGCCCTGTAGCGCGTGCCAAGCCGGGAAGCAAGTTGGAGCTGCCAAAAACATCATGACTACAACAAGACCACTCGAGCTACTACACATGGACTTATTTGGTCCAATAGCCTACATAAGCATCAGCGGTAACAAATATGGTTTAGTTGTCATTGATAATTTTTCTCGCTTCACTTGGATTTTCTTTTTGCATGATAAGTCAGAGACACAAGGAACACTCAAGAAGTTCTTCAAGCGAGCTCAAAATGAATTCTCATTGACAATCAAGAATATTCGAAGCAACAACGGCACGGAGTTCAAGAACACGCAAGTGGAGGAGTACCTTGATGAAGAAGGCATAAAACACGAATTTTCAGCACCATACTCCCCACAACAAAACGGAGTTGCCGAAAGAAAGAATCGAACACTCATAGAGATGGCAAGAACAATGCTCAATGAGTACAAGACATCGGATCGATTTTGGGCGGAAGCGATTAACACCGCTTGCCACGCCGCAAATCGACTTTATCTCCATCGACTACTCAAGAAGACATCCTATGAGCTACTCACCGGTAACAAACCAAATATTTCATATTTTCGAGTTTTTGGTTCTCCATGTTATATCTTGAACAAGAAGCCTAGGACTTCAAAGTTTGTGTCGAAGTCTGATGAAGGTTTCTTGCTTGGTTACGATTCGAACACTTACGCCTATCGTGTTCTCAACAAGACCTCCGAACTTGTTGAAGTAGCACGTGACGTAGTGTTCGATGAAACTAATGGCTCCCAAAATGAGCAAGTTGATCCATGTGAACTAGGTAAAGAAGAAGCTCCTTGTCAAGATTGAAAAGAATGGCCCTAGGTGAGGTTCGACCACAAGAGCCACCTCCACACGTACATGAGGAAGATGAACCACAAGAGGAGACCAACGATCAAGGGGGAGCTTCAACACAAGATCAACCACAAGAATACGAAGATAATCAACAAGTCAATAAAGGCAATCACTTAGGGGGAGAAGCAGATGATCATGAAGATACAACTCCTCAAGTGCCGCACCCAAGAGTACACCAATGCGTCTAAAGGGATCACCCAATCAACAATATCATCGGTGATATCCAAAAGGGAGTGAAAGCATCTAGGCCCCCCATGAAGTACGGTTTCGGTGATTAATGACAACCATTGAACTTTACTAACGAATTTGTGAATGCAAGGTCCCCATAATCACTCAATAAAATGAAATGAATATGTCATTGGAGACCCATATACATTCAACTTTTGAGATCAAATCAATGAGATAAAGACAAGAAGTGAAAGCTCTTATTTCTAAGTCACTCAACCATAAGTTGACAACATACAATGCTTGAAGATCATCAGAGAGCCTTGTGGAACAAATGTCTAAGAGGTCATCTGAGCAAGACACAAAAGATTCACTCAAAACAACTCGAAGCAAACAAAATCAACTCACCGGATCAACCGATGATTTCAGAAATGTACATATCGGTCGATTTGGTTCAACTGAAGAAGAAGACCTCAGACAAATGTACTCACCGGATCATCCGATGTGAATGGCTCAGTGACATCGGTCCATCAGTACAGTTTGCAATACCATTGGACCAAGTGAAGCACCGGATCATCCGATGTGCAGAATTACACACATCGGTCGATCACTCCAGTAAGCATCAACATTAAGCAAATTCTGGAGGAAGAGCCACCGGATCATCCGATGAGAAGACAGGGGCAACATCGGTCTAACAACGGTCATATCTGACACAATGACGTCAGCCAAAGTAATTAGACCGATGATAACTAAAGGGGAGACATCGGATCATCCGGTGTTCACAGTAAAGTTCTGTCAGCCTACTTTTCCAACGGCTATTTCGGGGAGGCTGGCTATAAATACCCCCTAACCCTGTCATTTCGCAAAGTCTTGATCACCAGAAGCTACCAACACATCCACAAGTGTTCAAGGCTAAGAGCAATCACTTCCACACCATTTCGATCATCTCTACACCAAGGTTTAGGCTAGAACTAGCTAGAGAGAGAGCTTGTGTGCCACCATTCTGTGTGAGTGGACTCTCTAGGATAGTGTGAGAGCCTCAAGGGAGTGCCCTTGGTGTTGTAATCGCGAAGAGACTTCCGGAGCTTGCCAAGGCGTGTGTGGAAGCCCGGAAGGTCAAAGTTGTACAAGGCTTGAGCTCCACCTTGCCAAGGAGGCGAACGGAGAAGAATAGTGAAGACCCCTCGTCTCGGTGACTTGGGTGTGGCAAAACCCTTTGGTGGGTGCCACAACGTGGATGTAGGAAGATCTTCACGATCTTGCCGAACCACGGGATAAATCCTTGTCTCCTCGGGCGTTTGCATCCTTCTCCTTCCCTTACTTTTATGCATTTTATATTCCGCAAAGTTTCTATCTACTAGAATGCATAGATAGTCGTGTAGGGAATTGGGCTTTAGAAATTAAGTTTCTTTGCTTAGAATTTTTCGAAGAAAGCCCAATTCACCCCCCCCCCCCCTCTTGGGCATTCGGTCCTTACAGGGAGTAACCACTAGATCTCGCATAGCTAATTTTTGTGAGCACTATTCGTTTGTATCCTTTTTGGAGCCACACAGGGTTGAAGATGCATTGAAAGATCCGTACTGGGTGGTGGCAATGCAAGAAGAATTGAACAACTTCAAGCGGAACAAGGTGTGGGAACTTGTGGCAAGACCCAATGCAAACATCGTCGGCACCAAGTGGGTCTTCCACAACAAACAAGATGAACACGGGGTGGTGACAAGGAACAAGGCACGACTTGTGGCCAAAGGGTATTCACAAGTCGAAGGTTTGGATTTCGATGAGACCTTTGCTCCAGTAGCTAGGCTTGAATCTATTAGAATATTACTTGCATATGCTACTCACCATGATTTCAAGCTGTATCAAATGATGTGAAAAGCGCCTTCCTCAACTGACCAATCAAGGAAGAGGTGTATGTGGAGCAACCACCCGGGTTTCAAGACGAAGAGTTCCCCGACCACATGTTTAAATTGCGTAAGGCTCTCTACAACCTCAAACAAGCTCCTAGAGCTTGGTATGAGTGTCTTAGAGATTTCTTAATTGAAAATGGCTTTAAGATTGGCAAAATAGATTATACACTATTTACAAAAATTTTTGATAATGATCTTTGTATTTGTATAATTTATGTTGACGATATAATCTTTGGGTCAACTAACCAATCTTTTTGTGAAGAATTTAGTGAAATCATGACAGACAGGTTTGAAATGTCAATGATGGGAGAGTTAAAGTACTTCTTGGGATTCCATGTGCGGCAACAGAAGGAAGGGACGTTCCTAAGCCAAACCAAGTACATGCAGGACATACTCAAGAAGTTTGGCATGGACGAGGCGAAGCCCATAAAAACCCCCATGGCAACGAATGGCCACTTAGATCTCAATGAAGATGGACCTAGCGTCGACCAAAAGGTATATCGCTCCATGATTGGATCTCTACTCTATTTATGTGCATCTAGGCCTGATATTATGTTTAGTGTATGTTTGTGTGCAAGATTTCAAGCCAATCCTAAGGAATGTCACTTGACAGCCATAAAAAGGATCTTGAGATATTTGGTTCATACACCCAACCTTGGTCTTTGGTACCCAAAAGGCTCAAAATTCAATCTCATTGGTCACTCCGATGCAGATTATGTCAGGTGCAAAGTAGATAGAAAAAGCACTTCCGGTACATGCCAATTCCTAGGGAGATTCTTAGTTTCTTGGTCCTCCAAGAAACAAAATTCCATTGCCTTATCCACAGCCGAAGCAGAGTATGTTGCAGCCGGGAGTTGCTGTGCACAGCTCCTTTGGATGCGACAAACTCTAAGGGACTATGGTTACAATATGAACCATATTCCACTCCTTTGTGACAATGAAAATGCCATCAAAATTGCCCACAACCCAGTTGAGCACTCCAGAACTAAACACATAGATATAAGACATCACTTTTTGAGAGATCATGCCATGAAAGGAGACATAGCCATTTCCCATGTCAATACCCAAAAACAATTGGTCGACATATTCACCAAGCCTCTCGATGAAAAATGCTTTTGTGAACTCCGAAATGAACTAAATATCCTTGATGCCTGGAGTGTGGCTTGAAATGTTGCATACCTGTATGAATTCTTCAAAGTATGTTGATTGGATTGTGAAAATCATCTCTCTCAATTTTCTCCGAAAAACTATATCAATTACTAGATCTTGGTGAATTATGATCATTGCTTGATTGTTGTATGCTTACTGATCATATTCATCAAGATTATTTGAGTTGATTTGCCTCTCTATTTTCTAATTATGAACCTTCAAATATATATGAATGGGCTATAAAATTCTTGCCTGGTGAACACGGACTAGTCCGTGGTTACCCGGACTAGTCCGGGGTTACCCGGACTAGTCTGCCCGTGCAGACTGGTCCGCAGAGTGCCGGTTAGGCCGGACTAGTCCGGTTGACAATGGACTAGTCCGATATAGCCACTGGAAAAGTTTGGACTAGTCCGGTCATCTCCAGACTTGTCCGATTTTTTGTGTCCATAACCCTAGCCGCCGCCAAACCCTAATTTCTTCACCTCCACTCTTGCCTCACGCGTTCTCTCTCTTCGTGCTCGAGCTCCCAAGGCGATTTCTTGCCCCCTCCACCAAAAAGCTTCGCATTTGGGCGGAAATCAAGCTTGTCCACTTGAGGATTGAAGCTAGCGGACTTGTCTGGCCTTCAACACCCTCATCTCCAAGTTTCAAGCAATTTTTCCGGTAATTTTCGCTCAAACCCTAGAAATTCCAAATTTCTTCATTGTTGATCAAATAGCCTAGCATATTTCACTATATACATGCTTCCTTGATGTATTACGTGTATGCTACACTTGTTGTGCATTAGGAATCATCTTTTGTCCAGTCTCTTAGGTTTTTGAGGATGAACACCAGACTAGTCTGGTCCATGTACAAACAAGTCCAGTCCCCGGACTAGTCCGTGCCTGTGCACCAGACAAGTCCGACGTTTCTGAACTCAAAACCTAATTCTTCAATTCCTCAATGCAATTCCTTGCTATCCTTTCACACTTATGCCTTGTATCATTCATTGTCATTCATGCTACTCATTCTCAGGTTATGTCGAGCTCGAGGAATGATGTCTCCGACTTTGAGGCTGAGATGGACCACGAGGTGGCACCTCAGACCTTGACGGATCTTGGCAAGAAGTGCCAAGAAAGACCGTCCGAGCCAGCTCAGTCTCCTCCACAGGCTCGGAGGAAAGTGCTAGCTAAGAAGCCATCCTCCAAGGTGCCTGCTTCTAGGGCTACCACCTGCGGTGGCCCTAGCGCGGCAAGTGCCCACCTAGCAAAAGGCAAGGGCAAAGGAATAGCAACAGGTCCGGTTGACCCGTTGAAACTCCATGCTCCAAGGGAAAGGGTCCGAGACCCCAATGAAGAGAAGTTCAACGGGAAGGGCAGTGACTCAGCGGCCAAATTCAGAAGCATCGATTGGTATGGCCGACTGAAGCAAGCTGTTGATGGAAGATTCTGGTGCAACTTCCATGCTGATTACTACAAATCGGTGTATCTCCAAATGAAGACACCAGTTTTGCGCAGTCAGTGGATTGACTGGGCACATTTTGAGAAGAAGGGTTGCTCACCGTTCACTGAGGTAGTGAGCGCCATTAAGAAGCATGGTCTGAGAGATCATTTTGCTTTCAGAAATAACTGGAACAATGAAGTGATTACGCAGTTCTTTGCAACCTATCATTTCTCTAGTGAGGATGAGGAGAGTGTCACTTGGATGACCCATGGATCCAAGTACAGTATTACTCAAGAAGATTTTGCTAATCTGCTTCACCTTGACACCACAAGATCTGATTGCTTGCTCATACACAACATAGGTATCATTGACAAGGATAGGATGAATTTACTATATGAGCCAAACTCAAAGTTCAACCCTCCCTCCACCAAAAATATGAAGCCATTCTTTCTGGTGCTGAACAAAGTTTTGAGGAAGACGATTGCTCCCAAGGATGGAGATGCTGGGAGTGTGCAAGGATACCTTCGGACTCTGATGAGGGTCATAAGCAAGGAACGCATTTGATGTGGCGGAATACATTTGGAATGACATGGTGAACATACCTTGCACTCCCAATAGGTCCTGTGGATATGCTCCTTATCTAATGTTTGTGACTGAAAAAGTCACTGGGATTGAGTTTGTGAAAGATGTGGAGCATCTCCCTTTGAGGCCTCAAATGCCTCAAAAGCCGAGTGTGCAGGCTGCTCCCTCACTGGCCTCCAGTCTCGAGGCACCGACAAGATCAAGAGAAGATGCTAGGGCTGCCCCTGCTTCTAGTGCAGCCCCTCAAAAAGGTTCAACCAGTGGGATTCTCAAGTATCTGACTGCAACCTTTACCTCCTGCAAAAAGGCCGAAGTGAAGGCCCATAAGCTCAACAAGAAAAGAAAGGAGGACATGAAGTATATCAAGGAAAATGTGAAGCAAATTTGCCAGAAACTGGAGATTGAGCCAATTGGGTCTCCAACAATCTCTGAAGACTCAGATTCTCCTCCTCCTCATCAAGCTGAAGATGAAGATGATGAAGACGACGATGAGAGGACCGACAGCGAAGAGTGAAGACCTTAGGACCCTCCTCTCCTTCTTTTTGGTGTCTTGATGCCAAAGGGGAGAGATTGAGGGGAGTCTTAGTTCTAGCTATAGTTTGCAAGGAGAGAGCTCTATGCTATGTTTTTTAACTCTTTTGCGGCTTGTAAAGTTTTAACAATGATCTTATGTTAATTATGGTTCTGTGATGCAATAATTTGATCCTTTGAGTAGTATTCATGAAAACTGTGATTTTGCTCTAGAATGACATATATGCTTGCTATTCGGTGATTTATATCAATTATGTCATTCTCAATGTTTCAGTGCACTTAGTTATGCATCCCACCATAAAGAATGCACATATGGACGGTGCTTTCACTACTTGATGTATTTTGGACTCACATGTGCATAATTTATGAAAATCTCAATTTTTATCATATTTTGTGAAATCTCAATTGGTTGTCATCAATCACCAAAAAGGGGGAGATTGAAAGTGCATCTAGGACTCCCTTGTGGGTTTTGGATGATCTATGACAAGCGATTGGGATCCTAACCTCTTTGTTGTGATGAGTGCAGGTTTTTAATAGAAAAATGAGCAATGTGCCAATAAGAAGGAAGAATGAGGAGCAAAGTGGAAATGAGCTCAAGGAAGAAGAATAGTAGATCATTGTGTATGGAGTGTGTTAAGAAAACACATCCCAAGAGCTCAATCAAAATTAAACACACACATTGCACAAAGTTACACAGGACTGGACTAGTCCGACTAACACCGTATCCTTTCTGCACAAGATCGGACAAGTCCGATATCCATCGGACTAGTCCGATATCTCTGTGACTAGAATCGGACTAGTCCTCCCCAGTGCAGGCTAGTCCTCAAAACACTTCACAAGTCACACAAAATCGGACAAGTCTGATCACAGCCGGACTAGTCCGATACTCTCTCTGATCCAAATCGGACAAGTCCGATATTTGCACGGACTAGTCCGAAAATACCCTCTGAACGAAATCGGACAAGTCCTCCAAGTGCGGACTTGTCATCCTATACACTTAGGGTTTCACATGTCCGAACAAGTCCGATGACTATCGGACTAGTCCGATGATTTCCAGTAGCAAAATCGGACAAGTCCGTTCCTAGCCGGACTAGTCTGATATTTCAGGACACTTAGGGTTTGCTACACACAGCACACCGGACTAGTCCGGTGACCACCACGGACTAGTCCGACCTTTCTGAACCCTAACGGTCACTTTTAGAAACCCATATAAATAGAGTTGTATGGCCATATTTTACAATCTCTCGAACCCTAGCGCCGTCATACCTCCCAAGAGCCTCAAAAACCACATCTCTCCACGAAATTAAGTGCAACAAAGATCAATACCTTGGGGATTCACTCTAGTTCATTGGAGAGACACATTCAACACCACATTGAGCTCTTGGTTTGATTCTCTAACACACTCCTACGATTTAATTGTAATCTTTTGAGTGTGTTCTTGGTGGTATTTCGTGTTGTAATACAAGGGAGCTCTCAACGTGTGAGAAGGCCCCTTGAATTCAGTTATTCACCCCTTTGAGATAAGTGGAAGAGGATTGGCCTTCGTGGCGATCCAATGAGGGTAGGGTTGGAGAAGACCCGGTCCTTTTGTGGACTCCTCAACATGGATGTAGGTTGCCTCTGTGGGAACCGAACCACGGGATAAATCTCTTGTGTTCCTCTTTTGTGTTCATTGTCCTTTACATTATATCAATCTATGGTTACAATTGATCTTGATTACTTTACGTTGAAATATCAAGTATAAGATTGAATTGTAATATAACCTGATTCATAACCTTGTAACACTTTGTTTAATTGTATATTTCCGCTGCATATATTGAAAAATAAAGTTAATCGATCAAACCTAATCAGTCTATGAATGTGGCCTAGAGGGGGGGGTGAATAGGCCTTTTTGCAAATTGTCGGATCCTGCAACACTTAACAACCATTTCAATACCAGAGATATCGGACTAGTCCGGTAAAGTGCGGACTAGTTCGGTGTTCACGGACTAAGTTGGTTAAACTTGATCGATTAGATTGATTCTTTTATGTATGCAGCGGAAATATAGAATCAAATTAAGGTTTCAATGTCATATGCTAGATTATATCACAATTAAATCTTATGTTTAACAGTTCAACGTGAGATAAGCAATGATTATGAAACCCTAGGTTATATTGATGAATAAGAATGATGAACACCAAAAACAAGACACAAGGATTTATCCCGTGGTTCGGCTCCCACAAAGGCAACCTACGTCCACGTTGAGGAGTCCACAAAAGGACCGGGTCTTCTCTAACCCTACCCTCGTCGGATCGCCACAAAGGTCAATCCTCTTCCACTAATCACAAAGGGGTGAATAACCGAATTCAAAGGGGCCTTCTCACACGTTGAGAGCTCCCTTGGATTACAACACGAAATACCACCAAAACACACTCAAAAGATTACAATTAAATCGCAGGAGTGTGTTAGAGAATTAAACCAAGAGCTCAATGTGGTGTTGAACGTGTCTCTCCAATGATAGAGAGTGAATCCTCAAAGGATTGATCGTTGTTGCACTTAATTTCATGGAGAGATGTGATTTTTGAGGCTCTTGGGAGGTGTGACGGTGCTAGGGTTCGAGAGTTAGAAAAATATGGCCGTACAACTCTATTTATATGGGTTTCTAAAAGTGACCGTTAGGGTTCAGAAAGTTCGGACTAGTCCATGGTGGTCACCGGACTAGTCTGGTGTGCTGAGTGTAGCAAACCCTAAGTGTCCCAAAATATCGGACTAGTTTGGCTAGGAGCGGACTTGTCCAATTTTGCTACTGGAAATCTTCGGACTAGTCTGATAGTCATCGGACTTGTCCGGTTATGTGAAACCCTAAGTGTATAGGTGACAAGTCCGCACTTGGAGGACTTGTCCGATTCAGATCAGAGGGTTTCTCGGACTAGTCCGTGCAAACATCGGACTTGTCTGATTTGGATCAGAAAGAATATCGGACTAGTCCGGTTGTGATCGGACTTGTCCGATTTTGTGCAACTTGTGAAGTGTTTTGAGGACTGATCTGCACTACGGAGGACTAGTCCGATTTTGGTCAGAAAGGATATCGGACTAGTCCGATGGATATAGGACTTGTTGGATTTCATGCAGAAAGGATATCGGACTAGTCCGGTGTCTGTCGGACTAGTCCGATCTTGTGTAACTTTGTGCAATGTGTGTGTTTAAATGTGGTTGAGCTCTTTGGATGTGTTTCCTTTACACACTCCATACACAATAATCTACTACTCTTCTTCCTTGAGCTCATTTCCACTTTGCTCCTCATTCTTCCTTCTTTTTGGTACTTTGCTCATTTTTCTATCATAAGTCTGCACTCATCTCAACAAAGAGGTTAGGATCCCAATTGCTTGTCATAAATCATCCAAAACCCACAAGGGAGTCCTAGATGCACTTTCAATCTCCCCCTTTTTGGTGATTGATGACAACCAATTGAGATTTCACAAAATGTGATAAAAATTGAGATTTTCATAAAGTATGCACATATGAATCCAAAATACATCAAGCAGTGAAAAGCATTATCCATATGTGCATTCTTTTATGGTGGGATGCATAACTAAGTACACTGAAACATTGATAATGACATAATTGACATTAATTACCAAATAGCAAGCATATATGACATTCTAGAGCAAAATCACAGTTTTCATAAATACTACTCAAAGGATTAACTCATTGCATCACAGAACCATAATTAACATAAGATCATTGTTAAAACATTACAAGCCACAAGAGAGTTAAAAATAAGAGCATAGAACTCTCTCCTCGCAAACTACAGCTAAGACTAATACTCCCCCTCAATCTCTCCCCCTTTGGCATCAAGACACCAAAAAGAAGGAGAGGAGGGTCCTAGGGTCTTCACTCTTCGCTGTCGGTCCTCTCATCATCGTCTTCATCATCTTCATCTTCAGCTTGATGAGGAGGAGGAGGGGGAGGAGGTGTGGAGGTACTCGAGTCCCCAACGCCAAAGTAGGCAAGCTCGGAGGGGGTCAAGGGCCTGAGCTCAGTGAAGTCCGGGTCGGAGTCCTCAGAAATCACTGGAGATCCAATGGGGTCGATCTCCAGCTTCTGGCAAATTTGCTTCACATTTGCCTTGATGTATCTCGTGTCCTCCTTTCTTTTCTGATTGAGCTTGTGGTCCTTCACTTTGGCCTTCTTGCAGGAGGCAAAGATTGCAGTGAGATATTTAAGGATCCCACTAGCTGATCCTTTTTGAGGGGCTGCCCTACCAGCAGGGGCAGCACTTGCATCTTCTCTTGTTTTTGCTGGTGCCTCAGGGCTGGAGGCCGATGAGGGAGCGGCCTGCACACTCGACTTTTGAGGCATTTGAGGCCTCAAGGGGAGATGCTCCACATCTTTCACAAACTCAATGTCGGTGACTTTCTCAATCACAAACATTAGGTAAGGAGCATATCCACAAGATCTGTTGGGAGTGCAGGATATGTTCACCATATCATTCCAAATGTATTCCGCCACATCGAATGGGCGGTCCTTGCTTATGACTCTCATCAGAGTCCGAAGGTATCCATGCACACTCCCAGCATCTCCATCCTTGGGAGCAATTGTCTTTCTTAACACTCTGTTCAACACCACAAAGAATGGCTTCATGTTTTTGGTGGAAGGAGGGTTGAACTTTGAGTTTGGCTCATATAGGAACTTCATCCTATCCTTGTCGATGACACCAATGTTTTGTATGACTAAGCAATCGAATCTTGTGGTGTCAAGGTGGAGAAGGTTAGCAAAATCTTCTTGAGTAATGCTGTACTTGGATCCATGGGTCATCCAAGTGACACTCTCATCATCCTCACTTGAGAAGTGACAGGTCGCAAAGAACTGCGCAATCACTTCATCATTCCAGTTATTTCTGAAAGCAAACAGATCTCTCAGTCCATGCTTCTCAATGGCTCTCACAACATCAGTGAATGGTGAGCAGCCCTTCTTCTCAAAATGTGCCCAGTCAATCCACTGACTGCGCACAACTGGTCTCTTCATTGGGAGATACACCGATCTGTAGAAATCAGCATGGAAGTTGCACCAGAACCTTCCATCAGCCGCTTGCTTCGGTTGGCCATACCAATTGATGCTTCTCAACTTGGTGGCCGAGTCACTGCCCTTCCCATTGAACTTCTCTTCATTTGGGTCCCGGACCCCTTCCCTTGGAGCATGAAGTTAAAACGGGCCAACTGGACCCTAGCAATCCCTTTGCCCTTGCCCTTTGCTTGGCGAGGGCCACTCGATGATGCAGCTGCCTTGGACACTGGCTTCTTAGCCAACACTTTCCTCCGAGCCTGTGGAGGAGACTGAGCTGGCTCGGACGGTCTCTCTTGGCGCTTCTTGCCGAGACTCGTTGAGGTCCGAGGTGCCACCTCGTGGTCCATTTCGGCCTCAAAATTGGAAACTTCATCGTTTGAGCTCGACATGACCTGAGAATGAGTGGCTTGAATGAGAATGAATGGTACAAGGCATAGGTGTGAAAGTATAGCAAGGACTTGCATTGAGGAATTGAAAAGTTAGGTTTTGAGTTCAGAAAAGTCAGACTTGTTCAGTGTCCAGACACGGACTAGTCCTGGATATCGGACTTGTCCGTGCATGGACCGGACTAGTCCGGTATTCAAACTCAAGAACCTAGGAAACTAGACAAATGGTGATTCCTAATGCACAACAGGCGTAGCATAAACGTAATACATCAAGGAGGCATGTATATAGTGAAATATGCTAGGCTATTTGACTAACAATGAAGAAATTTGGGATTTCTAGGGTTAGGGTGAAAAATTACCGAAGAAATCGTCTGGAGCTTGAAGAAGAGGACATTGAAGGTCGGACTAGTCCGAAAACTTCAATCCCGATGCAATGTCGATCAAATCCTACCCAAACTTGCGAAGTTTCGATGGAGAAATCAAGAAATCGCCTTGGGGGCTCGAGTGAGAGAGAGAGAGAACGTGTAAGGTAAGAGTGGAGGATGAAGGGATTAGGGTTTGGTGGCGGCTAGGGTTATGGACACGAAAAATCGGACAAGTCCAGAGATGACCAGACTAGTCCAAACTTTTCCAGGGGCTATATTGGACTAGTCCGTTGTCTACCGGACTAGTCCGGCCTAACTGGCACTCTACAGACTAGTCTGCATGGGCGGACTAGTCTGGGCAACCACGGACTTGTGCGTGGTCACCAGACAAGAATTTTTATCCCATTTATATATATTTGAAGGTACATATTTAGAGAAAAGAGAGGCAAAACACATCAAATAATCTTGATGAATATGATCAGTAAGCATACAACAATCAAGCAATGATCATAGTTCACCAAGATCTAGTAATTGACATAGTTTTTCGGAGAAGAATGAGAGAGATGATTTTCACAATCCAATCAACATATTTGAAGAATTCATACAGGTATGCAATATTTCAAGCCACACTCTGAGCATCAAGGATATTTAGTTCATTTCGGAGTTCACAAAAATGTTTTTCATCAAGGGGCTTGGTGAATATGTCGGCCAATTGCTTTTGAGTGTTGACATGTGAAATGGCTATGTCTCCTTTCATGGCATGATCTCTCAAAAAGTGATGTCTTATGTCTATGTGTTTAGTTCTGGAGTGCTCAACTGGGTTGTGGGCAATTTTAATGGCACTCTCATTGTAACAAAGGAGCGGAATATGGTTCCTATTGTAACCATAGTCCCTTAGAGTTTGTCGCATCCAAAAGAGATGAGCACAACAACTCCCGGCTGCAACATACTCCGCTTCGGTTGTGGATAAGGCAATGGAATTTTGTTTTTTGGAGGACCAAGAAACTAAGGATCTCCCTAGGAATTGGCATGTACCAGAGGTGCTTTTCTATCTACTTTGCACCCGACATAATCTGCATCGGAGTAACCAATGAGATTGAATTTGGAGCCTTTTGGGTACCAAAGACCAAGGTTGGGTGTATGAACTAAATATCTCAAGATCCTTTTTACGGCTGTCAGGGGACATTCCTTAGGGTTGGCTTGAAATCTTGCACACAGACATACACTCAACATAATATCTAGCCTAGATGCACATAAATAGAGTAGAGATCCAATAATGGAGCGATATACCTTTTGGTCAACGTTAGGTCCATCTTCATTGAGGTCTAGGTGGCCATTCGTTGCCATGGGGGTTTTTATGGGCTTCGCCTTGTCCATGCCAAACTTCTTGAGTATGTCCTGCGTGTACTTGGTTTGGCTTAGGAATGTCCCTACCTTCTGTTGTCGTACTTGGAATCCCAAGAAGTACTTTAACTCTCCCATCATTGACATTTCAAACCTGTCTGTCATGATTTTACTAAATTCTTCACAAAAAGATTGGTTAGTTGACCCAAAGATTATATCGTCAACATAAATTTGACAAATAAAAAGATCATCATCAAAATTCTTTGTAAACAGTGTATAGTCTACTTTGCCAATCTTAAAGCCATTTTCAATTAAGAAATCTCTAAGACACTCATACCAAGCTCTAGGAGCTTGTTTGAGGCCGTAGAGAGCCTTACGCAATTTAAACACGTGGTTGGGGAACTCTTCATCTTCAAATACGGGTGGATGCTCCACGTACACCTCTTCCTTGATTGGTCCATTGAGGAAGGCACTTTTCACATCCATTTGATACAGCTTGAAATCATGGTGAGTAGCATATGCAAGTAATATTCTAATAGATTCAAGCCTAGCTACTGGAGCAAAAGTTTCATCGAAATCCAAACCTTCGAGTTGTGAATACCCTTTGGCCACAAGTCATTCCTTGTTCCTTGTCACCACCCCGTGTTCATCTTATTTGTTGCGGAGGACCCACTTGGTGCCGACAATGTTTGCATTGGGTCTTGGCACAAGTTCCCACACTTCGTTCCTCTTGAAGTTGTTCAATTCTTCTTGCATTGCCACCACCCAGTTCGGATCTTTCAATGCATCTTCAACCCTGCGTGGTTCCAAAAAGGATACAAACAAATAGTGTTCACAAAAGTTATCTATGCGAGATCTAGTGGTTACTCCCTTTTGGATGTCACCGATGATGTTGTCGATTGGGTGATCCCTTTGGACGCATTGGTGTACTCTTGGGTGTGGCACATGAGGAGTTGTATCTTCATGGTAATATGCTTCTCCTTCTAAGTCATTGCCTTCGTTGACTTGTTGATTATCTTCGTATCCTTGTGGTTGATCTTGTGTTGAAGCTCCACCTTGATCGTTGATCTCCTCTTGTGGTTCATATTCTTCATGTACATGTGGAGGTGGCTCTTGTGCTCGAACCTCACCTAGAGCCATTCTTTTCAACGCTTGACAAGGCGCTTCTTCTTTACCTAGTTCACATGGATCAACTTGCTCCTTTTGGGAGCCATTAGTCTCATCGAACACTACGTCACGTGCTACTTCAACAAGTCCGGAGGTCTTGTTGAAAACACGATAGGCGTAAGTGTTTGAATCATAACCAAGCAAGAAACCTTCATCAGACTTCGAAGCAAACTTTGAAGTCTTAGGCTTCTTGTTCAAGATATAACATGGAGACCCGAAAACACGAAAATATGAAACATTTGGTTTGTTACCGGTGAGTAGCTCATATGATGTCTTCTTGAGTAGTCGATGAAGGTAGAGTCGATTTACAGCGTGGCAAGCGGTGTTAATCGCTTCCACCCAAAATCGATCCGATGTCTTGTACTCATCGAGCATTGTTCTTGCCATCTCTATGAGTGTTCGATTCTTTCTTTCGGCAACTCCATTTTTTTGTGGGGAGTACGGCGCTGAAAATTCATGCTTTATGCCTTCTTCATCAAGGTACTCTTCCACTTGTGATGAGATCATGCATATTATTATTGCACTTACAAACATGACACAATGTTTATTTGTTTGGGATCCTGGCTCAAGTGAATGTGCACTCTTATTTGATGGACAAGATCAAGATGGTGCACTATGCCGTCCACCACCTTGGTCTCCTCCTTTCATGCTTACAAGAAGATTTGATGGCGTTGCACATATGGACCCACACATGATAGAAGATGAACTTGAGTCGAGGACGACTCCAATTCAAGAAGGGGAGGATGATGAGGACATCACTTATATGGATACAAACAACACTCTGCTGAATATACAAGATGCAATCAATAGAGTTCATACACAACAATTAATTTCAGAGGTGAACTCGTTCTTATATATTTCCTTATGTGTTTTTGAGCATAGATTGCTACTTAATGATTTATTTGTGATTAGGATCCATGGAGAGGTTCAAGGAGTACTTGGAGGGAGTATTAGGGACGTGGAAGACCAGAGAATTCGTTCAAAGAAGATGGAAACCGAACCAAACTCCAAATCGTAACCAACTCGGAGTCCAGGAGCAGTACGCACAAAAACGGACGCCCAGGACGCATACGAACTCCGTTTTGGACGTTCTACATATGCACGGAAAGAGGAGAGGATAACCTTTCCAATGGCTCCGGTCTCATGTCAAAATTCCTTCGGAGTCGACGGGAATCGTCGAAACAAAATCGAGTATAGAATCTGTCAGGGTGCTGCGCCACCGTATTGGGCCATTGGGCCTTGTATCAAGTCTAAGTCCATTATTTTCGTGTCTTAGGGTTAGGTCACGACCCTAACACCCCCTTGGACGTCCTCCCACCTATATATACTCCATAGTAGCCGCCATGAACAATTGGGTTTTGCATAGATTAATAATATCGCTGTTCTACAGTTTGTGAAACCCCAACTTCGCAATTTCAGATTGTGTCTTCTACGTTCTTGCTTGTGTTCTCGGTTGCACTTGCAGGGATTAGCCTTCTTGGCGAGGTCAATCGTGTGAAGCACGGTTGATAACCAACGGAGCGGTGGTGTAGTGATTGCAGGGGCTGTTCGTGTTCTACTCGAGAGCCTCGGATCATCAACGTCGAGATCTCCATCAATCGACTTACCCATTACCTTTCGGAAGATTCGGGCCTAAACCTCTTCATCAATTTTCCTATCAATTGGTATCAGATTTCCAGGTTGCCCGTTAGGTAATTCATCTATCCATTACATTAGTTTTGTTTTTCATACCTAGAGTCCACAAAAAAGCCACAAAAAAACTTGCAGTTTAGTAGATCTGTTCATTACTTTGTCCAAACCACATTGAGCCTTTGCAACTTTGTTATTCAGTTTGGTTTTGTTGAGTTTGTGTCCGTTGTTGAGTCATATTGCTGGTTTAGAAAGTGTTTTTGGTCTTAGTTTGAGTTTTGCATTGTGTTGATTCATCCTTTTGAATCATGTCATCACGTCCAGATTAGATTCGCCTCTGTCCAGTTCGGTATTTTCATCATATCTCGCTCATACGAACTCGGATTTTAGAGTTCTTGTACTTTCTGGAAAGCTTAAGAAGTTTTCTATAAATTTCTTATTCATCACTCTCCCAGAAAATATAGTTATCGATGTCGAAATTGCATTAGATCTGAATCTGTTATTGATTTAGAAATTCTGAACAGTCTGTATTTCGGGGGCAATATCTCCCATTGTTCTTATCCAAAATAGATCTTACATATACTGAAATTAAAGAGGAGAGATATATCTATAGTATTTCTGTTCAAAGTTTTTAGATTTGGGGACTATAAAGGTGCTTAATTGTCCTTAGAACATTGAGCAGAAAATCTGTAACAGACATACGAGATATCTTTGAGTGTTTGCATTGTGTTCTTCTTTTGCAGCACATTCTGAAAAAAAAGGAAGAAAAAAGAAAAAGGCAAGTGCAAAAGAAGATACAAAAGACGCACAAAAAAGGAGAAAAAAAACAACAAAAAAAACAGAAGTGCTTGCATTCTTTGTGTCATCTAGTTTTGTCTCATGTCTTGCTAGCTTGAACTACTAGGAACACATTTAGGCCAGCAACTTTGACAAATACTTTGGACACTTATTCAACTTTACTATCTGATTTCATTGTTGCTAATCCTTGCTACAAATAAAGTGCCATCCAAGCTACACCTTACTCTTGAGCGGAATCGATACACCTTTGCAATCATCCCACGCTTCATTGGTTTCTTCATACCGGCCACCGTTTGCCACCTGCAGTGTCGGTAAGAACACTTGTAAGAGCGTAGTAAGACGCTTGAGAGTGTGTGCTTCCACTTCCACTTTTCCATTATCCTTTGTAGTTGATAGGGATAACATATTTTTTGTGTTGTATTCTGTTTGCTACTAACAATGTCAGGTAAAAGCAAGAATCATGCATTATATGCTGAGATGATGGACATGATGAAGACGGCGATAGAGTTGCTCACTAAAAAGCAAACATCAACCAAGGATTCACATGACATTCAGACCACCTTTACAACACCTTCCACAAGAAGTAATTACATTCTCCCATCTCTTCCTTCTTATGATGGTTTTGGTTACGATGAATATATTGCTTGGGAAATAGAGTTGAATAAAATTTTTGGACAATGTCATATGTGTGAGAAAAGAAAGATTAGAAATGTTGCAAGTGCATTAGTAGGTTGTGCATTGACTTGGTGGAACAACTTAAGTGATTTAGAAAGACCTCGAACATGGAAAGATATGAAAATTCTTATGCGAGAAACTTTTGCTAATGTATCTAATTGTAAAGATGAAATACATGAACTTGAGAAGAATTTTCTTGTTGTACCTCCTCCTTTGCCTAACCTTTTGCAGGAACATGAACAAATAAATGGAGATGCAAATGATAGTGAGGTGTTGAACAACTCTTCTGAATTTTTTGATGAATCAACTCATAATGCATTTGAATTTCTTGCTGAAAATGAGAGTAGTGTTAGTGGACAATGCTCTACAGTTAACCACGGTATGACATTTTCAGATGTGCTGAATTTTGCTACCAATCATACTATCGATGAGCAGCAACAAGATGAACCTTTTCATAATACAACTTTACCATTAGTTGATTTTCCCACTGATTATTATAACAAAAATGAGTTGTGTGCTGATAATTATATTATACCTATGCTAGAACAACCAAATGAATTTGATACTTTATCACTCACTTGTGCTGAAATTAAGCATTTGATCCCAACTACATGTGAAAGGGATGAGCTGAAATTGTTATCTTCTCTAAATACTTTGGGCTATATTGAATTTGACACTCTTTGTGATCTAGATATCGTAGAGAAGATAATATTTTCTCAATCTGAATTGCCTTTGTTAAGTAGAAATATTTTTTATGCTATAGGCAAATATGAACATAGTGGTATGTTTACGGTGCATAAAGTTTACATATGTTCAAATGAGGAAGCTCCTTTTGTGTTGCAACAACATGGTCAAGTAAATGAATGTACTAACGCTAATAATATCTTGTCCAGTTTTTCTAGTATTTTTTCCTTGCAGCAGGGACAACAAAAACATTTTTCACTGCGGTTGTGCAATATGGACAGTGCTCACTCGGGCCTAAACTCTACCCCCAAAGCAAGACTTTTTGCTGGACATACGAGCAAGCCGAGGACGGCTTGTCATAAAGAAGGGGAGAATGATGAGATCATGCATATTATTATTGCACTTACAAACATGACACAATGTTTATTTGTTTGGGATCCTGGCTCAAGTGAATGTGCACTCTTATTTGATGGACAAGATCAAGATGGTGCACTATGCCGTCCACCACCTTGGCCTCCTCATTTCATGCTTACAAGAAGATTTGATGGTGTTGCACATATGGACCCACACATGATAGAAGATGAACTTGAGTCGAGGACGACTCCAATTCAAGAAGGGGAGGATGATGAGGACATCACTTATATGGATACAAACAACACTCTGCTGAATATACAAGATGCAATCAATAGAGTTCATACACAACAATTAATTTCAGAGGTGAACTCGTTCTTATATATTTCCTTATGTGTTTTTGAGCATAGATTGCTACTTAATGATTTATTTGTGATTAGGATCCATGGAGAGGTTCAAGGAGTACTTGGAGGGAGTATTAGGGACGTGGAAGACCAGAGAATTCGTTCAAAGAAGATGGAAACCGAAACAAACTCCAAATCGTAACCAACTCGGAGTCCAGGAGCAGTACGCACAAAAACGGACGCCCAGGACGCATACGAACTCCGTTTTGGACGTTCTACATATGCACGGAAAGAGGAGAGGATAACCTTTCCAATGGCTCCGGTCCCATGTCAAAATTCCTTCGGAGTCGACGGGAATCGTCGAAACAAAATCGAGTATAGAATCTGTCAGGGTGCTGCGCCACCGTATTGGGCCATTGGGCCTTGTATCAAGTCTAAGTCCATTATTTTCGTGTCTTAGGGTTAGGTCACGACCCTAACACCCCCTTGGACGTCCTCCCACCTATATATACTCCATAGTAGCCGCCATGAACAATTGGGTTTTGCATAGATTAATAATATCGTTGTTCTACAGTTTGTGAAACCCCAACTTCGCAATTTCAGATTGTGTCTTCTACGTTCTTGCTTGTGTTCTCGGTTGCACTTGCAGGGATTAGCCTTCTTGGCGAGGTCAATCGTGTGAAGCACGGTTGATAACCAACGGAGCGGTGGTGTAGTGATTGCAGGGGCTGTTCGTGTTCTACTCGAGAGCCTCGGATCATCAACGTCGAGATCTCCATCAATCGACTTACCCATTACCTTTCGGAAGATCGGGCCTCATCATCAATTTTTCCTATCAACTTGCGTGTTCTTGAACTCCATGCCGTTGTCACTTCGAATATTCTTGATTGTCAATGAGAATTCGTTTTGAGCTCGCTTGAAGAACTTCTTGAGTGTTCCTTGTGTCTCTGACTTATCATGCAAAAAGAAAACCCAAGTGAAGCGAGAAAAGTCATCAACAACTACTAAACTATATTTGTTACCGCTGATGCTTATGTAAGCAATTGGACCAAATAAGTCCATGTGTAGTAGTTCGAGCGGTCTTGTTGTAGTCATGACGTTCTTTGCGGGATGAGGTGCTCCAACTTGCTTCCCGGCTTGGCACACGCTACAAGGCGTGTCTTTCTCAAAAACAACATCCTTCAAACCGCAGATGTGATCGCCCTTGAGGAGTTTTTGAAGATTCCTCATACCAACATCGCTAGCCGTCTATGCCATAGCCAACCCATGTTGGTCTTTGCAATCAAGCATGTGTCAAGTTCGGCTTTATCCTTGTTGAAATCAACAAGGTAAAGCTTTCTCTTCAACATACCCTTGAATGCAATGGAACCATCACTCCTCCAGTATCGAGTACCCTTCCTTGACTGTTATCTCCAAAGTAGATGCCCTCATTTGGGTCCTCATTCTCTTCATATTCCACGAACATTCTTCTTTCTCCGATCATATGGTTGGTGCAGCCACTGTCTAGCACCCATTTAGATCCACAGGAGGAATAGGCCTGCAAAAACAAATTATTCTTTGGTTTTAGGTACCCAAGCTTGCTTGGGTCCTTGGAGGTTAGTTACAATACATTTGGGCACCCACACATGAGATTTATTGTTCCCATGGCGTGGCCCAACATAATGAGCATAAACCTTGCCAAAATTATTTCTCATCAACACATAGGAGGCATCAAAGGTTCTAAAGAGTAATTGTTGTTGTTTGTAAATAGGACTAGTCTGGGAGGCCGGACTTGTCCGGAGGACCGGACTTGTCCAGATACTGACCGGACTAGTCCGGTGTTCGTGTGAGTTCAAGTTTTTACCCTTCGACTTACTAGTTTGTGAGGGTATTCCCTTCACAAAGGAAATCCTCTCCTTGTTATTCTTATGGTTTCTAGCATGCTGCTTTTCATCATAAGAGTAACCAATGCCATATTTAACATTTGGAGGTCTTTGGACCAAGTATGCACTACGTGCATAGTCGATCTTCTCCTTGTCAAATATGCCACTTTGGGCAGGATGTTTATCCTTTGTGGAGGTTGACTTTTCCTTCAAACTGGTGTCACCTTTCTTATATGTGCAAACATGAGCAAAATCAGTTTTAGTGGGTTGAGAAGGTGAGCTTGAAGAGGAGGAAGGTTCACTCAGCTTGAGTGACTCAACTTGCTCTTCAAGGATCTTGTTAACCTTGATCAGGTTAGCAAGTTGGTCCTTGATTGCAACATTTGAGTTGGTTAACTCCACGCAAGCTTCCTTGATTGAAGCTAACTCAAGCTCTAGTGAATTGCTTTTCTCCTTGTCAAGTTCTAGAAGTTTGTCAAGTTCGGCATACTCCTCCTTTTGGGAGATAATCATGTCCTCTTGACGATGAATTAACCTCTCCTTCTCAACAAGTTGATCAAGTAAAAATTTCATTTTTGTTGCAGTTTTCCTATCTAGTCCAATAAGCATATCCTCATTATCACTATTTATTTCATCATCACTAGAGTAGGAATGCACGGAAGGGGCTTTGATGGTTACCTTGCGTTTACCTTCCTTTTCCATGAGGCAAGTGTCATTTACCTTCCTTGCGCCGAGTGTAGGGAAGAGGGTAGACTTCTTGGATGTCTTCTCGATGGCTATGCTAGCCATCTCTTCTTCTTCGGACGATGAGGACTCATCATTTGAGTCCTACTCTTTCCCAATGTGCGCTTGTTCAGCTTGTTTCTTCTTCTTGAAGAATTTCTTGTGTTGAGGCTTGGCTTCTTTAGTCTTTTTCTTGTTCTCCTCATATGGGCAATCAACTATAAAGTGGTTATACTCACCACAATTATAGCATGCCCGCCTCAACTTTGGCTTTGTTTTCTCTTTGTTCTTTCCTTCGCTTGACTTTGTACCTTGTCTCTTCTTCATGATTCTTTTGAATTTCTTCATAAACAATATCATGTATTCTTCATCTGATTCACTTCTCTCGTCGTCACTATCTTCCTCTAGTTGTGCTTCTCTAGCTTCTTTGGATAGGGGCTTGAGGGTGGACTTCAAAGCAACCCCTTTATTCTTTGCCGAGGTGAGGTCGGCAATTTCCTTGACGTGCTTTGCTTGTTTTTCCATCATCTCAAAATTGATGATCTTTCCAAGCAATTCATCCGGAGTCATCCTTTTGTATCCGGGGCTTTCTCTAATCATGGAGCATAGTGTGACATTGCGAGGCATAAAAGCTCTAAGGATGAGCTTTACCACCTCGTGGTCATTCCACTTCTTGCTCCCATATGATCGAACTTTGTTGACGAGTGTCTTCAATCGGTTGTACATTTCTTGGGGTGATTCGTCTTCCTCAATTGCGAATCTTCCTAATTCGCCTTCAATCATCTCGATTTTTGCTTCACACACATGTTAGTCACCTTAATGTGCAGTTTGCAGTGTATCCCATATCTCCTTAGCGATTTCGAGTCCATCCACCTTGGTGAACTCATCCCGACTGAGTGAGGAGGTGATTACTGTTGCGTCTTGAGCGTTTCTATGAATAGCCTGCTCTTGGCTTGGGGTGAGCTCTTCGTCGTCGTTCGGAATATCTATCCCTGTGCATACAACATGCCATAGACTTGGATTGAGGGAAATCAAATGCATTTTCATATTCTGCCTCCACATTGAGTAATCACTTCCATCGAAGTGTGGGGCCTTTCCAAGTGGGATAGATAAGTAATGATTATTATTGGAATTTAGACAATCATAGTTAAAAGGATATCGGGAGTAGTCAGTATGACTACTCCCCTTCTTTTTCTCTTCAACTTTCACTTTCCTTTTGGAAAGCGCCTTCTTTCTGAGGAGCGCCTTTAGCTCCAGTGTCTCCTCATCATCGTCCTCGAAGTCCTGAATGGCTTCGAGGTACTTCTCCACCTTTTGATTTTTGTCGGCGTTAACCTCTTCTTGGTTATTGATTTTGTGGATGTCCTTCATCTCCGACATGATCTCTTCGAGTGGTTAGACTCTTTCTTGAAGAACCTGCTCTCATACCAATTGAATATGGCCTAGAGGGGGGGTGAATAGGCCTTTTTGCAAATTGTCGGATCCTACAACACTTAACAACCGGTTCAATACTAGAGATATCGGACTAGTCCGGTAAAGTGGGGACTAGTCCGGTGTTCATGGACTAAGTTGGTTAAACTTGATCGATTAGATTGATTCTTTTATATATGCAGCGGAAATATAGAATCAAATAAAGGTTTCAATGTTATATGCTAGATTATATCACAATTAAATCTTATGTTTAACAGTTCAACGTGAGATAAGCAATGATTATGAAACCCTAGGTTATATTGATGAATAAGAACGATGAACACCAAAAACAAGACACAAGGATTTATCCTGTGGTTCGGCTCCCACAAAGGCAACCTACGTCCATGTTGAGGAGTCCACAAATGGACCGGGTCCTCTCTAACCCTACCCTCATCGGATCGCCACGAAGGCCAATCCTCTTCCACTAATCACAAAGGGGTGAATAACCGAATTCAAAGTGGCCTTCTCACACATTGAGAGCTCCCTTGGATTACAACACGAAATACCACCAAAACACACTCAAAAGATTACAATTAAATCGCAGGAGTGTGTTAGAGAATCAAACCAAGAGCTCAATGTAGTGTTGAACGTGTCTCTCCAATGATCTAGAGTGAATCCTCAAAGGTTTGATCTTTGTTGCACTTAATTTCGTGGAGAGATGTGGTTTTTGAGGCTCTTGGGAGGTGTGACGGCGCTAGGGTTCGAGAGTTAGAAAAATATGGCCGTACAACTCTATTTATATGGGTTTCTAAAAGTGACTGTTAGGGTTCAGAAAGTTCGGACTAGTCCGTGGTGGTCACCGGACTAGTCCGATATGCTGAGTGTAGCAAACCCTAAGTGTCCCGAAATATCAGACTAGTTGCTAGGAGCGGACTTGTCCGATTTCGCTACTGGAAATCTTCGGACTAGTCCGATATTCATCAGACTTGTCCGGTTATGTGAAAGCCTAAGTGTATAGGTGACAAGTCCGCACTTGGAGGACTTGTCCGATTCAGATCAGAGGGTTTTTCGGACTAGTCCGTGCAAACATCGGACTTGTCCAATTTGGATCAGAAAGAATATCGAACTAGTCCGGTTGTGATCGGACTTGTATGATTTTGTGCGACTTGTGAAGTGTTTTGAGGATTGGTCCGCACTGGGGAGGACTAGTCCGATTCTGGTCAGAAAGGATATCGGACTAGTCCGATGGATATCGAACTTGTCCGATTTCGTGCAGAAAGGATATCGGACTAGTTCGGTGTCTATCGGACTAGTCCGGTCCTGTGTAACTTTGTGCAATGTGTGTGTTTAAATGTGGTTGAGCTCTTGGAATGTGTTTCCTTAACACACTCCATACACAATAATCTACTACTCTTCTTCCTTGAGCTCATTTCCACTTTGCTCCTCATTCTTCCTTCTTTTTGGTACTTTGCTCATTTTTCTATCATAAGCCTGCACTCATCTCAACAAAGAGGTTAGGATCCCAATTGCTTGTCATAAATCATCCAAAACCCACAAGGGAATCCTAGATGCACTTTTAGTCTAGTCCGTATACACCGGACTAGTCCGCACTTTACCGGACTAGTCCGATTTCTCTGGTTTTGAACTGGTTGTTAAGTGTTGCAGGATCCGACAATTATCAAAAAGGCCTATTCACCCCCCTCTAGGCCACATTCAGTAAGGTGTTACGCTCCTTGCGGCCCAAACCACGTAAAAACCACCACCTCATACACTCTCATACGCGCGTACACTTGATTGAGGCCTAAGCCCCGCCGAACAAGAACCTTCGTGGGCTGCTTCTTAGTAGATCCGAAGGAAGTATCGCATAAACACTTCGACACATGCTGTAGGGTCTGAACTTGTGTTTAAATACCCACTTCCCGCTGATGATGTTCTTGTTAGGTGGCTTGGAGACCAATTTCCATGTGTTGTTCTTGATCAGTGCATTATACTCGTCCTACATGGCAAGAAACAAATTTCTATCCTTCAAGGCAGAGCACACTAATTTTGGTATAGGGGATAGTTGTTGTGGATTTGGTTCGAAAGTTGCAATCATCTCGTATTTAGGGTTAGGCTTAAAGATTCCAGCCTTTGCCCTGGTCAACATGCGATGAGGAGGACTACGAAGAAGATGATCTGTGTTGCATGGTGGTGGGGCTATGGATGGGGCAGGTGGAATTGAAGTCGTTGCATGATCCGAGGTAGATGTGGGTGCAGAGGAGAGATCTGTCTGGGCAGCAGGGTTGTTGGGATCCGGTTCAGGGGTGGTTGGCGTGGGAGAATGTGCAGCGGGAATGTGTGAGTTGGTTGTGGAACGTGGCGGAGCGGGGTTGGTAGGTTATGCGCGATGTGTAGCAGTGGTTGGCAGAGGATCGTTTGTGGTTGCCAGGTTTGGAGGATTTGGTGCTGAGGATGGAATTTGTTGTGAAGGTGTATATGGGATGCCGGCGAATGGGAACTACTTTTCGTCAAACACGACGTGTCTGGAGATGATAATTTTTCGTGTGGCAATGTCATAGCAGCGATACCCTTTGTGCTCACTTGGATAACCAAGGAGTACACAAGGTGTGGATCGAGGACTGAGTTTATGGCTGGATGTGGAGGTAAGATTAGGAAAGCAAAGGCACCCAAAGACACGAATGTGATTGTATGTTGGTGCAGCTCCGAAAAGTATTTCATATGGTGTAAGAGTTCCCATAGAACGACAAGGTAGACGATTAATAAGGTATGTTGTGGTGTGCAAGTCTTCGGCCTAGAACTTTGGGGGTGAATTATAGTGAATGAGCATGGTGCGCATGGAATTATTAATGGTGCGTATGATTCACTCTGCTTTCCCATTTTGTGGAGAAGTGTAAGGGCAAGATAGTCGAAGGTGGATGCCTTGAGAAGAGAAGAAGGTATGAAGAGCAATGTTGTAGAATTCCCTCCCATTATCAGTTTGTAGAGAGTAGAGACTATGGGAAGACAAAATTGTGTTGCCCCATGGGTGTGGAAAGACAATAAAGTGGGAACACCATCGCTTTTGTAACGAAGTGGGATTGACCAAATATAATGTGAGAAGTCATCAAGTAATACTAAATAAAACTGGTAGCCAGAAACACTTTGGACCGGTGAACTCCACAAGTCGGCGTGTAGCAACTGAAATGGGAAATATGAAATTGAGTTTGAAGATGAGAAGGGAAGCCATACATGTTTTCCCTGCTGACAGGTTGGGCAAACATGTACATATGTCTTATTACATGTGAAAGGAAAATGTTTAAGTGCTTGAACAAGGGACGCGCACCCGGGATGGATCAAACGCTGATGCCACAAATGAATCGACGTGGCAGATGCTTGGAGAGGTGCTGGTGGATTGAATCGTAGTGGGTAGAGATCACCGTCACTATCACATCGGAGGATCTCCGTTCGAGTGTAAAGATCCTTAACAAAAAAGCCAAGAGGATCAAATTCAATGAGACATTATTATCACGTGTAAGCTGGTGAACGGAGATCAAGTTTTGAACTAGTGCAGGAGATAATAAAATGTTCCGAAGTGAAAGGGTGGAATTGTTGGTGGGAATAGATGTGGATGTCGTGTGAGTAATAAGAAGCTTGGCACCATTTCCAACAGTAACAGATGCATGAAATGGAAAGGGTTGCAGATTTGAGAGAGAGGAGGAATTACCAGCCATGTGCGAAGTAGCACCAGAATCCACATACCTATCTGATGTGCTTTGTGGTGCAGTCGAGGCCGAGTGTAAAGCACTCAACAAGGCTTGGTTGTTCAACACAGTTGGAGCAGAAGCTTGCGTGGGTGCAGTAGTGCTAGAATACTCGTTGGGTCCGAGTCCAGCATACATGGCATGTTGATTAGTTGTGCCTTGGCGCGGTCCAAGGACTCCAGCTGTTGGTGGACGGAAAGGCATGGCCTAAGCTTGAACCTTACCTGTCCACGGGTTGAAGTTGGGGCGCGTTGAGGATGTGTTCGGTGGTCGAGGTAGAGATCCTGCAAAGGGACCTTGTGCGCCACCGTACGAGTTCTGGCCATGACCGCGGTCGACCGGAGTTGCGACCGCCAGCACGACCACCACGGTCAGACTGAGAACCAGAGTCAGTGTTGGAGTTTGCCTGTGTCACACCCAGTTTTATTAAGCATAAAACCAGCTGCAAAATACATGTATGCCAGGATCAGTTTCACCATACATGTACGACAAGTAGTGATAAACAGTTCTATATCGCATGAAAACAATATTTATACCTTTAAAAAGAGTTTTGAATAGCAGCAGAAGAGGAAAAACTCTATAGCAACCACAGGCAAATCGACTGGCAGCAACGCGACCTTCTACACACCGTCTTCAATAGAAACTTGTCTTCGTTGAATCTTCTCTTCACTGAGCAGCATTTATAAAAAAACGTACAACAAAGTAAGTGTGAGTACCATCCCGTGGTACTCAGCAAGTGTGGGAAATAAATGACATGAAGGTCAACCAAAAAGAAAGGCTGATAGTGGCTTAAGCACTAAGCATTAAACCTATCCTTAGCTTTTATTAGCAACCTACATCTAAGTGAATAATCCCAACCATAACAATGATAATAATGTAATAATACCAATATCATTCCCAAGTATCATCCCAACCATCATCTCAACCATCGTCTAATTATGAATTCGGCACCAAGCTGCTCTTGTCTGTGAGCACGACTGTGATGATAGTTTTCCAATCTCTGCAGAGAATGTACCCTTTACCCACAAGCCATGATTTCATCCCCTGTTGCCAGGTGGACTAAGTAAACCTCCCTGATGCCAGTGGCGGCCAACCACAATACACACTTCCGTAGGTGTGTGGCCAGGAGATCACTACGAGGTCTTTACAAAGGATTCTCCTGACGCGTACTAGCCCTCTGAGGTTTCACCCCTGTACAAAAGTGTGAGCCGCTACACCGCGTCTCAACACCCCAGTTGCCCCCTCTTGAGCCATGCGGATCCCATGGCAGTACACCCTGAACCAATTCCCCGCACTATCCAATCACCAGTACTACGTCGGGAGAGACCTAATTAATCGACCAAGCTGCCCCATACTCAGTCTTGTGGCGATACTATAAAGCTTAGTGGCTTCATCCATAAATCGGTCCTTAAAATCCGGCAAGGTCCAAATTCCAATCCCGAGTCTCGTGCGTACTGCACCATACCATTCAAACCAACCCGCCAGATTCCTATCCACTACAATTCATTTTCCATATCTCAATAAACAATCATAAATCATAGGTGATATATATGATCAATTGTTCCCCCCATCTATTATGCATGGCTAAGCGTAAGTCAATACCCCAAGTACCACCTTTTCCATCCCGAGCGACAAGGAATTATATGGAATGGTAAGTAGAGGATTCATATTAATTAAGCATGCAACTAACTATAATCCTTAAAATAGGCACAAGATGGTCAAGGACACTTGCCTGTTTTTATATAGTTGCTCAGTTCTTCTCCAATGAACTCTTGATCTTCACATCTTCATGTAGCTTCTTGATCGAGATACGAGTGTGTATAAACTACCCTCAAAAGAGAAATAAAAGCAATCAAGAACAATACACCACACAAGTAGTACAAATACCATTATGATGACTTAAATTAGATTTATTTGTGATTTCTTATGTCATAGTTGAGTTTCTGGTTCAAGCTATGTAATTATATTGATAATTCAAGTTACAAAATGAATTACATCATACAAATATAGTTTTATAAGAAAATTAGATATTTTCTATGTGTTTATATTATTTTCTATATTTCTCTTTATGCTCAAAACATAATTTAGTTGATTTTTCCTACCCAAAATATACTTAATTATAGATTTAATATTATTTCATATTAAAATAATGTGCTCAATAATTTTATATCATTTTTAATATTTATTTCTATGCTCAAGATAATTTTAGAGTGACAAATAACTATTAAATATACTTTCTATATAATTTTGGTGTCTAAAATGAATTAATAAATTTAATCGGGAATAAATATATATTTTAAGTTCTCTGAATAATTTTCTAGAATTTTATTAAGTTATATAAACTTTTCTGCATTTATTTCTATTTACATGGGGTAATACTATAAATGCTTAAAACAATTTCTATCATGCTTAGGGGCTAATCTGTAATTTTTCCCACTAAACAGTGGCTTAAAATAGTATTTATCAATATTCCAGGGGCCTCCTAGCCAGTTCACATAAATACAATGGTTTTTATCTATTTCCAATAAAGGTTGGGGTTGTTTCTGTAAAGACAGGGGCAATTCGCAATTATATGAAAGTTCACAGGGGGTTATCTGAAAAAAGACAAAGGGGTATGGCCAGATCTAACTGCAGCCATAGGATCTAGGATGAAGGGCCCAGATTTTGTTTTTGAAGAGGTACTTGCTTGATCTATTTTGGACCGCTGGTTTTAGATCTAAGCGCTAGAGTGAAGCCACATCACCCTGGCTAGCTAAGAGGCGGCGCGCGGCGGTCTGCAAAGACAGGGGCGGCGGCGCCATGGCCGGCCGTGGTCGGAGCTCGCTGGTACGACGTTCCGGTGGCCCGATCTACTCGTGGTATGAACAAAAATGCATAGGAGGCTATGAGGATCCTCACCATGGTGGCTCATGCGCGGAGAATCGGCCATAGATGGCGCCCAACGGCGAGGCGTGACGACGACGACGATCTCCGACGGACGACGGCACCCTCCTCTTTTTCCTCCTCTTCCTTCCCCTTTTCTTCTCTCTGGTGGCGCAGCTCTCTAGTGTTTTTCTACGTTGCTAGGGTTCCTCCTGGCGTCTCTGGCGGCGCTGCAATGCCTAGGTTTGTTTTTCTCTTCTGTACACGGGGAGGGGCGCGATGCCTTTTATAGGCGGCAGGGCACGGCACGGTCAACGCAGGTGGGCGCACTCGGGTGGGGCTTCGCGCGGCGAGCGCGCGCAGGGGCAGGCGCGCGGTGGGGCCAGTGGGGGCGCGCGGAGCTGGTCGGGCAGGACGCGGGAGCGCGGGGCGGCTCGGGCGGGAGTGCCTGGGGCCGGGGCGCGAGCATCGGGCGGGTTGGCGCACGAGCGAGTGCGTGGTGGCGGGGTGGCGCGCGCGAGGGCGTCGGCGTGGGGCCAGGCGCAACAGGGCGCGGGCGGGGTCAGCGCGGAGCGCGACCGGGAGCGGGCCGGCTCGGTCCGGGCTGCTCTTTTTTTTCTCTTTTTTTATTTCACATTCAAATTATAAACATGTTTCTATCAACTTTTGAATTCAAAAATCACTCAAATGCAACATGAACTCTAATATATTTCTATTGTTTACATTTGTTTCAAATTTAGGGTGTCACAACTCTACTCCCCTTAAACAGAATCTCGCCCCGAGATTCTAATGGTTAGAAAGCTAATCACTAGGGTTTTTTTCGTAAATCGACAATTTACCCAATTAGATTATATTTCTTTTTAATATTTGGTTTTAACCATTTATTCTAAAGTTTTTTGAAGTTTAAAATTACACAAAATGTAAGAATAATATGGGAATCTTGTTTGAACATTTTTAAGAAAATGTTTCATAGCCACACGATTTTACACCTTGTTACTATGTATATTTTATCATTCTTATTATGGTTATTATTATTATTTTCTTGATTTTAATATCAACAAAATTATTACTTAGACCCAGTGCTACTACTGTGGTAAGGTTTTATATTTCTTTTCTAGATTTTGTTTGAGTTCAACACATTCTCTAGCATTTACAATTTGCATTTTTCACGCAAAACACTCATGATGAAATACGTTGAATTGGTTTAATTTAAAAGTATTAACAACACAACAACACATATTATGTTGTGCTACATCATTATTATTATTATTATTATTATTATTATTATTATTATTATTATTTACAATTAGTCCTAACTTCCATCGTGGCTTAAAATCTTGCATTATCATGATGTACAATTTTCATTATTATTTTCATATATATATTTTAATATCATTATTATTATTGTATTTATATATTGAGTTTCTTATCAAGGCTAATAAATATTTAACAGGGTGATACAAGGTGTGATTGAGTTTTCTTCGTCATGCATTAATTCTATTTTAGTTCAAACTATCTTTTTTCTAGAATATGCTGATTAGTAAAATTTAGAACTATTAGCACACAACCACACACATTATTATTATTATTATTATTATTATTTTATGTTATTTTACATTGCTATTCTTGTTCCTATTTATTATTTTGATTTTGGCCTAATTTCCATTGTGATTTAAATTTTAAAGCCTTTCACTTCAAATGCATATACATTAATAATTTTATTATTGTATTATTATTATTATTATTATTATTATTATTATTATTTTTTCTTTTTGGTAAATGTGAGGGTTACAATCCTACCCACCTTACAAGTAATCTCGCCCTCGAGATTCAAGTGGTTGACGAAGAAGAGATTATATGATTTACTAGCGGTCGACTACCCCCCTTAAACAGACAAATGTTATAAATTTATTATTGTTGTTATCATTAATCTTATGCAATGCATCAAGCAACGTGTTCTAATTCGTTGTGAGGAAGGCATGGACTTCACTTGCTAAACAAAGGGGACCTAAGCAAGTGATGTTTATTAATCTTTAAGAGTCTTTTTTCTCCTTTGTGTTGTCCTCATATGTCGGTCTTCAAGCTCCTGTCGGTTGAGTCGATTCTTCGTCTTCATAAACAAGGTCAAAGGGAAGTCTAAGAGGTACATTCTAGCTAAGGTCACGTGCCTAGAGTCGATATATAGCTCTGATACCACTTTGTCACACCCGGTTTTATTAAGCATAAAACCAGCTGCAAAATACATGTATGCCAGAATCAGTTTCACCATACGTGTACGACAAGTAGTGATAAATAGTTCTATATCGCATGAAAACAATATTTATACCTTTCAAAAGAGTTTTGAATAGCAGCGAAAGAGGAAAAACTCTATAGCAACCACAGGCAAATCGACTGGCAGCAACGCGACCTTCTACACACCGTCTTCAATAGAAACTTGTCTTCGTTGAATCTTCTCTTCACTGAGCAGCATTTATAGAAAAAAGTACAACAAAGTAAGTGTGAGTACCATCCCGTGGTACTCAACAAGTGTGGGAAATAAATGACATGAAGGTCAACCAAAAAGAAAGGCTGATAGTGGCTTAAGCACTAAGCATTAAACATATCCTTAGCTTTCATTAGCAACCTACATCTAAGTGAATAATCCCAACCATAACAATGATAATAATGTAATAATACCAATATCATTCCCAAGTATCATCCCAACCATCATCTCAACCATCGTCTAATTATGAATTCGGCACCAAGCTGCTCTTGTCCATGAGCACGACTGTCATGACAGTTTTCCAATCTCTGCAGAGAATGTACCCTTTACCCACAAGCCGTGATTTCATCCCCTGTTGCCAGGTGGACTAAGTAAACCTCCCTGATGCCAGTGGCGGCCAACCACAATACACACTTCCGTAGGTGTGTGGCCAGGAGATCACTACAAGGTCTTTACAAAGGATTCTCCCGACGCGTACTAGCCCTCTGAGGTTTCACCCCTGTACAAAAGTGTGAGCCGCTACACCGCGTCTCAACACCCAGTTGCCCCCTCTTGAGCCATGCGGATCCCAAGGCAGTACACCCTGAACCAATTCCCCGCACTATCCAATCACCAGTACTACGCTGGGAGAGACCTAATTAATCGACCAAGCTGCCCCATACTCAGTCTTGTGGTGATACTATAAAGCTTAGTGGCTTCATCCATAAACCGGTCCTTAGAATTCGGCAAGGTCCAATTCCAATCCCGAGTCTCGTGCGTACTGCACCATACCATTCAAACCAACCTGCCAGATTCCTATCCACTACAATTCATTTTCCATATCTAAATAAACAATCATAAATCATAGGTGACATATATGATCAATTGTTTCCCCCATCTATTATGCATGGCTAAGCGTAAGTCAATACCCCAAGTACCACCTTTTCCCTCCCAAGCGACAAGGAATTATATGGAACGGTAAGTAGAATAGGATTCATATTAATTAAGCATGCAACTAACTATAATCCTTAAAATAGGCACAAGATGGTCAAGGACACTTGCCTGTTTTTATATAGCTGCTCAGTTCTTCTCCAATGAACTCTTGATCTTCACATCTTCATGTAGCTTCTTGATCGAGATACGAGTGCGTATAAACTACCGTCAAAAGTGAAATAAAAGCAATCAAGAACAATACACCACACAAGTAGTACAAATACCATTATGATGACTTAAATTAGATTTATTTGTGATTTCTTATGTCACAGTTGAGTTTCCGGTTCAAGCTATGTGATTATATTGAGGATTCAAGTTACAAAATGAATTACATCATACAAATATAGTTTTATAAGAAAATTAGATATTTTCTATGTGTTTATATTATTTTCTATATTTCTCTTTATGCTCAAGACATAATTTAGTTGATTTTTCCTACCCAAAATATACTTAATTGTAGATTTAATATTATTTCATATTAAAATAATGTGCTCAATAATTTTATATCATTTTTAATATTTATTTCTATGCTTAAGATAATTTTAGAGTGACAAATAACTATTAAATATACTTTCTATATAATTTTGGTGTCTAAAATGAATTAAATAAATTTAATCAGGAATAAATATATATTTTAAGTTCTCTGAATAATTTTCTAGAATTTTATTAAGTTATATAAACTTTTCTGCATTTATTTCTATTTACATGGGGTAATACTATAAATGCTTAAAATAATTTCTATCATGCTTAGGGGCTAATCTGTAATTTTTCCCACTAAACAGTGGCTTAGAATAGTATTTATCAAGATTCCAGGGGCCTCCTAGCCAGTTCACATAAATACAATGGTTTTTATCTATTTCCAATAAAGGTTGGGGTTGTTTCTATAAAGACAGAGGCAATTCGCAATTATATGAAAGTTCACAGGGGGTTATCTGAAAAAAGACAAAGGGGTATGGCCAGATCTAACTGCAGCCATAGGATCTAGGATGAAGGGCCCAAATTTTATTTTTTTGAAGAGGTACTTGCTTGATCTATTTTGGACCGCTGGTTTTAGATCCAAGCGCTAGAGTGAAGCCACGTCACCCTGGCCAGCTAAGAGGCGGCGCGCGGCGGTCAGCAAAGACAGGGGCGGCGGCGCCATGGCCGGCCGTGGCCGGAGCTCGCTGGTTCGACGTTCCGGTGGCCCGATCTACTCGTGGTATGAACAAAAATGCATAGGAGGCTACGGGGATCCTCACCATGGTGGTGTATGTGCAGAGAATCGACCGGAGATGGCGCCCGACGGCGAGGCGCGACGACGACGACGATCTCCGGCGAACGACGGCACCCTCCTCTTTTTCCTCCTCTTCCTTCCCCTTTTCTTCTCTCTGGTGGCGCAACCCTCTAGCGTTTTTCTACGTTGCTAGGGTTCCTCCTGGCGTCTCTGGCGGCGCTACAATGCCTAGGTTTGTTTTTCTCTTCTGTACACGGGGAGGGGCGCGATGCCTTTTATAGGCGACAGGGCACAGTGCGGTCAACGCAGGCGGGCGCACTCGGGCGGGGCGTCGCGCGGTGGGCGCGCGCGGGGGCAGGCGCGTGGTGGGGCCAGTGGGGTCGGGCGGGGGCGCGTGGAGCTGGTCGGGCAGGACGCGGGAGTGCGGGGCGGCTCGGGCGAGAGTGCGTGGGGCCGGGGCGCGAGCGTCGTGCGGGTTGGCGCGCGGGCGAGTGCGTGGTGGCGGGGTGGCGCGCGCGAGGGCGTCGGCGTGGGGCCAGGCGCGGCAAGGCGCGGGCGGGGTCAGCGCGGGGCGCGGCCGGGAGCGGGCCAGCTCGGTCGGCCTGGCCGGCCGGGCTGCTCTTTTTTTTTTCTCTTTTTTTTTGATTTCACATTCAAATTATAAACGGGTTTCTATCAACTTTTGAATTAAAAAATCACTCAAATGGAACATGAATTCTAATATATTTCTATTGTTTACATTTGTTTCAAATTTAGGGTGTCACAGCCTGGTTATTGGATGATTCTGTGCCTGCAAACAAAGCCTGACTAGCAACTGTATGCGCTCTTTGAGTATCAAAGAGTTCCTCCATGAGTAAGTGTGATCTCGCACTAAGAAATGTATGTGGAGGCTGTCTGGATGTAATTGCAGAGATGGCATGGCGATATTTTGGATTGATCCGCGTAACATATTGAGTATCTGACTCGGTTCAGAGATTGGTTGTCCGAGTCTCTAAGACTATCGGAGAGGCTTTTCAACTTGGCGCAGTAATCACTTATGGACATGTCTTCTTGAACCAAATTGCGAAATTCAGCTTCAAAGAATACCGCCCTCTGCAACTTGTTGTCGTGGAACAACTGGTTGATCTCTCGCCATAACGTGAAAGCATCAGTCTTGCGATCGTGTACAAGCTGCCACACTTCCGGGCACATGTTGTAAAGATCCAGTTGACGATGCATTGGTCGCCACGGTACCAGTCGACGTCGCGGTTGAATACCGGTGTTGGAGCAGATACATGACTGTCGAGGCCGAATTTCCCAAGCGCGGAGTCGAAGAACATCCGCCAGTCAGAGTGGTTCGGCTTGGAGAGCTCGAGCGTGACGGGAATATGAGACTTAATATTCACCGTCTGGAGAATGTCGGCAACCGGTGTGGAAGAGGAGCGGCGATCGTCGCCGTGTTCACCGACGACAGGAGGTAGATTTGTTGGATGGAGAGAAGGTCAGGTTGAATTCCATTGGCAGCAACAGTATAGGATCTAGTGGACTCGTGATACCATGAAGAGATGGAAGACAATGAACCACACCTCTATTGATCATCACGGTACAAGATTTATACACAGAGGAGGTGTTCACGGAAGGCGAGAAGTCCTATGTGTGTGCAGTACATGAGATCATGCCATGAGACTCGGTTGGTGCAGCGGAACGTGCTCGGACGGCGTGGAGTCCGTGGCGGATATGCAGGAGAGATTGAGGCCAGTCGGTTGAGATGCATGAGGCGTTTAACACTTCACATCAACTTCGTCTTCATCATCACCATCGAAGTACTTTTTGCCCTTGTTAGCCGTGTTATGACCTCTGTCTGATTCTGAGCCGCTATCATCCTCTGACCCAGCTTCTGCTGTGTCCTGCCTCTTGCGCTTCAACTTCAGTTTCTTTTGCAGTTTCTTCACACGCAAGCTCTTCTTGTGCTCGAGCTTGTCCTCCTTGTCATGCTCCTGCATTTCTTTATACAACTCTGCATACCGCTGAGAAACTAGCAATTGAAACAGAAAAAAAAACATGACTTGGGACAGTCAATCGCAAATTTTAGGCATGATCGGAATAAAGGATGAACTGACTTTTATCCTTGTCAACCACAGCTTCTGAAGCTACTTTAGCTACAGATGCGAGGGGAGGGATGACGTTGCCTTCATCGTCATATTTGACCCTTGTTCCAACAGGCCTGTGCACATTTATCTTCAGTTTCTTCTTTTTTTGAAGGCCTTCCAAGTCTAAAAAGGATGACTGGTTAGTATAATATGTGCAGAACAGTACCTGACAATAGATATTTTTTTCTGAAATAGAAACTGTAGGGGACACTCCAACTGTGGCCTGATAATAGATATTGGTAGCCTGAAAAATGGAAGTAAGAAGGTTAAAGGTCCTAGTTTGAAATTTAGGACATACGTGGTGTGTTGCTCTTGTTCTGCAGTTGTATCTGTAACAGTATTGTCCAGGCGCCGCCTAAGCATCCAGACACTCTGACCCGGACATCATGCGCCGTCGCCTTGCCTGGCCGCCGCCTGCCTCGTCGCTGTCCGCCGCGCAGCCTAGGTTAATTCTTCTGATTTTAACATTTTTTACTTATTTCTGATTTTTTTGTGTTTTCTGTTATTTTTTATATTTTTAGACAAGCTAAAAGTATTTTGGTCATTTTTGAATTCTTTAGCTGTGAAAAGAGTTAATTAGTGGTGTAAACCATATGCAATAGTAAATGAACAATTGCACCTCTATTATAATGATATTTGGACGTGTTGCATGTTGGGGATTGCATTGTGACCAACAAGCATATTGTAGGGAGTAGTGAAATTTCAAATTCCTCCTCCCCGTACAGCTTCTCTAAAACCTACCAAACAAAGATTGTGTCACGGCACGGTAGTTTAAACAAAGATTGTGTCACGGCATGGTAGTTTAGTTGTTATAAACTTATATTTTATAACTAACTGCACCTCTTTGGAGGAAGCACCAAAATATACAAATATGATGAGCTACACAACCGAGATGGAAGGAACAACAATTTCCAGGGCACAATGCAGATAGTTAAAACTTGAAACAGGAACGGACTGGCAAATCATATGTTTAGTAGGGAGAAAAAAACTCTAATCACAATTCATTGTGCTAGAAAGTAGAACCGTTATTGCTTCCCCGAATCCGGACATTGGAGAACAAATTATAGCAGCGGAGATTTACGGGAATAAAGAAGGCGAGGGTCTTGCCGGAGCCGGTTTTGGCAGCACCGAGGACGTCGCGGACGCAGAGCAAGCGGGGAATTGCAGCGCGCTGGATATCGCTCATCTCCTTGTACTCGGCCTTCCGCAGCCCGTCCTTGGTCTTTTGAGATAGCGGCAGCTCGTCGAACATTGTGCACGCGCCGTACGGCGGGTGCTCCCCTGCCGGCCGCGCGCCAGTGGGTTTCAAGGGGAGCGGGGGCTTGGTGCCCGGGAGGGGCTTGCTGGCGTCGATCCATTCGTTGAGTAAGCGGATCTCGTCGGCCTCCCGGAGTCGGCTCTGCTTCGCCGCCGCGCGGCGCGGTGGACGGCTCATGGCGCTTGGGTTTAGGGTTCCGGCGACAAGGGTTGGAAGGTTCTAGAAGGCGTGGCTGCTTTGGTGCTAGGGTTTAAGCGGCCGGCATCGGAGGACGGAGATGAAGGAGGTTTTCCATTGAGGCTAGAAATTTTGTTATATTCATCTTCATTGCAGCTTAACTACTTCACTCGCTAACCTTTAAAATCAAGTATTTAATTTTAGAAAAAAATTCATTTTACTGCCTTGAAATATAACCCAAGTCTGTATAACCCTTTAAACTATCATTTGGTTTATTTTACACCCAATGTTTTCTAATCTAGTTCATTTTACATCTTTAACCAGTTCATTAATTCCAGTTTGCTAACGTAGACCGGGATTAGAGTACGATTGAAGAGCTTATCATATGCCGCGCACTGCTACCTAACCTAGTGGTCGTGATAGTGATACATATCGTCTTCGTTGTGGAACAAAGAAATGGTGAGGCTGTGGCCATGTTCCGCCCCTCCCTTCCAATGCCTTGCGAAACCCACGTCGTAGCTTGGGACGAAACCGGCAGAAAACATCAGGCCAAATCTGTTGTACAATTGAGAGCTCAAACTTGGCGCCATAGCAGAGTACGATACTCATTGTTGTTCGTCAAAAGTGTCAGCGTGTAAGCAAATGAACTGATGTTAGTGTCACAAGAAGTGAGGCGGCCCGTGTGGAGTAGCAGTGAGCTTGAGCGGCAACGAACACAACAGCTGATGATGGAAAGGTGTGCTGCTGAACTTAGCAGCGGAGAGCCCAACAACGAGGTGCACACCAGGGCCGAGGTGGGGCGCGAACTGCAGCACCAGGAAGCCGGTGAATTCATGCACCAGGGCGCGGAAGTTGGAGGCGTAGGTGGTGAGCACAGTGGTAGGCATCAGGCGCGACGCCGTTGTGTGTTTACCAGGCTTGCGCGGTTCTGCCACAGATGGGGGAGGCGGCTGGTGTTCTTGCGCTTTGATGGTAGGGAAGGAGGCAGCAGCCGGATCGAGGTAGAACACGCATTGCAAAGTCTGGGAGAGGATCGATCAGTGTACAACTCCTTTGCCTTTGCCACGTCATATGACACACTCTTCAATCCCATCATAATCCCGGTCCACATCGTCAAAACAGGATTAATAAACTGACTAAAAGTGTAAAATGAACTAGATTGATAAATATTAGATGTAAAATGAACCAAACGATAGCTTAGGAGGTTATATGGACTTGGGCTATATTTGAGGGGAGTAAAATGAACTTTTCCCTTAATTTTATAAAGTATTCGAAATTGTCTCCTAAGGTAGTTTAAAGATAATTTTATTAGTGTGACACGTTACATAGAGGCATGCCTTACATAGAAGGTGAAGTGCTCCAACTAAACATTAATACGTGAACCATGGGTGTCAAAAAAAAGAACAACTACAATACAATCAGCACTTTGGTGCAATCGTGCAAAAAATTATATCTGAACCATACGATTTGCATCTAATGGTTGTTGCAACTTTACACTTAAACTCATCCACCTAACAGTAGTGTTCAGTTATCAGGTGTGAGGGCTTAAGTGTAAAAATGCAGTAAATATTGGATGAAGATTGTGTGGTTCAGATTTAAATTTTGCGCTATTGCACTAAAGTGTTGATTGCATTCTAGTCGTTCCCCATAAAAAAATATCAAAATGACTCTTTTGCTTGCTTAGACAAGATTATATAGTGCAGAGTAAGCTCTAAGCTATTAACCTAATACGTCTTTTGTAGGTCGCTTGCAACTCAGACAATGGCGAGGAAGATAAGAGAAGAGAGGGGTGAGAGCGACAGATAGGATATTCATCGAAGTCTTCACAACCAAGGTTGTAAATTGCGAGAACCGGCTAGAGGTCGAATGGCTAGCATCTCGGACTTGAGGGCAGCCCATCCAGGTTTGATCCCTTCTGAACGCTGGATATCTCTCGGACGTTCAAGCCCCACAACAAGGGGCGCGGTGCCAGAAACTCGGAAAGGAACTAGCGCACAGTCACGTTTCGAACGACCGTCCCGAGGTGTGACACACCCCAATTGACCGTGAGCAAATGTCCCCAAACTCGGACGAGACCACACTCCAAACAGAGGTAGATCGTTGGAGGGATGACCTCGGTTCCCACATCGAGTGGTCGTGACAACCTCGTAGGGGTCGTCGCTCGCTAGCCGACTCATTTGCGGGTGGCCACTCGGATGGGCCCGTTGGGGCAACATCATCGACCTCCAAAATAGCACGTTTGTTGATATTTCCTATGCACTACTAACAATTCATCCCCGGCAACGACACCAGAAATGCTTGCTGATAGTTCTTAAGTATCACAGGTGAAAGTTCGCAAGCGCACGTAAACTATCGATGTAGCATTTCCCCTTAAAAGAGTATTACAAGGGTGTCATTTATAGTCTCCCAAAGGAAGGCTAGGTGGAAGCAAAGCAATCATCAAATGAAGAGGATAGGTTGGTCTAGGTATGGTTCTAGTAAGGATGGGTAAATGATAGTTTGGAGGTAGTGTGACACACACAAGAGCATTCTATCTTAAAGGGGGTAAATGAGGTTGTCGGTACCCGGCATACCGGGTACTCTCGCGCACAAGCTAGAGCTGCCTAGGTACCCTGCCTCCCAACAGAGACAGGTCCGAGGGCGCCACGTGTTCAGGAGACCCAGACCCGCCAGCCACATATGGGTGGTCTGGGGTACACACAAGACATCCCGAAGAAGGAGCTCAGCCCACCTCGGCGACGAGCTCCCAGGGAGCCACATGTCCAGCATGGCGGGACTCGACCTCCCCCACGGAGGTGGGCTCCCAAGCTGCCACTTGGCCCATGAAGATCGAGACCCGATCTCTCCCACGGAGGTGAGCACCCGAGCTGCCAAGTGGCCCGTGAGATGAGACCTGACCTCCCCTGCGGAGGTGAGCTCCCGAGCTGCCACGTGGCCTGCGATACGTACCTGGCCTCCACCACGGTGTTAAGCTCCCCAGAGCTATGTGGTCAGTCCACTTGCCCTGAGCGAATAGTAAGGAAGTTAAGAGGGTGGTGCGCCTTGTCTCCGTCAAGCATTGAAAATACGCAGCTTCCCCAGACGCATGGCGCGGCGCACGCCTAGTGTTAGGTACCGCTACGACCAATCGCATCGGAGTGAAGACGTCGCAGGCCTATCCCACTCCGCAAAGTGGGTAGCTTGCGGCGCCAAAGACAGTTGGATGGGACATCCCCTACCAATGACAGCAACGATGCATGGGCGCCATCGCTACAAGGACCAGACTCAAAATCCCCGATACACACACACACGCATACACACTCACTAAGCAATACAATCCACCGTGGAGTAGGGTGTTATGCTCCTTGCGGCTTGAACCACGTAAAAATCACTATCTCATACTCTTCCGCTAGAACACTAGTTTAGGCCTAAGCCCCGCCGAACAAGAACCTCCGCGGGCTGCTCCTTAGCAGATCTGGGGAAGTGTCGCATTAACACTTCGACAGAGGTAAAGAAGTACTAGACTAAGAGTTAGGTATATACTCATACTGTGCTTCTAATATACATATACATAGCCTAAGTTAGTTACTAATGATATATTAATTATAAATTCTCATGCTAGGTTGATTAACACATCGAGCACGGGTTTACCCCTAGCAACACTAGCATGACTCCCGCCAAGAGCCTGTGGCATAGCCAAACATGGAGGATTACAAATGATAGATTGGATTGTCACCACCTACTGCCTAACTCTTCAATATGTTAGTCTACGAGACATTCAACACTACTTGTCTATCCTAGCACCATGTTAGCATATTAAGTAATAACCTTAATAGCCTAGGCACAAGCCATCCTAAGGCAATGAACTAAATCATCGTTGAATCAATGTTAATACATAGCATAAGTGATTCATATCAACATAATCATGACAGAGCTAATTAGACTATAGTGGAAGTTTGTAGTGCTTATGATGACATAATGAGAATGGTATATCATAATCATCAATACTACTCCTACCACATATATGGAATCCACAATCAAATAAGGAATGCTTCATCCAAGTACATGAACAATAGAAGACTAAAGATAACATTTTTATTAAGAGCAAAGTCACAAATACAAATAGGAATATGAGAGCCATACCTTTCCCAATTGAAGAGACTCCTTCTACTCCTCTCCTACTTGGACTATGAACAAGAGGCTCATTTCTCTATAGCCTAAACTCCTCTAAACCTATGGAGAATAGTGGATACAATGGAATGAATACTTAAGTGGTATGTGTGTGAAGTGAGGGTAGGGGGTCCTATTTATAGGTGGAGAAGAGTCGGTTCCTGCCACCAAAAGCGTGTGAATCAGTCACCAATGACTTCTTCAAGCTGGGAGGAGCTAACACATGAAAGTTGACCGGGTTTAGCGTCATGAAGGGGTTGGCCGAACCATCAGGTCGGCCAACCTGGTCCTTGCTCCAAATGACCCGTGCTTTCTCTAGGTGGCTTTCAGGTGGGTCCCATTAACTGATATAGGGTGTCCACCATTGGATGGCCTCGTATACTTATGTTTATGGGCCATTTGATCTATGTGGTGCCACATGTCGATGCTTGATTGGCTGAGATGATATTTTATAGGATTGCTCCCCCTCTTTTACCTCATTTCCTGCAATAATTCCGTGCATGCTGTAGGATCGAAGATCACGTGAAAATCTACCAGAGGGGGGGTTAATGGTAGATTTAAAAATCTTACTTAGCGGAAACAATTAAACCCCAACCCCTTCGGCAAAAAAACGATCAGTTAAAAAAATCATGTGTGAGACTAATCTAAACGTTTTTCACCGTGACAAAAGTGATAGATATCAGAGAGAATCAAGTCACGATAACAACACAACAAGAATCACTCAAATCCGTTAAGAAAAACTCAAGTTATGATCGAAAGATCAAACAAAGGTCAATCTGCCCTACCCGAGAAAAAACAGTTCTGGAACGCTGCAAAGAAACTCGTGTAGATCAGAAACCACAAATACAATGACCGTGAAATTTTGACATATGATAGATAATCAAGTTGTGAAGACAACCCAAAAATAATCACGTCAGTTGGATCTGTAAAACTCGAGTTATGATAAAACCACCGACGAAAGGTAGTGCTGTCCAAAAACTCGACGAGTAAAACTTGTCTGGAACAAGTCGGATGAACAAGGCACAAAAGTTCCTTCAAACTACGAATTTTATTCAATAGAACACAAGAGGAACAGCCCCAAAGTCGTGCACCATGAGCTCTGGGCTCCCTTGCTTATATAACCAGCTCGAAAGCCAACTCAACTCAGATCAGGAACCTAATCCTTCTCCGTTCACGAATCGTAACTTTCCATAACTGCTTAGGATTATTTTATACGCATATAGAAGCAATCTTAAGACCTCCAAACACCTTAGGAACGTATCCCACATTCCTAAACAACTCAAATTCATGACCCACACGAAATCCTATCATAACCAACTCAAATCTTTCCATATTTGAGTCAAACCCGACTCAGCCGCAGCCTGAGTCTATAACCTAGTCGGTTGGACCTTTCCGACCAACTCTTTACGTCCACATCTCTTAATCACGTCTCGGAACCATGTAGCCACGTCCATGCACTCCTTGCACACGTGAAAACATCTTCCAATGACGTTCACGATACCTTCACATGCATTGTTCTTGATTCAATCATGCTGCGCAACCTCCTGATCAGCTCAACCACAATTCCTCCTGAATTTGGTTGTTGGAACCTCATCTCCTCCCTGAGACTAGTCCAATGGATCCCGTCACCAGCCATGTCTTGAACTCAAGCAACACCTGCACATGAATAAACAACCAATCCATACGAGCCCAAGTCCTCAACTTGACTCAAGTTAGTTCCGAACACAACACCCTACGTGAGAACCTCACATAAGCATGTTGCAAAACCACAGTAACACGATATCATCCATATCAACCAAAACACACCAAAAACTTAGCAAATGAATACTAAGCAATCTTTCCAACAATTTAAAGCAAGTACGAAACATTGCAAATTAAAAGCAGAAGCACTACGGTCAAGTTCCGGACCTTGCCAGAGCAACCCGGACCTTGAGCCGGAGCTAACAAAAGCTAGTAGAACCTAGCGCCGAAGCTTACCAAAACTAGTACAACCAAGCTCCCGCCGGAGCTTACAAAACTAGCAGGACCTAGCGCCGGAGCTAACCAAAACTAGTCGGAACTAGTAATCCCAAAAGCCGGAGCTAGAAAAATCAACTTCAGAGCTTAGCAAAAACACGGCGGAGCTATCAAAAACATGTCGGAGCTATCAAAGACATAACTTCACCGGAGCTGACCAAAGCTAGTCGGACTTTGCTGTAGCTCGGAGCTAGAGTTGGACCTTGATAAAAAGGTGTTTTGGTGATATTCAAAACTTTTATCATCAAGGCCAAGTGTATTCACGACAAGCCAATGTATTCAGCACACATAGGTCTCACAATCTCCCCCTTGATGAATGCATTGGCAACACCACTTAAAATTCGAACATTGGCTTATTCTCATTAAAAGTTTTGAAGACAATTTCTCCCCTTTTTGTTAATCGGAAATAAAATGAGAAGAAAAATTATCCCATATTATCTATCCCCCTTTATTATCTCTCCTTATGCACACATTCTCTTTCTCTTCATGCTTATCTCTCCCCCTTTGACAATGTATTCAGCAAGTCATGAACATATAAACAAATTATCTCTCCCCCTTTAGTTGTTATGAGCATATTATAACATATACATATAAACAAAGCTCATACAAGTCATACTGTCAAGTACCTTACATTATCACATCAATGAAATACATAAAGTAGTGTAAGCCATGCTAGAGATCAAATGTAATTTTCAATTTAAGCAAGTCATGATCTCACAAACTTAACTATTTCAAAACCTGAAAGCATGACACTAGTTGCTGCATTTTATTATTTTTCAAAGCATAAATTTAGATCATATGATATTTGCAAGAGATTATATGCGCATCTGCCTTATTCTAACCAACCAAGCCAAGCCTATGTCATTTGACAATCAGAAGCTTAAGGACATGGTTTTAGTCATACACAACTTCTTCCAAGTTCATATCTAAGTGCAATGACAAGCCATCTCAAAAGAAGAAGCGATGCATGCATATTCTCTTGATCTTTTCTCAATTTATATTTGTTCATAAAAACTCAACATGTGAGTTGATTACTTGATGAATTCTTAATGATTAAAAGCACTTGTGAACATGTAACAAGTTCAAAACAGCAAGAAAGTTTGACCATGACCAGTTTTAGTGTAAGTAATTATTCCAATTACTAGACATGGCAAAAAATACAAAATGTATAACACGAGTAATGTAGTAAGAACTTTCAGCATGTAAAAGGAATCACAAAGTCATATATGTATGAAATACTATGCTCATATTATTTTAATTTTAGATTCACACATAGACTTCCCAAGTTTCAAAAACTCCCCCTCAATTTAAGCCATGAGGATGCATAACCCCTATTTCACTACGAATGTAACAAAAACGAGTGAAATCCAAAGGTTTTGTAAAAATGCCAGCCAATGGTTGTTCGGTATCTACATGGTGAAGCACAATGTTTCCTTTTTCAACGTTATCTGGGAGAAAGTGATACCTAATGTCAATGTGCTTAGTTCTAGAATGTTGCACGGGGTTTTTTAGCAATGCAAATGGCACTAGTGTTATCACATAATAGTGGAACACTATCTAGATCAACCCCATAGTCCTTTAGTGTTTGAACAATCCAAAGAATTTGTGAGCAAGCACTACCAGCAGCTACATATTTAGATTCGACTGTGGATTGTACAACTGAATTTTGTTTTCTAGAGGACCAAGCAACAAGAGAATTACCAAGAAAATGACAAGCACCAGAAGTACTTTTCCTATCAATCCTACAACCCCCAAAATCAGCATCCGAAAAAGCTTTCAAAGTAACGGTTGAGGAAGAAGGAAGAAAAACTTCAAATTCTTGTGTTCCATGTAAGTACCTAATAATCCTTTTGACGGCTTGACGATGTGAAGCACGTGGGGAAGCTTGAAACCGTGCACAAAGACATACGCTGAATTGTATGTCCGGTCTTGATGCCGTGAGGTACAAAAGTGATCCGATCATGCTTCTATACTCTTTTTGATTCACAGGTTCACCATCTTCATCAAGTTCAAGTGTTGTTGCTGTTCCCATTGGTGTTCGAAGAGGCTTGCTTTTTTCCATGTTGAAGCGCCTTAGGAGGTCTTTGGTATACTTCGTTTGATGCACAAAGGTACCCTCCTTGGTTTGCTTGATTTGCAGCCCCAAAAAGTAAGTGAGTTCACCCATCATACTCATTTCAAAATTCGGAACTCATCATTGCTAAAAACTTGGACACAAGATCATGAGAAGCACAATCAAAGATAATATCATCCACATACACTTGAACGAATAATGAGTCATTGCCATGTTTAAGCACAAAAAGAGTTTTATCAACCTTGCCCATGGTAAACCCCTTTTCAAGTAAGAATGTTTTTAACCTATCATACCATGCTCTAGGGGCTTGTTTGAGACCGTATAAGGCTTTGGACAGTTTGTAAACATGATTAGGAAAATCTGGATTTTCAAAACCCGATGGTTGTTTGACATAAACCTCCTCATCTATGTAGCCATTAAGAAAAGCACTTTTAACATCCATTTGAAATAGCTTAAAACCTTTAGATGCTGCAAAAGCTAACAAAATTCTTATGGCTTCTAATCTAGCGACAGGAGCAAAAGTTTCATCAAAATCTAGACCTTTAACTTGAGTGAAACCTTGAGCAACCAACCTAGCCTTATTCCTAACCACAACCCCATCCTCACTTTGTTTATTTTTATATACCCATTTAGTTCCAATTAAAGTGTGACCTTGAGGTGGAGGTACAAGTTTCCAAACATTATTTCTTTCGAAATTTTCTAACTCTTCTTGCATGGCAATAATCCAAGATTCATTAGTGAGTGCGTGTGATATATCTTTGGGTTCAAAAGAAGCAACAAAAGCAGAATGAGCATAAGAGTTTGGATCACAAAACCTGGACCATGTGACTCATTCGTGCAAGCTTCCAATCATCTGTTGTGGGGGGTGATCTTTGTAAAACCGTAGGGGAACAGATGTCTCACAAGCTTCTTCTTCTTCATGTTCATCATAAATCGATGAGCTTGTGACTTGAGAAGGATCTGGACCAGCAATGATGGTCGTCGGTGCTGGCTGTGGATCAATATCAGGAGCTCGAACAATGTCATTAGCTGCTGAATTTTCAGGCAGCAGTTCCACTTCTTCCTCATCTTCAACGAAAATGCTCTCCCCCTACAGATATGGATCTGGACCTGCAATGTTTGAGCTAGTTCCTGGGCTAGATTCATCAAAAGACACTTCACAAGTCTCCACAATTTTGTTAGTGTCAAGTAAAAGCACACGGTAGCCTCTAGTATGAGATGGATAACCAAGAAACATGCCATCAATGGATCTAGGTTCAAATTTATCAAGATTACCATGTTTCTTAACAAAACATTTGCAACCAAAGACCCGAAAGTGTGTAACACTAGGCCTATGCCCAAACCGGAGCTCATATGGTGTTTTACCTAGCTTAGCACGCAAGAAAACACGATTTGAGACATAACAAGCGGTTGCTAACGCATCAGCCCAAAATTTCCTAGGAGTTTGATATTCATCAATCATAGTCCTAGCCATCTCAACTAAGGTTCTGTTCTTTCTTTCTACAACACCGTTTTGTTGAGGTACATATGGTGAAGAGAATTGATGATCTATTCTATTTTCAGCACAAAAGTGATCAAAAGATTAATTTTTAAATTCAGTTCCATTATCACTTCTAATTGCTTTTAATGATCCTGGGTGATCAATTGATAATCTAAGAAATAAAGTTCTAAAGTGACTAAAAACTTCATTCTTAGACGCCATAAAGTAAACCCAAGAGTATCTAGAATAATCATCAACAATAACAAGAACATACTATTTACCTCCGAAGGATTGAACACGTGAAGGTCCTACGGTGTCAAGATGCAAAAGTTGACATGGTTCAGTTGTCATGATCATTGTGAGAGGAGTATGTGAACCTGCAACCATCTTATCATGTCTACAAGAAGAGCACACAATTTCTTTGTCCCCTTTAAGCTTAAGCAGCCCACGTATGCGATCAAGGGTGCTAACACGTGTTAGGTGATCAATGCCTACGTGACCAAGTCTACGATGCAAAAAATATAAGTCCATTGAATCATTAGCAACTAGACACCTATGCTTAGAGGAAGAAATATCAAAATCAGCTTTAAAAACTCTTCCAAACCGAGACATGTTAAAAATAAGCTCACTATTTGAACCTACAACTTTGCAGCAATTTTTATTGAAAATAATTTCTAGATTTTCATCTAGGAATTGTGCAACAGAAAGCAAGTTGTATTTCAAATTTTTGACAAGTGCCACATCCTTCAAAGTGTAGTGATCATTTACTCTAACCGAACCCTTAGCAATTATAGGAGTTGAAGAATTATCGGCAAAATTAACATTCTCTACACGTGACACAAAAGAGAGGGAGGAGAACCAATCTTTGTTACCGGTCATGTGGCGTGAGCAACCTGAATCCACAATCCAAATGTTCTCCTTCCTCAAACGTGTAACCTACATAAAAGCACAATACGTCGATGACTAAATACAGGGGTTAGTCAAAAGGCATTTAGGAATCCAGTACTGAGTCACGCAACGTGCAACAGGAAAAACACGCGAAAGCTGAGACAAAACAGCAGGTTTATGAGTCAAAGTTTGAGATTTTTTATTCTTGACTACTGACCTATAAGGTGTTACTTGTGTAGCACAAAAATCAGTAGCTCCAGAGGAAAAAACAGAAGGTCCGGAGGTAAACTTTGAATGTTTTTGACTCAAAACAGCAGGTTGTACATTCGGTTCAATGTGTGCAGCAAATTTTGCATGAAAGTTATGAGATCTAGCAACCATTCTTTCCCTTTTCTGTTGTTTAGCTAGTCTATAACAAAAATCTATGACATGACCATCTCTACCACAGAAGGTACAATGAAATTTAACTTTGTGTTCATGTCTAGATAAGCAAGCAATATTTTTATTTGAAACTGAATGAAGCAACACTCCTGCAGATTTGAAAACCACTCCTTATTGTTTAGGAACTGTTTGAATCAAACCACTTCCTAATGACTTTACAATTTTAGGTGGATGTGCATTAGCATGAGCATGAGAATCAAAACTTAAACCAGTTTTATCATTGCAAGACTTGGAAGAATTCAGCAGTAAGTTTAGGTTCTTGTTCCCATTACAAAACCGATCTAATGTCCTATGCATGTCATCAAGTTTATTGGACATATCAAGGCAATTTTCACATGAAGTTTTTCCTTTTAGTTTGCAATTTGAACAAAATTTAACTTCATAAGAATGTAAAGCATTGTTCAATATAGAAATTTCATTCATAGCATCCTGTAGTTTCTTATCAAGATCATCACAAGTAGAACAATGCAAATCAATTGTAGAACAGCTAGCATCTTTCAAGTTTTTATCATTAAGTGCAGAAAGCTCTTTGTTCTTTTCAATTTCTAACTCAAGTTTATCAAGTGTGGAGGTGTGCTCACTTCTTAGTGAGGACAATTGTTCATATATTAAATCACATGAGGTACATGCATCATCACTAGGAATCAAAGTTTTTAAACGGTTGATTTCAGATTCTAGTGATTCAATTTCAGCAGCACTATCCCTAAGCTTTTTGTCCTTTTTCTTAACAATAATAGTGGCACGAGAAATAGCATCACACATTTCTTCGCAAGTAGGACATACCTCTTCATTGTCGCTGTTGTGTTCTGCCTCCTCCATACTTGATCTTGACTTGCCCGCCATGAAGCACAAGTTTGCCAAATCATCTTCATCTTCATCACTTCCAATGTCCACGTCGCTTGAACTGAACTCTTGAAGCGTGGTGATGAAACTGTTGATCATCTTGCGTCCTATGGTACCTTTCTTCTTCTTGTTGAAATTTCCAAAGGAGGTCCAAACCTTGCTTTGTTTTTCTTCCCGGGTGGTTGAACCTGAAAGGTTAGGGTATTCTGTACGAAAGTGTCCTGTTTTACCACATTCAAAACAGCGTTGAGGTCCGGAGCTTTCTCTCCTTCTAGTTCTCACATTTTTCAATGCTTTTGAGAATCTAGTAGAGATGAGTGCCAACTCCTCTTCTGGAAATTCTCCGATCTGCTCCACGGTTAGTGAGGACAACAAAGCAATAGTATTGCAAGATGATGATTGGCCGGAGCTAGAAATATCACGTTGTGAAACAAATGCAATAGACTTATTGGGGTTCTTACGTGAGATTATGTCAATTTCATGAGTTTTTAACTTGGAATATAGCACATCTAAAGTATGTGAACTCATGACAATAGATTCACGAATAGATGTGACTTTCATCTCCCAAATTGACATATCTAATGCACTTAGCAATTGCCTAGCATTTTCAGCATATGAAAAATTAACATTGACACTACGCAAGTTGCTAAGAATCTTATTAAAGCGAGCAAAAAGGTCATCAATAGACTCACCAGGTTGCATCTCGAAGCGCATGTATTCTTTCTTGAACATGTCTCGCCTTACCTCTTTGATCGTGTTGGATCCTTCGTGGTAGTCACAAAGTGCTTTCCACACATCGTATGCAGATCGGAGGTGTGCAACACGGTCGAAGTCGCTTTGTGTTAATCCTTGTATGATCAAGTTCCGAGCCTTGTTGTTGTTGTCGACATCTCTCAGATTTGTAGCTGTAACTTGATCGTTTGATGGCACTTCGTAAGGCTTGTATACCTTCTCCCATATTACAAAGCCTTGTGCCTGGATGAAAGCCTCCATGCGTGCCTTCCAAACCTAAAAATCAATACCAGCGAACACACAAGGTTTGGCAGAGTACTTCTCCATGATGATTAGTCAAAAACACGCGCAAATCACAAAGATTAGAGCACCGTGGCTCTGATTCCAATTGTAGGATCGAAGAGCACCTGAAAAGCTACCAGAGGGGGGGGGGGGGGTGAATGGTAGATTTAAGAATCTTACGCAGCGGAAATAATTAAATCCCAACCCCTTCGACAGAAAAACGACCAGTTAAAGAAATCGTGTGTGAGACTAATCTAAACATGTTTCACCGTGACAAAAGTGATAGATATCATAGAGAATCAAGTAACAAAGACAAAACAACAAGAATCACTCAAATCCGTCGAGAAAACTCAAGTTATGATCGAAAGATCAAACAAAGGTCAATCTGCCCTACCCGAGAAAAAACAATTCTGGAACGCTGCAAAGAAACTCGTGTAGATCAGAAACCACAAATCCAATGACCGTGAATTTTGACATATGATAGATAATCAAGTTGTGAAGACAACCCAAAAATAATCACGTCAATTGGATCTGTAAAACTCGAGTTATGATAAAACCACCGACAAAAGGTAGTGCTGTCCAGAAACTCGACGAGTAAAACTTGTTTGGAACAAGTCGGACGAACAAGGCACAAAAGTTTCTTCAAACTATGAATTTTATTCAATAGAACACAAGAGGAACAGCCCCAAAGTCGTGCACCACGAGCTCTGGGCTCCCTTGCTTATATAACCAGCTCGAAAGCCAACTCAACTCAGATCAGGAACCTAATCCTACTCTGTTCACGAATCGTAACTTTCCATAACTGCTTAGGATTCTTCTATATGCAGATAGAAGCAATCTTAAGACTTCCAAACACCTTAGGAACGTATCCCACATTCCTAAACAACTCAAATTCGTGACCCACACGAAATCCTATCATAACCAACTCAAATCTTTCCATATTTGAGTCAAACCCGACTCAGCCGCAGCCTGAGTCCATAACCTAGTCGGTTGGACCTTTCCGACCAACTCTTTACGTCCACATCTCTTAATCACGTCTCGGAACCATGTATCCACGTCCATGCACTCCTTGCACACGTGCAAACATCTTCCAATGACGTCCATGATACCTTCACATGCATTGTTCTTGATTCAATCATGTTGCGCATCCTCCTGATCAGCTCAACCACAATTCCTCCTGAATTTGGTTGTTGGAACCTCATCTCCTCCCTGAGACTAGTCCAATGGATCACGTCACTAGCCATGTCTTGAACTCAAGCAACACCTGCACATGAATAAACAACCAATCCATACGAGCCCAAGTCCTCGACTTGACTCAAGTTAGTTCCGAACACAACACCCTACGTGAGAACCTCACATAAGCATGTTGCAAAACCACAGTAACACGATATCATCCATATCAACCAAAACGCACCAAAAACTTAGCAAATGAATACTAAGCAATCTTTCCAACAATGTAAAGCAAGTACAAAACATTGCAAATGAAAAGAAGAAGCACTACAGTCAAGTTCTGGACCTTGCCAGAGCAACCCGGACCTTGAGCCGGAGCTAACAAAAGCTAGTAGAACCTAGCACCGGAGCTTACCAAAACTAGTACAACCAAGCTCCCACCGGAGCTTACAAAACTAGCAGGACCTAGCGCTGGAGCTAACCAGAACTAGTCAGAACTAGTAATCCCAAAAGCCGGAGCTAGAAAAATCAACTTCGGAGCTTAGCAAAAACACGGCGGAGCTATCAAAAACATGTTGGAGCTATCAAAGACATAACTTCACCGGAGCTGACCAAAGCTAGTCGGAATTTGCTGTAGCTCGGAGCTAGAGTCGAACCTTGATAAAAAGGTGTTTTGGTGATATTCAAAACTTTTATCATCAAGGCCAAGTGTATTCACGACAAGCCAATGTATTCAGCACACATAGGTCTCACACATGCACTATTTCTCCATGGACAAGTGAAATAATATAAAATAGAAATGTGATGTGTGCAAGAAATGACAATTCCTTCACATAACTGAGTTATATTGACGGGTGAAATTAGTATATAACAGTCGTCAACAAACTCCCCCAACTTATCCTTTGCTCGTCCCGAGCAAAGTCAAGACTTTAGGTTGATGATCAAGAGTAGCTACAATATTATATTTTTCACAAGTACCATGTTCACAACAGAATAGTCTATGTCAGTACCCAGCATGTCGGGTACCCTCGCGCACAAGCTAGAGCCGCCTAGGTACCTCGCCTCCCAACAGGGACGGGTTCCGAGGGCGCCACATGTTCAAAGAAACCTGGACCCGCCGACTTCTGATGGGACGTCTGGGGTGCCCACGAGACATCCAAAAGGAGGAGCCCAACTCCACCTTGATGACAAGCTCACAGGCAGCCACGTGTCCAGTAGGACAGGACCCGACCTCCTCCCCAGAGGTGAGCTTCCAAGCTGCCACGTAGCCCATGAATTCGAGACCTGATATCCCCAACAGAGGCGAGCACCCGAGCTGCCACGTGGCCCGCGGGGCGAGACCTGGCCTCCCCCACGAAGGTAAGCTCCCAAGCTGCCATGTGGCCCACGAAGTCAAGACTCGATCTCCCCATCGAAGGCGGGCACCTGAGCTACCACGTGGCCCGCAGCGTGAGACCTGGCCTCCCCCACGGAGGTGAGCTCTCGAGCTGCCACATGGCCAACAAGACGAGCGTGGCCTCCACCATGGCGGTGAGCTCCCCAGCGGTCGCATTGTCAGTCCACTTGCATTGAGCAGATAGTGGGGAAGTTAAGAGGGCGGTGCGCCTTGTCTCCATCAAGCCTTGAAGATCCGCGGCTTCCCCAGGCGCATGGCGCGGCGCACGCCTAATGTCAGGTACCGCTACGACTAATTGCATCACAGTGAAGGCGCCACAGGCCTATCCCCCTCTGCTAAGTGGGTAGATTACAGTGCTAGAGACAATTGGATGGGACATTCCTTGCCAATATCAGCAACGGCGCGTGGGCTACTAACAACCCGGGCGGCAAGACGGCGAGACCTCACATCCGCGGTCAGAGCAATATTACAGAAGAAGCCTTAGATCTCTTAGGATAAGATCGCCCCGGGACCACCTCTCGGGCCCCGGGACCCCACTTGTAAGGCGTCCGACCTTGACTATAAAAGACCCGGACCGCCATCGCTACAAGGACAGTTCTTAGAACCCACGATACACACACACACTCGCATACACACTCACCAAGCAATACAATCCACCGTGGAGTAGGGTGTTACGCTCCTTGCGGCCCGAACCACGTAAACTCAACTGTTTCATACTCTTCTGCTAGAACACTAGTTTGAGGCCTAAGCCCTGCCGAACAAGAACCTCTGCGGGTTGTGTGGGGACCGGAGTCCGCATGTTCCAGGAATCGCATTGGGTGGTGCCGTGCGATGCGGCACCCAATAGCACACAAGAAAAGTCTTACAAAATAACCAACACCAATATTTTATTTCACAAGATAATCCTCTTTTACAACATAATATACAACATAGCGGAAAATACATACTCATACTCTCAACTAGCTATGCACAAGAGAAGTCGTCCATGCCCACGGACGCTTCTCACTAGCGGCAAGGTTTCTGTGAGAGATACATCTCGACATGCTCGAGATCTCACGGACAACCACAACATAAGCGTAAGCTAATAATACCTGCAAAAACCACAATATAGCAACCGTGAGCACAAGGCTCCGCAAGACTTAACCGTCTTACCTAAACATGAAACTCTACATGCTGGAAACATTAAAGACTGGGAAGCTTAATTTGTAGGAATGGACTCGCCGAAAGTAAATCCTTAGTGATGGTTTTAGAGTAGCATACGCGATCCATGGGCATAACATCATTGGGAATTCCACAATCAAACAAGAAACGCTTCACCCACGATGATACTTGCTCAAGGTTGCATAAGCCTTACCCAAGTGAAATGTTTGGAAATTGTAAATTTGATTATGCTATCGCTATAGCAGCCAAGATTTCAATACAAAGAATTATTCATAGCAGCATATTCATAATCTTTCCATTTCTCTTTCTTACTATGTCAAGACTCAGTGTCCAAGTATGCTCAATCCATAACCGCGAGCGACGGTGATTCGAATCAAAAACACCCGGACTGCACGACATGTATGCCCATACTCGGAGTTGCCTCGGCACACTCCACTGATGTCGTACGCAACCACCTTTCCCCAAATTCAACCACATCAAAACAGTTCGATCGACCCGAACAGTGAGCTCCCCTCAAGGCGCACCTCCGCTGTGAGATGTTCATGAGTGAGTTACCTCCCACTGTACTAACAGCAGGCAGCTTAAGCCGATTGAAAAGGTTCCAACATAGGATCCTCAAGGTACATCGGTTTCCTGGGTTCCATATAGCCAGTATGCACCCGATAAAGTTCAAACTTGTCCAACAGGGACAAGCACGAGACGGGCCTTAACTGACACAGACGAGGCTACCAATCCATCTCCAGAACACCTACCTCGCCATTACCAACCCAGGCACGATGTGGGCAAACCAACCTACACAAATCCCCGTCTACGTCTCATATTAAGAGTCAATGTTATGGTAACAACTCGTGAGTAGGTTTCCCTCACTCGACTTCTCTCGTAAGTAGAATTCCACTACTTGACTTGTGATCAATAAAATGTGACCAATCTCGCGAGTAGTATCCAACATACTCGACTTCTACCGATCTTCTAACTAAACATTAAGCATAGCAATATAACTCGAGGGAGTCTTATACTATCTATCCACTCCAAGGATTATTTGGTCATGCATGTGGAGTATTCAATCAACATAGACCTAATGCACATATCAAGTCTATTCAGTACAGTGTGTATAAAGCAAAACTTTAAAAGGCACTTAAATGCAAACCGGGGCTTGTCTTTCGGTTGCGATAAAAGTCAGCGATGATCAGTTAGTAAAGTAGCCTTCGCTGAGAATTCACGCCACAACAGATCCAATAGAGAATTCCTCTCCTCCGGGTTGTGCTTCTCGTTGGCCACCTTCGTCGCGAACACTATCGAAATGATATGCAATTAAGAGATTGCAATTACTTATTATGAAAACTGAAGTTGATTATAACTCAAGAAGGATTTATATTAGTTAGGACTTGAAGTTCTGTTGCTAGACTGGACAGCAACAGAAAGGAAACAAGATGAATTTAGGCAATAGACATATGAGGTGAAAGAGATATTGTTTTGTACATAGGGATGTGATCTCAATTTAAACAGGTTCGACAGATTCCCTGAGCCTAAGAAAATTACAGGGAGTTCACATGGTCATGTAGGAATAACCAGGTAAGTTTCAGGTACAGCAATTGAATATAGTGGTCTACAAAATTTCTTAAGTGTTTAGCTTTATCTGAATTTTGGTTGTAATTCTGGAGGTGTATCATGGCTACTAGTGGTTGTATCATACATAGGGGGTCTCACTGGTTCTATGAAAATATGTTTCAAAATATTATAATCATTATATTGTGGGATACTGAATTTACAAGTGGGGATATTTTACTGATTTGTCTCTGTTGTTTTTGGGCATTATGTAACCAGTTAGGAAAATCTTCAGATTGAACTAGGTTAATAATATCCAATGAATCTATAATTTTTACAGGACATCAGAAACTTAATATATAACATTTTTGCAAAATTTCAGATTTTTCTATGAAGTGAATCTTCATATAAAAATCAAACATGATTTTGCTTTGAAGGGCTCTACAGAAAAAACTAGGGTTTTTCATGAAGATTGGATTGTAGTTATGGTTAGTGTGGATAAAGATCAAAACAATAAAGTTGGTTTGACAAATTTTGAAGCTTTATACTGAGATATATTCAATTTAGAAGTTTGCACAAGTTTCTGTACAAATTTTAAATGAATTTGACTATTTTTATGTGGGTAGAGACTACACAGGTGATTTGACCATGTAAATGAAGTCTAATGACCCTGAAATATTTACTGGAGTTCAAGTATACTCAAATGAAGTCTCTGGAAAATTTTGGTATTTTTCCAAAGAGCAGAACTATAGGAATCAATTCTATAAGCATTTTTATTATTTGAATTATGGAGAAATTTATATGGACTTTCATACAATTCCAAGTTCGCCACTGGAAATTATTCCTAATGCTGGTTCTATCAAAATTTATTTGGGAATTTTTGGACAACTCTGCTAGGAAATATGGATTTTTGAAGTGGGAACTAAATCTGGAATTTAAATTTCAATTGGAAAAGGTTTGAATAATGGCTAGGCCCACATGATTTGAATTGGGCCAATCGGGATTAAGCAACACCGGACCACAGGGTTCACGGATTTAGCCACACGGGATCCTGGTCCGCACCAGATCCGGGCACGCATTGGTTAGACTGACGAATGGGGCCCACCCCGAGTCGTCTTCAACCTCGCGCCGGCGGCGCTCGGGCGGCGCCCGACGGCGGCCCCTCGTCGCAGATCGCTCCAGGGCATAGCGGCATTCCACTCTCACCTCCCCCACCTAAAATAAGGCGAGGAACTCGATGGTGATCCTCCCGACGGCGATGGATGGCCGGAAAAGCTCGTGCGACGGCGGCGGCGGCAATTAGGGTTTCAGTCAACACGAAATCGCCTCTGCAAGGGCTAAAACCACTCGGAAATTGATCGGAGAGCATCCTGAGATCACGAGGATGACCAAAATTAACTCCTATAGAGGTGGCAATGGCTGCATATACATGTTCGACGGCGACCCGCGGCTTTTCAACCGGCGGCCGTAAGAACTTCGATTCCTATGTGTATGGTCGATAACTTTTGGGCGTTTTTGGCTAGGGTGTGCGCGATAATGTTTAGAATCTACTGGATAAGCAATTCGAATAATTATTGCATGTGTAAACTGAATTTGGGTGAAGATCCAAGGCGGGCAAAAGAACTAGGTGTCGGTTCTTTGAGGAAAACCCGAGCTACAAGCTATGAAAAAAGCTGAAACTTTGTGAGCATGAACTAGGCGTGACTGCGAAACTTTTTACTTAAAGGATCGAAGCACGAAGATGCTTGTATTGTCGGGGCATCGAGGGAGCAGAAGCGGCAGAACAGGGGAGTTCACCGGCGGTCCGCGGAACTTCAAAATACGGGCAGCACACTGAGCAAAACGATAGAACAAATGGTGGAGATGATAGAGCAACGAGTTGGGTTACTTTTATCTTCTTGGATCATGGCTCAACACTGCTTCTTTTGGCCGGCAAGCTTGAATGACGGCGAGGTGGTGCAGTGCGGGCGGGAGGACAAAGAACAGGGAACAAATGCCGACCAGCGGCAATGGAATGAAGAAAAGGGTACCCAGCTCGGTTTATAAAGGCAAGGGCAGCTATGGACAGGCTGTGGAGGAGAGGTGGCACATGCAAAAGGAGTGGTGTCACCATGGGAGAAGCAGAGAAGTGAAATACGTTCAGCTTAGCTCCATGTCTGTATGACAAGTGGGTCCCACAGCCCCTCCACTCAAACCTTCTCTGTACAAAGAAATATTCCACCAACTTGGGTCCAAAATTCATGAAACTTTGTAGATAGGCTCAAACAAATATCTAGGATCTGATTCTGAAATTGGATTTCAAGTTTGGATATGTTTCATGTGAAATTCAAATTCAAATTTGAATTTGAATGGAATTCAATGTACCCATTGAATTAAATACAATTAGTTCTCCAAATATTATGAAAATTTGCAGAGGTGCTAATTGGAATATTTGCAATTAAATGGTGAACTCAGATTTTTATCTTGGCAAAGTTTGAACATGAGCTAAATTTGAATTTTTGAATTCTCTCAATTGAGGTTTAAATTGGTTTGAATTTTTCAGATTCTAGTTAAATCTCTTTTTCCCCTCTAAATTTCAACATCTCCCATCTGAAATTTGCCTTTATAATTTAGGGCTTTTACATTCCTCCCCCCTTAAAAAGAATCTCGTCCTGAGATTACAAATAAAAGAGACGGAGGTAAAAGATTACCGGAGATATGACGATAACATGTCCGGGTACTTTGTTCAGAGATAATCTTCACTCTCCTATGTTGCTTCCTCCATGGTGTGGTTACTCCATAGAACTTTATAAAACCACATCGTCCGATTCCTTGTGACACGAGACTTTTCATCGATAATCCGGATTGGATGCTCGACGTAGGTGAGATCCGGTTTTGATACTTCCATTTCTTCAATACGGATGTCAGTAGATGGTTTGAGACATTTCCGTAATTGGGATATGTGGAAAATGTCATGAACACCAGCTAGATTTATTGGTAACTCCAATCTGTACGCAACAGGACCACATCTTTCAGTGATAGCAAATGGACCGATAAATCGCGGAGCCAACTTTCCTTTTACTCCAAACCGATGAATTCCTTTCATCGGAGAGACACATAGATACACGTGGTCTCCGATGTTAAAACTTAATGGACGACACCTTTTATCCGCATAACTCTTTTGTCGAGACTGGGCAGCTTTAAGATTAGCTTGAATAACATTTACATGCTCTTCGGCTTCATTTACCAGATCAATTCCATATACCACTCTTTCACCAGATTCGCACCAGTTGAGTGGTGTGCGACACTTTCTGCCATAGAGGGCTTCATAGGGTGCCATTTTGATACTAGATTGATATCCGTTGTTGTACGAGAATTTCGCCAAAGATAATTGATCATCCCAATTTTTACTGTGGTGTATGGCACATGCTCTTAACATATCCTCAAGTATCTGATTTACCCTCTCGGTTTGTCCGTCAGTTTGAGGATGATATGCGGAACTACAAATTAACCTAGTTCCCAATGATGCATGTAGCTGCTCCCAGAAACGAGCAACAAACATCGATCCTCTATCCGATACAATGGTGCGGGGAACTCCATGTAAGCACATAATTCTTGATATGTATAACTCCGCATATTTCTTCGCATTATAAGTGGTATGCACTGGAATAAAGTGTGCTGACTTAGTTAACTGGTCAACGATCACCCAAATGGAATTGTGCTTGTGAAAGGTGAGAGGCAATCCGATAATGAAATCCATACTTAGATCCTCCCATTTCCATGCCGGTATTTTCAATGGTTGTAGCAGTCCACTTTTCCTCATGTGGTCAGCTTTCACTCTTCGACATGTGTCACACTCGGACACATACTTTGCTATTTCTCTCTTCATACGTGTCCAACAAAATTTAGTACGGAGATCTTGGTACATTTTATTGCTTCCTAGGTGGATGGAATATTTGGACAAGTGAGACTCATCCAAAATCTTTTTCCATAGGTCCATGTCCCGGGGTACCACTATTCGACTCTTGAACCATAAAGTTCCTTGTTCGTCTTCCCGGAAACATTTCATTTCTCCACTTTTAAGTCTCCTCTGAATATGAGACATTCCCTTATCTTTCTTTTGAGCCTCTACAATCTCCTCTCTGATTGTAGGTATGAGAGCAAGGTTATACAGAGCTCCATAAGGAATCACACGTAGAATTGGTTCATCTTCTTCCATAGGACCAATGGTTAAATTATGAACGCGAGACTTTCGACTAAGTGCATCGGCTACCACATTGGCCTTGTCGGGATGATAGTGAATCTCAAGTTAATAATCTTTGATTACATCTAACCATCTTTGTTGTCTCATATTTAATTCCTTTTGTGTGAAGATGTACTTCAAACTTTTATGATCTGTGTAGTGCACTAGATTTCCCATTAAGTAGTGTCTCCACATCTTCAATGCAAGAACTACTGCTGCCGATTCGAAATCATGTGTCGGATAATTGTGTTCATGATTTCGGAGTTGTCTTGATCCATATGCAATTACTCTTCCATCTTGCATAAGTACGCAGCCCAATCTGATGCCGGATGCATCACAATAAACATCAAACGATTTCGTAGTATCGGGTTGAGCCAAGACCGGGCTGTTGTGAGATGCTTCACTAGAGTTCTGAAGGCTTCCTCACATGATTCACTCCATACATACTTGCTGTCCTTCTTTAATAAATCTTTCATAGGTTTAGCAATCTTTGAGAAACTTGGAAAAAATCTCCGATAATAGCCTGCTAAACCCAAGAAACTACAGACTTCATGTACGGATGTGGGAGATTGCCATTTCAGCACTTGTACCAGTTTACTCGGATCCACAGCTATGCCTTCCGCTGAAATAATATGACCAAGGAATGGAACTTGATTAATCCAAAATTCACATTTACTGAATTTGGCATAGAGCTTGTGATCACGCAGTCGTTGAAGCACGATCTTGAGATGTTCAGTATGTTCCTCTTCTGACTTGGAGTAGACCAAAATATCGTCGATGAACACCACAACAAACTTGTCTAACTCTGGCATGAATACTGAATTCATCAAATACATGAAATGCGCTGGGGCATTTGTGAGACCAAAAGACATAACCAAATACTCATAAAGTCCATATCTAGCTGAGAATGCCGTCTTCGGTATATCTTCTGGTCGTATCTTAATCCGATGATAACCAGACCGAAGATCCATTTTGGAGAATACCCTAGTACCCACTAATTGATCGAAGAGCAGATCAATATGTGGTAGTGGATACTTGTTCTTGATAGTTACGGCATTAAGCGGACGATAATCCACGCATAGCCTCAATGTCTTGTCCTTCTTCTTGACATAGAGAGCCGAGCATCCCCAGGGTGATGAGCTCGGGCGAATTAAACCTTTACTCAATAAGTCATTCAGCTGCTCCTTTAATTCAGCTAACTCCTTAGGTGCCATTTTATATGGTCGTCGAGAGATAGGTGTAGTTCCCGGTATTAATTCAATCTTGAATTCAACATATTGGTCAGGAGGCATACCCGACAGATCATCAGGGAATACATCTGGGAAATAACAGACAACTGGAATGTCTTCCAACTTACTGTTTTCCGAATGATACACCGCTGCACTTTCTTGAACCATGTTCTCAAGAATTAAGGTGTGGTGGCCGTGAGTTGAAGAGTTGAGCTCAACGGTGCGAGGATTGATGTTTAGAACAGCTCCGTGGTTGCTTAACCACGACATTCCCAAGATTACATCAATCTTTTGACCTTCAAGGATAATAAGAGTAGTGGGATATTTTCTACCACCCATACATAATGGTGCTCGGGAGATAACATCACTTGCGGTAATATTACCTTTGGGTGAAGATATAAGATAGTGATGTTTTGTGGTAGTGGTTGGAAGCTGGTGCTTGAACACAAAGGATTGACTTATGAAATTATGTGTAGCACCGGAATCAAAGAGAATCAATGTAGGTATATGGTTGAGAGTGAACATTCCCATTAACACGGGTTCTCCTTCCGGTACACCCTCAATGGTAGTATAGTGGACACTGCCAAGCTTTGATTTATTTTGCTACTGATTGGGAAACTGACTTGAATGTTGAAATGATGACTGGCTGCAGCTTTGATTTCTCTCTGGACAATATCTAGTAAAGTGACCCATAAGTCCACAAGTGAAGCATGGATATTTAGTCGGTTCAGCACTGACTTGTGGACGAGAACTGGGTATCTCTGGCTGCAGTGAAGATGGATAAGAACTTATGCGCTGCTGCTGCGGGGGTGATTTAAAACTTGATGCAAGCAGCAGCCGACATTGATATGATGGTCGGACAGATGGCTGTCATTCTTGACCGGATGGCGAACGATATACCAACCGATATTTCTGAGCAACCACACTAGTGTTGTCTTGCGGAATACTCCGCTTTCTCTTCTCCACTTGGAGACAAAGATCTGCCTTTTCTTGTAGGATAGCTGCATTGACTAATTCGTTGTACTTGCTGTGATTGAACAATGCCATCCTATCTCGAAGTTTGACCCTCAGCCCTCTGAAGAAGTGATCACATCTTAACCTTTCTGTATTCACATAGTCGGGCGCATATTGTGCCAAACGGTTGAACTCCTTAAAATACTCATGGACACTCATGTCTCCTTGCTTGAGTTGAATGAATTCCTCATACTTGGTCTTTATAATCCCTGTCGGAATATGACGAGCATGGAAAGCCTCACGGAACTCAATCCATGCTATCCGATGACCTTCAGGGCGAGTCGCACTATATTCTGCCCACCAAGCTCCGACAACTCCATCGAGTTGTTGAGCAGCAAACAATGTCTTCTGATAATCATCACAGGGAAACACACCAAATTTGGATTCCATTACATGAAGCCAATGATCTGATTCTAATGGTTCAGTTGCTTCCGTGAAGATTGGCGGTTGCGTTTCTAAAAAATCCAAATAACTGTTTCGAGGTGGAATAACTTGCTGCGTTTGATGACTTAGGTCCTGCTGCACCAAAGCTTGAAGTAACTTAGTGTTCTCTTGGTGAGACTCGAACATTTTTGACATGACATCCACCAATACCATTGATGGTGGTGTCTGCGGTGGATCCGAATCATCACTGTCCCGACGAGAACTTCTGACCTTACTCGATGACCGAGTATGAACCATACTGCACACATGAATTTGGGATGATTCAAAGCTCGATCTCAGCAATAAGTGAAGATAAGGAAAACATGAACATGTCAAGAACTTTGTGAAAGTATAACAATATTCATGTTCGCGCAAATTTTCAAACTTATGCTTCAAAGATGAACTGTTCTGCCAGAAATGACCAGTCTGGAGAAATATGAGTATTTCATCCAGTTAGAGGCAAAATCCTGCCTCGAGGTGAACAACAAAGTTTTAGTTCACTTCCTAGCCTTTCCGGAATGTATTTAATTGCTTAAGTGTCAGTTCTGGTTAATGAGATATGAATTTCCAAAGTTGACAATGTTCCCAGATTTTCTGAGAAATTTTGACAGCACCTCCTTTGTATATGGCTGTTTTGTCCACAGTTTTTCATATACAAAATATCCAAATTTGTCAAAACTGTAATTTACAACATTGTCACATATCTCATCTAGTTTCCATAATTATATCATATGCCCTCATTCGATGTTTCTACTGAGAGTTATGATCAAATTGGTGAGAAGTACAGAAACAGTTCCAGTTTCTGTCCAGTTTTGACAGGTTTTCAAATTTTTCAAATTTTAGCTATGATCCAGGGGGATTCTGTTCTGGTCATGAACGGAAATTATTTAGAAGACTCGCATCCATTTCCAACCATGTATGGAACACCTTCATGGGATAATTCTATCAGGAGATATGATTTTTCAAACTGGAGCTAAGTTTCTGCCAGAATAATACAGGGAAGAACTGAGGTTGACAGTTTTGGTTCAAATTTCATTTTTATCATTTTAAGATAGGAATCTGCTTTGGATATTAACTTGACACTTTTGTGGTGATCTACACCTTTGGCACGGATTTTAACCGTCAATGTGCCGATGTAACCCGAATGCAATGCCGGTACTACGTCCTCACCAAATAAAAATCTTAAGCCGGTATTCCGGCATACGTCTCAACGATGGCAGTAGTGACGTTCACTCGCAACGTTTTCTACTCGACCTACTAATAACGCGGTTAGTGTACCTGTCACTACACTCAAACTACTGATCAATCATATGGTACCGTACAGTACAGCCCGCACGGGCGAACAATTCACAATAATATATATGAAAGAAAAAAAACATTCGTCCTGTATCATTCTATACGGGCCGCCTCAAGTTAAGCCACGTCTCGAGGTACATGACCGGGTTTTCTACCACCTGACGGGGTCCCACGTCTTTGCATAGTGCTGCACTAGTAGGGGGCGCATCGGGTTATGTCCCACCCAACGGGGGCTCCCACTAACTTTGAAGCACGCTGGGGTACCGCGTGTCATATGTTCTCAGAAACATAGAAAGTTTCAAAAACTCATATTGACATTTCCGTGCCAAGCCACAGAAATAATCACATGCTACCTCTCGCATGGTGAGCTTACCGCAATTGATCCGCTTGCGGTGGCATACCTTACCTCTTACCTGACATCAGAGCGTTGTTACAGAATATAAAAACACATATGTTAGCTTTGCCACTTTAAGTAACTAATAATATAATAGACCTTATGTGGGCATATAACTAATCCTCACTCGACTACTTCGTAGTTTTCAAAAAATAGGCGCTTTTCAAACGTGCTATTCCCAATATGGCTCTGATACCAAGTTGTGGAGACCGGAGTCCGCACGTTCCAGGAATCGCATTGGGTGGTGCCGTGCGATACGGCACCCAACAGCACACAAGAAAAGTTTTACAAAATAACCAACACAAATATTTTATTTCACAAGATAATCCTCTTTTACAACATAATATACAACACAACGGAAAATACATACTCATACTCTCAACTAGCTATGCACAAGAGAAGTCGTCATGCCAACAGACGCTTCCTACTAGCAACACAAAACAAAGAGCAGTGGCAAGGTTTCCGTGAGAGATACATCTCGACATGCTCGAGATCTCATGGACAACCAAAACATAAGTGTAAGCTAATAATACCTGCAAAAACCACAATATAGCAACCGTGAGCACAAGGCTCCGCAAGACTTAACCATCTCACCTAAACATGAAACTCTACATGCTGGAAACTTTAAAGACCGGGAAGCTTAATTTGTAGGAATGGACTCGCTGAAAGTAAATCCTTAGTGGTCGGTTTTAAAGTAGCATACACGATCCATGGGCATATCATCATTGTGAATTCCACAATCAAAGAGGAAACGCTTCACCCACGATGATACTTGCTCAAGGTTGCATAAGCCTTACCCAAGTTAAATGTTTAGAAATTGTAAATTTGATTATGCTATCTCTATAGAAGCCAAGATTTTGATACAAAGGATTATTCATAGCAGCATATTTATAATCTTTCCATTTATCTTTCTTACTATGTCAAGACTCAGTGTCCAAGTATGCTCAATCTATAACCGCGAGCGATGGAGATTCGAATCAAAAACACCCGGACTGCACGACACGTACGCCCATACTCGGAGTTTCCTCGGCACACTGTAACACCCATCATTTCATGTATAAAAATTTGCTCAAACCCTTGATCATAGTTGTATGCATTTTTGGGTGATTTTTGAAATTCAAACTTGTAGCATCCGTTTAAAATTTGAATTTGAATTCAAACCAAAGAAAAGGAAATGAAAAAGAAAAAGAAAAAGAATTAAACCCCCCCCCCCTCCCTGGGCCGATTTCCCCCCTGGCCCAATTCCCCTCCCCTCTCCTGCGGCCTAGCCGAATCCCCCCCACGTCTTCTCTCTCTCTGCACCCCGGGCCCGCCTGTCGGCGCCTCCCCCTTTCCCTCCTCTCTCCCGCTGCCACCTCGGCCCACCTGTCATCCCCAACCCCCAGTAACCGCCACCCCCCCTCCTTCCCGCGCCGCGCCGCGCCCACACCGCACCACCCCCCTCAAACCGCCTCATCCCACGTCGAATCAACCGGGAAAAACCTCCCTCGCGCGCGCCAGCAACCGCCACGCCCGTCCCCTCCATAAAGTGCCCCCTCCCCCCTCTGTTCTCGCTCCTCCGCGCCCAAACCCTAGCAAACCGCCACCCTCGGTATGTTCTGTGCGTTCCCGACGATCCATTGCCTAATCCTCGCTCCTTCCTTCTCTAACCTCGTCGCCGACCGTCTTCCAACCGATTTCGCGCCCCGAGAACCTCCTAGGTGAGTTCCCCTACTCCTCCTCTCTCGGTTCATGTCCTTGGCGCATAGAATTGACGTAGGAATCGCCGTTTGGGTGATCTCCGGCGAGATCGCCGCCGGCAACCGTCGGGCGCCGCCGCGCCGCGCGCGTGCGCCGGCTAGGGGCGACGTGGCCCAATCTGGGCCATCGGTTGAACCCCTACGGTGGAGATTAGATCTTCATACCGGTTCAGTGTTTTAAATCCCACGCGTCCAATTTAAATCCAACGGCCCATATTCAATTCAGTTTTCCCGCCTTCAGTTTTACACCGCAGCCCCTGGAAACTTGCTTGCTACCCCCTGCACTTCTCTGGAATTGCAGACTAGCCCCTGGAACCCTAAAAATTGGATTTAATCATCTAAATAAGCAATCTAACCCCTGTAAATTGATAGAATCATGGATTTAGCCCCCTGTGCATTGTAGAAAACTAATTAATTAGTCCCTGGACTTTTATTTATTTGCTGAATATGGTTTTTAGGTGTATTTGAGGTGTAGAAAATAGATAAAAATGGTAATTAAGTGTAGAAATGTTAGGAAAAATCGGTATAAATTATTTTATGCTGTGAATAAATTGTAGAGTTCAGTTGAAATATATTTTGTCCATGGAATATTTATTATAAGTGTTCAAAAATACATTTTGGCCATAGAAAATTCAATAAAAATGGTTTTAGGCTATAATTAAATCCCAAAAATGTAGGATAAATATGAAATGCATACTTTGGCCATGTTAAGTAATAAATACTTCGTAGGGACGCATTAGTATAGGATTTTATGCTTATGTGTGTGTTGTGATGCATTGTTTTGCGTGCCCTTTACTTATTTAGCTTTATTCTATTCTTGCCATGCTTGGGTATATATCTAGAGTCGTTCTACGACCCTAATCTTAACCTCCAAGACCAGGACTTCGCCAACACTCAAGTCTTCAACGAAGGCAAGTGCCCTTGACCATCTTGTACCAATTCTAGGGATTTAGATAGATGCATGCTAATTAAATTGATGTCCTACTTCATGTATTACATGCCCTGTTCCATATAATTCCTTGTTACCTGAAATGGGTTGGGAAGTAGATAGGTCATAGTTATGCTTAGCCATGCTTAAATGTTGGGATTGGGACTTTATACAATTGTGCTACATTAAACTTCATGGTTACTTGAACTTGTGGTGACTACACAATTGTAGTGGATAGGAATCTGGTGGTTGGTTAGTACTGGTATGGTGCAGTTTGCACGAGACCCGGGATTGGGGTTTGTTACCACCAGATTCTAAGGACCGGTTTATGGAGGAAGCCACTAAGTTTTGTAGTACCACCACGAGACTGAGATGGGGCAGCATGGTCAATTAAGTAGGTTTCTCCCGATGAAATGCTAGTGGTTGGAAGGTGCGGGGAAGGATGCGGGTGATCTGCTCTGGGATCCGCAAGGCTCAAGAGGGGGCTCTGGGGCGGAGGGTTACTCCGAGAATCCCCAGTGGTGGAAACCTTAGAGGGCTAGCACTAGTCGGGAGTACCTTTGTAAAGACCATGTAGTGATCTCCGGGCCACACACCTACGGAAGTGTGAAATGTGGTTAATCACCACGGGCTACATGGAGGTTTACTCAAGTCCACCTGGCAACAGGGGATGAAATCACTGCTTGTGGGGAAAGGGTACACTCTCTACAGAGATTTGGTAAAACTGTCGTGACAACCGTGCTCACGGACAAGAGCGGCTTGGGGCCAGTTCATAATTAGTTTATGGTTGGGGATATGGTGGTTAATTATGATTCAAGTTACATTCATTATCAGTACTCATGTGTTGATTACTTCTTGAATTATGGTATTGATAAATGAAAGCTAAGGTTAGGTTCTAAGCATAGTGCTAAGCCATAATTGGCCTTCCCCTTTTGCTTTAGCCAATCATGTCATCTCTTCCCGCACTTGCTGAGTACTCTATGTACTCAAGCGTTTAATTCTCCTTTAGAATATGAAGAAGAAGAAGCGGCACCGGAGGACTTCTTCGTCAACCCGGAGGACTTGGTCTAGGCTGGCGACCTCACGCGCAACGGCTGCCTGTGGAGTTGGAGCTGCTCTCATCTATTAGTCTTCTGCTGTAGTTGGACTTTGTTAACCTTGTTGTTGATGTAAATAGTTGTGGTGTATTTATAGACCTTCGGGTCGTGCTGTAAGACTATGTATGTATTCGAACATGGCAATGTATGATATTTCACTTTCGTCGACGCATGTACGATTCAACTGATCCTGGCGTACATGTGATTAACGTCTGTTCATCTTTATGATGACCGGGCGTGACAAAGTGGTATCAGAGCCGTGTTGCCCGTAGGACGCAAGCCTAGTTAGAAATGGCCAAAAATTAAGGACTATACTATTTTCTTATGAAATAGTATTTCTAAAATTTTGTGCTCTCTATCTCAAACCTTGTGCTTCTTATCTTGCTGTGCTATTTGCTTTATTCTAATTTAATTTATTGATTATTGATCTCACTCTCTTCTTTTCAAATGTTTGTAGATGGCGCGAACCAAGCAGACGGCTCGTAAGTCGACTGGGGGTCGTGTTCCTCACCATGCCCTAGCCAGTCGCTCCACACCTCACACCCCCAGGAGGGAGACGACGCTGTTCTCCACTGGGAGCACTGCTTCGAGGATGCATGTCCGTCTTCGCTCTCTTCTTCGTGTTGCGGGGTACCGTGAGTACCGTGTTCGCCTAGTCTACCACACCACTAGGGTCTTTGCACCCTATACTGGTGGACTGGAGTGGACTTCTCAGCTGGCCGTCTACTACGACTCGGAGCTGCTGCACTCACACTTCTCTCCGGCCTGGAGGAGCTCCCAGCATGCGGCTGAGGAGGACGCCACGCGGGAGGCGACTACCTACTGTAGTCACGCCCACAGGTTCCGCCTTGGGTGCACGGAGCACGCGTACACCCCTCAGCGCCCTAGTGGCACGGCCGCCTTCACTGGACGTGACGTCGAGGGGCCCTTGACTCACCCTCAGTGCGAGAGGCTGGTGGACGACGTTGTGGAGTTGGCTTCGCGACTCCAGCGTTGTCAGCAGGAGCTTCAGGACAGCAGGGACCTGGTTGACCGCTACGAGCGACTTCGCCGACGCTACGCGAGGATCACTGCAGCTGATCCTAACTCTCCTCAGTACGCTTCGGACGTGGAGCCTTGGGACCCGAACTCTCCAGATCGTCGCATGAACTCCCCCCAGGAATCAAGAGAGGACTCAGAAGAAGAAGACCCGGAGATGGAGGTTGAGGAGGACTCCGATGAGTAGGAGTGGACTTGCTTTCCCGCTGGACGACTCAGGACACCTATCCTTAGTGTGTAGGAGCATGTAGTTGCGCCCTCCTTAGTCTTGAGTTGTGTTATTTATGTTGTTATGCTAGTAGTTTGCTTTATGTTGTGTGTGTGTGCGACATGAGTTGTGGAATGCTTCGGCATCCTGTCCACATCCATGTCATTTGTATATAGTCTTGTTAGTGTGTCGTGTGAGTTGTGGAATGCATTAGCATCTTGTCCACATCCGCACTAGTTGGTTAATAAATTTGCTTGCCTTATATATATATGTTTCCCTTGATGCATGTAGTTGGGATCGTTTGCCATAGCGTACCCTTCTATATCTCATCTATTGTCCTAAAGTTTCAATTATTCCCTATACAGATGTCTGGAAGAGGTAGAGGTAGAGGTCGTGGAAGGGGTGCTGTGCCCCAAGATGAAGGACTTGGAGGTGTGCCAGGATGGAATGGAAGAGGTGCCTGAGGGGCCCCAGCCGCGCAGCAAATGCAGCGGATGATGGCCATCCAAACCCAACTGCTTAATAACCTCACTCAGATCGTCACCAACCTGCAACAAGCCCCACCCCCACCACCACCAAATTACAACCTTCCGCCACCACCACCTTTTCCACCTAGGTCCTTCCTTAGGGACTTCCTGAACACTCATCCACCCACTTTTGCCACAGTCACCGAACCCATGGATGCCGATGATTGGCTCCGAACCGTTGAAAGCAAGCTGAGGCTCATCCACTGTGAAGGAAGGGAGAAAGTACTATTAGCCTCCCATCAACTCCAAGGACCGGCAGCCGACTAGTGGACTGCCTTTACTGAAGCTCACCGGGACCCAGAAAACATTACCTGGGAAGAATTCAGGACCAACTTCCGCAATCACTTTGTGCCAGAAGGAGAAATACAAGCAAGACGTGAAGAGTTCCTGATGTTAAAGCAAGGCCGTATGACTGTGAGGGCCTATTTGAATGCATTCACCCAGTTGTCCCGCTATGCTCCAACCGATGTGGATACTGACTCCAAGAAACAATTCCGCTTCAAGAATGGATTGGACAAGGAGTTAAAGTTCGCCATGTCTTCCAGCGACTACGGCGACTTTTAGAAGCTGGTTGACAAAGCTTTCGAAGTGGAGAGGACTAAAAAGGAACTGGATGATGAGGAAAGAAAGAGGAAGTTGACTATAGCACATGCCTCTAGCAGCAATGTGCGCCCCCGTCTTAACCCTCCGCCTGCAAACCAAATGACTCGCCCCATGAACTACTCGGGACAGAGGTTTCCGAACTCCAACTACAGGCCACCCACTCCCTACAACCAGCAAATGCGCCAGCAGCAGCAGCAGCAGCCACCACGCCAGCCAATGCAACCCCCACGTCAGCAGATGCAGCCACCCCGCCCTTCAGCTCCAGCTAACCGTCCAAATGGCCAACCCCCAAGAAACCAATCAGGAGGCAACAAGGGCCCAAATAATGCTGCGGGAGTACAATGTTACAAGTGCGGAGAATGGGGACATTATGCCAGCAGTTGTCCAAAGAAGCAACAAAACCCATCTGGTCGTGTCAACCATGTGACTCTGGAGCAAGCACAGGAAGCGCCTGATGTGGTGATCGGTATGTTTTCTGTTAACTCCCACCCCGCCACCATATTGTTTGATTCGGGTGCTACACATTCATTTATATCCAAGGATTTCATAAAGAAGCATGGCATGGTAGTTACATTCTTGAATGGGCCATTATTGATAAACTCTCCTGGAGGAGAGATGGTGGCAAGACATCTATGCCGAAAAGTGAGTATAAACATAAGGGGGGTAGTCTTTTTGGCCAACCTAATAGTGTTGGACTCACAAGGATTAGATATCATTCTGGGAATGGACTGGTTGACGAAGAATCAAGGAGTAATTCATTGTGCAACAAGAACAGTCTGCTTAACACACCCGGATGGCACTACAGTGGAGTTCAAGCCAGATCAGACACAAGAGGCAGTAGTACAACTCAACCATCTTGAGAATACCGAAGATATCAGGGTTGTGAAGGAATTTCTGGATGTATTCCCAGATGACTTACCAGGTATGCCCCCTGATCGAGAGATTGAATTTGTCATTGAATTAGTACCTGGAACGGCCCCAATATATAAGAGGCCATATAGAATGGATGCTAAACAATTAGCTGAACTAAAGGATCATATTGAGGAGTTATTGGCAAAAGGATATATTCATCCTAGCTCATCGCCTTGGGGAGCACCAGTCATATTTGTACCTAAGAAGGATGGAACTCAAAGGTTGTGTGTGGATTACCGCGCCTTAAATGAGGTAACAATGAAGAATAAATATCCACTACCAAGGATTGAAGATTTGTTTGATCAGTTGAGAGGAGCATGTGTGTTTTCCAAGATTGATCTTCGTTCGGGCTACCACCAGCTGAAGATTAGACCGTCGGATATTCCCAAGACGGCATTTGTCTCTCGATATGGATTATATGAGTATACCATTATGTCGTTTGGATTGACCAATGCCCCGACATATTTTATGTATCTTATGAACAAGGTATTCATGGAGTACTTGGACAAGTTTGTAGTGGTATTCATCGATGACATACTTATCTACTCCAAGACTGAAGAAGAGCATGAGGAGCACCTCAGGATGGCTCTACAGAAGCTTCGCCAACATCAACTGTATGCCAAACTTAGCAAGTGTGAGTTTTGGCTAAAGGAGGTATCATTTTTGGGGCATGTCATATCCGAAGGAGGTATAGCAGTGGATCCAGGCAAAGTGGCAGATGTTCTTAAGTGGGAAACACCCGAGAGTGTGCATGATGTACGAAGATTCTTGGGTATGGCTGGTTACTACCGTCGATTCATCGAGGGATTTTCAAAGATCTCTCGACCACTAACCAAGTTGCTTGAGAAAGGAGTTGCTTTCAAGTGGACCCCCGAATGTGAAGTAAGCTTCGCCGAGTTGAAGAAGAGGTTAACCAGCGCACCGGTATTGGTAATGCCTGATATGCAGAAGGAGTTTGTGGTTTATTGCGATGCATCTGGTCATGGTTTAGGATGTGTCTTAATGCAAGGAGGACATGTGGTAGCCTATGCTTCAAGACAGCTTCGGAAACATGAGAGGAACTATCCAACACATGATTTAGAATTGGCAGCTGTTGTCCATGCTTTGAAGATATGGAGACACTACTTAATGGGAAAAAGGACTGAGATATACACAGATCACAAGAGCTTGAAGTACATATTTACACAATCGGATCTCAATCTTAGACAACGCCGTTGGTTGGAATTAATAAATGATTTTGATGTGGGAATCAACTACCATCCAGGCAAGGCTAATGTGGTCGCTGATGCTCTAAGTAGGAAGGGACAAAACAATAACTTGTCAGTACAAGCTCTTCAACCCCAGTTATGTGAAGAGTTTGCAAGGTTAAACCTATGTCTAGTGTCTAGCACTGAAGCAGTTGCTATGGAAGTGGACTCAACCCTTGAACATGATATACGAGAAGGACAAAAGAATGATGAAAAGGTCAAGGAGATCAAGCAGTTGATGAAGAAAGGGAAAGCTCCGAACTTTAGAGAGGATGAACAAGGAACCTTATGGCTTGGAAAGAGGATTTGTGTTCCAGATATCAAGGAGATTAAAGAGTTGATACTAAGGGAAGCTCATGACTCATCATACTCTATTCATCCCAGAAGTACAAAGATGTATCAAGACCTTAAAGACCGATATTGGTGGCATGGAATGAAACGGGATGTAGCGGAATATGTGGCCATATGTGATACATGTCAATTGATTAAGGCGGAACATCAAAGACCAGCAGGGTTACTGCAACCAATCAAAGTGCCAGAATGGAAGTGGGAAGAAATTAGTATGGATTTCATTGTGGGACTACCAAGAACACAGTCTGGATATGATTCTATATGGGTTATTGTGGACCGTCTAACTAAAGTGGCTCACTTTATTCCTGTGAAAGAGACCTACAACGGTCCCAAGTTGGCGGAACTGTACATCTCCAGGATTGTATGCTTACATGGAGTTCCTAAGAAGATCATTTCAGACAGAGGCACTCAATTCACCTCCAGATTCTGGCAGAAGTTGCATGAATCAATGGATACCCGTCTAAATTTTAGTTCGGCGTATCATCCTCAAACTGATGGTCAGACAGAACACACCAACCAGATATTAGAAGACATGTTGAGAGTGTGTGCTTTAAAGAATAGCAAAAGTTGGGACAAGAATATGCCATATGCCGAATTCTCTTACAACAACAGTAATCAAGCCAGTCTGAAGATGTCTCCGTTTGAAGCATTGTATGGGCGAAAATGTAGGACACCGTTGTTTTGGAATCAAACTGGGGAAAGTCAAGTCCTTGGACCTGACGTGTTACAAGAGGCTGAAAGGCAAGTACAAGAAATTCGGAAGAATCTAAAGGCATCTCAAACAAGACAGAAGAGTTATGCGGATACTTGAAGACGTGATCTCACATTTGAAGTTGGTGATTATGTGTACTTGAAGGTGTCACCTATGAGAGGATTGAGAAGATTTAAAGTAAGAGGCAAGTTGTCACCCCGCTACATAGGTCCGTTCAAGATACTCGAAAGACGAGGTGAAGTTGCTTATCAGCTTGAGCTTCCGCCACACTTGTCAGATGTGCATAACGTGTTCCATGTATCACAACTTAAGAAGTGCTTAAGAGTGCCTGAAGAGCAATTGCCTATGGAAGCAGTGGATGTGCAGGAAGATTTTTCTTATGTGGAGCAGCCTGTCAAGATACTTGAGACACTGGAAAAGGTCGCAAGAAACAAAGTCATACGCATGTGTAAAGTGCAATGGAAGCATCACTCAAAGGCAGAAGCAACATGGGAAAGAGAAGAAGATCTCAAGGCGGATTTCCCTCATCTATTCTCTTAGGACATCCGAATCTCGAGGGAGAGATTCCTTTTAAGGGGGGTAGAGTTGTAACACCCATCATTTCATGTAACAAACCCTTGATCATAGTTGTATGCATTTTTGGGTGATTTTTGAAATTCAAACGAGTAGCATCCGTTTAAAATTTGAATTTGAATTCAAACCAAAGAAAAGGAAATGAAAAAGAAAAAGAAAAAGAATTAAACCCCCCCTCCCCGGGCCGATTTCCCCCCTGGCCCAATTCCCCTCCCCTCTCCTGCGGCCCAGCCGAATCCCCCCACCTCTTCTCTCTCTCTGCACCCCGGGCCCGCCTGTCGGTGCCTCCCCCTTTCCCTCCTCTCTCCCGCTGCCACCCCGGCCCACCTGTCATCCCCAACCCCCAGTAACCGCCACCCCCGCTCCTCCCCGCGCCGCGCCACGCCCACACCGCACCACCCCCCTCAAACCGCCTCATCCCACGTCGAATCAACCGGGGAAAACCTCCCTCGCGCGCGCCAGCAACCGCCGCGCCCGTCCCCTCCATAAAATTCCCCCTCCCCCCTCTGTTCTCGCTCCTTCGCGCCCAAACCCTAGCAAACCGCCACCCTCGGTATGTTCCGTGCGTTCCCAATGATCCATTGCCTAATCCTCGCTCCTTCCTTCTCTAACCTCGTCGCCGACCGTCTTCCAACCGATTTCGCGCCCCGAGAACCTCCTAGGTGAGTTCCCCTACTCCTCCTCTCTCGGTTCATGTCCTTGGCACATAGAATTGACGTAGGAATCGCCGTTTGGGTGATCTCCGGCGAGATCGCCGCCGGCAACCGTCGGGCGCCGCCGTGCCGCGCGCGTGCGCCGGCTAGGGGCGACGTGGCCCAATCTGGGCCATCGGTTGAACCCCTACGGTGGAGATTAGATCTTCATACCGGTTCAGTGTTTTAAATCCCACGCGTCCAATTCAAATCCAACGGCCCATATTCAATTCAGTTTTCCCGCCTTCAGTTTTACACCGCAGCCCCTGGAAACTTGCTTGCTACCCCCTGCACTTCTCTGGAATTGCAGACTAGCCCCTGGAACCCTAAAAATTGGATTTAATCATCTAAATAAGCAATCTAACCCCTGTAAATTGATAGAATCATGGATTTAGCCCCCTGTGCATTGTAGAAAACTAATTAATTAGTCCCTGGACTTTTATTTATTTGCTGAATATGGTTTTTAGGTGTATTTGAGGTGTAGAAAATAGATAAAAATGGTAATTAAGTGTAGAAATGTTAGGAAAAATCGGTATAAATTATTTTATGCTGTGAATAAATTGTAGAGTTCAGTTGAAATATATTTTGTCCATGGAATATTTATTATAAGTGTTTGAAAATACATTTTGGCCATAGAAAATTCAATAAAAATGGTTTTAGGCTATAATTAAATCCCAAAAATGTAGGATAAATATGAAATGCATACTTTGGCCATGTTAAGTAATAAATACTTCGTAGGGACGCATTAGTATAGGATTTTATGCTTATGTGTGTGTTGTGATGCATTGTTTTGCGTGCCCTTTACTTATTTAGCTTTATTCTATTCTTGCCATGCTTGGGTATATATCTAGAGTCGTTCTACGACCCTAATCTTAACCTCCAAGACCAGGACTTCGCCAACACTCAAGTCTTCAACGAAGGCAAGTGCCCTTGACCATCTTGTACCAATTCTAGGGATTTAGATAGATGCATGCTAATTAAATTGATGTCCTACTTCATGTATTACATGCCCTGTTCCATATAATTCCTTGTTACCTGAAATGGGTTGGGAAGTAGATAGGTCATAGTTATGCTTAGCCATGCTTAAATGTTGGGATTGGGACTTTATACAATTGTGCTACATTAAACTTCATGGTTACTTGAACTTGTGGTGACTACACAATTGTAGTGGATAGGAATCTGGTGGTTGGTTAGTACTGGTATGGTGCAGTTTGCACGAGACCCGGGATTGGGGTTTGTTACCACCGGATTCTAAGGACCGGTTTATGGAGGAAGCCACTAAGCTTTGTAGTACCACCACGAGACTGAGATGGGGCAGCATGGTCAATTAAGTAGGTTTCTCCCGATGAAATGCTAGTGGTTGGAAGGTGCGGGGAAGGATGCGGGTGATCTGCTCTGGGATCCGCAAGGCTCAAGAGGGGGCTCTGGGGCGGAGGGTTACTCCGAGAATCCCCAGTGGTGGAAACCTTAGAGGGCTAGCACTAGTCGGGAGTACCTTTGTAAAGACCATGTAGTGATCTCCGGGCCACACACCTACGGAAGTGTGAAATGTGGTTGATCACCACGGGCTACATGGAGGTTTACTCAAGTCCACCTGGCAACAGGGGATGAAATCATTGCTTGTGGGGAAAGGGTACACTCTCTGCAGAGATTTGGTAAAACTGTCATGACAACCGTGTTCACGGACAAGAGCGGCTTGGGGCCAGTTCATAATTAGTTTATGGTTGGGGATATGGTGGTTAATTATGATTCAAGTTACATTCATTATCAGTACTCATGTGTTGATTACTTCTTGAATTATGGTATTGATAAATGAAAGCTAAGGTTAGGTTCTAAGCATAGTGCTAAGCCATAATTGGCCTTCCCCTTTTGCTTTAGCCAATCATGTCATCTCTTCCCGCACTTGCTGAGTACTCTATGTACTCAAGCGTTTAATTCTCCTTTAGAATATGAAGAAGAAGAAGCGGCACCGGAGGACTTCTTCGTCAACCCGGAGGACTTGGTCTAGGCTGGCGACCTCACGCGCAACGGCTGCCTGTGGAGTTGGAGCTGCTCTCATCTATTAGTCTTCTGCTGTAGTTGGACTTTGTTAACCTTGTTGTTGATGTAAATAGTTGTGGTGTATTTGTAGACCTTCGGGTCGTGCTGTAAGACTATGTATGTATTCGAACATGGCAATGTATGATATTTCACTTTCGTTGATGCATGTACGATTCAACTGATCCTGGCGTACATGTGATTAGCATCTGTTCATCTTTACGATGACCGGGCATGACACACACTCCACTGATATCGCACACAACCACCTTTCCCCAAATTCAAACACACCGAAATAGTTCGATCGTCCCGAACAGTGAGCTCCCCTCAAGGTGCACCTCCGCTGTGAGATGTTCATGAGTGAGTTACCTCCCACTGTACTAACAGCCGACAGCTTAAGCCGATTGAAAAGGTTCTAACATAGGATCCTCAAGGTACATTGGTTTCCTGGGTTACATATGGCCAGTATGCACCCGATACAGTTCAAACTTGTCCAACAGGGCCAAGCACGAGACGGGCCTTAACCGACACAGACGGGGCTACCAATCCATCTCCCCAACACCTGCCTCGCCATTACCGACCTAGGCACGATGTGGGCAAACCAACCTACACAAATCCCCGTCCATGTCTCATATTAAGAGTTAATGTTATGGTAACAACTCGCGAGTAGGTTTCCCTCACTCGACTTCTCTCGCAAGTAGAATTCCACTACTTGACTTGTGATCAATAAAATATGACCAATCTCGCGAGTAGTATCCAACATACTCGACTTCTACCGATCTTCTAACTAAACATTAAGCATAGCAATATAACTCGAGGGAGTCTTATACTATCCATCCACTCCAAGGATTATTTGGTCATGCATGTGGAGTATTCAATCAACATAGACCTAATGCACATATCAAGTCTATTCAGTATAGTGTGTATAAAGCAAAACATTAAAAGGCACTTAAATGCAAATCGGGGCTTGCCTTTCGGTTGCGATAAAAGTCAGCGACGATCAGTTAGTAAAGTAGCCTTCACCGAGAATTCACGCCACAACAGATCCAATAGAGAATTCCTCTCCTCCAAGTTGTGCTTCTCGTTGGCCACCTTCGTCGCGAACACTATCGAAATGATATGCAATTAAGAGATCGTAATTACTTATTATGAAAATTGAAGTTGATTATAACTCAAGAAGGATTTATATTAGTTAGGACTTGAAGTTCTGTTGCTAGACTGGACCGCAACAGAAAGGAAACAAGATGAATTTAGGCAATAGACATATTAGGTGAAATAGATATTGTTTTGTACATAGGGATGTGATCTCAATTTATACAGATTCAACAGATTCCCTGAGCCTGAGAAAATTACAGGGCGTTCACATGGTCATGTAGGAATAACCATGTAAGTTTCAGGTACAGTAATTGAATATAGTGCTCTACAAAATTTCTTAAGTGTTTAGACTTATCTGAATTTTTGTTGTAATTCTGGAGGTGTATCATGGCTACTAGTGGTTGTATCATACATGGGGGGTCTCACTGGTTCTATGAAAATTTGTTTCAAAATTTTATAATCATTATATGGTGGGATATTGAATTTACAAGGGGGGGATATTTTACTGATTTGTCTCTCTTGTTTTTGGGCATTATGTGACCAGTTAGGAAAATCTTCATATTGAACAAGGTTAATAAAGTCCAATGAATCTGAAATTTTTACAGGACTTCAGAATCTTACTAGAGAACATTTTGGCAAAATTTCAGATTTTACTATGAAGTGAATCATCAGATAAAAATCAAACATTATTTTTTTCTTTGAAGGGCTCTACAGAAAAAACTAGGGTTTTTCATGAAGATTGGGTTGTAGTTCTGGTTAGTGTGGATAAAGATCAAACCAATAAAGTTGGTTTGACAAATTTTTAAGCTTTATACTGAGAGATATTCAATTTAGAAGTTTGCACAAGTTTCTGTACAAATATTAAATGAATTTGACTATTTTTATGTGGGTAGAGAATACACAGGTGATTTGACCATGTAAATGAAGTCTAATGACCCTGAAATATTTACTAGAGTTCAAGTATACTCAAAGAAGTCTCTGGAAAAATTTGGTATTTTTCCAAAGAGCAGAACTATAGGAATTAATTCTATAAGCATTTTTTATTTGAATTATGGAGAAATTTATATGGACTTGCATACAATTACAAGTGCACCAATGGAAAGTATTCCTCATGCTGGTTCTATCAAAATTTATTTGGGAATTTTTGGACAATTCTGCTAGGAGGTATGGATTTTTGAAGTGGGAACTAAATCTGGAATTTAAATTTCAATTGGAAAAGGTTTGAATAATGGCTAGGCCCACAGGATTTAAATTGGGCCAATCGGGATTAAGCAACACCGGGCCACAGGGTTCACAGATGTAGCCACACGGGATCCTGGTCCGCACTAGATCCGGGCGCGCATTGGTTAGACTGACGAACGGGGCCCACCCCGAGTCGTATTCAACCTCGCGCCGGCGGCGCTCGGGCCTCGTCTTCAACTCTGGCACCTCTCAAGGGGCCTGCTGTTGACGTCTCTATGACGATGGTGGACGATGCTGGAGCAGCCAACTCTGGCACCTCCCAAGGGGCCTGCCATCGATGTCCCAGCATGGCGATGATAGCAACAAGCGTGGATAAGTGACTAAACTCTCCTGCCCCGCTCTTGTTGCTAACATGATTCTGTTGTGATAGCCTATATATCAGGGGCCTACTGTTGATGTCTCTACGATGATGATGGGCGACGCTGGAGTAGCCAGCTCCGGCACCTCCCAAGGGGCCTACCGTCGACGTCTCTACAACGATGATGGGCGATGTCGGAGTAGCCAGCTCCGACACCTCCCAAGGGGCCTGCCGACGACGTCTCTACGATGATGGTGGACGACGCCGGAGCAGCCAACTCCGGCACCTCCCAAGGGGCCTGCCGTCGGCGTCCTAGCACGACAACAACAACAACAAGCTTGGATAAGTGAGTAAACTCTCCTGCCCTACTCTTGTTGCTAACGGGATTCTCTTGTGATAGCCTGTACACCAGAGGCCTGTCGTCGACGTCTCTACGACGATGGTGGATGATGTCGGAGCATCTAGCTCTGGCACCTCCCAAGGGGCCTGCCGTCGACGTCTTTACGAAGATGGTGGATGATGCCGGAGCATCCAACTTCAGCCCCTCACCAGAGGCCTGCTGTCAACGTCTCTACGACGATGGTGGATGAGGCCAGAGCATCTAGCTCCGCCACTTCACCAGGGGCCTACCGTCAACGTCTCTACGATGATGATGGGCGACGCCAAAGCAGCCAGCTTCGACACCTCTCAAGGGGTCTACCTTCGATGTATCTACGAAGATGGCGGATGACACCAGAGCATCCAGGTCTGGCACCTCCCAAGGGGCCTGCCGTCGACATCTCTACAACAATGATAGACGACACCGGAGCAACCAGCTCGGGCACCTCCCAAGGGACATGCTGTCGATGATGGTGGGCGACAATGAAGCAATCCACTCCAACTCCCCTGCCCCGTTGGGGGCCCATCGAAGACATCCTGCGATCAAGTGGTAGATGTGCCCAGCCAACTAACCACATCTACCAAGGGGCCTCTAAGGGGGTTCCATAGGCAGGAAGTCAACGGACAACACTTCGGCCATATCAATTGTGAAATCGTCAGTCCTCAAAAACTAACGAGCTCGACAAAGGTTCTGCAAACCTTTACGCAGCTAAGGACTCATGTCAAAATGTTAATGTGACACCTCCCCCAGATCTGCTAAGGAGCAGCCCGCGAAGGTTCTTTGTTCGGTGGGGCTTAGGCCTCAGTCAAGTGTTCTAGCGGATGAGAATATGAGACGGTGGTTTTTACGTGGTTCGGGCCACAAGGAGCGTAACACCCTACTCCACGGTGGATGGTATTGCTAGTATGTGTATATGCGTGTGTGGTGTTTCAATGTTCGAGGTTGGGTCCTTTGTAACGGTGGCAGTCCAGGCCTTTTGTAGACAAGGCCAGACACCATACAAGTGGGGTCCCGGGCCCGACAGGTGGTCCCAGGGCGATCTTATCCTAAATATATATGGCTTCTTTCGTAAGCTTGCTCTGGCCGTGGACTTGAAGACTCGACGTCTTGCTGCCTGCATCGTCAGTAGCCCATGCGCCACTACTGACATTGGCAGGGGACGTCCCATCCATCTGTCTCTATTGCCGTAAGCTATCCACATGGCAGAGTGGGATAGGTCTACGACTCTTCACTGTGATGCAATTGGTCGTAGCAGTACCTGACATTACGCGTGTGTCGCGCCATGCATCTGGGGAAGCCGCATATTTTCAAGACTTAACTAGGACAAGGCACACCACTCTCTTAACTCCCGCGTACCTTTGTCCAGGGCAAGTGGCTGGTCTATGTAACAGCTCGGGAGCTCACCTGTGAGGAGGAGGTCAGGTCCCGCCTTGTAGACAACGTGGCAGCTCAGGCGCTCACCTCCGCGGAGGAGGTCAGGACCCGTCCTGCGGCCCACGTAGCAGCTTGGGAGCCCACCCTCTCGGAGGAGGTTAGCTCTTTCCTTGCGGTACACGTGGCAGTGCCAGAACCCACCCATGTGGGAGGTGGCCCGTCTGATGTCTTGGTACATGCAGCAGCTCTGGAGCCCTGTCTCACGGGGAGGAGAGATCCTTACTTGCTGGACACCTGGTTACCTTGGGGCTCGCCTCCAAAGGGGGTGTTGAGCTTCTCCTTCGGCACTTCTTGCGGGTGCCCTGGACTCCATGCCACTGGAGTTGGGGGAGAAGGAGATCATTTTTTTTCCAGGTGTATGCATACTTCGGGTTCATCCCTCCTTTTCCCTCCCTGGTGACACTCCTGGAAGTCCTTGGGCTTCAGCTTCATCACCTATCGCCGAACTCACTGGTGGTGGTGGCGGTGTTCTCGCATATCTGCGTGATGTTCGTTGGGGTGCACCCGAGCGTACTGGTGTTCCAGCAGTTCTTCGTGCTGAGGCGGGCCGGGAAGAAGAACGAAGCCAACTTCCTCGACGGCTACTACTTCCAGCATCAGGCCAACAACCCCTTCAAGTACATCACACCACTCTCTTCAGCGAAGTGGGCCGATTGGAGGAAGGACTAGGTGATCGTACAAGTCGACGCCCTGGGGGCGTTACGTGTACGGAGCCTCAGGCCAAGAGGCCTCACCTTGATGTCGGAGGCAGCTCGGGAGGAGGCTCCAGGAGTGGCTCTGTCGGGGCCGATGGAGGTACGCCGACGCAGGGTGGCGGTGTCGCTAGTGGATTCAGTGGAGAGCTAGATGGGGCAACCTCGCCTACCATGTCGTCGTCAGGGCCTGCGACTTCAGGGCCGCAGAAGTTGGAGGCTCGCTGGAGCTTCCGGGGACGCAGGTAAGTCATTCTTACCAATGCTTGCTTTGTTATCTCGCCTCCTTTGGTTGGTTGATGAGGCCTCGATTTTGATTTGGAGGGCCACCTTGGCTGTTGTGACACCCTTACTGTCGGGGGTAGTGCCCGAAAGCGCTTCAAAGGCGGCCGAGGAGGCTACGGCTGCGCCGGCGGGGTAGCCCACCAAGCTTGTTCAGGGGAGCGCTGCTCTGGCGTCTGTGCCTGATGCGGTTAGTGAAGCATCTCCGGGTGCATCTCTAGCTGTCGCGCCGGAGGCACCACCAGCTGTTGCGCCAGAGGCACCTCCAGCCATCACCTAGAGGCACCTCCGGCCATCATGGCAGAGGCAATGTCGGAGTTGACTCCAGGGGCTGAAGGTCTGGCCTCCACTACTGCTGATGAGGCGGGCGACTCTTTGAGCGATGGTGGCGTTGCTGCTTCAGGTGGCACCACAACTCCTGCTCAGTCCCCGAGGGCAAGATCCCCGGTACAGGTGGCCTCGCCTTTACCACTACGGGAGGAAGATGTCCTCGAGATGATCATCGGACGACCTCCCTTGACTTCGACGCAGCCGGAGGGCCTCTCCGACATCATGGACTTGACACAGTCCAGGATCCTTCAGGTGCAATCCAACCTCCGCCGGGCGAAGGAGGCCCTTGCCGCAGAGTGGGAGAAGCTGTGTGCCGAGGGCAAGCGCCTCCGAGGCTGGGAGGATCTTCTGAGTTCCAAGATCATCGAGGTGAAGTACCAGAAGGAGAGCAAGGAGTTGGAGCGGAGGCACCACTTGGTGAGGGCCATAAACGCCCTGTCCCAGAATATTCTGGCCGACGCCAAGGTAGCCAACGACGTGGCTGATGCCCACTTACGCTCTCTTGAAGAAGGTCGAGAGGCCCTGAGTCACCAAGAAGCTGCTGTTGCCGAGAGGGAGGCTGCAGTCGCCGAACAAGAGGTGGCAGCACAGGCGATGATGGCCCGGGCTGAGGCCGATCGGGACAGGCTGCAGTCCCGCCTCGAAGACCTTGAGCTCTGTGAGAGCAACTTGGTGCGAGATTGGTGACAACACTTGGGTGAGTGTCAGGAACTCCTCCTGCATGATTTCGACGTCCAAGCCCGGGAGCGCGAAGCTGGGCACTGCGCCCGGGAGCTTGATCTGCGAGAGAGTCAACTGACCCAGCATCTAGAAGACGAGTGTAGGACAGCAGCGGATACGGTGGCGTCCCATGTCTTGGTGTGCTACCAGAGCTGGTATCCTGATCTGCCATTGGAGCCAGTTTTTGAAGGCCCTATCGAGGAGTGTGAGGTGATAGAGGTTAAGGAAGCCGCCAAACACGTCGTAGCACAATTCGGCCGGGGCTAAGGCTGGTAGCTCATCTTTGTATCTGTGGCTCACCCCCTTGTAAAAATTTCTTAATGAATTTGAATTTGTGCTTGGCTTCTTGGCTTGTTTTTGTGCTTCTCAATTGTTGCTCTGAGTCCTTAGTTGCATAAGGGTTTGCAAAACCTTTGCCGAGCCCTTTAGCTTTTGAGGACCAACGGTTGCACAATTGATATGGCCGAGGTGTTGCCCATTGACTTCCTACCTATGGAACCCCCTTAGAGGCCCTCTGGTAGATGTGGTTAGTTGGCTGGGCACATCTATCATTTGATTTGCAGGATGTCTTCAATGTGCCCCTAGTGGAGCAGGGGAGTTGGAGTGTCGTAACGCCACCAATATCCAGAGCAAGACGCTCTAGCGTCGCACATCACCGTCGTGAAGACGTCGACGGTAGGCCCCTTGGGAGGTGCCAAATTTGGGTGCTCCAGCGTCGCCCACCATCGTCGTTGAGGCGTCGACGGCAGGCCCCTTGGGGGGGTGTCGGAGCTGGATGCTCCGACGTCGTCCACCATCATTGTAGAGTCATCGACGACAAGCCCCTGATGTACAGGCTATCGCAAGAGAACCCTGTTAGCAACAAGAGCGGGGCAGGAGAGTTTACTCACTTATTCGCGCTTGGTGCTATCGTTGACATGCGGGGACGTCGAGGGCAGGCCCCTTGCGAGGTGCCGAAGCTGGATGCTCCAGTGTCGCCCACCACCATCATGGAGATGTCAACGGCAGGCCCCTTGGGAGGTGTCGGAGCTGGGTGCTCTGGCGTTGTCCACCATCATTGTTGAGACGTCGACGGCAGGCCCCTTGGGAGATGCCAGAGTTGGGTGCTCCGGCGTCGTACACCATCGTTGTTGAGACGTCGATGGTAGGCCCCTAGGGGGGTGCCAGAGCTGGATGCTCCGTCGTCGTCCACCATCATCATAGAGTCGTCGACTTCAGGCCCCTGGTGTACAGGCTTTCGAAAGAGAACCCTGTTAGCAACAAGAGTGGGGCAGGAGAGTTTACTCACTTATCTGCACTTGGTGCTGTCGTTGATGTGCTGGGACGTCGACGGAAGGCCCCTTGCAAGGTGCCGGAGCTAGATGCTCTGGCATAGCTCACCACCGTTGTGGGGACGTCGACGGCAGGCCCCTTGGGAGGTGCCGGAGCTAGGTGCTCCGGCGTCATCCACCATAGTCGTTGAGACGTCGACGGCAGGCCCCTAGGGGAGTGCCAGAGATGGATGCTCTGGTGTTGTCCACCATCATCGTAGAGTTGTCTACAGTAGGCCCCTGGTGTACAGGCTATCGCAAGAGAACCCTATTAGCAACAAGAGAGGGGCAGGAGAGTTTACTCACTTATCTGTGCTTGGTGCTGTCGTTGACGTGCTTGGATGTCGACGGCACGCCCCTTGTGAGGTGCCAGAGCTGGATGCTCCATCATCGTCCACCATCCTCGTTGATACATTGTTGGCAGGCCCCTTGGGGGGTGCAAGAGCTAGATGCTCCGCAGTCATCCAACATCATCGTAGAGTCATCAATGGCAGGTCCCTGGTATACAGGCTATCGCAAGAGAACCCTGTTAGCAACAATAGCGGGGCAGGAGAGTTTACTCACTTATCCGCGCTTGGTGCTGTTGTTGACGTGCTGGGACGTCGACGGCAGGCCCCTTGCGAGGTGCCAGAGTTGGATGCTCCGGCATCGTCCACCATCATCGTTTAGATGTCAACGGCAGACCCATTGGGGAGTGTCGAAGTTGGATGCTCCGGCGTCGTCCACCATCGTCGTAGAGTCATTGACGGCAGGTCTCTGGTGTATAGGCTATCGCAAGAGAACCCTGTTAGCAACAAGAGCGGTGCAGGAGAGTTTACTCACTTATCTGCGCTTGATGCTATTGTTGACGTGCTGGGACGTCGACGGTAGGCCCCTTGCGAGGTGCCAGAGCTGGATGCTCCTGCATCGCCCACCACCGTCGTGGAGACTTCGACGGCAGGCCCTTGGGAGGTGCCAGAGCTAGGTGCTCTGGCGTCATCCACCGTCGTTGTTGAGACATCGACAGCAGGCCCCTAGGGGGGTGCCGGAGCTAGATGCTCCAGCGTCGTCCACCATCATCGTGGAGTCATCGACGGCAGACCCCTGGTGTAAGGGCTATCGCAAGAGAATCCTGTTAGCAACAAGAGCGATGCATGAGAGTTTACTCACTTATCCGCACTTGGTTCTATCGTTGACGTGCTGGGACGTCGATAGTAGGCGCCTTGCAAGGTGCCAGACCTGGACGCTCCAGCGTCGCCCATCACCGTTGTGGATACGTCGACGATAGGCCCCTTGGGAGGTGCCGGAGTTGGGTTCTCCAGTGTCATCCACCATTGTCCTTGAGACGTCGATGGTAGGCCCCTAGAGGGTGCTGGAGCTGGATGCTCTGGCGTCATCCATCATCGTCGTAGAGTCGTCAAATGCAGGCCCCTAGTGTACAGGCTATCGCAAGAGAACCCTGTTAGCAACAAGAGGGGGGCAGGAGAATTTAATCGCTTATCCACGCTTGGTGCTATTGTTGACGTGCTAGGACATTGATTACATGCCTCTTGTGAGGTGCGGAACTGGATGCTCCGGCGTCGCCCATCACCGTTGTGGAGACTTCGATGGCAGGCCCCTTGGGAGGTGCCAGAGCTGGGTGCTCTGGTGTCATCCACCATCATCGTTGAGACGTCGACGGCTGGCCCCTAGGGGGTTGTTCGAGCTGGATGCTCCGGCGTCGTCCATCATCATCGTAGAGTCATCGTCAGTAGGCCCCTGGTGTACAGGCTATCACAAGAGAACCCTGTTAGCAACAAGAGCGGGGCAGGAGAGTTTACTCACTTATCCGCGCTTGGTGCTGTCGTTGACGCGCTGGAACATCGACGGTAAGCTCCTTGCGAGGTGCCGGAGCTGAATGCTCCGACGTCACCCACCATCGTCATGAAGACATCGACGGCGGGCCCCTTGGGAGGTGCCGGAGTTGGTTGCTCCGTCGTCGCCCACCATCGTCATTAAGACGTCGATGACAGGCCCCTTGGGAGGTACTGGAGCTGGATGCTATGGTGTCGTCCACCATCATCGTTGAGATGTCGACGTCAGGCCCCTTGGGGGGTGCCAGAGCTGGATGCTTCAGTGTCGTCCACCATCGTCGTAGAGTCGTGGACGGCAAGCCCTTGGTGTACAGGCTATCGAAAGAGAACTCTGTTAGCAACAAGATCGGGGCAGGAGATTTTAGTCACTTATCCGTGCTTGGTGATGTCGTTGACGTGTTGAGACGTCGACGGTAGGCCCCTTGCGAGTTGCTGTAGTTGGGTGCTCTGGTGTCGCCCACCATCGTCTTTGAGACATCGACAGCAGGCCCCTTGGAAGGTGTCGGGGCTGGGTGCTCCGGCATCGCCCACCATCGTCGTTGGGACACTGACAGTAGGCCCCTTGGGGGGTGCCGGAGCTGGATGCTTTGGCGTCGTCCACCATCATTGTAGAATCGTCGACGGCAGGCCCCTGGTGTACAGGCAATCACAAGAGAACTTTAGCAACAAGAGCGAGGCAGGAGAGTTTATTCATTTATCCACGCTTGGTGCTGTCGTTGACGTGCTGGGACGTCAACGGCAGGCCCCTTGCGAGTTGCCAAAGCTGGGTGCTCCTGTGTCACCCACCATCATCTTTGAGACATTGACGGCAGGCCCCTTGGGAGGTGCTGGGGCTGGGTGCTCCTGCGTCTCTCACCATCGTCGTTGGCACGGGGCTTTGGTAATTCAATGCGTTGGTGCTCTGGGGTTCGGCTCCTACCGTCCTTAGGGTGTATGCCTTCTGGCTCCAGTACTTGGCTGTGGCTCTTGGAGGCAGGGTGTGCATTCTTAGGGTACGGGAACAAGCTAAGCAGCTTACACCCTCTGGACCTCCTGCTCATCACATGCCTTTACTGGAAAGCCTTCTTGCAGAACAGGACCCTAATGACGAGGGCAGCCGGAAGATCCCCTCATACACTGCATGTACCTCAAGCGAACCCGTCTGTATCAGGACTGCATGACTCCTGCATGGGTAAGTTACAAGGCGTACAACCATGCACATAAAGGTAATATGCAATAAACGAGTCTAGTATGGCATGTTCAGAAAATTAATGCATAATTAAATGAACAATGTATTAAGATGTCTTTAAGTAAAACAATGATTCTTTTTTATTGGAGTTCATAGGGCGAGACAGGCTTTTACAAAAAAGGGCATTGGCTTGCCTCCGGATGATGAGGGAGGCAGGGTGTACAGGCTTAGGGTTCGGAACCAAGCTAAGCTGACTGAACACTCTGGACCTAACCCTCCCGGTGCTCGGTTGTCCTTAGTGCTGCTCCTAAGCCCTACAAAAACCTTTACACTGTTCTACTAATCTTAATATTTACAATAGGGGTGCCCAAGGCCCCAAGGCAGCTGTGATGGTTGTGGTGCAACCTTGTTGTCGACAGCTACTAGAATGGCTATGAGCGAGCGTCCCTACTTCCTGCCCCTGCTGCCCGTCTTGCGGGTGGTATGAGCAGTGCTGGGACTAAGCTCGGCAGCTTTGACGGGGACATCAGTGCTGCCGGAAGGCTGCAGTCGGGGCGCAGCGGGTGCTCCGCTCTGACATGAGCTCGGCGGAGGCTGACTTGATCCAGCGCTGCCTGGGGTGGGTGTCGGGTATTTTGAGAGGGCTTAGAGCTGATCCAAGGCTAACACCACGGGGGTGCGGTCTTCGCGGATCCTGAGGACGCTGGAGGGGATTGGTATCTTTAGGACGAGGTAGATGTAGTGGGATACGGTGATGAAACGGTACAGGGCCGACCTGCCAATGATGGCGTTGAAGGGGAGGCTGACATCAACGACGTCGAAGAGGACGCTCTCCGTCCTGTAGTTGTCGTGTGTCCCGAAGGTTGTCCGGAGATGAATGTTGCCGTATGGGATGATGCTCTCCGGTCCCACCTCCGTGAATGGGCTCGAGGGGGTAAGCTTGGGCACCGGGATCTGCAGGTGCTCGAAGGCTGCACGGCTGAGGAGGTTGAGGCTGGCCCCACCATCTATCAAGACGTAGTGGAGCTTGATGTTGGCTGTGGTGGGGGCGACTAGAAGAGGTAGAACCCCTACCCCAGCCATGTTCTTGGGGAAGTCAGAGGTGTCGAAGCTGATTGGTGTCTCCTTCCAGCGGTGGTGTCACGCCGGAGTGGGTACAGGGGCTTTTGAAGCCACTGCAGGATGAAGGGTCTTGACCGCGTTCCGGGACGCGAGATCCCAAGACCCTCCGAAGATGATGTGGAGGGCTTGCGACGCTCGTGGTTGCTGTTGGCGTCGGAGTCCTCATCTTGGTGGACCACTTTGACGGCCCGCTCTTGCTTTTGGTACTCCATCTCCTCATCATCGTAGACCTTGGGGTCGACCTTCTGCTTGCCCTCCTGTTGGCGGAAGGGGGCGCCGTCCGGGCGCTTCTACGCCCGCTCTTGGTAGTGTTTGATGCATCTCTTTATCTCTCGGCACTCGCTCGTGGCGTGGTCGCGAGTTCTGTGCACCGGGCAGGGCTCAATGCAGTCATCAGCGACATGTGGCTGACATGGGCGCTTCTCCGGGCGCGGGGGTTTGCCACCTCCGGTCGCGGCTGCTACCGCGACGAGGGACCCATGCAGCGGGTTGTTTTGGCCGCCACCCCAGTTCTTGTTCTTCTTTTTTCCGCTACCAGGGGTAGCGGCTCCTTCTCCAGTCTGGTCGGCCCCGCCTGCCCCAGGGGCGGGTTGAGTGTGCCAGTCGCGACCTTCTGTCGCCCTGGCACACTGGCCGAGGATGGAGAAGAGCTCGAAGACGTCTTGCACATTGTGCATGGATAACTTCTCAAGCATCTTGCGATCACGCACTCTGTGGCAGAATGCCACTATGACAGAGGCATTCGGGATGTTGGGGATGGAGTTTTGTACCTGGGAGAAATGCTGAATGAATGACCTCAGTGTCTCCTTGGGTTGTTGTCGCATGGTGTTGAGGTCGAGCTCGGTGCCGGGGCGAGTGTAGGAGCTGCTGAAGTTCACCGTGAACTGCCAGCACAGCTCATCCTAAGAGGTTATAGACCCCCCAGGCAGGTTCGTCAGCCACGAGCGAGTCGATCCAGTTAGGGCGACTGGGAAGTAGTTCACCAGTATGGTCTCATTCGCTCCTACAGCAAGGAGCATCGTGGTGTAGATTTGTAGGAACTTGGTCGGGTTGATGCTTCTGTCGAACCTCTCTGGCATATGTGGCCGGAATTCGCGTGCCCACGTTGCGATGCGGAGGTGCGTAGGCAACGCTGCGCAACGTTCGATGGGTTTTGTTGGAGAGGCATACGGGGTAGCATGCCTCAAGGGAGTTTTCTGCACGACGTGTGGCGCCTGTGGAACCTATGGTTGTGGCACTGGTTGTGCCATGCATTGCTGCAATAGTACCGGCTGCACCAAGTACTGTTGTTGCATGTCCTGCTGCACCGAGTACTGCAGGGGGGCTGTTGAGCCAACATACTCCTGGTCAGGTGGCGGAGGGTTTACATGCGGTGCACCTTGGACAGAGAACGCCTCGTGAATAGGGCATTCAGGGCCTTACTTGGCGTCAAGTTTGTGCCTCCTCTCTCGCTGCTGCTTGATGATTACTCGACCATCCAAGTGAGCTTGACGACGATCAAGCTCAACCCTGAGGTCCTCCGTGGGGAGCCGGCCAACGCTCGTAGGCCTGGAGGAGCGGGAGTTGGCGGTGCGGCTGTCGATGGACAGCGTTCGTGATAGCGACACGAGGCACCTTCCCCTGTTGGGGGAGTTGATGGCTGCGATGATGAAATGGTCGATGTCTTGGAACCACTGCTAAGCCACTCCCTGAGAAGCATTCAGTGACAGTGGGTGGTGGAGAGGGGCGTGATGGACCATAGAGCGTCGCTCGAGTGATGGACCTGGTCACCGGACGACGGCCGCGGAAACCGCCTTCCACGAGCCTGATGAACACCATGGTGGTGAAAGCGCTACAACTTTTTTGAGGGAAAAGCCCCTACCTATCGCACCAAATGTCGAAGTGTTTATGCGACACTTCCCTCAGATCTGCTAAGGAGCAGCACACGGATGTTCTTGTTCGGCAGGGCTTAGGCCTCAGTCAAGTGTACGCACGTTTAAGAGTGTATCAGACGGTGGTTTTTACGTGGTTCGGGCCGCAAGGAGCATAACACCTTACTTCACGGTGGATTGTATTGCTAGTGTGTGAATGTGTGTGTGTGTGTGTGTATCGGGGATTCGATGTTGGGTCCTTTGTAATGGTAGCGGTCCGGGCCTTTTATAGACAAGGCCGGACGCCTTACGAGTGGGGTCTCGGGGCCCAACAGGTGGTCCTGGGGTGATCTTATCCTAAAGATCTATAGCTTCTTCCGTAAGCTTGCTCTGGCCATGGACTTGAAGACTCGTCGTCAGTAGCCCATGCACCGCTACTGATATTTGCAGGGGATGTCCCATCCAATTGTCTCTGTCACCATAAGCTACCCACTTGGCAGAGTGGGATAGGCCTACGCCGTCTTCACTGTGATGCTATTGGTCGTAGCGGTACCTAACATTAGGTGTGCGCTGCACCATGCATCTAGGGAAGCCGCGTATCTTCAAGCCTTGACTGGGACAAGGCACACCGCTCTCTTAACTCCCGCGTCCCTCCGTCCAGGGCAAGTGGCTGGTCAATGTGATAGCTCGGGAGCTCACCTCTGCGGAGGAGGTAAGGTCCCGCCTTGCGGACCACGTGGCAGCTCGGGTGCTCACCTCCGTGGAGTAGGTTAGGTCCCGTCCGGCAGCCCACGTGGCAGCTCGAGAGCCCACCCTCTCGGAGGAGGTTAGCTCCCGCCTTGCGGGACAAGTGGCAGCGCTGGAACCCACCCATATGGGAGGTGGCTCGTTTGATATCTTGGCCCACGCGACAGCTCTGGAGCCCTGTGTCACAGGGAGGAGAGATCCATACTTGCTGGACACATGGTTACCTGGGGGCTCGCCTCCAAAGGGGGTGTTGAGCTTCCCTTTCGAGGCTTCTTGCGGGTGCCCTGAACAACCCATCTCAGGCTGATGGGTCTGGGTCCCTTGAACACGTGGCTCCCTCAGACCCCGCCTTTTTTAGGAGGTGGGGTACCTAGGCGGCTCTAGCTTGTGCGTGAGGGTAACCGGTATGCCGAGTACTGACAACTCAGAACAACCTTTGAGAAGTGCAAAGACAAGCCAAGAAGTCAAACGCAAATTCAAATTCATTAAAGAATATATAAAAGGGGCGAACCCCGGATACAAAGACGGGCTGCCAGCCTCAATCCCTAGCGAATTACGCGATGATATGTTTGGCGGCATTCTTGACCTCTGCCGCTGCCGTCTCCTCGCGCTCTTCAACGGAAACTTCAAAAAATGGCTCCAGTGGTAGATCAGGGTACCAGCTCTGGTAGCACACCAGGACATGGGACACCACCGTCTCTGCCATGGCCCTACCCTCAACTTCCAGACGCTAAGCAAGCTGACGCTCCTGCAGATCCAGCTCCGGGGCGCGGTGCTCCGTCATGAGCTCCCAAGCTTGGACGTCAAGATCACACAAGAGAAGTTCCTAATGCTCAGCTGAGTGTTGCACCCAATCCCGTGCCAAGTCCCTCTCTCGCAGCTCAAGATCTTCAAGGCAGGACTACAGCCTCTCCCGATCTGCCTCAGCCTGAGCCATCATTGCCTGGGCCGTCACCTCTTGCTTGACGACAGCAGCCTCCCGCTCAACAAAAACAGCTTTGCGACAATCCGGAGCCTCTCGACCCTCCTCAAGGGCGCGCAGGCAAGCATCAGCCGTGTCATTGGCCACCTTGGCGTCGGCCAAGATCTTCTGGGACATTGTGTCCATGGCCTTCGCCAAGCGGTGCCTCAACTCCAGCTCCCTGCTCTCCTTCTGGTACATTGCCTTCGCCTCGGCGATCCTGGACCTCAGAAGGTCCTCCTAGCCTTGGAGGCGCTCACCCTCAACACGCACCTTCTCCCATTCAACGGAGAGAGCCCCCCGCGCACGACAAAGGTTGGATTGCACTAGGAGGATGCTGGACTGCATCGAGTCCATGATGTTGGAAAGGCGCTCTGGCTGCGCTGCAGTTATGGAAGGCCGCCCGATGATCATCTCGGAGACCTATTCCTCCTGAAGCGGTGAAGGCGAGGCCACAAGTACTGGAGACCTTGTCCCCGAAGACTGAGCAGGAGTGGCGGTACAGTCGAAGCGGCAACGTCACCATCGCCCAAGGAGCCACCTGCTGGATCAGCAGCAGCGGGGGCCAAGCCCTTAGCCCCCTGAGTCGACTCTGATGTTACCTCTGGCTCGAAGGCTGAAGGTGACTTCGGCACGACAGCTGGAGATACAGCCAGAGATGCTTCACTTCCCACACGAGGTACAGACGTCGGAGCAACGCTCTCTTGAACAGGCTTGGCCCTCTGCTCCGCTGGTACAACCGTAGCCTCCTAGGCCGATTTCAAAGCGCTCTGGGCACTACCCCAGGTGGTAAGGATATCACAACAGCTAATGTGGACCTGCAAATTGAAACCAAGGCCTGAACAATCAACAAAAGCAGGTGAGATAACGAAGCAAGCAATGGTAAGAATGTCTTACCAACGTCCCCGAAAGCTCTAGTGAGCCTCCACCTTCGATGGCCCTGAAGCCACAGGCCCTTACGATGCCGTGGCAGGCGAGGTCGCCCCGAACGGGCCTCCATCGAAACCACCAGTGACGCTGCCACCCTGCATCAGATTATCTCCACTAACTCCAACGAAGCCACTCTCGGGGCCTCCTCCCGAGCTGGCACCGACATTGGCCCGAGGCCTCTTGGCCTGAGGCTCCATAGGCATAATGCCCCAAGAGCCCCCTTGTGGCACCTTGGACTCCTCCAGCGGTGAGGATGCTGAACGATGCGCCGACCATAGATGTTGGCGGAGCCATTGCTTGACGGACTAATCTTCCCCCCGAAGAGCCGCCAACACCCAATGCCGAGAAGGGGCGCACCAAAGGATGTTGACTTGGAGCGAAGGCCACCTCTGGCGGTGACCTCAGAGGCGATTGAGGGCGCTGCTCCCTCACAACCTCGTCCACCGGCGACATCCCCTTCCCCGATCAGGGACTGGTGCCTTCTCCTTGCCTGCGTCAGGGACCGGCGCCTTGCCCTTCCCTCTGACAGAGGGTGTGTCCTATGCCCTTGAAGCTTTAGAGCCTGGAGCAGGTGCGGACTCCTGTGGTGGGTCGATGATGGCTAGCCAACGACTCTCTTCACCTACCTGCCATGGTGCATGACCGAGCGTGTCCAGGTTTTGCATCTCCTTCAGAACCTTCGTCCGAAGGTCCCGATCCATGCAAAGTGATGGGCAAGACAGCGGGAAGATGAATACGTCTTGCGACAGCAAGTCATCGCACACCTTGGACATTGCGTCAAGCACCTCTTGCGGGGTTGTCTCTGTGTCGTGACCCCGCACCAGCCAGGTGCTGTCCTGTGGCCCAAGTAAAGCCAAGCAAGACGGCAACGATGCTGGAGGGGAGCCAGGCGTCGACAATAGAAGTGTGCTATCACAGTCAGCTCCGACAGGCCATGATTCGCCAAGAATTGGATCCTCTCTATCACCGGGGTGTGGGCTTGCTCCAACTTCGGCCTCTCCTACCAGGTATCCTTCCTGAGTATCGCCCATTCGGTAGGCATGACCATGCGATTGTGGGCGTCAACCTGTATGATCACCTAGTACCTCCTCCAATCGACCCACTTCGCTGAGGAGAGCGGGGTGATGTACTTGACGGGGCTATTGGTCCGATGCTAGAAGCAGTAGCCGCTGATGAAGTTGGCCTTGTTCTTCTTCTCAGTCCTCCTCAACACGAAGAACTGTCGGAACACAGGCACGGACAGGAACACCCCGACAAACATCTCGCAGAAGTGTGAGAACACTGCTGCCACCACCAGAGAGTTAGGCGACAAGTGGTGAAGATGGAGCCCAAGGACCTCCAGGAATGTCACCAGGAAGGAGAAAATGGGAGGAACAAACTCGGAGTACGCATATGCCTGGAAGAAGACGATCTCCTTCTCCCCCAACTTCAGAGGCAGGGTGCCCGGACGGATCAGATCCCGCCGCGCCTCGTCCTCCCAGCCGAACAGGCGCCTCACATGCGCTACGTAAACTATGCGAGAAGGAGGCAAGGCTGAGTCCATTAGGGCAGGAGTCGAGAACCACGAAGGTGGGAAGAGAGTGGTTGCACGAGGAGGAAGACGAAGGCTCGAACGTTGGGGAGTGCATAAGGAAGAACAACATTTGCTCCTAAAGGTTTCCTTTTAACTCTCCATTAGGCGTTTGAGCACACCGAGTAGATTGCTTGGGGTCAAAACCCGCTGCTCAACCCATAGCGCCCCTGGCGGCGGGGCCCAACCCCCTGTCAGAGAGATCTTCCTAAAGGGGCATCGACCCGAGAAGGCAACCCGGCGGTTCCCATAAAGGCGGGAGTAGAAAGAGTCGAAATGCAGCAACTGCATTGGGAACCGTCGCAATAAAGAAACTGCATCAAGCAAAGATCCTTTCACCACAAGCCCTCAACCAGAGAGGGACGCATGGCCACAACGGCAGAGGCGCACAATGCTTCGGCTGATCAAGACAAAATTAAAAGATCGCGTGGGAAAGCAGGATAGGGCTCCACCCTTGGGCTCGTTGTGTCCCCCGAAGGTGGACCTAGGGGCCACTGTCAGTACCCGACATACCGGGTACCCTCGCGCACAAGCTAGAGCTGCCTAGGTACCCCGCTTTTCAGCAGAGGCAGGATCCGAGGGCGCCACATGATCAGAAGACCTGAACCCATCTGCCTCACATACGTGGTCCGGGGTACCCGTAAGAGACCCTGAAGAAGAGTTCAACTCCCCCTCGGAGACGAGCTCCCAAGCAGCCATGTGTCCAGCAGGTAAGGATCCCTCTCCCCGTGCAACAGGGCTCCAGTGCTGCGACGTGGTCCGAGGCATCAGAAGGGCCACCTCCCGTATAGGCGGGCTCAGACACTGCCACGTGTCCCGCAGCCCTAGAGTCCCCGCTCTATTCAGGAGCGGGCTCCCGAGCTGCCACGTGGTCCGTAAGATAGGGCCCGACCTTCTCTGCGAAGGAGAGCTCCAGAGCTACCATGTGACCCGTAAGACGGGACCTGACCTCCTCTGTAGAGATGAGCTCCCGAGCTGTCACATAATCCAGCCACTTGCCCTGGACGGAGGGTTGGGGAGCTAAGAGGGTGGTACGCCTTGTCCCTGTCAAGGATTGAATATATGCGACTTCCCGGAACGCATGGCGCGGCACACGCCTAATATTAGGTACCGCTACGACCAATAGCATCGCAGTGAAGACGCTGCAGGCCTATCCCACTCCGTCAAGTGGGTAGCTTACGGCGATAGAGATATTTGGACGGGACATCCCCTACCATTGTTAGCAACGGTGCATGGGCTACTTACGACTCAGGCGGCAAGACGGCGAGTCTTCAAAGCCACGGTCAGAGCAAGCTTATGCGAGAAGCCTTAGATCTTTAGGATAAGATCGCCCCGGGATCACCTGATGCGCCCCGGACCCCACTTGTAATGCGTTCGACTTTTTCTATAAAAGGACCAGACCGCCACCGTTACAAAGGATTCAACATCGAATCCCCGATGCACCAACACACATTCACACACTAGCAATACAATCCACCGTGGAGTAGGGTGTTATGCCCCTTGCGGCCCGAACCACGTAAAAACTACCGTCTCATACACTCTCATGCGCGCGTACACTTGATTGAGGCCTAAGTCCCGCCGAACAAGAACTTCCGCGGGCTGCTCCTTAGCAGATCTGGAGGAAGTGTCGCATAAACACTTCGACAGCTACTTTACTTTCTCTTTTTTTTCTCATACTTTTGATGTAAGCATGCTTTTTCTTTTTCTTTTTCTTATAGCCATGTCTTCTACTTCCTTTTTATGCAATAAATTGTGAGAGTGTTCTAAGCAAGAATGGTATGAAGTTTCTCTTTTTATTGTGGAATGGTGGTATGATGAAATTTTGCTTACTTTTAGTGTAGAAGTATAGCATGTGCAAGTGATGTCTTGAATTCAAAAGGTAATGAATGAAATCTCACATAGGTCTATACTAGTTTGACAAAGCTCAATGTGAAGACAAATAGCATATGCATAAGGTCTATCAATGTAATGTATCAAATGACTTTGGTAGGTATTTGCAATCAAATGAGAGTAACTTAAATCTTTTTAGAATTTTCTCCGAAAATCTAAGTTTCACTTTCAAACTAGGAATAGCAGCCCTATCGCTATATCATATCTCACAACACTTAGAATGGATTAAGCTTTTGCTACCCACAATTTCTAAATCAGGCAAAAGCAGTTTTAGCCAATGAGAGCAATATGTTGAAGAGTAGTAAGTTGTAAACTAGGGACTTAAGAAAATTAAAACAGAGCAGCTATTCCTCATTTCATCTATGTGATTTCCAAGTCATTCTTACCGCACATCTTTTAATTTATTTAAAAACAAATCTATACTACTTTATTTTTTTATATGCAAGGTGTATTATGGGTAAATGGAAAATAAATATGCAAGGAGCTGATACAATTTACCTCAAGTGGGGGTCCTCCACAAAGCTTGTTCTTCACTTACCTCCCTGATAAGGGTTGAACCCTTGATGATAGCAGTATGTCGCGAGATCGGCTTGTTGTTTAATCCTTGTAAGTATAAGAATTTTATGAGAATTTCTGCTATTTTATTAACGTGGAGGAAAGAAATAGGTCTGGTGATGGGCCTCGGCAAACCGACCCTTTCAGAATTAGGACTGAGCCTTAAAAAAATTTAGGCAAACAATAAGAATTTGACCCGATCCTTATCTGATCCAGCCCAGACAAATCTAATACAAATTTTTGGGCCCATGTCCCAAAAAAAGGAACCTTCAATTTGTAAATATAAATTTTATGAGATTTTTTTCTGATTAACGTGGAGACTTAAAGTTCTAGTCAGTAAATATGAGATATGATTTGCTTTGATCCACGAACGCCACACGAACGAGAACGTGAAACAAAACAAAATACGAGGATCTCTCCTGTGACTGGGAAAAAAGCATGGCTACTTCAAGCAGATGGTACCGGCTCGCCTAATCCCTGCATGAGGAGCCGCCTCAAGCTCCTGAGGCGCCTCTGCACGGTCCGGTAGGTGCGAACCCTGATTCCCCAGACGGCAAGCCTGAGCTTCCTGCCGATCCTCGCCTTCACCCGCGTCCACGTTAGCGCCAGCGGCCGCGACGGCCTCAACCACGCCGCTGGGATCGACATCTCCAGCACCTTGTAGATCAGGTACTGCGCCTTGACGCGTCGCGCCTAGTCGGCGTCCAACTTGTCCACCTTCGTGTACGCAAAGGGCATCATCCTCTTCAGCAGCAGCATCTTCTCGCGGTGATAGAGGTGGTGGTGGAGGAGAAGAAGCTTGGTGTACGTAATACAAGCTTCTACTTGTTGCAGGTGGCGCTCTGGCTCTTGTGGCCTGCTGCTGCTGGGACGTGCGTGGTTGTTGTTGTAGGCAGGAGATGGGCAATGTGGAATGATGCTTATTATATTATGAGGGCCATATGCACAAATACATAAAGTTACATGAGAAGACAAATATGTAGAAAATCCCTTACGTAGGAGGGAAAATACAAAAGAAAAATATAAATTTCATATATCTCTAACACCCCCCTCAAACTCAAGGTGCGTCACGAACACTGAGTTTAGAGATATAAAAACTATATTGAACCCGGATATGTGTCTTCGTGAAGAAATCAGCCAACTGAAGCTTTGAAAGCACATACTGAAGATCAATAACACCGTCTTGTACATGTGCTCGTGTATAAGAAGCATCAACACCAATATGCTTGGTAAGCTCATGCTTGACCGGATCATGAGCAACAATGATAGCACCTATACTGTCATGCAAAAGAGGAGTCGACATACCAACAGAAACACCAAAGTCATTAAGCAACCACCACAACCAAGTAACTTATGCACTCACAAGAGCCATAGCACGCAACTCAGCCTCTGCACTCGAACGAGAAACTGCTACCTGCTTCTTAGTCTTTCAAGCAATGAGGGAACCACCAAGAAAATATAATAAGTAGAAAGCGATCGACGATCAGAGGGATCACTTGTCCAAGTAGCCAGAATATGCTTTGAGATGTAAAGAGCTAGAGCGTGGAAAGAACAAGCGTCTAGAGATAGTTCCACAAAGATACTGCAAGACAAGAAGCAAGCGGCTATAGTCGACCTGGGTGGGAGCCGAAACAAACTGACTCGAAATGTGAACAGAGTACGAGATATTAGAACGAGTGACACCAAGATACACTAGACTCCCTACAATATGACGATAACGAGTAGGATCATCAAGAGGTTCACCATTAGTGGCTCGAAGATGGACATTGAGTTACTTGGGAGTCTCGACAATCCGATGATCAGTAAGAGAAGCCCGATCAAGAAGATCTTGAATGTACTTCTCCTGAGATAGATAAATTCCCTCAAAGGAGGAGGAAACCTCAATCTAAAGAAAGTAGCGAAGAGGATCAAGATCAGACATAAGAAACAGCCAATTGAGGCAGGCCTTCACGAAGGCTATGTACTCAGTATCATCATTGGTGATGATCATGTTATCAACATAGAGAAGAAGAAGAGTGCGATCACGAGGCAAAGTGTGCACAAAGAGCGCGGGATCATGAGCACTGGCAGAGAAACCAATAGCAGTGACCACAGATGTAAAACACTGAAACCAAACATTAGGAGCTTTCTTAAGGACATAAAGAGAGCGTCGAAGATGACAAACCATACCCTCAAGAACAGAATACCCAGGTGGTGGCTGCATATAAACCTCCTCACGCAACTCACTATTAAGAAAGGCATTCTTCACATCAAGCTGAGAGATGGACCACTCATGAACAGAGGCCACAACAAGTAAAGTGCGAATAGTGGTTGTTGGTACCCGACATACCGGGTACCCTCGCGCACAAGCTAGAGCCGCCTAGGTACTCTGCCTCCCAACAGAGATAGGGTCCGAGGGTGCCACTTGTTCAGGGGGCACGGACCCGCCAGCCTCGGATGAGTGGTCCAGGGTACCCATAAGAGATCCTGAAGGAACTCAGCCCCACCTCGGCGATGAGCTCCAAGGGAGCCACATGTCCAGCAGGATGGGACCCGACCTCCCCCACGGAGGTGGGCTCCCAAGCTGCCACTTAGCCCGTGAAGATCGAGACCCAATCTCCCACGTAGAGGTGAGCACCCGAGCTGCCACGTGGCCTGCGGGATGAGACCTGACCTCCCCCGCGGAGGTAAGCTCCTGAGCTGCCACGTGGCCCACGAGACGGGCGTGGCCTCCACCATGGTTGTGAGCTCTCCAGCAGCCGCATGGTCAGTCCACTTGCCCTGAGCAGATAGTGAAGAAGTTAAGAGGACGGTGCGCCTTGTCTCCGTCAAGCCTTGAAGATACACGACTTCCCCAGATGCATGGCACAGCGCATGCCTAATGTCAGGTACTGCTGCGACCAATTGCATCACAGGGAAGACGCTGCAGGCCTATCCCACTCTACCAAGTGGGTAGCTTACGGCGCTAGAGACGGTTGGATGGCACATTCCCTACCAATGTCAGCAACGGCGTGTGGGCTACTGACAACGCATGCGGCAAGACGGCGAGTCCTCAAGTCCGTGGCCAGAGAAAGCTTACGAAAGAAGCCTCAGATCTTTAGGATAAGATCGCCCCGGGACCACCTGTCGGGCCCCGAGACCCCACTTGTAAGGCGTTCGACCTTGACTATAAAAGGCCCGAACCGCCACCGATACAAGAACCATACTCAGAATCCCCGATACACACACAAGCATACACACTCACTAAACAATACAATCTACTGCGGAGTAGGGTGTTACGCTCCTTGCGGCCTGCACCACGTAAAATCCACTGTCTCATACTCTTCCGCTAGAACACTAGTTTGAGGCCTAAGCCTCGCCGAACAAGAACCTTCGCGGGCTGCTCCTTAGCAGATCCAGGGGAAGTGTCGCATTAACACTTTGACATTGGGCGTGCCAGGTAGGGGCTTTTTCCATCAAACAAGTGGTAGCGCTTTCACCACCATGGTGTTCATCAGGCCCGTGGAAGGCGTTTTTTGCGGTCGTCATTCGGTGACCAGATCCATCGCTCGAGCGGCACTCACTGGTGTGTCTTGCCCCCATGCAGGTACGGCTGGCCAAAATGGCACGTCGGGACACACCCCGGCTCAATTGGCTCCACCAGCACCCCCAACAGCGAGCCTGGAGAGTGCTTTGGCGACGGCCTGAGCTCTCCTCCACCACCCACCGTCACTGAATGCCTCTCAGGGGGTGGCTAAGCAGTGGGTCCAAGACATCGACCACTTCGTCGTCGCAACCATCAACTCCCCCAACAGGGGAAGGTGCCTCGTGTCGCTGTCATGCACGCCGTCCATCAATCGTCATACCGCCAACTCCCGCTCCTCCAAGCCTACGAGCATTGGCCGGCTCCCCACGGAGGACCTCAGGGCTAAGCTTGACAGCCGTCAAGCTCACATGGACGACCGTGTCATCATCGAGCGGCAGCAAGGGAGGCAGCGCAACCTCGACGCCTAATATGACCCTCAATGCCCTGTTCATGACGCGTCCTCTATCCAAGGTGTGCTGCAGGTAAACCCTCTGTCACCTGACCAGGAGTATGTTGGCTCGACAGCTCCCCTACAGTACTCGGTGCAGCAGGATGTGCAACAACAGTACATGGCGCAGCCAGTACCGTTGCAGCAACGCATGGCACAACCAGTGCCACAACCGCACGTCCAACAAGTGTCGCACGTCGTGTTGCAGACCCCCTTGGGGTATGCTGTCCCGTATGCCTCTCCGACGAAGCCCGTGGGAGGCTACTCGGCGTTGGCTCCGCACCTCTGCTTCGCGATGTGGCCACGCAAGTTCCGGTCATATATCCCAGAGAGATTCGACAAAAGCATCAACCCAGCGGAGTTCCTGTAGATCTACACCACGACGCTCCTTGCTGCAGGAACGGATGAGACCAACCTGGCGAACTACTTCCCTGTCGCCCTGACTTGATCAGCCAACTTGTGGCTGATGAACCTTCTCGAGGGGTCTATATCCTCTTGGGATGAGCTGTGCCGGCAGCTCACGGCAAACTTCGGCAGCTCCTACACGCGCCCCGGCACCAAGCTCGACCTCCACGCCGTGCGACAGCAACCCAAGGAGACGCTGCGATCATGCATCCAGCGTTTCTCCCAGGTACGCAACTCCATTCCAAACATCCCAAATGCCTCTGTCATAGTGGCATTTTGCCAGGGAGTGCGTGACCACAAGATGCTCGAGATGTTAGCTCCGCACAACGTGCAAAACGTCTCCGAGCTCTTCTCGATCGCTGATCAGTGCGCCAGGGTGGCAGAAGGCCGTGACTGGCATGCTCAGCCCGCGCCCGGAGCGGGCGGGGCCGGCCTGACTGGAGAAGGAGCCGCTATGCCTGGTAGCGGCAAAAAGAAGAACAAGAATCAGGGTGGCGGCCAGAACAAGCTGCTGCATGGATCCCTCGCTGCGGCAGCAGCCGCAACCAGAGGAGGCAAACCCCCACGCTTGGAGAAACGCCCTCGTCAGCCACCTGCCGCTGATGAAGACATCGAGCCCTGCCCGGTGCACAAGACTCGCGAACACACCGCGAGCGACTGCCGGGAGATAAAAAGGTGCGCTGAATGCTACCAAGAGCGGGCGTAGCAGCGCCTGGACGGCGCCCCCTTCTGCCAACAGGAGGGCAAGCAGAAGGTCAAACCCAAGGTCGACAATGATGAGGAGCTGGAGTACCAGAAGCAAGAGCGGGCCGTCAAAGTGGTCCACTAAGATGAGGACTCCGACGCCAACAGCGACAATGAGCATCGCAAGACCCTCCATGTCATCTTCGGAGGGTCTTGGGATCCCGCGTCCCGGAACGCGGTCAAGACCCTTCTTCGTGAGGTGGCTTCGATAGCCCCTGTACCCACTCTGGCGCAGCACCACCGCTGGAAGGAGACACCGATCAGCTTCGACGCCTCTGACTGTCCCAAGAACATGGCCGGGGCAGGGGTCCTACCTCTCCTAGTCTCCCCCACCATAGCCAATGTCAAGCTCCACTACGTCTTGATAGATGGCAGGGCTAGCCTCAACCTCCTCAGCCGTGTAGCCTTCGAACAGCTGCAGATCCCGGTGTCCAAGCTCGCCCCCTCGAGCCTGTTCTCAGGGGTGGGACCTGGGAGCATCATCCCATACGGCAACATCCACCTGCGGGTGACCTTCGGGACACCTGACAACTACAGGACGGAGAGCATCCTCTTCGACGTCGCTGATGTCAGCCTCCCCTTCAACGCCATCATCGCCAGGCCTGCTCTGTACAAGTTTGTAGTTGTATCCCACTATGGCTACCTCGTCCTGAAGATTCCAACCCCCTTTGGTGTCCTCAGGATCCGCGGAGATCGCACTGTTGCAGTGTTAGCCTTGGAGCAGCTCCAAGCACTCACAGCAGACCCAACACCTGTCCCCGTCGGCTCTAGATCAAGTCGGCCTCCGCCAAGCACGTGTCAACGTAGAGCACCCGCCGCGCCTCTGCTGCCGCCCTTTGGCAACATCGACACCTCTGTCAAAGCCACCAAGCCCTGTCCCAACTCTGCTCGGACCACTCACAAGACGGGCGGTCAATTGACACCCGGTTCCAAAAATGAACCAAGTGAACGCATATGTGTGCACATGACGTTCAACACACATACACGAGTGCATTCACAAAAGGATATATAGAAAATTACCACACAACAAGATTAATTAAGATCCTTTATTACACAAACCATATTATCCTCGAATACAAGCTCGAATGAATATTAACGACAAGTTTGAACTAATGCAGCGAAATTAAACTAATAGGCAACTAAGCAAAAGGGATAGTGCAGCTCCAACACTCCACATGCAAAGCTGACGGTAGACACGGCCTAGAACACTGCATTATCATCGTTATACTCCCAATCCTGACCTGCAACTGTTGGTGGGAGAATTACAAGATTGAGTACATGTCGTACTCAGCAAGTGTGGAAAGTATGACATGTAGCTAATTTAAATGATGAATATAATAAAGGCTAAGTGCTGAAAAGTACATTAAAACATTTAAGAAGCTATATATATATATATATATATATATATATGTGTGTGTGTGTGTGTGTGTGTGTGTGTGTGTGAAGTAAACCCATCATAAACCATGTAATCATCATAATACCAGTCCATAATTCATTACCAAAATTTATATTCCAGATTTCACCATTACCAATAACCATAATCAATATCAGAATTTGATCCATATCCAGCCATAACCATATCATTAACCATAACCATTACCAAACCATAACCATTCCAAATTCCAATTTCCCTCTAATCATGGAAGTTGTCCAGACGCTCATATTTGGGAGCACGGCTATCATGATAGTTTTATTAAACTCTACAGAGTTTGAACCACTTTACCCACGTGTTTGTGATTTCATCATCTTTCGGTGACTAAGAACCCCCCTTATGCCATGACCCGTCAGTCACATTACACACTTCCGTTGGTGTGTGGCCAATAGATCACAAAATAGCCTTTACAAAGGGATTACTAGCCTATTTAGACCCCACTGAGGTTTCATCGGTGGCGATGCCTCCAACTGAGCACATCTTCAACCAAGGGCCCCCTCTTGAGCCATTCGGGTCCCAGGGTAGTCCCACCAATCATCAACAAACCCAATCCGACTACCCCTTCCCCAAGCATCCTTAGTGGTCCAAATAGCACTGGCAAAGCCCTAATTAATCAGCTACGCCGCACCTATACTTGGCCTCATGGTGGCACTGTAATCCTGACTTATTCTCGCATGAACCGTTCCTTAGATCTAAAGCAAGCAAACCACCATAACATCCAACCCATCCACATACCAAGTTTGCTTAGATCACCCATTACCATATCATATGAACCAATTCATGTTAACCATAATCTCATAAATTCATAATTAAGTTAAGTGGCACAGTTGTGTTCCATGCCAAATGATTAAGCGAAGCAAAAAGGGTGAAAAGCCCATCCCAACTCTCTACCATGAATTCCAGGTGAAAAGGGTGGTCAACAAATCTAGTAAACTTCCTATCATAGGATTCCCATCAAATTGACACAAGCATGCAGTTTTGCAAACAAACCATTTATTTTAAAAACATGATCAGTATGCTTCAAGGACACTTACCTTGCTCTTGGGATTGGTTCGGGTCAAAGCCTTCAAACTCTTGGTGCTGTTGATCCTCCATGGCACTCTCTAGCGCAAATCCGTCTAATCCTCACAACAAACATACAAGACGAGAATTACAATCAAAAAGTGAACAATTATTAATCAATATGACATGACATGCATGATTAATGCAAATGCAAGGTGCAACTTGTTAATGAGTTGCTTCTAATGATCACTAAATAGTTCTAATAAATTTTGACAAGTTTATACAGGTTTGGATTTGATTTGATCTAATTTTGAATTAATTCAACAGAAATTAACCAGGAAAATTGCACAAGTCCGCAGGAGGACGGACTAGTCCGCACTGTGCAGGAACATCAGATTAGGGTTTTCTAGATCGACGTGAATTTGGAGAAACGAGGTTGAATTCACGTAAGGAAAAGGAAGTAGAAGGTGTACCAGGTGCTTAGAACTCCAGTGAGTAAAGGATCTTCGAGGCAACACTTGGATCTTGACGATCTAGGGTTGATGAAGAACTTGATGGTGAATTGTTGATGAAGAACGCGAAGTTGATGGAGTTCTTGACCCTCTTTCGTTTCCTCCTCTTTTTCTTCTTGCTCTAGATCTCCTTCTCCCTCCTTGGTGGTGGCTAATCACGAGCTAGGGTTTGGGTGTGGTGGAAAAGTGGCAAATAGATGTCAAGCTAAGGGGTGGGGTTGTTTATATAGAGGTGGAGGCTAGGGTTAGATAGATTTGGAGTATGGGGGTGAGTAGAGGCTGGTTTAGAGTCCCACATGGGCTCTAAAAGAGTTAGGTACGATGTCCCTAGGCCCACTTAACATAAAACCCAAGAAACAAGTCGTGAAACAATAGATCAACTTAGAGTCACGATTTATCGGACAAGTCCGAAAAGGGCCAGACTAGTCCGAAGTTGGACAGAGGGAAATCGGACAAGTCCGCACTGGACATCAGACAAGTTCGAACTTATCTAGAGCGGAAAAGTAGACAAGTCTGGCCAAAAATTGGACAAGTTCAACTTTAGTCAGAGGGAAAAATGGACAAGTCCGCTGGAACACTGGACTAGTCGGGACAAGTCCAAAAACTTAGAAAAAAATTCAAGGAATTGGAACATCAGACTAGTCCGCACTGGACCAGACAAGACCGATGGTGTCCAGAGAGAAAAACAGACTAGTCCGCAGCAAAACGGACAAGTCCGTTTGAAGTTAGAGACAAATCGGACTAGTCTGCACAAAATCGGACTAGTCAGCACTTCCTAGGATTGCTAAGTGCAATTTTGCTCTGAATTCATTTTAAACTCATTCCTTTTTATGTGGGTTAATGTTAAACATATATATTAATGTATGCAATGCATGATGGATGAAAATGAGGGTGTTACAAACCAACCTCCCTTAAAATGAATCTCGCCCTCGAGATTCGACGCAGACAAGAAGAGATAGGGAAATTCCTTCTTGAGATCATCCTCCAACTCCCATGTTGCCTCTGATTCTGTATGATGCTTTCATTGCACTTTACACCATCTAATAACTTTGTTCCTTGTGACCCTCTCCTTGGTTTCCAAGATTTTGATCGGTTTCTCGGCATAAGTCAAATCTTCCTCTAGCTCCAATTCTTCCATTGGCACTTGTTCTCCCGGTACTCTCAAACACTTCTTGAGCTAGAGAACATGAAACACATCATGGACATCTGAAAGATGAGCTAGCATCTCCAACTTATATGCTACTTCTCCTCTTTTGTCCAAAATATTGAATGGCCCAATATATCAAGGTGCTAGCTTGCCTCTTATGTTAAACCTGTTATGACCTCTCATTGGTGACACTTTGAGGTAAACAAAATCTCCTATTTCAAAGGCTAGTTTCCTTCTCCTATTATCCGCATAGCCTTTTTGCCCTGATTGAGCGGCCCTCAAGTTCTCACGGATTACCTGAACTTGTTTTTCGGCTTCTTGCAACACATCGGGTCCAAATACTTGAGTTTCTCCTATCTTTATTCCATAAAGTGCTTCATATGGTGACATATTCAAGCTTTCTTGATAACTATTGTTGTATGAAAATTCTGCATATGGCAAGCTCTTGTCCCAACTTTTCCCATGCTATAAAGCACAAGCTCTTAACATATCCTCTAACATCTGATTGGTCCTCTCAGTTTGTCCATCTGTTTCAGGGTGATATGCTGAGTAGAAATTCAACCTTGTTCCCAAAGCTTCATGCAACTTCTGCCACAACCTGGAAGTAAATTGAGAACCCCTACCCGATACTATCTTCTTTGGAACTCCATGTCGACACACAATATGCTCCATGTATATTTCGGCCAATTGTGCAGCTGTATACTTGGTCTTCACAGGGATGAAATGAGCTGATTTGGTCAACTAATCCACAATTACCCAAATTGAGTCATAACCGGACTCGGTACGTGGCAATCCAACTATAAAGTCTATACCGATCTCTTCCCACATCCACTACAGAATCTTTAATGATTGCAATAATCCAGCTGACCTTTGAAGTTCCGCCTTGACTCGTTGGCACACATCACATAAGGCTACATATTCAGCTATGTCCTTTTTCATGCTAGCCCATCAATAGCAAGTCTTCAAGTCTTTGTACATCTTGGTACAACCCGGGTTGATTGAATATGGCGAGTCATGTGCCTCCTTTAGTATTGTCTCCCGATTATGCTTCACATTAGGCACGACAATCCTTTTTCCAAGCCATAGGGTACCCTATCGTCCTCATCAAATATGAATTCTCTCCCCTCTTGGGTCCTTTCCTTGATTTCTTGGATTTCCTCATCCTTCGCTTGACCTTCCCGAATTTTTTGCTCCAAGGTCAGGTTTAACTCCATTACTCCCATCTCATTCACAATTCCGGGATTCAACCGTTCAAACTTCTTACATAACTCGGATGGTAATTCTCGAACCGTGAGTTGGTGACTTACTCCTTTCCGAATCAAAGCATCGGCCACTACATTAGCCTTCCCTGGATGATAATTGATTCCCAAATCATAATCCTTGATGAGCTCCAACCATCTCCGTTGCCTCAAATTCAGGTCCGTTTGTGTGAAAATATACTTAAGACTCTTATGATCTGTATAAATTTCACACCTATGTTCAAGAATATAATGTCTCCAAATCTTCAATGCATGTACTACAGCTGCAAGTTCCAAATCATGTGTTGGGTAATTCTGCTCATGTTTCTTCAATTGTCTTGATGCATAGGTGACCACTTGACCTTCTTGCATTAATACACATCTAAGTCCTTGTCTCGATGCATCACAATAAATATCAAAGTTTTTGCTTACATCCGGCAAAACCAAAACTGGGGCTGTAGTTAACCTCATATTTAGCTCCTCGAAACTTTTTTGACAAGCTTCAGTCCATCGGAAAGCCTTTCCCTTCATTAACAATTTCGTCATGGGCTTGGCTATCTTGGAAAAGTCCTTGATGAATCGGCGGTAATATCCAGCCATCCCAAGAAAGCTCCGGATCTCCTTTACGTTTTGTGGTGGCTCCCATTTTAACACGTCCCTCACTTTTCCTGGGTCAACGAATACTCCTCCTCTCGAGATGATATGACCCAAAAATGACACCTCTTTCAACCAAAACTGGCACTTGCTGAACTTGGCATACAATTGGTGCTCCTCAATTTCTGCAATGTGAGCCTCAAGTGTTCCTCGTGTTCCTTCTCATTCTTCGAGTAGATCATAATGTCATCAATGAAAGCCACTACAAACTTATCTAATTACTCCATGAAGACCTTATTCATGAGGTACATAAAGTAGGAAGGTACATTGGTCAATCCGAAGGACATCACAGTGTACTCATAAGATCCATACCGTGTCCTAAAAGCTGTCTTAGGTATGTCCGGCAGCCTAATCTTTATTTGAATGTACCCCGACCTTAAATCAATCTTAGAGAAGACACAAGCACCCTTCATCTGATCAAACAAGTCCTCTATACGAGGCAAGGTATACTTGTTCTTGATGGTTACCTCGTTGAGAGCTCGGTAATCTACACACATCCTTTGGGATCCATCCTTCTTGTCCACAAATAAAACGGGCGCTCTCCAAGGTGAAGAGCTTGGCAAATAAAACCTTTCTCTAGTTTCTCTTGAATCTGCTTCTTGAGCTCCGCTAATTCCTTAGGAGGCATCCTATATGGACTCTTAGCTATAGGTGCAGTTCCAGGAATTAAATCAATAACAAACTCAATGTCTTGATCAGGTGGCCTACCTGGCAACTCATCTGGAAAAACATCCAAAAATTCACACACCACCGGAATATCCTCAATTGCGGCACCATCCATGTGGTTCAGTTCCAATTGCTTCGGTTCGTGTTGAGATGCTTCAAATTCTTCGGTGATCCCTTCCTCATTGGTCAACTTCACTGTCTTCGTGGCACACTCACTAACTCCATTGTGCTTCCTCAACCAGTCCATACCAAGTATAATGTCCAATCCTTGAGAATCCAAGACAATGAGGTTGGCAGAGAAGTCTACCCCCCTTATTCTAAGGCTTACTTTTGGACATACTATATTTGTCCTCATCTCTCCTCCAGGAGACTTAACCAATAGAGTAAACTTCATATGAGAGATAGGCAAACTATACTTGGCAACATATTTCGATGCAACGAATGTATGTGATGCTCCATAATCATATAACATAGTCATCGGGTTGGACTTTGCGAGAAACATACCAAGCACCGCGTCATCCGCTTGTTGAGCATCCTCCATAGAGACATGGTTCACGTTGCCGCGAGCAAAATTCTGCTGTCCACGGCTCCCTTGTGGCTGTCCTCCATTGGGTCTTGGGTTTTGCCTCAGCACATTGCTTCCTTGACCAAGGCCTGACTTAGGACATTGATGGGCAAAGTGTCCAACTTCTCCACAAGTATAGCACTTCTTAACTCCACCGGAATTATTGGGATGAGCTTGGTTCTGCGCATTGGCACCAGGAAAGTGGGCACGAGGTCCATAAGGCATTGGAGGCCTAGGTGCTTGCATAACAGGGCGCTGCTGCACTAACTGAGTTGGGCGCGGTGCATATCCAGAGCGCTGTACAGGAGCAAAGGAGTTGTAATATGGCGCATTAGGTAGTGCAAAGTGAGGGTGCACGTTACTTCCTTGTTGCTATCCTTGATATGGCGCCTTCCTCTTGTTGTCTTGCTCTCTCTCACGGACCTATTCTCAACAACAATTGCCTTGTCCACAAGCTTCTGGAAATTAGCACAATCACAATTGAGCAGTTGCACTTGGATCTCATTGTTTAAACCTCTCATGAACAAGTATTGCTTCCGGCTATCCCGACTAACATCTTCAGGGGCATACCTTGAAACTTGAGAGAATTTATTGAGATATTCACCCATGCTCGATCTTCCTTGCCTCAAGTTCTCAAATTCTTGCCTCTTCAAGATCATGACACCTTCTGGCACATAATGAGAATGAAAGCTCTCCTTGAATTCAGCCGAAGTAATCCTCTCTTGGTTCTCATGAGCATTGCATAGAGAGTCCCACCAATCGGCAGGTGCTCCAACAAGTTGATGAGAAGCAAATAGGACCTTCTCCTGATTGCTACATTGGAGAATAGCTAGCTTCTTCTCCATAGACTTGAGCCAATCATCAGCATCCATAGGGTCAGTAGCTTGAGCAAAGGTTGCGGCCTGGTCCTCATGAACTCTCCCAACCGGTTATGAGGCCATGGGGGTGGCGGTGGAGGCATATGGGGCTGATTGTTGATGTTACCAGCCTGTAGCTATCACATAGTTTGTATCATGGTCTGCATGAGCTGGTTCTGCATTTCCAAAAGCTGCTCAATGTTGATAGCTCCATGAGCAGGTCCTTGTCCATTATTGTCCTGAGGTGCTCCATTGTTCTCCTCCTCATCATTGCCATCCCTCTGGTTGTGAGTCCTCACCATCTGAAGAAAAGCAAGAGATAAGAATTTAGAAGACGTCCCCAACTATATGCATCAAGGGATATGAAACTAGGCGACTACCTACACTAGCCTACGTGGATATGGCAATGCTAAAGCATCCCAAAATCCTATATTAAGCACACGGGCAAACAATATATAGCAAGTAGCACACCAAAAACACATTGATTCTTGAGTGCTCCTATATGATCTAAAGTGTCCATTCTATATGGGCTGCATCCTACGATCAACCTGTGACTCTGATACCAATTTGTGACACCCGATTCCGAAAATGAACCAAGTGAACGCATATGTGTGCCCAGGACGTTCAACACACATACACGAGTGCATTCACAAAAGGATATACAAAAAATTACCTGAGAACAAGATTAATTAAGCTCCTTTATTTTACAAACCATATTATCCTCGAATACAAGCCCTAATGAATATTAACGACAAGTTTGAACTAATGCAGCGGAATTAAACTAATAGGCAACTAAGCAAAAGGGATAGCGCAACTCCAACACTCCACAGGCAAAGCTGACGATAGACACGACCTAGAACTCCGCATTATCATCGTTATACTCCCAATCCTAGCCTAGAACTCCGCATTATCATCGTTATACTCCCAATCTTGACCTGCAACTGTTGGTGGGGGAATTGCAAGAGTGAGTACATGTCGTACTCAGCAAGTGTGGAAAGTATGACATGTAGCTGATTCAAATGACTAATATAATAAAGGCTAAGTGATGAAAAGTACATTAAAATATTTGAAAAGCAATATTATATATATATATATATGTGAAGTAAACCTATCATAAACCATGTAATCATCATAATACCATTCCATAATTCATTACCATCATTTATATTCCAGATTACACCATTACCAATAACCAAAATCAATATCAGAGTTTGATCCATATCTAGCCGTAACCATATTATTAACCATAACCCTTACCAAACCATAATCATCCCAAATTCCAATTTCCCTCTAATCATGGAAGTTTTCCAGGTGCTCATAACCGGGAGCACGGCTATCATGACAGTTTTATTAGACTCTGCAGTGTTTGTACCACTTTACCCACGTGTTTGTGATTTCATCAACTTTCGGTGACTAAGAACCTCCCTTATGCCATGACCCGTCGGTCACATTACATACTTCCGTTGGTGTGTGGCCAAGAGTACACAAAATAGCCTTTACAAAGGGATTACTAGCCTATTTAGAACCCACTAAGGTTTCACCACTGACGATGCCTCCAATTGAGCGCATCTTCAACCAAGGGCCCCCTCTTGAGCCATTCGGATCCCAGGGTAGTCCCACCAATCATCAACAAACCCAATACGACTACCACTTCCCCGAGCATCCTTAATGGTCCAAATAGCACTGGCAAAGCCCTAATTAATCAGCTACGCTGCACCCATACTTGGCCTCTTGGTGGCACTGTAGTCCTGGCTTATTCTCGCGTGAATCGGTCCTTAGATCTAAAGCAAGAAAACCACCGTAACATCCAACCCATGCACGTTTGTAACACCCTCATTTTCATCCATCAAAAATTGCATACATTCTAATACATGTTTAACATTAATCCACATGAAAAGAAACAAGTTTAAAATCAGTTAGAATCAAAACCGCACTTAAGAATTTTGGAAAGTGCGGACTAGTACGATTTCTCTCTGACATCGAACGAACTTGTCCGTTTTTCTGTGGGCTAGTCTGTTTTTTCCTCTGGACACTTTCAGACTTGTCTGATCTTGTGCGGACTAGTCTGGTGTTCCAAGAATCCTTGGAAATTTGCTAAGTCCCTGGACAAGTCCGATGTTCCAGCGGACTTGTCCGTTTTTCCCACTAACAAAAGTCGGACTTGTCCGATTTTTTGCCAGACTTGTTCATTTTTCCCCTCTGGATAAGTTCGGACTTGTCCGATATCTATTCCGGACTTGTCCGATTTCTCTCTGTACAACTTCGAACTAGTCCGGTCCTTTTCTGACTTGTTCGATATATTGCGACTGCGAGTTGATCCTTTGTTTCATGACTTGTTTCTTGGCTTTTACGTTAGGTGGGCCTAGGGACGTGGTGCCTAACTCTTTTAGAGCCCATGTGGGACTCTAAACTGGCCTCTACTCATCTCAAACTTGAAATCCATCTAACCCTGGCCTCCACCTCTATATAAACAACCCCACCCCTTGACTTGACATCTATTTGCCACTTTTCCACCCCACCCAAACCCTAGCTCGTGAATAGCCGCCACCAAGGAGGGAGAAGGAGATCTAGAGCAAGAATAAGAAGAGGAGTAAATGAAAGAGGACCAAGATCTCCATCAACTTCGCATTCTTTGTCAGCAAATCACCATCAAGTTTTCATCAACCCTAGATCGCCAAGATCCAAGTGTTGCCTCCAAGATCCTCGATTCTTTGGAGTTCTAGACACTTGGTATACCTTTTATTCTCTTTTCCTTATGTGAATTCAACCTCAAATCTCCAAATTCACATCAATCTAGAAAACCCTAATCCGCTGATCTTGCGCAGTGCGGACTTGTCTGGTCCCTAGCGGACTAGTCCGAATTTCTTGGTTATTTTTTTGTCAAATTAATTCTTAAATTAGATCTAATCAACTCCAAACTTGTATAAACTTGTTAAAAGCTATTAGAACTAGTTAGTGATCATTAAAAGTGACTCATTAACAAGTTCCACCTTGCACTTGCATTAATCATGCATGTCATGCCATATTGAGTAATATTTGTGCACTCTTTGATTGTGTTTCTTGTTTGTATGTTTATTGTGCGGATTAGACGGATTTGCGCTAGAGAGTGCTGCAGATGATCTCCAGCACCAAGAGTTTGAAGGCTTTGACCCGAACCAATCCCAAGAGTAAGGCAAGTGTCCTTGAAACATATTGATCCTGTTTTTAAAGAAAACGATTTCTTTGCAAAACTGCATGCTTGTGTCAATTTGATGGGAATCCTATGATAGGAAGTTTACTAGTTTTGTTTGACCACCCTTGTCACCTGGAATTCATGGTAGAGAGTCAGGATGGGCTTTTTACCCTTTTTGCTTCGCTTAATTAATTGGGATGGGAAGACAACTATGCCACTTAACTTAATTATGCATTTATGAGAATTGGTAAACATGAACTGGTTAATATGATATGGTATTGGGTGATCTAAGCAAGCCTGGTATGTGGATGGGTTGGATATTACGGTGGTTTGCTTGCTTTTGATCTAAGGACCGGTTCATGCGAGAATGAGCCAGGATTACAGTGCCACCACGAGGCCAAGTATGGGTGTGGCATAGCTGATTAATTAGGGTTTTGCCAGTGCTATTTGGACCATTAAGGATGCTCGAGGAAGGGTTAGTCGGATTGGTTTTGTTGATATTGGTGGGACTACCGTGGGATCTGAATGGCTCAAGAGGGGGCCCTTGGTTGAAGATGTGCTCTGTAGGAGACATCGCCACCGGTGAAACCTCAATGGGGTCTAAATAGGCTAGTAATCCCTTTGTAAAGGCTATTTTGTGATCTCTTGGCCATACACCAAAGGAAGTATAATTGGCATAAGAGAGGTTTCTTTAGTCGCTGACGGGTGATGAGATCACAAACACATGGGTAAAGTGGTACAAACTCTGCAGAGTCAAATAAACTATCATGATAGTCGTGCTCTCGGTTATGAGCACCTGGACAACTTCCATGATTTGATGGTACTTGGGATTTTGGATGGTTGGTAATGGTTATGGTTGATAATATGGTTATGGTTATGGATGGTTATGAATTAAATTCTGATATTGATTATGGCTATTGGTAATGAGAAATCTGGAATATGGATGATGGTAATGAATTATGGACTGGTATTATGATGACTACATGGTTTATGATGGGCTTATTCGCATACATATAACATATTGCTTTTTAAATGTTTTAATGTACTTTTCAGCACTTAGCCATTATTATTGTCGTCATTTGATCAGCTACATGTCATACTTTTCACACTTGCTGAGTATGACATGTACTCACCCTTGCAATCCCCCCAACAGTTGCAGGTCAGGATTGGGATTATAACGTTGATAATGCGGAGTTCTAGGCCATGTCTACCGTTAGCTTTGCCTATGGTGTCTATTGGAGCTGCGCTATACCCCTTTTGCTTATGTTGCTTAGTTGATTGGTTTGCTCAGTTTAGTTTGTTTCCGCTGCATTAGTTGAAAATTGTCGTTAATAATCATTAGAGCTTGTATTTAAGGATTATTCTAAATTCTGTAATAAATTTGGTTAATTAACCTTGTTCTGTAGTAATTTTCTGTATATCCTTTTGTGAATGCACTCGTGTATGTGTGTTAAACATCCTGGGCACACATATGCGTGCACTTGGTTCATTTTCGGAACCGGGTGTCACAAATTGGTATCAGAACCACAGGTTGACCGTAGGACACAACCTAGATAGAATGGACACTTTAGAGCACATAGGAGCACTCAGGAATCGATGTGTTTTTGTCTGGTCTGCTGCTTGCTATATATTGGTTGCTTGTGTGCTTAATAGAGGATTTTGGGATGCTTTAGCGTTGCCATGTCCACGTAGGCTAGTGTAGCTATTTGCTTAGTTTGATATCCCTGGATGCATATAGTTGGGGACGTCTTCTAAATTCTTGTCTCTTGCTTTCCTTCAGATGGCGAGGACTCGCAACCAGAGGGATGAGAATGATGAGGAGGAGAATAATGGAGCACCTCAGAACAACAATGGACAAGGACCTGCTCATGGACCTATCAACATTGAGAAGCTTTTGGCAATGCAGAACCAGCTCATGCAAATCATGATACAAACTATGGGACAGTTGTAGGCTAGTAACATCAACAATCAGCCCCAAATGCCTCCACTGCCACCCCACCTCCTCATAACCGGTTGGACGAGTTTAAGAGGACTTGGCCGCCAACTTTTTCTCAAGCCACTGACCCTGTGGACGCCGATGATTGGCTCAAGTACGTGGAGAAGAAGCTAGCTATTGTCCAATGCAGCGACCGGGAGAAGGTTCTATTTGCTTCTCATCAACTCGTTGGAGCAGCTGCCGATTGGTGGGATTCTTTATGCAATGCTCATGAGAATCGGGAGAGGATCACTTGGGCCGAATTCAAGGAGAGCTTTCGTTCTCATTATGTGTTGGAAGTTGTCATGATCTTGAAGAGGCAACAATTTGAGAACTTGAGGAAAGGAACATCGAGTGTGAGTGAATATCTCAATAAATTCACTCAACTTTCAAGGTATGCCCCTAAAGATGTTAGTCGGGACGACCGGAAGCAATACTTGTTCATGAGAGGCTTGAAAAATTAGATCCAAGTGCAATTGCTCAATTGTGATTATGCCAACTTCCAGAAACTTGTGCACAAAGCAATTGTGATGGAAAACAAGGTCCGTGAGATGGAGCAAGACAACAAGAGGAAGGCACCATATCAAGGACAGCAACAAGGAAGTAATGTGCGCCCTCGCTTTGCGCCTCCTAATGCATCATATTACAGCTCCTCTGCTCCTGTACAACGCCCTGGTTATGCATCGTGACCAACTCAGTTTGTGCAGCAGCGCCCTGTCATGCAAGCACCTAGGACTCCAATGCCTCTTGCACCTCGCGCTAATTTTCCTCGTGTAAATGTTCAAAACCAAGCTCGTCCCAATAATTCTGGTAGAGTTAAGAAGTGCTATACTTGTGGAGAAGCTGGACAATTTGCACATCAATGTCCTAAGTCAGGGCTTGGTCAAGGAAGCAATGCGCCGAGGCAAAACCCAAGACCCAATGGAAGACAACCGCAAGGGAACCATGGACAGCAGAATTTTGCTCGTGGCAACGTGAACCATGTCTCTACGGAGGATGCTCAACAAGAGGATGATGTGGTGATTGGTATGTTTCTCGCAAACTCCAACCCGACGACTATGTTATTTGATTCTGGAACATCACATTCATTCATTGCATCGAAATATGTTGCCAAGTATAGTTTGCCTATCTCTCATACGAAGTTTACCATTGGTTAAGTCTCCTGGAGGAGAGATGAGGAAAAATATGGTATGTCCAAAAGTAAGCCTTAGAATAAGGGGGTAGACTTCTTTGCCAACCTCATTGTCTTGGATTCCCAAGAATTGTACATTATACTTGGTATGGACTGGTTGAGGAAGCACAATGGAGTCATTGAGAGTGCCACGAAGATGGTGAAGTTGCCCAATGAGGATGGGATCACCGTAGAATTTGAAGCATCTCAGCACGCACCGAAGCAATTGGAGCTGAATCACATGGACGGTGTCGCAATTGAGGAGATTCCGGTGGTGTGCAAATTTTTGGATGTGTTCCCGGATGAGTTGGCAGGTATACCACCTGACCGAGACATTGAGTTTGTTATTGATTTATTATCTAGAACTGCACCTATAGCTAAGAGTCCATATAGGATGCCTCCTAAGGAGCTAGCGAAGATCAAGAAGCAAATCCAAGAGCAACTAGACAAGGGTTTTATGCACCCCAGTTCTTCACCTTGGGGAGCGCCCGTTCTATTTGTGGACAAGAAGGATGGGTCGCAAAGGATGTGCGTGGATTATCGAGCTCTCAATGAGGTGACCATCAAGAACAAGTACACCTTGCCCCATATAAAAGACTTGTTTGATAAGATGAAGGGTGCTTGTGTCTTCTCCAAGATTGATTTGAGGTCGGGATACTTTCAAATGAAGATTAGGCCATCGGACATACCTAAGACGGCTTTCAGGACACGGTATGGACCTATGAGTACACTGTGATGTCCTTTGGATTGACAAATGCGACTGCCTACTTTATGTACCTCATGAATAAGGTCTTCATGGAGTACTTGGATAAATTCGTTGTGGTGTTCATTGATGACATTATGATCTACTCGAAGGATGAGAAGGAGCATGAGGAACACTTGAGACTTACATTGCGGAAATTGAGGGATCATCAATTGTATGCCAAGTTCAACAAGTGTCAGTTTTGGTTGAGCGAAGTATCATTTTTGGGTCATATCATTTCAGGAGGAGGAGTTTCGGTTGACCCCGGAAAGGTGAGGGACGTGTTGGGAGCCACCACAAAACGTAAAGGAGATCCGCAGTTTCCTTGGGATGGTTGGATATTACCGTAGGTTCATCAAGGACTTTTCCAAGATAGCCAAGCCCATGACGGAGTTGTTAATGAAGGGAAAGGATTTACGATGTACTGAAGCTTGTCAAAACAGTTTTGAGGAGCTAAAGAAGAGGTTAACCACAGCCCCAGTTTTGTTATTGCCGGATGTAAGCAAGAGTTTCAACATATATTTGATTCATCGAGACAAGGACTTGGATGTGTGCTCATGAAAGAACGTCAAGTGGTCACCTATGCATCAAGACAATTGAAGAAACATGAGCAGAATTACCCAATGCATGATTTGGAACTTGCAGAGGTGGTACAAGCATTGAAAATTTGGAGACACTACATCTTTGGACATAGGTGTGAAATTTACACGGATTACAAGAGTCTTAAGTATATTTTCACACAAACGGATCTGAATTTGAGGCAACGAAGATGGTTGGAGCTCATCAAGGATTATGATTTGGGGATCAACTATCATCTAGGAAAAGCCAATGTAGTGGTCGATGCTTTGAGTAGGAAGGGAGTAAGTCATCAACTCACAGTTCGAGAGTTACCATACGAGTAATGTAAGGAGTTTGAACGGTTGAACCTTGGATTTGTGAATGAGATGGGGATGATGGAGTTAAATCTGACCTTGGAGCAAGAGATCCGAGAGGGTCAGACAAAGGATTAGGAAATCCAAGAGATCAAAGAAAGAACCCAGGAAGGGAGAGAATTCAGATTTGATGAGGACGAACATGGCACTCTATGGCTTGGTAAGAGAATTGTTGTGCCTAATGTGAAGCATATTCGGGAGACAATATTAAAGGAGGCATATGACTCGCCAAACTCGATTCACCCGGGCTGTACAATGATGTACAAAGACTTGAAGATGTTTTATTGGTGGGCTAGCATGAAAAAGGACATAGCTGAATACTTATCATTGTGTGATGTGTGCCAACGAGTCAAGGCGAAACATCAAAGGCCAGCAGGATTATTGCAGCCATTGAAGGTTCCGGAATGGAAGTGGGAAGAAGTCGGTATGGACTTTATAGTTGGATTGCCACGTACTCAGTCCGGTTATGACTTAATTTGGATAATTGTAGATCGGTTGACCAAATCAGCTCACTTCATCCCTGTGAAGACCAAGTATACAACTGCACAATTGGCCGAAATATACATGGAACATATTGTGTGTCGACATGGAGTGCCAAAGAAGATAGTCTCGGATAGAGGTTCTCAATATACCTCCAGGTTTTGGCTTAAATTGCATGAAGCATTGGGAACAAGGTTAAATTTTAGTCCAACATATCACCCTCAAACGGATGGGCAAACCGAGAGGACCAATCAGATTTTGGAGGACATGTTAAGAGCTTGTGCTTTGACGCATGGGAAAAGTTGGGACAAAAGCTTGCCATATGCAGAATTTTCATACAACAACAGTAACCAAGTATGTTTGAAGATGTCACCATATGAGGCACTATATGGAAGGAAGTGTAGGGCACCTTTGTTCTAGAATGAGACAGGAGAAACTCAAGTATTTGGTCCAGATGTGTTGCTAAAAGCTGAAAAACAAGTCCAGATTATTCGTGAAAATTTGAGGGCTGCCCAATCAAGACAAAAGGGCTATGCGGACAATAGGAGAACTTTGAAATAGGAGACTTTGTTTACCTCAAGGTGTCACCCATGAGAGGTCATGGGAGGTTTAACATAAGAGGCAAGCTAGCACCTCGATACATTGGGCCATTAAAAATTTTGGACAAGAGAGGAAAAGTAGCATATAAGTTGGAGATGCCAGCTCATCTTTCAGATGTCCATGATGTGTTTCATGTTTCCCAGCTCAAGAAGTGCTTGAGAGTACCGGAAGAACAAGTGCCAATGGAATAATTGGAACTAGAGGAAGATTTGACTTATGCCGAGCAACCGGTCAAAATCTTGGAAACCAAGGAGAGGGTCACGAGGAACAAGGTCATCAGATGGTGCAAAGTTCAATGGAAGCATCACACAGAATCGGAAGCAACACGGGAGTTAGAGAATGATCTCAAGAAGGAATTTCACTATCTCATCTCTTCCGCGTCGAATCTCGAGGGCGAGATTAATTTTAAGGGGGGTAGGTTTGTAACACCCTCATTTCATCCATCAAGCATTGCATACATTCTAATACATGTTTAACATTAATCAACATAAAAAGAAACAAGTTTAAAATCAAATAGAAACAAAACCGCACTTAAGAATTCTGGAAAGTGCGGACTAGTCCGATTTTGGTGCGGACTAGTCCGATTTCTCTCTGACTTCGAACGGACTTGTCCGTTTTTCTGCAGACTAGTCTGTTTTTCCCTTTGGATACTTTCGGACTTGTCTGATCTTGTGCGACTAGTCCGATGTTCCAAGAATCCTTGGAAATTTGCTAAGTCTCTGGACTTGTCCGGACTAGTTTGGTGTTCCAGCGGACTTGTCTGTTTTTCCCTCTGACAAAAGTCGGACTTGTCCGATTTTTTGGCCAGACTTGTCTGTTTTTCCCCTTTGGATAAGTTCGGACTTGTCCGATATCCGGTCTGGACTTGTCCGATTTCTCTCTGTACAACTTTGGACTAGTCTGGTCCTTTTCGGACTTGTCCGATATATCGTGACTCCGAGTTGATCCTTTGTTTCACGACTTGTTTCTTGGCTTTTACGTTAAGTGGGCCTAGGGACGTTGTGCCTAACTCTTTTAGAGCCCATGTGGGACTCTAAAACGGTGTCTACTCATCTCAAACTCGAAATCCATCTAACCCTAGCCTCCACCTCTGTATAAACAACCCCACCCCTTGACTTGACATCTATTTGCCACTTTTCCACCCCACCCAAACCCTAGTTCGTGAATAGCTGCCACCAAGGAGGGAGAAGGGGATCTAGAGCAAGAAGAAGAAGAGGAGGAAACGAAAGAGGATCAAGATATCCATCAACTTCACGTTCTTCGTCAACAAATCACCATCAAGTTCTTCATCAACCCTAGATCACCAAGATCCAAGTGTTGCCTCCAAGATCCTCGATTATTTGGAGTTCTAGACACCTAGTATACCTTCTATTCTCTTTTCCTTACGTGAATTAAACATCAAATCTCCAAATTCACGTCAATCTAGAAAACCCTAATCTGCTGATCTCGCGTAGTGCGGACTTGTCCGGTCCCTAGCGGACTAGTCCAAATTTCTTGGTTAAATTGTGTCGAATTAATTCTAAAATTAGATCTAATCAACTCCAAACCCATATAAACTTGTTAAAAGCTATTAGAACTAGTTAGTTATCATTAAAAGCGACTCATTAACAAGTTCGACCTTGCACTTGCATTAATCATGCATGTCATGTCATATTGAGTAATATTTGTGCACCCTTTGATTGTGTTTCTTGTTTGTATGTTTATTGCGCGGATTAGATAGATTTGTGATAGAGAATGCCGCGGATGATCTCTAGCACCAAGAGTTTGAAGGCTTTGACCCGAACCAATCCCAAGAGCAAGGCAAGTGTCCTTGAAGCATATTGATCCTGCTTTTAAAGTAAATGTTTTGTTTGCAAAATTGCATGCTTGTGTCAATTTGATGGGAATCCTATGATAGGAAGTTTACTAGCTTTGTTTGACCACCCTTGTCACCTAGAATTCATGGTAGAGAGTCGGGATGGGCTTTTTACCCTTTTGCTTTGCTTAATTAATTAGGATGGGAAGACAACTATGCCACTTAACTTAATTATGCATTTATGGGAATTGGTAAACATGAACTGGTTAATATGATATGGTAATGGGTGATCTAAGAAATCCTGGTATGTGGATGGGTTGGATGTTACGGTGGTTTGCTTGCTTTTGATCTAAGGACCGGTTCGTGCGAGAATGAGCAAGGATTACAGTGCCACCACGAGGCCAAGTATGGGTGAGGCGCAGCTGATTAATTAGGGTTTTGCCAGTGCTATTTAGACCATTAAGGATGCTCGAGGAAGGTGTAGTCGGATTGGGTTTGTTGATGATTGGTGGGACTACCCTAGGATCCAAATGGCTCAAGAGGGGGCCCTTGGTTGAAGATGTGCTCTGTAGGAGACATCACCACCGGTGAAACCTCAGTGGGGTCTAAATAGGCTAGTAATCCCTTTGTAAAGGCTATTTTGTGATCTTTGGCCATACACTAAAGGAAGTATAATTGGCATAAGAAAGGTTTCTTTAGTCGCCGACGGGTGATGAAATCACAAACACGTGGGTAAAGTGGTACAAACTCTACAGAGTCAAATAAACTATCATGATAGCCGTGCTCCTGGTTATGAGCACCTGGACAACATCCATGATTAGAAGGTACTTGGGATTTGGATGGTTGGTAATGGTTATGGTTGATAATATGGTTATGGATGGTTATGAATTAAATTCTGATATTGATTATGGCTATTGGTAATGAGAAATTTTGAATATGGATGATGATAATGAATTATGGACTGGTATTATGATGACTACATGGTTTATGATGGGCTTATTCGCATACATATAACATATTGCTTTTCAAATGTTTTAATGTACTTTTCACCACTTAGCCATTATTATTGTCATCATTTGAATCAGCAACATGCCATACTTTCCACACTTGCTGAGTACGACATGTACTCACCCTTGCAATCCCCCCAACAGTTGCAGGTCAGGATTGGGATTATAACGTCGATAATGCGGAGTTCTAGGCCGTGCCTACCATCAGCTTTGCCTGTGGTGTTGATTGGATCTGCGCTATACCCCTTTTTCTTATGTTGCTTAGTTGCTTAGTTTGCTCAGTTTAGTTTGTTTCCGCTGCATTAGTTGAAACTTGTCATTAATAATCATTAGAGCTTGTATTTGAGGATTATTCTGAATTCTATAATAAATTTGGTTAATTAATCTTGTTATGTGGTAATTTTCTGTATATCCTTTTGGGAATGCACTCGTGTATGTGTGTTAAACATCCTGGGTACACAAATGCATTCACTTGGTTCATTTTCAGAACCGGGTGTCACAATACCAGGCTTGCTTAGATCACCCATTACCATATCATATTAACCGGTTCATGTTAACCATAATATCATAAATGCATAATTAAGTTATGTGGCACAGTTGTGTTCCATCCCAAATGATTAGGTGAAGCAAAAAGGGTAAAATGCCCATCCCGAATCTCTACCATGTATTCCAGGTGACAAGGGTGATCAACAAATCTAGTAAACTTCCTATCATAGGATTCCCATCAAATTGACACAAGCATGTAGTTTTGCAAACAAACCATTTATTTTAAAAACAAGATCAATATGCTTCAAGTACACATGCCTTGCTCTTGGTATTGGTTCGGGTCAAAGCCTTCAAACTCTTGGTGCTGGAGATCCTCCGCGGCACTCTCTAGCGCAAATCTGTCTAATCCGCACAACAAACATACAAGACGAGAATTACAATCAAAAAGTGCACAATTATCAATCAATATGACATGTCATGCATGATTAATGCAAATGCAAGATGGGACTTATTAGATAATAGAAGAAATAGCAAGCTGTATCAATTATGAGTTGCTTCTAATGATCACTAACTAGTTATAATAAATTTTAACAAGTTTATATAGGTTTGGATTTGATTCGATCTAATTTAGAATTAATTCAACAAAAATCAACCAGGGAAATCGGACAAGTCCGCAGAAGGCCGGACTAGTCCGCACTGCGCAGGAACAGCGGATTAGGGTTTTCTAGATCGACGTGAATTTCGAGAAACAAGGTTGAATTCACGCAAGGAAAAGGAAGTAGAAGGTGTACCAGGTGTTTAGAACTCCAATGAATCAAGGATCTTGGAGGCAACACTTGGATCTTGACGATCTATTGTTGATGAAGAACTTGATGGTGAATTGTTGATAAAGAACGCGAAGTTGATGGAGATCTTGACCCTCTTCCATTTCCTCCTCTTCTTCTTCTTGCTCTAGATCTCCTTCTCCCTCCTTAGTGGTGCCTAATCACGAGCTAGGGTTTGGGTGTGGTGGAAAAGTGGCAAATAGATATCATGCCAAGGGGTGGGGTTGTTTATATAGAGGTGGAGGCTAGGGTTAGATGGACTTCGAGTTTGGGGGTGAGTAGAGGCCGGTTTGGAGTCCCACATGGTCTCTAAAAGAGTTAGGCATGACGTCCCTAGGCCCACTTAACGTAGAATCGAAGAAACAAGTCGTGAAACAATAGATCAACTCGAAGTCGCGATTTATCGGACAAGTCCGAAAAAGACCGGACTAGTCTGAAGTTGGACAGAGGGAAATCGGACAAGTCCGCACTGGACATCGGACAAGTCCGAACTTATCCTGAGGGGAAAAACAGACAAATCCGACTTTAGTGAGAGGAAAAAATGGACAAGTCCACTTGAACACCGGGCTAGTTCGGGCAAGTCCAGGGACTTAGCAAAATTTCAAGGAATTGGAACATCGGACTAGTCCACTCTGGACTGGACAAGTCCAAAGGTGTTCAGAGAGAAAAACAGACTAGTCCGCAGCAAAACAGACAAGTCCGTTTGAAGTCAGAGAGAAACCGGACTAGTCCGAACAAAATCGGACTAGTCCGCACTTCCCAAAATTGCTAAGTGCGGTTTTGCTCTAAATTCATTTTAAACTCATTCCTTTTTATGTGGGTTAATGTTAAACATGTATATAAATGTATGCAATGCATGATGGATGAAAATGAGGGTGTTACATCAAGGTAGGAAATAGGGATGCTCGCTCATCGCCCCACGAAGTAGCTGTTGACAGCAAGGTTGCCTGCCAACCATCGTAGATACCCATGGAGCTTTGGGCACCCCTATTGTAAATACTAGGCTTAGTAGAACAGTGTAAAGGATTTTGTACGGCTTAGGAGCAGCACTAAGGACAACCGAGCACCGGGAGGGTCAGGCCCACAGTGTGCAGCCAGCTTAGCTTGGTTCTGAACCCAAAGCCTGTGCACCCTGCCTCCCTCATCATCAGAAGGCAAGCCGTTGCGCTCCTTTGTAAACACCTGTCTCCCCCTATGAACTTCTATAAAAAATCATTGTTTTACTTAAAGGCTTCTTAAAAACTTTGTCCATTTACTTACGCATTAAGTTTATGAACATGCCACACTAAGACTCGTTTATTGCGTATTATCTTATATGCGTGATTGTACACTCTGTAACTCACCCATGCAGGAGTCATGTAGTCCTAATATAGGCGGGTCTTCTTGAGGTACCTACGGTTTATGAGGGGTTCTTCTGGCCCCTCTCGTCATTAGGGCCCTGTGACGCCAGAAGGTTCCCTAGGAAAAGCCTGTGCCAAGCAGGAGGTCCAGGGGGTGTAAACTGCTTAGTCTGGTCCTGTACCCTAAGCGTACACACCCTGTCTCCCAGCGCTACAACCAAGTACTGAGAGCCAGAAAGCTCACACCCTGAGGACGGTAGGAGCCGGGCCCCGGAGCACCAACACACTAAATTACCCAGGCCCCGTGAGTCAGCCCAGGACAATAACGCATGATAAAGTTGAGGGAGAGCTACAGGTAAAACAACGAGCAAACTGGTCCACCTTGCTTCTATCATATGTGCAGAGCAACCCGCCCCAGCATCTCCCAAGGGGCCTGCCGTCGACGACTCTACGACGATGGTGGACGACGCCAGAGCATCCACCTCCGGCACCCCCAAGGGGCCTACCGTCAACGTCTCCATGATGATGGTGGACGACGCCGGAGCATCCATATCTGGCACCTCCCAAGGGGCCTGCCATCGACGTCCCAGAACATCAACGACAACACCAAGCGCGGATAAGTGAGTAAAATCTCCAGCCCCGCTCTTATTGCTAACAAGGTTCTCTTGTGATAGCCTGTATACCAGGGGTCTGCCGTCGACGACTTTGCGACGGTGGTAGGCGATGCCGGAGCGCCCGGCTCCAGCACCTCCCAAGAGGCCTGTCGTTGACGACTTTGTGATGATGGTGGGCGATGCCGGAGCGCCCAGCTCCAGCACCTCCTAAGGGGCCTGCCGTCGACGTTTCCACGACGATGGTGGATGACGCCGGAGCATCCAACTCTGGCACCTCCCAAGGGGCCTACCGTCGACGTCCCAGAACATCAACGACAGCACCAAGCGCGGATAAGTGAGTAAACTCTCCTGCCTCGCACTTGTTGCTAACAGGGTTCCCTTGCGATAGCCTGTAAACCAAGGACCTGCCGTTGATGTCCCCACAACGATGGTGGGCGATGCCGGAGCATCCAACTCCGGCACCCCCCAAGGGGCCTGCCGTCGACGTCTACACGAAGATGGTGGACGACGCCAGAGCATCCAGCTCCGGCACCTCCCAAGGGGCCTGCTGTCGACGATTCTACAACGATGGTGGACGATGCCAAAGCATCCAGCTCCGGAACCACCTAAGGGGCCTGCCGTCGACGACTCTATGATGATGGTGGACGACGTCGGAGCATCCAGCTCCGGTGTAACACCCACAATTTTTGATACATGCATTTCATACATGTTCATGCATTAAACATTAATAGAATAAAAGAAAGATAAAAAAATATAAAACATACATGTGCAAACATGTGTAGCAAAAGAAAAAAAAGAAAATAAAAATATAAAACATGTATTAGGGGACAAATATAAAAGTAATAATGATAATATATATAAAAAATATATCTATATAATTGTGAAACCTAAAGAAAAATAATAAAAAATATATAAATAAATAATATTATATATAAAGAAATAATAATAATAATATATAATAATATTTGTATATGTAAAATTAAAAAAAAAGAGAAAAGAGAAAAAAAGAAAAAAAAAGTCAACACCGCCCGCTGGCCAGGCCGAGCCGGCCCAGCCAGCGTTGACATGCCCGAGCACCCCCGCACCGCCCGCTTCCACGCGCGTGCCAGGGCCCACACGCCAGCACGCCCAGCGCGCCCCGCCGCCCGCGTGACCGAGCTGGTCGACCGCGCCCGCGCCCCGTGCCTGACCGAGTCGGTCGCTAGCCCCGGTATGAGTCGGTACTCCCTACCGGCTATATATACGGCCGCAGGGCATCTTAAATTTTCCCTCAATGCCAGGAGCAGCGCCGCCACCCGAGAAAAGATCCCTAGCTCGGTAGAAGAAAAAACAGAAGCACCAGAGGCTGCGCCGCCAGGGGAAGAAGAGGGAAAAAAGGGAAGAGAAGAGGAGGGTGCCATCGTTCGTCGGAGTTCGTCGCGTTGCCATCATCGTGCCACCGGAGGACCTTGCGCCATCTACTTCATCTACGCGTCGTCTCCATCCCGCGATCTTCGAAGCCACCACATCTACGGTAGGACACGTTTTCCGATGCAAATTTTAGCGAACGTATTGAATCTAATAGACGTAAATTGATCGTAGTCGCACCATCCTTTATTTTCAGCAGCACTAATTCTCGCTAAAACCCCGTAAACTCATATGAACACGTATGAACTAGTTGCATCTAATTAATAAAAAACCGTAGTTAATTAATTATTTGACCTTGCATGCATGTCATTGCATGTTGATTAATTTGTGTGCATCATATTAAATTGTACTTATTTTCTTGTATGTGTGATCACGCGTAGAGGTAAGTGCTCAAGAGGCCGCATACGAGGATATCCAAAACCAAGACTTTGAAGCGCTTGAGCAACCCCATCCGTCGGAGCAAGGCAAGTGTCCTTGATCATATTGATCCCGTCTTATTAAATGTTTTGTTTGCGAACTTGCATGCTCGTGTCAATATGATGGGAAAACCATACGTAGGAGTTTACTAGCGTTGTTTGCCACCCCTTGTCGCTGGGATATACATGATGAGTCGGGTATGGGTATTTTTCTTTTTGCACCGCATCACTACATGGGTTATGGGTAACTTAAATAATGTGGTTGACAACTTTAATTATGATAACTTGGGATGGTAATAAGATGATGATTAATTTAGCAACATGGAATTGAGGAGATCTAAGCAAGCATGGTTTTGTAGAATGGGTTGGATGATACGGTGGTTTTGCTGGCCTTAGATCTAAGGATCGGTTCATGCGAGAATATGCCAGGATAACAGTGCCACCACAAGGCCAAGAATGGGTGCGGCGTAGCTGAATAATTAGGAGCGCTGCTAGTATTGTATGGACCATTGGATGGTGCGGGGAATGGGAGTCGAGGACGGCTGCCCATGGTATCCGCATGGCACACGAGGGGGCCCGTGAGTGGGAGAATGGAGATTCAAGCCTGCCGGTGAAACCTTAGTGGGCCCGTACATACTAGTAGTCCCTTTTGAAAGACTATTTTGTGATCTCTTGGCCGCACACCTACGGAAGTGTGACAGGGCAACATAGAGGTTCTTAGTCAACGAAAGGTGACAAAATCACGAACATGTGGGTAAAGTGGTACAACCTCTGCAGAGTATTAAAAACTATCATGATAGCCGTGCTCCCGGTTAAGAGCACCTGGACAACTTCCATGATTAGAATTGGACTTGGAATTTTGGGATGGTTGGTATGGTTTTGGTTTGTCACTTGAGTATAGTCGTGCATGAGAGAATATAGAATTGGCATATGGTATTAAATTAATGGTTGGCTGGTATTAAATGAATTGTGATGGTAAATGAGAATTGTTGGATTTATGGTATGATAATTACTTGGGTCGTGAAGGGAAATAAACTCACATAGACATGATAGGCTGCTTTTACATGTTTATGAAATGTACTTTTCAGCAATTAACCATTTTATTCCAATCATTTGTTAAGCCACATGTCATCTATTTCCACACTTGCTGAGTACGACACGTACTCACCCTTGCAATCCCCCCCTACAGCTGCTGGAGATAATTGGGAGTACCTTGAGGATCATGCGGAGTACTAAGTTGCGTACCACCGTCAATTGCCTGTGGAATGGAGTCGTGCTGCTTAGTTTATTTTCCGCTGCATTAATTAGAGTTTTGTCATTTGTGAACTATTGTATTATTGTAATAAAGTACTTATTTAATAGTTAAGACGTGGTTAAATTCTATATATCGTTTGTGATGTAACCGTATATGTGTGATGAACTTCCTGAGCACACATATGTGTTATGCTTGATTCATATTCGGAACCGGGTGTCACAAATTGGTATCAGAGCCGCGTTGACCATAGGACGCAAGCCTAGGTAGAATGGACACTCTAGAGCACTTAGGAACACTCTTCTAATCTGCTATTTTCGAAAAATTCTGCTACTGTTTTTATTCCTTTATTTTCAGTTGCAAAAAGTATCGATTGCCGCTGCGTTTCAATGCAATTTACAGCAGTGAACAACATAAGACAATGCTGTTTTTGCCGCTTGAATTTTTGAGTAAAGTGTGTGTTTTGCCACTGCTATGTGTGGGTGAATTATTGTGTTGGCTGCTGCATTTTCTCCCTCTCTTTTTCGTTCTTTTGGGACAGCTGCACCGCTCTTTTTCCGTTATTTTAGCTGCTGGAATTTTCAGATTTATATTCCATTATTCTTTCCTCTAATGTATTCTTGTTTTCTATAGATGCCAATCACTAGGAGTGGAGCCCGCAAGAGCACCTGTCCGCCGCCCCTTGGAAGTGGACTTAACCCCATTGAGCTTGATGAGCAGAAGCAAGAGGAGGGGAATATCCAGCCCGAGGAGGAGGAAGCTAACCAGTCGAACACTATGGAGGAGGATCCGGAGGAGTATGAGCCATTTGAGGAGAAAATGGATGAGGATCCAAATGAGTAGTACTACGTGCCAGCTTCAGATGAGGAGGACAACGGAGGTGAAAATGGAGGGGGGTCACAACCCGGTGCGAATGAGAATGGACACAACAGCCCCCCAGTTTCCCCAAATTGAGGAGATTTGTACTACCGGAACCGATGGAGGACATGCATCGCGGGAACTAACGGAATTCCTTTATCCCCGTTGCATGTGTGCTAACTACTTCGTGAAGAGGGTCTCTCGTCTCGAACGCGACGAATGGCATGCTGAGGTTCTCATCTTCTACCTCAACAAAGTGGTCTCACAGCATTATGCTCTCACCTGGAGGTATACTCAGAAGGATGCTATGGATGATGTTGCATGGGCGGCACTCACAAGTTTGTGCCATACTCGCTGCTTTGAGCTTGAGAACACCACGTTTGAGCTGCACCCTCAGCGGGAGAGTGGTACAGGGAGGATAATTGGACCACAAGAAGCTTCAGACAATCTTACAGCAATGGATAGGTCTCAAAAGACATTATTGGACATGAGCAATTGCTATGCAACTGCACAAGGGGAGATCCACTACCTTCGCAAGGAGCTAGCTCGTTTAGAAGCCAACTTGGAGATGAAAGAATGTGAAGCAAGAGGAGAGCTGTGGTCACCAAAGAGAATCTGGTCCCCTACATCACCATGGCGCAACCCCATCACATCCGCGCAGCCAAGGACGCCCTCACCGCCTCACAATTAGGAAATTAAGTCCCCTATGAGTATTTTGTAATAAGAACGCTTAGAATCGTACTAGTTTTAAATAGTGTGGTGTGCTGAATTTTGATTGGTGCTTGATTGAGTGCTTGTGTGCTTAGTAGAGAGTTGTGGGATGCTTCGGCACTTGTCCACATACTCATATAGGTCTATATTAATAAAGGATTGTTTTGTGTCACATACCTTGATGCATAGAGTTGGGGCGTTTCTTTCCAAATTCTAAATTCTTCTGTCTCCACCTTTCTTTTGCCAACAAATGGTGAGAACTCGCAACAGAGGGATGCCAACGATGAGGAGGAGCGCAATGAAGTGCCTCAGAACAACCGGGGACATGCTCATGGAGCTATCAATATTGAATAGCTATTAGCTATGCAGAACCAGCTCATGCAGACCATGATACAGACAATGGGACAGCTGCAAGCTGGCAACAACAATCAGCCTCATATACCGCCACCGCCACCACCCCCGCCGCATCATAACCGTTTGGAAGAGTTCATGAGGACCAAAACACCTACCTTTGCACAAGCCACAGACCCAATGGAAGCTGATGATTGGCTGAAGTTCGTTGAGAAGAAACTTGCTATTGTCCAGTGCACTGATAGAGAGAAGGTTCTCTTTGCATCACATCAACTAGTTGGAGCAGCTTCTAACTGGTGGGAAGCTCTTTGCAACGCTCATGATAATCAGGAGGCAATCACTTGGGCTGAGTTTAAGCAGAGTTTATGTTCCCACTATGTACCTGAAGGAGTTACGATACTGAGAAGACAAGATTTTGAAAACTCAGGCAAGGAAGGATGAGAGTGAGTGAGTATCTCAATAAATTCACTCAACTATCAAGATATGCTCCAGAAGACATCAACACGGATAGTAGGAAGCAATATCTGTTTATGAAGGGTCTCAACAATGAAATTCAAGTCTAGTTGCTCAATACTGACTATCCAAACTTCCAGAAGCTGGTTGACAAGGCTATTGTGGTTGAGAACAAGATTCATGACATGGAGCAGGACAACAAGAGGAAGATGCCACATCATGGACCGCAGCAAGGAAGCAATGTTCGCCCCCGCTATGCACCACCAACTGCACCATACTACAACCCATCTACTCCTTCATACCGTGCTGCTTATCCACCGCACCCAAATCAGCCACCGCAGCAACGCCCCGCCATGCAAGCGCCTTGCTATCCTGTGCCACCTGCGCCGCGTCCTAACATGGCGGCAAATGCTCAAAACCAGCTGTGCCCAAGCTTCCCTAATGCTACGGGCATTAAGACATGCTATGTGTGTGGAGAGGTCGGGCACTTTGCAAGTCAATGCCCCAGAAGAAACTATGGACCGATGAACAATGCGCCAAGGCCAAATTACCCACGACCAAATGGAGGAGCACCACAAGGCAACCGTGGACAGCGGAATTTTGCTCATGGCAATGTGAATCATGTCTCCACTGAGGAAGCCCAGCAAGCTGATGACATCATGATTGGTATGTTCTTCACCAACTCCAACCCGCGACTGTTTTATTTGATTTGGGAGCATCTCATTCATTCATATCGTCAAAGTATGTTGCCAAGTACAATTTGCCTATATCTCATATGAAGCAAACTATGCTAGTATGTTCTCTTGGCGGAGAGATGAGGACAAATGTAGTATGTCCGAAAGTAAGCATTAAAATAAGGGGGTAGACTTTCTCGCAAACCTCATAGTCTTGGACGCCCAAGGAATAGACATAATACTTGGAATGGACTGGCTGAGCAAGTATAATGGAGTCATTCAATGTGCCAAGAGGATTTTACAGTTGACAACAAGTGAACACGGTACACGCATCGAAGTTGAGGCAGTCCAACCTGCAAGAGAGAAAGTGATGTTGAATCACGTGGAAGGTGTGACATTGGAAAGCATTCCGATTGTTCGCGAGTACCCAGATGTGTTTCCAGATGAGTTGCCAGGTATGCCACCTGATCGTGACATAGAATTTGCCATTGAGTTGATACCCATAACTGCACCTATAGCTAAGAGGCTGTATAGGATGCCTCCTAAGTAATTAGTAGAGCTCAAGAAGAAAATTCAAGAGCAGCTAGAGAAGGGTTTTATACGCCCAAGCTCATTCCCGTGGGGAGCACCAGTGCTCTTCGTAGATAACAAGGATGGAACCCAGAGGATGTGTGTGGACTATAGGTCTCTCAACAAAGTGACGGTCAAGAACAAGTACTCGCTGCCCCGTATAGAGGATTTGTTCGACCAAATGAAGGGTGCCTGTATTTTCTCCAAGATCGACTTGCGGTCAGGATACTTCCAAATGAAGATTAGACAATCAGATATACCCAAGACAACATTTCGGACACGGTATGGGTCCTATGAGTACACCGTCATGTCATTTGGATTGACGTATGTGCCTGCGTACTTTATGTATCTCATGAATAAGGTCTTCATGGAATGTCTGGATAAGTTCATCGTAGTGTTCATCAATGATATTATGATATATTCAAGAAGCGAGGAAGAGCATGAGGAGCACCTGAAGCTTACATTGCAGAAGCTACGGGAACACCAGTTGTATGCCAAGTTCGGTAAATGTCAATTCTGGTTACGGGAAGTTTCTATCTTGGGTCATATAATCTCAGGAGGAGTATCGGTTGACCTAGGAAAAGTGAGGGACGTGTTGAAATGGGAACCCCTGCAAAACGTAAAGGAAATAAGGAGTTTTCTTGGGATGGCTGGATATTATCGTAGATTCATCAAGGACTTTTCCAATATAGCCAAGCCAATGATAGAATTGCTAATGAAGGGAAAGGCTTTCCAATGGACTCAAGCTTTTCAGGATAGCTTTGAGGAGTTAAAGAAAAGGTTGACAACCGCGCCGGTGTTAGTATTGCCAGACGTGAGCAAGAGTTTTGATATATATTGTGATGCATCAAGACAAGGATTAGGATGTGTGCTCATGCAAGAAGGCCAAGTGGTAGCTTATGCATCGAGGTAACTAAAGAAACATGAGCTGAATTATCCTACACACGACCTTGAACTCGCAGCCGTGGTACACACCTTGAAGATATGGAGACATTATGTTTTTGGTCACCGATGTGAGATTTATACAGATCACAAGAGTCTCAAGTATATATTTATGCAAACGGATCTGAATTTGAGGCAACACCGATGGTTGGAGCTCATTAAGGATTATGATGTGGGAATCAACTACCATCGAGGGAAGGCCGATGTAGTGGCTGATGCTTTGAGCCGAAAAGGAGTAAGCCACCAACTCACGGTCCGAGAGCTGCCATCCGAGTTATGCAAGGAGTTTGAACAGTTGCACCCTGGATTCATAAATGAGATGGGAACAATGGAAGTCAACCCAACACTAGAGCAGGAAATACGGGAAGGACAGACCAAGGACAAGGAAATACAGGAAATCAAGGAAAAGATCCAAGAAGGAAGAGAATTCAGATTTGATGAGGACGAACAGGGTACCTTATGGCTTGGAAAGAGGATTGTGGTACCTAATGTTAGGCATATTCGGGAAACAATATTGAAGGAGGCACATGACTCACCTTACTCAATTCATCCCGACTGTATGAAGATGTACAAAGACTTAAAGACATGCTATTGGTGGGCTAGCATGAAAAAGTACATAGATGAATATGTAGCATTATGCGATGTGTGCCAACGAGTGAAGGCGGAACATCAAAGGCCAGCTGGATTATTACAGCCATTGAAGATCCCGAAGTGGAAGTGGGAAGAGATTGGTATGGACTTCGTAGTTGGATTGCCATGAACCCAATCCATCTATGATTCAATATGGGTAATTGTGGATTGCTTAACCAAGTCAGCTCATTTTGTCCCTGTGAAGACCAAATACACAGCTGCACAGTTGGCTGAAATATACATGGAGCATATTTTGTGTTGACACAGAGTACCGAAGAAGATAGTCTTGGATAGAGGTTCTCAGTTTACCTCCAGATTTTGGCAGAAATTGTATGAAGCAATGGGAAAAAGGTTGAACTTCAGTTCGGCATATACCCCTCAAACAGATGGACAAACCGAGAGGACCAACCAAATTTTGGAAGACATGTTAAGAGCTTGTGCTTTAAAGCATGGGAAAAGTTGGGATAAAAGTTTGCCGTATGTTGAATTCTTGTACAACAATAGCTACCAAGCAAGTTTGAAATCGTCACCCTATGAAGCACTATACGGAAGGAAGTGTAGGACACCCTTGTTTTGGAATGAATCCGGAGAGAATCAAGTATTTGGTCCTGATGTGTTACAGGATGCTGAAAGACAAGTTCAAATAATACGTGAAAACCTAAAGGCTGCCCAGTCTCGATAGAAAGGTTATGCGGATAATAGGTGAAGGAGTCTGACTTTCTATGTTGGAGATTTTGTATACCTCAAATTTTCACCTATCCGAGGTCAGCGACGGTTTAACGTCAAAGGAAAGTTGGCACCACGTTACATCAGACCATTCAATATTTTGGACAAACGAGGAGAAGTAGCATATCGACTTGAGCTGCCGGCGTATCTCTCCGATGTACACGACGTGTTTCATGTATCTCAACTCAAGAAGTGTCTCAGGGTGCCGGAAGAACAAGTGCCGATGGACGAGTTAGAACTTCAGGAGGATTTGTCCTATGTCGAGCAACCTATCAACATCTTGGACGTGAAGGAAAGGGTCACGAGGAATAAGAGGATCCATTGGTGCAAAGTGCAATGGAAACACCATACGGAAGCTGAAGCTACGTGGAAACGTGAAGAAGACCTGAAGGCAGAATTCTCTCATCTTTTCTCCATGCTATCGAATCTCGAGAGTGAGATTCACTTTAAGGGGGTAGGTTTGTAACACCCTCAAATTTTGCATCATGCATTTCATACATGTTCATGCATTAAACATTAATAGAATAAAAGAAAGATAAAAAATATAAAACATAAATGTGCAAACATGTGTAGCAAAAGAAGAAAAAGAAAATAAAAATATAAAACATGTATTAGGGGACAAATATAAAAGTAATAATGATAATATATATAAAAAAATATATCTATATAATTGTGAAACCTGAAGAAAATAATAATGAAAATATATATAAATAAATAATATATATTATAATATATATATAAAGAAATAATAATAATATATAATAATATTTCTATATATAAAAGAAAAAAAAAGAGAAAAGACAAAAAAAAGAGAAAAAAAAGGTCAACACTGCCCGCTGGCCAGGCCGAGCCGGCCCAGCAGCGTTGACCCGCCCAAGCGCCCCTGCAACGCCTGCTCCCGCGCGCGCGCCAGGGCGCACGAGCCAGCGCACCCAGCGTGCCCTGCCACCCGCGTGACTGAGTCGGTCGACCGCGCCTGCGCCCCGTGCCCGACCGAGTCGGTCGCCAGCCCCGGTACAAGTCGGTACTCCCTGTCGGCTATATATACGGCCGTAGGGCATCGTAAATTTTCCCTCAATGCCAGGAGCAGCGCCTCCACCAGAAAAAAGATCCCTAGCTCGGTAGAAGAAAAAAACAGAAGCACCAGAGGCTGCACCGCCAGGGGAAGAAGAGGGAAAAAAGGGAAGAGAAGAGGAGGGTGTCGTCGCCTGCTGGAGTTCATCGCGTCACCGTCGTCGTGCCGCCGGAGGACCTTGCGCCATCTACTTCGTCTACGTGTCGTCCCCATCCCGCGATCTTCGAAGCCACCGCATATACGGTCGGACACATTTTCTGATGCAAATTTTAGCGAACGTATTGAATCTAATAGACGTAAATTGATCGTAGTCGCACCATCCTTTATTTTCAGCAGCACTAATTCTCACTAAAACCCCGTAAACTCATATGAACACGTACGAAATAGTTGCATCTAATTAATAAACAACCGTAGTTAATTAATTATTTGACCTTGCACGCATGCATGTCATTGCATGTTGATTAATTTGTGTGCATCATATTGAATTGTATGTATTTTCTTGTATGTGTGATCACGCGTAGAGGGACGTGCTCAAGAGGCCGCATACGAGGATTTCCAAAACAAAGACTTTGAAGCGCTTGAGCAACCCCATCCATCAGAGCAAGGCAAGTGTCATTGATCATATTGATCCTGTCTTATTAAATGTTTTGTTTGCAAACTTGCATGCTCGTGTCAATATGATGGGAAACCCATACGTAGGAGTTTGCTAGCGTTGTTTGCCACCCCTTGTCACCGGGATATACATGATGAGTCGGGTATGGGTATTTTTCTTTTTGCACCGCATCGGTACATGGGTTATAGGTAACTTAAATAATGTGGTTGATAACTTTAATTATGAGAACTTGGGATGGTAATAAGATGATGATTAATTTAGCAACATGGAATTTAGGAGATCTAAGCAAGCATGGTTTTGTGGAATGGGTTGGATGATACGGTGGTTTTGCTGGCCTTAGATCCAAGGATCGGTTCATGCGAGAATATGCCAGGATAATAGTGCCACCACAAGGCCAAGTATGGGTGCGGCGTAGCTGAATAATTAGGAGCGCTGCTAGTATTATATGGACCATTGGATGGCGCAGGGAATGGGAGTCGAGGAGGGCTGCCCTGGGATCCGCATGGCACACGAGGGGGCCCGTGAGTGGGAGAATGGAGATTCAAGCCTGCCGGTGAAACCTTAGTGGGCCCGTACATACTAGTAGTCCCTTTTGAAAGGCTATTTTGTGATCTCTTGGCCGCACACACACGTAAGTGTGACGGGGCAGCATAGAGGTTCTTAGTCATCTAAAGGTGACGAAATCACGAACATGTAGGTAAAGTGGTACAACCTCTGCAGAGTATTAAAAACTATCATGATAGCCGTGCTCCCGGTTGAGAGCACTTGGACAACTTCCATGATTAGAATTGGACTTGAATTTTGGGATGGTTGGTATGGTTATGGTTTGTCACTTGAGTATAGGCGTGCATGAGAGAATATAGAATTGGCATATGGTATTAAATTAATGGTTGGCTGGTATTAAATGAATTATGATGGTAAATGAGAATTGTTGGATTTATGGTATGATAATTACTTGGGTCATTGTGATGCCCGGTTCCGAAAAATGAACCAAACTAACGCATATGTGTGCCCAGGATGTTCATCACACATACATGAGTGCAATCACAAACGATATACAGATAATTACCATAGAACAAGATTAATTAACCAAATTTTATTACACAAACCATATTATCCTCGATTACAAACTCTAATAAATATTAATGACAAGTTCAACTAATGCAACGGAAATAAACTAGTTAGTAAACTAAGCAAACTAAGCATAAGGGATAGCGCAGCTCCAATCAACACCACAGGCAAAGCTGACAGTAGACACGGCCTAGAACTCTGCATTATCACCATTAAACTCCCAATCCTGACCTGCAACTGTTGGGGGGGGGGGAATTGCAAGAGTGTACATGTCGTACTCAGCAAGTGTGGAAAGTATGACATGTGGCTTATTCAAATGTCGACAATAACAATGGTTAAGTTTTGAAAAGTACATTAAAACATTTGAAAAGCAATATATTATGTTTATATGAATCAAACCTATCATAATCATAAGTAATATCATAATACCAATCTAAATTCACTACCATCATCAATAATTCCAGATTTCACCATTTGCCAATAACCATATTCAATACCAAAAATAAATCCATAATCAGCCATAACCATTATCAAACCATAACCATCCCAATACCGAGTTCCCTCTAATCATGGAAGTTGTCCAGGTGCTCATAACCGAGAGCACGGCTATCATGATAGTTTTATTAGACTCTGCAGAGTTTGTACCACTTTACCCATGTGCTCGTGATTTCATCACCTTTCGATGACTAGAACCTCTATTATGCCGTCTCAGACTTTCGTCGGTGTGTGGCCAAGAGATCACAAAATAGCCTTTACAAAGGGATTACTAGCCTATTTAGACCCCACTGAGGTTTCACCGGTGGCGATGTCTCCAACTGAGCACATCTTCAACCAAGGGCCCCCTCTTGAGCCATTCGGATCCCAGGGTAGTCCCACCAATCATCAACAAACCCAATCCGACTACCCCTTCCCCGAGCATCCACAATGGTCCAAACAGCACTAGCAAAGCCCTAATTAATCAGCTACGCCGCACCCATACTTGGCCTCATGGTGGCACTGTAATCCTGTCTTATTCTCGCATGAACCAAACCTTAGATCTAAAGCAAGCAACCACCATATCATCCAACCCATCCACATACCAGGCTTGCTTAGATCACCCATCATTTAAACCAGTTCATGTTAACCATAGTATCATTAATGCACAATTAAGTTGAGTGGTATAGTTGTTTCCCATCCCAGTTGATTAAGCGAAGCAAAAAGGTAAAAAGTCTATCCCGACTCTCTACAAGATATTCCAGGTGACAAGGGTGGTCAAACAACGCTAGTAAACTTCCTACCATAGGATTCCCATCAATTTGACACAAGCATGCAGTTTTAAAACAAAACATTTATTTGAAAAATAGGATCAATATGCTTCAAGGACACTTGCCTTGCTCTTGCGGTTGATTAGAGTAAAAGCCTTCAAACTCTTGGTTCTGTAGATCCTCCGCGGCACTCTCTAGCGCAAATCCGTCTAATCCACACAATAAACATAAAAGACAAGAAACACAATCAAAGAGTGCACATATATTACTCAATATGACATGACATGCATGATTAATGCAAATGCAAGGTAGAACTTGTTAATAGATTGCTTTTAATGATCAATAACTAGTTCTAATAGCTTTTAACAAGTTTATACAGGTTTGGAGTTGATTAGGTCAGTTTTTGGAATTAATTCAACACAATTTATCTAGGGAAATCGGACTAGTCCGCTAGGGACCAGACAAGTCCACAATTTACGAGATCAACAGATTATGGTTTTCTAGATCGACGTGAATTTGGAGATTAGGGGTTGAATTCACGTAAGGAAAAGAGAATAGAATGTATACCAGGTGTTTAGAACTCCAATGAATCAAGAAACTTGGAGGTAACACTTGGATCTTGATGATCTAGCGTTGGTGATAAACTTGGAGATGAATTGGTGATGAAGAATGAAACTTGGTGGAGATCTCGATCCTCTTTCGTTTCCTCCTCTTCTTCTTCTTGCTTGGGATCTTCTCCTCCCTCGTTGATGGTGGCTCTCCATGAACTAGGGTTTGGGTGTGGTGGAAAAGTGGCAAATAGATGTAAAACCAAGGGGTGGGGTTGTTTATATAGAGGTGGAGGCTAGGGTTAGATGGATTTCGAGTTTGAGATGAGTAGAGGCCGGTTTAGAGTCCCACATGGGCTCTAAATGAGTTAGGCACGACATCCCTAGGCCCACTTAACGTGAAACCCAAGAAACAATACATAAAACAAAAGATCAACTCGAAGTCGCGAAATATCGGACAAGTCCGGAAAGGACCGGACTAGTCCGAAGTCGTCCAGAGAGAAAATCGGACAAGTCTGGCCAAAAATCGGACAAGTCCGAATTTAGTCAGAGAGGAAATCGGACAAGTCCGCTGGAGCACCGGACTAGTCCAGAAAAGTCCAAGGACTTAGCAATTTTTCAAGGATTCTTGGAATACCGGACTAGTCCGCACAAAATGGACAAGTCCAAAAGTTTATAGAGGCAAAATCAGACTAGTCCGCAGCAAAAATGGACAAGTTCGTTTTTAGTCAGAGAGAAATCGGACTAGTCCTCACTAAAATCGGACTAGTCCGCACTTTCCTGCATTTTAAGTGCGGTTTTGTTCCAAATCAATTTTAAACTTGTTCCTCTTTATGTGGATCAATGTTAAACATGTATATGAGTGTATGTAGGGCATGATGCATGAAAATGAGGGTGTTACAGTCATGAAGGGAAATAAACTCACATAGACATGATAGGCTGCTTTTACATGTTTATGAAAAGTACTTTTCTGCAATTAGCCATTTTATTCCAATCATTTGTTTAGCCACATGTCATCTATTTCCACACTTGCTGAGTATGACACGTACTCACCCTTGCAATCCCCCCCCAACAGCTACTGGAGATAATTGGGAGTACCCTGAGGATCACGTGGAGTACTAGGTTGCGTGCCGCCGTCTATTGCCTGTGGAATGGAGTCGTGCTGCTTAGTTTATTTTCCGTTGCATTAATTAGAGTTTTGTCATTTGTGAACTATTATATTATTGTAATAAAGTACTTATTTAATAGTTAAGACGTGGTTAAATTATGTATATCGTTGGAGATGCAACCATATATGTGTGATAAACTTCCTGGGCACACATATGCGTTACGCTTGGTTCATATTCGGAACCGAGTGTCACATCCGGCACCTCCCAAGGGGCCTGCCGTCGACGGCAACAAGTGTGAATAAGGGCCTACCGTCGATGTCCCTATGAAGATGGTGGGTGACGCCAGAGCATCCAGCTCCGACACCTCCCAAGTGGCCTACCGACGACGACGACCTTGCGAGGGCAACGGGTAATGCTGAAGCGGCCCACTCCAACTCCCCCACTCCACTGGGGGCTAGTTCAAGACATTCTGCGATCAAGTGGTAGATGTGCTTAGCCAACTAACCACATCTACCAAGGGGCCTCTAAGGGGTTCCACATGCAGAAAGTCAACGGTGACACTTCGGCCATATCAATTGTGCAAATCATTGGTCCTGAGAAGCCAACGAGCTCAACAAAGGTTCTGCAAAAGCTTATGCAGCTAAGGACTCAGAGCAACAGTTGAGAAGCACAGAGACAATGCAAGAAGCCAAACACAAATTTGAATTCATTAAGGAATTCTTTACAAGGGTAGGTGAACCCCGCATACAAAAACAAGCTACCAGCCTCAGCTCTGACTGAACTGCGCTACGACATGTTTGGCGGCTTCCTTAACCTCCGCCACTACTATCGCCTCGCGTTCCTCAAAAGGGCATTCAAAAACTGGCTCCAGTGGCAAATCAAGGTATCGGCTCTGGTAACACACCAAGACATGCGATGCCACTGTCTTCGTCGCGCCCTACCCTCAGCTTCCAGACGCTGGGCCAGCTGACGCTCCTGCAAATCAAGCTCCCGGGCGTGGCGCTCTGCTGTGTGCACTCAGGATTGGATGTCAAGATCGTGCAGGAGGAGTTCCTTACGCTCAGCTAGGTGTTGTGCCTGATCCCGTGCAAAATTGTTCTCCTGAAGCTCAAGGTCTTCAAGGTGGGACTGCAGCCAGTCCCGATCGGCCTTAGCCTGGGCCATCATCGCCTACGCTGCCACCTCTTGATCGGTGAAAGTAGACTCCCTCTTGGAAACGGCGGCTTCTTGGCGACTCGGGGCCTCTCGACTGGCTGCAAGAGCATGCACACGGGCGTCAGCAGCGTCGTTGGTTGCCTTGGCGTCGGGCAGAATCTTCTGGGTCAGGGTGTCTGAGGCCCTCACCAAGTGGTGCCTCACCTCCAGTTCCTTGCTCTCCTTCTGGTACTTCGCCTCAGCGATCCTAGAGCTCAGGAGATCCTCCCAGCATAGGAGGCGCTCGCCCTTGGCACGCAGCTTCTCCCACTCTGCAGCAAGAGCCTCTTGCGCCCGGCAGAGGTTGGATTCCACCTGAAGGATGCTGGATTGTGCGAAGTCCATGACGTTGGAGAGGCACTCTGGCTGCGCCGAAGTCAGGGAAGGTCGTCCGGTGATCATCTCAGGGACCTGTTCCTCCCGTAGCGGTGAAGGCGAGGCCACCAGCACTGGGGATCTTGCCCCCAGAGATTGAGCAGGAGTTGTGGTGCCACCTGAAGCAGCAGAGCCACCATCGCTCAGAGAGCCATCCACCATATCAGCAGCAGTGGAGGTCAGACCTTTAGCCCCTGGAGTCGGCTCCAACATGGCCTCTGCCACGACGGCAGGAGGTGCCTCTGCCACGACGGCCAGAGGTGCCTCATGTGCGACAGTTCGAAGTGCCTCTGGCGCAACAGCTGGAGGTGCCTCTGATGCGGAAGCTGGAGATGCAGTCAGAGATGCTTCACTACCCACACTGGGCACAGACGCTGGAGCAGTGCTCCCCTGGACAAGCTTGGCAGGTTGCCCTGCCAGCACAGCCGTAGCATCCTCGGCCGCCTTCAAAGCGCTTCCGGACACTAACCCCAGCGGTAAGGGCCTCACAACAGCTGACGTAGACCTACAAATCAAGATCAAGCCCTCACCAATCAACAAAAGCAGGCAAGAAATAGATAAAGTGTTTCCAAGAGTGCCTTACCGAAGTCCCCGGAAGCTCCAGCGAGCCTCCACTTTCGGCGACCCTAAAGCTGCGGGTCCTGACGATGGCGTAATAGGCGATGCCATCCTGGCAGGGCCTCTGCCAAAACCACCAGCAGTGCCGCCGCACTGCGCCAGTGTGCTTCCACCAACCCCCACAGAGCCACCTCCCGAGCTGCCAACAATGTCAGCTTGAGGCCTTTTTACCTGACGCTCCATAGGTGTGATGCTGCCGGAGTCCCCTGTGGCACCCTGGACCGCGCAGGTGATGGGGATGCTGGATGACGTGCCGACTGCCGGTGTTGGCAGAGCCACCGCTTGACGGACTGAACCTCGGCCCGAAGAACAGACGACGCCAAGTACTGAAGAGGGGCGCGCCGGTGGATGCTGACATGGAGCAAAGGCCACCTGCGGCGGTGCCCACAGTGGCGACCGAGGGCATTTCTCCTTCACGACCTCGACCACCATGGCCTTCCCCTTGCCTACGTCAGAGACCGGTGCCTTCCCCTTACCTACGTCAGGGACCTGCGCCTTGACCTTCCCCCTAAAGCGGGTGCCTCCTCCGCCCTGGAGGCTTCAGAGCCCAAAGAAGGTGCGGACTCCTTTGAAGAGTCGACGATGGCCAGGCCCCGACTCTCATCACCAACCTGCCGCGACACAAGACAACTCGCGTCCAGGTAGGGAATCTCCTTCAGAACCTTCGTTCGAAGGTCGTGATCTGTGCAAAGCGGTGGGAAAGCCTGCGGAAGGTTGAAGATGTCGTTCGACAAACTTGTCGATGACAACCTCACTTAGTGACATGTGCTCCGCTTCACTGGCAGCATCCTTCACTCATTTCTGGAATTACTCACCCAGACTGTTTCTTCGAGAAATGCTACAGGCGTCTTTCTTGGTCTTCTGTCTGGCTCTTCCTCGCGCACGCCTTGGACATTGTGTCAAACACCTTCTGCGGGGTCGTCCCCGTGTCGCGACCCCTCAACAACATGGTACCATCTTGGAGCCTGAACTAGAGCCATTCAGGGTGGCAACAATGTTGGAGAGGGGCCAGACGTCGACGAACGAAGTCGGCCATCACCGACAGCTCCGAGAGGTCGTGGTCCGCCAGGAATCGGATCCTCTCCATCACCGTTGTGTACGCCGCCTCAAGCTCCGGGCGTTCCTCCCACACCGCCTTCCTAATCACCAGCCAGTAGGTGGGCAGGACCATGCAATCATGGGTGTCGGTATGTACGACCACCCAATCGCTCCTCCAGCCAGGCCACTTCGCCAAGGAGAGCAGAGTAATGTACTTGAAGGGGTTGTTGGCCCGATGCTGGAAGCAGAAGCCGTCGAGGAAGTTGGCTTTGTTCTTCTTCCCAGTCTGCCTCAACATGAAGAACTATCGGAACACCAGCACGCATGGGTACACCCTGACGAACATCTCGCAGAAATGCAAGAACACCGCCGCCACCACCAGAGAGTTCGGTGACAGGTGATGAAGCTGGAGCCCAAGGACTTCCAGGAGTGTCACCAGGACGGAGGAAACAGGAGGGACGAACCCGGAGTATGCGTACGCCTAGAAGAAGACGATCTCTTTCTCCCCCAACTCCAGTGGCAAGGAGCCAGGACGGATCAAATCCCGTCGTTCCTTGTCCTCCCAGCCGAAAAGCCACCTCATGGGTGATACATCCTCCATCCGGGAAGGAGGTAGAGCTGAGTCCATTGGAGCAGGGGTCGAGAACCTCAAGGATGGGCAGACACACAAGGAGGGAGTTGAAGGCTCGAATGCTTGGGGCGTGCGGAAGGAACCTCCATTGCCTACAAAGGTACCTTTTTAAAGTACCCTAGTGGCGTTTGGGCGCACCGTGCAAATTTGAGCGGGCTCCAAATCAATGGATCGTACCACAGAGTTCATGAAGAACGGACCCAGGTGCCCTGTCAGAAAGGCCAACCCGAGCAGTTCTCTGCCAAGGAAGGAAACTCGGCGGTTCCCATAAAGACGAAAGTGAAAGCAGAAGAAGTGCAGCGGGCGCCTTGGGAATCGTCGCGATAATGTTGCAAGAAACAAAGATCCCGTCACCACAACCCCTCAACCAGAGAGGGACGCGTGGTCACAGCAGCAGAAGAGCACACTTCTTCGACTGATCAAGACAAAATTAAGAGACCGCACGGGAAAGTAGGATAAGGCTCCACCCTCAGGCTCGTCGCCTCCCCCCAAGGTGGACCCAGGGGCCACTATCGATACCCGGCATACCGGGTACCCTCATGCACAAGCTAGAGCCGCCTAGGTACTCTGCCTCCCAACAGAGACAAGGTCCAAGGGCGCCATGTGTTCAGGGGGCACGGACCTGCCAACCTCGGATGAGGGGTCCAGGGTACCCACAAGAGATCCCAAAGGAGCTCAGCCCCACCTCGGCAACGAGCTCCCAGGGAGCCACGTGTCCAGCAGGACAGGACCCGACCTCCCCCATAGAGGTGGGCTCCCAAGCTGCCACTTGGTCCCTGAAGATCGAGACCCGATCTCCCCCGCAGTGGTGAGCACCCAAGCTGCCACGTGGCCCACGGGATGAGACCTGACCTCCGCCGCGGAGGTGAGCTCCCGAGCTGCCACGTGGCCCGCGAGACGGGCGTGGACTCCACCATGGCGGTGAGCTCCCCAGCGGCCGCATGGTCAGTCCACTTGCCCTGAGCGGATAGTGAGTAAGTTAAGAGGGCGGTGCGCCTTATCTCCATCAAGCATTGAAGATACGCGGCTTCCCTAGACGCATGGCGTGGCGCACGCCTAATGTCAGGTACCGCTGCAACCAATCGCATCACAGTAAAAACGTTGCAGGCCTATCCCACTCCGCCAAGTGGGTAGCTTATGACTCTAGAGACAGTTGGATGGGACATTCCCTGCCAATGTCAGCAACGGCGCGTGGGCTACTAATAACGCAGACGGCAAGACGATGAGTCCTCAAGTCTGCAGTTAGAGCAAGATTACGAAAGAAGCCTTAGATTTAGGATAAGATCGCCCCGAGACCACTTGTCGGGCCCCGGGACCCCACTTGTAAGGCGTCCGACCTTGACTATAAAAGGCCCGGACCACCACCGATACAAGGATCAGACTCAGAATCCCCCATACACACACAAGCATACACACTCACCAAACAATACAATCCACCGTGGAGTAAGGTGTTACGCTCCTTGCGGCCCGAACCACGTAAAATCCACTGTCTCATACTCTTCCGCTAGAACACTAGTTTGAGGCCTAAGCCCCGCCGAACAAGAACCTCTGCGGGCTGCTCCTTAGCACATCCGAGGGAAGTGTCGCATTAAAACTTCGACAGTGGTCATGTGAGCGACAGGAGTAAAGGTCTCTTCATAGTCACAACTATGTTCTCGCTGGAAGCCACGAGCGACTAATCGAGCCTTATAGCACTCAAGTGAACCATCAGAGCGAATTTTAACCTTATAGACCCACTTACAGGTGATAGGATGAACACATGGGGGACAGGACACAAGTTCCCATGTGTTAGTGTGCTCGAGAGCAGCAATCTCCTTGGCCATCGCATGCTGCCATTCTGGATGAGGAACGACATCAACATACATAGTCATCTTAGACAGAGCAGTAGCAGCAAAGCTAGAAGGAGAATACCGATCAAGAGGGTGGCGAGGACGATGACCACGTCCAAGAGGCTACTGAGGAGAAGAATCATCGGAATGAGATGATACCTCATCAGAAGAAGGCATATCCAGAGAGGTAGGCTGAGATAGAGAAGCTGGTACATCAAAAGATGACGCACAGAGCAGTAGCAGCAAAGCTAGAAGGAGAATACCGATCAGGAGGGTGGTGAGGACGATGACCACGTCCAAGAGGCAGCTGAGGAGAAGAATTATCGGAATGAGATGATCCCTCATCAGAAGAAGGCGTATCCGGAGAGGCAGGCTGAGCTGGAGAAGTTGGTACATCAAAAGATGACACAACTGGAGTAGACGGCTCATCAGAAGAAGATGGCACATCTGGAGGGGGTACAACTCGTCGTGTATAGACCTGCATCACGGGAGTTTTCAAAGTATAATCGAGAACCAAAGAGCAAGGCTCCAAAGAAGAAGGATAGATTGTGGAACGCAACGCAATGTGTGAATGGGTATACTAGCAACAGGAGCATCTAGTAAGAACAGGAACAAAATAGGATCAACTACAGACACAAAGAGAGAATCAGAAGAAGGACAGGGATAGAAATGAGGTGTCTCATCATAAACAACATCCCTTCAAATCCTCATCCGTCGACCAACCGAATCCCAACAACGATACCACTTGTGCTCCAAAATGTACCCTAAGAGGACACACTCGACCGACTAAGCAGTCAGCTTAGTGCGCTCACGAGGTGCGAGCAGCAAGTAGCACAGACAAAAAAAAGGCGAAGCATGGTGTAGTCAGGCATCTTACCCTTAAGACGCTCAAAAGGAATCCCGTCTTTAAGATCAGACGAGGGATGAATGCTAATCAAGTAAGTGACAGTGGAAACAACCTTGACCCAAAAATGAGGCATAACGGAGGAAGCAATGAGAAGTGTATGTGTTGTCTCAAGGAGATGACAATATTTTTACTCAGCAACACCATTCTAAGCATGAGCACCATGACAAGAAAACTGAGCAAGTGTACCTCCACAAAAGAAAGTCACGGAGAGCATCAGAGAGGTACTCAGCACCAGAGTTAGCACGAAAAACACAGATAGGAGTGTCAAAATGAGTATGGACCATAGCCGAAAAAGACTTATAGATAGACAATGCCTCACTACATGTTTCAAGAAGTAAACCCATGTGTGGCAAGAAAAATCATCTATAAAAATAATAAAGTATCAATACCCTCCTTTGAAAAAAAAAAGGAGCATGACCCCAGACATTTGAATGAACACGGTCAAAAGGACGCTAAGACACTGACTCACTAGAGGGATAGGGAAGTTGAATCTGCTTCCCTAATTGACAACCCTCCCATTGAGCTAACGACTGAGATCCTGAAACTGATCCTAAGACAGCACGGCGAATTAAGACAGATAGACGAGTGCCACAAATATGTCCTAGACAATGGTGTTACTGAGAAAAACACGATGTACATGGAGTAGCAAAAGTGGAGCCAACAAGACTAGCAGGCGCAACAGAAGGAAGACAAAGCCAAACAAGCTCTCGGAGTCGCTGGGAATCGTGATGATGTGGGTCAAAGCCAACAGGCTGAACTGTACGATGATCCACAACAAAACAAGAATCAAGATCAAGAATCACCTGACATCCATGATCAGTGAGTTGACCAGTAGACATAAGCTGCATGGTCAGGTTAGTAACATAGGAGATATCAGAAACATTAAAAGAGTCGGATAAAAGAGTGCCCTATTTACGAACCAAATGTGGAGAACCATTGGCAGTATGAACAGTAAGAGAACGAGATGAATGACTCAAAGATTATAAATGTGTGGAGTAAGGAGTTGTCGATACCCTACAGACCGGGTACCCTCGCACACAAGATGAAGACATCGGGGCATGTTTGGCAGCACCACGTACCTAGAAGTTGTCGAGGCCTCAGCCTTCCGCAAGATCAGGCCCTAGTGTCGCCACGTGGGGCACGAAGGATGGGATAAAGGCCCTCAGGGGAGATAAACTCCCAAGGCACCTTGTGTTGAGGAGAGACCTGCACAATCTCGGCGGAGAAGCTCTAAAGCTGCCACGAAGCCTGGAGCGCCACACCAAGCGCCCTCCCTCTAAGGAGAGAGCAGAGCTGCCACGTGCCCTAGGGAGCCCCAGAGCTGCCACGTGCCACGAAGGACGGGGGCTAGCCTCCCTGGCGAGGACATGCTCCGGCGCTGCCACGTGTCTAGCAGCACCCCTCAGATGGTAAGTTGCAGGAGTTAAAAGCTGGGCGCTCCACTCAGGACAGGTATTGAAGGTCCGCACTCACCTCCGACACACGACGCGGATCATGCCAACAGTCATAAGACTGCTATGACTAATCACATCACAGTGAAGGCATTGCAGGCCTATCCCACTTGGCCAAGTGGGTAGCTTGCAGCAACAAGACAGGCTGACGGGACACCATCTTCCACCGTCAGCAACGGCGTGTGGGCTACTGACAAGGAAGGCGGCAAGAAGGCGAGTCTCCACTGCCACGCTCAGAGAAGCTTATGTGGGAAGCCATAGATCTTTTAGGATAAGATCGCTTCGAGGCCACCTGTCGGGCCCTAGGACCCCACTTGTAAGGCGACCAGTCTTGGTTATAAAAGGCTCGGACTGACACCAATACAAGCACCAGACTCAGAATCCCCGATACACACACATACGCATACACACTCACCAAGCAATACAATCTACTTTGGAGTAGGGTGTTTTGCTCCTTGTGGCCCGAACCACGTAAAAACAACTATCTCATACTCATCCGCTAGAACACTAGTTTGAGGCCTAAGCCCCACCAAACAAGAACCTACGCGAGCTGCTCCTTAGCAGATCCGGGGGAAGTGTCGCATTGACCCTTCGACGTTTGGCGCGCCAGGTAGGGGACTTTTTCCCTCAAAAAATTGGTAGAGGTTTCACCAACCATGGTGTTCATCATGCCTGAAAGCTGCAGCGAAATCAAGCCGCAAAGGGTCGACTATCGTGCTAACGAACACGTGGAGAAGGAGTTCCAAAGGCCGGAATGTGTCGTGGAAACGGTACACCAGGCTGTGAACCTCGACCTCAACAGTGACCACGAGCATCGCAAAGCACTCCATGTCATATGTGGAGGATCTTGGGAACCCGCTTCTAGGAATGCGGTCAAGACCCTTCACCGAGCAATCACTTCGTCAGCCTCTACGCATGCCCCCACGCCGTATCACAAATGTGTGGATACGACAATTAGCTTTGACGCCTTCGACGCCCCGAGAACATGGCGGGAGCCCGGCAGCTGCCCCTCCTCGTCGCCCCCACCATCGCCAATGTAATGTTTTACCACGTCCTGGTAGATGGTGGAGCCAGCCTCAACCTCATCAGTCGTGCGGCCTTCGACAATCTGAAGATCCTTGTGTCTGAGCTCGCCCCGACAAGATCATTCTCAGGGGTAGGACCGGTGAGTGTTACCCCGTACGGCTGCATCCACCTCCGGGTGACCCTAGGGACACCCGAGAACTTTAGGACAGAGAATATCCCATTCGACGACGCAGAGGTTAGCCTCCCCTACCACACCATTATTAGCAGGCCATCCCTGTACCGGTTCATGGCAGTAGCCCATTACAGCTACCTCATCCTCAAGATGCCGACACCTTCCAGCGTCCTCAAGATCTGTGAAGATCGTGCTGCTGCAGTGACGGTCTTAGAAAAGCTGCGAGCGTTGGCAACGGTCCCAGCACCTATCTTGAGTGATGTTGAGCCGAGTAAGCTTGGCCAGACCCACGCGCTCGCAGCCGTGCCACTGCACCACGAGTGCAGCCCTTCGATGATGATGACGTACCCATCAAGACAATCCAGATTGGCTCTAATGCGGCTCAGACCACCCATATCGCAGGGAGCCTAGACGGCGAGCAGGAATCAACACTCACTACCTTCCTGCAAGCCAACGTCGACGTCTTTGCCTGGCAACCTATGCAGATGCCACGCATCCCCAGGGAAGTGATTGATCACCATCTGAAGATCTACCCCGACACACGGCCGCAACAACAGAGGCCTCGTAAGCAGTTCATCGAGAGGCAGAACTTCATTTGCGAGGAGATCAAGAAGCTCCTCGATGCTGGCTTCATATGGGAAGTCCACCATCCCAGATGGCTGGCCAATACGATTGTCGTCCCCAAAGCCGGTGGTATGCTTCGGATGTGCATTTACTACACCAACCTCAACAAGGCATGTCCTAAAGATCCCTTCCCTCTCCCTAAAATTGATCAAATCGTAGATTCAAATTTGGAGTGTGATATGCTATGCTTTCTAGATGCGTATTCAGGGTTCCACCAAATCCCAATGTCTAGAGAGGACGAAGAACATACTGAATTTATAACCGTAGATGGCCTTTACTGCTATGTCTCCATGCCTTACGGTCTTAAGAATGCCCTCCCCACCTTTGTATGAGCTATGCATAAAACATTCGGGGACCTCATTCGAAACCTAGTAGAGGTATATGTCGATGATATCGTAGTAAAAATCCAGTCACATACATCATTACTAGATAACTTCGCCCTAGTCTTTGATAGATTGTGAACCACACACACGAAGTTCAGTCCCGACAAATGCGTGTTCAGAGTCAAAGTTTGGAAGCTCCTCGGTTTCTTGGTATCACACCGAGGGATTGAGGCCAACCCAGAAAAGATCAAGGCGGTGGAGCTGATGCGGCCCGCAGCTCGCATCAAGGATGTACAGAAGCTTGCAGGGTGTTTGGCAGCGCTCAGCCGGTTTATCTCTAGGCTGGCTGAGCGGGTCCTTCCGTTCTTCAAGCTCCTGCGCCATTTCGGACTGTTCATCTGGACCGAAGAAGTGGAGAAGGCGTTACGTGAGCTAAAGCAACATCTGACAATGCTGCCAATAATGGTGGCACCTGAGCCCAGGAAGCCCCTGTAGCTCTACATCACCGCCACAACAGAAGTGGTAAGCATGGTTTTGGTTGCAGAGCGGGTTGGTCACCAGCAACACCTATGAAAGCAAGGGGCCCCTACAGCTGAGTCTGAGCCCCAGGGCATGGAGCTCGCAGGGGGGGCCAACGACGGAGGAGCCTCTAGGTCCCAGCCCCCAGAGGACGCCCGGGTCCCCCTAGGGGGCCCTGGAGACTGAGGAGCCTCTGGGTCCCAGCCCCCAGAGGATGTCCGGGTCCCCCTAGGGGGCTCCGAAGACCGAGGAGCCTCTGGGTCCTAGCCCCCATAGGACGTCCGGATCCCCCTATGGGGCCCCGGAGACCGAGGAACCTCTGGGTCCCAGCCCCCAGAGGATGTCCGGGTCCCCCAAGGGGGCCCCAAAGTCCAAGGAGCCTTTGGGTCCCAGCCCCCAGAGGACGTTCGGGTCCTCCAAGGGGGCTCCGGAGACCAATGAGCCTCTGGGTCCCTGCCCCCAGAGGATGATCGGGTCCCCCTAGGGGGCCCTGAAGCCTTTGGGTCCTAGCCCCCAAAGGAAGCACCAGGCCCATGAGACATGGAATCGTTGGACCTGGAGCAGAGGGAAGAAGATGAGCCGGATTCCCCAGAAAAGTCTCGGACCATCCAACGCCCGGTCTACTTCATCAGTGAAGGCCTGCATGAGGCAAAGACAAGATACCTCGAAGTGCACATGCTGCTCTATGCGGTGCTAATTGCGTCGAGGAAGCTCTGCCATTAATTTCAAGCACATCGAGTATCAGTGGTGACTTCGTTACCACTGGGAGCAGTGCTGTGCAGCCCTAACGCAACTGGCAACATTGCTAAGTGGGTGGCTGAATTATCGGAGTTAGAGCTTGATTTCTTGCCACGACATGCAATCAAGAGTCAAGCTCTAGCGGACTTCGTTGCTGAATGGACCCCCTCACCGAGCAACCCAGGGGGTCGGGAGATCAGTAAACCAGAGCCCAAGGCTCCGGTACTTAGCGGACCTCACTGGACACTCTTCTTTGATGGATCCTCAAGGAAGCAAGGGACTGGAGCCGGGGTATTGCTCACCTTGCCAACAGGGGAGCAGTCCAAGTACGTAGTGCGCCTCAACTTCAAGGCCACCAACAACATGGCGGAGTATGAAGCCCTCATCTTCGGGCTCACAGCTGCGTGAGGTCTTGGTGTCCAGCAGATGTTGGTCAAGGGAGACTCCCAGTTGATCATCAAGCAAGTCCGGGGTGAGTGCTGCTACAATGACCTGCTTTTTGCGTCATATCTGATACATGTCAAGAAGCTAGAAGTTGGGTTCGAGGCTTTGGATCTCTGCCATGTGCCGTGCGCTGACAACTCCGTCGCTGATGCCCTGTCAACCATGACATCCACAGGAGCCCCCATTCCAGAAGGGGTCTTCAGTAGGAGGTTGGTGCGGTCGACCGCTAGGCCAACAGGGCCTAATGAAGAAGGCGAGCCCAGCTCCACGGAGTTGGCAACCACGACAGCCCTACGACCGTGGGGGCCACCAAGGTTCTTGAGCGTCACTAGGGATCCCCAATCACCTGGCGCCCAAGATCTGGAAGTCCAGGATAGTCCCAAAGCGTGGATCACAGAGGTCTAGGAGTACTTGAAGGACAACCTCCTCCCAGAGGATCCAGCATCTGCTGAGAGGATCGTGAGGATGGCGAAATGCTACATGCTGGTAGAAGGTGATCTCTGCCAACGTGGTGCTAACGGTTTACTGTTGTGGTGCATAACTCAGCAGGAAGGTTGCGACTTGCTCGAGTAAATCCATGAAGGAGAGTGTGAGAATCACGCGGCCTTCCGCACGGTGGTTGGCAAAGCCTTCCGGGATGGTTTCTACTAGACAACAGCACTACAAGATGCACTCAAACTGGTCAAGAAGTGCAAGACGTGCCAGTTCCATGCCAAGCAAATCCACACCCCAGCACATCCACTGCAGATGATCCCGCCCTCCTGGCCATTTGCTGTCTGGGGGCTGGATATCCTGGGACCATTTCGCAGGGCAGTCGGAGGGTATCGGTTCCTCTACGCCATAGATAAATGCACCAAGTGGCCGGAAGTAGCCCCAGTGATCAACATCAAAAAGGAGTCTGCAGTCAAGTTCATCAAATCAATTGTCTGTAGGTTGGGGGTCCCAAACAGGATCATCACCGACAACGGGACCCAGGTCACCAGTGCAACTATCCAAGTTTGTTATGCATCTGTGGCTCATCCAAAGAGCAACGGACAAGCCGAAAGGGCCAACGCTGAGATCCTCAGGGGCCTCAAGACACACACATATGACAGCTTGGATAAGCATGGTGCCAAATGGGTCGACGAACTCCCCTGTGCACTGTGGGCAAGCAGGACGTCACCTAGTCGTGTCACGGGCGAAACACCTTTCTTTCTGGTGTATGGGGTCAAGGTTGTCCTCCCCCTAGAAATTGCAGTGGGCTCGTTCATAGTCCGAGCGTTCGATGAAGCCTCATAGGAACAACTCCGACGAGAAGATATCGACCTTGTTGACGAAGCAAGGTGGCACGCCACCATCCGAAACGCACGTTAACGATAGGCATTGAGGCGCTACCAAGAGCGGTTTGTGCGGAGTAGAGAGCTCAAGATAGGTGACCTGGTGCTACGGCGCATACTCTCTCGAGAAGGGTCGCACAAACTTTCCCCCGGCTGGGAGGGCCCCTTCCGAGTGATACAAGTATCCTGCCCCGAGTGTGTCCACCTCGCCACGGAAGAAGGAGAGCCCCTCCCCAGACAATGGAACATAGAGCACCTCCATAAGTTCTATCCCTAAGCTTAAAAGTAGGATAGTGTATGGTGTCATGGTGCCAAGGAACGACATGTAGGATAACCAAGCTCTAGGAGGGACAGTTCCAGATTGTTCAGCTGTTTAGCTTGGTCCTGTACCATAGCATGAACACTCTACCTCCCTTGCCAACTGGAGTGGGCTGTTGCCTTATTGTAAAGCCAATTCACTCCTGAGAACACCAATGATAAGAAATTCACTGTCTTACCATATGCTTTCTCTTAGGCTCACTTACGTTACCTGTTAATTTTGTGATCAATCAAAATAGACTCATCTTCCTTACATCATCTTCGTGTACTTGGTAAGATCTTTTTTGTATCGCCCCTAGTAGAGTCATGCAACCCTGCTGAAAGGCGGATGTATTTGAGATACCTGCAAGGTGTCTTGAAACCTCGCGGCTCCCCTCTTACTAGGGGACCTGTGGTGCCAAATGGTTCCCCACGAAAGGCCAACGCCGAGCTGGAGGTCCAGAGCGTGCAGCATGCTTAGCTTGGTCATGTACCCTAAGCACGTGCACTTTGCCTCCCAGTGCTGCGGCTAAGTACCATGGGCCAGGATGCTCACACCCCGAATAAGAAGGAAGCCGAACCCTGAGCACCAATGCACATAACTACCCAAATCCCTTGTACCAACCCTAAACTATAAGACATGGCTATATTTAAGGATAGGAAAAGATCACCAGCGAGCAAAACAATATGCACCTCCGTTATGTGTGCAGGACATACGAAGCAGGGTGCAACGGAGCATCTAGCTCCGGCACCTCCCAAGGGGCCTGCCGTCGACGCTTCTACGAAGATGGTGGGCAAAGCCGGAGCATCCAGCTCCGGCACCTCCCAAGGGGCCTGCCGTCGACGTCCCAGAACGTCAGCGACAGCACCAAGAGTGAGTGAGTAAACTCTCCTTCCCCGGACTTGTTACTAACAAGTTTCTCTTGCGATAGCCTGTACACCAGGGGCCTGTCGTCAATGACTTCATGATGATGGTGGAATACGCTGGAGCATCCAGCTCTGGCACCTCCCAGGGGTCCCGCCATCAACATTTCTACGCAGATGGTGGGCGACGCCAGAGCATCCAGCTCCGGCACCTCCCTAGGAGCCCGCTGTTGACGCTTCTAAGAAGATGGTGAGTGATGCCGGAGCATCCAGCTCCGGCACCTCCCAAGGGGCCTGCCGTCGATGTCCCAGAACGTCAGCGACACCACCAAGAGCGAATAAGTGAGTAAACTCTCATGCCCCGCACTTGTTGCTAACAGGTTTCTCTTGCGATAGCCTATACACCAGGGGCCTGCCGTCGACGACTTCACGACGATGGTGGATGATACCAGAACATCCAACTCCGGCACCTCCCAGGGGGCCCACCGTCGACGTACCTACGAAGATGGTGGGCGATGTCGGAGCATCCATCTCCGGCACATCCCAAGGGGCATGCCGTCGATGTCCCAGAATGTCAGCGACAACACCAAGAGTGAATAAGTGAGTAAATTCCCCCGCCCCACACTTGTTGCTAACAGGTTTCTCTTGCGATAGCCTGTACACCAAGGGCTCGTCGTTGACGTTTCTACGAAGATGGTGGGCAACGCCGGAGCATACAACTCCGGCACCTCCCAGGGGGGCCACCGTCAACATTTCTACGTAGATTGTGGGCGATGCCGGAGCATCCAGCTCCGGCAACTCCCATGGGGCCCGCTGTTGACGTACCTAAGAAGATGGTGGGCGACACCAGAGCATCCAGCTCCGGCACCTCCCAGGGGGCCTGCTGTTGACGTTTCTACGCAGATGGTGAATGATGCTGGAGCATCCAGCTCCAGCACCTCCCTGGGGGCCTGCCATCGACAACTTCTTGATGATGGTGGACAACACCAGAGCATCCAGCTCCGGCCCTTCCCAGGGGGCCTGCTGGTGACGACAACACTCAGAAAACGCTCGGTGTTCCCGAAAGGGCATGCTGAGACCAGTCACTCAATGTCCCCTAGCCTGTTGTGGGCATGTCAAAGAAACCCTGCGTTCAAGTGGCAGGCGTACCCAACTATCTGGCCGCGCCTACCAATGGGCCTCCCAGGGGGGTTCCATAGGTAGGGCGTCATCTAGCGACAAACCGGCCGTGTCAACTATGCAAGCGTTGGTCCCTAAAAGGCTAACGGCGTCAACAAAGGCTCTTCAAGACCTTATGCAAAAGAAGGAATTGAGGCAACTTTTTGAAGCACACGACAAAGCCGACAAGCAAAGCAACATAATTCCAAATTCATGAACATTTATTTACACAAAGGGGTCATCCCTGGATACAAAACATGGCACCTAGGTGCCATAGGCCTCAGCTACGCTGGAACAAAGAAGCCACCTCCTTGGCAAGGCCTTGGACTTCGGCCCTAGCCTCGGCCTCCCACTCATCAAAGGGACCTTCCTCCATTGGCTCCAGCGGGATCTGTGAGTACCAGCTTCAAAAGCACACCAGAACGTGGTAGGTCACCAACTCAGCCACCTCCTTTCCTTCGGCCTCTAGCCGCCGTGCAAGAACAGTGTTCACCGACCCCAACAACGAACAGAGGGACTCCAGGGTAGGAAGCAGTTGGGCCACTCCATGAGATGGCTCCCCATGCGGCACGGGACCAAGGTCGAGGTGTTCCAGCACCGACCTAGCACGATCCAGGAAATCCTGGACCCCTTGGGCCTCGGCCATATGGGAGACCTGGAGGATCTCCGTCTCTCTGTGTGTAGCCTCCTCCCGGTCAGCAAGCTCCCGAGCACGACACTCCAGATCATCTTCACGGTGTTTGATGGCGAGCTCCAAGTCCTGCAATGCCCGACATTTCTCCTCCAGGCTCCGGGAGACCACCTCCCCCTTCGCTGTCGAGCCCCGTTCTGCATCGGCAACAGCAACCTCGTGACGGACCAACTCCAGACGCTGATCCTCGCACAATTTCAGGTGGGTGTCAACAGCAGCATGGGCCTTCAAAGCCATCACCTCAAGCTCTTTGTTCTTGGCGTCAACCAGCTTCACCAAGCGCCGCTCCTCCGCAAGCCGATCCCACTCTCGGGCAAAAGCAGCCTGCGAGGCGCAATATGGACTGAGCCGCGACAATAGCTTCAGTGAGAGGGATTGGTTCGACCGTCATCACCAATGGTTGTCCCCTGTTCCTCCTACCGACGCCACAGCAGACGTCAGCTCTCGGGGACCATAAGCTTCATGGGGACCGAGGACCGCCATTCCGTAGCCAGGCGCTGAAGTCCCCCCCTGCACTATAGGGGTTTCGCCGAGAGCTGGTGGCGGGTCACTGTGCTATGTGTCGATGACGTTAGACATCGGCGTCGCTTGAACAACCAGCGAGTCAGCCCCACCAATGGAGGCAGCCACGACCAATGTAGCCCCCTCCACGCTGGGCACCTCCTCGCCCAGCACCTCCGCACCGGGCACCTCCTCACCCGGCACCTCCGCGCCAGACATCTCCTCGCCCGACACCTCCGTGCTGGGCACCTCCTCACTTGGCACCTCTGCACCGGGCACCTCTGCGCCTGACACTCCCTCGCCGGGCACCACATCGCCTAGCACGGCCAGGCTCGGCACCACCTCTTCCTCACCTACCTCAACGGACGGGGGTGCAGGGCCATCAGTGGAACCAAAGGCCGACGCACCTTCGGGCATAGGAGGCGATGCGACAGACCTCGCTCCGGTACCGGGAAGGGTCGGGGCTATCAAGCCTACCCCTGGAAGCGCCAAGGGCACCAAGTTGGCTGATGAAGCCCTGAAAAACCGAGAGAGAGCTTCGTAAAGAAAAAAAAGAAAGGAGAGAAATAGCAGAGGAAAGAAGTTGTGACTTGCCAGCAAGTCAGGCCACTCCAATGACCCTGGCCTTTCGCCCCGCGCGATGGATCAAGGTTGCCGGGACCTGATGACAAGGCCGATGCCGCTGTCGCTAGTACCAAGTCCCGGTCAACCCGTGCTGACGTCAGCTCAGGCCCCTCAGCACCCCCTACAGAACCAGGGCCACTGCTGGAGTCAGAGGCTAAATCTACGACAGAAGCTTCGGCCCCGTAGGTTCCCTGATTACAGGAGATGGGAGTACCGTCCCCCTGAAATAGATTACGCTTCCTCGGCATAGAAGTAGCAAAGCCCGCGACCAACGTGCGGGAGCGCTTACTTGGCTCCGGAGCTAGTGCCGGCTGGCTGACCTCTGCCCTGCTGGAAGTAGTTGAGGGCTCTGCCTCCTCTCTTGCTGAAGGACGCAAGGAAGACCCTCACCCTAGATGCGCAGCTTCACGGCACCGCCTTAGGATTGCAGATGCACCGGATGTGTCTTCAAAATGCAGGCGCGCGAGGCCGAACACGTTGACCTTCGGCATTGAGCTCCGCAGTTTAGCCCTCACGTCGGTGGTCATGTGGAGCGGCTGGTAGTCATTCGGAGTGGAGACATGCTCATCATCAACAACATCGGAGGTCATTGTTTTCAGCATTTCATCCAGCATCTTGAGAGTTGGGGTGTCCGGGCCCAGCTGACATTTGTCATAATCACCATTGTAGACCCAGGCAAAATACAGACGCCGCTGGAGAGGGGCAGTATGGCGGAGCAAGAAGTCTGCCAACACCATCATCGAGGTCAAGCCCTTGCTAGTCAAGAACCGGATCCTCCTCAATGTGGGCCTGTATTCATCTGGCAATCTGCGGGATGCCTCCCATGTGGTAGGGTCGGAGCCTCGACCGCCGGAGGCATCTTCAGCAAGGTATGAGGGTTTTTCCTCACAATCGCCTAGTCTTCACTCCAACCGCTCCATTTACCCCCTTTGAATGAGGCAATGTAACCCCGGGAGTTATTGTCTAGGTGGCAGAAGTAGTAGGCCCCCACTTGAGTTGTCGTGCTCCCTCCGTTCGTGTTCATCACGCAGAAATGCCGGAACAACTCCACCATGGGCGGACAGCCAACGAACGCCTCGCATAGGTGGACAAACACAACCACCAAGGCGATGGAGTTCGGCGACAGATGATGAAATTGCAGCCTGTACTCCCCCAGTACTGCAAGAAAGAACCTTGACAACGGGAGTGCGAGCCCAGTAGTGGCGTAGGTGACGAAGAGAACAGTCTTGTCTTCACACAGATCCCGAAGATCAGGAGATCCGCAGCGGATTAGTCACCCGCACTCAGGAGCTGCCCAGCCAAGGAGCCGCCTCATCGGCACCAGCTCTTTGACTGATCGGAAGCGGGAAGGAGGAAGCAGGGAAGCCATTGGGGCGGGCTAAGGTGAGAGCCTTAGCAAAAGAGGTGAAGGAGGTTCGAACGCTCGAGCAAGAAGGCAAAAATTCTGGTTGCACGGTTTGGGTATGGAAGGAACCGTTCCATCTAAACGGAGGTTTTCCCCCTTTTATCATCCCCGCCCAGCACACTACATCGATGACAAACGGGTCATATGTCCCGGCTCAGACGAACTAGCCCAGTCGGTCAGCCGCTTGGGGAAGCCGCTCAAGCATCTCCCTCAATCACGGAGCGAGCAAAAGTGTTATAAGCTGCATTAGGGACCACCGCAATTAAAGGTGCCGCAGAGGACAGAGATAATACATCAAGCAAAGATCCCTTCGCCGTAGGCACTCAAATTGGAAGAGGACGCGTGGCGATAACTGGTAGAAGCGCCCACCACTTTAGCTATCTAAGACAGAATTCAAAGCCCGGTGCGGGAAAACAGTGAAAGGGATCAACCTTTGGGCTCCCCATCTTGCCCCAAGGTGGACCCAGGGGCCACTATCGGTATCCTGCAGACCGGGTACCCTCGCACACAGGATGAAGACACTGGGGCATGTCCGGCAGCACCACGTACCTAGAAATTGTTTAGGCCTCAACCTCCCGCAAGATCAGGCCCCAGTGCCACCACGTGGGGCACGAAGGATGGGATAAAGACCCTCAGGGGAGATGAACTCCCAAGGCGCCACGTGTTGAGGAGAGACCCGCACAACCTCAGCGAAGAAGCTCCAGAGCTGCCACGAAGCCTGGAGTGCCAGACCAAGCACCCTCCCTCTAAGGAGAGAACAGAGCTGCCACGTGCCCTGGGGAGCCTCGAAGCTACCACGTGCCACCAAGGACCGGAGCTAGCCTCCACGGCGAGGACCTGCTCCGGTGCTGCCACGTGTCTAGCAGCACCCCCCAGATGATAAGGTGCGGGAGTTAAAAGCTGGTGCGCTCCACTCAGGATAGGCATTGAAGGTCCGCACCCACCTCTGACACACAACGCAGAGCACGCCAACGGTGAGAAGACCGCTATGACTAATCACATCAAAGTGAAGGCGCTGCAGGCCTATCCCACTTGGCCAAGTGGGTAGCTTGCGGCAACAAGACAGGCTGACGGGACACCATCTGCTACCGTCAGCAACGGCCCAAGTGGGTAGCTTGCGGCAACAAGACAGGCTGACGGGACACCATCTGCTACCGTCAGGAACGGCGCGTGGGCTACTGACAAGGAAGACGGCAAGACGGCGAGTCTCTACTGCCACACTCAGAGAAGCTTATACGGGAAGCTATAGATCTTTTAGGATAAGATCGCCCCGGGGCCACCTGTCGGGCCCCGGGACTCCACTTGTAAGGTGACCAGTCTTGGTTATAAAAGGCTTGGACCGCCTCCCATACAAGCACAGACTCAGATCCTCGATACACACACATGCGCATACACACTCACCAAGCAATACAATCCACCGTGGAGTAGGGTGTTATGCTCCTTGTGGCCCGAACCACGTAAAAACAACTGTCTCAAACTCATCAGCTAGAACACTAGTTTGAGGCCTAAGCCCCACCGAATAAGAAGCTCCGTGGGCTGCTCTAAGCTCCGTGGGCTGCTCTTTAGCAGATCCGGGGGAAGTGTCGCATTCACCCTTCGACGGGAGTCATATGAAATGAAGCTCCAAAATCAAAGATCCATGGGCGAATACCTGGACGTGAAGTGGAAGGTGGTCCCTCAGAGAAAGACGGAGAGGCAGTAGCAGAATCTGAAGGTGTAGAAGGATGAGTCACAATAGCAGCAGCTCCTGACGGTATAGAGGCAGCAAGGCGACGAAGAAGCATAAGCAACTGGGCATTTGTAGTAGCAGAACTCCCCTGACATCCTCCAGCATCAGCACCATGAGCATCTTGTGAAGAACGGCAAGCCTGAACACCAGTAGTGGGTCGAGAAGTCGAAGAACGAGAAAGCAACACGGTAGAGGTCCATAAGAAGCCAGCATCTCGAATACTAGTCTCCTCTATCTGATCAAAGAACTCCTCCACTGTAGCATCTTCATGTCGTAACAGTTGCGCAGTAAGAGAGGTAGACTGACCAGTAGGCTCGTAACGACGACGAAGAAAAGTCAACATCTGGTGTTGTAAGGATCGAAATGCCCAAGAGGGGGGGTGAATTGGGCTTTCTTTCAATTTTTAAAGCAATTTAGATTAACGACCTCAAGCCCAATTCCCTATGCGATTAAACTATGCAATCAATGTAAATTAAAGTTGCGGAATGAAGATTGCATAAGTGTAAAAGGGAGAGGGATGCAAACGCTCAAGGGACACGGAGTTTATCCCGTGGTTCGGTAAGATCACAAGGATCTACCTACATCCACGTTGTGGCACCCACCGAAGGGTTTTGCCACTCCCAAGTCACCGAGACTAGGGGGTTCTTCACTATTCTTCTCCGTTCGCCAACCTCGGCAAGGTGGAGCTCAAGCCTTGTACACTTTGGAATCCTCCGGGCTTCCACAATCTTCTTGGCAAGCTCCGGAAGTTGCACACACCAAGGGACACTCCCTTAGGGCTCTCACTACACTAGAGACTCCAATCACCAAGAATGGAGGCACCCAAGCACTATCTCTAGCTAGTTCTAGCCTATCTCTTGGTGTACAAATGATGAGCAAATGATGTGAAAGTGGTAGCTCTATTGCTTGAATGCTCTAGGATGTGTAGAGTATGTCTGGGCTTCAAGTCATATCGATTTGACAGGTTGAAGGGGTATAAATAGCCAGCCTCCACGAGATAGCCGTTGGAAAAGTAGGCTGACATCACTTCTCTGCGAACACCGGATGATCCGATGTCTCCCCTTCAGTTAACATCGGTCAAAGCCAAATTAGCTGATGTCACTGTGTCAGATATGACCGTTGTTAGACCGATGTTGATCTGTCTTCTCATCGGATGATCCGGTGGCTCTTCCTCCAGAATTTTTCTTGATCTTGAAGCTCACTGAAGTGATCGACCGATGTATGCAATTCTGCACATCGGATGATCCGGTGCTTCACTTGGTCCAATGGTATTGCAATCTGTGATGATGGACCGATGTCACTGAGCCACTCACAGCGGATGATCCGGTGAGTGCATTTGTCTGAGGTCTTCTTCTTCAGTTGAACCAACTCGACCGATGTGGTCAACTCATTGGAACGTCGGTTGATCCGGTGTGTTCAACTTGTTGACTTCGAGTTGTTTTGAGTTGTTCTTTTGGAATTTGAACTTGTGACCTCTTTGACACTTGTTTGAAATGTTGTTTTGATTGTCTTCAAGCATTGAGTGATATCAAGTTAGAGCTTTCACTTCTTGTCTTCATATGATTTGATTTGATCTCATTCATTGATTTTATATGGGTCTCCAATGTAATTTTGATTTCATTTGATTGAGTGTTATTGAGACCTTGCATTCACAAATTCATTAGTAATATCGAATGGTTGTCATTAATCACCGAAACCGTACCTCATGGAGCCTAGATGCTTTCAATCTCCCCCTTTTTGGTGATTGATGACAACACAATAATTTAAAGCGCAATAATAATGAATTTGATGATAATACTCAAGCATATATGCAATGAATACAGCATAGGACACATTAAGCTTGTAAAATGCAAAAGAAATTTGTGGAGCGAAAAGCTCAATTGATTAAAATCATAAGCAAATGAGACAAGCGAAAGAGTGCTTAATTAAAATTACAAAAGAGTACTCAAGCATGAATACAAAGGATAAGCACACACACACACTTCCCCTACACTCACCCTGAGACTACCACTCCCCCTGACTCTTCTACATCTTCTCCCCCTTTGGCATCAAGACACCAAAAAGGGATCAGAACGCCTACAGACCCTGAGAGCTGGGCGCGAGGACGAACTGGGCACCGTCGCAGTCGTCGGAGCTGGAGTCGCCGGTCGTAGGAGCTACCGGGGCGGCGGGAGCTGGAGGGTCCGCTGCCGGTGCTGGAGGAGAGGAAGCGAGTACTGGAGGTGCCGGTGGAGCTGGAGGAAGTGGAGCGCTCACCACGGACGCCGGCGTCTGCTGGAACAAGATCGTCGCCGGCAGTGGTGAGTGAATCGGTGCGCTAGATGCCAGAAGTGGTGACATACTGATTGAAGGGATAGGAGTAGTAGGCACCTGAGCAACACCTGGAGCCAGTCCCAGTCCAGGCTGCTGTGGAGGAAGGGCGATCCCGGTCTGAGTGTAAAGGTTGGTGATCAACCCTAGGATCCCCATCATGGCCTGTTGGGTCTGCTGCTGCTGGTCGAGGGTACGGCGGTGCATCTGATCTACCAGGTTGGTGAACCGGTCCGTATCCTCTCGCCTCTGACGGGCGATCTCCAGCTGGAGCTCCTGCTGCTGCCGCTGCAGCTGTGCCAGGTGAGCAGCCTTCTCTGCCCTGGCCTGCTCAGCAGCGAGCCTGTCCTGGCGCTGCTGCTCGATCATCTGCTGGAGGAGAGATGACAGCTCTGACGGCTGTGACACCTGCGCCTCGGACACAGGAGGTGGTGTCGGTGGCGGAGCAGCTGATCCTCCTGCCTCGGCGTCGTGCTGCCTCTGTGAGGGTGGAGGCGGAGGGAAGTACTCCTCGACACTCTCGTCTGTGTCGCTCTCGGACCAGACGTGCTGCAAGTCCTCCCCCTGAGACTCAGCCTCAGCAAGCCTCTCGTCCTCCCGCTCTAGGTCGGACCAGTCTTCCTCTGACAGACGGGCCCGGACCTGGCGCTCAACTGGACGACCAAGGCGACGGTCTCCAGGAGCAGAGGCATGATAGTGACCAAAGCGAGTCACACTCTCGTCAGCTAGCCGGGCTTGTGCTGTATGTCCCTCAGGCACCACCATAGAGCAAATGTAACTGATCCAGTGCCCGTAGACCATCTGCCTCATCATGCCAATCCCATCCGTGATTACGTCTTCCATCTCACAGAGGAGTATGTCCACGATATCGAAATACATCCCGTTCATTATGTAGAACAGGAGGGTCTGCTGCAGACTCGTGAACCCCTCCAAGTAACCTGACCTCGGCAGGAGCGTGCGGCGCAAGGCGAGGTGCACAATGCGCGCAGCTGGGGTCAGGAGAGCTGGAACTCTCGGCTGGTCTGGAGAGAACGAAGGGCCAAACAGAGAGCGGATCTCGTCAAGCTGTGGTGCTACCCCTCCAGTAAGTGGCCTCCTCGGTGGATCTGCCTGCCCATAGACCTTCTCGTGCAAGCAGGTGTCGTGCAGGTCCAACTCAAGAATATGCCCCAAAGTCTGCCTCGAGAGGTGGTAGCGCTGACCATTGAACATGAAGGCTATCGACCTCCTGCCCTCTGAGATGTACAGGGTCGCGTAGAAGACACGGACCCACTCTTCCACATAAGCACTTCTCTCATAAGACAGCAGCTGCACCAAACCTCTGTATCTCTCAAAGAAGGGACGGACCTCAGTCTGTGCTGCCACTGCAAGCTGCCCCCAGTCCAGGTAGTTGTGCTGAAAAAGCTTGTGCCCCCGACGCCTGTAGGTCTCATAGAGAGACGCCTGGGTGATAGTCCAGAAACGACTATCCACAAGAGTCACTCGGGGCTGTGGGAACCACTCCTCAAGCAGCACGTTCCAACGAAGCTTGCGTAGCTGCTTGGCCTTCATCTTTCTGTAGTCCGTCAACCGGACTCCCTCAACGACACGGACGGCCGTGTCCATCTCGTAGATGTCCCTCTGAGCTTCCCTGTCCTTGCGACGGTCGGCGGCCGTCGGTCTTGGACGAGGAACGGCCGAGGACTGACCTCCCCGTGTCCGGGCTGAGCGCCGGCGGACAAGCGGCTCGACCGGCTCCTCCTCGATGTCGGAGTTGTCGATCACAGGAGGCTGCCGAGCCTCGCGGATCCTCAGGGATCCCCCTCGGCCACGCTCACGCTCCTCGGTGGCGCGAGCGGCCATAAGGGCCTTCTTCTCCTCCTTGGATAGTTTCTGCTTCTTCGCGGCGGGCTCCGCGACGGCCTTGCCCTTGTTCTTCCGGTCGCGAGCCATCGCGATCACGAGATTGCACGGAGTCGACGACGGGGCGTGAAGATCGACGGGCCGGGAAACCCTAGCGAGATGGCCGGAGAAGACGGCGTCGCTCGGGTGGAGGTGCTTTGATGGAGGGAGGAGCGGTTTGTGCGTGGTGCGGCTGTGGCGGTGGAGAGAGGCGGCAGCGGCGCTTGGGAGCGGTGGAGAGGCGTGGAGACGGCGGCGCGGCGCTTGGAGGTGAGGCGGCGCGGGTGGCGGTGGTGTCTGGCGGGAGTGGCACTGGGCGGTGGTGCTGTGGGCGGCGGCAGCCGGGGATGGCGGCGGCGGCGCCTAGGGCGGCGGCGGCGGTGGCTGCGTGCGAGAGAGAGGCAGCGGCGCGAGGGAGAGGCGGCGGCGCGAAGGAGACGGTGGTCGGCGGCGGCGGGAGATAAGGGTGTCGGGGAGAGAGAAAGTCGGGCCGGCGTGCGGGTTTAAATAGTGGACCCCAAACCCTAGCCGTTATTTTAACACCGGATGGACCGATGATAGGTGAAGTGAACGTCGGTCGATTGCCACAGAAAGGATATTCAAGAATTGCTGTTGACACCGGATGGACCGACGTCTAGGGTTTTGATCATCGGTCGAATAGCACAGTAAGGGTGTTCAAAAGAGTGATGTAGACACCGGATGATCCGACGTTAGAGGGAGTAAACATCGGTTGAATTGACCACCACTTCGGATGAGTGAACATCGGATGGACCGATGTTTTCCAGGATGAACGCGTCGGATCATTTGAGGTTCTGACTGAATTGACCCTTGAAGAATGAACACCTATTGGTCCGATGAGGGATTGGCATAGGCATCAGATAATCCGATGACAACAGAACAGAAACATCCCATATATGTCCTTTGACCAAACAAACAATCGAAGAGAAACACATGTCTTAGGACCTTTTTGGGCAACCCCTTACCCCTCAAGAAGCTAATATGCCAATAGCTTGGCTAGACCTTAACGCAAATGGAACACCGAGAAAAAATGGAGGAAAATATCCAAATAAAATGTAAGGCCCATGCTTTGTGAGGTAGAGTATGAAGACTTCTATCTCTTTGAAGCATGATCCTCTAGGCATTAACGTACCTAACATTTTGTTCTTTCCACCTTATATGAGTTGAGATATTGCATTTCAAACAAGTCTCCTTCTCATGAGGTGGGTTCCCCTTTGTGACAACCTACCGTTATGCAATGCCAAACAAATTATAGTGCAAGAGATTAAATGAGTGCAAGTTTATATGGCAGGGATCATGCAAGGCATAAAATAAATCTATCTTGCCAAGTTTAAACCTTCCAAAGGCTTCCTCAGGGAAAACTATTTCTAGCTCACCCCTATCCTTTGGGAGTTAGACAAGACCTATATGATATGCATCCTTACATGAACATGGCAACTTACATGACGTTAGATGCATCTAGCACATTTAATTCATTTCTAAGTCTAGAAAAGGTTTTCTCATCAAGTGGTTTAGTGAAAATATCCGCCAATTGTTCTTCGGATCTAACACCTTGCAAAGAGATGTCTCCTTTAGCCTCATGATCACGCAAGAAGTGATGGCGAATATCAATGTGCTTAGTGCGGGAGTGTTGAACGGGGTTTCTAGCTATCTTAACCGCACTTTCATTGTCACAAAGGAGAGGCACACAACCAATTTTAATTCCAAAATCCAAAAGGGTTTGCTTCATATATAGAATTTGGGCACAACATGCACCGGCCGCTATATACTCCGCCTCCGCGGTGGACAAAGCCACGGAATTTTGCTTTTTTGCTCGACCAAGATACTAGGGAACGCCCAAGTAAGTGGCACCCGCCGGAGGTACTCTTGCGATCCACACGGCATCCGGCAAAGTCCGAATCCGAGTATCCCAAGAGATGGAAACTAGCGTTCTTGGGGTACCACAAACCTACACTTGAGGTATGCTTGAGATACCGAAGTATCCTAAAGACCGCCTTCTTGTGCGATTCTTTAGGTGCCGCTTGAAAGCGAGCACACAAGCACACACTAAACATAATATCGGGCCTAGATGCGGTAAGATATAACAATGAGCCAATCATAGAACGATAATGAGATTGATCAATAGGTTTACCGTCCATGTCCGCGTCGAGATGGCAATTTGTCGCCATTGGAGTGCTTCTTGAGCTACAATCTCCCATCTCAAATTTCTTCAAGAGGTCCTTTGTGTACTTCTCTTGATAGATGAAGGTCCCCTCTTGAAGTTGCTTGATTTGAAATCCTAGGAAGAAATTGAGCTCTCCAATCATTGACATCTCGAATTCCCTAGACATCATGGTGCCAAACTCATGGCTAAGAGATTTGTTAGTTGAGCCAAAAATGATATCATCGACATAAATTTGACAAATGAATAAATCCCCGTCGATGTCCTTGGTGAAGAGTGTAGTGTCCACCCTCCCGATCTTGAATCCTTGCATGACTAGGAAATCCCTTAGTCGTTCATACCACGCCCTAGGTGCTTGCTTGAGCCCGTAGAGCGCCTTGTGTAACCTATACACATGGTTAGGATTCCTCGGATCTTCAAACCCGGGAGGTTGCTCAACATAAACAAGTTCGTTAATATAGCCATTGAGAAAGGCACTTTTAACATCCATTTGATAAAGCATTATATTGTGATGTGAAGCAAAGGCAAGGAGTATGCGAATAGCTTCTAACCGAGCGACCGGAGCGAATGTTTCTCCAAAGTCTAGTCCTTCAACTTGTGAAAAACCCTTGGCCACAAGTCTTGCCTTGTTGCGGACCACGACGCCATTCTCGTCTTGCTTGTTCCGGTATACCCACTTCGTACCGATGACGTTCTTGTCCTTGGGTCGCTCCTCCAACACCCAAACTTCATTGCGGGTGAAGTTGTTGAGTTCTTCTTGCATGGCCATCACCCAATTTGGATCTTGGAGTGCTTCCTCTATATGAGTGGGTTCTACACACGAAACAAAAGAGTAGTGCTCACAAAATGAGGCGACATGGCGGGAACGAGTACTTACGCCCCTTGAAGGACTTCCAATGATTTGGTCCATTGGATGCGCCTTGGAGATGCGTCCATGCCTCATAAGTGGTTGTGAGGCACTTGGCGGTGGTGAAGCTTGTTGTTCCTCTTGTGGTTGAACTTGATCATGGACTTCTTCTTCATTTTGATGTTGTGTTGCTTGTGAGTCTTGAGTTGGCAATGGATCATCTTTCTCCTCTTCGTCTACTTGAGGCGCCATGGAGGTGTTGTTGTTGAAACTTGAAGCTCCCCCTTGATCATGGCCCTCTTCAACTTCCGGCTTGATGTCTCCAATGGTCATGTTTTTCATGGCTTCTCGTAGAGGCTCATCATCTATTTCATCATGACCAAAATTATCCTCTTGGGAGCCATTAGTTTCATCAAACTCAACATCACAACTTTCTTCAACTAGACCGGAGGTTTGGTTGAATACTCGATATGCTTTTGAGTTTGATGCATAACCAAGAAAAATACCAACGTCACATCTTCTTTCAAACTTACCGAGCCTTTTCTTGCGGTAGATGTAGCATTTGCACCCAAAGACTCTAAAGTAGGAGATGTTGGGCTTTCTCCCAATGAGGAGCTCATATGGGGTCTTTTGGAGTAGTCGGTGAAGATAGACCCTATTTGCGGCATGGCACGCCGTGTTGATTGCTTCGGCCCAAAACTTCTCCGACGTGCCGTAGTCATCAAGCATTGCTCTTGCAAGAGTGATGAGGGTTTTGTTCTTCCTCTCAACAACACCGTTTTGTTGAGTAGTGTACGTGGCGGAGAATTCATGCTTCACACCTTCACGGTCACACCACTCTCCAATGTTGTATTTCTTGAACTCGGTGTCGTTGTCACTCCGGACCTTGATGATGGGAAGTTGAAACTCCCTTTGAGCACGTTTAGCGAAGGTCTTGAAGATTTCCGGAGTTTCACCCTTGTCACCTAGAAACAAGGTCCAAGCATATCTAGAATAGTCATCAACAATAACAAGACAATAGAAATTACCACCAAGACTTTGATATGTGGATGGTCCGAAGAGGTCCATGTGGAGTAGTTCAAGCGGCTTGGAGGTTGACACCATTGTCTTCATTGGGTGGTGTGAAGCAACTTGCTTCCCGGCTTGACAAGCACTACAAAGCTTGTTCTTCTCAAACGTGACATCCTTCACGCCGGTCACCATCCCAAGCTTGAACGACTTCTTAAGCTTGCTCATCCCAATGTGAGCAATGCGTCGATGCCATAGCCAACCCAAGCTTGTCTTAGTGAAAAGACAAGTGGTCAAGCTAGCATCCTTGTTGGAGAAGTCCGCCAAGTAAAGATGTCCATGCCGAAATCCTTTGAAGATTAGTTCTTTGCTTGATTCACTAGTTACTACAACACCATTCTTGTCAAAGGTGCACGTTAGTCCAAGATCACATAGTTGTGCAATGGAAAGTAGATTGAAACTAAGTGACTTAACATATAGTACATTAGAAATGGACAAATCATGCGAAATAGCAATTTTACCTAAACCAATTACCTTCCCCTTTGAGTTGTCACCAAAGGTGACTTGTTCATGATTATCGGGGTTCTCTATGGTGGTGAACATACCATCATTGCCGGTCATATGTTGAGTGCACCCGCTATCGAGTACCCAATGTTTTCCTCCGGCTTTGTAGTTCACCTACACACATGAAGTTAGTTTTTGAGTTTAGGCACCCAAGCTAACTTAGGTCCTTGTATGTGTGATACAAGTGATTTTGGGACCCAAAGTTGCTTGGGGAGCTTCCCCTTCATGCCCTTAATGTCTTTGCCGATGAACCTTGCCTTCACCTTGCCACCTACTTTGCTTAAGAGATAGTGATAATCATGGAAAGTAGATTTGTAGTTAGGAGGCAATTTGGGAGAAGGACGGTTGGGAAGAGGACACTCCCTCGTGTGGTGTCCGGTGACCTCACAATGTTGGCAATAGGATCCAACTTCTTTGATGAAGCTCGTCCTAAGCTCCGGTGAGGGCACCTTCCCTTTGTTGAGCACCGGGAAGGATCCAAGTCCTCTCTTGTTGAAGCCTTTGGCTTGTTGGTAGAGGATTTCCTTGTGCTTGTCCTCCCCCTTGGAAAGTCTCACCACACTTGTGCGGAGACTTTCAATTTCGTCCATCAATTCCTTCTCCCTAAGGCTTGCTTTCAAAGGCAAAGACTTATCCAAAGTATTAGTGGCATGTGAAATGGTTGATACTTTGCCATCAAGGGTTTCCTTTTTCATGTTTTTCATTTTTAGTTCAATTGCCTCATAAGCAAGGTTAAGCACTTCATGTTTTTGAACCAAGTCATTGTGCTTTCCCAAGAGTGCTTGGTTTGCTAAGTCAAGCTCATGATGATCAAGCTTGATTTGAGCATTTTCCTTCTCGATTTGCTTGACATGTGTTTTGAGCGTGTCATGCTCTTTAAGTATGGTTACATACTTGTCATGCAAATCGAGCTTCGCACTCTCAAGTTTAGCACAAGCTTGTTCAAGTGCTTTAACCTTGCTCTTTTCCCTTTTTATGATGACATGGTATTCATTAATCATAGATGCTAGTTCATCGGGGGAGAGTTCATCATCATCATCGCTAGAATCGTCACATACCTTAGTGTTACCTTTAGCCATGAGGCACATAGGAGGTGGACGAAGAGGTGAGTTGTCCTTGTCGATGATGGCAAGGCCTGCCAAGTTTTCTTCATCTTCACTCTCTTCATCGCTTGACTCTTCATCCGTGATCCACTCATTTGCCTCGCACATGAAGACTTTTTGAGGCCCTCTTCTCTTCTTTGGAAAGAGCTTGGTCTTCTTGCCCTTGTCAAATTTCTTCTTTCCAAAGGAGCGCTTGGGTTTGACCTCTTCTTCATCTTCATCACTTTCTTCTAGCTTTCTATACTTTCCTTTGTGGTTGTCCTTCCTCTTGTCGGGTCTTGGACAATCATATGATATGTGGCCTTGATCACCACAATTGTAGCATGTCTTGTTTTCATCTTTTCTTGGGAGGAAGGCTTTCTTCTTTGGATCAAAGGAGTATCCCTTCTTTGCGATTTTGGAGTTTAGACGTGAGAATTTTCTCATCATCAACGCAAGCTCATCATCGTCATCTTCACTTGTTGCTTGCTCTTCTTCGCTTGAGCTAGGCTCAACCACTTTCTTTTTCTTGGGAGTTGTCTTCTTGGTTGAAGCCTTGAGAGCAATAGTTTTTGACGATGACTCCTCCATCATTCCAAGTACGCTCATCTCATGAGCATGAATTTCTCCAATGAGCTCCGAGACTTCAATGTTGTCAAGTGATTCCTTCTGGAGCATTGAGTTGATAATGTTGTACTTGGTCTTAGGTAGAAGCATGAGGATCTTGCGGTTGATAAGTCCCTTACCAAGAGAAGCAATGTCAAGTGCGTTAATCTCCTCAATGAGCACATTTAAGCGAGAAAACATTTGGTTAACATTCTCATGAGGAAGCATTTTGAATTCATCATACTTGGATTTTAGCAAGTGATATTTGAGTTCTTTAACACGAGATGAGCCCTCATGAATTTCAATTAGACATGCCCAAATTTCACAAGCTTTCTCTTTACTAGCAATTCTAGCAAAAACGTCTTGACTTATGCATTCATAGATGGCATTTCTAGCTTTAGCATCCCATTTTAGTTGATCACCAACATAATTGAGATCTCCAAATCCCGCATGAGTCGCTTCCCAAACTTCGGGAGCAATAGCCTCTAGGTAGGCACGCATGCGTGCTTTCCAATAGGCAAAGTTCTTGCCCTCGAAGGTGGGAACCGAACCCCCATTCTTGGCCATTTAAGCTCTCTAGCGGTGAAGCTAGAATGATCCTATGAGCGACCTTGCTCTGATACCAATTGTAAGGATCGAAATGCCCAAGAGGGGGGTGAATTGGGCTTTCTTTCAATTTTTAAAGCAATTTAGATTAACGACCTCAAGCCCAATTCCCTATGCGATTAAACTATGCAATCAATGTAAATTAAAGTTGCAGAATGAAGATTGCATAAGTGTAAAAAGGGAGAGGGATGCAAACGCTCAAGGGACACGGAGTTTATCCCGTGGTTCGGTAAGATCACAAGGATCTACCTACATCCACGTTGTGGCACCCACCGAAGGGTTTTGCCACTCCCAAGTCACCGAGACTAGGGGGTTCTTCACTATTCTTCTCCGTTTGCCAACCTCGGCAAGGTGGAGCTCAAGCCTTGTACACTTTGGAATCCTCCGGGCTTCCACAATCTTCTTGGCAAGCTCCGGAAGTTGCACACACCAAGGGACACTCCCTTAGGGCTCTCACTACACTAGAGACTCCAATCACCAAGAATGGAGGCACCCAAGCACTATCTCTAGCTAGTTCTAGCCTATCTCTTGGTGTACAAATGATGAGCAAATGATGTGAAAGTGGTAGCTCTATTGCTTGAATGCTCTAGGATGTGTAGAGTATGTCTGGGCTTCAAGTCATATCGATTTGACAGGTTGAAGGGGTATAAATAGCCAGCCTCCACGAGATAGCCGTTGGAAAAGTAGGCTGACATCACTTCTCTGCGAACACCGGATGATCCGATGTCTCCCCTTCAGTTAACATCGGTCAAAGCCAAATTAGCTGATGTCACTGTGTCAGATATGACCGTTGTTAGACCGATGTTGATCTGTCTTCTCATCGGATGATCCGGTGGCTCTTCCTCCAGAATTTTGCTTGATCTTGAAGCTCACTGGAGTGATCGACCGATGTATGCAATTCTGCACATCGGATGATCCGGTGCTTCACTTGGTCCAATGGTATTGCAATCTGTGATGATGGACCGATGTCACTGGGCCACTCACAGCGGATGATCCGGTGAGTGCATTTGTTTGAGGTCTTCTTCTTCAGTTGAACCAACTCAACCGATGTGGTCAACTCATTGGAACGTCGGTTGATCCGGTGTGTTCAACTTGTTGACTTCGAGTTGTTTTGAGTTGTTCTTTTGGAATTTGAACTTGTGACCTCTTTGACACTTGTTTGAAATGTTGTTTTGATTGTCTTCAAGCATTGAGTGATATCAAGTTAGAGCTTTCACTTCTTGTCTTCATATGATTTGATTTGATCTCATTCATTGATTTTATATGGGTCTCCAATGTAATTTTGATTTCATTTGATAGAGTGTTATTGAGACCTTGCATTCACAAATTCATTAGTAATATCGAATGGTTGTCATTAATCACCGAAACCGTATCTCATGGGGCCTAGATGCTTTCAGGTGTGAGTACTCAAACTCAACAATATCAACAGCCAAATGATCCTCCAAACTAGAAGCAAGAATAGCACCAACACAAGCATCATTATCCAACCATACCATGTACATACTAAACTCTCATGAAGAACTCTCGTGAATTGCCAGTAAAGGACGGACATTTAAGATCATCCGTAGGGAACTTCCAGAGTCGTAGACTACACATATGAAGACCCATGCGAGGAACCCAGTCGCGGTAGTTGGTCCATTAAAAAACATCAGACAACGCAAGACTAGAATGCCGCCCGAAGTCATCGTGACACGACAATTAGCGACTGCTAGAGCGCAAAATATGCGGCGCCAGAAGACAACAAGGGTGCAAAAAAATAAGCGGCGCAAGGTGCAAGAAAGAAAGAAAGAAAAGAAGAACAAAAAATTCTTTTTTTTTACCAAGGGAACCCTAAAACCACAAGTTGCTTCTGACTCACGGGCTGCAGAGAAACGAACCCGTAGAGGAGCAACACGGGCTGCAAAGAAACGAAGCAAAGCAGAGGCTGCAAGCAATCTCCTTTCCCCTTTTTCGTTTTTTTTCTTTTTTCTCTCTCTTTTCTTTTACTCCGGAGGCTTAACCCTACGGTGCCTCAGGCACAGCTTAGAAGGGCTGGTGGCGCTCGAATCAACAGGCGCCAGATTCATGAGCGGTACGCTCAGATCCACAAGCGGCGCATGTAATGAAGCACCGAGGTCAACGAGGCCCCGAAAACTGAATCGGGTATTACCGATCAATCGATGCTTGACCTTCGAAGACCGCGTTGATCCAGGCAAGCGGACACGCGCGTGGACGGAGGCACCGATAGTTCGGCAAGCGCAGGCGGAAGCTCATAGCCGTGCAGGTAGATGAGGGAACGGCGGAGGCAGGGCCGATGGGCAGCAAGATGAAGCCGTGCGCGAAGAAAACAAACGGCGCCTGCAGATCAACGAGCGGCATAGCCGGCCGGAGTTGAAAACGAAGCTAAATCTTCAAGATGAAGAATATCGTTGGGACAAGATTCGATAGCCAGGTTAGCAGAAAAATCTAACTCTAGTTTGGCTATGCAATGTTGAAAAATCGGCGGTACACTACTTTAGCAATTCTACCGCATCACTCAGGAAACATGCGAGTACAAAGGTTATAGATTATTATCACTAGACGCGCAGCGCAACGGAACGTAAACGCGCGTCGGTGTAGGGGAAGTAGACGATCCCGTTCGTCTCCCCCTTGTCCTCGTCACGGCAGCAGGTAGAAGATCATGTTCGTCGTAACCGATCAGCGCAGCAGTAGCAGCAGCGCCTCCACGGAGTCCACATGTACGAAGAGGAACGCCGTGCGCCAGTGTGCTATCACCGCATGCGCGGCAAGAGTCTCGGCGTGAGGCCTGCGAGGGGTGACGGCTAGGGCTGTCACGTGGTGCAGTAATTAGCCCCTAACTCTACCTCTCGTATTTATAGGCGTACTAATGGGCTTTTAGGTCGCAGGCCCATTAGTATGCTAATTGCTTATGAATAAAATATCTAACACACTTTAACCTAAATTGTTATGATTGTGTCTCGGTCATATTACCAACATGTACCATATTATGAATGATGCTTATTGTATTATGAGGGTCATAAGCACAAATATATAGAATTACAGAAGAGGAGAAATATGTAGAAAACCCCTCACGTAGGACCAAAAATACAAAAGGAAAATATAAATCTCTTATATCTCTAACAAAGGCATCCTGCAGTTCTGTGTCCTGACTGACTCAAGCTTTTTTTTTTTTGAAATTATTGGTGAGATCACGAGTTTTTGTTGGACAGGCCGTGTCAATGTTTATAAGTAATTTTCTTGTATCTCCAAGTTCTTTTTTCCTCCTTGAAGAATACTACAGTATTCATTTTCAAGGTCCTCATGTGTCATGACTCATCACAGAACCGAAAACAATGGCACCAGATGATCACATCATTGCTGGACCAAACTTTAGTCACATCATGCGCTCTCTCTCTCTCTGTGTCTGAAGAGTAGGGATGAAAACTATCGAAAACGGTCGAAAAAATAGCTATATTGATTTTGTTTTCATATTTTTTAAATGGTACGAAAACGAAAATTAAAAAAAAACAATCGGGATACGTTATCAACATTGTCAGTTATTCGAAAAGGAAAAAGTCGGAACGAAAATATGTTGATAATGGTCGAAGAACGATTATTAAATCGGAATGATGATAGGAGCAAACTCATTCAGTTAATATAGTCATACATCATACATAGTCCACATCATATTTTCATACATAGTCATAGATCATAATTCATAGTAGACCACATCACAATTTCAAAATATCATCATCCAACAAGATAAATTTGATGAAAGTACCACTCCTCCTTGCAAAATAGTTTTCTTCGTCTGCGTAGGTAATGACCAAACAAAATAATATAAGTTTCTCTAAAAAATAGTTCATATTATAGAGCAGTAAACAATCATATATGCAGATAATAGAGAAGCAAACAATTATATGTGCAAATAGCCCAGATCAAAAATAGCCTGCTATTTATGTGCAACAAATAGTAATATGGAGCATATTTCAAAGTTTCATATTTTCAGATTCAGAATAGTGCACTATTTATCTCTTTTATGGATGTGTTACACATTATTGATGTAGAAATTCATTATAGATATGTATTAAGACTAAAGAGGCTTGTGAAATTAGTATTTTTAGGAGCGTCAGCTCAGCTTCTCAGACGGTTATTAAGACTATGCCGCCTAAGAAAATTAGTTTTATAATTTATTTAAAATGTTTTCCCAGACGGTGATTAAGAAACAACCACCTATAGAAAATATTTTCTCTATAAATGAAGCGTCAGTCGCGCCCCACAACCCTAACATTATTATTTTGCAGCCAACCCCCCCCCCCCCCCCCCCGCCCCCAAACCCTCACCCTCGTCGTCCTCGCCGTCGCAGCTAATGCCTAGTGTTCTCCCGCCGAGCGTTGTCCTCACCCTCGCCATCACTGTCCATTGATCGCCGTCCTCATTCTCGGCATCGCCACTGAGCATCGCCCTCGCCATCGCCGTCCTCACCCTCGCCTTCGCCGCCAGGTCTGCCCCTCTTCGTCCGTCACGTATCCGCCTTCATGCTATTATAGTGTAGTAAGATACTGTTAGATATGTTGCTCTTTGTATTGTTATTGTCTTGTTACTGTTAGATACGGAGTACTTATCTTTTGTAATATACTATTATAGTGCAGTTATTGTTCTTTGTATTGTTACGGTCACAATTGGCCTTTTTAGTCTTGGAGTAAGATATGTTGCACAATTTATTTTGCAGGAACAATTAAGAGGTCGTGCGAGACTAAATTTGTTACAGACAACCAGTATGGACAACCAGTTTCTCAATGCATCAGTCTCACTAATATAGACAATAAGTATTTTCAAAATGTTGCCCTTAAAATCAATGTGAAGGTCAGTGCATTCGGCAGTCATGTTGTCTCCTTTAGCAATATTCTTATTCTGTTCTGGATATTAATATGTATATGTTGTATGTATCAGTTTGGAGGACACAATTGTGAAGAATCTACCATTTATCTCGGAAGACTATGGAGAATTTACTAGTCCTCCTTGATGACTATGATAGTGTGAAAGTAGTGCCTTTCCTCTTTGCCTTCATTAGGCACCAAGCTGGAAAAGGAGAAGACATTGATACTACAAAGTGGGAGGTGAAACTTCAACAATCATGTCTTCCGGATTGCAACTCGATCTAGATTAAAGGAGACACAGTCGTTTCCTTTTCATAGGAACACAGCCGTTTCCTATTCATTGCAATGCTAGAGAGAGCAAGCTATGAATTTCAATATATGAACTATGAATTATAGATGCGAGTTGAGAGAAACTATGAATCGCTATATATCAAACTATATTCTGCAAATGTACACACTATGAGTTGCAATGTATGAAGCTATGATCTGCAATGTATGAACTATAAATTGCAATGTATAAACTATGAATTGCATTGAATATATTTGTGATTACTGTTATTTAAATTTGATCAAGAAATTAAAAATAATAGTGTTTAACTAGTACAGTCCTACTGCTTTATCAGAGGAGGAGTTGTATGTTAGGACCCACCTGAGAAAATTCATCATCACAGGTGGCACACTGTACGTAAACAACCGCCACTGGAAATTCAATAGCACAGACGGTTTCTAGAGCCGCTCGTGAAAATGACCTATTTTCACAGGCTCTTCGTTTCAGATGGTTTTTAAATCAGCTTATGATAATATGTTTAGAGCCGCCTGCAATGAAGCTTTTTTAAGTGGTGATTCATAGCGAGGCCGGTATGGGTTACATAATTACATGTTTCTTAACAGTAAAAACAGCAGGAAGATCCTATTGTGTATGTATTAAAGTGGTAAAATACTGTACAGAGAGAGTTCCAGTATATCAGCCTACATTCCTTTTTTTAAAAAAAAATTATACAATTGGAAATAGAGGAAGGAATATCCCTAAAGGTCTCGTTATTTCTTTGCATCCAAATAGACCAGCATGCAATCATTAAGATTTCCATAAAGAGTGGTTTGCTCCATGTTTTCCACGCCTGATCGATCATGTCAAAGAAAGGAATTTGAATATTCCAGTGTATGGAGAGCCACCTCCATATTTGGAAATCTGCATTTGAAGAATATGCGAATGACAGTTTCCTCGGCACATTTTGAGCAAAGAACGCAAGTGTACTTGTTGCCTTCAACATGATGCTTCTGTTAGGATAACCACGTCACTGTATGGGGCAAACCCCATACCAAGTCTTCCCCTGATTCCCGCTTTTTATCGGGGGCGGTTACCAACCAGAGGTTGGGGCCCCCTCTCACGTCCGTCACCTTATAAATTAGCACCCATAACCATGTGTTATTGGTTTAATTAAGCACTAATCACGATTAAGAAAACTGATCCGATCCTAAGCGATGGGAAGTGAGGGGAATGGCTCCACCACCGCCTCCCACCGGCGCCGTCTCCACTGCTCCATTGCCACTGCCATGGCTATGGCGCCCAACCTAGGCCAAGGTATATCTAACCCCTTCCTTGACTCTCCATCAAGCTACTGTGATTATAGCTCCACATGATAATGCAATGCTCACTGGTTTTGGTTAAGCCTAAGCAAATCAGTTTAGACCCGATTAGAGCACTGCCTAGTCATTAGATGAACCCTAAGATATCACATTGGTATCAGAGTCGGTCTAGGTTATGCCTAAATCGGGTTGTTTTAGTTGATTATGCCCAAACCCGCAGAATTTTAGAAGGAGAGGAATAGAACTTAGTCTCGGTTCTAGATCGATTAAGAAATCAAGATCAGAGAAGATTCAAACCGAATTAGATTAAGAATTAAGAAAAGATGATGGATCCACTTACCTTAGGGCTCGTCGGCTCGTCCTTCGGGACACCACCACCGGCGCCTCCGTCGGGCATGGGAGTCGGCGTCGCCATCCCCGAGCACCTCCAACGAGGTCTTCTTAGAGGCAAGCCGCTGGCTCGTCGGATCCACCACCATCAGGCGTCGGGCATGGTCATCTTCGATGGCGGCTCGCTCGACCCGGGGGTGAGCGCGCGCACCAGCGTTGAACACGGTGGCAGCACCAAACTTAGCCCGTCAAGTAGGTTTGATGGAACCCTAGGGGTTCGCATCGCAAATCCTAACCTCGTCTGGGTTTTCCTCATCGACGGCGGCTGTGGCCGTCCGGCGAGCCACCTACAGCGGCGGCGTCAGAGTTCTCAGTGTCGGTCTATCTCTCTCTCTCTCTCTCTCTCTCTCTCTCTGACCGAGTCAGGCGCTGCCGCTTAAGGAATGGAAGAGAGAGAAGATACGAAGATGAAATGGTTTAGGGTTTTCATTGGGAGGGATCAGCCGGCGGTTTTGTTCCTCCGCTTTAGATGCTCGAACGTCAGATCCACACCAACGTCTGTGATTTGCTTAGACTAATGATGGCAGCCCTTTCGGACCATGGGATCAAGATCCGACAGTCTTAGTGAGTCGGCGCAACTAACAGAGCCACGGGCCACTGTTGCTGGCACCGGCCCAGTAAGGCGCCCCAAGCCCAGCGCCGGGCTACACCCCCTCAGGCCGCGAGCGCCTCGGGCCAGGTCGCGCGCATAGCGGGCTGGCTGAGCAATTTTTGTTTTCCCTCTCTGGAACAACAGCAGGCTGTATGGGCCATTTAGCGTAAGCAGGCTTTGAGCCATGTCCGCACAGTTCTATTTTTCTTTTCTCAGTGTTTAGGTTATGGGTTTTCAGAGACTAAGTTGTGGGCCACTGATTTAGATTTTGGGCCAGAAATAAGATTAAGGGCTTAGACATTTTCTGAGACAATGAAAATAGGCTTTTGGCCTAATTTTAAGACATTTTCAGTTTTAGAAATTTACTGAGTATTTCCAAACTTAGTATTTTCCATTTTTTTAGTGGATTTTCTTTTTGTCTATTTTAGTATGGGATAAAATGCAATTTAGCTCCACAAAATTAATTAAGTGGACATAAAAATAACTAATAATTTTAGTTATAATTAATGATTATTTTATAGTTGTTTTCCTTTTCATTTTTGATAATTTAGGATTGACAATTATATTAATTATTTTTCTTGTCCACTTAATTAAGTCATTCTGCTGTGGAATTTTGATTAAGTAAGTATGATATTTAAGAATTAAGTATTTAGCTTCCGTTGTTAATTAAGTTTTGGTGTATTCATTTAGTAACCAACGTGAAAAATAAATTTACCATGTTGTAAGATTATTAGTGTGATAATTTTATTGAGTAACCAACATGAAAGATAAAATTGTCATGATTAAGTTATTTTGAGTTACCATAATTAAGTTAATTTAAGTGGTTATGTTTAAGTTGTTATGCCTAAGTTGCTTTAAATTATTATTAGTGATGGTAATTTTGTTGTGTAACCAACATGAAATATGAAAATACCACATTTTGAGTTTAAGTCTTCATTCCTCTTAAGTCATAGTGTTTTGTTGAGTAACCAACGTGAAATACAAAACATGCTGTTTATGATCCATTGAGTTATTAAGGTTTTTCGTTGAGTAACCAACATGAAAGACGAAATTACTATGTCTTTAGTATTGTGTTTTTGCTAAGTAACCAACGTGAAAGGCAACACGTTTAGAAGTTAAATTACTTTATATGTTTTGTTTTTATTGAGTAACCAACATGAAAGATGAAACACATAGTTAATGATTATTTAAGTTCAGTTAGTTTTCGTTCAGTAACCAACGTGAAAGACGAAATCGTTAAGTCTTTAGTTTTTGTAAGTTGTCAAGTAACCAACGCGAAAGACAAAATAAGATGTTTTTGTTCATAATCATGTTCATGCATTTACTTATGTTCTATTATGTTTCATTATGAAGGATCTTCCATTCCAGATTTGATATTAAGATTTTTCTCGCCAAAGAACTATCTAAGAAAAGACAATTACAGTACTTGGCCATGTAAGTTGGAGGCTGGTTTAGCAATATCCGAAATAGATTTGGCACTGAATGAGAGCGCGTCCTAATGAACCTAAGATTCTCGTTCTTCATGACGGGGAAACTATGGAGTCTTTCACCGAAAGGATGGAAGCTTATGAAGAGGACTACTTTCGCTTCGATTTAGATCGTGCTAAGTTATCAATCTCAAATAAGAAGTGTTTAAAATTGATTAAGGGTTCAATTACTAAGAGTGTCCAGGGAGAAATTTCTGAATGCAACACTGCTTATGAGTACCTCCTTATGATAGAAAAGTATGCAACTCGCTGCAACAAGGCTAAGATGCATGCTCTTATTAAGAAATTTGTCACTCAGAAGCATAATGGAGGAAGTGTGTGTGAGCACATTCTTAATGTCGGACACTGCTGCTAAACTTAAGCTATTAGATCCGGGGTTGAAAGATGAGTTTCTTTTCAACCTCATTCTTGCTCTACTTCCATATGATTTTGAGCATATTATCATCTGTTACAACTCTCAGTTTGAGCAGTAGGATCTTAAGAAACTTATTGATTTATGCGTTCAAGAAGAAGATTGCATTAAGTCTCATCGTGCTATTAAGCCTGTCAATCATGAGAATGATAAAAAGTAAGTTGAGTTTTAATTGTTAAGTCAATGTTTAAGATTAATTTCAACTTATTTGGTTGATCAACTAAGATGCAATCTTGTATATTCTTGAGACAGGAATTAGATAAGTGGAGGATCATAAGAAGAATAGAATGATCATTAAAGTCACTATGGTCATGAAGCTAAAGTTAAAATCTTAGACTTATTTTTCTTCTAAGTTATAGTTTTATACTTAGGATTCATCATATACCCTCATTAATAGAATTTTAGTTTAAGTATTCATATTTGTAATTTTTGATTTAAGTACTTCAATGAGTTCTTAGTATTATGATTAAGCACATTCATTTATAACATTTATGCTTAGATGATGATTTTAAATATTATTCAAGTTTTCACTCACAAAATAAGTATTAAGATAAGCGCATCAGAATCAATCTCGAAACAATTTCAAAATTATGACATTGTCATTAAGGCCATATTTTGAGGGGGATAATTGAATTAGTTTTCTCCATCAATTAGTTTCTCCCTCATTAAGACGTTTCAGATTCAAAATAAGGCATTGAACATGTATTGTTAGTATTAACTTAGTTTTATTCAAGTAAGAATTCCATACCCCTAAAATAAAGAAGTGAAATGGTGTATGTTAATTAGGTATGTTAAGTTATTAGTCTATCAATTTATGTGTTAAGTCGAACTAAGTGAGCCTCTAAGACACCATTGTATATTGTGGATAGGGTGTAAACCTCACTTAAGCATTTTCATATGAGGTAGTCCCATTAAGGCAAAAGTAACCCAAAACATTATTAAGTTTGGTTGTAAGAACAATACATAATAAGATACTAATTATCATCAATTTAGTTAAATAAGACATATCATCATTAGTAGGATGACATGATTAGGGGGAGTATGGTATGATGAGAGGTCGATCTCTCTACATGCTGTAGCTGAATTATTGACATTTTTTGTTAATGATTTACTATGTGTTGTTAGTTTTTCATCGGTAACAGAAAAATATTAAGAATAACTCAGTTTGAGTCTGTTACCATCAATGATGTGAGGCGACAATAACCCAAAATGTAAGCATAATGCACGAGTTATGTGACTTGCATAAGGTCAAGTGTTGGGTTGATCCTCACTTGATATAAGTTTTGATTCATATTGGGTCATAAGATCATTCAGAAACAAAGGTTTGTAAAGATGACTAAATCAGTGGGAGTTTTGACTTCATAAAGACATTGATCTTGAAAAGAATGGTACATGTTGCCACGCCCTTTCAAGAATCACTCTTTATGATGTCTTACTTACGTTGTGTTAACAATGCAAGACATTGTTGTTACAATATCTGCTATTGATTCTTTATTATTAGTGGCCAATAATGATGAAGAGTGATAGCAGCCCGATCACAATAAGACAAATAACAAAGGTGGTCATACCACATAAGAAAATACTATCAGACGATCTTAATCATCTATGGTGTAAAAACCATGCCGGATGAGATGAGATGAGATCTAAGTACGCCACCAATGTCTGAGTATTAGTAATAGTTCCTGAAAGAATCAAAACAGTAGATTGTAATGAACCTACAAGAGAAGAGTAATTTTGAAGGGAAATTTTCGTTTGTGGTCGGACTAATGGTGATTCACTCAATTAAGAATTCCTCAAGGATAATTAAGTTATTAGTAGTGCATTATGGATGATTTTACATCAAATGGATGTAAAACAAAGTTCTCTATTTGAGATTTGTATAAGAATGTCAGTGTGACCTGACCGAAAGGTTTGTCATAATGATCAAGAGACTCTTCAGAGAAATCCATTCATGGATTTAATTAAGCATTAATAAATGTATCTTAAGATCTATTAGACTATTAGTTTGGGTTTTCAAGATAAGTGAGAAGGACACTCACATGTATACTAAGTTGAATGTACTTTGTACATTATTTGTAAGTAGTAATGCAATTCTCTCATAAGAAAATTAAGGGATTTTGTCCATAAGAAAAGGATCTAGGTGAATAATCCTACAAGCTAGGAATTAGAAATTCATCTGATCATAGTAAAGGGGTGTTAGTCTTATTTAAGATAGCATATTTAGTGTACTCGAGGAGTACAACATGTATGCGATTAAAACGTTGCCTGTTTAGATAGTCAAGGATGATCAGTTTAAGGATTAAGTATGTTTTGGGAACCAATTATTGGTCGACCTTATGAGTCCGGTTCCATACGCATCTGCTGTCGAAAGCTTAAGATATGCTCGAGTAAGTGTTTACCTTGACTTAAAATCGTGACCGCGATACTTGACAGACATTAGGCCATACTGGTGGTTTATCACTGGAAGACATTTAAGAATTTGCTTAAGAAGGTGCAATGCACATAAGGCCTCATGTTAAGATATTATAAGTCAAAACTCACTTGACGAAGTGAGCTTCTTAGTCTTAGTTTCGCGATTTGTGTGGATTCTAAGAATTCCATGTTAGTTATATATCCACCTTCGCGAATGGAGTTATCTCGTGGAAACACTCCAAACAAATAGTCACTACATCGTCCACAATGCGTGACGAACTTTGTTATTCGTGATGAGGCCAACAAGCAGGCGATACAAAGCTTTGCCCGGTTTTAAGAGTGGTCGACAACGCGAACCACTTAAGTAATACTACAATAATAAGTTTGTAGTATCATAATTTTCACAACAATGAGTCGAGTGAAACTGTCAATCACATCGATGTTAAGTTTGTGTTGTGAAAGATAATATCCAGGATCACAATTATTGACGAGCATAAAAGAATCAAGCGAAAGCTTGCGGTACCGTTTATAAAAGGTTTTTCGCCCAAGTGAATAGAGAACACATAGCATGCATGGGTCTTAAGTGGAAGCCTGTGAATTATCCTGGATACTAAGGGGCCAAACTAAGTATAATGTTATTTCTAAATGTGAGACATATCATGGTCCTCGAGTCAAGCAGTGCGTAAATGACTGTTTTGATGCGTTGTGCTTTTTATGTCGAAGCATGAGGAAATATACACTAAGTTAAGTAATTAAGTAAGTAAGCTAATAAGTTAATAAGCTTTTAGTTCCATGATCAAGGGGGAGAATGTTAGAATGACCACGTCACGGTGTGGGGCAAACCCCATACCGAGTCTTCCCCTGATTCCCGCTTTGATCGGGGGCGGTTACCAACCAGAGGTTGGGGCCCCCTCTCACATCCGTCACCTTATAAATTAGCACCCATAACCATGTGTTAGTGGGTTAATTAAGAACTAATCACGATTAAAAAAACTGATCCGATTCTAAACGACGGGAAGTGAGGGAACGGCTCCACCACCGCCTCCCGCCGGCGTCGTCTCCACTGCTCCATTGCCACCGCCATGGCTATGGCGCCCAACCTAGGCCAAGGTATGTCTAACCCCTTCCTTGACTCTCCATCAAGCTACTGTGATTATAGCTCCACATGATAATGCAATGCTCACTGGTTTTGTTTAAGCCTAAGAAAATCAGTTTAGACCCGATTAGAGCACTGCCTAGTCATTAGATGAACCCAAAGATATCACAGCTTCTTCCTTCTTAGTATGTTTCTCGTGTTGAATCTGTCCATCATTAGGAGCTAACATAAGACTCTAAGTTTGTTATTGCAATTGGCTTGCCACAGCTTGATTATGGCTTGAGGAGGGGAGATTGCTTGAAAAGGCAGATTGTAGAATTTCTGCTTGAATATTTAGTTCTCCAAATAAATGTCCAGCAATCTCTATCTTTAGTCTTTATATCTTGTAAGATGCCAGATAGTTGGTAGAGTTCATGATAAGCTTATGTAGATAGAGGAAGATGGAATACATTTTACAGAATTACATGTTGTAAGCATGAAGGACAAATTACGAGCTTTGAATGCGGTTTTTGCGGTACTTGGAGAATTTTGTGCACCCGTCTTATCTGAAAGAGAGCATTGTAATGCTACCGACGGGTCCAAAATTTCTACTAGCTCTTAAACATCAACATTCAAGGCCATACTTGTGCTGGTTCCACCGTACTATTTGGACCGCTAGAACTTTGTGTTTTAGTGAGCAAAGTTCAAAACCAGGTCGTCATGTGAAATGCAAATTGTTGGTAAAACTTCGACTCCGGATTGGCTGAAATCCTGAGGTAGAGGAACACTTCCTTGAATGCCACTCTCCCTTCATCTCCGCATCAGAATCTGACCAACCCAAGAAGTCTTCAGACCATCCGCAGTGGCATCACTGTAAACGATATTGAGTGTGTGTAAATTTAGATGATATACTGAAAAAGTAAAACTAGAATATGTTGGGATTTGGCCATTTGGTGCAGCTTATTTATGGGCTGATTTATTTGGGCCAACATTCCTTGTGGAAAGCCAAGGTGGTGTGAAGAGGTGGTTGAGGACTTTAGTCCCACATTGACCACCTAGATGGGTGTTCCCCAATATATATAGTGCCCCTTGTACTGGTTCTTAACACGAGAATAATGAGAGATAAAGGCTGCTGCTATGGACACAAACACACACGCACACGCACGCGCGTTTCGCGGTTTTATGCGTGTTTATCGCGTGACTTGTGACTTGTGATGTTTCGCGTTCGCGTCGTGACAAGTTGTGTTCTACTAAGCAGTTAATTTTTCAGCCACTCATATAAAAGGGAATATTTCATCACACCTAGACTGTCACGTCAACGTGTGGACTTATTTGAAGCATAATTGCAGGCGCACATTTAATGTGCCAGAATGCCCATAACTGCTCCCATTAGTTGCACGATGAGGAATTTCAGGGGGCGGTTTCCTAGAATTATGGCAGATCAAATCTGAGGCGGTTGGCAGGCTCAAGTATATAAGGAGACGTCATGTATACTGGAGAAGACACACACAACAGACAGAAACTCGCCTCTCTTGCAAACTATTCTGCACAGCCATTTTTTGCCTTGCCCTCCCTCCATTCGCCGTGCAGTGGATTGAGAGAGAGCGGTGTCTTCGAGCCGACACTGGTGATCTGAAGGCCCGCACGAGTGCCAATGATCAGGTTTCTGAGAAGTGCTCTTGCACGACCACTCGCAACACTTCCTTCGTCTTCAACATCTTCATCAAGTTTGTCAGTTTCGTCCTCTACTTCACAACAGGACAATCTGTAAGTAGATCACTCGATCTATGGCTTGTTCGATTTATTTGATGAGCGATTTATTCGCATTCGTTTGAGTCTTATTTGTGTAATACTAGCACTATTTATTTTGGCTGCTAGTAGAATTGTTCTAGTCATTTTGACGTTTCGGATCATCAAATTAATTGCATGACATCTGTATTTTCCAATAATCCAGAAACCTTATAGAATTTACATGGCTAGAGTTACTGATGCATTGAAACCCCAGCGATTTGCCAGGGGTGACAATTTTAAGAGGTGGCAGACACGGATCAAGTTCTGACTCATGTCGATGAAGATCTGGTGGGTGATTTCCCCAGTTCTTCCTCTCACTGAGGAGCAGCACTGTGATTATGATCTGGACAATTCCACTTGTCTTGGCTGCCTATTGTCACTCTTGTCAGATCAGCTATATGACATTTACATGAACCACATTTCAGCTAAGAAACTGTGGGAGGCCCTAGACCGCAAATATGTGAAATCAGATGTTGGATGTGAACTCTATGTTAATGAACAGTACCACGAATATAAGATGGTCGATGACCGATCTATCGTGGAACAGGCTCATGAGATCCAACTTTCGGTGGGGGAACTTGCACATTTTGGTACGGTCTTGCCTGACAAGTTCGTGGTTGGTGGAATTATTTCCAAACTACCTTCATCTTGGAGAAGTTTTCTCACAAGCCTTAAACACAAGAAAGAGGTTATGACTGTCGAAAGTCTGATCTTAACTCTTGATGTTGAGTAGAAGGAAAGATCAAAGGATGTGCCTCATTCTGTTCCATGGAAAGGGACTCCATCTAATGCCAATGTGGTTGAAGGTAAATCTGGTGGTGTTAATAAGAACAACAAGAACTGGAAAGGAAAAGCCAAACAAAATACTAGCTTTAAGAAGAAGAAGAAATAAGACCTGACTTGCTTTGTGTGCGGTGAGCTTGGCCACATAGCCATGAAATGCCGCAATAGAAAAGGCAAGAAAGGTGGTGGTCAGAACTCTGTGAATGTCACCATTAGCGAGGCTAGAGGAACGTTTGGAGATCAGGGTATGTTCCAGAAGTTTTTCTAGTATGTCATTCCACCGATTGGTGGTTAGACACAGGAGCTAATGTACATGTTTGTTCTGTCTTCAATTTATTTTCTTCTTATCAGGCTACCAACAATTGCTCCGTCTTGATGGGCAATGGATCTAGGACTGCTGTACATGGAATTGGAAGAGTTGATCTGAAGTTGACATCCGAAAAGACTTTCTTTGAAGAATGTGGAGCACGTTTCTAAAATAAATAGGAACCTGATTAGTGGTTCTCTATTGTGTCGTGATGTCTATAAGCTAGTGTTCGAGTCGAACAAATTTATTGTTTCGAAGTTTGGTTTATATATCGAAAAAGGCTATTGTCGAAGGTCGTAAACGACACTTCCCCCGGACCTTCTTAGAGAGCAGCCCGCGGAGGTTCTTTGGATTCACGAGGGCTAGTCCCAGGAGATCGAGCACAGCAGAATGATGAACACAGAGGATTTACGTGGTTCGGGCCGCCAGAGCGTAATACCCTACGTCCACGGGAGTGTTGTGTATTGCCTTGCTTGAGCGTGTATGAGCCTTGGTCTCATTTTTTTTGTCTGTCCCTTGTGAAGGTCGTCTGCAGAGCCCTTTTATAGTTCATGGACTCTGTAGTCACAAGGTGGGTCCCTGTACCTGACAGGTGGTCCCAGGGAGAGCCAAATCCTATACAAGATCTAGGATTAATTGCTATCTACTTCCCTTTGTCAGGGGTGTCAATATGCCGTCCCGCCGTGTCGTGCGCCAGGGCTACACATAGTTGGTGATGATGGCGGTGCACGTCTCGTCCGTCTTGTCCTCGTGGCCCATTCGTCCGTCTTGCGGCGTGGATCTGTACCGGCTACTTGGACAAGACAGGACACTGGAGTCTTGACTTTCGTAAGCGCGGCTCAGCCTGCCTGGGGAAGGCGCGCGTACTTAATGTCTGTCTAAGCAGCGCACGCATTCCTTTACTGCGGCTTCCTACCACACTGAGTTGGGTGTCTGCCACGTGGTTACGCCGGAGCCTACCTCTGCGGGAAGTAAAGCACTTGACGGAACAGGCCACGTGGCACATTCGGAGCCCACCCCTATGGAGGGGTGGGGGCTCAGCCCTGCAGGCCACGTGGTAGTTCCGGTGCCTTTCCCTGCGCGGGCGCGGACTTGGCCCTGAGGTCCCGATTTGCCACGTGGCGACTCCGGAGCCCTCCTCAGCGGGGAGGCGTGGGCTTGGCCCTGAGGTCCCGATTGGCCACGTGGCGGCTCTGGAGCCCTCCTCAGTGGGGAGGCGTGGGCTTGGCCCTAACGGCCACGTGGCAGCTTGGGAGCCTCCACCGACGGGGAGGTAGGATCAGGTCCTTCCCTCCTCTACGTGGCAGCTTCGGATTCGGCTTCTTAGGCAGAGGCGGAGTCCTTAGCGGTTTTCTCCTGTGCGCGGGGGTACCCGGTCTGCAGGGTACCGACACCGGCCCCCGAGCCTACCTCGGGAGAGTCGTCGATACCGCAGGTGGGGTCTTCTCCCTTTTCCTCCCGCGCAACTCTTCCGATTTCGCTTCAAGGTAGTTCCCCAGGTGACACGCCCCTGCCGTTGAGGCAACGTGTCTACTTCCGGTAAGTGAAGGTGCTGAACAGGCGCCGCGCGACGTGACTCCTGCCTTCAATCGTGCTTTAACTGCGGTGGTTCCCAAGGTGGCTCCTGCACTTCCGCTGCTTTTGCCCTTTCGGAAACCGCCGAGTTAGCTCCTGCATAGCTAGCTGCCCGGCTCACCTTCTTTGTCGAGCGACCAGGGCCCTCATGTCATTGCCTATACGGGTTCATTACTCTTCTACTGGGGCTGCGGCGATCCACACTTTTGCGCCTGTTGGCCTGCAGGGGTGCATAAAAAGAGAACTTTCCCCCTGAGAGTTATTTCTCCTGCCTCTTCATCCCTGCGCTCATTTTTCGCCTCAAGCCTAGTTCTTGCGCTCTAGTTCCCAGTCTCCCCGTCCAGGGCTTCCAACCCCAGCCCTCATGGCGAGCATCTTGCCCAAGCCCAGGCTGTCCAGGCCCGCTGACCTCGCCCCTATGCGCCGGCTTCTTGGCTGGCATACTCCTGAGCGGGAGTTGTGGCTCTGTCCTGGGAGGCTCCCGCTGAGCCTCCCCGCCGGGGAGATGGTCCTCTTCTCGTCGTACATGCTGGCCGGCTTCGTCCCGCCAGCATCCGCCTTCTTGGTCATGCTCCTGGAGACCTTCGGCCTCCAACTCCACCACCTCGCGCCGAACTCGATCGCCATGCTGGCGGTCTTCGCTCACCTCTGCGAGATGTTCGTGGGGGTGATGCCATCGGTAAAGCTCTTCTGGTACTTTTTTGTACTGAGGGCCACCGGCAGGAGTTCGAAGGAGCACCTCGGCGCCTACTACTTCCAGCGCCGGACAAAGGTCCCCACGAGGTACATTGCTTCCTTCAACTCAGCAAGGTGGGAGATGTGGCGCGAAGATTGGATGATCGCCAAGGTTGAGGCCCACGACCGGATGTGCCTCCCCACCGGGATCCCCTACTCCGAGGGATCATTCTGGGAGGAGCGCCCAGAGCTGGAGGAGGCGTTCAACCCGGTGCTGGAGAGGATCCAGATGTTGGCAGTCCACAGGCTGTCGTCTGCCATGGTGCTGAAGGACTTCATGTCCCGCCGCATAGCTCCGCTTCAGCACTGTGCCCGCCCAGCGTCGATGTTCACCGGCCTGTCGGACTGCACCCGGCTCGAGACCGGCCCCGGCTCCAACCTGGGCGAGCAGCAGCTGCTCGACATACTGGCCCGGGTCTGCCCCGACGACATCTCCGCTGAGGCACTTGCTCTTCCATCGGCCTGACGCCCCTTGTGCTCGGACTCCGAGTTGAGGAGGCAGCTGCTGAAGACGATGCCGACCCTTGACGAGTTTGGGCTGGCGTGGCGCCAGATCGGGGACCCGTTCCAGGGGGTTAGCATTGCTAACGACGCTGAGGGAGGCGAGGCTCCCTTAAGCGACATTGGTTCTTCAAGCGACGACTCCTCGAGCGGCCCCCAGCACCATCCATGGGGTGGCGTCGTCGCCCTGGGTGACAAGGGGAAGGGGAAGGTGCCGGTTCTGGTGCTGGACCCGTCCCCCAAGAAGCGCGCCTGGTCGCTGCCGCCGTCCCCTTCTGCCCTCCGTCAGGACTCCGGAGCCCTGCCACACTCATTGCCAGGGGGCACCGATGGCGCCACCTTGCCGCCCGAGTCTTCCACACGCAAGAGGGGGAGGCTCCTCAACGTCGACGGGACCCCAACGTTCCCTCTCCATTCGTAGGGGCGCCAGACCTCGGGGGTGCCGCCGACACCATCACCACAGGGGCCCCCAGCACACTCAGGGGCCCCCATCACGGGTTCAGGGGGTCCGAACCCCCCCCCCCCCCCAACCCTTTCGGGAAGCGGTGGAACTTCAGCGTCCCCCGGTAAGCCTACTCAGATTTTACCTTGGGTGTTCTTTGTTGTGCGCCTACCCTGTCAATCTCTTATGGTCTGAGCTTGCTTGGTTTCAGTGCTTCCACAGCTACTCCACCACCCGCGGGCACTTCTGCTGGAGGGTCTGCCGCTCCAGTCGGCTCGCGGGGATCGTCTGCTGCCACGGGCCCTGCTCCGGTGCCCCAGGCTACTGCCGCTGGGGTACCTTGGGCCCCCGTGTCTAAGTCCCCCACAGCGGCTGCCAGAGCCCAGCCGCGCGCGCTGATGACTGCCGCCGCGCCTACCAACGACACCGCGTCCACTGGCCACTCCGTGCCGGCCGACGCCGCCGCGCCCTCCGACACTGCTGCGTCGGCTGGCGCCACCGCCCCGGGTGCTGCCATCCGGGAGGGGGCCCTGGTCCCCGCCTCCCTAGTGGTCCTCCAAATGGAGGACGATATTGAGGAAGTGGGGAGGCAGGGGCCTGCTGCTACGGTGGAGCCCCTCCCCCTATCCGAGGCTATGGCCGTGGCCTACTCCGGCTTCCGGCAGGCCCAGGCGGCCCTTGCCCGGGAGAAAGGGCAGCTCGAGGACGAGGACGACCGGCTCCGGGAGTGGGCGAGGGCCCTGGAGGCCCGGACTTGGCTGGCAAAGAGCCGAGCGGCCCAACGGGAGGCGGTCGTTCGGGAGGAGATGAAGATCCTCGAGCAAGAGCGCGACCTCATCGCCCAGCTGGACGCCGTCACCCAGAAGCTGAAGGTAGACACCGAGGCCACCCACGCTGAGGCCAGCTCGCGCCTCCAGGCCTGCGAGGACCTTCAGCACCTGTTGTCCCTCCGGGAGGCCGCTCTAGCCGAACGAGAACAGGAGCTGGCGGCGAAGCGGGCCGAAGTGGATGCGACCTGCCGCGGGCTCAACCTCCAGCAGGAAGGGGTGAGAGTCCGTGCCGCCGAGCTGGACCGCCGGGAAGCCGCCGTAGCTGAGCCGCAGCAGGACCAGTCCGCTGAGCACCAGGCCCTTCTGGACCACGAGTTCAACATCACCCTCAAGGAGGGTGACTTGAACCACCGTGAGGCGGGGGTCGGCGAGCGCGAGAGGGCCCTGGCGGCCAGGGAGAAGCGGTTCCTAGACGGCGGCCCCCGGGCACTGGCGGCGGCCCAGCAGGAGGTGGCGGAGCTCCGGGCGGCGCGCTCCACCGAGACCCAGAAGGTCTTAGAGTTCCTCGGCGGTGCCGACTCGGCTCTGGTGCCGCTCGGCTTCAGCTCGACGCGCGTGGGGGAGCCGGCGCAGGAGGTGAGTCAGGTGTTCCCGGCGCCCGACTCCACCAGCTCGAGGATGCGCTCGCTGGGGGCCATCCTTGACAACCAGCTGGAGGCCGAGGGACGGATGCTGGTGAAGGAGGTGGCGACGCACATCCTGTCCTGCTACCAGAGCTGGTACCCCAACGTCTCCCTGCAGCCGGTCCTCGAGGGGCCCATCGCCGAGAGGGAAGAGGCCGCCAAGTCTGAAGTTTCGGATGCGGTGGCACTCATCGCCTCAAGGTTCCAGCGGAGCGGCTGAGGGCTCCCCGGGCGTCTGTTTAAGTTTTTGTCTTTCTGTCTTTTGTCTTGTGGTTGGCTGTGATGAAAAACTCTTTATTTGTGCGATAAAAAAATCTGTCTGTGGTGCCCTTTTATACTCAGCTTGCTTTTATTTCCAGCAGTGTCTTCCGGCTGCTTGTTGTTCCTTAGCTTCCAGGACCTACCGTCCCCCAAAGTATGGCCCCCTGACAGGCGTGGCCAGTTTTTATGGGCACTCCTGTCATACACTTAGGGTTTAGGGCGGACCGGTGCAAGAGGAGCCTAGGATTCTTAGGTAGCATTGTCGTAGCTGAGTATGCAGGTATGTCGACAGCAGCCCCCCTGGGGGTGCCACCGGAGCTTCAGTTCCGCGGTGCTTTCCATCTTCGGTGAGAGGTCGACAGCGGGCCCCTGGGGGTGCCGCCGGAGCTTCAGGCTAGCGGTGCCCACTGTCTTCGCGGGTACTCTGACGGTGGTTGCTGGAATAACTTCCTCAAAGACCTGTACATAGATCAAAAAAGAGAAGTAATTATATCCGCTCGTCACTTTACCCCTGCTTTTGTAGTGTCGCTTGACTTACGATCCTGGGCTGACTCATGGGGCTTGGGTAATTCAGTGCTTCTGCACCCAGGGCTCGTTGTCCAGAATACCCAAGGGTGGTCCATCTGGCCCCCAGTACTCGGCTGTAGCGCTGGGGAGGTAGAATGCACAGGCTTAGGGTATGGGACCAGGATAAGCAGGCTGTGGCCCTGGACCTCCCGCTCGGCATAAGCCTTTTCCGGGGGAGACCATATGGAGACACAGGCCCCCGAGTATTGGAACAACCGAGGCCCCAGGCACATTGCAGGTACCTCAAGCAACCCCACCTGCAGTCCAGACAGCAAGGCTCCCACTATTGTTAAAGCAGGGGAAAAACGACAACGCTCATGATCGATCACGAGCTATGGCGGGCTTACAGCAACATCATAAAAATTAAAGATAATTTTTGAATTGACAAACCCTATACCAGGCAGGATAACATTCTTTCATTGTAGTTTCTCATAAGATGAAGCAGTCTTTACAAGGGGAATAACCCGGCCTGGGTGTTAGATGGAGCCGAGTGCACCTACTTAGGGTTTTGGACCAGGCTAAGCGGAATGTGCACTCGGAGCCCCATCCCCCTATACTAAGTGTTGTCCTGAGATAATGTGTAACCTTTACAATGAAATAGCATTGCCCTGACCCTGGTCTAGGGGTAGAACTTACAGAGGTGTTCGATGTTGCATGGGTTGGGTAATCACTGTCTATCCTCCGTAGCTAGGTGGACGCATCCTGGGCAGCAGACCTCTGTTACCCGGAAGGGACCCTCCCAGCTGGGGGAGAGTTTGTTAGACCCTTCTCGGGAGAGTATGCGGCGCAACACCAGGTCGTCTACCTTTAGCTCCCTACTCTGCACGGTCCTCTGATGGTAGCGCCGGAGCGCCTGCCTGTACCGTGCATTTCGGAGAGCTGCTCGCACTCGTCCCTCGTCGACGAGGTCCAGGTCTTCACGCCGGAGCTGGTCCTGCGCGGCTTCATCGTACCTCCGGGCACGGAGAGAACCCATGGTAATTTCTGGGGGGAGAACGGCCTCCGCCCCGTACACCAAGAAGAAAGGTGTTTCCCCTGTGGCCCGGCTGGTTGATGTCCGGCTAGCCCACAGCGCACACGGAAGCTCATCCACCCAATTTGCACCATGCTTCTCAAGGTGTGAGAATGTGCGAGTCTTGAGGCCCCTGAGGATCTCTGCATTGGCTCTCTCGACCTGCCCATTGCTCTCTGGATGAGCAACAGATGCATAGCAGACTTGGATCCCCAGGTCCTCGCAGTATTCTTGGAACGCTGCACTTGTGAACTGGGTCCCGTTATCCATGATGATTCTGTTCGGGACCCCGAATCGGCAGACGATCGACTTAATGAACTTTACTGTTGACTGCTTGTTGATGGTGACAACTGGGGCGGCCTCCGGCCACTTGGTGAACTTATCTACGGCGACGTAGAGATGCCGGAATCCTCCGACGGCTCTGGGAAAGGGTCCCAGGATGTCCAACCCCCATACAGCGAATGGCCATGAGGGAGGGATAATCTGCAGCGCCTGAGCTGGTGTGTGGATCTGCTTGGCATGGAACTGGCACGCCTTGCATCTCTTTACCATCTCGGCGGCATCCTGGAGTGCTATCGGCCAGTAGAAGCCATGCCGAAAGGCTTTACCGACCAGCGTGCGGGAGGACGCGTGGTTCCCGCACTCGCCTCCATGGATCTCTGCGAGCAGGTCGCAGCCCTCCTCCTGGGTAATGCATCGCAGTAGGATGTCATTGGCGCCACGCCGGTAGAGATCCCCTTCCACCAGCGTGTACCTTTTAGCCATGCGAACAATCCTTTCTGCCAGGGCATGTTCTTCGGGAAGGATATTATCCTTCAAGTAGTCCCGGACCTCCGAGATCCATGCATCGGGACTTCCTTGAGCTTCTGGATCTTGGGCGCCCGGTAGCTCGGAGCCCTCAGTGGCGCATACGATCCTTGGCGGACTCCATGGTAGCAGGGTCGCTGGGACTGCAAGCTTCGAGGTGTTGGGCTCGCCCCCTTCGCCCGGCTCGGTTGCTCGGGCGGTTGGTCGCAGTAACATCCTTGCAAAGACTCCTTGGGGCACTGGTGCCCCTGTGGAGGCCTTTGTTGACAGGTCGTCTGCGACTGAGCTGTCGGCTCGGGGTACATGGCACAAGTCCATGACTTCAAAGTCCTTTTCCAGCTTCCGGACGTGCAGCAGGTATGCAGCCAATTGAGGGTCGTTGCATCTGCACTCTCCTCTGCCTTGCTTGATGATCAGTTGAGAATCACCTTTAGCCAGGAGCTATTGGACATTGAGGGTTAGGGCAGTCTTCAGCCCAAAGATTAGGGCTTCATACTCCGCCATGTTGTTTGTCGCCTTGAAGTCGAGGTGCACCATGTACTTGAACTGCTCCCCAGTCGGGGTGAGAAGCAGGACCCCAGCGCCGGCCCCCTGCTTCCGCGAGGAACCATCGAAGTAGAGCGTCCAGGGGGTCTCGGTGAAAACCGGAGCCTTCGACACAGTTTCGCCATTGTCTGGGCCCCCCGGGTTGCTTGGTGATGGGGTCCATTCGGCCAAGAAGTCCGCCAGTGCTTGTCTTTTCACTGCATGTCGAGGTAAGAACTCCAGCTCGAACTCAGCCAGCTCCGTTGCCCACTTGGCAATGTTGCCAGTCGAATTGGGGCTGTGGAGTATGGTTTTCAGTGGGAAGGAGGTGACCACTGAAACCCGGTGAGCCTGGAAGTAATGTTGTAGCTTCCTCGATGCTATGAGCACTGCATACAGCAGTTTGTGTACCTCCAAGTATCTTGTCTTTGCTTCATGGAGGACCTCACTGACGTAGTAGACTGGCCGTTGGCAGGTCCGAACCCTCCCTGGGGGGTCCGGGGCTCCTTGCAATGCGTCTGCCTCTTGGGGAATGTGGCTCCCAGGGTCTAGCTGGGCCTCCGGGGGCTGGGACCCGTAAGGCACTTGGTCACTGGAACTCACAGCGGGGGGGCTCTTCTGGGTTTGGGCCTTGAGGCTCGGCCTCCCCCTCTGGGGCTCCTTCTGGTACTTGTTGCGGTAGTAGCTCCGGCCGCTCTGCAACCAAGACCATGCTGACCACTTCCGTTGTTGCGGTGATGTACAACAGGAGCGGTTCGCCGGGTTTTGGCGCCACCATAATGGGTAGCGTCGTCAGGTGTTTCTTGAGCTCCTGGAAGGACGCTTCAGCTTCCATAGTCCACTCAAAGGGGCCTGACTTCTGCAGAATCTTGAAGAAGGGCAGGGCTCGCTCAGCCAGTCTTGAGATGAACCAACTCAGGGCTGCCAAACATCCTGCAAGCTTCTGCACGTCCTTGATGCGGGCCGGCGGCCGCATCAGCTCTATCGCCTTGATCTTCTCTGGGTTAGCTTTGATCCCTCAATGTGATACCAAGAAACCAAGGAGCTTCCCTGCAGAGACCCCAAAGACACACTTGTCAGGGTTCAGCATCGTGCGTGTCGTGCGCAGCTTGCTGAAGACTCTGGCTAGGTTTTCTAATAGGGATGTGTTGTCCCTGATTTTCACCACGATGTCGTCGACATACACCTCTACCAGATCTCTAATGAGGTCCCCGAATGTCTTATGCATTGCACGTACAAAGGTGGGGAGAGCATTTTTGAGGCCATAAGGCATGGAGACATAACAATACAGGCCGTCTACTGTTATGAAAGCAGTGTGTTCCTCATCTTCCATAGACATAGGTATTTGGTGAAAACCGGAATACGCAACTAGGAAACACAGAAGGTCACAACCTGATGTTGAGTCTACTATTTGATCTATCCTAGGAAGAGGGAATGGATCCTTGGGACATGCCTTATTGAGATTGGTGTAGTCGATGCACATCCGGAGCTTCTCGCCAGCCTTAGGAACGACAACAGGGTTGGCCAACCACCGTGGGTGGTGAACCTCCCGGATGCAACCAGCATCGAGCAGCTTCTTGATTTCTTCACGGATGAAGTTCTGCCGCTCGATGGACTGTTTCCTGGGCTTCTGCTGTACCGGCCGGGCGTCGGGGTAGATCTTCAGATGGTGCTCAATCACCTCCCTGGGGATCCCGGGCATCTGTGATGGTTGCCATGCAAACACATCGACGTTGTCTCGGAGGAAGGTGATGAGCGCGCATTCCTATTTGCTGTCTAGGTTCCCCGCGATTCAGGTCGTCTGGGCAGCCTCAGAGCCAATCCTAACGACCTTCACAGGGACGTCGTCGTCGTTGGCAGGTTGCACACGAGGTGCAGTAGTGGAGGCTCGCTGCGCTGGGCCTTGCTCCGGCCGACTCTCCATCGAGCCTCCTGGGACCGGATCCCTCCCCGCTGCAAGTGCTTGGAGCTGCTCCAAGGCTGACACTGCGGCTGAGCAGTCCCCTCTGATCCTGAGGACACCAAAAGGCGTCGGCATCTTCAGGACGAGGTAGCCGTAGTGGGCTACAACCATGAACCTGTAGAGGGCTGGACTCCCGATGATTGCATTAAAGGGGAGGTCGACGTCTGCCACGTCGAATAAAACGCTCTCCGTACGGTAGTTCTTCGGGGTCCCGAAGGTCACTGGGAGGTGTATGTTACCATACGAGAGGATTTGCCCAAGTCCAACACCCGAGAACGGGCTTGAGGGTGTGAGATGGGACATCGGCAGCTGCAGCTTCCGGAAAGCCACAATGGAGATGAGGTTGAGGCCCGCCCCTCCATCTATCAACACGTGAAAGACCTTCACGTTGGCAATGGTCGGGGACACCAGCAGCGGGAGCACTCCCGCCCCTGCCATGTTCTTCGGGCAGTCCGAAGCGTCGAAGCTAATCGCCATGCTCATCCACTTGTGGTGGGGAGCCGTACTTGGGGCGGGGGCCACTGTGGCCACTGCCCGGCGCAGGGTTTTCACTGCGTTTCGGGACGTGGGGTCGGTGGCTCCCCCGTAGATGACATGGAGGGTCTTGCGGCGCTCCTTATCACTGCTGGAGTTGGAGTCGCCACCCTCGAAGACGGCTTTGACCGCCCGCTGGGGTTCCTGGAACCCCATCTTGCTGTCATCCTCTTTCTCAGGATTAGCCTTCTGCTTGCCCTCCCTCTGGCAGGGGGGTGCACCCTCCTGGCGCTGCTGCCTCTGTTTCTGTTCGCGGAATCGTTCTGCGAATCTCTTCACTTCCCGACACTCACTAGCACTGTGGCTATTTGTACGGTGCATCGGGCACTTGAAGTCAGGCTCCTCGGGATCAGGTGACTGCCTAGGGCGCTTGTCTCGGCGCGACGCTCGGGCTCTGCCGGGTGCCGCAGCCGCCACTGCCGGGGCTCCGGGCTTTGGCCTGTTCTTGCCACCGCCCTTTTTCTTCTTGCCGCTGCTCCTCGCAGAGGCTCCTTCCTCAGTCGGGGTGGCTTCCCTTGCTTCTGAGGATGGCTGGAAGTGCCAGTTGCGCCCCTCAGCTGCCCTAGCACATCTGTCCGCCAGGGAGAACAACTCGGAGACATCACGCACCTCGTGCGTGGCTAACTTCTCAAGCATCTTATTGTCCTTCACACCCTGTCCGAACGCGACGATAACCGATGCGCTAGCAACATGAGGGATGGTGTTCTGTACCTGGGAGAACCGCTGGTTGAACGATCGCAGCGACTCTCCAGCGCGCTGCCTAACGCCTCCTGCAGCTAGTATCGCAGTGGTGTAGATCTGCAGGAACTCACTCGGGTTAACACTCCCGTCGTACTTCTCCGACATGTGTGGCCGGAACTTTCGTGGCCAGACCACGAAACGGAGGTGAGGCGCTAGCGCTACATACCCTTGGCTAGGGCTGACTGGTGCCGGCGACGGCAGCGCATACCCTGGGTGAGCAGGCGGGCCTGCGCACATCTGGTGCTGGAGTGGTGTTGTATACGCCTGTACAGGAGGCGCGACGTACGCCTGGTGCGGTGGAGGCACAACGTACGTCTGGTGTGGTGGAGGCGCAGCATGAGCTTGGGGCACGTGGCCCGGCACGCTGTAATCTGCCTCGAGGTTGCGTCGACATTCCCTCTGGCGCTCGATGGTGACTCAACAGTCCTCTCCAGCCCTGCGGCGCTGGAGCCTAGTTCTCAGATCTGTTGTTGAGATCCTGGTTGAGCGCGAGTCTGCCGTCCACTGATCAACTATCGGCGTTCGTGACAATGACACATGCATCGGCTGGGCATGTGTGTCCCTCGGCGGAGGCGCATTGAGTGCGGCGGTGACGAGGTGGTCGACGTCATTGATCCACTGATGAGCTGCTCCCTGAGGGGCATCCCCAGCCGGAGGGTTGTGGAGTAGCGCACGCGCTGCCGCGAGCGCGCTCTCCGGGCTTGCAGCCGATGGCACCGTGATTGCTGTCACGGCAGGAGTACGCCGTGGAGTGGTGTGTCGGCCTACAGCCGGCGAAGTGACTGCGGGGCGACGCGAAGGTCCTGACCTTCCTGCCCTAGAGCAGTAGCCTGCTCTAGAGCGGGATGACGCCTGATCCTCCGCCATTGTCTGTCGCCGCGACTGCGCCCTGGATGATCCGGCGTTGGATTGGTCGTTCACCATTGCTGCTGGTGGAGATCTTGACGGGGAAAAAGCCCCCTACCTGGCGCGCCAAATGTCGAAGGTCGTAAACGACACTTCCCCCGGACCTGCTTAGAGAGCAGCCTGCGGAGGTTCTTTGGATTCACGAGGGCTAGTCCCAGGAGATCGAGCACAGCAGAATGATGAACACAGGGGATTTACGTGGTTCGGGCCGCCGGAGCGTAATACCCTACGTCCACGGGAGTGTTGTGTAATGCCTTGCTTGAGCGTGTATAAGCCTTGGTCTCATTTTTTTTGTCCGTCCCTTGTGAAGGTCGTCTGCAGAGCCCTTTTATAGTTCAAGGACTCTGTAGTCACAAGGTGGGTCCCAGTACCCGACAGGTGGTCCTGGGGAGAGCCAAATCCTATACAAGATCTAGGATTAATTGCTATCTACTTCCCTTTGTCAGGGGTGTCAATGCGCCGTCCCGCCGCGTCGTGCGCTAGGGCTACACATAGTTGGTGATGATGGCGGTGCACGTCTCGTCCGTCTTGTCCTCGCGGCCCATTCGTCCGTCTTGCGGCGTGGGTATGTACCGGCTACTTGGACAAGACAAGACACTGGAGCCTTGACTTTCGTAAGCGAGGCTCAGCCTGCCTGGGGAAGGCGCGCGTACTTAATGCCTGTCTAAGCAGCGCACGCATTCCTTTACTGCGGCTTCCTACCACACTGAGCTGGGTGTCCGCCACGTGGTACGCCGGAGCCTGCCTCTGCGGGAAGTAAAGCACTTGACGGAACAGGCCACGTGGCGCATTCGGAGCCCACCCCTATGGAGGGGTGGGGGCTCAGCCCTGCAGGCCACGTGGTAGTTCCGGTGCCTTTCCCTGCGTGGGCGCGGACTTGGCCCTGAGGTCCCGATTGGCACGTGGCGGCTCTGAAGCCCTCCTCAGCGGGGAGGCGTGGGCTTGGCCCTGAGGTCCCGATTGGCCACGTGGCGGCTCCGGAGCCCTCCTCAGCGGGGAGGCATGGGCTTGGCCCTGCCGGCCACGTGGCAGCTTGGGAGCCTCCACCGACGGGGAGGTAGGATCAGGTCCTTCCCTCCTCTACGTGGCAGCTTCGGATTCGGCTTCTTAGGCAGAGGCGGAGTCCTTATCAGTTTTCTCCTGTGCACGGGGGTACCCGGTCTGCAGGGTACCGACAGCTATGATAGCGGAGGCATGTTCCGTCTTTCAGTTTTTGAAGATTGTAATAATCTTGTGAATTCAGTTGCTTGTTCAAATTCTGAATGCAATGGACGAGAGGCTACTGTTTGACACTCTCAGCTTTGTCACATTAATTTTGATTGCATCATTAAATTGTCCAAACTTAATTTGATTCCGAAAATTCCTGTTGAAAGAAGATCTAAGTGTCATGCACGTGTGCAAGCTAAACAGCCACATAAACCTTTTAAAAGCGTGGAAGAGAAGAGCTTGTCACCACTAGATCTTATTCACTCAGATTTGTGTGAAATGAATAGAATTTTGACTAGAGCAGGGAAGAAATATTTTATATCTTTTATTGATGATGCTACTAGATATTGTTATCTCTATCTTATTAAAACGAAAGATGAGGCACTAGATCGTTTTAAAATCTATAAGGCTGAGGTAGAAAAGAAACTAGAAAGAAAAATCAAACGTGTTAGGTCCGATAGATGAGGAGAGTATATTTCAAATGATTTTGGCAAAAATTGTGCGGAGCATGGAATTATCCATGATACAACGGCTCCCTACTCACCCCAATCTAATAGGGTGGCTGAGGGAAAAAAACCGAACACTAACGGACTTGGTTAATGCCATGTTGGACTGTTCGGGTTTATCCAACTCGTGGTGGGGAGAAGCCATATTAACCGCATGTTTTGTGCTGAATCAAATTCCATCATACAAGGGTGAAATAACCCCATCTGAAGGATGGAAAGAAAGAAAGAAAGCCTGCTCTCGGTTTCTTACGTGCATGGGGCTGTTTGGCCACGGTTAATGTGCCTGCATGTAAGAAACAAAAATTGGGACGAAAGACCGCATACTGTGTCTTTCTAGGACATGCACAACATAGTGCAACCTATAGATTTTTAGTGATTAGATCTGAGATTCCTAACGTGCACGTTAATACCATGACTGAATCTCGTGATGCCAAATTTTTCGAGGATATTTTTTCCAATGAAGGATAGAGTTGCAGGTCGTAGCGAGACATCTACTGGTTTTACTCCTGATCCTTCTCTAATATTCGTACCTTGTTCTTAAACTAAAAACCCCATTGAGGATGACAGTACAGATATTGCTCCTCGAAGGAGCAAGAGACAAAGGATTGAAAAATCCTTTGGTGATGATTTTACTATCTACCTTGTTGATGATACACCCAAAACACTTTCATAGGCATATGCACTGCCTGATGCAGAGCGCTAGAAGGAAGCAGTACATAATTAAATGGAATCCATTTTGAATAATGAGACTTGGGAAATATGTGATTGTCCTGTTGGGTGTAAACTTGTTGGGTGTAAGTGGGTATTTAAAAAGAAGCTCAAACCAGATGGTACAGTCGATAAATATAAGACTAGACTTGTAACCAAAGGATTTACCCAAAAGGAAGGCGAGGATTTTCTTCGATACTTATTCACCTGTTGCTAGGCTAACTGCAATTTGTGTGCTCGTTGCACTTGCTGCGTGTCATAAACTTCTCATCTATCAAATGGATGTGAATACGGCTTTCATAAATGGCGAACTCGATGAGGAGATCTATATGAAGCAGCTTGATGGTTTTGTGGTGCCTAGTCAAGAAAACAAGGTGTGTAAGTTACAAAAATCATTGTATAGCCTAAGGCAGGCTCCAAAGCAGTGGCATGAGAAGTTTGATAGAACTATAACCTCAGCAGGCTTTGTGGTAAATGATGCTGACACATGTGTGTACTATCAGTTTGGTGGGGGTAAAGGAGTGATACTGAGCAAATATGTTGATGACATATGAAATTTTGAGACTAGTATCGATGTGATAAATGACGTAAAATCATTCTTGTCCCGAAATTTTGATATGAAGGATTTGGGAGTGGCCGATGTTAATCTAAACATCAAATTGATTAAGGGCGGGAATGAGATTACTTTAAAACAATCTCATTATGTGGAGAATATTCTGAGTCAATTTGGATACTCAGATTCTAAAGCTCCTCCAACGCCATATGATCCCAGTCTAAAGCTTCTCAAGAACAGAGGGTAAGGGATTAATCAGTTGAGATATTCCCAAATTATTGGTTCTCTTATGTATCTTGCTGGTGCAACCAGACCTGCCATCTCATTTGTAGTAAGCAAATTGAGCAGATTTACTTCCAACCCTGGAAGAAATCACTAGTGTGCACTAGAACGTGTAATGAGATACTTGAGGTACATCAACATATAGACTTCACTATACGCGGTACCGAGCTGTACTAGAAGGGTATAGTGACTCAAATTGGATCTCAGATGCTGATGACATCAAAGCCACTAGTGGATACATTTTAACTATTGGTGGTGCTACATTTTCATGGAGGTCCCGTAAGCAGACTATATTGACAAGGTCTACTATGGAGGCAGAACTTGTAGCACTTGAGACAGCCACAATTGAGGCAGAGTGGTTGAAACAGCTCTTGATAGACTTGCCATTGGTCGTTAATCCTATCCCAATCATTCTTTTGCATTGTGATAATCAAAGTGTGATCACAAATGTAGGCAATGCAAAAGAAAATTTGAAATCATCAAGACATGTGAAATGGCAAATCAAATCCGTGAGACATTTGAGAAATACAGAAGAGATCGCCGTTGAGTATATTAATACTAAAAGAAATCTTGCAGACCCTTTTACTAAAGGATTAGCACGTGCTATAATTGAAAAAGCATCAGGGGAAATGGGTTTGAAACCAACATGATGTTATCATACAATGATAACCCAAACTATGTGATCGGAGATCCCGTGAAGTAGATCTTGAAAAAAACAAGTTGTACGGATAACTGGAGAGTACTTATTTATTACTCATTTCTGCTAGCAGATGCGTACTCTCAGTACTGCATGGAAGGTTGACTTTAATGTCTTAATGTGTTCTGGGGCCTAAATAGGCAAGTTACCGTCCTACAAGATATAGTTGTAAGAACACACCTATATGAGTTTGACTGTTAGGTCGCAATCTATGAGATGTGGGTAATCTCAAAGAAACTCATGAGCAGACACGGGAGCAGACCGTAAAGCTCCAACCATAGGCATGGCTTTAGACGGCCTAGTATCAGTGATGCTTTCATGTGAAACTTACTCACACAAAACTAGCAATTCAAGGCAATGTCCATTGCAAAGTTGTGAGTATGTGAATAATGGAATGCTAGGTGCAGCTCAACCCGTAACGGGTCTGCACTGCAAAGCTGGTATATTAAAGCGTAGAATTGTTACTTGCATACCTCGACTTTTGGAGGAGATTGTTGGGATTTGGCTCTCTGGTGCAGCTCATTTATGGGCTGATTTATTTGGGCCAACTCCCCTAGTGGAAAGCCAAGGTCGTGTGAAGAGGTGGTTGGGGACTTTAGTCCCACATTGCCCACTTAGATGGGTGTTCCCCAATATATATAGTTGCTCTTGTACTGGTTCTCAACATAAAATAATGAGGGATGAAGGTTGATGCTATGGACACAAAGACACACGCACGTACACGTGCGAGTTTCGCGATTTTACGCGTGTGTAAGGATCGAATGCCCAAGAGGGGGTGAATTGGGCTTATTTTCAAAAATTAAAGCAATAAAACTTAATTACTAAAAGCCCAATTCCCTATGCAAACAACCTATGCATTCAAGTGAATAGTAACTTTGCGGTATAAGAAATGCATAAGTGTAAGGGGAGAGGAAGAAAGTGCAAACTCCCGAGGAGACACGAGGACACGGAGATTTATCCCGTGGTTCGGCAAGATCGTCAAGATCTTCCTACATCCACGTTGTGGCACCCACCAAAGGGTATAGCCACTCCCAAGTCACCGAGACCAGGGATCTTCACTATACTTCTCCATTTGCCAACCTCGGCAAGGTGGAGCTCAAGCCTTGTACAAGTTGGATCCTCCGGGCTTCCACAATCGTCTTGGCAAGCTCCGGAAGGCTCTCTCCAATACAATCACCAAGGGACACTCCCTTACAGCTCTCACTATACTAGAGACTCCAATCACCAAGAATGGAAGCACACAAGCACTATCTCTAGCAAGTTCTAGCCTATCTCTTGGTGTGTAAGTGGTGTAGATGATGTAGAAGTGTTAACTCAATGTCTTGAATGCTTGAGAATGTGTGGAGTAGCTCTGGTTGTCAAGACTTGTCGAATAGACTGGTTGAAGGGGTATAAATAGCCAGCCTCCCGAAATAGCCGTTGGAAAAGTAGGCTGGCATCACTGTTCTGCGAACACCAGATGATCCGATGCTCCCCCTTCAGTTATCATCGGTTAAATCCAAATTAGCTGATGTCACTGTGTCAAATATGACTGTTGTTAGACCGATGTTACACTTGCCTTCTCATCGGATGATCCGGTGGCACTTCATCCAGAATTGGTTCAGAATTGATGCTTACTGGAGTGATTGACCGATGTGTTTATAGTTGTACATCGGATGGTCCGGTGGTACACTTGGTCCAAAGAGATTGCTTACTGTACTGATGGACCGATGTAACATGCCCTTCATCATCGGATGATCCGGTGAGTACTTAGTTCTGAGGTCTTCTTCTTCTCCTGAACCAACTCGACCGATGTTTTGCTTTCTGGAAACATCGGTTGATCCGGTGAGTTGATTTTCTTTGCTTCGAGTTGTTCTAAGTGATTCTTTTGGAATTTTCTCGATTGACCTCTTAGACATTGGTTGGAAATATTCTTCTGATGATTATCAAGCATTGAGTGTTGTCAATTTTGGTTGAATAATTTTGACATGTGAGCTTTTACTTCTAATCTTCATAAACATTGATTGATCTCATAGAATGATTGTTTAGGGGTCTCCAATTATATCCAATGAGCAGTAGATGATATACATATAGATTTCATTTGTGTGTGATGAGTGATATGGGAGACCTTGCATCCACAAATTCATTAGTAAAATCCAATGGTTGTCATTAATCACCAAAACCATACCTCATGGGGGCCTAGATGCTTTCAATCTCCCCCTTTTTGGTGATTGATGACAACACCACAAGTAAAGCATAATAGTAATGAATTTGAGAATACGATACTCAAAAGAATATGCAATAAGTACAAAGGTTAGCACACTTAAACTTGAAGGCTCAAAAACGATCAATAACTCGAAAGCTCAATCGATCAATAACTCAAGAGAATAAGTGGCACACGAATACTCAATAAATAGCAAAAGAGTAGCAAGTCTCCAAATTACAAGAGAACTCCCAAAAAGATAAACTCCCCCTACAGCTAGAACTCCCATTGAGACTAAGCTATCCTCCCCCTAACTCTTCTCCCCCTTTGGCATCAAGACACCAAAAAGGAAGCTAAGTGCCTAAGGACCCTGAGCGCTCGGGGCGATGACGAACTGGTCACCGTCGGGGGTGCTGTCGTCGGAGCTGCTGCGTGCTGCTGCCGAAGCTAGAGTAGCGGCGACGGGAGCTGTAGGAGCCGCTGTCGGTGCCTGCTGAGACTGGACTGCAGGAAGAGGGGCACTAACAATGGATGTCGGTGTCTATTGGAAGAGTGTCATAGCCGACAAGGGAGAGTGGATAGGAGCGCCTGGAGCAAGTAGTGGGGACATGCTGATCGATGGGATCGGCGTAGTCGGCACTGGCGCTGAAGCTGGCGCCAGGACAGGCGGACCTGGAGCAAGGCCTGGAAGCTGCAACGGTAGGGCAATCCCGATCTGCATGTAGAGGTTGGTGATCAACCCCAGGATGCCCATCATCGCCTGCTGCATCTGCTGCTGCTGGTCGAGAGAGCGCTGGTGCATCTGATCAATCAGCCCAGTCAGCCTGTCAGTGTCCTCTCGCCTCTCGCGGGTGATCTGTTGCTGCATCTCCTGCTGCTGCTGCTAGAGCTCCAAGAGACGTGCAGCCTGGTCAGCTCGGGCCTGCTCAGCTGCAAGTCAGTCCAGGCGCTGCTGCTCAACCATCTGCTGAAGTAGGGAGGTAAGCTCAGATGGCTGAGATACATGTGCCTCTGACACGGGAGGTGGAGTAGGAGGTGGCACAGTCAAGCCTCCAGCCTCCACGTCGTGCTGTCTAGGTGAGGGAGCAAGTGGGAAGTACTCCTCGACACTGTCGCTGGTGTCACTCTCGAACCAAATATGTTGTAGGTCCTCACCCTGAGCCTCTGCCTGTGCTAGTCTCTCGTCTTCTTTCTCCATGTCTGACCAGTCTTCCTCTGAGAGACGGGCACGGACCGGACGCTCAACTGGACGGCCAAGACGGCGGTCTCCAGGAGCTAGAGCATGGTAGTGGCCGAACCGTGTGACGCTCTCGTCAGTGAGACTATCACGCATGGTGGACCCCTCTGGAGCTACCATGAAGAGCAAGTAGCTGATCCAGTGACCAAACACAAGCTGCCTCATCATCCCAACTCCATCAGTGATTATGTCCTCCATCTCACAAATCAGGATGTCCACAATATCGAACTCCATCCCGTTCATGACATAGAACATGAGAGTCTGCTGTAAGCTGGTGAACCCCTCAAGGTATCCAGACCTCGGCAAATGTGTGCGACGCAAGGCAAGCTGCACAGTGCGCGCAGCTGGATTGAGTAGTGCTGGTACCCTCGGATGGTCTGGAGAGAAAGGCTGAGCAAACAGTGAACGTATCTCCTCAAGTGGTGGTGCCACTCGTCCAGTGAGCGGCCTCCTCGGTGGGTCAGCCTGTCCATATACCTTATCGTGCAGGCAAGTGTCATGGAGGTCCACTCCTAGCAGCTGTCCCAAAGTCTGTTTGGTCAAGTGATGATGCTGGCCCATGAACATAAAATCAATAGATCTGCGGCCCTCGGAGACGTAGAGTGTGGCATAGAATACTCGGACCCAATCCTCCACGTAGGCACTCCTCTCGTAAGACATCAGCTCCACTAGCCCTCTATACCTCTCAAAGTAAGGGCGTATCTCCGTGTCAGCTGCAAGTGCAAGCTGATCCCAATCCAGGAAATTATGATGGAAGAGCTTATGTCCCCGACGTCTGTAAGTCTCGTACAGCGACGCCTGTGTCGGGGTCCAAAAGCGGCTGTCCACAAGTGCCTCTCTGGGCTGCGGGAACCACTCCTCAAGTAAAATGATCTACCTGAGCTTCCTTAGCTTCTTGGCCTTCATCTTCCTGTAACTGGTCAGGCAGACACCCTCAGTGACATGGACGTTGGTGTCCATCTCATAGACGGCTCTCTGGGTCACCCTGTCCTCTCGAAGGTCAGCTGCTGACGGTCTCTGTCTCGGGGCTACAGCTGGACGACCTCCACGGGTCCTGGCTGAGCGCCGGCGAACAAGCAGCACTTCGGGCTCCTCTTCTTCCTCTGACTCCTCTGGCACGGGAGGCTGCCTCTGTTGAGCCTCGCGGATCCTTAACGATCCTCCTCGACCACGCTCTCGCTCCTCAGTGGCGCGAGCGACCATTAGGGCTTTCTTCGCCTCCTTCGACAACTTCTGCTTTTTGGCGGCCGGCTCCTCAATAGCCTTGCCCTTTCCCTTCTTGTCACGACCCATGACGACGATGAAGACGGGGTCGCGGGACATGAGCTCGGGCGCATGGGACGGCGACGCAAAGGTCGTTGCGGCCAGGGAACCCTAGCGGCGAAGATGAATTGCGGCGGTTGCGAAGGGCAGTGGCAGTGAGAGGGTGGCGGCAGTGGTGCGTGGGCAGACGGCGACGGCGCTGCGTGGGCGGACGGCGGTGGCGCTGCGTGGGCGGATGGAGACGGCGGAGGCGGCGCTGCATGGGCGCGAGGTCGGCATGTGGCGGCGGCTGGAGTGGCGGTGGCCGGATGTAACACCCTCTATTTTCGCATCATGCATTGCATACGTGGTCATGCATTGAACACTAGTAGAATAAAAGAAAAATAATAAAACATATGCATATACAAATATGTGTAGCAAAAGAAGAAATAGAAAATAATAATAGGCCAAAACTTGTAATAGGGAATAAGAATAAAAAAAAGAATAATATAAATATATATATAAATATATATAAATAATATATATAACAAAATATGAAAATAGAAAAAAATATAACATTAATAATATATAATATAAAAATAATAAATAATAAAGAATAAATATATAATATTAATGTATATATATATATATAAAAATAATATATATATATATATATAAATAATTATATAATAAAGAGTAAAAAAAAGGGAGCCGCCCGGCGGCCAGGCCAGCGGCCCAGCCGGCCGAGCCGGCCCCGCTCCGCACCGCGCCCAAGGCGCCTGGCACCCTGCCGCGCCGCCTGCCGCTGCGCAGCGCGTGCAGCCGGGCCCCGCCCCCCCCCCCCCCCCCGACGCGACGCCGCCCACCCGGACGCACGGCGCGCATCGCCCGAGGCGCCCGGGCCTCGCCCCGGTCCCCGCGTCCCCCTGACCCGACGCGACGCGCGATGGGCCCCCGCCCCCACCCTGCCGAGCCGCCTGGCTCCCGGCCGCCGTTCGGCCACGCGCCCGCAGCCGGCCCCACCGCGCGCGTCTCCCGCGCGTGGGATCCCGCCTCCGCGGTCTCCCGCCCTGTCCCGCCTCCCTTCCCGCGCGGTAACGTCCCACCCCAATACTCCCGCTCCCGCTGGACTCCCTCCCGCGTCCGACTCCCCTGCCGTGAATCCCGCCGTACCGAGTCGGTACTATCCCGCCGTCCCTATAAATAGGACCGAGGCCTATGCTTTTTTTCCCACGAACCAGCAGCCGCCGCCTGGAGAAACCCAGCCACCGGTACAGAGGGAAAAGGGCACCAGGAGCTCTGCGCCAGGGAAGAAAAAGAAGAAAAAGGAGGGAAAGAAGAGGAAGAAAAAGAGGAGGGCACCACCGTTCGCCGGAGATCGTCGCCGACATCACGCCGCCGTCGTCGTACCGCCGAAGGACTGCTGCACTATCTATTTCGTCTACGCGTCGCATTTATTCCGCGACCGTCACGCCGTCAGATCTACGGTAGGGTTCGTTCCCGATGCGAATTTTTGCGATCATATTGAATCTAATAGGCGTAAATTAAATTTAGTTGCACCATAATTTTATTTTCAGCAGCATTAATCCACCCTAAAACCCCCGTAAACTCATATGAACACGTATGAACTAGTCGCATCTAATTATTAAACGACCGTAGTAAATTAATTATTAAACTGTGCATGCATGCATGTCATTGCATGTTGATTATTTTGTGTGCATTATGTTGAATTGTATATGTTTTCTTGTATGTATGATCACGCGTAGAGGAACGTGCTCAAGAGGTTGCATACGAGGATTTCCAAACCCAAGACCTCGAAACGCTTGAGCAACCCCATCCGCCGGAGCAAGGCAAGTGTCCTTGAAGCATATTGATCCTATTTAAAATTAAATGTTTTGTTTGCGAACTTGCATGCTTGTGTCAAATTGATGGGAATCCTATGGTAGGAAGTTTACTAGTTTTGTTGACCACCCTTGTCACCTGGAATTATGGTAGAGAGTCGGGAAGGGTTTTTACCTTTTTGCTTCGCTTAATTAATTGGGATGGCAAACAACACTACACATTTAATTATGTATCAATGATATTCTGGTTAATGTGAACTGGTCAATGCGATGGGTGATCTAAGCAAGCATGGTTTTGTGGATGGGTTGGATGTTACGGTGGTTTGCTTGCCTTAGATCTAAGGACCGGTTCATGCGAGAATATGCCAGGTCAACAGTGCCACCACAAGGCCAAGTATGGGTGCGGCGTAGCTGAATAATTAGGAGCGCTGCTAGTATTGTATGGACCATTGGATGGCGCGGGGAATGGGAGTCGAGGAGGACTGCCCTGGGATCCGCATGGCACACGAGGGGACCCGTGGGTGGGAGAATAGAGGTTCAAGCCTGCCGGTGAAACCTTAGTGGGCCCGTACATACTAGTAGTCCCTTTTGAAAGGCTATTTTGTGATCTCTTGGCCACACACCTACGGAAGTGTGAGATGGCATAATGGAGGTTTCTTAGTCATCGAAAGGTGACGAAATCACAAATATGTGGGCAAAGTGGTACAACCTCTGCAGAGTGTTAAAAACTATCATGATAGCCGTGCTCCCGGTTATGAGCGCCTGGATGACCTACATGATTAGAGTTGGAAATTGGGATTTGGGATGGTTATGGATGGTTATGGTTTGGGATGGTTATGGTTGGTTTATGGTTGTGGTCTGGTAATGGTTATGGTTTATGCACTATGGACATGGATAATGGTAATGTTGGCAATAATTGGATATGGTTTATATTCTGTTAAATGATGGTTATGATGGGATTGTTTCACATAGACATAGTATAATGCTTTTTAAATGTTTTACTGTACTTTTCAGCACTTAGCCATTATTATTGTCGTCATTTGAATTAGCCACATGTCATACTTTCCACACTTGCTAAGTACGACATGTACTCACCCTTGCAATCCCCCCCCCAACAGCTACTGGAGACAATTGGGAGTACCCTGAGGATCACGAGGAGTACTAGGTTGCGTACCGCCGTCAATTGCCTGTGGATTGGAGTCGTGTTGTTTAGTTTATTTTCCGCTGCAATTATTTAGAGTTATATTATTCGTGAACTATTGGATTATTGTAATAAAGTACTTATTTATTAGATAAGACGTGGTTAAATTCTGTTTATCATTTGTGAATCACTCGTGTATGTGTGTTGAACATCCTGGGCACACATATGCATTACGCTTGGTTCATATTCGGAACCGGGTGTCACAAATTGGTATCAGAGCCGCGTTGACCGTAGGACGCAAGCCTAGGTAGAATGGACACTCTAGAGCACTTAGGAACACTCTTCTAATATGCTATTTTCGAAAAATTTTGTTGCTGTTTTGTTTCCTTTATTTTCGGCCGCAAAAAGTATTGATCGCTGCTGCGTTTTTGATAAAAATTTTCAGAAGTGAGCAATATTAAGTGCTGCTGTTTTGCTGTATAAATTTTCGCGAAAACGGTGTGTTTTTCTGCTATTATGTGTGGGTAAAATTATTGTGTTGGTTGCTGTAATTTTTCTCTTTATTTTTCGTTCTTTTGGAACCGCTGCACCGCTCTTTGTCCGCCGTTTAGCTGCTGAAATTTTCAGATTTGTTTTTCATTATTTTTCTAATGTATTCTTGTTTCTTGTAGATGGCCCGCACCAAGACAACCCCCCGTAAGTCGACCGGTGGACTCGTGCCCCCGCGTAGGTTGGCTAGTCGCTCTCCGGCCGTCGACCCCCGTCACCCGGTGGTGATCCGTTCTGACGGCAGAGCCGCAGGACAACTGCGTCACCGTCTCCGTGCCCTACTCTGTGAGGCTGGCTACCGTCACCACAGCCTCTCGCTCTCCTACCACACCACTGGAGTGCAGCGCCCCGGCAGGAAGGAGTGGAGCTGCAAAATCTATATCTACTACGGTGACGAGTTGGTGAAGACCCACAGCAGCCCCGCTTGGAGGAGCTCCCGCCGATCTGCAGAGCAGGATGCTAGCTGGGAAGCAGCCACTTTTTGGAGCCACGCCCGCCGTTTCCGTCTGGAGGACACGGTTCACGCCTTCGTCCCGCAGCGTCCCAGTGGCACTGCGCGCTTCGTCTCCAGGCACGTGGAGGGACCCCTGGACCTCCCGCAGTCTCGTCAGACTGTTGACGACGTGACCCAGCTGAGTGCCCGACTTCAGAGGGCGCAGCAGGAGATCCAGGATGGACGCGACCTCGCCCAGCGCCACGAGGCGATAATCAGGAGGTATTGTCGGATCACCGACGAGGACCCGGACGACTACGCGTCCGACACCCCGATGTGGACCCCGGACTCTCCAGACCGTCGCAACGGTCAGCGTGAGTCATCCTCTGAGGAGTCCTCTGACGAGGAACCTTCCAGTGTGGCGTCTACCGCACCACCGCCGCCTGCTGCCTCACCACCCCAGGACCCACAGGACCCCGAGGACCCCGACGACGACGACGACGACGACGAGGACCCGGATGAGTTCCCGCTCGACGACGACTAGTCCTCGACCTATGCCACGACTCAAGGATAGGCACACCCCCATTAGTAAATAAGAGCGATGTAGATATACTTGTGTGACCTTGAGTTGTGTTACTTCTTTTAGGATCTTTGTAAATTCTGTTTGGTGCTTGTTTGAGTGCTTGTGTGCTTAGTAGAGAGTTGTGGGATGCTTCGGCAATTGTCCACATCCTCGTAATATAGGTCTATATTAATAAAGCATTATTCAGTGTCACATACCTTGATGCATATAGTTGGGACGTTCTTTCCAAATTCTAAATCCTTATGTCCCTACCTTTCCTTCGCCAACAGATGGTGAGAACTCATAACCAGAGGGATGCTAACGATGAGGAGGAGCGCAATGAAGTACCTCAGAACAACCAGGGACATGCTCATGGAGCTATCAACATTGAACAACTGTTAGCTATGCAGAACCAGCTCATGCAGACCATGATACAGACCATGGGACAGCTGCAAGCTGGCAACAACAATCAGCCCCACCTGCCTCCACCGCCACCCCCGCCACATCACAACCGTTTGGGAGAGTTCATGAGGACCAGACCGCCTACCTTTGCACAAGCTACAGACCCAATGGAAGCTGACGATTGGCTGAAGTCTGTTGAGAAGAAACTTGCTATTGTCCAGTGCACTGACAGGGAGAAGGTTCTCTTTGCATCACATCAACTAGTTGGAGCAGCCGCTGACTGGTGGGAAGCTCTTTGCAACGCTCATGATAATCAGGAAACAATCACTTGGGCTGAGTTTAAGCAGAGTTTCCGTTCCCACTATGTACCCGAAGGAGTTATGATACTAAGGAGACAAGACTTTGAAAATCTCAGGCAAGGAAGGATGAGTGTGAGTGAGTATCTCAACAAATTCACTCAATTATCAAGATATGCCCCAGAAGACATCAAAACTGATAGTAGGAAGCAGTATCTGTTTATGAGGGGTCTCAACAATGAAATTCAAGTCCAGTTGCTCAATACTGATTATCCAAACTTCCAAAAGCTGGTTGACAAGGCTATTGTGGTTGAGAACAAGATTCGTGAGATGGAGCAGGACAACAAAAGGAAGATGTCACATCATGGACCGCAACAAGGAAGTAATGTTCGCCCCCGCTATGCACCACCTACTGCACCACAATACAACCCCTCTGCTCCTACATACCGCACTGCCTATCCGCCCCGCCCAAATCAGCCACCGCAGCAACGCCCTGCCATGCAAGCGCCTCGCAATCCTGTTCCACCTGCGCCGCGTCCTAACATGGCGGCAAATGCTCAAAACCAGTTGCGCCCAAACTTCCCCAATGCTATGGGTGGTAAGACATGCTATGCGTGTGGAGAACCCGGACACTTTGCAAGTCAATGCCCCAAGAGAAACAATGGACCTATGAACAATGCACCAAGGCCAAATCACCCGCGACCAAATGGAGGAGCACCACAAGGCAACCGTGGACAGCAGAATTTTGCTCGTGGTAATGTCAATCATATCTCTACTGAGGAAGCTCAGCAAGCTGATGACGTCGTGATTGGTATGTTTCTCGCCAACTCCAACCCCGCGACTGTTTTATTTGATTCAGGAGCATCTCATTCATTCATCTCGTCAAAGTATGTTGCCAAGTACAATTTGCCTATATCTCATATGAAGCAAACTATGCTAGTAAGTTCTCCTGGCGGAGAGATGAGGACAAATATAGTATGTCCGAAAGTAAGCATTAAAATAAGGGGGTAGACTTTCTCGCAAACCTCATAGTATTGGACTCCCAAGGAATAGACATAATACTTGGAATGGACTGGTTGAGCAAGTATAATGGAGTCATTCAATGCGCCGAGAGGATTGTGCAGTTGACAAGTGAACATGGTACACGCATTGAAGTTGAAGCAGCCCAACCTGCAAGAGGGAAAGCGATGCTGAATCACGTGGAAGAAGTGACATTGGAAAACATTCCGATCGTTCGCGAGTACCCGGACGTGTTTCCAGACGAGTTGCCAGGTATGCCACCTGATCGTGACATAGAATTCGCCATTGAGTTGATACCCGGAACTGCACCTATAGCTAAGAGGCCGTATAGGATGCCTCCTAAGGAATTAGCAGAGCTCAAGAAGCAAATTCAAGAGCAGCTAGAGAAGGGTTTTATACGCCCCAGCTCATCCCCGTGGGGAGCCCCAGTGCTCTTCGTAGATAAGAAGGATGGAACCCAGAGGATGTGTGTGGACTATAGGTCTCTCAACGAAGTGACAATTAAGAACAAGTACTCACTGCCCCGTATAGAGGATTTGTTCGACCAAATGAAGGGTGCCTGTATCTTCTCCAAGATCGACTTGCGGTCAGGATACTTCCAAATGAATATTAGACCATCAGACATACCCAAGACGGCATTTCGGACACGATATGGATCTTATGAGTACACCGTAATGTCATTTGGATTGACGAATGCGCCTGCGTACTTTATGTATATTATGAATAAGGTTTCATGGAATATCTGGATAAGTTCGTTGTAGTGTTCATCGATGATATTATGATCTACTCGAAGGACGAGAAGGAACATGAGGAACACTTGAGGCTTACACTGCAGAAATTGAGGGAGCATCAATTGTATGCCAAGTTCAGTAAATGTCAATTTTGGTTACGGGAAGTTTCTTTCTTAGGCCATATTATTTCCGGAGGAGGAGTATCAGTTGACCCAGGGAAGGTGAGAGATGTGCTTAAGTGGGAACCGCCACAGAATGTTAAGGAAATTCAGAGTTTCCTTGGAATGGCTGGATATTACCGCCGATTCATAAAGGATTTTTCCAAAATACCCAAGCCTATGACCAAATTACTCATGAAGGGAAAGGCATTCCGATGGACTCAAGCTTGTCAGGATAGCTTTGAAGAGTTAAAGAAAAGATTGACAACTGCGCCAGTGTTAGTATTACCGGACGTGAGCAAGAGTTTTGATATATATTGTGATGCATCAAGACAAGGATTAGGATGTGTGCTCATGCAAGAAGGCCAAGTGGTAGCTTATGCATCGAGGCAACTAAAGAAACATGAGTTGAATTATCCTACACACGACCTTGAACTCGCAGCCGTGGTACACGCCTTGAAGATATGGAGACACTATGTTTTTGGTCACCGATGTGAGATTTATACGGACCACAAGAGTCTCAAGTACATATTTACGCAAACGGATCTGAACCTGAGGCAACGCCGATGGTTGGAGCTCATCAAGGATTATGACGTGGGAATCAACTATCACCCAGGGAAGGCCAACGTAGTGGTCGATGCTTTGAGCCGAAAGGGAGTAAGTCATCAACTTACAGTTCAAGAACTGCCATCTGAGTTATGCAAGGAGTTTGAACGGTTGAACCTTGGATTCGTAAATGAGATGGGAACGATAGAAGTCAACCCAACATTAGAGCAGGAAATACGGGAAGGACAGACAAATGACAAGGAAATACAAGAAATCAAGGAAAGGACCCAAGAAGGAAAAGAATTCCGGTTTGATGAGGACGAACAGGGTACCTTATGGCTTGGAAAGAGGATTGTGGTACCTAATGTCAGGCATATTCGAGAAACAATATTGAAGGAGGCACATGACTCGCCTTACTCAATTCATCCTGGCTGTAAGAAAATGTACAAGGACTTAAAGACATGTTATTGGTGGGCCAGCATGAAAAAGGACATAGCCGAATATGTTGCACTTTGTGATGTGTGCCAACGAGTTAAAGCTGAACATCAAAGGCCAGCCGGATTGTTACAACCACTAAAGATCCCAGAGTGGAAGTGGGAAGAGATTGGTATGGACTTTGTAGTTGGATTACCGCGAACTCAGTCTGGCTATGATTCAATATGGGTTATTGTGGATCGATTGACAAAGTCAGCTCATTTCATTCCTGTCAAGACCACATATACCACCACGAAGCTAGCAGAATTGTATATGGAACATATTGTGTGCCGACACAGAGTACCGAAGAAGATAGTCTCGGATAGAGGTTCTCAATTCACCTCCAGATTTTGGCAGAAATTGCATGAAGCAATGGGAACAAGGCTGAACTTTAGTTCGGCGTATCACCCTCAAACAGATGGACAAACCGAGAGGACCAACCAAATTTTGGAAGACATGTTGAGAGCATGTGCTTTAAAGCATAGGAAAAGTTGGGATAAAAGTTTGCCGTATGCTGAATTCTCGTACAACAATAGTTACCAAGCAAGTTTGAAAATGTCACCCTATGAAGCACTATACGGAAGGAAGTGTAGGACGCCCTTGTTTTGGAATGAAACCGGAGAGAATCAAGTGTTTGGTCCCGACGTGTTACAAGAAGCTGAAAGGCAAGTCCAGATAATACGGGAAAACTTAAGGGCTGCCCAGTCTCGACAGAAAGGTTATGCTGATAATAGGCGAAGGAGTCTGACTTTTGAAGTTGGAGATTTTGTATACCTCAAAGTGTCACCTATCAGAGGTCAGCGAAGGTTTAACGTCAAGGGAAAACTGGCACCACGTTACATCGGACCATTTAAGATTCTGGACAAGCGAGGAGAGGTAGCTTATCGACTTGAGCTGCCGACGTATCTCTCCGATGTACACGACGTGTTTCACGTCTCTCAACTCAAGAAGTGTCTCAGGGTACCGGAAGAACAAGTGCCGATGGACGAGTTAGAACTTCAAGAGGATTTGTCTTATGTCGAGCAACCTATCAAAATTTTGGATATGAAAGAAAGAGTCACGAGAAATAAGAGGATCCGTTGGTGCAAAGTGCAATGGAAACACCATACGGAAGCCGAAGCTACATGGGAACGTGAAGAAGACCTGAAGGCAGAATTCCCTCATCTTTTCTCCACGCTGTCGAATCTCGAGGGCGAGATTCACTTTAAGGGGGTAGGTTTGTAACACCCTCAATTTTCGCATCATGCATTGCATACGTGGTCATGCATTGAACACTAGTAGAATAAAAGAAAAATAATAAAACATATGCATATACAAATATGTGTAGCAAAAGAAGAAATAGAAAATAATAATAGGCCAAAACTTGTAATAGGGAATAAGAATAAAAAAAAGAATAATATAAAAATATATATAAATATATATAAATAATATATATAACAAAATATGAAAATAGAAAAAAATATAACATTAATAATATATAATATAAAAATAATAAATAATAAAGAATAAATATATAATATTAATGTATATATATATATAAAAAATAATATATATATATATAAATAATTATATAATAAAGAGTAAAAAAAAGGGAGCCGCCCGGCGGCCAGGCCAGCGGCCCAGCCGGCCGAGCCGGCCCCGCTCCGCACCGCGCCCAAGGCGCCTGGCACCCTGCCGCGCCGCCTGCCGCTGCGCAGCGCGTGCAGCCGGGCCCCGCCCCTCCCCCCCCCCCCCCCCCCGACGCGACGCCGCCCACCCGGACGCACGGCGCGCATCGCCCGAGGCGCCCGGGCCTCGCCCCGGTCCCCGCGTCCCCCTGACCCGACGCGACGCGCGATGGGCCCCGCCCCCACCCTGCCGAGCCGCCTGGCTCCCGGCCGCCGTTCGGCCACGCGCCCGCAGCCGGCCCCACCGCGCGCGTCTCCCGCGCGTGGGATCCCGCCTCCGCGGTCTCCCGCCCCGTCCCGCCTCCCTTCCCGCGCGGTAACGTCCCACCCCGATACTCCCGCTCCCGCTGGACTCCCTCCCGCGTCCGACTCCCCTGCCGTGAATCCCGCCGTACCGAGTCGGTACTATCCCGCCGTCCCTATAAATAGGACCGAGGCCTATGCTTTTTTTCCCACGAACCAGCAGCCGCCGCCTGGAGAAACCCAGCCGCCGGTACAGAGGGAAAAGGGCACCAGGAGCTCTGCGCCAGGGAAGAAAAAGAAGAAAAAAGGAGGGAAAGAAGAGGAAGAAAAAGAGGAGGGCACCACCGTTCGCTGGAGATCGTCGCCGACATCACGCCGCCGTCGTCGTACCGCCGAAGGACTGCTGCACTATCTATTTCGTCTACGCGTCGCATTTATTCCGCGACCGTCATGCCGTCAGATCTACGGTAGGGTTCGTTCCCGATGCGAATTTTTGCGATCATATTGAATCTAATAGGCGTAAATTAAATTTAGTTGCACCATAATTTTATTTTCAGCAGCATTAATCCACCCTAAAACCCCCGTAAACTCATATGAACACGTATGAACTAGTCGCATCTAATTATTAAACGATTGTAGTAAATTAATTATTAAACTGTGCATGCATGCATGTCATTGCATGTTGATTATTTTGTGTGCATTATGTTGAATTGTATATGTTTTCTTGTATGTATGATCACGCGTAGAGGAACGTGCTCAAGAGGTTGCATACGAGGATTTCCAAACCCAAGACTTTGAAACGCTTGAGCAACCCCATCCGCCGGAGCAAGGCAAGTGTCCTTGAAGCATATTGATCCTATTTAAAATTAAATGTTTTGTTTGCGAACTTGCATGCTTGTGTCAAATTGATGGGAATCCTATGGTAGGAAGTTTACTAGTTTTGTTGACCACCCTTGTCACCTGGAATTATGGTAGAGAGTCGGGAAGGGTTTTTACCTTTTTGCTTCGCTTAATTAATTGGGATGGCAAACAACACTACACATTTAATTATGTATCAATGATATTCTGGTTAATGTGAACTGGTCAATGCGATGGGTGATCTAAGCAAGCATGGTTTTGTGGATGGGTTGGATGTTACGGTGGTTTGCTTGCCTTAGATCTAAGGACCGGTTCATGCGAGAATATGCCAGGTCAACAGTGCCACCACAAGGCCAAGTATGGGTGCGGCGTAGCTGAATAATTAGGAGCGCTACTAGTATTGTATGGACCATTGGATGGCGCGGGGAATGGGAGTCGAGGAGGACTGCCCTGGGATCCGCATGGCACACGAGGGGACCCGTGGGTGGGAGAATAGAGGTTCAAGCCTGCCGGTGAAACCTTAGTGGGCCCGTACATACTAGTAGTCCCTTTTGAAAGGCTATTTTGTGATCTCTTGGCCACACACCTACAGAAGTGTGAGATGGCATAATGGAGGTTTCTTAGTCATCGAAAGGTGACGAAATCACAAACATGTGGGTAAAGTGGTACAACCTCTGCAGAGTGTTAAAAACTATCATGATAGCCGTGCTCCCGGTTATGAGCGCCTGGATGACCTACATGATTAGAGTTGGAAATTGGGATTTGGGATGGTTATGGATGGTTATGGTTTGGGATGGTTATGGTTGGTTTATGGTTGTGGTCTGGTAATGGTTATGGTTTATGCACTATGGACATGGATAATGGTAATGTTGGCAATAATTGGATATGGTTTATATTCTGTTAAATGATGGTTATGATGGGATTGTTTCACATAGACATAGTATAATGCTTTTTAAATGTTTTACTGTACTTTTCAGCACTTAGCCATTATTATTGTCGTCATTTGAATTAGCCACATGTCATACTTTCCACACTTGCTGAGTACGACATGTACTCACCCTTTTAATCCCCCCCCCCCCAACAGCTACTGGAGACAATTGGGAGTACCCTGAGGATCACGAGGAGTACTAGGTTGCGTACCGCCGTCAATTGCCTGTGGATTGGAGTCGTGCTGTTTAGTTTATTTTCCGCTGCAATTATTTAGAGTTATATTATTCGTGAACTATTGGATTATTGTAATAAAGTACTTATTTATTAGATAAGACGTGGTTAAATTCTGTTTATCATTTGTGAATCACTCGTGTATGTGTGTTGAACATCCTGGGCACACATATGCGTTACGCTTGGTTCATATTCGGAACCGCGTGTCACACCGGAGGGCGGCGGCGGCCGAAGGCGCGGAGCGGCGGCGGCGGAGGCGAGGGCATCAGGGGCGGAGAGCTAGGTCGAGGAGAGAGAAAGAAAGGTGGAACGGCGCGCTAAATAGGTGGGGCCCAAACCCTAGCTCAAATTTTAACACCTGATGAACTGACGTCAGATGATAGGAGCATCGGTCGAATGGTACAGTAAGGGTATTCCAAAAGGTACCATTGACACCGGATGATCCGACGTGGAAAGGATTTGCATTGGTGGAGTTTAGAACAACTCCAGAAATGTGAACATCGGATGCACCGATGTTTCTCAGAATGAACTCATCGGTTGATTTGACTTTCTGACTGAATTGACCCTTGGCAGTTGAACACAAACTGATCCGATGAGCTTCTGGCCTATGCATCGAATAATCCGATTACTGCAAAACAGCAACATCCCATATATGTCCTTTGACTTAAACACACAACGAGAAGCACAAGTTTTAGGACTTTTTGGGCAACCCCTTACCCCTCAAAAATACTAATTGCCAATAACTTGGCTAAGCCCTCAAGCAAATAGAACACCAAAGAAAAAGGACAGAAAATATCCAAATAAAATGTAAGGTCCGTGCTTTGTGAGCTAGAGGATGAAGACATCTATCTCTTTAAAGCATGTTCCTTTAGGCATTAACGCACCTAGCATTTTGTTCTTTCCACATCATATGAGTTGAGATATTGCATTTCAAACAAGTCTCTTTCTCATGAAGTGGGTTCCCCTTTGTGACAATCTACCGTATGCAATGCCAAACAGTTTATAATGCAAGAAATTAAATGTGAGTGCAAGTCTATATGGCAGGCATCATGCAAGACATAAATTAAATCTATCTTGCCAAATTTGAACCTTTCAAAGGCTTCTTCAGGGAGAGCCACTCTCCAAGTCTTGGGGAAACCCAAAAGAACCTCCATCCCAAGCTAACTCTTTCTCACCCCTATCCTTTGAAAGTTAGACAAGACCTATATGAGATGCATTCTTACATGATCATGGCAACTTACATGATGTTCGATGCATCTAGCACATTTAATTCACTCCTTAGTCTAGAAAAAGTTTTCTCATCAAGTGGTTTAGTGAAGATATCCGCCAATTGTTCTTCAGACCTAACACCTCGCAAGGAGATGTCTCCCTTAGCTTCATGGTCCCTTAAGAAATGATGGTGAATATCAATGTGCTTAGTGCGGGAGTGTTGAACGGGGTTTTTAGCTATTTTAACCGCACTTCATTGTCACAAAGGAGAGGCACACAACCAAGTTTAATACCAAAGTCCAAAAGGGTTTGCTTCATATAAAGAATTTGGGCACAACATGCACCGGCCGCAATATATTATGCTTCTGCCGTGGACAAGGCAACGGAATTTTGCTTCTTGCTTGACCAAGATATTAGGGAACGCCCAAGCAAGTGGCACCCACCAGAGGTACTCCTGTGATCCACACGGCATCCGGCAAAGTCCGAATCCGAGTAACCCAAGAGATCAAATTTTGCACCTTTAGGGTACCACAGGCCTACACTTGGGGTATGCTTGAGATACCGAAGTATCCTAAAGACCGCCTCCCGATGCGATTCTTTAGGTGCTGCTTGAAAGCGAGCACATAATCATACACTAAACATGATATCGGGCCTAGATGCGATAAGATAAAGCAATGAACCAATCATAGAATAGTAATTTGATTGGTCAATAGGTTTACCGTCCTTATCCGCGTCGAGATGACAATTTGTTGCCATTGGAGTACTTCTTGAGCTACAATCTCCCATCTCAAATTTCTTCAAGAGGTCCTTGGTATACTTTTCTTGATAGATGAAGGTCCCCTCTCGAAGTTGCTTGATTTGAAATCCAAGGAAGAAGTTGAGCTCTCCAATCATCGACATCTCGAATTCCCTAGACATCCTTTTGCCAAACTCATGGCTAAGAGCTTCATTAGTTGAACCAAAAATAATATCATCGACATAAATTTGACAAATGAATAATTCTCCGTCGATGTCTTTGGTGAAGAGTGTAGTGTCCACCCTCCCGATTTTGAATCCTTGCATGATCAAGAAATCTCGTAGTCGTTCATACCACGCCCTAGGTGCTTGCTTGAGCCCGTAGAGCGCCTTGTGCAACCTAAACACATGATTAGGATTCCTTGGATCTTCAAACCCGGGAGTTTGTTCAACATAGACAAGCTCGTTAATATAACCATTAAGAAAGGCACTTTTCACATCCATTTGATAAAGCTTTATGTTATGATGTGATGCAAAGGCAAGAAGTATACGGATGGCTTCTAGTCGGACAACCGAAGCAAATGTCTCCCCAAAGTCTAGTTCTTCAACTTGCGAGAAACCCTTGGCCACAAGTCTTGCCTTGTTGCGGACCACAAAGCCATTCTCATCTTGTTTGTTGCGGTACACCCACTTTGTTCCGATGACGTTCTTGTCCTTTGGTCGCTCCTCCAACACCCAAACTTCATTGCGGATGAAGTTGTTGAGTTCTTCTTGCATGGCATTCACCCAATTTGGATCTTGGAGTGCTTCCTCAATGTGAGTGGGTTCTACACATGAAACAAACGAGTAGTGCTCACAAAACGTAGTGAAATGGTAAGAACGTGTACTTACTCCCCTTGACGGACTTCTGATGATTTGGTCAATCAGATGCGCCTTGGAGATGCGTCCATGCCTCATGAGTGGTTGTGAAGAACTTGGCGGTGGTGATGCATGTTGCTCTTCTTGTGGTTTGACTTGATCATGGACTTGTTCTTCTTCTTGATGTTGTGTGGCTTGTGAATCTTGTGTCGGCAATGGATCATCTTTCTCTTCTTCGTCAACTTGAGGCGCCATAGATGAGTTGATGTTGGAACTTGAAGCTCCCCCTTGATCATGGCTCTCCTCAACTTTCGGCTTGATGTCGCCAATGGTCATGTTCTTCATAGCTTCTCGTAGAGGCTCGTCATCTATTTCATCATGACCAAAACTCTCCTCTTGGGAGCCATTAGTTTCATCAAACTCAACATCACAACTTTCCTCAACTAAACTGGAGGTTTGGTTGAATACTCGATATGCTTTTGATTTTGATGCATAACCAAGAAATATACCAACATCACATCTTATTTCAAACTTACCGAGCCTTTTCTTGCGGTAGATGTAGCACTTGCACCCGAAGACTCGGAAATAGGAGATGTTGGGCTTTCTTCCAATGAGAAGTTTGTATGGGGTCTTTTGAAGTAGTCGATGTAGGTAGACCCTATTTGCGGCATGGCATGCCGTGTTGATTGCTTCGGCCCAAAACTTCTCGGACGTGCCATAGTCATCAAGCATTGCTCATGCAAGAGTGATGAGAGTCTTGTTCTTCCTTTCAATGACACCATTTTGTTGAGGAGTGTATGTGGCCGAAAACTCATGCTTCACACCGTCACGGTCACACCACTCCCCAATGTTGTAGTTCTTGAATTCGGTGCCGTTGTCACTCTGGACCTTGATGATGGGAAGTTGAAATTCCCTTTGAGCACAGTTAGCGAAGGTCTTGAACACTTCCGGAGTTTCACTCTTGTCACCTAGAAACAAAGTCCAAGCATAGCGAGAGTAGTCATCAACTATAACAAGACAATAGAGATTACCGCCAAGACTTTGATATGTGGACGGCCCGAAGAGGTCCATGTGAAGTAACTCAAGTGGCTTGGAGGTTGACACCATTGTCTTCATCGGGTGGTGTGAAGCAACTTGCTTCCCGGCTTGACAAGTGCTACGAAGCTTGTTCTTCTCAAATGTGACATCCTTCACGCCGGTCACCATCCCAAGCTTGAATGACTTCTTGAGCTTGCTCATTCCAATGTGCGCTATGCGTTGATGCCATAGCCAATCCAAACTTGTCTTAGTGAAGAGACAAGTGGTCAAGCTAGCATCCTTGTTGGTGAAGTCTACTAGGTAGATATGTCCATGCTGAAATCCTTTGAAGATTAGTTCTTGGCTTGTTTCACTAGTCACAACAACATCATTTTTGCTAAAGGTGCACGTTAGTCCAAGATCACATAGTTGTGCAATAGAGAGCAAATTGAAACTAAGTGACTTAACATACAATACATTGGAAATAGATAAATCATTTGAAATTGCAATCTTACCTAAACTAATTACCTTCCCCTTAGAGTTGTCACCAAAGGTGACTTGTTCATGATTGCCAGGGTTTTCTATGGTGGTGAACATACCATAGTTGCCAGTCATATTTTGAGTGCACCCGCTATTGAGTACCCAATGTTTTCCTCCGGCTTTGTAGTTCACCTACACACATGAATTCAATTTTTGACTTTAGGCACCCAAGCCAACTTAGGTCCTTGTATGTGTGATACAAGTGTTTTTGGGACCCAAAGTTGCTTGGGGAGCTTCCCCTTCATGCCCTTTATGTCCTTGCCAATGAACCTTGCCTTCACCTTGCCATCTACTTTACTCAAGAGATAATAATGATCATTGAAAGTAGATTTGTAGTTAGTAGGAAATTTTGGAGAAGGCCGGCTAGGAAGAGGACACTCCCTTGTATGGTGACTGGTGACCTCACAATGTTGGCAATAGGAACCAACTTCCTTGATGAAGCTTGTTCTAAGCCACGGTAAGGGCACCTTTCCTTTGTTAGGCACCGGGAAGGATCCAAGTCCTCTCTTGTTGAAGGCCTTTGCTTGTTGGAAGAGGATTTCCTTGTGCTTGACTTCTCCTTTAGATAGTCTTACCACACTAGTGCAGAGACTTTCAATTTCTTCCAACAAGTCCTTCTCCCTAGCATTCTCTTTCAAAGGCAAAGACTTGTGCAAGACATTAGCAGCATGAAAATTAATAGATACCTTATCATTAAGAGTTTCTTTCTTTATAGTTTTTAATTCTTGATCAAGAACTTCATAAGCAAGGTTAAGTACTTGATGCTCTTGGACTAACTCATTGTGCTTTCCTAAGAGTGCTTGGTGGGCTAAGTCAAGCTCATGATGATCTAGCTTGATTTGAGCCTTATCCTCCTCAATTTGCTTGACATGAGATTTGAGCATGTGATGCTCCTTAAGTATGCTTTCATACTTGTCAAGCAAATCAAGATTAGCACTCTCAAGCTTAGCACGAGTTTCTTCAAGGGCCTTGACCTTACACTTTTCTCTCTTAATGATAGTGTGGTATTCATTTATTAATGAAGTTAAATCATCGGGGGAAAGCTCATCATCGCTAGAGTCATCACATACCTTGGTGTTACCTTTAGCCATGAGGCACATGGGAGGTGGATGTAGAGGTGAGTCATCATTGTTGGCAATGGCAAGGCCGGCCAAACTTTCTTCTTCCGCTTCACTCTCTTCATCACTTGATTTCCAAAATGTGATTTCAGCGCTATCCTGACGAATAAAACGGATCAAGCTGGCACTTCGGTTGTTCTACTACAGGAATCCCGACGATTTGTGATGGCTAGGGCCGTCGCAAATAAGCTAGAAACCGACGCAAATAAGCTATTTGCGACAGCTTTCCTTATTTGTGATGGCTTTTGGCCGTCGCAAATAATACGTCGCAAATAAGCTTATTTGTGACGGCCGGCAGTAGCCATCGCAAATTATTGCCAGGGGGTTGGTGGGCCCCATAGGGCAAGTTGCGACGACCTGGCCGTCGTAATTAAGTCCCTATTTGCGACGGTCAGGCCGTCACAAATAAGGTCAGCCGATGGATCCCACGCGGTCCACAGACGGGGCCCACGCGGCTATTTGCAACGGCCAGGCCGTCGCAAATAACAGAGGCTTAATTGCGACGGTACTGTATAAAAAGCCGCCGCAAATAAGGTTTTTTATTTTTTTTTAAAACAGAAAATACTACCCGGCTTGATGGCCAGAATCACACAACTGGCAATATATAACAAACAGTCATATAAACATCATAATAGTCTCAAAACACATCACAACACATCGTCGAAACATGGCATCACCATCAACAAACCAAACAAGGGTTCACTCGCCCGTCTGACCTCTGTAGCCACCTCCGTAGCCACCTCCGAAGTCAAAGTCGTCATCGCGCCTCATTCCAGGTGGCGGCAGCGACGGCGACGGAGTTTGTGCAGCCGTCGCAGATCCCTGCAATTAATGAAACTTAGAGTTAGAATATAAATGCATCAACATCTCTCCCTCCCTCTCCCTCTATCTCCATCTAGATCCCCTCTCTTCCTCTCTTCTTTCATTCCTCTCTCTCTATCTCTCTATTGCTATCATTTTGCCTCTATCTCAATCTACATCTCCCTTTCTCTCTCTCTCTCCCTCTCCTTCTATAGCCAATCTCCCTCTCTCTCGTCATTCCTCACCCACTCAATCTAACTATCTCTCACTCTTTCTTCTATCGCTCTTTCTTCCATCTCAATCATTTTCTTCTATCTAACTATCTCCTCTCTCTTCTATTTCAATCCTTTTTTCTCTATCTTCCTCCCTCTTCTAACTTCATCTCTCACTCTATCTATCTTTCACTGTCACTCCATTTTCTCGCTTTATTTTGTTTAAGTTGAGTTAAACTAGAATTGTTAAGTTGACATAGAAAAATACCTGACCCGCAGAAGAAGGATCGTCTGGAAGGACTGGTGGTAGTGGCGGTAGCTGGATCCCCAGACCTTGCGCCCGAGCCATGGCCTGTCATTACAAACATTAAATGTTGCCTATTAGTTAGTCATTTACGTTGAATTAATGAGAACTTTATTTTTTATTTTGTTACCTCCATTGCTTCCCGCATCTATGCCAACGCTGCTGCCTGGGTTTGGATCGTGGTCTCCGTCGCGATCCTTTGGCGTTCCGCCTCCTCCTATCGCCTGAGGTTCTCTTCTATAGTTTGTCGGAGGGACTGCATCTCAATTTCCCTCTGCGAGATGCGACGACCTGTCGTGCCCATCGAAGAAGCTTGCGTGGAGCTGCCTCTCGCAGGTCTCCCCGCCCTCGAGTCAACAACTCTGTTGAATATGGCGAGCCTATAAAAAAGATAGTCTGTAATATGAAATTGAAATATCTTGAATACTTTGAATTGAAAATGATAAAATGACTTATAAACTCACCTTCTGTGTGCTTTTCCACCCCCGCTTGCATACACGGCTTGAGGACCGATTGGTTCACGTTCCCAATCAAAATCTTCGCCGTGTATCTTCCTAGCCTCCTCCTCGTACTTAGCCTGCAAAACAATGAAACTGTGTAAGTTCAACAATACATATAGTTGTATTTAATATGAATGATTTATAAACTTACCAATCGCTCAGCTGCAGTCTGACTGCACCCCTAAGGCTGAGAAGGGTCCATGCAACCTCTCTTCCAAATCTCAGCAGGGGTCGGCAGCACCCCCGTCTCGCGCTCCTGTCAATACATGTTAGTACGAACAATATATTATGAATATATAAACATAAGTTACATACACTTGCCATGCATTTAGCTAAATGCAAGTGGTTATCTTAGTCGTGTCTACTCTTTCCCTCGACCCATCTACACTCTCGAGCCTTCCCAAACTTAGCTTTAAACTCATCGCTAGCCCAATAGCCTTCCCAAACTTAGCTTTAAGCTTGTCGAAGCACCTTGGCAGCATAGTAGTGGAACACTCTCCTCGTATCCTCAACAGGCGAGGGTCATTCAGGTCCTCTAAAGTAAACATTGCCTGTGATAAATAATATATTGAAGAGATGTTCATTACAAGAGTTTAAGAGTTAAAATTCAGAAACTATTTTTAACATACTTACAATAAAATCGGCCCATACGGCCTCCTGAAGGTTGTCGTGCTCCTGGTGATGGACGCGTGCGTAGTCCTCCCACGAAAGAGTCGACACCCCATCGATGACCCCGAGATAGTGCAATTACACTAAGGACCTGAGGACAACGTTCACCGGTCTTTGTTGTCTCTCACCGGTGAAAGACGTGTCGTCCCAAACCCTGCAAGATATTTATTGATTCATTACTTAAGTAACCAAAAGAAACCAGAATTGAACGCTATAATTTTTGTTACCTGTCTCCGACTCTTCAACCCAGTGAGGTTTCCAATGTTCACATTTACGGCTCGTTTCAGGCAAGCTGCGTAATGATCTAGGAATCTCAAATTTTTCATCCATTTCATAACTTCTTTCTTTTCTTTTGATCAAAGACAGAAAGAAGCACGTGGCTTCCCACCACTTTCAGAGATTTAAAGAGTTGGACGGTGACAAATGTCTGCCAAATCTAGTCTATCTTTGTAATTGTATTTCGTTTTGCTAGGCATATCCATGCAAGTGCTTATGATACTTTCGCTCATGTTACGCTCCTGATGCATGACATCAATGTTGTGCATTAGAATCAACGACTTCACATATGGTAGCTCCCAAAGTCTACATATGTGAGTCCAATTGTGTTCCTCTCCATAACCTACGAAATATCCAGGAAGACCTTCATCAGGCACCAGTTTGTCCAACATATCAGAAATTTCTGACCCGTTGAGACGCTTCGGTGGTCCTTTAGTGACAACAGTGTTCTTTTGAAAGACATGCCTCTGCTGCCTAAATATGTGATTTAGGGCAGCCAACGTTCGTGACAGTCGAAGTAAGATATTTTGCCTCCATGGGTTAGTCGAAAGCAATCCGTGTCTGAAGCAAATATCAGACACGTCGGACGACCGTGAGTGCTCCATCCGGAAAACATGTCGTATGCCAGCAAATCATGGACGGACCACAAATAAGCAACTCGAAGGTTGAATTTCTGCTTCTTGTAACTGTTGTACGATTCGACTCCTGTCCACAAGACTTTCAATTCTTTGATCAGCGGTTTTAACATCACGTTGCGACGTGACCCAAGATGATCAGGTCCAGGTACAATGAGGCTGAGAAACATGAACTCGTTCTTCGTACAAAAGGCAGGTGGCAGGATGTACGGAATGACAAAGACGGACCAACAGGAGTATGGCGTGGCGTTCGTACTGAACGGTGAGAATTCGTATGTCGCTAATCCAATGCGAACATTCCTCGCATCACGAGAAAAGTCTGGATCAAAACGGTCTAGCGCCTTCCATGCATCACCGTCGGACGGATGCGTCAAGAATTCTTTGTTCTCACGTTTACCTTCTTTGTGTCATCTCATGTGTCTTGCGGTTCTTTTTGAAAGAAACAACCGCTTCAACCGAGGTGTCACAGGCAAGTAACGAAGCTTCTTATGTGCGACATCTGTCATCACATTATCGCCATCATCATTAAAAACTTCGACATACCTAGGTTTATCACATTTCAAGCACATCTTCTCATTGGCGTGCTCTTTCCAGAATAGCATGCAGTTGTCTCAGCACACATCGATTTTCTCATACTTCATACCGAGACCAGATATCTTGATTTTTGACTGATACATATCTGGTGGCGCTTTGTGAGGTTGTGGAAGGATATCGCATATAAATTTCATAAGATCATTGTAGCAGTTGATGAAAAAAAGTACTTGGACTTAATTACCATAAATCTGGTCAAGAAAGCAAGTACAGTCACAACCGTGTGTTCATGCAACGGCTCTTGTGATTTCTTCAGCTCCTCGAAGAACTTCTCTGCCTCATTTGTAAGAGGATCATCCGCTTCCAGAGCTTCCAGCATCTCATCCATCCTATCAACCTCTGTTATATCATCATCCTCATCCACTTCTGCTATGACTCGAGAATTAGTCTCGCCGTGAAAGGTCCACACTTCATAATGTGGAGTGAAACCGTTTTGGCATAAGTGAAACGAAAGCTCTCATCTTCTCAAAAACTTGGTGTTCCGGCATTTTGTACATGGGCACCGCACCATATCTTCTGTTGACAACGAAAATGTCCGATCCAAAAAATTATCTAACTTGATGTACCACTCATCCGAGTGACCACCAATTCTGCTCTTCCAGCCAGTATACATCCAACTGCGGTCTTCACTCATGTTTGACTCTGTAGTTTAACGCGAAAGAAATTGTCTTTAATATATACAGTACCACCTTGATGCATACGGTACCAATACAATGGTCTACACGGCACGATCAAACTTATTGTGTGTCATGCCCTTCTGGGTTGGTCACTTAACCCTAACGATTCATCAATGTTTGATTATCATCCGTCTCACAAATCACGAAATTTCGGCAGCATAACGCCGCCTATTTAACACTACACCCCCCTATCCGGTGCGGTTCTTAAAGTATGTAAGGATCGAATGCCCAAGAGGGGGGATGAATTAGGCTTCTTTTCAAAAATTAAAGCAATAAAACTTAATTACTAAAAGCCCAATTCCCTATGCAAACAACCTATGCATTCAAGTGAATAGTAACTTTGCGGTATAAGAAATGCATAAGTGTAAGGGGAGAGGAAGAAAGCGCAAACTCCCGAGGAGACACAAAGACACGAAGATTTATCCCGTGGTTCGGCAAGATCGTCAAGATCTTCCTACATCCACGTTGTGGCACCCACCAAAGGGTATAGCCACTCCCAAGTCACCGAGACCAGGGATCTTCACTATACTTCTCCGTTCGCCAACCTCGGCAAGGTGGAGCTCAAGCCTTGTACAAGTTGGATCCTCCAGGCTTCCACAACCGTCTGGGTAAACTCCGGAAGGCTCTCTCCAATACAATCACCAAGGGACACTCCCTTACAGCTCTCACTACACTAGAGACTCCAATCACCAAGAATGGAGGCACACAAGCACTATCTCTAGTAAGTTCTAGCCTATCTCTTGGTGTGTAAGTGGTGTAGATGATGTAGAAGTGTTGGCTCAACGTCTTGAATGCTTGAGAATGTGTAGAGTAGCTCTAGTTGTCAAGACTTGTCGAATAGACTGGTTGAAGGGGTATAAATAGCCAACCTCCACGAAATAGCCGTTGGAAAAGTAGGCTGGCATCACTGTTCTGCGAACACCGGATGATCCGATGTTCTCCCTTCAGTTATCATCGGTCGAATACAAATTAGCTGATGTCACTGTGTCAGATATGACCGTTGTTAGACCGATGTTACACTTGCCTTCTCATCGGATGATCCGGTGGCACTTCATCCAGAATTGGTTCAAAATTGATGCTTACTGGAGTGATTGACCGATGTGATTATAGTTGTACATCGGATGGTCCGGTGTTACACTTGGTCCAGGGAGATTGCTTTCTGTACTGATGGACCGATGTAACATCCCCTTCATCATCGGATGATCCAGTGAGTACTTAGTTCTGAGGTCTTCCTCTTCTGCTAAACCAACTCGACCGATGTGTTATTTTATGGAAACATCGGTTGATCCGGTGAGTTGATTTTGTTTGCTTCGAGTTTTTCTAAGTGATTCTTTTGGAATTTTCTTGGGCGACCTCTTATACATTGGTTTGAAATATTCTTCTAATGATTATCAAGCATTGAGTGCTATCAATTTTGGTTGAATAATTTTGACATATGAGCTTTTACTTCTAATCTTCATAAAAGTCAATTGACCTCATAGAATGATTGTTTAGGGGTCTCCAATTATATCCAATGATATTCATATAGATTTCATTTGATTGTGATGAGTGATATGGGAGATCTTGCATCCACAAATTCATTAGTAAAATCCAACGGTTGTCATTAATCACCGAAACCATACCTCATGGGGGCCTAGATGCTTTCAATCTCCCTCATTTTGGTGATTGATGACAACACAACAGGTAAACCATAATAGTAATGAATTTAAGAATACAATACTCAAGAAGATATGCAATAAGTACAAGATTTGGCACACTTAAACTTGAAGGCTCAAAAATGATCAATAACTCGAAAGCTCAATCGATCAATAACTCAAGAGAATAAGTGGCACACGAATACTCAATGAATAGCGAAAGAGTAGCAAATCTCCAAATTACAAAATGACTCCCAAAAAGATAGGCTCCCCAGATCTCCAAATTACAAAAGGACTCCAAATTAAGTAGCACACGAATATCCAATAAATAGCAAAAGAGTAGCAAATCTCCAAATTACAAAAGGACTCCCAAAAAGATAGACTCCCCAAATCTCCAAATTACAAAAGGACTCCAAATTAAGTGGCACACGAATATTCAATAAATAGCAAAAGAGTAGCAAATCTCCAAATTACAAAAGGACTCCCAAAAAGATAGACTCCTCCTACAGCTAGGACTCCCCCTGACTCTTCTCCCCCTTTGGCATCAAGACACCAAAAAGGAAGTCGAGTGCCTAAGGACCCTGAGCGCTCGGGGTGATGACGAACTAGTCACCGTCGGGGGTGCTGTCGTCGGAGCCGCTGCCGAAGTTGGAGTAGAGGTGGCGGGTGCTGCGGGAGCTGCTGTCGATGCCTGCTGAGTCTGAACTACTGGCAAGGGGGCACTAACAACGGACGCTGGCGTCTGCTGGAAAAGCGTCATAGCCGGCAGGGGAGAGTGGATAGGAGCACCTGGAGCAAGCAGTGGGGACATGCTGATCGACGGGATCGGTGTAGTCGGCACTGGCGCTGAAGCTAGTGCCAGGACAGGCGGACCTGGAGCAAGGCCTGGAAGCTGCGACGGCAGGGCAATCCCGGTCTGCGTGTAGAGGTTGGTGATCAACCCCAGTATGCCCATCATCGCCTGCTGCGTCTGCTGCTGCTGGTCGAGAGAGCGCTGGTGCATCTGATCAATCAGCCCAGTCAGACTGTCAATGTCCTCTTGCCTCTCACGGGCTATCTGTCGCTGCATCTCCTACTGCTGCTACTGGAGCTTTAGGAGATGTGCAGCCTGCTCAGCTCGGGCCTGCTCAGCTGCAAGCCGGTCCAGGCGCTGCTGCTCAACCATCTGCTAGAGTAGGGAGGTAAGCTCAAATGGATGAGAGACCTGTGCCTCTGACACGGGAGGTGGAGTAGGAGGTGGCATAGTCGAGCCTCCAGCCTCCCGTCGTGCTGCCTGGGTGAGGGAGGAGGTGGGAAGTACTCCTCGACACTGTCGTTGGTGTCACTCTCGGACCATATATGCTGGAGATCCTCACCTTGAGCCTCTGCCTGTGCTAGTCTCTCGTCTTCCTACTCCAGGTCTGACCAGTCTTCTTCTGAGAGACGGGCACGGACCTGACGCTCAACTGGACGACCAAGGCAGCGGTCTCCAGGAGCTGGAGCACGGTAGTGGCCGAACCGTGTGACGCTCTCGTCGGTGAGACTGTCACGCACAGCGGACCCCTCTGGAGCTACCATGTAGAGCAAGTAACTCATCCAGTGACCAAACACAAGCTGCCTCATCATCCCGACTCCATCAGTGATGACATCCTCCATCTCACAGATCAGGATGTCCACAATGTCGAACTCCATCCCGTTCATAACATAGAACAGGAGAGTATGCTGCAAGCTGGTGAACCCCTCAAGGTATCCGGACCTCGGCAAAAGTGTGCAGTGCAAGGCAAGGTGCACAGTGCGCGCAGCTGGAGTGAGAAGAGCCAAGATCCTCGGCTGGTCTGGAGAGAAAGGCTGAGCAAACAGTGAGCGTATCTCCACATGCGGTGGTGCCACACCTCCAGTGAGTGGTCTCCTCGGTGGGTCAGCTAGTCCATACACTCTCTCGTGTAGGCATGTGTCGTGAAGATCCATGCCTAGCAGCTGTCCCAAAGTCTGCCTGGTCAGGTGGTGATGCTGGCCCATAAACATGAAGTCAATGGATCTGCGGCCCTTAGAGACGTAGAGTGTGGAATAGAATACTTGGACCCATTCCTCCACGTAGGCACTCCTCTCGTAAGACATCAACTCCACTAGCCCTCTATACCTCTCAAAGTAAGGGTGTATCTCTGTCCCAGCTGCAAGAGCAAGCTGATCCCAATCTAGGAAATTGTGCTGGAAGAGCTTATGGCCCCGACGTCTGTAAGTCTCGTACAGTGACGCCTGTGTTAGGGTCCAAAAGCGGTTGTCCACAAGTGCCTCTCTGGACTGCGGGAACCACTCCTCAAGCAGAACACTCCATCCGAGCTTCCTGAGCTGCTTGGCCTTCATCTTCCTGTAATCTGTCAGGCGGACACCCTCAGCGACACGTATGTTGGTGTCCATCTCATAGACGGCTCTCTGGGCCGCCCTGTCCTCCCGAAGGTCAGCTGCTGACAGTCTCGGTCTCAGGGCTGCAGCTGGGTGACCCCCACGGGTCCTGGCTGAGCGCCAGCGAACAAGCGGCACTTCGGGCTCCTCTTCCTCCTCTGACTCCTCTGGCATGGGAGGCTGCCTCTGTCGGGCCTCGCGTATCCTCAACGATCCTCCTCGGCCTCGCTCTCGCTCCTCAGCGACGCGAGCGGCCATCAAAGCTTTCTTCGCCTCCTTCGACAACTTCTGCTTTTTGGCGGCCGGCTCCTCAATAGCCTTGCCCTTTCCCTTCTTGTCACGACCCATGATGACGACAAAGACGGGGTCGCGGGACACGAGCTCGGGCGGACGAGACAGCGACGCAAAGGTCGTTGCGGTTGGGGAACCCTAGCGGTGAAGCGACAGCGACCGTAGGGGGGGGCACCAGTACGGCGCAGAGGGCGGTGGTGCGGTGTGGGCGGCGGCAGAGGTGTGGCGGCGCTGCGTGGAGAGTAGTGTTGGCGGCGCTTAGGGTGGTGGCGGCTGCACAGCGGCGGCGGCCAGAGGGTGGCAGCGCTGGAGGGCAGCGGCGGCGGCGGTGCTGCTGCGGCGGTGCGGCGGCGGCCGGAGGGCGGCGGCGGTCGGAAGGAGGCGGTGGCTGGAGGGCGGTGGCCGGAGGGCGGCGGCGGCCGGAGGCGCGGAGCGGCGGCGGCGGAGGTGAGGCATCGGGCTCTGAGCGGCGGAGTCGGGGAGAGAGAAAAGGGAGTGAAGGCACGCGCTAAAAAGGTGGGGCCCAAACCCTAGCTCAAATTTTAACATCGGATGAACCAACGTTAGATGAGGGCTGCGTCGGTCGAATGATACAGTAAGGGTATTCCAAAAGTGCCATCGACACCGGATGATCCGACGTGAAAATGATTTGCATCGGTTGAATTTGGCAAAACTCCAGAAATGTGAACACCGGATGCACCGATGTTTCTCAGGATGAACTTGTTGGTTGATTTGACTTTCTGACTGAATTGACCCTTGGCTCTTGAACACAAACTGATCCGACGATGGTTCTGCCCTAAGAATCGGATAATCCGATGACTACAAAACAGCAACATCCCATATATGTCCTTTGACTCAAACAAACAAACACGAAGAAACACATGTCTTAGGACTTTTTGGGCAACCCCTTACCCCTCAAAAGACTAATTGCCAATAACTTGGCTAAGCCCTAAAGCAAATAGAACACCGAAGAAAATAGGGAAGAAATTATCCAAATAAAATGTAAGACCCATGCTTTGTGAGCTAGAGGATGAATACTTCTATCTCTTTAAAGCATGTTCCTTTAGGTATTAACGCACCTAACATCTTGTTCTTTCCACATCATATGAGTTGAGATATTGCATTTCAAACAAGTCTCTTTCTCATAAAGTGGGTTCCCCTTTGTGACAATCTACCGTATGCAATGCCAAACAGTTTATAATGCAAGAAATTAAACGTGAGTGCAAGTCTATATGGCAGGCATCATGCAAGACATAAATTAAATCTATCTTGCCAAATTTGAACCTTTCAAAGGCTTCTTCAGGGAGAGCCACTCTTCAAGTCTTGGGGAAACCCAAAGGAACTTCCATCCCAAGCTAACCCTTGCTCACCCCTATCCTTTGAAAGTTAGACAAGACCTATATGAGATGTATTCTTACATGATCATGGCAACTTACATGACGTTCGATGCATCTAGCACATTTAATTCACTTCTTAGTCTAGAAAAAGTTTTCTCATCAAGTGGTTTAGTGAAGATATCCGCCAATTGTTCTTCGGACCTAACACCTTGCAAGGAGATGTCTCCCTTAGCTTCATGGTCCCTTAAGAAATGATGGCGAATATCAATGTGCTTAGTGCGGGAGTGTTGAACGGGGTTTTTAGCTATCTTAACCGCACTTTCATTGTCACAAAGGAGAGGCACACAACCAAGTTTAATACCAAAGTCCAAAATGGTTTGCTTCATATAAAGAATTTGGGCACAACATGCACCGGCCGCTATGTATTCCGCTTCCGCCGTAGACAAAGCAACGGCATTTTGCTTCTTGCTGGACCAAGATACTAGGGAACGCCCAAGCAAGTGTCACCCACCGGAGGTACTCTTGCGATCCACATAGCATCCGGCAAAGTCCGAATCCGAGTAACCCAAGAGATGGAATTTTGCACCTTTAGGGTACCACAGGCCTACACTAGGGGTATGCTTGAGATACCGAAGTATCCTAAAGACGGCCTTCCGATGCGATTCTTTAGGTTCCGTTTGAAGGCGAGCACACAAGCATACACTAAACATGATATCGGCCCTAGATGCGGTAAGATAAAGCAATGAACCAATCATAGAATAGTAATTAGATTGGTCAATAGGTTTACTGTCCTTATCTGCGTCGAGATGACAATTTGTTGCGATTCGAGTACTTCTTGAGCTACAATCTACCATCTCAAATTTCTTCAAGAGGTCCTTGGTATACTTTTCTTGATAGATGAAGGTCCCCTCTCGAAGTTGCTTGATTTGAAATCCAAGGAAGAAGTTGAGCTCTCCAATCATCAACATCTCGAATTCCCTAGACATCATTTTGCCAAACTCATGACTAAGAGCTTTGTTAGTTGAACCAAAAATAATATCATCGACATAAATTTGACAAATGAATAATTCTCCGTCGATGTGTAGATGTTGGAACTTGAAGCTCCCCCTTGATCTTGACTCTCCTCAACTTTAGGCTTGTCACAACAACATCATTCTTGCTAAAAGTGCACGTTAGCCCAAGATCACAAAATTTGTGCAATTGAAGCAAATTGAAACATACAACATATTTGAAATAAATAAACCATGTTAAAAATACAATCTTACCCAACCGAATTACATTCCCCTTAGAATTATCACCAAAGGTGACTTGTTCATGATTGTCGGGGTTTTCTATGGTGGTGAACATACCATCGTTGCCGGTCATATGTTGAGTGCACCCGCTATCGAGTACCAAATGCTTTCCTCTGGCTTTGTAGTTCACCTACACACATGAATTCTATTTTTGACTTTAGGCACCCAAGCCAACTTAGGTCCTTGTATGTGTGATACAAGTGTTTTTGGGACCCAAAGTTGCTTGGGGAGCTTCCCCTTCATGCCCTTTATGTCCTTTCCAATGAACCTTGACTTCACCTTGCCATTTACTTTACTCAAGAGATAATAATGATCATTGAAAGTAGACTTGTAGTTAGTAGGCAATTTTGAAGAAGGCCGGTTAGGAAGAGGACACTCCCTTGTATGGTGACCGGTGACCTCACAATATTGGCAATAGGAACCGACGTCCTTGATGAAGCTTGTTCTAAGCTCCGGTGAGGGCACCTTTCCTTTGTTAGGCACCGGGAAGGATCCAAGTCCTCTCTTGTTGAAGGCATTTGCTTGTTGGAAGATGATTTCCTTGTGCTTGACTTCTCCTTTAGATAGTCTTGCCACACTAGTGCGGAGACTTTTAATTTCTTCCAACAAGTCCTTCTCCCTAGCATTCTCTTTCAAAGGCAAAGACTTATGCAAGACATTAGTGGCATGAGAATTAATAGATACATTATCATTAAGAGTTTGTTTCTTTATATTTTTCAATTCTTGATCAAGAGCTCCATAAGCAAGATTAAGTACTTGATGCTCTTGGATTAACTCATTGTCCTTTCCCAGGAGTGCTTGGTGGGCTAAGTCAAGCTCATGATGATCTAGCTTGATTTGAGCCTTATCCTCCTCAATTTGCTTGACATGAGATTTGAGCGTGTCATGCTCCTTAAGTATGCTTTTATACTTGTCAAGCAAATCAAGGTTAGCACTCTCAAGCTTAGCACGAGTTTCTTCAAGGGCCTTGACCTTACTCTTTTCCCTCTTAATGATAGTGTGGTATTCATTTATTAATAAAGTAAAATCATCGGGGGAAAGCTCATCATCGCTAGAGTCATCACATACCTTGGTTTTACCTTTAGCCATGAGGCACATGGGAGGTGGATGAAGAGATGAATCATCATTGTTGGCAATGGCAAGGCCGGCCAAGCTTTCTTCTTCAGCTTCACTTGATTCTTCGTTGGTGATCCATTCATTTGCCTCACACATGAACACCTTTTGAGGACCTTTCCTCTTCGTTGGGAAGAGTTTTGCCTTCTTGCCTTTGTCATACTTTTTCTTTCCAAAGAATCTTGGTTTGGGCTTGTCCTCTTCATCATCCTCACTATCTTCAAGCTTGCGATGCTTGCCCTTGTGGTTCTCTCTTCTTTTGTCCGGTTTTGGACAATCATAGGAGATGTGGCCTTGATCACCACAATTTTAGCAAGTCTTTTTGTCATCTCTCCTTGGTAGAAAAGCTTTCTTCTTGAGATCAAAGGTGTATCCCTTCTTGGCAATTTTGGAGTTCAAGCGAGAGAACTTTCTCATCATCAATGCAAGCTCGTCATCTTCATCTTCACTTGATGCTTGCTCTTCTTCACTTGAGTTGGGCTCAACCACTTTCTTTTTCTTGAGACTTGTTTTCTTGGTGGAGGCCTTTAGAGCAATTGTCTTTGAAGATGATTGCTCCATCATCCCAAGTACACTCATCTCATGAGCGTGAATCTCTCCAATAAGTTCCGAAACTTCAATGTGATCAAGATATTCTTTTTGAATCATGGAGTTGATGATGTTGTACTTTGGCTTAGGAAGGAGCATAGGAATCTTGTGGTTGATGAGTCCCTTGCCAAGAGAAGCAATGTCAAGAGCATTAATTTCCTCAATAAGCACATTCAATCGAGAAAACATTTCATTGACATTTTCATCAGGTAGCATTTTGAACTCGTCATATTTGGCTTTAAGCATATGATATTTTAGTTCTTTGAAACAAGAAGAACCCTCATGGATTTCAATCCAGCAACCCCAAATTTCACAAGCTTTCTCTTTGCTAGCAATCCTAGCAAATACATCTTGACTAATGCATTCATAAATTGCATGTCTAGCTTTAGCATCCCAATTGATTTGATCACCAACATAATTATGCTCACCAAACCCCGCATGGGTCGCTTCCCATACCTCGGGAGCAATATCCTCTAGATAAGCACGCATGCGTGCTTTCCAATAGGCAAAGTTCTTGCCCTCGAAGATAGGAACCGAACCCCCATTCTTAGCCATTTTAGCCCTCCAGCAGTGAAGCTAGAATGATCCAATGAGCAACCTTGCTCTGATACCAATTGTAAGGATCGAATGCCCAAGAGGGGGGTGAATTGGGCTTCTTTTCAAAAATTAAAGCAATAAAACTTAGTTACTAAAAGTCCAATTCCCTATGCAAACAACTTATGCATTCAAGTGAATAGTAACTTTGCAGTATAAGAAATGCATAAGTGTAAGGGGAGAGGAAGAAAGCGCAAACTCCCGAGGAGACACGGAGATTTATCCCGTGGTTCGGCAAGATCGTCAAGATCTTCCTACATCCACGTTGTGGCACCCACCAAAGGGTATAGCCACTCCCAAGTCACCGAAACCAGGGATCTTCACTATACTTCTCCGTTCACCAACCTCAGCAAGGTGGAGCTGAAGCCTTGTACAAGTTGGATCCTCCGGGCTTCCACAACCGTCTTGGTAAGCTCTGGAAGGCTCTCTCTAATACAATCACCAAGGGACACTTCCTTACAACTCTCACTACACTAGAGACTCCAGTCACCAAGAATGGAGGCACACAAGCACTATCTCTAGTAAGTTCTAGCCTATCTCTTGGTGTGTAAGTGGTGTAGAAGATGTAGAAGTGTTGGCTCAACGTCTTGAATGCTTGAGAATGTGTAGAGTAGCTCTGGTTATCAAGACTTGTCGAATAGACTGGTTGAAGGGGTATAATAGCCAGCCTCCACGAAATAGCCATTGGAAAAGTAGGCTGACATCACTGTTCCGTGCACACCGGATGATCCGATGTTCTCCCTTCAGTTATCATCAGTCGAATACAAATTAGATGATGTCACCGTGTCAAATATGACCGTTGTTAGACCGATATTACACTTGCCTTCTCATCGGATGATCCAGTGGCACTTCATCCAAAATTGGTTCAGAATTGATGTTTACTGGAGTGATTGACCAATGTGATTATAGTTGTACATCGAATGGTCCGGTGTTACACTTGGTCTAGGGAGATTGCTTTCTGTACTGATGGACCGATGTAACATCCCCTTCATCATCGGATGATCCGGTGAGTACTTAGTTCTGAGGTCTTCTTCTGTTAAACCAACTCGACCGATGTGTTATTTTATGGAAACATCGGTTGGTCCGGTGAGTTGATTTTGTTTGCTACGAGTTGTTCTAAGTGATTCTTTTGGAATTTTCTTGGGCGACCTCTTATACATTGGTTTGAAATATTCTTCTGATGATTATCAAGCATTGAGTTCTATCAATTTTGGTTGAATAATTTTGACATATGAGCTTTTACTTCTAATCTTCATAAAAGTCAATTGACCTCATAGAATGATTGTTTAGGGGTCTCCAATTATATCCAATGATATTCATATAGATTTCATTTGATTGTGATGAGTGATATGGGAGACCTTGCATCCACAAATTCATTAGTAAAATCCAACGGTTGTCATTAATCACCGAAACCATACCTCATGGGGGCCTAGATGCTTTCAAAGTACAAACGGGGCAATTGGTTAGCCGGGAAATCTGTTGTCTTACGGATGTTGCGAGTCAAGGACACATACTCGCAACATACGTTTTTTCGAAGTTTTCATCGTCTTATACGTACTCACAAACTCGCGCGATGTGAATGGGGGGTCTTGTGGCGGAGAGATATCTGACAACAAACTTTTAGGGTTAGTAATGGGTCGCCCGACCCATATACACTTAACCCTAACGATTCACCTCCTGTCACCAGTCACGGGTCACGATCGTGACCCACATTGCAGCAGCGTCATTCTCTCTTTGCCCGACCTCGAATGAAGGTTAGGGTTGGACCCGATGGGTCGTATATATGCTACGTATACGATGCCTACTTTACGTACGACGGCCCTTTTGTTTAGCCGTTTATATATATAATACATAAGCATCAAAAATATTAAAGAAAACATAAGCAACTGTATTTTAAACACAAAACAATAAACGAGAGCAATAATACAAATATTAAACATTATTAAATAAAACCTAAGCATATATAGTAACATTAAGATCTAATTAACAACTAACTAATAATAAATTACAATGGTCAACTAATTAACAACTAACTAACAATTAATTGCAATTCAAACCTAATTAGCAACTACTAACAATTAATGAGAATTAACAACAACCTAACAATTAATTTGCATAACAACAAATCATCAATAACAATTAACAACTAAATAGCATAACAACTAATCATAAAGAACAATTAACAACTAATTATCTAGAAATTAACAATTAAATGCCTACTTTACTTGTGCGGCGTGGAGCAGCGGGCCGGCGGCGTCGAACGGACGGTGGAGGCGTTGGAGGAGGCCGGCGGCGTCGAGCTGAAATAAAAATGAGAGTCGAGTGTCAGGCAAATGCAAGTTGTGTGTGCTAGTGTTGAGTGATGTGTGAGCGCTGCGCCGAAGTGAGTGCCAAGTGAAGGCAAGTAGTGAGTACACCACAAGAACCCTGTTGTCCTATGCCCGCTGAACTATGTCCTCTCTAGCCGGAGAGGAGGGTCAAAGAGAGTGGGGCGGGAAAGAAAGCCGCCGGAGCTAAATACAGCTAATACAGTGATAGAGCACTACAATCTACACCATAAAGGATCATAGCAACTACAATCTACACCTACTACATCACTACAGCACAGCAGTACAGCTAATGAGCTAATAGAATAACTAATAGAGTGATAAAGTGATAGCAACTCAGGGAGTCAGGGTACAACAGTACCTACGAGGCTGCGACTGAGATTGGAGAGCCGAAGGAAGGGGACGACGGAGTCGGCCGTGCGCCGGCGAGATGGGCGAGGACCGGGACTGAGATTGGAGAGCCAAAGAAAGGAGACAACAGAGTCGGCCGCGCGCCGGCGAGACGGGCGAGGGTCGGGACAGAGATTGGAGAGCCAAAGGAAGGGGACGACGGAGTCAGCTGCGCGCCGGCGGTGAAAGGTCAAGCGAGCATCGAGCGCGCCTCTGCGGCGTGACTACGGGAGTATCGGGGACATGGGACTAGCGGCGGCCAAGGATAGAAAATATGGTTTCCATTATTTGGGCCAGAAGTAAAACCGTCCCAACACCCCAATTGAGCGGCGCCCAGGCAAAAAAGCGGCGCCCAAGCAAAAAAAGCGGCGCCCAGCGCCTATTCCCATCACTCACGGGAAATCGAAGCGGCGGGGGCTCACCCCAATTTCTAGCTAATTGCCCATTAAGTGTTCTAGCTAACAATTGACAATTAATTGCAAAAATTAACAAAAAAAATACTAACAACTAATAGAGGGCTCACCTCGGTGGAGGCAGCCGGCCGGGCTCGAGCTCAGGGACGATGGCGCTCGGGCGAGGATGAGAGCGGCAGCGCTCGGGGAGGAGGCGGGCGCCAGGGGCCAGGGGCGGCGAGGGCGCGGCGGGTCGGGGCCGGCAAGGCCGGGGGCGGTGGGGGGGCGGGGGCGGCGGGCTGGGGGTGGGGCGGGTCGGGGCCGGCGAGGCCGGGGGCGGCGGGCCGGCGGCAGGAGCAAGGGCGCCGGGGCCGGCGGCGGAGCGAAGCGGCGGCGGCGCGCGTAGGGATAAGACGAAGCGAATGAGTTCGGCCCGACGGTATAGGCCTTCAACTTGCGACGGCCAGGTTAATTGCGATGGCCCTAGAGTTGGCCGTCGCAATTAATACTATTTGCGACGGCTAACGGAAAAGGCTGTCGCAAATAAGCTTAATTTGTGACGGCCTTCTTATTTGCGACGGCTACTCTAAAAACCGTCGCAAATAAGAGTATATTTGCGACGGTTTATTTGATTTGTGACGGTTATTTGCAGGCCGTCGCAAATACGATCGGCTGTCGCAAATGATCGTATTTGCTGTAGTGTTTAAAATTCGAATTTTGCATTACAAGGCCCAAAGCAGTTTGTTCTGAACCCAGCAATGCCCTACCGGCCCGTCCAAGGCCTGGTGGCCCTTTGTGCTAGGTAAGATGTACCGCATACAAGGCTCGCGCTCCTCACGTTAACCCTGCCGCCGCCGTACGTTGTTCGAAGTACCAGAGTCACGGAGAGGCAGGGAGACCGCTACGGCAACCATCGTGAAGGTTTCCCGGCGAGGAGGAACGGGCCAGCAAGTGGGCAAGGAGGTTTCATCAACAGGAGAGGGTTCAATGCTGCTGTCAATCCAGATGAAGAGGGAATCTCGAGGGGAAGAGGTATGGTGTTTCCACACAGTGGACCGAGAGGCAGAGGCTATGGTGGGTGAGGCTTTCAGGCGAGAGGTTCATTCAACAGGACTGTGAGAGGAGCAGGAAGGGATCAGGCAGAACTCATCCATCATAACGGGTTTCAGCGGGAGTATAGACCAAAGCAGTAGTTATCATCGGGAGACTAATATGCATGGAACTGTTCGGGGCCAGGGGTTCAACCACATGCATAGTCCATTCGGACAAGGAGGAAGAATTGTTCAGTCGGGACAGATGCGGCGCAACGGTGGAGACTCTGGAGTCCGTGGGATACCTTACAGGAATAATATGGTGCAAGCACACAATACTCCAGAGCAGGGTACTGGACAATGAAGGACTGCCCAGGCTGTGATGACTCAGGAAAACAGCCAAACAAAGGTCTCTCCGAATGAAAGTGTGCAGCTAAACTTACTTGTTAAGACGGCCGAGCTACTCCAAAGAGCTCTTGAGTCCATGGCGCTGGAGACTTCCGGCTTGAATATTAAACATAAGGAACCAGTGGAGATGGCGAGGAGCAAGGGAATTAAATCCACGTACAAGATACAACAAGTTCCAGGAATGTCAAAACCTATGACAGTGGAGATTCCGGAATCATCTGCAAGGAGGAACAGATAAATAAATGGTAAACCCTATTGTCACAGATGTTATACTAAAGGTCACAAAACTGAAGAGTGTATAAAGGAATTATACTGCGATATATGTGATTGCAACCAGCATAATAAAGCTAGATGCCCTATTTTTAGGGCGGCGAGACAGTGTGTAATGATCTGTGGCACTGCTGTTGATGGGCTTGGGTTTTTCCACATTTCATATATGGCTTCTCTGAAAAGCAAAAGCAAAGTGGAGTTCAGAGCAGCAGTGATAAGGGTCATAGGTGGGCAGCTGTCGGCTACAAATGTAGCATCCAAACTGGAACTTTGATCTCAGATAGATGGAAGTGGCAGGTGGATTTGTTGGAAGAAAATATATTTAAGACAACTTTTCCGTCTAGAGCGGAGCTGCGTAGGATGGTTGAAGGAGAACAATTCAGTCAAGGTTTAAGAATATCAAGCTGAAGGTTGAAGAAAAATGCATTGCGGGTGCCAAAGCAAGACTTTCTAAATTTTGGATTCAATGCTCAGCGTTACCAGAGGAATTAAAAGAGTTTCTTATCATTTGGGCAATAGGAACCATAGTGGGAGTTACAGTGGATGTTGATATGGTGCACACAAGGCGCAATGAAACGTGCCGATTCCAAGCACTGGTCCTGGATCCGAATCTTATTCCGATGTTGTCATTGGCCGGGAGTATATTTATGAGATCAAATTCAAAGTAGAAGAGGCTAAAGATAATAGCAATGTTGACCCCATGGACAAACAATACTCAGGATGGTGATTTACTGGGAGAAGACGACGAAGGCCATACAAATGATTCTCAGTTCGACCGACATAAGGAAAGTAAAAATGGTAATGAACATAACAAGGGTGAGGACAGTACCCGTGACGGTACAGATGATAATCGTCACCATGGGCGTTCATACCAAGTATCGAAAACAGGAGAAGAGCAAATAAAATGGCATTGGTGATATATTCTGAGGTGAGAAAAAATATTTTGAATATTCCAAATCATGAGGTTGGTAAAGGAGTCTCACACCTTAATAATGTTAGACTAGTGGGGATGGAGGTAGGAAATGCGCAATTGATTGATGCTACAAAACCTCTCGATATGATGGGATTCCCTGAGAACACTCAAAGCGAGAAGGTAGAAGAAATGAAGCATGACAAAGCTGGGAAAATAATACCAGCTACAATGGTGCGTCCTACTGTGATCCCTATGTTTCATACGAGCCATGGAGTATGTGCGAAGGTCGTAACAACTCCAAAAAAGGTGTGCAATCAGACTCCTTTTTAAGATTTTCCAATGATGCAATTTTTACCAAGCTTAACATTGTCGGAGTTAAGACTGGTACGGATTATTTTAGCAGTACTCGAGCGGTAGAGAGGTTAAAGGAAATAGAAAGGAGGGAATGACACAAAGGATAGTTAGTAAGGAAGTTGTAGCAGACCAGGAACGGGAGTAGTGAAAGTGCATCTAGACATCCCCGTAGATTTTGGATGATTGATGATGACAACTAAGAGACTAATGAGCTGAGTTGATCTTAAGCACAGGTGTGATGATTGAAATGAGACAAAATCCCTCAAAAAAGAAAAGGTTGAAACGGGCGTTGAAGACTCGAGCATAGAAATTAGGGTTTCAATTGTGTTGAGTTTAGACTAGTTGTATCAAGTGTGGGGATGTGTGTATCAAGTGCATTGAGATCATCAAAGAGGGCTCAAATTGATGGTTGAGAGAAAAACCTAAGTGAGAAGCCTTTTGAGAGAAAATTCTCAGGTCTGGTCCTCGGGTCGGACTAGTCCGGGTGGTCGATTAGTCCGTTTTGAGTCGGACTAAACGTCTCTATTCCAGTTCGGACTTGTCTGTATGGGTACGGACTAGTCCGTTCCGTCTTGGTGAGAGTTTGTGGAGCTAAGTCTTGGGATGTCGGACCTGTCCGCCACAGAGGCCGGACTAGTCCGGACCCCCCAAAGTAGTCCGTTTTGGGACGGACTAAAAGTTTATGTCCGAGTTCGGATTTGTCCGTTTTGGTACGGACTAGTCCGGTTGAGCCTTAGTGTGAGATCCCGAAGCCAAGTCCCAGGAGGTCGGACTTGTCCGCCTCAGGGGTCGGACTAGTCCGGGCTCTCCCAGAGTAGTCTGTATTCAGCCGTACAGTCCAGGTTGCTAGTGATCGTTTGAAATTCAAACGTTTGGCGGGAACATCACCTGTTTTGTCGATCATGACGTTGAATCATCGGTGGTCCCAAAAGGCCAGACTAGTCCGTGGTCCAGGACTGGACTAGTCCGAGTTTGTGTTGTTGGCAATGGTTAGTTGTCGAGACCCCGACTCCTATTTGAAGTATCTGGAATCCTAGCGCTGCCACAACTGTCCTTGAGCCTTCTAAAGCCTTCTACTCTGCCTAATTGACCTCTAAGACCAAATTTTATAGATATTAGGGTTTGAGAAGGAGAGTGGAGAAAGATCATCGTGCTTTGGCTCTCGGTTTGATCTCTTGCACTTAGTGTTGCGTTTTGTGGCTTGTGTGAGTTGAGCTTCGTGTGCTCTATGTTGTATTGAGTTGTGGGGGCCTCAACTTGTGAGCAGCCCCAAAAACTCAGTGATTACCCTTTGTTATAGTGGAAACAAAGCCGATCATTTGTGATGGCTTGGTAAGAAGAGTGTCAAGTGAGACTCAGTTCTTGTGTGGACTTCTCAACGTGGATGTAGACTTCTTTGTGGAGCTGAACCACGAGATAAATCATGTCTCTCTTCTCGTTTTACTTTTCGTAATCACTAGAATTGCTTTTAAGGTTCATATCGTTCTTGGTATTGTTCCTCGTTAAAATCTTACAACCTAATTGCTTACACTTGTTAATCTAAGTTGTATTAGTTTGCTAGACATTGCATCTATCTTTCGTGAATCCAAATTCCGCAAACAACTTGTAGAAATCAAGTTTTTAGGTTTTCATCCAGTACTGAGAGGACTAGTTCAGCCCCTAACCAGACTAGTCGGACCTTAGAGTTTTAATCTCGTTTAATTAAGCTATTTCAGGTCATATTTCCTATTCACCACCCCCCCCTTCTAGGCGACTTTCAAGTAGGGATGACAATCACACCTACGGGTTCGGGTCCCTGTCAGGTTTGGCAACCGGGGGTGCGGGCTCGAGTGGAGTTTTGCACCCGCGGGTCAGATCTGCACCTGACCTGACATTTTGTGGGTTCGGGTTCAGGTTTATTTTCTCACCCACGGGTGCCCATAGGGCGCACGAAACTCTATAAAAATGGTTCGGTCCAGTATAGCCCAGCGCCCCGGCCCAATAACGTTGTCTTAAATCGGCAGTTCCCAGTCCTAACCCTAGCCGCAATACCACTCCACAGTCCACGCCTCCACCCAATGACACTGAGTTGGTAGTCCTGACTCCCGTTCCCGTCCTCGGCACCCTGCGACCTAGCGGCGCTGCCGCCTGACACCGCTCAGCTCCGACGATGACAATGCTGCATCGCCAGTCACCATTGCCCCAGACCCGAATGGTGCGCAGGGTCCGACAAGCCGGCAGATGACGGCGCACGGGCACGGCCACAGCGTCGATTTGTCCCACTGAGGCGCCGACGGCTCCATACTGTTCTCCAAGCGAACGTATGGTCGTCGACGATGGTGTGTGGCCGTGAGCCCGTGATTCTCCTCCATTTGCTGTCACTTTGTCTAGGGTTTGACTTCTTGATTCCTTAATCACTTCTTGCACAGTTGCACATCGTAGATCCATCGACAAACAGGCAACTCCGACCTCCTGAAGAACAACTCCACTCCTCCCCAAGCAGGCAAGGCAATGGCAAGTCGGCAACCCACCCTGTACTGCACGGTCTGTACCTTGTCAACCCTGTATGTTACCATGGTGTATTTGTGTAGTGATGAAAACGGTCGGAAACAGACGGAAAAAAATAAATCATTTCTGTTTCCGTATAGATTTTTCGGAAATGAGTTCGGAAACGGAATCATCGGAAACGATAACGGTGTCAGAAAATTTGGAAATATCGGAAACGAGTATAGCGGAACAGAAACATATCGATATCGGAACGGTTCTGATATTTTCTTTCGGAAATAACATCATACATTGAATATTATTTACCATATCAACATAGTTTAATATAACAATTGTTTAAAAAAATTAACCTCACAAGATTTAGTAAGTGGTGACTCATTGAGCAACATTCATCCATACAAATTGAAAAAGTACCATGATTCAAAACTAATAGACAATGATAGATTGACAGATGACACAATAGCCAATAAGAATACAGTCATCAAAGTTCAAAGACTATAAAACTAGATTAATCATCCAGACTACAGATACTAAGACAAAATATTAACACACAACTATCTGACTGCTGCAATAGTTCAAAAGGTACAGCACTAGCACTACACACAAAATTTAAAAAGTCTGCTGCCATAGTCTGCCAATGTTTTCTTCAAAATACTATGCTCCTTGACTGCTTCCATAACATCTTACAGGCTCGCAACTGCTAAACAAAAAAGGTCTGCTGCCTCCTTCTGCGGCTCTGCCTGCACAAAGAAGTAAATAACATAATAGTATTAACCACAACTGAATCAGGCATCAAACAACTAAGCAATCCACACAAAAAAGTGACCAACAGGATGCGTGTCTGGTACCAGTAGCACTGTACCACTACCAGCAGCATTTGGTTACTCAAAAACATGTGACAATTTAGCACCAGCACCATTTTGAAATCTATCATACTTTCATACCTGTTGTTTCACCACTTTCCAAAAAACTCATTAACATCATCCATCACATCCGGATCACTTTCAATATCCTCATCCTCATCCTAGAAGATAATGAAGCAAAAGAAGAATAATTCAATCAACTAGGCATACTTTAGTAAACAAAATTTAGTAAACAAACCTGAACTATCATTTCATCTATAGTTTTCATTGTAATCTCAAGATCACCAATAATTGAAGCAATACTTTTAGAATCTGAAAATACAAAATGGCGGATAGGAATCACAAACACAAAGTAAGAAATCAATTTTTTTTGCTGCAACAACACTTTTAGAAATTATTACCTTTTTTGCTGCAGCAACCCAACTTTTAGTACAAATCAAAGCTTTCACCGCCTCAGGATCAAGACGACTACGATATGAGTCAACCACACGCCCACTGACACTAAATGCAGGTTCGGAGGCGACCGTTGACATTTGTATGGCCAGAACATCTTGAGCCATTTGCGAAAGAATTAGATATTCCTTTACTCGATTCTTCCACCATGATAAAATGTCAAATTGAACACTATTCTTACAAAGTGGTTCAGCCATGTACTTTTCCAAGTCATTTGAGATTTCTACATCAGAGGAAAATGACTCTTGTAAAAATTGTTCCAACTCATTTTTGTTGTCCATATCCATATCTAAATCAGCTGACTTAGTTTTATTAGACTCTTGTGTCTTCTTTGCAACTGTTAATGCAACATAGAATTGATAATTTTGCCTCAACATACTAACAAATTCTTCAACCTTAGCATGATACAACATATCACCATAGAACTTTTTCGTATAAAACTCTATTATCTTTTCTTGTACCTAATAATGAAAGAAGATATATTTTATTTTAGCAATTAATGAGGACAATTTCAGCAATCAAGCATGTTACCAATTAAGACAGATTATAGCAAAAACGTACCTTGGATCAAGAAAACTTGCCACCGCAAGAGCAAAATTTGATTTCGCCCAATATTTCTCAAATTTTTTGCTCATAGCAGCAGACATTTGACAAATAGTGATATCTTCATAGCTAACCAGTCAGCAAGCAATGTTTTAATCTCACAAAATCCTTTATAGAACAGGTTTGCGGTTGGATACAAAGTGTCGGATAGAAGTTCGGTTAAATCAAAAAACTTCCGCAAGGCAAGACACAATGTTTTGGCCTTGTTCCAATCAGCGGGAGATGGAGATATGTGCTCATACCTACGTCGCTCCATAGTTTTAAGCCTCATAAAAACATCCTACAAAGAAAATAATAAATTAGAATACAAGAAGTATATCAATGAATCTAGTAAACACAAAGCATATATGTAAAAAAATTACCTTGTAATATAAAGCATCTCTTAACATCAAATATGTTGAATTCCACCTAGTGGTGACATCAAGAGAGATACCCTTATTTGTTTTTAAACCACACAAGCTTGCTTGCTTCAATAGTTCCTCCCATTGTTGTGGGGATCCTTTCACATCTAAGACTAATGACTTGATGCTCTCAATTATATGAGGTATGCTACTCAAACCATCTTTAGCAACTAAGTTGAGAATGTGATTTGCACATCTTACATGGAAAAAAGCACCATCACAAAGTAAAGGAGCATCAACATTTCTCTTGAGATCATTAATTATATCCTTAACTGCTACCTCATTTCCAGATGCATTGTCAAGAGTCAATGAAAGTAATTTCTTATCAAGTCCCTAGCTAACAATACATTCAGTAAAAGATACATACAATTTATGCCCCGTGTGTCGCCCTTTTACATGAAAGAAATCAATAATCCTTTTCTGCATACACCAATCATCATCTATCCAATGGGTCGTGATACACATATATCCTTTATTCTGATTTGAAGTCCACAAGTCCATAGTTGTGCTAAACCAACACTTAAATGTCTTCAAATATGCATAATTTATTCTTTTCTTCACAGTACAAGTCCATAATATCTTTTCTAATACTAATGCGAGACTTGAAAGAAAAGTTGGGACACAAGGACTTGATAACATCAACAAGGTACTCATGCTCATAAATGTTGAAAGGATACTCATGCATGATAATTGCCAAATTAAATTTTTTTTGTGCTAACTGCAGGATCATACCTATATGGTTCAACATAACTTTTATCTTTCTCGCGATCTGTTCCGCTGCTAACTTTTGTTGGCCTTTCACCACACTATGTGTAGTTCTAAGATGGGTCCAAAATCCAGTTGTTCCTCTATTGCTCTCACATCTATACTTTGCTTTGCACTTTGGAAAATTGCATTTTGCCCATTTCTCAATGTACTTCTTGCCATCAACCACAACAGTCTTTTCTTTCTTTGTGAAATACTGCCAAACAGCGGATGTGGACTTCTTGCGCTTCTTTCCATCAGGTTCTTCATCATCATCACTAACAACAACTTGTTCAGCACCAACTTGTTCATTAACATTGGTACTATTTACTGGTTTATGCTTGAAGAGGGGGTTGCATTGTTGCCTGTGTCAGCTCCTACACAAGACACAACCAATTAAGTGTATCAAATTTCGCAAATAAACAACCAGCAGTACTAAACAGAACTACATGACTACAAGTAAAATAAACAGAACTACACATATGGGCATATGGGCTATGGCATTGCTTGTTATAAATAATGCATTTGCAAGAAAATTAGTATGTAAAAGTAAAACCGTACCACCAGTTGGACTTGAAGGATCCACGGGCAGAGGCAATGGTGGAGGCGGCTCCAATAGAAGACGGTGTGTGGCTCTAGAAGGATTAGTGGGAGAAGATAGGGCCATCACCGTGGGCTGGGCGGATGGCGGCGTGGAGGGTGGCGGCTGGCAGCGTCGAAGGCGGCGTGGAGGGTAGCTGGTGGCGGGAGGCGGGTCGCGGCGCGGGTGGTGGCGTGGAGGACAGGCGTAGATCGTAGAGGGTGGTGGGTTGGCGACTGGGCGTGTGGCGGCGGCCGGCGTGGGTAGGCTGGGGCGCGGCAGCCGGCGTGTGGGGGGGGGGGGGGGCTCGGGCGCTGGGCAGGTGGTGGCGTGACCGGTGTCCAGCGTGGGCGCAGCGCCGTCCGGCCGTAGAGACGGGGACGACACTCGGCAGTCAGGACTCGCTGACTCAGGGGCGGCGGCTAGGGTATGGCCGTATGGAGAATCAGGGGCAGGCAGGCGGTTAGGGTAAGGGAAATTTTTGGGGGCCGGACTGGGCTAGTGGGCTGTATCTGTATTGAGTATTGGACATTTGGGCTATTAGCCAAATCAGAAATCAAATAGGAATTGGTCGGAAATTTTCTAATTAAAAACGGAATTCCGAGTATTCGGTCGGGAAACAACCAAAATCATTTCCGGTCCGATTTCCGATTTCATTTTTCCAATTCCGGTCCATTTCCGAATAATTCCGACCAAAGTGGTAAACGGTTCGATATTTTTTGAAAACGCCGTCGGATGATCTAGAAATTTACCGTACCGTTTTCACCCCTATATTTGTGATTGTTGTGTCACTGTGTTGGCTGTACTTGAGAGTTGAGACATTATTTATGGTGTATTTGTCATTGTTCTCGAGACATTATTTATGCTTGAACTTATGAACATCAGTTCTCTGTTATAATTAGTAAATATTGAAAGAGTAAAACGCGCTGAGAATACATGAACTTGTAGGGATGTGTTAGTTAGGTCCATCAACTTCTAAAATGCATTTACAGCTCCCTAATCTAATTAAGTGGGTCATTAGCAGTCCATTGGACATGTGACACGCTCACATGGAGGACACGTCAGCGCTGAGGGCAGAACATTGGATATGATAATTTTGCGTTTAGGTCCTCGCACTGCTACAATAAGCCTCATCACAGGCGGCTCCAAACCTATTATCACAGACGGCTTTTAAAACCGCCTGAAACGAAGAGTCTGTGATAATCCGCAATTTCACAGGCGGAGAAGTGAAACCGCCTGTGAAGACACATTATCATAGGCGGTTCTTCACTTAGGCTAGCCGCCTGTGAAGACAGATTATCATAGGCGGTTCTTTACTTAGAATAGCCGCCTGTGAAAATACTTTATCACAGGCGGGTCGTGCAGCATATATAACCGCCTGTGATAAATGTCTTATCACAGACGGTTATTGAAGCATAACTAACCGCCTATGATAATGAGTCTTCACAGACGGGTATTGAAGCATAACTAACCGCCAATGATAATGTGTCTTCACATGCGGGTTTTGAAGCATAACTAACCGTCTATGATAATGTGTCTTCACAGGCGGATTTTGAAGCATAACTAACCGTCTATGATAATGTGTCTTCACAGACGGGTGTTGAAGCATAACTAACCGTCAATGATAATGTGTCTTTACAGACAGTTATTGAAGCATAACTAACCCGTCTATGATAATGGTGTTATCACAGACGGAGTTTACCTATATCAGCCGTCTGTGAAGACCCTTTAACGCAGCCGGTTTCTACCATAACAGACACCGCCTGTGAAAATTAGGTTATCACAGATGTTTCTTTACTTGTATCTAGCCGCCTGTGATAATTGTTTTTCACAGTCATGCAGTACTACTGCTGTTATTTCTAATTTCCAGGTCAATTCAATATAATCACAGAACAAAAAACAACAATATCATCACAGAACAAAAGTCAACAATATTATCATCACAGAAGTCAATTTCAGTAAAACAATATACATATGTACAAGTTACAGATTCAATTCATCTCAAAGTTTACAAGTTTTCACTAAAAACTGTTTATATTGGCATAGTCGCAAAGTTCTGGCACATCAGCTGTTGAACCATTCTTATCAAAGAACTTCCCCTTTTGTGCAAAATTTCGCGACGAATGAACTGACAGAGTTCAGAAGCAATCCCGTCGGCTCCTCCATCAGGAATACTTCTACAAACTGGCCATTCTTCGTTCAGATTCTTCTTGTGCTGCAATATAACACATAACAACGTTTAGAATGTGTTGGTTTGAACAATCTCAAAGTATAGATCAAAGTGAGAGTATACAAGAATTTAGTAGGTATTTTTGGAGCAGTTGTACTATGAGCAATTGAATTTTGAAGTTGGAATCAAAATATGAAAATAATGTTTCTGGTAATATTGAACAGCAGAGAATATAAGCATTAAACTATGCTAGTTATAATGAAAATGAAACACAAAAGTAAGAAAATAAGGTATCGACATTCAGGATAACTTACATCCTCACGATTGACTCTATATACGGCGGCGGTCCGAAGATGCTCGCATACATAATACCCGCATAAGACACTCCCAGCAGGCTGCTTCGGACAAGCATAATACGTTTTAATGTTCAATGCATTCGTATTAGGAGGTCTCTGACCGCCAAGCTCCGCGTAAAACTGCCAAGCGTTGTAATACAAGAAATGTCATATAAAACTTGTCAACACATTCTAAATGTGCATAAATTAAAATTATTGAATAAACGTACTTTTTCAAAATGGAAAGGAAATCTTTGTAACGATCTGGTGGGTAATCAGCCGAGTCCAAGACTGTTGCCATTCCCTGCGTTGGCTTGATGAAGATCATTATATAGTGATTACTGCAAACATACAAACACACGTGTTAACAATTACCAATAATTGATATTTAAATGTCATGTGTTGAACTTACTCGAAGTGGTACGGAGCCTTTACGAGGTCCTTGCCGTCTCTGACAAAGTTAAACATCGCATGTCCTATGTAAGCTGCAACTTCTGCCTTTCTATCCTTCTTAAGTTTTGCAATTGCTCTTTCAAAATCTTTTTTTTTTCATGTGTTTGTACTGGCTTGATTCTCGATTCGCCTGGACGTCGAATAGCGACTTTGCAATCCTAGTAGGGTCAAGGATACCTGTCTTGCACGCCAACTTTACATTATCCATGTATTGCATCCTATTGAAGAAGTCCACAATTGTTATAATCTCATGAAATGTGTATGCGTGTAGTAAGAAAAGCAAATACAAAATATTAGAGCACTTACAAGCACCAGACGAGCAGCAGGTTGATATCTAGCATGCCCCGATGGAAAAGGGAAAGCAGCTCTTCAAATAAAATGACTCGTTTATCTACTCCAGTGCTCCAGAATGCTTCTTTTGGAATACGAAATGTGACGCAATTAAGACCAAATTTTGTGCTGGCAGTGATGTACCACTCATGCATTCTTCTGAATTGGACGGGTTGTTTGCTAAGTTGTACGGATGTCATGAACGGCTTCCCATTCTCAAATTTAGGAGGAACATCCTCAAGCTTGTATATTGGAACTCCTAGTTTAACTAAAGTCGTCCGCCGATTATACATGACACCGTCTTCTTCCCACTCCTCGATATCTTCTAATGCTGGCTCATGAGAAGAACGAGATGCACTCGATTTTCTAATATTTTCCTTCATAGCTTCCAAATACTTTGACACTTCTGATGAAGGTTTTTATTTTCGTATGAGCTAACTTTGACAGGCACTGATGATCGAGGAGTAGTCGTCGAAAGTTGGACACTGGCTTGTTGTTGAACCTGTTGTTCAACTGATTGCTCTTTACTCCCAGCAGCTGACTCTAGTACTACTTCAAGCTGTTGCTCAACTAGTTGCTCTTTACTAGCAACAGCTTGCTCTGGTACTGCTTGAAGTTGTTGTCCAACTTGTTGCTCTTGGATATCATCCTTGCTCAGACATAGGGGGAGTGGATCTTCCCGGACTGGGAGTGGATCTTCATGCACTTTCGCCTTAGAAGATTGGGTTGCAGTATTTGGAGATGCGACGGGGCTGGAAATTGGCTCATCGTCCAACACGATATCGCGTCAGTGCCAAAGGATTAATTGGTTGACAGCCTACCCCAGAGTCGCGATCCCTCAGGTGTGACGTGGTCTATTTCATAATCTTCATAATCATTATCAATGATCTGAAGAACTTGCACCACAGAATAATACATCAGAAGTGGACTCCCGTTGAAGTCACGATCAGGCTTTGCCATAGCAGTGGCAACCTGTTTGGTTTTGTTCCCTGCTCTGCCTATCGGGACAAGAAGACGACAAGATTTGTCGTTAGCAATATCATCGACAGGGAACTTATGGGCTGACCCTGAGCCTGGCACGGAACCAACGCTGCTAGGGTAGGCAGTTGGAGATACTAATTGCTCCTTTTGCACCGGAACCATCATTATACTCGGTGCCACTAATTGTCCTGATTGTCTAAGTTGTTCCATTATTTCTTGCATATTTTCTTTGACCTTTTGAGCAATCTTTTCATCAAGTGTTTTCTTAAACTTCTCATGTCTTCTATATGTGTCTTTATCTTTAGGGAAACCATCTAGCCAAGACATTTGAGAAGAGACTACTCGAACTCGTCCGCTGTGTTCAGGGTTTCCTAAGATAGCGGTAAGTTGGTCATTCTCCCTCTTCGGCTTGAAGAGACCCTTCTGTTGCTTTTCAATTACTTCTTTCATTTTATCCTCTACTTCATTCAGAGAGTCGGGCTTTTCAAGTTTGCCCTCGCTGGTCAAACCTGACCGAGCAAAGACCCAGCGTTGAGTTCGCTCATCGCACCCTTCTAATGGGTGAGGATTGCCCTTACTAAGAATTTCGTCTATTATCTTATTCCATTTCTGGACTTTGGGGGCATATCTGGCAGACCCCAAGCGATGATGGTATTTGTTCTTTTTTGCAAGCTCTGACCTAGTTGCACTTAGAGCTTTAGCATCAGGTGTGCTCTTTTGACGAACAAACTCTTGCCACTGAGCTTGTGTGATTTTTCCCATCTTCCTCGGGCTAGGGACCTTATCGGCCTTAACATAAGCATTCATTTCACTCTTCCAGCATCGAAACTTCTTGCCGCAAGAGACCAATGTTGCTTTCTTTACAGCTTCTTCTGTGCCTTTCGGGAACTTTAATTGTTTCTTTATCTTTTCCCACAACTCATTCTTGGTCTGCTCGGGTAATTTCCTCCAATTCTTGGTTGTGATCGGCACAACCTCCCTAACAAGAAAACCGCATGCATTACGGTACTTGGTAACTGAATCCAGTGGTTCTTGGGGAAGCCCACCTGGACCGACCCTTGTTATGTACATGATGCGGTCCAATGGACCCTTATTGGGACCTCGTTGCCCTCGTTTCCGCTTGAGTGAAGCTGAGGATTCATCCATTGGAGAACCTTCTGCGGTTTTAGGAGCCGATGTCACCTCATTGTCTTCGAAATTAATCTAGGTAGAAAAAAATTATAAGACTTCGTATACTTGACAACCAACATTAACTTGAACTGCTGAAGTTAAGATTCGTGATCCATACCTCGTCGGCAAGATCATATTCCGGGTCTAGATCCACTGAAGTCTTTTTAATTTTTATATTCGGAAAAGGATCCGAAGGACTGTGATAGGAGCCTGAACTGCTAGAGTCAGTAAACTCCATATTGTCTTCTTTGTTGTTACTATCAGGACCAGTCTTCTTAGGGCTTTCCATGCTAGATCTAATAAGACAAAAAATCTAATAAATGGCATAACTAAATTTGGTCATATTTAAAACAAATTTTCTCAATTTTGGCTCAATTAAGTAAATTTAGCCAAAACACATTTTTGAAGTTATATAGGTCTAACTAAATTCTTGTATCATAGAGATCGGCATCATATGCTCAGACTCCATCGCCACACCTAGTGGTACCTAGATATGGGCGTGAGGATGCTCCTGGCATCACAAATGAGTTGGCCAACAACTTGTTTGGCTTCAGAGCTAAATATAGCATAACTTTGGTAGCTCAGATTAGGTACAATTGCTCAAATGAAGCTGATGGAGCCACAAGTGCAGACATCTTTGGTAGCACAGATTAGCTACAATTGCTCAAAAGAAACTTAGAGAAATAAAAGCAAACTTAGCCAAACTTAGTCTAGCATAGCTAACTCTAAGCAAAAGTAGCCAAATATAGCTAAATATAGCATAACTTAGTCAAAATTAGTCAAGTATAACTATATCTAATGTAACTTAGCCAAAATTAGCTAAATTTGGTCAACTTAACCAAATATAGCTAAATCTTGCCCCTAATAGAGAATTATGTGGCATATGCAAGGCCGATGACAGAAATAGGGAATATATTGCTGTTAGTAGAGTCTAGAATCATGTTTACCACTAATGTGTCAGAACAGTTTCAGACACACAGAACCAACTACCAATTTATCGTGATATAACCATCCACGACGAAGGGAGTAACTCCTATTCATTCGAACTTGACAGTTTTATCTCTGCAAACTACCAGAAGATGAAATGCTACTGATTTCACAGTTTCAGACACAGAAAACCAACTACCAATTTATTGTGATATAACCATCCACATAAATCTTGCCCCACCGAACCCTAACCAAAGATGCCACCGAACTTGACAGTTTTTCGAATTCCACCGAACCCTAACCAAGGATGCCTACCATTTTCTAATTCCCGAACCCTAACCAAGGATATGCAAGGCGGCAGCGAGGGCGGGGAGGGTGTAGGGATCGAATGCCCAAGAGGGGGGGGGTGAATTGGGCTACTTCAAATTTTAAGTCAATTTAAAGCTTAAGTGAAATCTAATTCTCTAAGCAAGCCAACAGTGCAATTGAGAGAATTAAGTGCGGAATTGAGAATTGCGTAATCGTAAAGGAGTAGGGAGGAGGAATGCAAACGCTCGAAGACACGGGGACACGTCGATTTTTCCCGTGGTTCGGTGAGATCACTAGGATCCACCTACGTCCACGTTGTGGCACCCACCTAAGGGTATTGCCACTCCCAAGTCACCGAGACGAGGGAATCCACTAACTTCCTCCGTTCACCATCCTTGGCAAGGTGGAGCTCAAGCCTTGTACAACTTCGATCCTCCGGGCTTCCACAATGGTCTCGGCAAGCTCAGGAGCGATCTCTTCACTCTCCTCTTGATACAAGGTGAGTGCAATCACCAAGAATGCACTTTCTCACAGCTCTCCCTACTCTAGAGTCTCCACTCACCCAGAGAGGACGCACACAAGCTTAACTCTAAGAGGAACTAGCCTATATCTTGAGGTGTGAAAGGGTTACAAGAGTGTGAAAATGAGTATTCTAAGTCTTGGACACTTGGGGAATGTGTAGTGGTGCTCTTGTTGTTCAGCCTCACCGAAATGACTGGTGGGAGGGGGTTAAATACTCAGCCCAACCGAATTAGCCGTTGGAAAAGTGGGCTGATTACTTTTTCTGTGTACATCGGATGATCCGATGACCCCCTTTTATGAGCATCGGTCTAATTAGATTAGCTGACGTCATTCTGTCAGAAATGACCGTTATTAGACCGATGCTTCACCTCCTTCATCATCGGAGGATCCGATGAATAGATCTTCAGTCTGGTTGAGCTGATAATTTGCTTCTGTTGTAATCGACCGATGTGCATCTGCCTTCAACATCGGATGATCCGGTGTTCAGTCCTTCAGAACACTTCAGAAAATTTGCTTACTGTTGTATTCATCCGATGTTCACTTGATACACATAGGATGATCCGGTGTGTACTTCATTCTGAGGTCTTCTTCTTCTGTTGAGTCCAAATCGACCGATGCAGTCATTCTTCAGATCACCGGATGATCCGGTGTGTACAATTTGTTTCCTTCGAGTTGAGTTGGACTGATCTTTTGGATTTTGGACTTGTGACCTCTTGAACACTTGTTTGTATGGCTCTTCTGATGGATATGAAGTTTCTTGTGTTGCCAATTTTGATAAGGTTGCGTCGTTGTACGAGTTCTTCATTTGTTTCCGATTAACCCCTTAGGTTAGTTCGTTGAGGGGTCTCCTTTTGCATCCAATGAGCAGTAGATGACATTTATGATTGATTGATCGACGTTTGATTCATTGTACATGAAACCTCGCATCCACAAACTCATTAGTAGTAAATAACGGTTGTCATTAATCACCGAAACCGTACCTCGTGGGGGCCTAGATGCTTTCAATCTCCCCCTTTTTGGTGATTGATGACAACACAACGAGTAGAGCATAAAAGTAATGGAATTTGAAACGCAAACGCAATGCTCATAAAGAAATGTAATCGGAACAACATGCAACACAAGGAGCTCGAAGGCTCAAACAGTGATCAAATATAAATCATAAGAGTGAAGTAGCATACTGAATTACAAATAGTAGCAAACGATAACAATCAAGTCTCAAAAAGAAGCAAAAAACAAGTCTGAAAGCAAATAGATAACTAGCACTCCCCCTAAGCCCAAGACACTCCCCCTAACTCTAACTCTTCTCCCCCTTTGGCATCAAGACACCAAAAAGGAAGAGGAGTACCTAGGACTCCGGAGCTCTCGGGGCGACGGAGAAGCGGTCGACGTCGGCGGTGTCGGAGCTGCTCGAGGTAGACGTCGCCGGAGCTGGTGCTGGAGCGGGAGGAGCCGGAGGTGCTGACGTGGCTGGAGCTGGAGCTGCTGGAGGGTCCGCTGGAGCTGGAGCTGCTGGAGGGTCCGCTGGAGCTGGAGCTGCTGGAGGAGAAGGCACGGCCGGGAGAGGCGAGAACTGGAACGGCACCGTCGAAGCCAGCAGTGGAGACATGCTGTAGCTCGGGATCGGCGACGCCGGTGCTGGAACTGAAGCTGGAGCCAGAGGAGGTGCTGCTGGAGGCTGACTGAGACCGGTGTGCTGTGGCGGAAGGGCTATCCCGGTCTGCTGGTAGAGGTTGGTGATCAACCCCAGGATACCCATCATCGCCTGCTGGGTCTGCTGCTGCTGGTCCAGTGTCCTCCGGTGCATCTGGTCCACCAGACTCGTGAACCGGTCCGTGTCCTCGCGCCTCTGGCGGGCCATCTCTAGCTGCATCTCTGTCTGCTGCCTCTGAAGCTCTGCGAGCCGCGCAGCCTGCTCTGCCCTGGCCTGCTCGGCTGCAAGCCGGTCCTGCCGCTGCTGCTCGACCATCTGCTGGAGCAGTGTGGTGAGCTCGGACGGCTGGGACACCTGAGCCTCTGACACTGGTGGAGGCGTCGGTGGTGCAGCAGTGGAAGCTCCCGCCTCCGCGTCGTGCTGCCTCGGAGAAGGAGGCGGAGGAGGGAAGTACTCCTCAACACTGTCGCTGGTGTCACTGTCTGACCACACGTGCTGCAAGTCTCTACCTTGAGCCTCGGCCTCAGCAAGTCTCTCGTCCTCCTTCTCGAGGTCAGACCAATCCTCCTCAGTCAAGCGGGCCCTGACCTGGCGCTCAACTGGACGGCCAAGACGGCGGTCTCCAGGAGCGGACGCACGGTAGTGGCCGAAGCGGGTCACGCTCTCGTCAGCAAGCCGGGCCTGTGCTGAATGTCCCTCTGGCACCACCATAGAGCAAATGAAGCTAATCCAGTGCCCGTAGACCATCTGCCTCATCATCCCAATCCCATCTGTAATGACGTCCTCCATCTCGCAGAGGAGTATGTCCACGATATCAAAATCCATCCCGTTCATTATGTAGAACAGGAGGGTCTGCTGGAGACTCGTGAACCCCTCCAAGTATCCTGACCTCGGCAGGAGCGTGCGGCGCAAGGCGAGGTGCACAATGCGCGCAGCTGGGGTCAGGAGTGCTGGGACTCTCGGCTGATCTGGAGAGAACGTGGGGCCAAACAAGGAGCAGATCTCGTCCAGCTGAGGTGCTACCCCTCCAGTAAGTGGCCTTCTCGGTGGATCTGCCTGCCCATAGACCTTCTCGTGTATGCTAGTGTCGTGCAGGTCCAAGCCAAGGATGTGCCCCAAAGTCTGCCTCGTGAGATGGTAGTGCTGACCATTGAACATGAAGGCAATTGATCTTCTGCCCTCTGAGATGTACAGGGTCGCGTAGAAGACACGGACCCATTCTTCCACATACGCACTTCTCTCATAGTCCAATAGCTCCACCAAGCCTCTGTATCGCTCAAAGAAGGGGCGGACATCAGTTTCCGCGGCCACTGCAAGCTGCCTCCAGTCCAAGTGGTTGTGCTGAAAGAGCTTGTGCCCCCGGCGCTTGTAGGTCTCATAGAGAGACGCCTGGGTGACAGTCCAGAAGCGACTGTCAACAAGCAGCTCTCGGGGCTGTGGGAACCACTCCTCAAGAAGAACACTCCATCTGAGCTTCCGGAGTTGCTTTGCCTTCATCTTCCGGTAGTCCGAAAGACGGACTCCTTCACCGACCCGGACGGTCGTGTCCATCTCATTGATGGCCCACTCAATCTCCCTGTCCTCACGACGGTCGGCAGCCGTCGGTCTCGGACGAGGAGCAGCCTCGGTGTGACCCCCACGCGTCCGGGCTGAGCGCCGGCGGACGAGGGGCTCAACGGGCTCCTCTTCGGCGTCGGAGTCGTCGACCACTGGAGGCGGCCTCGGACGGGCCTCACGGATCCTCAAGGACCCTCCTCGGCCACGCTCACGCTCCTCGGCGGCGCGAGCGGCCATCAAGGCTTTCTTCTCATCCTTCGATAATTTTCGCTTCTTCGCGGCGGGCTCCGTGATCGCCTTGCCTTTTCCTTTGCGATCACGACCCATCTAGGCGACGGAGAGGAAGGGTTAGCAACGTTGAAAATGAACGATGACGAGATAATCAACGAGAGACGTCGCACGGCACGGAGCTCACCTTAGCGACGATGGAGCTCGGGAAAACCTAGCGACGGGGGCCGGAGAAGACGTGGAGATGCTTCGACGGAGGGAGAGGTGCGGTGGCGATGGTGCGTGGGCGCGGGTGGAGCACGGCGGCGGCTGCTGCGGAAGTGGTGCGGTGAGCGGGCACGGGCGACGGCGGCGCGTGGGGAGGCAGCGGCGGCGGTGCTGCGGGTGGAGCACGGCGGCGGCGGCGCGAGGGAAGGGCGGCGGCGCGCGGGAGAGGTGGCCGGCGGCGGTGGCGCGAGCAGGGGACGGCGGCGGCGGCCGGCGGTGGCGCGAGCAGGGGACGGCGGCGGCGGCCGGCGGCGGCGCTGCAGGCGAGGGAGAGGCGGCGGCGCGTGGAGAGGCGGTGGTCGGCGGCGGCGGGAGCACGGGGTGTCGGGGAGAGAAAGGGTCGGGCCGGCGCGCGGGTTTAAATAGTGGGGCCCAAACCCTAGCCGTTTTTCAAACACCGGATGGACCGATGATATATGCAGTGAACATCGGTCAATTGCAACAGTAAGGATATTCAAGAATTGCTGTTGACATCGGATGAACCGATGATTAGGGTTTTGAACATCGGTCGAATAGCACAGTAAGGGTGTTCAACCGAGTGATATTGACACCGGATGATCCGACGTTAGAGGGAGGTAGACATCGGTTGAATGGATCACAGCTCCAGAAGAGTGAACATCGGATGGACCGATGTTTTCCAGGATGAACGCGTCGGATCATTTGAGGTTCTGACAGAGTTGGGTTTTGAGGATTGAACACCTATTTGACCGATGAGAGATTGACAGGGGCATCGGATAATCCGATGACAACAGAACGAAAACATCCCATATATGTCCTTCGACCGAACAAACAATTGAGGAGAAACACATGTCTTAGGACTTTTTGGGCAACTCCTTACCCCTCAAGAAGCTAATATGCCAATAGCTTGGCTAGACCTTAACACAAACGGAACACCAAGAAAAATGGAGGAAAATATCCAAATAAAATGTAAGGCCCATACTTTGTGAGGTAGAGTATGAAGACTGCTATCTCAATGAAGCATGTTCCTCTAGGCATTAACGTACCTAACATTTTGTTCTTTCCACCTTATATGAGTTGAGATATTGCATTTCAAACAAGTCTCCTTCTCATGAGGTGGGTTCCCCTTTGTGACAATCTACCGTTATGCAATGCCAAACAAATTAATGCAAAATATTAGATGAATGCAAGTCTATATGACAGGAATCATGCAAGGCATAAAATAAATCTATCTTGCCAAGTTTAAACCTGCCAAAGGCTTACTCAGGGAAAACTATTTCTAGCTCGCCCCTATCCTTTGGGAGTTAGGCAAGACCTATATGACATGCAACCTTACATGAACATGGCAATTTACATGACGTTAGATGCATCTAGCACATTTAACTCACTTCTAAGCCTAGAAAAAGTTTTCTCATCAAGTGGTTTGGTGAAGATATCCGCCAATTGTTCTTCAGACCTAACACCTTGCAAAGAGATTTCTCCCTTAGCCTCATGGTCCCGCAAGAAGTGATGGCGAATATCAATGTGCTTAGTGCGGGAGTGTTGAACGGGGTTTCTAGCTATCTTAACCGCACTTTCATTGTCACAAAGGAGAGGCACACAACCAAACTTAATTCCAAAGTCCAAGAGGGTTTGCTTCATATATAGGATTTGGGCACAACATGCACCGGCCGCTATATACTCCGCCTCCGCGGTGGACAAAGCCACGGAATTTTGCTTCTTGCTCGACCAAGAAACTAGGGAACGCCCAAGTAAGTGGCAACCCCCGGAGGTACTCTTGCGGTCTACACGGCATCCGGCAAAGTCCGAATCCGAGTAACCTAAGAGATGAAAACTAGCGTTCTTGGGGTACCACAAACCTACACTTGGGGTATGCTTGAGATACCGAAGTATCCTAAAGACCGCCTTCTTGTGCGATTCTTTAGGTGCCGCTTGAAAGCGAGCACACAAGCACACACTAAACATAATATCGGGCCTAGATGCGGTAAGATATAGCAATGAACCAATCATGGAACGGTAATGAGATTGATCAATAGATTTACCGTCCATGTCCGCGTCGAGATGACAATTTGTCGCCATTGGAGTGCTTCTTGAGCTACAATCTCCCATCTCAAATTTCTTCAAGAGGTCCTTAGTGTACTTCTCTTGATGGATGAAGGTCCCCTCTTGAAGTTGCTTGATTTGAAATCCTAGGAAGAAGTTGAGCTCTCCAATCATTGACATCTCGAATTCCCTAGACATCATTTTGCCAAACTCATGGCTAAGAGCTTTGTTAGTTGAGCCAAAAATAATATCATCGACATAAATTTGACAAAGAAATAAGTCTCCGTCGATGTCCTTGGTGAAGAGTGTAGTGTCCACCCTCCCAATTTTGAAACCTTGCATGACGAGGAAGTCCCTTAAGCGCTCGTACCATGCCCTTGGAGCTTGCTTGAGTCCATAGAGTGCTTTGTTTAGCCTATAGACATGGTTAGGGTTTCTTGGGTCCTCAAACCCGGGAGGTTGCTCAACAAACACAAGTTCATTAATATAGCCATTGAGAAATGCACTCTTAACATCCATTTGATAAAGCATGATATTATGATGAGAAGCAAAAGCAAGGAGTATGCGGATAGCTTCTAACCGTGCTACCGGGGCGAATGTCTCCCCAAAATCCAAACCTTCAACTTGAGCAAATCCCTTCGCCACAAGCCTAGCTTTGTTGCGGACCACCACGCCATTCTCATCTTGCTTGTTGCGGTAGACCCACTTCATTCCAATCACATTCTTGTCCTTGGGTCGCTCCTCCAACACCCAAACTTCATTTCGGGTGAAGTTGTTGAGTTCCTCTTGCATAGCCATCACCCAATTGGAGTCTTGGAGAGCTTCCTCAATGCTTTTGGGTTCTACACACGACACAAAAGAGTAGTGCTCACAAAAAGATGCAACATGACGTGAACGAGTACTTACTCCCCGTGAAGGACTTCCAATGATTTGATCCATTGGATGTGCCTTGGAGATGCGCCCATGTCTCATCAACGGTTGTGAGTCACTTGGTGGTGGTGAAGCATCTTGCTCGTCTTGTGGTTGGACTTCATCTTGGACTTCATCTTCTTCTTGGTGTTGTGTGGCTTGTTGGTCTTGCATAGGCAATGGATCATCTTTGTCTTCTTCTTCATCCACTTGAGGCGCCATGGAGGTGTTGATGTTCGGACTTGAAGCTCCCCCTTGATCATGGCTCTCCTCAACTTCGGGCTTGATGTCTCCTATGGTCATGTTCTTCATAGCTTCTCGTAGAGGCTCATCATCTATATCATCATGACCAAAACTCTCCTCTTGGGAGCCATTAGTCTCATCAAACTCAACGTCACAACTTTCTTCAACTAACCCGGAGGTTTGGTTGAATACTCGATATGCCTTTGAGTTTGACGCATAACCAAGGAAAATACCAACATCGCACCTTCTTTCAAACTTACCAAGTCTTTTCTTGCGGTAGATGTAGCACTTGCATCCGAAGACCCGGAAGTAGGAGATGTTGGGCTTTCTCCCAATGAGGAGCTCGTAGGGAGTCTTTTGGAGAAGTCGATGAAGGTAGACTCTATTTGCGGCATGGCATGCCGTGTTGATCGCTTCCGCCCAAAACTTCTCCGACGTCCCATAATCATCAAGCATGGCTCTCGCGAGGGTGATTAGTGTCTTGTTCTTTCTCTCAACAACACCGTTTTGTTGAGGGGTGTATGTAGCCGAAAATTCGTGCTTGACTCCTTCACGGTCACACCACTCCCCAATATTGTAGTTCTTGAACTCGGTGCCGTTGTCACTCCGGACCTTGATGATGGGAAGTTGGAATTCCCGTTGAGCTCGTTTTGCAAAGGTCTTGAAGACTTCCGGGGTTTCACCCTTGTCACCTAAAAACAAAGTCCAAGCATAGCGAGAGTAATCATCAACAATAACGAGACAATAGAGATTACCGCCAAGGCTTTGGTAGGTGGACGATCCGAAGAGGTCCATGTGAAGTAGTTCGAGCGGCTTGGAGGTAGACACCATTGTCTTCATCGGATGGTGCGAAGCCACTTGCTTCCCGGCTTGACATGCGCTACATAGCTTGTTCTTTTCAAACGTCACGTCCTTTACGCCGGTCACCATCCCTAGCTTGAAGGACTTCTTGAGCTTGCTCATTCCTATGTGAGCAATCCTCCGATGCCATAGCCACCCCAAACTTGTCTTGGTGAAAAGACAAGTGGTTAGGCTTGCGCTCTTGTTGGAGAAGTCCACCAAATATAGATGACCATGCCTAAAGCCCTTGAATATTAGCTCTTTGCTAGCTACACTAGACACCACAACACCATCTTTGTCAAATGTGCACGTTAGTCCAAGATCACAAAGTTGAGCAATAGAGAGCAAATTAAAGCTAAGAGACTTAACGTAAAGCACATTCGAGATGGACAAGTCATTAGAAATTGCAATTTTACCTAAACCAATTACCTTCCCCTTTGAGTTATCACCAAAGGTGACTTGTTCATGATTGCCGGGGTCTTCTATGGAGGTGAACATACCATCATTGCCGGTCATGTGTTGAGTGCACCCACTATCGAGTACCCAATGTTTTCCTCCGGCTTTGTAGTTCACCTACACACATGAAGTTAGTTTTTGAGTTTAGGAACCCAAGCCAACTTAGGTCCTTGTATGTGTGATACAAGTGATTTTGGGACCCAAAGTTGCTTGGGGAGCTTCCCCTTCATGCCCTTGATGTTTTTGCCAATGAACTTCGCCTTCACCTTTCCACCTACTTTGCTCAATAGATAGTGACAATCATTGAAAGTAGATGAATAGTTAGGAGGTAATTTTGGAGAAGGACGAGTGGGAAGAGGGCACTCCCTAGTGTGATGTCCGGTGACCTCACAATGTTGGCAATAGGATCCCACTTCCTTGATGAAGCTTGTCCTAAGCTCCGGTGAGGGCACCTTCCATCTGTTGGGCGTAGGGAAGGTCCCAAGTCCCCTCTTGTTGAAGCCTTTAGCTTGTTGGAAGAGGATCTCCTTGTGCTTGTCCTCTCCCTTGGAAAGTCTAGCCACACTAGTGCGGAGACTTTCGATCTCGTCCATTAGCTCCTTCTCCCTATTAGCTTTCAATGTCAAAGACTCATGCAAATTGTTAGTGGCATGTGAACTAGCGGGTGTTTTGCCATAAAGAGTTTCTTTCTTCAAGTTATTCAATTTTAGTTCCATTGCTTCATAGGAAAGACTAAGTGTCTCATGCTCTTGAACTAACTCGTTATGCTTAGCCAATAGTGCCGAGTTAGCTAAGTCAAGCTCATGGAACTCAAGCTTGATTTGAGCCTTCTCCTCCTCGATTTGCTTGACACGTGACTTGAGCGTTTCATGCTCATTAAGTATGGTGACATACTTGTCTTGCAAATCGAGGTTGGCACCCTCTAGCTTAGCGCGAGTTAGCTCAAGTGCCTTAACCTTAGCCTTTTCCCTTTTGATAATGGCATGATATTCATTAATCATAGATGCTAGTTCATCGGGGGAAAGTTCATCATCACTTGAGTCATCACATACCTTTGTGTTACCTTTCGCCATGAGGCACATAGGCGGTGGAGGAAGGGATGAGTCATCCTTGTTGACGATAGCGAGGCTTGCCAAGTTTTCTTCCTCATCTTCACTATCATCACTTGTTTCTTCATCGGTGACCCACTCATTTGCTTCGCACATGAAGACCTTTTGAGGTCCTCTTCTCTTCTTTGGAAAGAGCTTGGTCTTCTTGCCTTTGTCAAGTTTCTTCTTTCCAAAGGTGCGCTTGGGCTTTGCATCTTCACCATCATCACTCTCTTCTAGCTTGCGATGCTTGCCCTTGTCTTTCCTCTTGTCCGGTCTTGGACAATCATATGATATGTGGCCTTGATCGCCACAATTGTAGCACGTCTTGTTTTCATCTCTCCTTGGCAAGAAGGCTTTCTTCTTGGGATCAAACGAGTATCCCTTCTTGGCAATCTTTGAGTTGAGACGTGAAAACTTCCTCATCATCAATGCAAGCTCATCATCATCATCATCTTCACTTGTAGCTTGTTCTTCCTCACTTGAGCTAGGCTCAACCACTTTCTTCTTCTTGGTATGTGTCTTCTTGGTTGAGGCCTTGAGAGCAATGGTCTTTGATGATGATGACTCCTCCATCATTCCAAGCACACTCATCTCATGAGCATGTATCTCTCCAATGAGCTCCGAAACCTCAATGTTGTCAAGTGACTCCTTTTGGAGCATTGAGTTGATGATGTTGTACTTGGGCTTGGGAAGTAGCATGAGGATCTTGCGGTTGATGAGTCCCTTGCCAAGAGAAGCAATGTCAAGAGCATTAATTTCCTCAATGAGTACATTTAAGCGAGAAAACATTTGATTAACATTCTCATGAGGAAGCATTTTAAAATCATCATACTTGGATTTAAGCAAGTGATATTTGAGCTCTTTGACACGAGAGGAACCCTCATGGATCTCAATCAAGCAAGCCCAAATTTCACAAGCTTTCTCCTTACTAGCAATTCTAGCAAATACATCTTGACTAATGCACTCATAAATAGCATTCCTAGCCTTAGCATCCCATTTTAGTTGATCACCAATATATTCATGGTTGCCAAACCCCGCATGGGTCGCTTCCCACACTTCGGGAGAAATTGCCTCAAGGTAAGCGCGCATGCGTGCTTTCCAATAAGCAAAATTCTTGCCCTCAAAGGTAGGAACCGAACCCCCATTCTTGGCCATTTTTGCTCTCTAGCGGTGAAGCTAGAATGATCCAATGAGCAACCTTGCTCTGATACCAATTGTAGGGATCGAATGCCCAAGAGGGGGGGGGTGAATTGGGCTACTTCAAATTTTAAGTCAATTTAAAGCTTAAGTGAAATCTAATTCTCTAAGCAAGCCAACAGTGCAATTGAGAGAATTAAGTGCGGAATTGAGAATTGCGTAATCGTAAAGGAGTAGGGAGGAGGAATGCAAACGCTCGAAGACACGGGGACACGTCGATTTTTCCCGTGGTTCGGTGAGATCACTAGGATCCACCTACGTCCACGTTGTGGCACCCACCTAAGGGTATTGCCACTCCCAAGTCACCGAGACGAGGGAATCCACTAACTTCCTCCGTTCACCATCCTTGGCAAGGTGGAGCTCAAGCCTTGTACAACTTCGATCCTCCGGGCTTCCACAATGGTCTCGGCAAGCTCAGGAGCGATCTCTTCACTCTCCTCTTGATACAAGGTGAGTGCAATCACCAAGAATGCACTTTCTCACGGCTCTCCCTACTCTAGAGTCTCCACTCACCCAGAGAGGACGCACACAAGCTTAACTCTAAGAGGAACTAGCCTATATCTTGAGGTGTGAAAGGGTTACAAGAGTGTGAAAATGAGTATTCTAAGTCTTGGACACTTGGGGAATGTGTAGTGGTGCTCTTGTTGTTCAGCCTCACCGAAATGACTGGTGGGAGGGGGTTAAATACTCAGCCCAACCGAATTAGCCGTTGGAAAAGTGGGCTGATTACTTTTTCTGTGTACATCGGATGATCCGATGACCCCCTTTTATGAGCATCGGTCTAATTAGATTAGCTGACGTCATTCTGTCAGAAATGACCGTTATTAGACCGATGCTTCACCTCCTTCATCATCGGAGGATCCGATGAATAGATCTTCAGTCTGGTTGAGCTGATAATTTGCTTCTGTTGTAATCGACCGATGTGCATCTGCCTTCAACATCGGATGATCCGGTGTTCAGTCCTTCAGAACACTTCAGAAAATTTGCTTACTGTTGTATTCATCCGATGTTCACTTGATACACATCGGATGATCCGGTGTGTACTTCATTCTGAGGTCTTCTTCTTCTGTTGAGTCCAAATCGACCGATGCAGTCATTCTTCAGATCACCGGATGATCCGGTGTGTACAATTTGTTTCCTTCGAGTTGAGTTGGACTGATCTTTTGGATTTTGGACTTGTGACCTCTTGAACACTTGTTTGTATGGCTCTTCTGATGGATATGAAGTTTCTTGTGTTGCCAATTTTGATAAGGTTGCGTCGTTGTACGAGTTCTTCATTTGTTTCCGATTAACCCCTTAGGTTAGTTCGTTGAGGGGTCTCCTTTTGCATCCAATGAGCAGTAGATGACATTTATGATTGATTGATCGACGTTTGATTCATTGTACATGAAACCTCGCATCCACAAACTCATTAGTAGTAAATAACGGTTGTCATTAATCACCGAAACCGTACCTCGTGGGGGCCTAGATGCTTTCAGAGGGAGGCGGCACGGCGAAGGAGGATGGAAGGTCGAAGGGTTTAGGGTTTACCTTGAAGCTCGGCGGCGACGGAAATGGCTTCGCTCGGCGTACCTGGAAGTGAGGACGGCGAAGCTCGGCGGCGACGGCGAAGCTCGGCGGCAACGGCGAAGCTCGGCGATGGCGAAGCTCGGCGGCGTACCTGGAAGTGACGAGGGCGAACACTTGGCGGCAAACAAAATTTTGGCAGCCTAACGGCGTCTAAGTGTTTCGCCCGGGTTAGGTTTTTCCAATGCTGCCGAGGGGTATATATAGACTCACATTTTCTCATGCGGATTTTAAGTACCGACCGTCATAGAAGATTGTTACCTCAGTCGGATTTTACTTACCAACCGCCTGAGAAGATACAATTATCTCAGACGGTTGGTTAGTAACACCCGCCTGAGTTAAACATGGGCCTGTGAAGATATTTACTTCTTCTTAATTTGATGAATGCCTACATAAAGACCCCTCACCAACCGGGATGAGGATCCCCTGACTTAATCAGCGGTCACTGACATGTGGACCTGGTCCCACACGTCAGTGACCATGTCACGCGTGCGCGACCTTTCTTTTCCCCGAGGCACGACCTTTCTTTTCCACTCCGCGCGGCCTTAAAGACGCGCTATCGCTCACAAGCGCATCCCTCACTTTGAATCCTCTTGTTTTCTTCGTCTTCCTCCGCTCCGACGACCCAACACCACTATGGCCGACCTTCCGCCGCCAAGCCCTCCGAGGGAGCCACCTTGCAAGAAACTATGTTGCAGCTCCCCCGAGAAGATCAACACCGAGCAGCGCCTCCTCATGGCGCGAGAGGCGTACAACAATACGCCTCGCGCCATGAGTGCCTTGGGGTTGGGTACCCTTCTAGAGTATATTGGAATGGGTACCATGGGCCACTACCTCTACGCCCTCATGGGGGTGGCTGATCGTCTCGACATTCTGTTTGCGACGATGGTCCAGGTTCTTGGCCCCGAGGGCTGTAGAACGCTGGTGGAGGCGACGGCTAGCAACCTCGGGGTTGCACCGCTGGTGCAGCCGGTGCAGCCGGTGCAGCCGGTGCAGCCGGCCCTGTCTCCTGTTGCACCGGTGCCGGAGTCGCCGCCGGAGGACGAGGAGAGGGAAGAGGAGTAGGAGTAGGATTTAATTAGTTTTTCTTTTTGTTGTTTTTAGTTGCTTCTATTTTGTAAATATTGTTAATGAATGAAATCTATCTTTTTCATCTATGTGATTGAATATTACTTGTGTATCTTGTGTGTTCTTGTGTAAATATTGTGCATCTTGTGTGTTCTTTTGTGAGATGTGTGATTGAATATTGTTAATGAATGAGTATCTTGTGTGTTCTTCAACTGTGTGAATGAATGAATGTGTAGTGTGTTCATCGTTAATTAAAATTTCACGTCTGAGAAGAGGATTATCTCAGGCGGTTGGTAAGTATATTCTCAGACGGTTGGTAAGCACCAACCACCTGTGAAGATATTTACTTCTTCTTAATTAATATTCTTGATTAAATGTGGTCCTTTAAAAAGGGAAAAATCCACTTTCTTGTAATATTATTGATAAGTAAAGGTTACCATTAAATTTCACTTCATAAATCCTTTGATATTGGTCAGAACATAAAAAACATACAACAAATGTTATTTTTCATTTTTCTATCTTGATGAATATAGTGCTTTTTTCATTTATTTTTCAGTGGACATTTTTACTCATCATACCAACCTCTACGAATTTTTTCATATTTTTTTAAATTTTTTTGAATCAATGTGTGTTCATAATTTGATGAATGCCTCATATGAATATGAGCATTTAGTTAGAATGGTGGATAATTTGAAGTTTGACATGTTGGAATGCTTTTAAAAAATTAAAAAAATTTATACATGTATAAATTATACAAATATGTTCATACCAACAATTTTGAGTGAATGAACTTTTTTTATGAGATACACAAATGTGAATAATATGTGAGTAGAAATTAATTTGATATTTACCAAAACATTACAATGTCAGCTATACAAGTTTTAAAAATATTTTGTTCAGGTGGTAGATGTTAATTTTATACAAATGTAGAAGAAAGAATCATCGAATTTGGACACAATTTGTAGAATCTAAACATGTTTGAGTATTTATATTGGAATCTAAATAAAAAAGAAGCAAGGGATAAGGAAACTGAAGAACGGTATCGGGCATTATCCCAGGCGGTTGTTAAGTAATACCCGCCTGAGATAAACTTATTTTCAGGCGGTTGTTAAGTACCAACCGCCTGTGAAGATATTTACTTCTTCTTAATTAATATTCTTGATTAAATGTGGTTCTTTAAAAGGCAAAAATCCACTTTCTTGTAATATTATTGATAAGTAAAGGTTACCATTAAATTTCACTTCATAAATCCTTTGAAATTGGTCATAACATAAAAAACATACAACAAATACTGTTTTTCATTTTTCTATCTTGATGAATATAATGATTTTTTTCATTTATTTTTTCAGTGGACATTTTTACTCATCATACCAACCTCTACAAATTTTTTCATATTTTTTTAAATTTTTTTGAATCAATGTGTGTTCATAATTTGATGAATGCCTCATATGAATATGAGCATTTAGTTAGAATGGTGGATAATTTGAAGTTTGACATGTTGGAATGCTTTTAAAAAAATTAAAAAAATTCATACATGTATAAATTATACAAATATGTTCATACCAACAATTTTGAGTGAAGGAACATTTTTTTATGAGATACACAAATGTGAATAATATGTGAGTAGAAATTAATTTGATATTTACCAAAACATTACAATGTCAGCTACACAAGTTTTAAAAATATTTTGTTCAGGTGGTAGATGTTAATTTTATACAAATGTAGAAGAAAGAATCATCAAATTTGGACACAATTTGCAGAATCTAAATATGTTTGAGTATTTATATTGAAATCTAAATAAAAAGAAGCAAGGGATAAGGAAACTGAAGAACAGTATCGGGCATTATCCCAGGCGGTTGTTAAGTAATACCCGCCTGAGATAAACTTATTTTCAGGCGGTTGTTAAGTACCAACCGTCTGTGAAGATATTTACTTCTTCTTAATTAATATTCTTGATTAAATGTGGTTCTTTAAAAGGCAAAAATCCACTTTCTTGTAATATTATTGATAAGTAAAGGTTACCATTAAATTTCACTTCATAAATCCTTTGAAATTGGTCAGAACATAAAAAACATACAACAAATGCTATTTTTCATTTTTCTATCTTGATAAATATAATGATTTTTTCATTTATTTTTTTAGTGGACATTTTTACTCATCATACCAACCTCTACGAATTTTTTCATATTTTTTTAAATTTTTTTGAATCAATGTGTGTTCATAATTTGATGAATGCCTCATATGAATATGAGCATTTAGTTAGAATGGTGGATAATTTGAAGTTTGACATGTTGGAATGCTTTTAAAAAAATTAAAAAAATTCATACATGTATAAATTATACAAATATGTTCATACCAACAATTTTGAGTGAAGGAACTTTTTTTTATGAGATACACAAATGTGAATAATATGTGAGTAGAAATTAATTTGATATTTACCAAAACATTACAATGTCAGCTACACAAGTTTTAAAAATATTTTATTCAGGTGGTAGATGTTAATTTTATACAAATGTAGAAGAAAGAATCATCGAATTTGGACACAATTTGCAGAATCTAAACATGTTTGAGTATTTATATTGGAATCTAAATAAAAAAGAAGCAAGGGATAAGGAAACTGAAGAACAGTATCGGGCATTATCCCAGGCGGTTGTTAAGTAATACCCGCCTGAGATAAACTTATTTTCAGGCGGTTGTTAAGTACCAACCACCTGTGAAGATATTTACTTCTTCTTAATTAATATTCTTGATTAAATGTGGTTGTTTAAAAGGCAAAAATCCACTTTCTTGTAATATTATTGATAAGTAAAGGTTACCATTAAATTTCACTTCATAAATCCTTTGAAATTGGTCAGAACATAAAAAACATACAACAAATGCTATTTTTCATTTTTCTATCTTGATGAATATAATGATTTTTTCATTTATTTTTTCAGTGGACATTTTTACTCATCATACCAACCTTTACGAATTTTTTCATATTTTTTTAAATTTTTTTGAATCAATGTGTGTTCATAATTTGATGAATGCCTCATATGAATATGAGCATTTAGTTAGAATGGTGGATAATTTGAAGTTTGACATGTTGGAATGCTTTTAAAAAAATTAAAAAAATTCATACATGTATAAATTATACAAATATGTTCATACCAACAATTTTGAGTGAATGAACTTTTTTTATGAGATACACAAATGTGAATAATATGTGAGTAGAAATTAATTTGATATTTACCAAAACATTAACATGTCAGCTACACAAGTTTTAAAAATATTTTGTTCAGGTGGTAGATGTTAATTTTATACAAATGTAGAAGAAAGAATCATCGAATTTGGACACAATTTGCAGAATCTAAACATGTTTGAGTATTTATATTGGAATCTAAATAAAAAAGAAGCAAGGGATAAGGAAACTGAAGAACAGTATCGGGCATTATCTCAGGCGGTTGTTAAGTAATACCCGCCTGAGATAAACTTATTTTCAAACGGTTGTTAAGTACCAACCGCCTGTGAAGATATTTACTTCTTCTTAATTAATATTCTTGATTAAATGTGGTCCTTTAAAAGGCAAAAATCCACTTTCTTGTAATATTATTGATAAGTAAAGGTTACCATTAAATTTCACTTAATAAATCCTTTGAAATTGGTCAGAACATAAAAAAACATACAACAAATGCTATTTTTCATTTTTCTATCTTGATGAATATAATGATTTTTTCATTTATTTTTTCAGTGGACATTTTTAATATAACCCATAGAGTACAACACGTTATGGGAGAACATGTCCTACTCGCGCTCAATCCTACAGTTCTCAGTACAGAAGACGGTCTCGGACCACCCTCGCCTGCCGCAGCGGGCAGGCCCCTGGTTCACCCCTGTTGGGCAGCGGCAAACGCCATCATCAATGTCGGGCAGCGCCACCAGCGGCGGTTCGGGAGGAGGCCTACGAAGTAACCTCCAGCTCACGAAAACGTCGAGCCTCTGCATGGCTTGATTCCGACATCGGCAACACTCCTTGTTGGTCCTCTTCATCGCGACGGACCCGACCGTGTTGTCGCCGACGTGGGCCTCGCCTTCGACCTGCCGGATATACTCGAGGGCGTCGCGGTCCCCGCGGTCGGCGTCGTAGCGGAGCATGGCGAGGACGTAGGCCGCCACCTTGTGGCCGTTCGCGGCTGCCCGGGCAAGGAACTGGGTGCCCCGCTGCGCCTGCGCGCAGCTGTAGTTGAAGACGAGGTCAAACTCGGTGACGTAGCACGCATGAGGGTTGCCCACATTGGCCAGGCGCTCCACGAGGGCGTCATAGCTCCCGTTCCCGTGCCGTTGGAACCACTCCCAGCTGCTCTCTCGCTCCAGCGCCACGCGCCTGCCCACGGTGGGATCACGGCACGCCGCGTGCATGGCCTTGCAGGTGGCGCGCAGACTGGAGAGGTCGTCCATGGGCTGCGTGGAGGTTGCGGCGACCCACCCCGCGATCAGGACCGCAATATCGTGCGGTAAGGGGAACTCCATGGGCTTATCTCAGGCGGTTGGTAAGTAACAACCGTCCCCGAGATAAATATATTCTCAGGCGGTTGGTAAGTACCAACCGCCTGAGAAGATGTTAATTAACTGACGCGCCGCATGAGGTCTGCAGAGAAGTTAAGAAGTCGTGGTGCAGGGACGCGTGCGACGGAAGGATCTCTGAAGATCGTCTTCCACAGTGGTTTAATTGTGCGCCGTACGAGGTCTGCAAAGAGTTCAATGCGCAATGAACAAAATATTTTGTTCAGTTGGTAGATGTTAATTTTATACAAATGTAGAAGAAAGAATCATAGAATTTGAACACAATTTGCAGAATGTAAACATGTTTGAGTATTTATATTGGAATCTAAATAAAAAAGAAGCAAGGGATAAGGAAACTGAAGAACAGTATCGGACATTATCTCAGGTGGTTGTTAAGTAATAACCGCCTAAGATAAACATTTTTGAAACTACAAGATGTTAATTAACGGCCTGAGAAGATGTTAATTAACTAACGCGCCGCACGAGGTCTGCGGAGAAGTTGAGAAGTCGTGGTGCAGGGACGCGTGCGACGGAAGGATCTCTGAAGATCGTCTTCCACAGTGGTTTAATTGTGCGCCGCACGAGGTCTACAAAGAGTTCAATGCGCAACGAACAAAATATTTTGTTTAATTGGTAAATGTTAATTTAATACAAATGTAGAAGAAAGAATCATCGAATTTGAACACAATTTGCAGATTGTAAACATGTTTGAGTATTTATATTGGAATCTAAATAAAAAAGAAGCAAGTGATAAGGAAACTGAAGAACCGTATCGGGAATTATCTCAGGCGGTTGTTAAGTAATACCCGTCAGAGATAAATATATTCTTTGACGGTTGGTGAGTACCAACCGTGTGTGAAGATTTTTACTTCTTTTTTTCTCAAGCGGTTTGTAAGTAATACCCGCCCGAGATAAACATTTTTGAAACTACAATATGTTAATTAACGGCCTGAGAAGTGTTAATTAACTGACGCGCCGCACGAGGTCTGCGGAGAAGTTGAGAAGTCGTGGTGCAAGGACGATCTTGAGCCGTGTTAATTAACTCACGCGACGGAAGGATCTCTCAAGATCGTCTTCCACAGTGGTTTAATTGTGCGCCGCACGAGGTCTACAAAGAGTTCAATGTGCGGGAAACGAACCGCTCCCTCGTCTACTCCGCACAGACCATATATAAGGCACGTCGTCGGTTATGTACAAGCACAAAACTTTTGCACTCCTTTCTTCTTCTTCCATCGTTCCACCTCTCCTAGCCCGGCGCCGACGAACCACCACAGCCATGGCCAACCTTCCGCCACCTAGCCCGCCGAGGCAGCCGCCCTACAAGCGGATACGCTGCAGCTCCCCTGAGAGTGTGAATGACGACGACCAGCGCGTTCCACCGCCGGTGCAGCCGGAGCAATCGGCTCAGCCGGAGCAGCCGACCCCTGCATCGTCGCCAAAGGAGGAGGAGGAGGAGGACGACGACGACGACGATGATGACGATGATGACGACGAGTCGTCCTCTGACGACGGCGACGACGACGGCGACCACCACCATGGTGACGACTACGACGACGATGACGACGAGTAGGAGGAGGACCGCTTGGCGTGGTTTGAGAAGTTGGCGGAGAGGATGGAGGAGGCGGGGCCGTAGTGTAGTTTTAGGATTTCAATCAAGTGTTCTTGTGTTTTGTACATATTTCAATCAAGTGTCAATGAATACTGGTGGATAATTTGAAGTTTGACATGTTGGAGTGCTTTTAAAAAAATTTAAAAAATTCATACATGTATAAATTATACAAATATGTTCATACCAACAATTTTGAGTGAAGGAACTTTTTTTTATGAGATACACAAATGTGAATAATATGTGAGTAGAAATTAATTTGATATTTACCAAAACATTACAATGTCAGCTATACAAGTTTTAAAAATATTTTGTTCAGTTGGCATTATCTCAGACGGTTGTTAAGTAATACCCGCCTGAGATAAAAATCTTCTTAGGCGGTTATTAAGTACCAACAGCCTGTGAAGATATTTACTTCTTAATTAATAAAAATCTTCTCAGGCGGTTAGTAAGTAAAACCCGCCTGCGATAAAGTTAAAAACCGCCTGTGAAAAACCGATGTCTATATAAGGACCCCTCACCGCAGTCAAAACGCAACCCTGGAGAATTTATATCGACGCGGCCAGGCTGTTGAATTTCCCCTGCGCCGCGCCGCCGCTCCGCCGCCCAGCCCATACTGTCGTGCCACCGCTCAACCCCGCACCGCCACTTCTCCACCCAGCCGGCCCACCGTGCTGACGCCTCCCCATTATGCTGACGCCTCTGCAAGGTAAATGTAGTTTCCTTACTTTTTCTTTGTATATTTTCATTAGCTGATAAGCTGTTAGTTTTGTGTGTTCTGGTATATGGATTCTGTCCTTTTGCATGTGTAAGGACTGTATGGATTGTGTTCTGGTATATTGATGTATGGACTATATGGATTGTTTCCTTTTTGTACCTATTATGTGACATGAATATGATGTTTAATTAACAGATGCTACTGTAATATATATAAGATGCATCTGGGCCTGTTTCCCGATATAACGGACCGAATCCCACCCAGACCTAGCCCATGCTGCTGGGCCCGTTTCCCCCTTTGACTCCGTCCGCCTCAAGACATCGCCCGTCTCTTACATTAGTCGCCCTAATCATACTTGTTATGTCTCTGTAAATTCATTTTATAGAAGACCTTTAGAGAATATTTGTGGCCAAATTTTGTAAATCTGACAAAAATTCAATTATTCAAGCATGGACCGTCGAGCGTGGATGTATAACATGCCAAGACCCGATCCTATGTACATTCGTAATGTTGCAAATTTTATTGAAGCATCCAAGAGACATGTGAAGTTGTAAAAGATAGATGACATATTATGTCCATGTATCGACTGCAAAAATAAGATTGCTTGGACGGATACTATAGTAATCCAATCTCATTTGGTGAAAAGAGGTTTCAAAAATAACTACACAATATGGACAGAGCATGGTGAGTTAGATACACATGATGTGGATAAAGATGATGAGAGAGGCTCAGATGATGATAATGTTCATATCGATGATGGTAGTGACAATCAAGCTGGTGATGATGATGATGAGTTCGATTGTGAGGAGATGTTGCGTCACATTGAACCATATGTACTGACTTCTATGGGAGCAAGCAAAGGTTTAAGTAAAATGGAGACATTGCAGAATGCGGCGACAGAGCTTTTATATGATGAATCAAATGGTTGTGATAAAGAGTTTACTACATTGCGTGCAGTCTTAGAACTACTAAAGTTGAAAGCTACGCACGGATGGTCCGATTATAGTTTCTCTGATCTTTTGAATCTTCTGGCAGAAATTCTTCCAAATCCAAATAAACTGCCCAGAAGCACTTATAAAGCGAAGAAACTTCTTTGCCCGATGGCACTAGGTGTGACAAAAATACACGCTTGTGTGAACCATTGTATTCTGTATCGCAAAGAGCATGAGCTCGCAACTAGATGCCCCAATTTGTGGTGTCAGTAGATACAAGAAGGACTACAATCACCAGTATGTTACCAACATGAAAAAGACTCAGAAGAATAAGAAGTTTATTATTGGTCCTGAAGGTGACGATGATGATACTTCTGGCGATGCAGGCGGGAAGAATAAGAGAAAAATTCCTACATTGGTGATGTGGTACCTTCCGGTAATTGATCGCTTGAAGCGTTTGTTCTCAAACCCTAGGGAGGCTGAACTTATGCGTTGGCATTCCGAGCAACGCAAGAAGAATGAAAAACATATACGACACCCTGGTGATGCAACGCAGTGGAAAAATTTTGATATTCAGTATCCAGAATTTGCGAAGGAAATCAAAAATGTGAGGTTTGCCTTGGGTACAGATGGAATGAATCCGTTTGGTGAAAAAAGGAGCATACACAGCACATGGCCCGTGGTCTTAACTATGTACAACCTACCGACGTGGTTGTGTCACAAAAGGAAATATATCTTATTATCTGTTCTTATCCAAGATCCAAAACAACCCGGCATCGAAATTGATGTGTTCTTGGAACCTTTAATGGAAGATATGGCAAAATTGTGGAATGAAGGGGTACGTACATGGGATGAGTACAAGCGGGAGTATTTCATGCTAAGAGCAATGATATTCGTTACCGTGCATGATTATCCCGGACTGTTTACATTATCGGGACAAATGAAAGGGAAGAAAGGTTGCGTTAGGTGTGTGGATAGAACTGGATTTCTATACCTCACTTCATCCAGAAAGACGGTGTACATGAGACATCGACGGTTCTTGACAGATACACACAAGTATAGGAAGATGAAAGAACAATTTGATAACAAAATCGAAAAAGATACTGCACCGAAACCTTACAGTGGAAAACTTGTGTTTGAAATGGTCAAGAACATTCATATTGCTTTCGATAAGGGAAAAAAAGAGTAAAGGAATTAAGAGAAAGAAAAGTACATCTTCGGATGATACAACTGACATGGCTTTCAAGAAACAATCAATTTTTTCAAGTATCTTCCGTATTGGAAGAATCTGGAATTTTGTCATAGTATTGATTTGATGCACGTTACAAAGAATGTATTTGACAGCATCATTGGGACCTTGCTGGACATGCCGAGGAAAACAAAGGACGGATTAAATTCACGTATGGACCTAGTAAATCTTGATTTGAGACCAGAGCTTCATCCAGTAGAAAAGGCGAACGGGAAGCATTACCTTCCCCCAGCCAGATACAACTTGACGCTAGAAGAGAAAAAAGCAATTTGCGAATGCTTGCGTGGGATCAAAGTGCCCACAAGTTTCTCATCCAATATCCGCAAACTAGTCTCGATGAAAGATTTGTCTTTATTCGGTTATAATTCTCACGACTGTCACATAATGATGACAGTTTTCCTTGTCATTGCAATAAGAGTAATCAAACCTGAGCACATAAAAGTTGTCATCACACGTTTGTGTTACTTCTTCAATGCAGTATCGCAAAAGGTGATAGCACGTGAAGATTTAGACTATCTGAAAACATACATCGTCGAGACAATGTGCAAGCTTGAGATGTGTTTCCCACCATCCTTTTTTGATATGCAAGTACACCTAATCATACATCTTGTTGATCAGATAAAAGCATTGGGGCCACTATATTTACATCATATGTTTTCGTTGGAGAGATATTTAGGAGTATTAAAAGGTTATGTGCGGAACCGTGCTCACCCAGAGGGTTCAATTATGGAAGGATACACCACTGAAGAAGTGATTGAGGGTTGCGCTGATTACATCAAAGATGGAAAATCAATAGGTGTGCCTATACCGGTACATGAGGGTAAACTACGTGGGAGAGGCAAAGTGGGTAAGAAAACTTTTATTATTTAAGATTACAAGAATGTACACCGTGCACATTTTGGTGTACTACAACAGCTCGCAATAGCTGAGCCGTACATCGAGGAACACTAAATTGAGCTTCGTGATAAAAACCGAGACCGCAAAGAGGACTGGATCATGAAAGAGCACAGAAGATGTTTCACTGAATGGTTAATGGACAAAAATATATCATACGGAAACACTATAGAAGAGGCAACAATGAAGAAGTTAGCTTGTGGCCCATCTGCTTTGGTAACATCATGGCAAGCATATGACATCAATGGTTACACATTTTACACTAAAGAAAAAGACGGTAAGAGTGTTGCACAAAATAGTGGTGTTCGTATTGAGGCTTATGATTCACAAGGGCAGAAGACCACATACTTCGGGTTCATAGAGGAAATATGGGAACTCGATTATGGCGAAAGAATGGTAATGCCCGTATTTAAGTGCCAATGGGTCAAACATCCTGATGGTTTGAAAGTGGACAATTACGGGCTGACACTGGTAGACTTGAATAAAGTGGGTTACAAAGATGACGTGTGGGTTCTCGCCGATAATGTTGCACAAGTTTTTTATGTTCAAGATCCAGAAACTGAGAAGTTGCACGTAGTTGTTTCTGGAAAGCAAAATATTGTTGGGGTTGGCAATATGGGAGATAATGAAGAGGAATATAATCAGTATGAAGAGATGTACCTTTTCACCGAACCAAAAAACATCAAGCGCGTAGAGAGAAGCATTAAAAAGAATTTGAAATCCTATATGCGAGAAGATGTCAATGCTGGAAAAAATGTATATAGCAATGCGAGATGATATATATTGTATATATTTGTATCTTTGAAATCAACTTAGAACAATGTTGGTATATGGATTGTGTCCTTTTGCATTTGTGTACATATGCGTTTGGACTCAATGATTTGGAAGTTTGGAAGTTTGGTCTTTCAGATAATGATGTCTCGGGCGTGTAGCCGATTGAAGGAGGAGCGCTTGGCGTGGCGCAAGAACCATCCCTATGTATGTACATATGGCACACCGGTCACATGGTTGTATATACATATGTATCTGTAATGGACCGATGAACTTAACTGTAGTTTGTTTTTCTGTGTTGTTTGTTTTTGGTATTTTCAATTTCTCCGCGTAGGGTTTATCTGCGAAGCCTGAATCGGGAGATTTATTGAAGTGGCAGTGCATCGTCCCCGGTAAAGAAGGGGTAAGTCATGAAGAACAAGCACAATATGAGTTTAACCATCATCCTCCTATTAATAAATTTCTTTTGCAGACTGAATGGGAAGATGGTTACTACCCCCTGACAATCTCCTTCTCTGAGGACTATCCCTTGGTGCCTCCAAGATGCGCCTTTCCAATTGGGTTCTTCCACCCAAATGTCCATCGTTCGGGAGCACTCTGCATCGGGATTCTTAATCAAGAGACTGTAAGATAGACCTATTTTGTTCATGTAATTATTACTTATAATTGTTGTCGAACTTATTTGAACTGGTTTCTTATATTACTTAATTATATTTCGTAGGGGTGGTGTAGTGCTTTTACAATCAAAACTATACTACTTGAAGTTCAGCGTTTGTTGCATCAGCCAAATGTGTCTGATGTTGAAAATGATTGCTATAATCTACTTATCAAGGTTAGATGACACTTTGACTTAGTGACCAATGTAGGTTATTCATTCCTCCTTCGACATTTGTTAATTTAAATAATGTCAATATTTTCAGGATCCAGCAAAATATAAGAGACATGTTCAGGAGCAAGCAGGACGGTACAATTTAGATTGATCGATGAGAGCTTCATCGTCGATCTACAATGAATGTAGCATGATTTTTGTTTAGTGTGTAAAGAAATTATCTTTGAACAATTGTAAAGCCTCTAATGGTGTATTATCACAATTAAGTCAGCCTCACTGGTGATCGAGCATTTCCTATAATGCATTACTATACTAGTATCCGCTAGCTCATCTGTGTTTTTTTCCTGATACAATTTTGCCTGCACGACTACATACGGTTGTGATAATTGCAACTACATCCCTGTAATTTCAATGAAAACCGCTTATGATAATTAAACAATAACCGCCACTGAAAATACATGATCTTCTCAGACCATTGTTAATCAAGAACCGGCTATGAAGTTCATTGCATTACAGACGGTTATTAATTAAGAACCGCCAACGAAGATCATGTATTTACCCAGACGGTTGTTCCTTAAAATCCATCTGTGAAGTTCATTGCATTACAGACGGTTATTAATTAAGAACCGCCAACGAAGATCATGTATTTACCCAGGCGGTTGTTTCTTATAATCCGTCTGTGAAGTTCATTGCATTACAGACGGTTAATAATTAATAACCGTCTGTGAAGATCATGTATTTACCCAGGCGGTTGTTCCTTAAAATCCGTCTGTGAAGTTTGTTGCATTACAGGCGGTTCTTAATTAAGAACCGATTATGAAGATCATGTATTTACCCAGACGGTTGTTCTTTAAAATCCGCCTGTGTTGTTCTTTCATCACAAACGGTTATTATATCATTCGTCATCACAGTCGCATATTTTTAAGGACTGCCTGTGTTTGAAAAATTGAGGCGCCTGTAAAAATGCTTTTTGTAGTAGTGTCGTAGATAGCGGTGTTGACGAAGGCTCGATCTAGTGAAGGGCGGAGCTCCCGTCGGCCGTCCGTTGCGCCGCCCCGCCTCCTCGTCTTCTCCGATCGCGGCGACTGTGGGCGCTCTCCCTGGCTCCCCCAACCGCCACTCTTTGGTTTCGAGCGGAGCTCCCGTCGGGTGACATTCGCGCCACCCCCGCCTCGTCTTCGGCTCTTCCTGTAGCAGGGCGGCACTCTGCTACCATCGGGCATGGCGGGCGGGTGCCGATTCAGTTTTGGTTAGGGTGTTAAAATGATATGAACTGATTAATGTTACCATATTAATTATCTCTTGGTGCAGTGGTAGTGGCTTGCGAGTTGTAAAGAGCCGGTGGGGTTTCGATTCCCAACAGGCTCACAAAATTTTTGCCTTGTTAATATTGTTCATAGCAACATAACAGCGTGACAACAAATGAACTCCAAAATATTGTTCCTGATATGAGGCAAAAATGTACTGGTTTTTAAAGGAACTTTGTCAGCAACAAATGCATAACAGAATATGACAAGATTTTAATGATTCTTCACAACAAAGTAACAGGATAATTGCTAACAAAAGAGCTTCAAAATTACAAGTTGGTTAATAATGTTCACAGCAACATAACAGAGTGACAGCAAATGAACTCCAAAATATTGTTCCTAATATGAGGCAAAAATATGAGTCAGCTCGAGTTGGAACTGTACACAGACGACCAGTACAGAGACAAAATGTTTGTGTGCCTGGTGAGAATCGAACCCCCACCTGCTCTTTACAACTCACAAGCCACTACCACTGGGCCAAGAGATACTTTATATTAAATGTAGTAACATTAATATTTTAATATCATTTTAACACCCTAACCAAAACTCAATCGGCACCCGCCTGCCATGCCCCACGGTAGCGGAGTGCTGCCCTGCTACAGGAAGAGCCAAAGACGAGGCGGGGCAGCGCGAAGGTCACCCATTGGGAGCTCCGCTCGAAACCAAAGAGTGGTGGTGGGGGAGCAGGGGAGAGCGCCCACGGTCGCCGCGGTTGGAGAAGACAAGGAGGCGGGGCGGGGCGGCGCGACGTACGGCCAACCGGAGCTCCACCCATCACAAGATCAAGCCTTCATCAATACCGCTATCTACGAGGACCTAAACACAAAATTATCATATCCAACGTGTCTTGCCCTCAGCATTGACGTGTCCTCCACGTGGGCGTGTCACACGTCCAATGAAATGCTAATGACCCACTTAATTAGATTAGGGACCTGTAAGTGCATTTTAGAAGTTGGTGGACCTAAGTGACACACCCCTACAAGTTCATATACCCCCAACGCATTTTTCTCATATTGAAATCATGTTACTTTTCTGGTATATTCAGTCAGACTCGACGGGCACCCGAAACCCGGTGGGTGCGGATTTTCACCCGTGGGTGTGCGTTCGGGTTTCAAAATCCACCCACGGGCTTTTTCAAATTGTGTGGGTTTTTGTTCCAGTCGATCTGAACCCAACTCATTGCCATCCCTAAACGGGAGGTCAGAGAGTTACAGGAAGATGAGGAGTTAGATAATTTTATAATCAACCATTTATGCGATGACATAATGGGTGAGATTATTGACACAGGCAGCGATCTAGAGGCTGACGCTGTTAGTGTGTTGCCGAGATCTTGTTCCAAAAAGAATAGAACAAGTAGGAATAAAATCAAAATACAGTTACATCCATGAAATTTATATTTTGGAATAGTGACGGTTTTGGATACCCGAAAAAGCATCGCTTTGTGGCTAATTCAACTAAGGAATATAGTCTCAGTTTTATCGGAATTTTGGAGACAGGGACGAGAGAGTTCACGCCAAGTTTTCTAAAAATCTGTGTGCAGGTAGAAATTTTATTTGGCATGGTAAGGAACCTCGGGGTAGGTCTGGCATCATGTTACTAGGTGTCGATCCCAATTTGTTTCTGAAAGTGCATCTAAGCATCCCCGCGAGTTTTGGATGATTGATGATGACAAATTAAAAAACTAATGAGCTCAGTTGATCTTAAGCACAAGTGTCAAAGTGAAATGGATGAAAAACCCTCAAAAAGGAAAAGAATGAAATGAGCAGCGAAGACTCAAGAATAGAAATTAAGGTTTCTTATGTGTTGAGTTTAGACTAGCCTACTGTGCATGAGGGTGTGTGTATCAAGTGCATTGAGACTAAAGAAGAGGACTCATAGTCTTGGTTGAGAGAAAACCTAAGTGAGAAACCTTATTGAGAGAAATCCCAGTTGGCCGGACTTGTCCGGGCTCCAGGGCGGACTAGTCCGGGTGTGTCGACTTAGTCCGTTTTGGGACAGACTAAGTGTTTCTGTGTGAGTTCAGACTTGTCTGTTTGGAGACGGACTAGTTCGTTCTACACTTGGTGAGAGTTTTTGGAGCTAAGTCACGGGAGGCCGGACTTGCCCGCCACAGTGGTCAGACTAGTCCGGACACTCCACCGTAGTCTGTTTTCAGCCGGACTAAAGGTTTCTGTCCCAGTTCGTACTAGTCCGTTTTTAGCCGAACTAGTTTGTGGTGCCATGACCATTTGAAATTCAAATGTTGGCCGGTACGGCACACTTTTGCAGAGTGTGACGTCGAGTGGTTCTGTCGAGCCGGACTAGTCCGTACTTCAGTTGGTGGCAACGGTAGGCTGTCGAGACCCCTATAAAAAGGGACCCAAACCTCTATTTCACGGATCTGGAACCCTAGCGCCGCCACAACCATCCTTGAGCCTTCCAAATACTTCTCCTCTGCCTACTTGCCCTATAGAACCAAATATTGAGTGAATTAGGATTTGGGAAGTGGAGAGAAAGGACTTCTTGCTTTGGCTCTTGGTTTGATCTCTTACACTTGGTGTTGCATTTTTATGAGTTGTGGAAGTTGAGCTTCTTGTGCTCATTGTTGTTGATCATTTGTAGGAGCCTCAACTTGTGAGAAGCCACAAGAACATTGTAGTTACCCCTTGTGATTAGTGGAAACCAAGCCGGCCTTGTGTGGTGGCTTGGTGAGGAGAGGGTCAAGTGAGATCCGATCCTTTGTGGACTTCTCAACGGGGACGTAGGCTTGTCTGTGAAGCTGAACCTCAGCATAAATCTTGTCTCACTTGTCATTTCAATTTCCGCTCATCACTAGAATTGCTTTTAGGGTTCATATCATTCATCACATTGTTCTTCATTGTAATCTTGCAATCTAATCGTTCTTTCTTGTCAATACAAGTTGTATTAGGTTGCTAGATTTTGTTGAACTAAAATCCACCAAAAACTCATAAAAATCAAGTTTTTAGGGTTTTTCTTTGTGCTGAGCGGACTAGTCCGGCCCTGACCCAGACTAGTTCGGTCTCTGTCATTTAATCTTGTTTTATTGAGTCATTTCAGATCATATTGCCTATTCACCCCCTACACTAAAATACACCTATGTAACAAGTCTAACTAGTTTAAGTGGGCGCTTATATTTATTGATGGTCCCGCACAAACCCAGTTTAAAGAGGACTTCTTAGTGGAGTTAGTAAACATTTGTTGGAAAGAAGATCTCCCTTTGTTAATAGGTGGCGAGTTCAATATAATGAGGTTTGCAAGTGACAAAAAACAAAGATAATTTCAATCATAGATGGCCTCTACTGTTTAATGTTGTAATAGATGGACTTAATTTACGTGAATTGGAGATGTCGGGTAGATGCTACACATGGGCTAATGCTTTACATAACCCTACGTATGAGAAGCTTGATCATGTTTTAATCTAAACTGAATGGGAGAGTAAGCATCCTCTAGCGACGGTTGTAGCTCTATCTAGACAGATCTCACACCATACACCATTATTGCTGTATACCGGTGACCAGTCATCTATTGGTTATTCTAACGTTTGAACTAGGTTGGCTGTTAAGGGACGGGTTTAAAGCAACGGTCAAGGAGAAGTGGGAGGAAAGTAGTGTTACTAAATCGTCAATGGACTATTGGCAACAAAAAATCCGTAAGCTCATATCGCATCTAAGGGGCTGGGAAAAAATGTTAGTAGACAATACAGGAAGGAGAAGAAAGAAATATTAGATAAGGTGGATATGTTAGACAAAAAGGCAGAAACGTCGATTTTAAGTGCAGCAGAAATACATTTGAAACAAAATTTAAATGACTGATTAGCTAAATTACTAAGGGAAGAAGAGATAAAATGGTACGAGAGGGCGAAAACAAAGAATCTCTTAGAAGGTGATTATAATACAGCTTACTCCCATTTAATAGCTCACAGCAAACACCGCAAGAGTTTGATCTATCAACTGCTTGATGGTGAGAGGGAGATTAGCGGGGATGTCGAACTAAAGAAGTACATAACTAAGTATTATAAAAATCTTTTCATTCCATTTGCGGAAAGCACTTTCAGCTTAGATGATACTAGAGTTGATGATATCCCCCAGGTTACGGCGGAAGAGAACAAATTTTTATTAGCTGAATTTACAGAAGGAGAAGTCAGGAAAGCGATCTTCCAGATGGAACACAATAAAGCGTCGGGACCTGATGGTTTCCCGACCGAGTTCTATCAGACCTTTTGGGACGTTATTAAAAACGATTTGTTGGCTTTATTTAGGGAGTTTTCAGTCAGGAAACAGGGTCTTATACAGATTAAATTTCGGGACAATCATTCTGTTACCGAAAGAAAGGATGCTTCTAAAATCCAGGAGTATAGACCCATTTGTGTGTTGAATGTTAGTTTTAAGATCTTCACAAAGGTGCTAACATACATGATCTTGTCTGTAGCCAAAAAAGTGATTAGTCCCACTCAGACAGCTTTCCTACCGGGGAGAAATATAATGGAGGTTGTGTTTATTCTTCATGGAACTATTCATGAGATGCATAAGAAAAAAAAGGAGTGAATTAATACTAAAGCTAAATTTTAAAAAGTCTACGACAATGTAAATTGGGCATTTGTCAGACAAGGCCTAAGGATGAAGGGTTTTGCGGCCGAATGGTGTGATTGGGTGGACGTAGTGATGAAAGGGGGACATGTTGGCATTATAATAAATGATAGCATTAGCTAGAATTTTCAGACTAGGAAAGGTTTAAGATAGGGAGATCTGCTTTCTCCAATCTTATTTAATATTACTGTAGATTTTCTTGCAGTTTTGATAAATAGAGCGAAAGGGGGGGGGGGGGGGTCTGACAGCAGGGGTAGTTCCGAACATGATGGAAGATGGTTTGTCTATTTTACAATATGCTGATGATACATTATTATTATGGATCATGATTTAGAAAAAACTAAAATCATGAAACTAATTCTATGTGCTTTTTAGCAATTATCTGGATTAAAGGTTAACTTTTATAAGTCTGAGTTATTTTGTTTTGGAGAGGCCAAGGTGGTACATGATAGACATTCCTCTTTGTTTGGTTGTAATCTATGGTCGCACCCATACAAGTACCTAGGCATTCCAATGCACTACCGTAAATCATACAATAAAGATTGGAAGATGATTGAGGAGAAATTTGAGAGGAAATTAAGTAGCTGGAAAGGGAAGCATCTCTCGACGGGTGGTAGATTAGTTCTTATAAACTCGGTTTTAACGAATTTGGCAATGTTTATCATCTCTTTTTTTGAAGTGCTGAAGGGGGTGTTGGAGATATTAGATTACTATAGATCAAGATTTTTTTGGCAGTCGGATAGTCATAAGAAAAAATATAGGTTGACAAGATGGAATATTATTTGTCAACCAAAGGAACAAGGTGGGTTAGGTGTTTTAAATATGGAGATTCAGAATCGGTGTCTATTGAGTAAATGGCTTTTCAAATTAATAAATGAAGATGGTATGTGGCAGAAGCTATTGAGGAGGAAGTATATAAAAAATAAAACGTTAGGGCAAATTCAAAGAAAGCCTGGGGACTCCCAGTCCTGGTCTGGACTCATGAAGTCAAAGAAAAGTTCATGAGCATGGGTAGATTTGTTGTGAACAGTGGAAAAGGGGTTAGATTCTGGGTAGATTGTTGGCTTGAGAATTACAAACTAATGAACAAGTATCCAACTCTGTACAATATAGTTATACATAAGCATGCCACTGTTGCGAGTGTTTTAGTACCATTCCGCTAAATATTTCCTTTAGGCGAGATTTGGTCGATGCTAATCTAGCAAGGCGGTATTCTCTTATTGAAAACATTGTACATGTAAGATTGAATGATGCTGGGGACTCATTCAAATGGGCCTACATCAACATGGCAATTTTACTATAAGTTCAATGTACAAAGCACTTATGTTTAATGGCAATGTGAGGAATAACAGCAAATTGTGGAGGGCTAAATTACCACTAAAGATAAAAAAAATTCTTTGGTATTTAGAAAGAGGAGTAATATTAACAAAATATAACTTGTAGGTTCAATGTACAGAGCACTTATGTTTAATGGCAATGTGAGGAATAACAGCAGATTGTGGAGGGCTAAATTACCATTAAAGATAAAAAATTGGTATTTAGAAAGAGGAGTAATATTAACAAAATATAACTTAATTAGGCGCAATTGGAGAGGTGACAGCAAATGTATTTTCTGCACAAAGGAAGAAAATATTCAGCATCTCTTTTTTTATTGTCATTGCGCTAAATTTATTTGAAGAATTGTTAGTACTACATTTGATATAAGCATCCCAATCTCTGTATCTCATATGTCGAATGAATGGTTGGATAGGTTCCCTGTGAAAGAAAGGAATCTGATTATTGTTGGAACGGCTGCACTAGTGTGGTCCATATGGACATGTCGAAATGATGTAATTTTTGATAAACATGCATCTAAATCGTATATGCAGGTTTTATTAGGGGAACGCATTGGAGTCGCTCATGATCACTGTTGCAGAAGGATGAGAGGAGGAGCAGGCTTCTAAAGTCAGCCTATGCAGCTTTGGAGGTCACAACCAGAAGTGTCTTTGCTGGACATAGGTAGAGTTTTAGTAAAAGACTTAGGGCCTCTTTGGCAGCCCGGAATCCCCCCGGGATACCGGCCCATTCCCTGGCTCAAAAAACCCCGGACCAAATTTCCCCACAGCCCATTTGGCAACTCGTTACCCCGTCCCAATCCACGGGAATCAACGGGTCTTTCCACCCCGGCCTCGAGGGGTCGGGCAGGAAAACCCTACCGGAATGCATCCGTCACCCACACCCCCCGACTCGCCTCCCACGCACCGCCACCGCGCGGTGCCGCTCCCCTCCCACCGCCGGCGCCGCTCGTCTTCCAGCCCGGCGCCGCCCAGTCCCACCGTCTGGTGCTACTCTTAGCCCGGTACCGCTCCCTCCCACCACCCGGTGCTGCTCCCCTTCCACCGCTCGGCGCCGCTCCTCTCCCAGCCCGATGCCACTCCTCTACCAGCCGGGCGCTGCAGCCCCGAAGTCTTGCTCCAGATCCAGTTGAATCAACCGCGAAGTCCTGCTCCCAGCCCGTCGCTCCTGCCCCGAAGTCCTGCTCCTCTCCCAGCTCAGCGTGCCCGACGGTCGATAACCAACCTTCCTCCATTTCTTTTCCTTCCAAGGAGCTTCGTTTGTCTTCCTCTGCACTGCACTACTGCCATCATGTATCCTCCTCGTATAACCTGTGCAACTTGCAAGAAAAGTTTCAGATGAGTATGCCACCGACTATTTCGATTTCTATTGTCAACCTGTTTTACGAGATTGATGGCAGAGACTTGTATGTCAGACTGCAACATTGATTTCTGGAAGCCTTGTCTGTAACTACATACAGTATTGGTGTTTTTTTTTTTTGCAGCTGGCCGAGTGGCCTTGTGCTAGTCATGCGAGTTGCGAGGCGGTAAGTTAAGCAGGTGCAGACATCAAAGAGAGCAAACCAGAGATCAGTGGTCGGGGTTGACAATGCTTCTACATTCTAGTAGGTTTCACATCTAATTTTGTTCATGTGGAGTTGTCGAATGCCTGTTATCTTGTCAGTGGAATTAGGCTAGTTAATAATGTTCAGGTGGACTGGTTTTCGCTGGCTAGTTTTGTTCTTCCTTTCAGCAGTGGTTTAATGTGGTTATCAGTTTATATAACATAGTTGTCCGTAGTAGCATTGTGAGAATTAATTCAGCCTTTTAGACTTTGTGATAATTAATTCAGCCTGACAATGATCAACATATTAGGGTGTTGTTTCTTATGGGAAAACAGGGCTTTTGTACATTTTTAGCTCAGAAATTCATCTCTGATCTAATGATATATGCTGTAAACTATATAATTATATGTGTCAATCAGATAAGGCATGCGTTCTACTGTTGTTTCTTCAATTTTTCCAGCTATATGTGCAATGTATGCTCTCTTCTTCACCTTCTTTTTAAGCAAACAAAATAAGTCATCTGCAGACTCAATTTCTTGCGTAGCTTCAAGTTCTACATCACTGTCTTCTGTAGATTCATCTTTTTACCTTCAACCTTATATGAATACCCCAATTTTGCTGACATTTTCCCTATAATTGACCTCTTTTTTATAATGTTCAGCACTAAGGAGCAGGTCCAGGTCTCTTATATTTAATACCTGTTCAGGTCTCTTATATTTAATACCTGTCCAGGTCTCTGCTGTCTAGTTCTTTTTATCACCGAGTGGTATTAAATGTGGCCTTCATATGTCTGGTAAGTTGAACTCTTTGTATTAGATAAAGTCTCAATTTTCTTATGCAATCATGGCAGTTGTTGATTATCTTGCTCTTTTCAGTTCTTCTATGCAAAGGAACCAACATTATATAAACTGGACAAATTGAAGCTTTGCTCCATTTTTTTTTGTTGTATCCTATGCTTATAACATAGGTGAACTTTCATTTTGCTTTATGTGTTATTTAGTCTTTACATTCTTTTGTTCAAGAGTCATGTATTGCTGTTTCATGGAGGGAAATATGGATTTGTAGGGAAATATGGGTTGGGAGGAAAGTAGGGGAAACCCAAGCATACACAGCAGCATAACATTGTTTATTTGGAATTCTCAGCATTGGTTGTGCTGATTGTCTTTATGTTTTCACTAGTTGAATCTGTTGGTACGATGTAATGGAATTGATATTTTGTTTTGTATAATTGTTGCAGCTGCGAGATTTTGTCTTGACAAGTATTGATTCACTTCGCAAGTGGTCTGACTTCAGACCAAGAGTTCAAGAGTCCGATGTTGTGTTTCTGTTGCTGATGTTGCGTTAAAATGGACTGTTTATGTTTCGTGCAATAATTTCAAAAATATCACAATTATGTTATAATGTAGTATTTGTTCATCTTGTACCACAATTTCTACTTCTGTTGTATTTATGTTGTTGTTGTTATCAAAATGATACATGTAATGCTGGATTTAGAATGTTTTTCATGAGATTGTAGTACCTATTATCGCTGCGAATATAGATGTTACAAGTCTTTTATGTGCATATTTTTTATGATTTTTTTAGTCTCCTTTTTGAATTTCAGAGTGTATTTTCGAATTTTCAAAATATTTTGGCCATTTTGTGATTTTTTTAGTTTTTACTTTTTTTAAAATTTAAGAATGTATTTTCGGAATTTCTTAACATTTTGAACATTTTCTGACTTTTTAAAAAAAAATCTCTGGGAATTTCTCTCCCAACCTACCAAATAAATCCTTCACCTTAGGAGAGGGCAGCCCCTGGAAAGGAAGGGGACACGGAAGATGAGAAAAGGGTTTTAGTTCCCTGGTTTTTCCTCCCCTTGCTACCAAAGGATGCCTTATATTTTAATAATTGCATCAAGATGTATTATTTCCTCGATCGAACTGTTGGTTTGTTTTGGTTTGTAAGAGCTTGCATAACGCTAGGCTGTAACCTCGTACGAGGCCAAGTAGGGTGTTATCCCATTATCTAAAAAAAACAACGTAAACTGAGAAAAATAAAATGTGAACACAGTTGACGGGTGGATGAAATCAAGTGAACAAAACACTACCCTAGGATGAGGATGGTGTAACCTAAAAGATTTGTTTGCAAGATTACATGAAAAAGGTGGGTCCCTTAGTAACACGGGCATATAATACGTGCATGCTCCGTAAACCAAATGACCTTCCCCGGCGCTTGTCCACTGATCCATCAGTGAGTGCGAGCATCGTGTCTCAAGTCTTAACCTTCGTCTTCAGTCCTCTAGGAGAGGCTGCTTGCTGTCCTCCCACTTGTCCAGCCTCGCCTTGGCTTTCTCCACCTGCAGCAAACATTTCAGTCCAGAGTGACAAGATCAGAGTCGGACACCAATCTAAGATCCTCGAGATGGGAACAATGGCGATATGGCAGATACACATAGATACAGATATGCATAAAATAGGTTACCTCCTTGTCCCAGTCGGTCCTGAAGGTGACCCACAGCAAGATGAGCGTCTGCATCAGGGTTCCCCCGATCACCATGCCGCTCCAGACGCCCTGCAATTTACAATTCGATCGCGTATTTGTCAAGTGAGGCAAGGATTTCTTAAACTAGTTGTCGTCTTGATCTTCAGAACTGTGAATCGAAAAATGGCAAGAGCTTTCAGCTACCTTGGCGCCGAAGTCGAGGTAGAAGCCGAGGAAGACGCCGAGCGGCACGCCGACGACGTAGTAGCATCCCACGTTCACGTACGCCACGAACGCCTGCCAGCCGCAACCCACCGCCACGCCTTTTGCGCGTTCCAAAATGGACAAGCAAGCATCAGTCATCGTGCCATGTACGCGTACGAGAAGAGAAAGGCGCGGTAGTGATAGGAAGATGCGTATGCGATGATGGACTCACCGGAGAGGACTGGCTGGACGCCGTTGAGGACGATCGTGACGGCGAGGAGCGGGCAGAGGTCGGAGACGGCGCGAGCCACGGCCTCGCCGCCGGTGAAGAAGTAGCTCAGCTGGTCGCGCAAGCAGAGCACGACGGCGGCGCACACCAACGACACGGCGAGCGAGAGCGACGTCACCACCAGCACCGAGAACGACGCCGCCTTCGGGTTGCCAGCGCCCAGCTCGTTCCCCACCCGCACGCTGCATCCATACACACACGGAGACGTTTATTAGCTAGGCCAGCCTCATCGAATCCAAACATGTCTGCTGCGTCGTCGTGCGCACCTCGCCGCGGCGTTGAACCCGACCGAGATCATGAACACCCATCCGCTCACGGTCATGCTGCACAGAAGGGGGTGGGATTAGAAATTTAAGAAGGATTATTCGAAGCTCGACCAAGCATGTAAGCAGTTACCAAATGGATAGGGAGTCGAGCGAGAGCTCGGGGTTCTTGAGCAGGCCGGCGATGAGCACCAGGATCTGGAAGTACCACGTCTCGAGGCAGAGCATCACGGCGGACGCCGCAGAGAGCTTGAAGAAGCCGCAGAGCCCGGTGAAGGCCTGCGCCGTGAACCCGGTCCACGTGTCCCTGCACCGCGGGCTCGTCACGATGTACGCGAACTGCGCCGCCACGATGATCCACCAGCTGAGGCTGAGCACCAGCGCGCCGCCGAGGAGGCCCAGGCCGAGCTTGTACACCGCGACCCAGCTGAGCGCCAGGTGGAGTGCCAGCGTGGCGGCCGAGATGTAGGCGCTGGGCGCCACGATGCTCTGCGCCTGCAGGAACTTCTGGATGGGGAAGTTGGCGGCGTACGCGAAGATCTGCGGGATGAGGCCGTAGACGAACACGGCGGCGGCGGCGGCGATGCGCTCCGACTCGCCCAGGAGGACGAGGGCGCGCTCCGAGAAGGCGTAGAGCACGGCGAGGGGCACGCCGGTGGCTGCCAGCAGCACGACGGAGCGCTGGAGGTACACGCCCAGCATGCTGTGCTTCTGCGCGCCGTACGCCTGCCCGCAGAGCGTCTCCACCGCGCTGCCCATGCCAAGCTGCACCGACGAGAGCAAGCATTGAGTTGGTGAGATGGTGATGGGATGAACACAGTTTCGGATGTTTAGAGAATTAGCAGGAGATCAGTAATTAGTGACACTAGTGTTTTATGATTTCTGCGAAGCTTTCCACTTATCACACCAATATCTTTTCTGTTTGGTAAAAAAGCTCCTCCTGTCACGTGGAACACGAGGTAGGCCACATCCATGTTGTTACTGTGACTCAGACTGAGGAGAGTAAGAGTACTCGTACGTGACTGGATGCGCCCGGTACGTGTTGCACATGGACCCTGAGCCATGTCTGCACAAACGCCCATACGTCTGCAGGGAAGCAGGCATACCACGCATCTATGACCAGCCAACCGTCCGAGTAGTTAACTCCCTCGCGTTAATGGAAGTAGGGTCAACAATTGCGCATATGGAGATCTATGCATGGGTTTCAGTTTAGCCCCTGTAGGGGAAGGCTTTTATAGTGCTAGTGTTGCTTTTCATGAGTTGAATTGCATGATTTTCTCCCTTTGACCTCTGTACTACTGAACTTGTGCAGAGATTCTCATGTTATTGTTCATCAAACAGTTAAAAACATCATTGCGTTGACGCGAAATAGTTTCACATTTACCAGTGGCTCGCCTTAGAGTAAGATGGAGAACAAGGCATTGTAATGGTAGTAAGATGGATAAAACACACGGCCCAATAGTGTCAGCCAGACCAGACAGCCACGTACCATGAGGCCGTAGGCGAAGACCTGGATGCCGGTGTTGCCGAGCGAGGCGGCGGCGAGCTCGAGGTTCCCGAGCTGGCCGCAGAAGATCTGCGTGGACATGGACATGACGTAGTTGATCATGTACACGGCCACCGCGGGAAGCGCCACCCGCAGCAGCAGCGGCAGCTCCACGCCGGCCGCGCGCCACACCCGCCGCGCCAACGGCGCCGCCGCGTCGCTCAGGATCGCCTCCAGTTCCCGGCTGCCGCCCCCGTGCGACGCCGCCGCCTCCTCCTCCTTCGCCACCGGTTGTAGAAGCGGGGTCGTCGTCCAGGAGTCCATGGCGGCGGCGACGGCGTCGAACGCGCGCGGCGCGGTTATTGGGCTGCGATGTGCGAGAGAGAAACCGGCCGGCCGGGTCGGGTTTATAGAGGTCGCGGACTACGGTGCGTGGTGTCTATACTCCTAGCGTCACTGCCTCACCGCCACTGGTGTGGTGTGGTACGTGCGATGGGTTCGAGTCGATCGCATTGATTTGATGCCGTCGCAGTCACGCTGCCCGTGGGGCCGGTCGGGTCAGCTGTGAGCGGGGACGGCAGAGCACAGGAGTCCCCCATGGCCCTATAGTTAACAGAGCATCACGGAACATGCTTTAGCTAATTAAGTACCACGCCACATAAAACAAAACTTGTTGAAATAAAAACGCAGATTCTATGTGAACATACATATGATGGTGTACTGCAAAGTGACATGACGTGCTAATTTTTCAGCTCGACGAGGTGGAGTTTTTTTACAGCGCCAATAACCACGGTTGAGTGACATGCCTCTGGATCATGAATGCAATGTCAGGCAAGTGCATGATTTCTGAGGATTTTTTTTTTTGTATTAGCTGCGCCTGAGACTTTCATATACGGATGCGCGTAAACTGCGGGTATTGAAGTGAATAAAACAAACGATCTGGTGTGTTGGTTCTGCGAGATCCACCAAACATCATAAAGAAACTGAACTGGGGCGAAGAAGCCACCAAACTAGCGCCGCGTGCGTGCGTTTCATTGGTAAAATGCTGGGATAAAACGCATGGTCTGAAATTAACATCGATACCGCATAAATTCCTGAGCAGCAGGCGACTGCAATGTGTTTATCCGGATCCTGAAGATTGTCGACGTATTCATGGCAGACAACTCTACATAGCAAATGCATTTGAAAACCGCAGCACGTGGCGCATGCGGGCATTATATCAATGATCTGCGGCAGCGCGGTTCTGTGGCCTGTGTGCGCCGGCCTGTCGATCTCGGCGCGTCGCCGTCGCCAATTGCGTCAGGGACTTGCGCGCCCCGTGCTACCCACGCACACCCACGCGGCCATAAATTATGCAGCGGCAGCAAGCAGCCAGTAGCACAGCAGTAGGCACGAGTGCTGAATTGGGCACCGGCGTCACACGGCAACAACAGGCCGGCGTACATACACCGGAAAGTGCTCGGTTGGGCATCTTATTCTGTATCCTTCGCCCGGTTCACCGTCCTTAAGACAATCGGCAGCGGTTTCGTCTGAAACATATTCCATTTCTATATACATTCATTATATATTCTATACTTACAGTATTTTTGTCGGTATCTTACGTATCGGGTACCCCATGATATCGCAAGAAGTGCAAGTGAGTTCCGCTTGTCAAAGTTGAAGACCTCCGTAAGTCTCACGTGTCACACGACACTGGACTCACCTCCTTCATATGGGTAGCTCCAGCACTACCACGTGTAATATAAGACCAGAGTCAAACTCTCTACATAGGGGAGCTCCGTGCTTTACACGTGTACAGTGACCCTGGACCTAACTCCCAGTAGAGAGAAGCTCTTGTGCCACCATGTGTGTAGCGGCTTCGGACCTACATCCCTGCGAGGGGAAGCTCCGGATCTGCAACATGACGAACCTTCGGACCTACAACACCAGCGCTAACACTGAAGGATCTCCAACGGCATGAACATTCAAGGGACAGTGATTGCTACAGTTACAAGACCTAATTATGTGTCATTAATATAATATTAATAGCGCAAGATCAGAAGACCCTTAATACTGGTAACACCATCATTAAGATGCGTTATCACGCTATTAGGATGCTTAAACACACTTAATTGTGTATTAGACAATAATAACCACTGGGGCCACATGTTAGGTCTGGCAACTCATATAACAAGTTGGACTATAAAAGGGATGTGTTGCACAATACCAGACAAGCAAGCTCATACGCATACAAGCACCAAGAAATCTCTAATACAACAAAACACACCCCGTGGAGTAGGATACTACGCTCAGGCGGCCCGAACCGCGTAAACCAACTGTGTCATCATCTTGTCTAAGATCTCCACGCGTCCTAACCGATACAAGAACCTTCGCAGGCTACAATTTAGTATTACCGGGGGAATTGTCGTTCGTACGCTTCGACATTTGGCGCGCCAGGAAGGGGGAGCGCCTGAGATCACAAGATGGTGAACTCCGCCGCACGATCATCTAACGGCCACAACGCTGCGCAACCTGCTAGAGGAAATCCCTCCAACATTCAACAACAAGCAGTTGTCGTTATTATGGCGGGTGTCATGCCACCACCACCACCATCTACTCTGGCAAACAATGCTGGACAGCAGGATGAGATACTCGCGTCGGTCACAGCATCGGCGAACAACAACCCTGAGAACACGCTGATTGTTGCGCGTACTCTGCTTGAGCGCCCACCAGCGCCCGGAGCACCTCACGATGCGATGGAGCAGTGGCGTGCTGATGTGCAGCATCTAGTTGCAGCCGCAGCTGATGCCATCAGCAACCAAGGTCCTCCCTCTTCAAGGCAGGCACCGACTCAACGTATGGCCCTGTCCAGAAGACTTGGTCCTCACGTATCACAACACCAGAGGTGTTCTGTATCTCAACAGGTGATGTCACTGCCTTCCGGGGTGCGACGCACCCACACTGTGTCGAGGCTTTCAACGCATGACCTGCAGTCAGAGCTCGATCGCCGCTACCGACGGCAGGATGGTCGTGTCCATATTGAACGTGCTCGTGAGAGGCGAGAGGCTCAGGACAACCCTGCTCCAGTGGGAGTAGGAGGAGGTTGTTCTACCTTGGCAATGCACCTACGCATGGTTCGCTGGCCACAGAAGTTACAGCCTCATTTGCCGGAGAAATTCGACGGGACTATCAACCCCGCCGAATTCCTTCAAATCTACTCCATTGCTATACTTGCAGCAGGAGGAAACGAGGTCGTGATAGCCAACTACTTCCCTGTGGCTCTAACTAGGAACGCTAGGTCCTGGTTCATGAGTCTTCCGCCCGACTCCATCAATAGTTGGGCAGAGCTATATCAACAGTTCACTGCCAACTTTGGGAGTTCTTACACCCGACATGGCACCGAACTGGACCTGTTTGCTGTGAAGCAAACAACAGGTAAATCGATGTGATCCTTTATCCAGTGGTTTTCTAAGGTACGCAATATCATCCCCTCTATCTCGAACGCTTCTGTTATTGTCGCATTCAGATAGGGCATATGAGACAAGAAAATGCTCGAGAAGCTGGTGACAAAAGAAGTCACCGGTGTCACGGAGTTGTTCAGCTTTGCTGACAAGTGCGCCAGGGCCGCAGAGGGCTGGGAAATGCACTCAAATCCAGCTCCAGAGACTAATAAAAAGTCCTCTAAAGCTGAATCCACTACCTCTGATGGTGGCAAAAAGAAGAAGACCAATGGCAAGAAAAAGTCGTCGGTCGGCACACCTACTGTTGCGGCTGCTGCAGCTCCGGGTGGCTAGGGGCACACCCCGAAAAACAACCTCAACCTTCGTTAGAGGACGGCAACAACTCTAAGATGTGGTGTCCAATCCACAAGACAGACAAGCACAGTCTGGAGGACTGCTGAGAGGTTCAAAACCTTGTCGAGCGCTACAACAAGCGCCGAGAAGAAGCTACTTTCTATCAGCGGGAAGAAAAACAAAAAGTTGACGAAGCTCCGGCTGAGACAGAGCTAGGCTTCCAGGACCCCAAGAAGGTCCTAAAGGCTGTGTACAACACAGTTGGTGATGACTCTGGCGTCTCTAACAATGAGCGTTGGAAGACCCTCAACACCAACAACGGAGGGTCCTGGGACATGACCTCTTGCCGCGTCCTCAAGACAATGGGGCGAGAAATGGCTGCCGTAGCTCCTGCTGTCAGGGCGACCACATCGGAAGTGGATGGATACGCCCATCACTTTTGATGCAATAGATTGCCCCAAAACAATGGTCGGAGCTGGCCAACTCCCGCTGATGGTATCTCCGACCATCAACAACGTTCAGCTCTACCATGTTCTGGTAGACGGAGGCACAACGCTCAATCTCTTGAGCTTTGAAGCGTTCATGAAGATCCAGCTGCAACTCTTGGACCTTCGCCCCTCAATACCTTTCTCTGGGGTAGGTCCGGGGGCCATCAGCCCTCTCGGGCCCATCACTCTCCCGGTGACCTTCGGGACTCGGGAGAAATACAGGACTGAGAAGCTGGTCTTCGATGTCGCTCACATCAGTCTGCCCTTCAATGCCATCCTTGGCAGGCCTGCCTTCTACAGGTTCATCGCCGCAGCTCACTACGGCTATCTGGTGTTGAAGATGCCGACACCTTCAGGCGTTCTCCAGGTTCGAGGAGACTGCACAACAGGAGTCACCGCGCTAGAGGAACTCCATGCGCTTGCCAAAGCGCAAGAAGGAACATCCAACAAAGTGCTCATTGCTGAACCCCCGAGCACTCGTCATCGAGGCTTAACCTCTGCACCACGTGTGCAACCAAGCGGCGACACCAACGTTCCTGTCAAAGTCGTCCAAATCGGTTCTGATGCTGCTCAGACCACCCGTATATCGGGAGGTTTGAACAACAAATAGGAACTCGCGCTCATCACTTTCCTCCGGGCTAATGTTGACGTGGTTGCCTGGCAACCATCACAAATGTCTGGGATCCCTAGGGAGGTGATTGAGGATAATCTGAAGATTTATCCTGACGCACCGCCTGTACACCAGAAGCCCTAGAAACAATTAGTCGAGCGACAAAACTTCATCCGATAGGAGATCAAGAAGCTGATCGAAGCTGGTTTCATCCGGAAGTTTTTCATCCAAAATGGTTGGCAAACCCAGTCGTTGTACTTGTACCCAAGGCTGGCGGGAAGCTTTAGATGTGTATCGACTACACCACACTAAATAAGGCATGTCCAAAAGATCCATTTCCACTACCTAGGATAGATCAGATATTGGACTCCACCTACGAGTGTGAGTTATTCTGTTTCCTAGATGCATACTCCAAATATCATCAGATCCAAATGTCTAGGGAAGATGAAGAGCATATTGCCTTCATAACAGTAGATGGACTGTATTGTTATATTGTCATGCCCTTTGGTCTCAAAAATGCTGCTTCAACATTTGTCCAAGCTATGTACAAAACTTTAGGAGAACTCATTAGGGACTTGGTGGAGGTGTATGTTGATGACATCGTTATGAAGATCAAGAACAAGGAGTCACTCCTTGACAACTTGCAAGCTGTCTTTGACAAGTTGCGCATTACGCGCACCAAGATGAACCTAGACAAGTGCGTCTTCAGGGTTAGCTCTGGGAAGCTCCTTGGTTTCTTGGTAACCCATCGAGGAATTAAGGCAAACCCAACGAAGATCAAGGCTATAGAAGACATGCGGCCTCTCGCCCGCATCAAGGACGTTCAAAAGCTAACTGGATGTCTAGTTGTGATCAGTTAGTTCATCTCAAGGCTCGCAGAGCAGGCACTTCCCTTCTTCAAGCTATTGAGGAAGATCATACCATTCCATTGGTCTGAAGAAGCAGAAAAGACATTCTAAGAGCTCAAGCAGCTCCTCACCACCCTATCAATCTTGGTAGCTCCGAACCCTGGTGAGCCTCTACTGTTTTATATTTCTGCAACCACAGAAGTTGTCAGCATGGTCCTGGTCGCAGAATGACCGGAACCACTTCCAATTCAGGATCCCAGACCCCTCCGGGAGGGTTCGGAGCTACCTGAAGGGGAGTCTGGGTCCCAGCCTCCAGGTACAAATCTTCAAGGTGGAGTGCTAGAAGATCAACCTCTCTCATCTGAGGGAGTTCTCACAATTGTTCAAGAAGATCCAGACCCCTCAGGGAGGGTCCGGGTTGAACATGAAGAAGTTCTGAACTCCTCCGAGAGGGTTCGGGAAGATCAACAAGAAGGTTTGGACCCTTCCAGGAGGGTCTGTGTCGATGGAGAGGAAGCTTCGGGCCCCTCTGAGAGGGTCCAGACCGTCCAGCGCCCAGTATACTTCATCAGTGAAGTACTCTGTGATGCTAAAACTAGATACATCGAGGTGCATAAGCTACTTTACGCAGTTCTTATTGCCTCAAGGAAGCTTCGTCACTACTTCTATGCCCACAAGATATCAGTGGTATTTTCCTATCCACTGCGTGCTATATTGCATAACCCTAATTCTTTGGGAACATCGCAAAGTGGGCAGCAGAACTGGCCGAGTTTGATCTTGAATTTGTGCCTCGACAAAAAATCAGGAGTCAGACTTTGGCTGACTTCATGGCGGAGTGGACTCCCTCTCTATCAAATCTTGGGGGCCCCAGAGAGAAGAAGTCGGAACCTAAGGTCCCGGTCTTCCCCGAGCCTCACTAAACTCTCTACTTTGACGGTTCCGTGCAGAAGCAGGGGGGCGGAGCTGGAATTCTCCTCCTCACTCCGACCGGAGAGAAGGTCAAATACATGGTTCATCTTGACTTCAAGGCGACCAACAACATAGTGGAGTATGAAGATCTCATCTACAGGCTCAAGGTGGCACTATCATATGGTGTTAAACACATGTTGGTGAAGGGTGATTCCCAACTAAACATAAAGCAAGTCAAAGATGAATGTTGTTGCAACAACCCCCAACTAGCTGCATATCTCCTAGAAGTCTAGAGGCTCCAGAAGAACTTCAAAGTCCTGGATCTCCACCATGTTCAACATTTCCATAACACCGAAGCTGACGAACTCTGACGAAGGCCTCAACCGGAGCTCCAGCTCTCGATGGCATCTGAAGATTATCAAGACCAACAACTCAGTCTGCCGAACTGAACAAAGGAGGCAAGACCAGCAAATCGAAGTTGGCGGTCCCGGTGGCCCTATTACCATGTCGTCTACCAAGGGTCGTAGGTGCTGCAGGAAGCTCTAAGCAACCCAGCACGCAAGACTCAAAAGCTCAAGTTAGCTCCGATGCATGGATCTTGGAGATCCGGAGCTACTTGAAGGACAACATCCTTCTTAAAGACAGTGTATCTGCTGACCGGATCGTTAGATTGGCTAAAAGACACACGCTGGTAGAAGGGGATCTCTATCATCACGGAGCCAACAACGTCCTAATACGGTGCCTTGCAAGGGAAGAAGGTTGCGAGCTCCTCACGGAGATCCATGGAGGCGAGTGTGGAAATCACACATCTTCCCGCACGCTGGTTAGCAAAGCCTTTCGACACAGCTTCTACTGGTCTACAACACTCTAGGACGCAGTGGAGTTGGTAAAAAGGTGTGAAGCGTGCCAGTTCCACGCAAAACAAATTCACACACCAGCTCAGTCACTGCAAATGATACCTCCTATATGGTCATTCGCTGTGTGGGGCATGGACATCTTGGAACCTTTCTCAAAATCCGTCGGAGGTTACAGGTTCCTGTATGTCGCCATCGACAAGTTCACTAAGTGGTCGGAAGCTACCCCAGTTGTCACTATCAATAAACAATCAGCTATCAAGTTCTTGAAGTCCATTGTATACAGTTTTGGAGTTCCGAACAAAGTCATGACTGACAATGGAACCCAATTTACAAATGTTGCATTCCAAGAATATTGCGAAGACCTCGGCATTCAAGTCAGCTATGCCTCAGTAGCTCACCCAACAAGTAATGGCCAAGCCGAGAGAGCAAATGCAGAAATCCTAAAAGGACTCAAGATGCGCACATATGAGCGCCTGAAAAAGCATGGAGCCAACTGGATCGAAGAGCTTCTGTCCGCACTGTGGGCAAGCAGGACCACACCTAACCGGTCAACTGGAGAGACACCCTTCTTCTTGTTGTACGGAGCTGAAGCAGTCCTTCCTCCAGAAATCACCTTGGGGTCGCTCCGGGTTCGGGCCTTCGACGAAGCCATGCAGGACCAGCTCCGGCGTGAAGACCTTGACCTCATCGACGACGGAAGGTTCCAAGCAGCGGTTCAGAATGCACGTTATCGCCAAGCACTCCAGCGCTATCATCAGAGGCATGTGTGCAACCAACAGCTCGAGGAAGGCGATCTGGTGCTGCGGAGAATACTAACTCGTGAAGGGATGAACAAACTTTCCCCCAGCTGGGAGGGTCCCTTCCGAGTAATCAAAGTATCCCGTCCCGGATGCGTTCGCTTGGCAACTGAGGATGGGACCCCACTTCCGAATCCTTGAAACATCGAGCACCTCCGTAAGTTCTATGCTTAGTTTCACGAAGGTGAGTCTATAATTACATACAATGTATGTTATAGAGTCAACATAGTGAGTCGGGTAGGTCCTCCGGGAGAACACCCGGATCCCTCGGGGAGGGTCCGGTAACTTCAAGCAACACTTGATATAGTCCTAGCACTAAAAGTGTAGCTGCCTGCTCTGGGCTAGTACAAGATGTATAGCGCACTTAGCCTGGTCCTGTACCCTAAGTGTGTCCTTGTCTCCCCTGTTATCTGGACCTATAATGAAAGACATTGTTGTGTAAAAACAGACTCTACGTGCATTTATTTTTGTACAAGGCTCAGTCTTTCGAATTATTGTTTTTATCCTTATTGTCTATAATGAAGTTGTGCAATTCTTTTTTAGTTTTAGTTCAAGTTATTCATATGTGTTACAAGTTATGTTGGTCTATTTGGATCTTAACATTGCTGCATAATCTACTTGCCTGAACGCCAAGCCAACATAGGTTCGGAGTGTGCTATCGGCTTAGCCTGGTCCTGCACCCTAAGTACGCCACTCTACCTATATCCTGGCAGGCCTCAGTAGGGTGAGTACTAAAAAAGCATGTGGATGTGGAAAGATTACATCAATATGCTTATTATCATATCAAGTTTCTTCGGATCTAAAACTTCAATAAGAATAATAAGTCACAAACAATTTATAGACAAGAGGACAAATTTTACCCTTTTTCTTGTCTTTAATGTGCAGGAAAAACAAAAAACTCGGACATGGTGGACGAGGCCAGAGCTACTGAGCTCTGACATCCCACAAGGGGCCCACCGTCGACGTTCTACTCGTTGACAGTGGGTGTCGTTTGACCAACCAAGCTCCGACAACCTCAGAGGGCCCACCGTCGACGTTCTACGCGTTGACACTAGGTGTCATAGGACCTACCAAGCTTCGACAACCCCAGGGGGCCCGCCGTCGACGTTCTATGTGTTAACAGTGGGTGTCGTCGGACCTACCAAGCACCAACAACCCCAGGGGGCCCGCCCTCGACGCAACAAAAGCTCCCTGGAGAAGTGGAGATAAAAACTTCGAACCTAAAGTCTACAAGTTCGAAGCGCCCAAGTCTTCAACACATAGTCAAATCCTTTTGGTACATGTTCGTAATCAAATTGTGTACATCTACCACGGGGCAAACAAGATAAAGGACAGTGAATTGAAGACAAGCACAAAATGGAATTCATTGCAGAAACAGTGGATTTCATTCATTCAAAATTCTGGATTACAAAATCAAGATTACGACAAAAAGCAAAAGGAAAAGACCCTAACTATTGGAGGATCTAAGTCCCGCGGAAAAACGATGCAACCTTCTCATCAGCTTCCTGGACGCGAGCCCTGGCAGCATCCTCCTCTTCGACAATGAGTCCTTCGAATACCGGATCGTGAGAAAATTGGGGGTCTCGGCTTTTGTAACATGCCAAGAGATACTCAGCGACGTCCCTGGCCAGAGATTTTTCCTCTGTCTCCAGGTCGTCGGCGATGGCATCACCCATTGCGTCAAGTTTGCTACCAGTAGAGCCAAGTGCCACCAGCGTCTGATCCAGCTCCGGTGCTGGGTTCTCTGGATGTACTGGACTGAAGCCAAGAGGCACCAGAGCTCTGTCCGCTCGCCCAAGAAAATCCCATACCAGCAGGGATTCAGATGCCCTCGAGCTCCACAGCTCCTCCAGTGACCTCCTGGCAGTCGCTAGCTCCGAACCTTCTTGAGCGAGGCACTCAACTGCTTTGGCATGTTGCTGCATACTCTCAGCTACTTGCTTTTCTTGGTCGGCTAGCTCCGTTTCGAGGAGGTGGATGCGGTTCCGCCTTTCGGCCAGGTCCTTATCTGTGCTTCTCACTTTCCCTTCTCTGGTGGCAACATCATCTTCTCTTTTCGAGAGCTCCTGCTCCAGTTTCCAGTACTTTTCTTCCTCTTCTTTGCTCCACAGATCAAGCTTCTTAGTGTGATCTGCCAAATTTTGCTCTGCCAGAGTTATCTTCTGGGCGAGCTCTTCCTCCCTTTTTAAAACATCCTCCTGTTGTTCCAGAAGCTTCTCTTCCCTCGTATCAAGGTCTGCTCGGCGCTTTAGGAGAATCTCATTTAATTCATTAAGATTGTTGTGAAGCTCGTCAGCAGCATCACTCCTTTCCTTAGCATGCTCGAGAATCTCTCTAGAATTAGCGTCAAGGGCCCTGATGGCGGCTTCCTTCTCCTCCAGCAATTTGCCCCAATATTCCAGTCGGGCTTTTTCCTTCTCGACCCACTCCTTTTGGTGTGCAAGCCTTGTCTGCGCCAGCTTGGTCTCGAAGTGAAGCCTGTTGCGCCAACGCCTCAAGGTGTGGCGCTCTTCTTCGAGGACCTTACTGTCGTGGTCGAAGGCGAGCTAGACTTGTAGGAGGCTTGAGCAGGCATTTTCAATAGACAACGCCAAAGGAATAGGCTTCGGACCTGCCGGGGTCACCTCCGTTGGTTCTAAGGGGTCTTCAAGAACAAAAATAGGGTCCCACACCACAAGCGTAGTTCCCTGAGCTTCTACAGCACTGGGGCCGCCCTCCGGGAGATCTTCGGCAGCTGCTGAGGAAGATCCCACTGGGGGAACTTCTACCTCCGGGGCCAATGTCGAAGGTCCTACCGCAGGAACTTCAATTGCTGCCTCCTTGGGTGGAGAGCCTGCCGCCACCTCTTCATGGTGTTCCGCCTCGGGCATGGGCACATCTGGAGCAGTTACTTCTGGGGCGGTCGTTGGAGCTTCACCCGAAGCCACTTCCACCACCGGCTCGAGCATCGGTACATCAACTATCTCCGGCTCAGCAGCCGGATCTTCAACAACTTCCGGCTCGAGGGCCGAAACCTTAAGTCCCAACAACTCGATTACTGAGGCATCAACGACCTCTGACTCAAGGGTCAGAGCTTCTAGCACCACTGACTCACCTGTCACCTCAGCAAAAACTTCTGGCACAATGACCGGAGCCTTGATCACCTCCGGCTCTAAAGCCGGAGCTTCCACCATCTCTGCGTCCGGCGCCGGAGCTTCAGTTATTGGTGCTGCCGCTACCGGAGTGTCTCCATGTATGTATCCCCCGTGGTCCGGCGCTACCACGAGAGTATCTGGTGTTGACTCTGGATCTAGATCCATGATAGCTGGCATCGGAGCTGCCGTGACCTTAGCCACCACATGAGGAGACGTGGGGGTTTGAGCTGGAGCTTTCGCCCGCACTATTTCGGCCGTTGCAATAGAGGCCGGAGCTCCAGACCCCGTCTTTGATGCCCTGCAGTAAAAATATTGGAAGATTCAAAACATGACAAAAATAAGAATGGCAAATCCAGGTAAAAAAGCAAAGCTTACCTTGGGAAGCTACCACTCCAATCGGCACGGAACTTCTTCGTCGGAGGTCCAGAGTCGAAACCTGTCGTGGTTGTCACAATGGGAGCTCCTGAATGACACCCGGAGCTTGCCGCTGTCGTCGGCATTGCCCCAGCTGAGTCCTTCCTTGGCTAAAAAGGACTTCCGGACCTGGAGCCCATAGCTGGTACTAGGACCGGAGTAGATTGTCCGGAACTAGCACTCCTTGTGGATGGCTGTACTGAAGGAGGTGTCGCTGCTGAAGACCTTCCTCGCTGGGGACAAGGGGCAGTTGTAGACGGAGCAGACCGAATGGAGCTCCCATCAGTGTGCCTCAGCTTCCTTTTCCGACTAGAAGATTCGGCTGGCTCTTTTCCCTTACCCTTGTCGATGTCATCAATCCTCTGGCTCAGAGCAGGGTGGTCACCACCTCGGAAGCTTCAAGTATTACAACCCTAGAGACCCTGTGCTTCTCCACTTCACCCAGGTCATCCAACATCGACATCTTCCTCCAGAGCTCCCCGCTGAAATCTGGAGTCATGTTCAGGGGAAGGAAAGTAGCCGGCGGAGCCAAGACGTCATCGGCGATGGACTCGTGCTAGAATTTCTTGAGATGGAGCCTCAAAGCTTCGTCATCCAAGTTGGATGTCAAACCGTTTCAATCCGATCGTCATCCATCACACTATTGAAAGCCTAGGCGAACTTCTCTCTTCTCCTCAGCGGAGCGCACTTGTTCACCAAGAAATTTCCGAAGACCATCCGGGGGGTCACTTCACCCTCCACACATTCTTGTATTCTGGCCAGGACAGGCTTGAATGCATTCGATAGCTTTGGAACTACGTTCCAGGCATCGGTGTCAATGTTGGGGAGTCCTTCGGAAACTCCAACCTATCGTGCTCCTCCACTGCAATGTCGATCCAATCCTTCTTCCAATCATCCCATTTGCTAAAGGGGAACGACTTCAGGTACTTGAAGGGGCAGTTCTTCCGCTTCACAAAGTAATAGAAGCCAAGAAACTATGTCCCCTTGTCGGAGGTATGGGCCGTGAAGAAGGTCCAGAACAGCTCGACGCAAGGAGGCACGCCCACCCACATCTCGTAGAAGTGGAAAAAAGTCGCCACCAGCAGTAGGGAGTGGGGGCCAAGATGATGCAGTTGCAGGCCGTAGAAGTCCAGCAACATCAGGATGAAACTTGAAAAAGGTGGGATCAGTCCAACCATGGCGTACGCTGAGAAGTACACCATCTCGCCAAAAAGCTCCTTCTTGAAGGGGGGATTGCCAGCACGAACCAAGTGGTTGAAGGAGTCACTGGACCATCCCATGAAGGTCCGGACCTTCATCAGATTATCCTTGCTCTAGATGCGGCTTTCGGGAAGACCTAACTCCATCACGGCAAAGCAAAGCGAAAGAAGAGAAAACTAGGTAAAGGTTGGGAGGCCCTGAACGCAAGTTTGATCGAAAGCTTAAAGAGTCCTTAAACCGTGCGGACTTTCCTTCTTAAGTAAGCCTCCACGACGCTTGGATGGAAACCGCAACGAGAGCAAGGTTACTTTATAAAAAATCTACCCCGTCAATGACGAATGGACCATGGGTCACTTCAACGGAGGAGTCGAGGTTATTACCCCAAGCAAGCCGTTGTCATGATGGGCGCCGGGAAGCCCTAGGGCGGCTGCCTGACAAGGTGCACGGAACCGATACAGTTTTCGTATTGGGAACCGACGACCTTTAATTGCGTGAGATCCGCACTCAAAGATCTCATCTGCCGCATTCAAAACAAGCCACGCGGCGAGCGTTGAACCCCGGACCATCGCCCCAACGGTACATCAGAAAACCTTTGAAGTCTGAGTGCGGGAATCGAGAATGGCCCCACCTCTAGTAGAATAACTTAACCCCAAAGGGTTTCTCCCAGAGGTGGGCCTGGGGGCCACTGTCGGTACCCTGCATAGTGCAAAAGAGTTCCACCTGTCAAAGTTGAAGACCTCTATAGGTCCACGTGTCACACGGCACTGGACCCGCCTCCTTCATATGGGTAGCTCCAGCAGTACCACGTATAAGACCGGAGCCAAACTCCCTACATAGGGGAGCTTTGTGCTTGACACGTGTACAGTGACCCCGGACCTAACCCCCAGTAGAGAGAAGCTCCTCCATGTGTGTAGCGGCTCCGGACCTACATCCCCGCGAGGGGAAGCTCTAGATCTGCCACGTGTCGAACCTCCGGACCTACGGCACTAGCGGGAACACAGACGGATCTCCAATGGCATGAACATTCAAAGGAAAGTGATTGCTATGGTTACAAGACCTGTGTAAGGATCGAATGCCCAAGAGGGGGGGTGAATTGGGCTTCTTTTCAAAAATCTAAACAATAAAACTTAATTCCTAAAAGCTCAATTCCCTACGCAAACTATCTATGCATTGAAGTAAATAGCAACTTTGTAGAATATAAATGTATAAATGTAAGGGAGAGGTAGAGGATGCAAACTCCCGAAGAGACACGAGGATTTATCCCGTGGTTCGGCAAGATCGTCAAGATCTTCCTACATCCACGTTGTGGCACCCACCAAAGGGTATAGCCACACCCAAGTCACCGAGACGAGGGATCTCCACTATTCTTCTCTGTTTGCCAACCTCGGCAAGGTGGAGCTCAAGCCTTGTACAACTTCGACCCTCCGGGCTTCCACAAACGCCTTGGCAAGCTTCGGAATTCTCTCACAGTTACAAACACCAAGGGGCACTCCCTTGAGGCTCTCACTATCCTAGAGATTCCACTCACCCAGAATGGAGGCACACAAGCTCTCTCTCTAGCTAGTTCTAGCCTATTTCTTGGTGTGTATGTGGTCGAAATGATGTATAAGTGATGGCTCTTGGTCTTGAACGCTTGTGGATGTGTTGAGAATGTCTGGTGATCAAGACTTGTCGAAATGACCGGTTTAGGGGGTATTTATAGCCAGCCTCCACGAAATAGCCGTTGGAAAAGTAGGCTGACAAAACTTTTCTGCGAACACCGGATGATCCGAGGTCTCCCCTTTAGTTATCATCGGTCAAGTTTACTTTAGCTGACGTCAGTGTGTCAGATATGACTGTTGTTAGACCGATGTTGCACTTGTCTTATCATCGGATGATCCGGTGGCTCTTCCTCCAGAATTGACTCAAACTTGATGCTTACTAGAGTGATTGACCGATGTGTATACTTCTGTACATCGGATGATACGGTGCTACACTTGGTCCGAGGATATTGCAAACTGTACTGATGGACCGATGTAGCTTAGCCCTTAACATCGGATGATCCGATGAGTGCTTTGTTCTGAGGTCTTCTTCTGCTGAACCAACTCGATCGATGTGTTGTTCTCAGAAATCATCGGTTGATCCGGTGAGTTGATTTTGTTTGCTTTGAGTTGTTTCTAAGTGATTCTTTTGTGTCTTGCTCGATTGACCTCTTAGACTTTTGTTGGAAATGTACTTCTGATGGTTGTCAAGCATTAAGTGTCATCAATTATGGTTGAATGACTTTGACATAAGAGCTTTCACTTCTTGTCTTCATATAATTGATTTGATCTCATAAATTGATTGTATATGGGTCTCCAATGACATATAGATTTCATTTGATTGAGTGATTATGGGGACCTTGCATTCACAAATTCATTAGTAAAATCCAATGGTTGTCATTAATCACCGAAACCGTACCTCATGGGGGCCTAGATGCTTTCAATCTCCCCCTTTTTGGTGATTGATGACAACACAACAATTAAAGTACAATAGTAATGAATTTGATAGTACAAAACTTAAGAGGATATGCAATGAATACAAGATTATTACACTTAAAATTTGAAGGCTCAATCAAAGAATAACTCAAGTGAATAAGTGATCATAAGATAGGCACCAAATAAGCTCAATCAATTAATAACATAAGAGTACTCAATAAACACCAAATGAGTAACAAAAGCATCAAATTACAAAAGATAATCACCAAATAACAAAAGATAGAGAAACAGACTCCCCCTGAGACTAAGAAACCCTCTAAGCAACCCTCCCCCTGACTCTCTAACTCTTCTCCCCCTTTGGCATCATGACACCAAAAAGGGATCCGAGTGCCTAAGGACCCTGGGTACTAGGCGCGATGATGAACTGGTCACCGTCGGGAGAGCTATCATCGAAGCTGCTGCCTGGAGTAGAGGTGGAAGAAGCTGTTGGAGCCGAAGGAGCTGTCGTCGGTGCCTGCTGGGTAGGAGCTACTGGAACAGGGGCACTGACGACGGATGCTGGCATCTGCTGGAACAGAGTCGTCGCCGGTAGGGGAGAGTGAATCGGTGCGCGGGGAGCCAGCAGTGGAGACATGCTGAACGAAGGGATCGGCGTAGTCGGCACCGGAGCGGCAGCTGGAGCCAGGACTGGTGGAGGTGGAGCAACTCCTGGCAGCTGCGACGGGAGGGCAATCCCGGTCTGGGTGTAGAGGTTGGTGATCAACCCCAGGATGCCCATCATCGCCTGCTGCATCTACTGCTGCTGGTCGAGGGAGCGCTGGTGCATCTGGTCTATGAGCCCCATCAGTCGGTCAGTGTCCTCTCGCCTTTCACTGGCGATCTAGCACTGCATCTCCTGCTGCTGCTGCTGGTGGAGCTCCAGAAGACGTGCGGCCTGCTCTGCTCGGGCCTGCTCAGCTGCAAGCCTGTCCAAGCACTGCTGCTCAACCATCTGCTGTAGGAGGGATGTGAGCTCGGACGGCTGAGAAACCTGTGCCTCTGAGACAGGAGGTGGAGTAGGGGGTGGCACTGTAGAGCCTCCAGCCTCCGCGTCGTGCTGACTGGATGAGGGAGGAGGTGGGAAGTACTCCTCGACACTGTCATCCGTGTCGCTCTCGGACCAAATGTGCTGCAGGTCCTCACCCTGAGCCTCTGCCACAGCTAGCCTCTCATCCTCCTTCTCCAGATCAGACCAGTCCTCCTCAAAAAGACGAGCCCGCACCTGACGCTCGACTGGACGGCCAAGGCGGCAGTCTCCAGGAGCTGGAGCTCGGTAGTGGCTGAATCGTGTGACACTCTCGTCAGTGAGACGGTCACGCACGGCAGACTCCTTAGGAACCATCATAGAGAGCAGGTAGCAGATCCAGTGTCCATATACAAGCTGCCTCATCATGCCCACTCCGTCGGTGATCACATCCTCCATGTCGCATATGAGGACGTCCACTATATCGAACTCCATCCCGTTCATGATGTAGAACAGGAGAGTCTGCTGCAGACTGGTGAACCCCTCTAGGTATCCTGACCTCGGCAAGAGCATGCGGCGCAAGACAAGGTGCACTGTGCGCCCAGCTGGAGTCAACAATGCCGGTACCCTCGGCTGGTCTGGAGAGAAGGTCGAACCAAACAGGGAACGAATCTCCTCCAGAGGTGGTGCGACTCCTCCTGTGAGCGGCCTCCTCGGCGATTCTGCCTGACCATATACCCTCTCATGCACGCAAGTGTCGTGCAGGTCCACTCCTAGCAGCTGTGCAAGCGTCTGTCTCGTCTTGTGATGGTGTTGTCCCATGAACATGAAGTCAATCGACCTGCGGCCCTTAGAGACGTAGAGGGTAGCGTAGAACACGCGGACCCAATCCTCCACATATGCACTCTTCTCATAGGACATCAGCTGGACCAGCCCTCTGTACCTCTCAAAGTATGGGCGAATCTCTGTCTCTGCTGCCAGGGCAAGCTGATCCCAATCCGAAAAGTTATGCTGGAATAACTTGTGGCCTCGGCGTCTGTAGGTCTCGTAGAGTGACGCCTGTGTCACAGTCCAGAAACGACTGTCCACAAGAGCCTCTCTGGGTTGTGGGTACCACTCCTCAAGCAACACACTCCATCTGAGTCTCCGGAGTTGCTTGGCCTTCATCTTTCGGTAATCTGTCAACCGGACTCCTTCACCAACGTGGACGGTGGAGTCCATCTCGTAGATGGCTCTCTGGGCCTCCCTGTCCTCACGACGATCGGCAGTTGTCGGTCTCGGACGTGGTGCTGCCGCGGGATGCCCCCACGGGTCCGGGCTGAGCGCCGGCGGACGAGTGGCTCTTCCGGCTCCTCTTCGGCCTTGGACTCATCGATCATGGGAAACTGCCTCAGACGAGCCTCGCGAATCCTCAAAGATCCTCCTCGGACACGCTCTCGCTCCTCGGCGGCGCGAGCAGCCATCAATGCCTTCTCCTCCTCCTTCGAGAGCTTCTGCTTCTTCGCGGCCGGCTCCGCAATGGCCTTGCCCTTGTTCTTCTTGTCACGAGCCATTGCGATGCACGAGAATGAGGTTGATGAAGTCAAGCGCACAAAACGATGATCGACACGGCCGGAAACCCTAATGGCGACGAGATGGCGACCGTTGAGGGAGGCACCACGACGATGGTGGAGGTGGTGTGGTTGGGCGGCGGTGGTGCACGAGGGAGGCGGCGGCGGCGCTTGGGTGGAGCGGCGGCGGCGGCTGCGGTGGAGGTGAGTGGCGGCGGCGGCTGCGATGGTGCAGCGGCGGCGGCGGCGACCGGAGGGCTGCGGTGGTGACCGGAGTCGGCAGTGGAGGCGCTCGGGCGAGAGGATCGGCGGCGGATGAGTCGGGATCGGGGAGAGAGAAAACAGCGGAGGCGAAGGGGTGTTTAAATAGTGGGTCCCAAACCCTAGCCAAAAAATTAACACCGGATGGACCGATGTAGAAACGATAGAAGCATCGGTCGAATGTCACAGTAAGGATATTCAGAAAGGTACCGTTGACACCAGATGGACCGACGTTGAACTGATGTGCATCAGTGGAATTTGGCATAGTTCCAGAAGAGTGAACACCGGATGGACTGATGTTTTTACAGATGAAATCGTCGGTTGATTTGTGTTGCTGACTGGTCTAACTCTTGGCCTGAGAACACCAACTGGTCCGATGATGGTATGACCTGAGCATCGGATAATCCGATGACTACAAAACAGCAACATCCCATATATGTCCTTTGACCAAACAAACAAACAAAGAGAAACACATGTCTTAGGACTTTTTGGGCAACCCCTCACCCCTCAAAAAGCTAATATGCCAATAACTTGGTTAATCCTTAAAGCAAATGGAACACCGAGAAAGTAGGGAGGAAAACATTCAAATGAAATGTAAGGCCCATGCTTTGTGAGCTAGAGTATGAAGACTTCTATCTCTTTAAAGCATGTTCCTCTAGGCATTAACGCACCTAACATTTTGTTCTTTCTACCACATATGAGTTGAGATATTGCATTTCAAACAAGTCTCTTTCTCATGAGGTGGGTTCCCCTTTGTGACAATCTACCGTATGCAATGCCAAACAATTTATAATGCAAGAAATTTTAAATATGAGTGCAAGTCTATATGGTAAGCATCATGCAAGACATAAAGTAAATCTATCTTGCCAAATTTGAACCTTTCAAAGGCTTCTTCAGGGAGAGCCACTCTCCAAGCCTTGGGGAAACCCAAAAGAACTTCCATCCCAAGCTAACCCTTGCTCACCCCTATCCTTTGAAAGTTAGACAAGACCTATATGATATGCATTCTTACATGATCATGGCAACTTACATGACGTTTAATGCATCTAGCACATTTAATTCACTTCTTAGCCTAGAAAAAGTTTTCTCATCAAGTGGTTTAGTGAAGATATCCGCCAATTGTTCTTCGGACCTAACACCTGTCAAAGAGATGTCTCCCTTAGCTTCATGGTCCCTCAAGAAATGATGGCGAATATCAATGTGCTTAGTGCGGGAGTGTTGAACAGGGTTTTTAGCTATCTTAACCGCACTTTCATTGTCACAAAGGAGAGGCACACAACCAAGTTTAATACCAAAGTCCAAAATGGTTTGCTTCATATAAAGAATATGGGCACAACATGCACCGGCCGCAATATATTCTGCTTCTGCCGTGGACAAGGCGATGAAATTTTGCTTCTTGCTAGACCAATAAACTAGGGAACGCCCAAGCAAGTGGCACCTACCGGAGGTACTCTTGTGATCCACGCGGCATCCGGCAAAGTCCGAATCCGAGTATCCCAAGAGGTGGAATTTTGCACCTTTAGGGTACCACAAGCCCACACTAGGGGTATGCTTAAGATACCAAAGTATCCTAAAGACCGCCTTCCTATGCGATTCTTTAGGTGCCGCTTGAAAGCGAGCACACAAGCATACACTAAACATAATATCGGGCCTAGATGCGGTAAGATAAAGCAATGAACCAATCATAGAACGGTAGTTAGATTGATCAATAGGTTTACCGTCCTTATCCGCGTCGAGATGATAATTTGTTGCCATTGGGGTGCTTCTTGAGCTACAATCTCCCATCTCAAATTTCTTCAAGAGGTCCTTGGTGTACTTCTTTTGATAGACGAAGGTCCCCTCTTGAAGTTGCTTGATTTGAAATCCAAGGAAGAAGTTGAGCTCTCCAATCATTGACATCTCGAATTCCCTAGACATCATTTTGCCAAACTCATGGCTAAGAGCTTCGTTAGTTGAACCAAAAATAATATCATCAACATAAATTTAACAAATAAATAATTCTCCGTTGATGTCTTTGGTGAAGAGTGTAGTGTCCACCCTCCCGATCTTGAATTCTTGCATGATAAAGAAATCCCGTAGTCGTTCATACCATGCCCTAGGTGCTTGCTTGAGCCCGTAGAGCGCCTTGTGCAACCTATACACATGATTAGGATTCCTCGGATCTTCAAACCCGGGAGGTTGTTCAACATAAACAAGCTCGTTAATGTAGCCATTAAGAAAGGCACTTTTCACATCCATTTGATAAAGCCTAATATTATGATGTGATGCAAAGGCAAGAAGTATACGGATGGCTTCTAGCCGGGCGACCGGAGAAAATGTCTCCCCAAAGTCTAGTCCTTCAACTTGCGAGAACCCTTTGGCCACAAGTCTTGCCTTGTTGCGGACCAAAACGCCATTCTCGTCTTGTTTGTTGCGGTACACCCACTTTGTTCCGATGACGTTCTTGTCCTTGGGTCGCTCCTCCAACACCCAAACTTCATTGCGGATGAAGTTGTTGAGTTCTTCTTGCATGGCCATCACCCAATTTGGGTCTTGGAGTGCTTCCTCAATATGAGTGGGTTCTGCACATGAAACAAACGAGTAGTGCTCACAAAATGAAGCGAAATGGCGAGAACGTGTACTTACACCCCTTGACGGACTTCCAATGATTTGATCCATCGGATGCGCCTTGGAGATGCGTCCATGCCTCATAAGTGGTTGTAAAGCACTTGGCGATGGTGATGCGTGTTGCTCCTCTTGTGGTTGGACTTGATCATGGACTTCTTCTTCTTCTTGATGTTGTTGGGCTTGTGAGTCTTTAGTTGGCAATGGATCATCCTTCTCTTCTTCGTCAACTTGAGGCGCCATGGAGGTGTTGATGTTGGAACTTGAAGCTCCCCCTTGATCATGGCTCTCCTCAACTTTAGGCTTGACGTCTCCAATGGTCATGTTCTTCATGGCTTCTCGTAGAGGCTCATCATCTATTTCATCATGACCAAAACTCTCCTCTTGGGAGCCATTAGATTCATCAAACTCAACATCACAACTTTCCTCAACTAAACTAGAGGTTTGGTTGAATACTCGATATGCTTTTGAGTTTGATGCATAACCAAGAAATATACCAACATCACATCTTCTTTCAAACTTACCGAGCCTTTTCTTGCGGTAGATGTAGCACTTGCACCCAAAGACTTGAAAGTAGGAGATGTTGGGCTTTCTCCCAATGAGAAGCTCGTACGGGGTCTTTTGAAGTAGTCGATGTAGATAGACCCTATTTGCGGCATGGCACGCCGTGTTGATTGCTTCGGCCCAAAACTTCTCCGACGTGCCATAGTCATCAAGCATTGCTTGTGCAAGAGTGATGAGAGTATTGTTCTTCCTTTCAACGACACCGTTTTGTTGAGGGGTGTATGTGGCCGAAAATTCATGCTTCACACCTTCACGGTCACACCACTCCCCAATGTTGTAGTTCTTGAATTCGGTGCCATTGTCACTTCGGACCTTGATGATGGGAAGTTGAAATTCCCTTTGAGCGCGGTTGGAGAAGATCTTGAACACTTCCAGAGTTTCACTCTTGTCACCTAAAAATAAAGTCCAAGCATAGCGAGAGTAGTCATCAACTATAACAAGACAATAGAGGTTACCGCCAAGGCTTTGATATGTGGACGGTCCGAAGAGGTCCATGTGAAGTAGCTCAAGTGGCTTGGAGGTTGACACCATTGTCTTCATTGGGTGGTGTGAAGCAACTTGCTTCCCGGCTTGACAAGCGCTACATAGCTTGTTCTTCTCAAAAGTGACATCCTTCACGCCGGTCACCATCCCAAGCTTGAATGACTTCTTGAGTTTGCTCATTCCAATATGCGCTATGCGTCGATGCCATAGCCAACCCAAGCTTGTCTTAGTGAAAAGGCAAGTGGTCAAGCTAGCATTCTTGTTGGAGAAGTCCACTAGGTAGAGATGTCCATGCCGAAATCCTTTGAAGACTATGTCTTGGCTTGTTTCACTACTCACAACAACATCATTTTTACTAAATGTGCACGTTAGTCCAAGATCACATAATTGTGCAATAGAAAGTAAATTAAAACTAAGTGACTTAACGTACAAAACATTGGAAATAGATAAGTCATTTGAAATGGCAATCTTACCTAACCCAATTACCTTACCCTTAGAGTTATCACCAAAGGTGACTTGTTCATGATTGTCGGGGTTTTCTATGGTGGTGAACATACCATCATCGCCGGTCATATGTTGAGTGCACCCGATATCGAGTACCCAATGCTTTCCTCCGGCTTTGTAGTTCACCTACACACATGAATTCAATTTTTTACTTTAGGCACCCAAGTCAACTTAGGTCCTTGTATGTGTGATACAAGTGTTTTTGGGACCCAAAGTTGCTTGGGGAGCTTCCCCTTCATGCCCTTCATGTCTTTGCCAATGAACCTTGCCTTCACTTTGCCATGTACTTTACTCAAGAGATAGTAATGATCATTGAAAGTAGATTTGTAGTTAGTAGGCAATTTTGGAGAAGGTCGGTTAGGAAGAGGACACTCCCTTGTGTGGTGACCGGTGACCTCACAATGTTGGCAATAAGAACCAACTTCCTTGATGAAGCTTGTTCTTAGCTCCGGTGAGGGCACCTTTCCTTTGTTAGGCACCGGGAAGGATCCAAGTCCTCTCTTGTTGAAGGCCTTTGCTGTTTGGAAGAGGATTTCCTTGTGCTTGACTTCTCCTTTTGAAAGTCTAGCCACACTAGTGCCGAGACTCTCGATTTCTTCCAACAAGTCCTTCTCCCTAGCATTTTCTTTCAAAGGCAAAGACTTGTGCAAGACATTAGTGGTATGATAAGTAATGGATATCTTATCATTAAGAGTTTGTTTCTTCATAGTTTTTAACTCTTGATCAAGCACTTCATAAGCAAGGTTAAGTGTTTGATGCTCTTGGATTAACTCATTGTGCTTTCCCAAGAGTGCTTGGTGGGTTAAGTCAAGCTCATGATGATCTAGCTTGATTTGAGCCTTATCCTCCTCAACTTGCTTGACACGGGATTTGAGCGTGTCATGCTCTTTGAGTATGCATTCATACTTGTCAAGCAAATCAAGGTTAGCACTCTCAAGCTTAGCACGAGTTCCTTCAAGAGCCTTAACCTTACTCTTTTCCCTATTAATGATAGTGTGATATTCATTTATTAAAGAAGTTAAATCATCGGGGGAAAGCTCATCATCGCTAGAGTCGTCACATACCTTGGTGTTACCTTTCGCCATGAGGCACATGGGCGGTGGATGAAGAGGTGAGTCATCATTGTTGGCAATGGCGAGGCCGGCCAAGCTTTCTTCTTCCGATTCACTCTCTTCATCACTTGTTTCTTCATCGGTGACCCATTCATTTGCCTCACACATGAACACCTTTTGTCGGCCATTTCTCTTCTTTGGAAAGAGTCTTGCCTTCTTGCCCTTGTCATGTTTCCTCTTCCCAAAGGATCTTGGTTTGGGTTTGGCCTCTTCTTCATCATCATCACTTTCTTCAAGCTTGCGATGCTTGCTCTTGTGGTTCTCTCTTCTTTTGTCCGGTTTTGGACAATCATAGGAGATGTGGCCTTGATCACCACAATTGTAGCAAGTATTGTGATCATCTCTCCTTGGTAGAAATGCTTTCTTCTTGGGATTAAATGTGTATCCCTTCTTAGTAATCTTGGAGTTCAAGCGTGAGAACTTTCTCATCATCAACGCAAGCTCATCATCATCATCTTCACTTGATGCTTGCTCTTCTTCACTTGAGCTAGGCTCAACCACCTTCTTCTTCTTGAGGCTTGTTTTCTTGGTGGAGGCCTTTAGAGCAATTGTTTTTGAAGATGATTGCTCCATCATCCCAAGCACACTCATCTCATGAGCGTGAATTTCTCCAATGAGCTCTGAAACTTCAGTGTGGTCAAGAGACTCTTTTTGGAGCATGGAGTTGATGATGTTGCACTTTGGCTTGGGAAGGAGCATGAGGATCTTGCGGTTGATGAGTCCCTTGCCAAGAGAAGCAATGTCAAGAGCATTAATTTCTTCAATAAGCACATTCAAGCGAAAGAACATCTCATTAACATTTTCATCATGTAGCATCTTAAATTCACCATATTTTGCTTTAAGCATGTGATATTTAAGTTCCTTGACTCGAGAAGATCCCTCATGAATCTCTATTAAGCAAGCCCAAATTTCACAAGCTTTTTCTTTACTAGCAATCCTAGCAAACACATCTTAACTAATACATTCATAGATTGCATTCCTAGCTTTAGCATCCCATTTAATTTGATCACCAACATAATTGTGTTCTCCAAACCCCGCGTGGGTCACTTCCCATACTTCGGGAGAAATAGCCTCTAGATAAGCGCACATACGTGCTTTCCAATAGGCAAAGTTCTTGCCCTCGAAGATAGGAACCGAACCCCCAACCTTGGCCATTTTAGCTCTCTAGCGGTGAAGCTAGAATGATCCTATGAGCAACCTTGCTCTGATACCAATTGTAAGGATCGAATGCCCAAGAGGGGGGGGGGTGAATTGGGCTTCTTTTCAAAAATCTAAACAATAAAAATTCCTAAAAGCCCAATTCCCTATGCAAACTATCTATGCATTGAAGTAAATAGCAACTTCGCGGAATATAAAATGCATAAATGTAAGGGAGAGGTAGAGGATGCAAACTCCCGAGGAGACACGAGGATTTATCCTGTGGTTTGGCTAGATCGTCAAGATCTTCCTACATCCACGTTGTGGCACCCACCAAAGGGTATAGCCACACCCAAGTCACCGAGACGAGGGATCTCCACTATTCTTCTCTGTTTGCCAACCTCGGCAAGGTGGAGCTCAAGCCTTGTACAACTTCGACCCTCCGGGCTTCCACAAACGCCTTGGCAAGCTTCGGAATTCTCTCACAGTTACAAACACCAAGGGGCACTCCCTTGAGGCTCTCACTATCCTAGAGATTCCACTCACCCAGAATGGAGGCACACAAGCTCTCTCTCTAGCTAGTTCTAGCCTATTTCTTGGTGTGTATGTGGTCGAAATGATGTAGAAGTGATGGCTCTTGGTCTTGAACGCTTGTGGATGTGTTGAGAATGTCTGGTGATCAAGACTTGTCGAAATGACCGGTTTAGGGGGTATTTATAGCCAGCCTCCATGAAATAGCCATTGGAAAAGTAGGCTGACAGAACTTTTCTGCGAACACCGGATGATCCGAGGTCTCCCCTTTAGTTATCATCGGTCAAGTTTAATTTAGCTGACGTCAGTGTGTCAGATATGACCGTTGTTAGACCGATGTTGCACTTGTCTTCTCATCGGATGATCCGGTGGCTCTTCCTCCAGAATTGACTCAAATTTGATGCTTACTGGAGTGATTGACCGATGTGTATACTTCTGTACATCGGATGATACGGTGCTACACTTGGTCCAAGGATATTTCAAACTGTACTGATGGACCGATGTAGCTTAACCCTTAACATCGGATGATCTGATGAGTGCTTTGTTCTGAGGTCTTCTTCTTCTGCTGAACCAACTCGACCGATGTGTTGTTCTCAGAAATCATCGGTTGATCTGGTGAGTTGATTTTGTTTGCTTCGATTTGTTTCTAAGTGATTCTTTTGTGTCTTGCTCGATTGACCTCTTAGACTTTTGTTGGAAATGTACTTCTGATGGTTGTCAACCATTAAGTGTCATCAATTATGGTTGAATGACTTTGACATAAGAGCTTTCACTTCTTGTCTTCATATCATTGATTTGATCTCATAAATTGATTGTATATGGGTCTCCAATGACATATAGATTTCATTTGATTGAGTGATTATGGGGACCTTGCATTCACAAATTCATTAGTAAAATCCAATGGTTGTCATTAATCACCGAAACCGTACCTCATGGGGGCCTAGATGCTTTCAACCTGATTATGTGTCATTAATACAATATTAATAGCGCACGATTCGAAGACCTTTAATACTGATAACGTCATCATTAAAGCGCATTATCACGCTATTATGATGCTTAAACACACTTAATTATGTATTAGGCAATAATAACCGTTGGGGCCACATGTCGGGCCAGGCAACTCATGTAACAGTCATCCCTTGGACTATAAAAGGATGTGCTGCACGATACCAGACAAGCAAGCTCATACGCACACAACAAATCTCTAATACAACAACACACACCTATGGAGTAGGGTATTACGCTCAGGCGCCCTGAACCACGTAAACCAACTGTGTCATCAACTTGTCTAAGATCTCCGCGCGCCCTAAACGATACAAGAAACTCCACGGGCTACAATTTAGTAGTACCAGAGGAAGTATCATTCCTGCGCTTCGACAATTTCACTCTAGATACTTACTCTAATCTACTCTACATTTACAGTTCAGTAAACTTATAGTGAATCACTGCGGATAGTCTTAACTTTGGCAGCGACAGCCGCAGCCGCCCCATGTGCCAATCTTGTTCCATCACCGAATCAGATGAAGGCAGACGCGCTGATGAACGCGGGAGAGTGCAGTAGAAGCTCAGTACTGGTTTGGCCCATGCGTGGGCCTTGTTCATCGGGCTCTGTTCATCTGGCCCGATCTCTCGTGCTGATTACGCACCTTTACCCCGTGAATGCGTAACACACGATGCAACTAATGTCTATCCATCATCTGAATCAAATTTCATAGCTTGCTTGTCGTTTCATTGCCGGGTTCGACCAGTGATCACGGCAAGTGTAATTGCTTGCATAATGTGCGTGGCACTGCAAGTATGGAGCTGGCTTCTAATAATGCAGTTGCAGTAACATCATCTGTTGAGATTTGGCCCCTTTGGTACAGCCCATTTATGGGCTCATTTATTTGGGCCAACTCCCCTAGTGCAAAGCCAAGGTGGTGTGAAGAGGTGGCTGGGGACTTTAGTCCCACATTGCCCACTTAGATGGATGTTCTCCAACATATAAAGTGGCTCTTGGAGTGGTTCTCAGAATGGGAATAATGAGGGAGATGAAGACTGTCGCTATGGACACAAAGTCACACGTACGCACGCGCGCGCGTTTCGCGATTTTACGCATGTTCATCGCGTGACTTGTGACTTGTGACTAGTGACTTGCGACGTTGCGCATTCGTGTCGTGACGAGTTGTGTTCCACTGCCTTTATTTTCTGCCACATATATTATTCGGAATATTTCATCAACACCTAGACTGCCAAGTCAACATGAGGGGTAATTTGAGGCGTAACAGCAGATGCACAATGTGCACGAATGCTCATAACTGCTCCCATTAGTTGCACGTTGAGGGATTTCAAGGGTGGTTTCCTGAAATTATGGTAGATCGAATCTGAGACGATTGGAGACTCGAGTATATAAGGAGATGTCCTGTATACTGGAGGAACAGATACACACAACACAAAAACTTGCCTCTCTCGCTAATTGCTCCGCGCTGCCGTGTTTTTGCCTTGTCGTCCCTTCGTCCGCCGTGCAGCGGATTGAGGTAGAGCGGTGTCTCCGAACCGATGCCGACAATCTGAAGACCTGCACGGGTGCCGGCGATTAGGTTTCTGGGAAGTACGTTCGCACGACCGCTCGCTGCACTTCCATCTTCGTCAACAGTTTCATTGTCTACTTCATAGCAGGACGATTTGTAAGTGAATCTCTCGAACTATGGCTGGTTCGATTTACTTGTTGAGCGATTTATTCACATTTGTTTCAGTTCTGATCTGTGTAGTACTAGCACTGTTTATGTTGACTTCTAGTAGATCTGCTCTAGTCGTTTTGATGTTTCGGATCATCAAATTAATTGCATGCCATGTCTATTTTCCTACAATCCAGAAACTTGATCGAATTAACATGACTGGACTTACTGATGCGTTGAAACCTGAGCGATTTGCCGGGGGTGACAATTTTAAGAGATGGCAGACACGGGTCAAGTTATGGCTCATGTCGATGAAGATCTGGTGAGTGATTTCCCCAGTTCTTCCTCTCACTAAGGAGCAGCACCATGATTATGATTTTGACAATTCCACTTGTCTTGGTTGCATATTGTCACTCCTGTCAGATCAGCTATGTGACATTTACATGATCCATGTTTCGGCTAAGGAATTGTGGGAGGCTCCAGACTGCAAATATGCGGAATCAGATGCTGGACGTGAACTATATGTTAATGACCAGTACCACGGATATAAGATGGTCGATGATCGACCTATCGTGGAACAGGCTCATGAGATCCATCTTCTGGTGGGGGAACTTGTGCATTTTGATACGGTCTTGTGTGACAAGTTCGTGGTTGGTGGAATTATTTCCAAACAGCCTCCATCTTGGAGAAGTTTTGCCATAAGTCTGAGACACAAGAAAGAGGTTATGACTGTTGAGAGTCTGATCTCAACTCTTGATGTTAAGGAGAAGGCAAGATCAAAGGATGTGCCTCGTTCTGTTCCGCTGGAAGGGACCCCATCTAATGTCAATGTGGTTGAAGGTAAATCTGGTGGCAATAAGAACAACAAGAACTGGAAAGGAAAAGTCAAACAAAATACTAACTATAAGAAGAAGAAGAAGAAGAATAAAGAAGACCTAACTTGCTTTGTGTGTGACGAGCTTGGCCACATAGCCAGAAAATGCCGCAATAGAAAAGGCAAGAAAGGTGGTGGTCAGAACTCTGTGAATGTCACCATTACTCCTGATCCTTCTCTAATATACGTACCTCGTTCTTACACTGGAAAACCCATTGAGGATGACAATACAAATATTGTTCCTCGAAGGAGCAAGAGACAAAGTATTGAAAAATCCTTTGGTGATGATTTTACTGTCTACCTCGTTGATGATACACCTAAAACACTTTCAGAGGCATATGCATCACCAGATGCAGAGTACTGGAAGGAGGTAGTCCATAATGAAATAGAGTCCATTTTAACTAATGAGACTTGGAAAATATGTGACTGTCCTATTGGGTGTAAACATGTTGGGTGTAAGTGGATACTTGAAAAGAAGATCAAACCAGATGGTCTAGTCGATAAATATAAGGCTAGAATTGTAGCCAAGGGATTTACCAAAAAGGAAGGCGAGGATTTTTTTTGATACTTATTCACCTGTTGCTAGGCTAACCACAATTTGTGTGCTTGTTGCACTTGTTGCGTGTCATGATCTCCTTTTCCATCAAATGAATGTGAAGACGGCTTTCCTAAATGACAAGCTTGATGAGGAGATCTATATGAAGCAGTCTGATGGTTTTGTGGTGCCTGGGCAAGAGGGCAAAGTGTGTAAGTTACAAAAATCCTTGTATGGCCTCAAGCAGGCTCCAAAGCAGTGGCATGAGAAGTTCGATAGAACTATGACCTCTGCAGGTTTTGTGGTAAATGAAGCTGACACTTGTGTGTACTATCGGTTTGGTGGGGGTAAGGGAGTAATACTGAGCTTATATGTTGATGATATATTAATTTTTAGGACTAGTATCGATGTGATAAATGATGTAAAATCATTCTTGTCTCAAAATTTTGATATGAAGGATTTGAGAGTGACTGATGTTATTCTAAACATCAAACTGATTAAGGGCGAGAATGAGGTTACTTTAAAATAATCTCATTATGTGGAGAATATTCTGAGTCGTCTTGGGTACTCAGATTCTAAAGCTTCTCCAACGCCATATGATCCTAGTCTAAAGCTTCGTAAGAATAGAGAACAAGGAATTAATCAGTTGAGATATTCCCAGATTATTGGTTCTCTCATGTATCTTGCTGGTGCAACCAGACCTGACATCTCATTTGCAGTAAGCAAATTGAGCATATTTAGTTCCAATCCTGGAAGAGATCACTAGTGTGCACTAGAACGTGTAATGAGATACTTGAGAGGTACATCAACATATGGACTTCAGTATACGGGGTACCCAGCTGTACTAGAAGGGTATAGTGACTCAAATTGAATCTCAGATGTTGATGATATCAAAGCCACTAGTGGATACGTTTTCACTATTGGTGGTGCTGCAGTTTCATAGAGGTCTCGTAAGCAGACTATATTGACAAAGTCAACTATGAAAGCGAAACTTGTACCACTTGAAACAGCCACTACTGAGGCAGAGTGGTTGAAACAGCTCTTGATGGACTTGCCTTTGGTCGTTCAACCTGTGTCGGCCATTCTTTTGCATTGTGATAATCAAAGTGTGATCACAACTGTAGGCAATGCAAAAGAAAATTTGAAATCATCAAGACATGTGAAACGGCGAATCAAATACGTGAGACATTTGAGAAACATGGGAGAGATTGTCGTTGAGTATATTAATACTAAAAGAAACCTTGCAGACCCTTTTACTAAGGGATTAACACATGCTATAATTGAAGAAGCATCAAAGGAAATGGGATTGATACCCGCATGATGTTATCATACAATGGTAACCCAAACTATGTGACCGGAGATCTCGTGAAGTAGATCTTGAGAAAAACAAGTTATATGGATAACTAGAGAGTACATATTTATTACTCATTTCCGCTAGTAGATGCGTACTCTCAATACTGCATAGAAGGTTGACTTTAATGTCTTAATTTGTTCTGAGGCCTAAATAGGCAAGGTACCATCCTGCAGGGTATACTTGTAAGAATACACCTATATGAGTTTGACTGTCAGGTCGCAGTCTATGAGATGTGGGTAATCTCAAATAAACTCATGAACAGACACGGGAGAAAACCGTAATGCTCCAACTTGAGGCATGGCTTTAAGCGTCCTAGTATCAGGGATGCTTTCATGTGAAACTTGCTCACACAAAACTAGCAATTCAAGGCTACGTCCATTGCAAAGTTGTGAGTATGTGAATCATGGAATGTTAGGTGCAGCTCAACCCGTATCGGGTCTGCACTACAAAGCTGGAATATTAAAGCGCAGAGTTGTTACTTGTAGACCTTGGCTTTTGGTAGGGATTGTTGGGATTTGGCCCCTTTGGTACAACCCATTTATGGGCTCATTTATTTGGGCCAACTCCCCTGGTGGAAAGCTAAGGTGGTGTGAAGAGGTGGCTGAAGACTTAAGTCCCACATTACCCACCTAGATGGATGTTTCCCAACATATATAGTGGCTCTTGGAGTGGTTCTCAGAATGGGAATAATGAGGGAGAGGAACACTGTTGCTATGAACACAAAGTCACACGCACGCACGTGCGCGCGTTTCGCTTTTTTACGCGTGTTCATCGTGTGACTTGTGACTTGCGACGTTGCACGTTCGTGTCGTGACGAGTTATGTTCCACTGCTTTTATTTTCTGCCACATATATTATTCGGAATATTTCATCAACACCTAGACTGTCAGGTCAACATGAGGAGTAATTTGAGGCATAACTACAGATGCACGTTTGTCGGTACCCTAGAAACCGTACACCCCTTGAGGTTACAAAGATTTCAAAGGAAAGCCATCTACTTGGTTTGAAGACCCTCGGAGGCCCACTTGTCAGACATGATCGGACCCGCTTCTCCAACATAGTTAATCCCTGGGTCGCCACGTGTACAACCAAACTGGATCTACTGCCCACAAGGGGGAAGCTCCGGGCCACGTACCGAAACGGCACCTCCGGACTTAACCCCAGACCGAGAGAAGCTCCGGATCTGACACGTGTCTGGTAGCCCCGGAGCTACCTGCTTCCCACAGCAAGCTCCGGAGCTGCCACGTGTCCAATCGTCAGACCTGCCAGCCTCTAACCTCCGGAAGACTTTATAACGGCTCCGGATCTTCAAAGGAGAGCCAAAGACTTCAAGACCCGATTAAGTGTCATTAATGCCATATTAATGACACTTAAACGGACGATCTTAACACCAGTAACGGTGCTGTCAAAGCCCGTTACAGGATCATTAAGAGCAATTAATCGTGTTTCAATACTAGTAACCGCCGGGGCCACATGTCGGGCCAGGCTAGCTTGTAACGGCCTGCCCTTGTACTATAAAAGGACAGGCCAACGATACACGCAGGGACAGATGGACACGGGCGATCATACGCACCCGATACACTCGTGACAAGCTCTTACAGCTAATACAACACCAACACACCCGTGGAGTAGGGTATTACGCTCAGGCGGCCCGAACCACGTAAATTCTTGTGTCTCCTGTGTCAAATTCCTATTCACCTTCTTGAATCTCTGCGCGCCCACACCGAACTTCAAACTCCCCGATCACTTTAGCAGTGTAGGGAGATCTGCCGGCTCCAACCGCCGACAGTTGGCGCGCCAGGTAGGGGCGCCTGAGATTTTCGAGAATGGTGAACTCCGCTGCTAGATCATCCAACGGCCAACCTGCTGCTCAGGCTGTTGGGGGCAATCCCTCCAACAGGCAGCCACCAGCAGGAGCCTCAGCACCAGCAGGAGCCACTCTCCCACCACCACCGTCCTCTCCAGCAAATCGTGCTGGGCAACGGGATGGTGCGCCGGCATCGCTTACTGCATCGGTGAGTCATGACAACCCGGAACACGCGCTCCATGCAGCGCGTGCTCTTCTCCAACATCCACCACCTCCGGATGCATCTCGAGATGCACTGGAGCAGTGGAGGGCTGATGTGGAGCATTTGGTCGCAGCAGCGGCCGAACGCCTCAACAACCAGGGTCTTCCTCCTTCGGGACGAGCCCTGTCGTAGCGGCGGACTTTGTCTGGAAGACTTGGTCCGCACGCCTCCAATAGCAGGAGACGTGCTGCATCCCAACAAGTGATGTCACTGCCCTCCGGGGCTCGACGCACTCACACGGTATTCAGGCTTTCGACTCACGACCTCCGGGCGGAGCTTGATCGCCGATACCGCCAGCAGGATGGCCGTGTCCATATTGAGCGTGCCCGTGAAAGACGGGAAGCTCAGGACCTTTCTACTCTAGAAGGAGTAGGAGGAGGATGTTCAGCCCTAGCCATGCACCTGCACATGGTTAGATGGCCTCAGAAGTTCCGGCCTCACCTGCCGGAAAAATTCGACGGGACTGTCAATCCCGCCGAATTCCTTCAGATATACTCCACTGCAATCTTGGCAGCTGGTGGAAACGAGGCTGTGATGGCCAATTACTTTCCAGTGGCCTTAACTGGGACCGTCAGGTCCTGGTTTATGAGCCTTCCACCCAACTCTATCAACAGTTGGGAGGAGCTGTGCCGGCAGTTCACTGCCAACTTCAGGAGTTCATACACCCGACCAGGCACTGAACTGGACCTTTTTGCGGTCGTGCAAAAAGGGGGAGAATCTTTGCAGTCTTTCATCCAGAGGTTCTCTCAGGTACGAAACACTATCCCTTCTATCTCAAGCGCTTCTGTCATCGTGGCATTCAGACAGGGCGTACGGGACAAGAAGATGTTGGAGAAGCTGGCGATCAAGGAAATCACCAGCGTCACGGAACTCTTCAGCCTGGCAGACAAATGTGCCAGAGCTGCGGAGGGCCGTGAAATGCACTCCAAACCAGCCTCGGAGGATCACAAGAAATCCTCCAAAGAAGAAGCCGCTACCTCCGGGGGTGGCAAGAAGAAAAAGAAGACCAACGGCAAGAAAAAGCCGTCGGCCGGCACATCCAACGTTGCAGCTGCTGCAACTCCGGGTGGCTGGGGGCCACGCCCCGAGAAGCGACCTCGACCGTCTTCTGAAGACGGTGGCAAACCCAAAGTGTGGTATCCCATTCACAAAACGGGTAGCCACAGTTTGGAAGACTGCCGGGAGGTCCAAAACCTTGTCGAGCGCTACAACAAGCGTCGGGAAGGATCTCCTTTCCGACAGAGGGAAGGAAAACAGAAGGTCGACGAGGCTCCGGCTGAAGAGGAGTTAGGGTTTCAGGATCCCAAAAAGGTCCTGAAGGCCGTTTACACCTCCGTCGATGATGATTCTGACGTCTCTGACAACGAGCGTTGGAAGACCATGAACACCATTTTCGGTGGGTCATGGGATATCACCTCTCGTCGCGTCATCAAGACTATGCGGTGGGATATGGCCGCTGTAGCCCCTATAGTCAGGCCGGAACCTCATCGAAAGTGGATGGACACCTCCATCACTTTTGATGCTTCTGATTGCCCGAGGAGCATGGTTGGAGCAGGACAGTTACCTTTGATGGTATCTCCTACCATCAACAACATCCAGGTCCACCATGTAATGGTAGACGGAGGTTTGGGGCTTAACCTCATCAGCTTCGAAGCTTTCACTAAGCTTAAGCTCCGACCATCGGATCTCCAGCCCTCTCGACCTTTCTCTGGAGTAGGTCCGGGGGCCATTACCCCACTCGGAGCTATTACTCTCCCCGTTACCTTCGGGTCCCGGGAGAAGTATCGCACCGAGAAGTTGGTCTTCGACGTCGCTCAGATCAACTTACCATTCAACGCCATCTTGGGTAGACCTGCCCTGTACAAATTCATGGCAGCTGCTCATTATGGATACCTGGTGTTGAAGATGACAACACCAGTAGGCGTTCTCCGGATCCGCGGAGATCGCACTGCCGGAGTAACTGCTCTGGAGGAACTCCACGCACTCACCACGGTGCAAGAGGAGGACTCCAGACAGGAGCAAGCTCCGAAAGCCCCGAGCATTCGTCAACGAGGCTCGACCTCTGCACCCCGTGTGCAGCCAAGCGGCAACACCGACATTCCCGTCAAAGTCGTCCAAATTGGTTCCGATGCCGCTCAAACCACCCGTATATCGAGAGGGTTGAACGACAAATAGGAACTCGCGCTCATCACTTTCCTCCGGGCTAACATTGACGTGTTTGCTTGGCAACCGTCACAAATGCCTGGGATCCCCAGGGAAGTGATTGAGCACAATCTGAAGATCTACCCCGATGCCCGGCCTGTGCATCAGAAGCCTCGGAAGCAATCCGTAGAGCGGCAGAACTTCATCCGACAAGAAGCAAAGAAGCTACTCGAAGCCGGATTCATCCGAGAAGTCTTCCATCCAAAATGGCTGGCGAACCCAGTCGTTGTGCCCAAGGCCGGCGGGAAGCTTCGGATGTGCATCGACTACACCACACTAAATAAGGCATGTCCAAAAGATCCATTCCCACTACCTAGAATAGATCAGATAGTGGATTCCACCTCCGGGTGTGAATTACTGTGTTTCCTAGACGCATATTCTGGGTATCATCAAATCAGGATGTCTAGGGAAGATGAAGAGCATACTTCATTCATCACAATAGATGGATTGTACTGTTACACAACCATGCCATTTGGTCTCAAGAATGCAGCCTCAACTTTTGTACGAGCTATGTACAAAACTTTTGAAGAACTCATCAGAGACATAGTGGAAGTGTACGTCGATGACATCGTGGTCAAGGTCAAGAACAAGGAGTCACTCCTAGACACCTTGCAGGCTGTCTTCGACAAGCTGCGGGCCACCCGCACAAAGCTAAACCCGTACAAGTGCGTGTTTGGGGTTAGCTCCGGAAAACTTCTTGGTTTCCTGGTAAGTCACTGGGGCATAGAAGCTAATCCGGCGAAGATAAAAGCCATTGAAGACATGCGGCCACCAACCCGCATCAAAGATGTCCAAAAGTTAACTGGGTGTCTAGCAGCCCTCAGCCGGTTCATATCAAGACTGGCGGAACAGGCATTTCCCTTCTTCATGTTATTGAGGAAGTCCGGACCATTCCAATGGTCCGAAGAAGCAGAGAAGGCATTCCAGGAGCTGAAACAGTTCCTCACCACCCTACCAATTCTGGTAGCTCCGAACCCTAGTGAGCCTTTGTTGCTTTACATTTCAGCTACTCACGAAGTCGTCAGTATGGTTCTGGTTGCGGAGAGACCGGAACTGCCCCATACTCAGGAATCCAGACCCCTTCGGGAAGGTCCGGAGGTTCCTGAAAGCGAGTCTGGGTCCCAGCTCCCAGATTCGAACCCACAAGAAGTTGCTTCAGGAGACCTAGACCCCTCCTGGAGGGTCCGGGTCATTTCTGAAGAAGCTCCGGGTTCCTCCTGCCAGAACCCGGAGGTCCCCGAGGAGAATCCGGACCCTTCCGAGAGGGTCCAGATCAATGAAGAGGAAGCTCCGGACCCCTCCGGGAGGGTCCGGACCATTCAACGCCCGGTATACTTCATCAGCGAAGTATTACATGATGCCAAGACTCGATACCTAGAGGTGCATAAGCTGCTATATGCAGTTCTTATTGCCTCCAGGAAGCTTCGACATTACTTTCAAGCTCACAAAGTCTCGGTGGTGACCTCCTGTCCACTTCGAGCAATCCTGCATAATCCCAATTCAACTGGGAATATTGCAAAGTGGGCAGCGGAATTGGCTGAATTTGATCTTGAATTTATTTCAAGATAGGCAGTCAAGAGTCAAGCGTTGGCAGATTTTGTGGCGGAATGGACTCCCTCTCCATCAAACCCTGGGGGCCCCAGTGAGCAGAAGATGGAGCATCAAGCTCCAACCTTCACCGAGCCTCACTGGACCCTCTACTTCGACGGCTCCATGCAGAAGTAGGGGGCCGGAGCTGGAATCCTTCTCCTTGCACCGACTGGGGAGAAGGTAAAATACATGGTACACCTTGACTTCAAGGCAACCAACAACATGGCGGAGTATGAAGCACTCATCTACGGACTAAAGGTGGCACTATCATATGGTGTCAAGCAACTGCTGGTCAAAGGAGATTCACAGCTCGTCATCAAGCAGGTGAAGGGTGAATGCTCCTGTAATAATCTCCAGCTAGCTGCTTACCTCCTTGAAGTCCAGAGGCTTCAGAAGGACTTTGAAGTCCTAGACCTCCACCATGTTCAGCGTGCTCATAACGCTGAAGCTGACAAACTCTCGACTAAAGCGTCAACCGGAGCTCCGGCTCCTGACGGAATCTTTGTCTGGAGGTTGTCAAAACCAACAGCTCAGCCTGCCGAACTGAGCGAAGGGGGCGAGATCAACATCCCGAAGCTGACGGTCCTGATGGCCATGTTACCATGGCAGCCATCAAGGGTCGTAGGTGCTGCCGGGAGCTCCGAGCAACCCAGCACGCAAGACTCAAAAGCTCAAGCTAGCTCCGATGCATGGATCTCGGAGATCCGGAGCTACTTGAAAGACAACATCCTTCCTGACGATGATGTATCCGCTGACCGGGTAGTCAGATTGGCTAAAAGATACACGCTGGTAGAAGGGGATCTCTACCGGCGTGGTGCCAACGGCATCCTAATGCGGTGCATCACAAGGGAAGAAGGCTGCGAACTTCTCGCAGAAATCCATGGAGGCGAGTGCGGGAACCACGCATCTTCCCGCACGCTGGTCGGAAAAGCCTTTCGGCATGGCTTCTACTGGCCTACAGCGCTCCAGGATGCCACTAAGCTGGTGAAGAAATGTGAAGCATGCCAATTCCATGCAAAGCAAATTCATACACCGGCTCAGCCCTTACAAATGATACCTCCTACATGGCCCTTCGCTGTGTGGGGGATGGACATCTTGGGACCCTTCCCAAGAGTCGTCGGAGGTTACAAGTTCCTGTACGTCGCCATTGACAAGTTCACCAAGTGGCCGGAAGCAACTCAAGTTGTGACGATCAACAAGCAATCTGCTATCAACTTTCTGCAATCCATTGTAAGCAGATTCGGAGTCCCAAACAAAATCATCACTGATAATGGGACTCAATTCACAAGATCCGCATTCCAAGGATATTGCAAAGACCTCGGCATACAAGTTTGCTACGCCTTTGTAGCTCACCCAGCCAGCAATGGCCAAGCCGAGAGAGCAAATGCAGAAATCCTTAAGGGACTCAAAATGCGCACCTATGAGCATTTGAAAAAACATGGATCCAACTGGATCGAAGAGCTTCCGCCTACTTTATGGGCCAAAAGGACATCTCAAAACCGGTCAACTGGAGAGACACCCTTCTTCCTAGTGTACGGAGCTGAAGCAATCCTTCCTCCGGAAATCACCTTGGGTTCACTCCGGGTCCGGACCTTCGACAAAGCCGCGCAGGACCAGCTCCGGCGTGAAGAACTAGACCTCCTTGAGGAGGGAAGGTGCCAAGCAGCTGTTCGGAATGCCCGATATCGTCAAGCTCTACGATGTTATCACCAGCGGCATGTACACAACCGACAGCTCGAGGAAGGCGATCTGGTGCTACGGAGAATACTATCCAGAGAAGGGTTAAACAAACTCTCCCCCGGCTGGGAGGGGCCCTTCCGAGTGATTAAAGTATCCCGTCCCGGAAGCGTTCGCTTGGCTACCGAGGATGGACACCTCTCCCAAATCCTTGGAACATCGAGCACCTCCGTAAGTTCTACACTTAATACCACAGAGGTGAGTCTTGAGTAACTTGGGGTGTATGTTATAGAGTCATTGTACAGAGTCGGGTAGTTCCTCCGGGAGAGCAGCCGGACCTTTCCTGAAAGGTCCGCAAAGCTCATGCAGCACTTGTCACAGTCTCAGGACTAAAAGTGCGGCTAACTACCCTGGGTCAAACGAGAAATGTAACACACTTAGCCTGGTTCCGTACCCTAAGAGTGTACTTGTTTCCCCTGTACCCCGGACCTATAATGAAAGACATCTTCATGTGAAATAGACTCCACGTGCATTTATTTTGTGCAGGCTCGACATTTTTATTTTTCTCTTTCTTGTCTATAACAAATACGTGGAATTCTTAAGAAATTTTAGTTCGATCGGTTTATATACGATTCAAGTTGTATCGCCAGTTCTTTTGGATTCATATATCATTCATGGCCAACTCGCCTAAAAGCCGCCAAGCCAATCTAGGGCTGGAGTGTGCTATCGACTTAGCCTGGTCAAGCACCCTAAGTATGCCACTCTACCTACACCCCGGCAGGCCGAAGTAAGGCGGGTCCATGGACAGTTGAATCTAAGAGAAAAGGCAACGCATCCGGTTGAATTTAAAATCGCGTTCAACTTAAAGTTTTCTTGAGAATCGTAAGCCACGACGAAGTTATAGACAAGGAACGAATTTTACTATTTTTCTTGACTTAAGTGTGCAGGAAAAATAAAGTCTACGTTGATGGAGAAAAGCCGGAGCTAACTCAGCTCCGACTCCCCTAAGGGGGCCAGCCGTCGACACTGAATATGAGATGGTGAGAAGACCCCGTAAATGGAGTCTACTGCCAACAAACCAAGCATTGGCAAAGGTCACTGCCGGAGCTACTCAGCTCTGACACCCCGGAGGACCAACTATCGATGCCCTACGTGTTGATAGAGGCTATTGCCGGAGCTACCAAGCTCCAGCGATGGACAATGCCGGAGCTTCTAAGCTCCGACAACCTCAGGGGACCTTCACTATCGAAGACTTCGGACCTAAATGCTACAAGTTCGGAGCAAATGAGTCTTCAACAAAACACAGTATCCTTTTGGTACATGTTCACAATCAAATTGTGTACATCTACCAGGGGGCCAAGTGAAGATAAAGGTGTTGAAGACAAAAAGTGAAATCCGCAAAATTTTTGGGGATTTCATTCATCTGGAGATAGGAGATTACATCTGGAGACAAGGTATTACAAAATTGAGGAGGAAGAAGAGAAAATACAAGTGAGAGCTAAAGAGATGGTCCTAGACCCTATGGAAGAACTCGGTGACCTTCTTGGCGACCTCCGATACGCTGGCTCGGGTAGCTTCGCCTTCTCCTTCGACGGGGCCTTCAAGCATCGGGTCAAGAGGAAATTGGGAGTTCCGGCTGGTGTAGCACGTCAGCACATACTCTGCGACGTTCTTCGCCAGGGATTGCCCCTCAACCTCCAGTTGGTCCGCGATGACGTCGCCCACCTTGGAGAGCTTGCTACCTGCTGCGCTCAACGCCTGCAGCGCAAGGTCCGGCTCCGGCTCCGGATCATCCGGGCGCACGGGGCTGAAACCCATCGGCGTCAGCGCGTCATTGGTCTTGCCCAGGAACTCCCAAATCTGTAGGGAGTCCGCCATCCTTAAGCTCTTCATCTCTTCCAGGGATCTCCTGGCCGCCGTCAGTTCGGAATTCTCACGGGCGAGGCGCTCAACTTCTTTGGCGTTTTGCTGAATCTTTGCAGCAACCCGCCTCTCGAGTCTTCCGAGCTCCTCCTCCCGGAGGTGGATCTTGTTCCGGCGATCGACCAGGTCCTTCTCCCTAGCCTCCACTTTTTTCTCCCGGGCAACAAGGGCACACTCATATTCATAGAGTTCCTGCCCCCGTACCCAGGTTTTCTCCTCTTCCTCTTGGCAGCGCTCTTCCAATTTTTTGTTGTGCTCCTCGAGGCCCTTGTCAGCCAGAGCTACCTTCTCGGCAAGCTCCTCTTCCGTCCTCAAGACATCATCCCGTAGCTCAAGGAGTTTCTGCTCTTCATTCTCGAGCCGTTTCTCCCTCTCTTCAAGTGCCTCTCGACGCTTGATGAGTGCAGTGTTAATGACCTCCAGCCTTTCATGGCGTTCCTCGGCCGCACTGTTGGCTGCTTTGGCTTGATTGTATATCTCCTGGGATTGGGTGTCGAGGGCATGAGTCATGCTCTCCCTGTCATCCAGCAGCTTGCCCCAGTACTCCAGGCGGATCTTCTCCCGCTTGATCCACTCCTTGTCATCCGCTAGCCTCGACTGCGCCAGCTTGGTCTCAAAGTGGAGCCGATTACGCCACCGTCTAAGGGTTTGGCGCTCCTCTTCAAGAGCCTTGCTGTCGTGGAAGAAGGCCAATTGGACTTGACGCAGACTGGAGCAGGCGTTGTCGATAGACATCAACAGCGGGATGGGCTCTGGACCTGCTGAGATCTCCTCCGCTGGTTCCAGCGGGTCTTCACATACAAAAATTGGGTCCCACTCTACGAGAGTGGAACCCTGAGCTTCCAAGGCACTAGGGCCGTCCTCCGGGATGGCCTCAGTCGCCATCGAAGAAGGCTCCGCCGCCAAGTCTTCATTCACCTCCTCGGACAGGGAGCCAGCGACTTCGTCTGGGCACTCCGACTCGGCCGCAGGTACCTCCGACGTCGTCGCCTCTGGAGCAGGAACTGCTACAGGCTCCGGCCGGGACACCTCTTCCGAGGGAGGCTCGAGCTCCATCGCCTCTTCAACCACCGGTACAAGAGCCGGAGGATCTTCAACTTCGACCGGCCCTAAGGCCGGAGCTCCAACAATAACCGGCTCAGTGGCCGGTGCTTCGGAGGTAACCGGCTCAACTGCTGGAACTACCTCGACTTCCGGCTCGCATGCCGGGGCTTCAGTCACCTCCGGCTCAACCGCTGGGGCTTCAATGCTTTCCGGCTCTGAAGCCGGGAATACTACTTCCTCCGGCTCAACAGCCGGAGCTTCCATCACTGTAGCACCGGAACCCGGAGCTTCAACCTCCGAGACAGGTGCCGCTAGCGTGTCTTCACTCCCGTGGTCCGGCGCTACCACGGGAACTTCTGAGGACGAGTCGAGGTCCATGACCACGACAGCCGGCGTCGGAGCTGTCGCAGCCTCAGCCACCACCTGGGGCGGCACTGGGACAGGAGCAGAAGCTCCCACGGCCTCAGACACTGTGGCTGAGGGTGGAGCTTCACTCCCCTTCTTGGGGACGCTGCAGATGATGCACGAAGAAAATCAACAAACAGTTGCTACAATTAAATAGTTAACCAAGGTAAAGATTAAAAATTACCTTGGAAGGCTTCTGCACCAGCTTGCGCGGAACCTTTTTCCTGGACGTTCCGGGCTGGCCACGGTCGGCGTAGGAGCTCCGGAAGCCCCCCCCCCCCCCCGGCCCCGGAACCTGTCGCGGCCACAGGCGTTTCCCGGGTCGAGGCTCTCCTCGATCGGGAAGAACCCCCGGACCTGGAGGCCCTCACCGTCCCAGGTGCCGGAGTCGTGCGCCCAGAGCTAGCACCCCAGGAGGGTTCCACCACGGGGACAGACGCGCTCCGGGAGGATCCCACTACAGGAACGGTATCGTTCCGGAAGGACCCCACTACGGGGACAGTCGCCACGGTGGTAGAAGATCTTCCCCTCTGGGGAGAAGGAACCGAGGCGGAAGTAGCGGGCCTGACGGACCTTCCGTCGGCGTGTCGCAGCTTCCTCTTCCGGCTCATCCGCCAGCTCCTTGCCCTTGCCGACGACCTCGACCCTCGGCTATGGGGCAGGAACGGAGCCATCTTCGGGCATCCCGGGGATCGCCACCCGGGTTGTTGATCTTCTTTCGACGATGCCAAGGTCGTCAAGTGTGGGCATCGTCTTCCGGAGCTCCCTGCTGAACTCCACTTCCACGTTCAGAGGGAGAAAGGCCGACGGTGGAGTCAAGTCATCACCATCGACGTCGATGCCGTGCTGGAATTTCTTGAGGTGGAACTCCAAGGTCTTCCCCACCATGTTGGACTTCAACCCGGTCTCAACCCGGTCCTCGTCCATCACGCTGTTGAGGGCCCAAACGAGCTTCTCCCTCCTCTTCAGTGGCGCCCACCTGTTGGCCAGGAAATTGCAGAATACCGCCTGGGGAGTCAATCCTCCCTCCACGCATTGGCGGATACTAGTCAGGGTGGGGTTGAAAGCTTCCGCCAGCACCGGAGCTTCACTCCAGATCGTCGTGTCGATGCCGGGCAGACAGTCGGGCAGCTCCAACCTCTCGTGCTCCTCCACCCTGACGACTATCCAATCTTTCTTCCAGTCATCCCACTTCCCGGAAGGGAACGACCGGAGGTACTTGAATGGGCACTTCTTGCGCTTCACGAAGTAGTAGAAGCCAAGGTACTCATTGATCCGGCCGGTGGTGTGGACAGTGAAGAAGGTTCGGAAGAGTTCGATGCAGGGGGGGATGCCCACCCACATCTCACAGAAGTGGACAAAGATAGACACGAGGAGAATGGAGTGAGGGCCAAGGTGGTATAGCTGAAGACCATAGAAGTCTAGCAGCATCAAGAAGAAGGAAGAAAAAGTTGGGATCAACCCCACCATGGCGTACGAAGAAAAGTACACCATTTCGCCGGCGCGCTCCTTCTCGAAGGGGAGCTCTCCGCCGGCACGGACCATGCGGTTGAAGAAGTCCGAGGACCACCCCATGAGGGCCCAGACCTTCTTCAAATCTCCGTCGGTCTTCAAACGACTTTCGCGCAGACCCAACTCCATCGCAGCACAGCTAGGCAAGAGAAGAGGAGCGAAGCACGAGTTGGGAGTTTGAGCGCAAAATCAGATGAGAGGCGTAAAGAACTCCCGACGGTGCGCGCTTTCCTTCTTAAGTAAGCCCTTGCAACGCTTGGATGGAAACTACAGGGAAGTCGAAGATACCACTCAAGAATTTAACCCAGCCGATGACAAGAGGGCCCGGGACCACCCCGACGATCAAGTCGAGGCTCTTACCCAGGCGAACGGTTGTCATCACGCGGCGGGAAACCCAAAGGCGGCGGCCTGACAGGACGCGCGGAACCGATACGGTTTTCGTATCGGGAACCGACGACCTTCAATTGCGTGAGATCCGCACGTCAAAGATCTCATCTGCCGCCTGAGGTGTGCCATGCGGCGGGATCTAACTGTAATTCCCTGCCAACGGCACCTCCGAAGACCCTTGAAGACTCAGTTCAAGAGTCGCAAGGATGGACCCACCTCCAACGGAATGACTTCACCCCAGTGATCTTCGTCGGAGGTAGGTCCAGGTGGCCACTGTCGGTACCCTAGAAACCGTACACCCCTTGAGGTTACAAAGATTTCAAAGGAAAGCCATCTACTTGGTTTGAAGACCCTCGGAGGCCCACTTGTCAGACATGACCGGACCCGCTTCTCCAACATGGTTAATCCCTGGGTCACCACGTGTACAACCAAACCGGAGCTACCGTCCACAAAGGGTAAGCTCCGGGCCACGTACCGAAATGGCACCTCCGGACTTAACCCCAGATCGAGAGAAGCTCCGGATCTGACACGTGTCTGGTAGCCCCGGAGCTACCTGCTTCCCACAGCAAGCTCCGGAGCTGCCACGTGTCCAATCGTCAGACCTGCCAGCCTCTAACCTCCGGAAGACTTTGTAACGGCTCCGGATCTTCAAAGGAGAGCCAAAGACTTCAAGACCCGATTAAGTGTCATTAATGCCATATTAATGACACTTAAACGGACGATCTTAACACTAGTAACGGTGCTGTCAAAGCCCGTTACAGGATCATTAGGAGCAATTAATCGTGTTTCAATACTAGTAACCACCGGGGCCACATGTCGGGCCAGGCTAGCTTGTAACGGCCTGCCCTTGTACTATAAAAGGAGAGGCCGACGATACACGCGGGGACAGACGGACACGGGCGATCATACGCACCCGATACACTTGTGACAAGCTCTTACAGCTAATACAACACCAACACACCCGTGGAGTAGGGTACTACGCTCAGGCGGCCCGAACCACGTAAATCCCCGTGTCAAGTTGCCATCTTGTTTTGAATCTCCGCGCGCCCTAACCGAACCACAAAACTCCGCGGGCTACTAACCGTAGTACCGGGAGAATTGCCGAAACCAGACTCTGACAGTTGGCGCGCCAGGTAGGGGCGCCTGAGATTCGAAGATGGTGAATTCTGCTGCTGGATCATCCAACGGTGTTGACAGCTGTTATATACCAATTTCATCTGTCAATTTAACTCAATTACGTGAAGGATTTGTCATTTCTTACACACATCATCTTTCTATCTAACCCAATTCCACTTGGACTTGGAGAAATATGTGTATGCAGCATTTTATGCAGGAAATGAGGAAATGTAGGGGGACCAATCCTATAAAATATCATCCCAGCCGATCAGGCGACGACACGTGGCATCCCATGGATCAAATGGCCCACAAACAGAAGTATCCGAAGAGATTCAACGGTGTATCACCCATATACATCAATGTGACACACCTGAGAGCCACCTGGAGAAAGCACACGAGAAACGGTGCAATGACCAGGTTGGCCGAACCAGGGGGTCGGCTGACCTGGTCTTTGCACCAAACTCGGTCAGCCTCCACGTGTTGGCTCCTCTAGGCTCCCTGGAGTCAATGGTGACTGATTTGCGCGCTTTTGGTGGCGGGAACCAACCTCAACACTAGTATAAATAGGACCCCTACCCCTCACTTCAACACACACCACTTGGGCATCATTCTATTGTATACACTATCTTCCATAGTCCTTAGAGGAGTTAGGATGTAGAGAGGAGAGCCTCTAGTCCCAAGTCCAAATTGGGAAAGGAGTAGAAGTAGTCTCTCTTCCCAATTCCACATTGGGAAAGGTATGGCTTATGCATTCCTTCTTGTATTTGTGACTTTGTGCTCAATAAAGATATTATCTTTAGTCTTCTTTTATACGTATACTTGGACAAAGTGTTTCTTGTTTGATTGCGGAGTCCATGTATGTGAAAGGTATAGTCTTTATGATTTCACTCTCATGATCACATCTTATGGTCATAAACACTATAGACCTCCACTATAGTGTATATAGTTATGATATGATTATGTTAATGTGAATGACTTATGTTATGCTTCAACATTGGTTCAATGATGTTTAGGTTAGTCATTGCCTTAGGATGACTTGTGCCATGGCTCCTAAGGTATTTGCTTAGTATGCTAGCATGGTGCTAGGGTATTTAAGTAGCGTTGGATGTATCGTAGACCCACGGATTGAAGAGGTAGGCAGTAGGTGCTGACAGCCCTATCTGTCCTTTGTAATCCTCCACGTTCGACTATGCCACATGCTCTTGGCGGGAGTCGCCCTAGTATTGCTAGGGGTAAGCCCGTGCCCGATGTGTTGAATAGCATTGCATAGGAATTCATCATTGACATGACCATTAGTATCTACCTTAGGCTATGTATGTATTAGGAGCATTGTAGGAGCAACTCTCTAAATCTCAATCCAATCTCCCTCTAGGACCCATTTTACCCTTTAGAATAGATTGCCTAGGTGTGTGTCACACTACCCCTATTATCAATTGACACCTGTTCGGATAATGGATTAGTATCCCATAGCTTGACCATAAGAGTAGTATATACTTTACTCCATTGCCTTCCTTTGGGATAAATACAATACCCTTGGGAATACTCATGGGTGAAATGCTACAACAGTATCTTCCGTGCGCTTGAAGATCTCATCTCTTTACCGGAGATGATCTGGGTGTTAAGAAATACCAACAAGCATTTCTGGCGCCGTTGCCGGGGATGATTTGTTAGCATATCTTAGGAGCCGTCAACAAATGGTAACCATGCTGTGCAACCTGTTGGGTGCAATCCCTCCAACATGCAGCAGCTAGCAGGTGTTGTGGCTCCAGCAGGAGTCATGCCACCACCGCCACCGTCCTCTCCGGTGAATCAAGCTGGACTGTGGGATGGGGCGTCAGCGTCAATCACTACATAAGCGAACAACAACCCCGAACACGCGCTTAACACTGCGCGTGCTCTTATCCAACGTCCGCCGCCTCCAGGAGCACCCCAGGGTGCGATGGAGTAGTGGAGAGCTGATGTGGATCATCTGGTTGCATTAGTAGCCGATCGCATCAGCAATCAAGATCCTCCCCCCTTGGGGCGGGCCCTATCGCAGCATCGAACCTTGTCAGGTAGACTCAGTCCACAAGCTTCGCAGCACGAGAGGCGTGCTGCATCTCAACAAGCGACGGTCGCTGCCTTCCGGGGCGCGACGTACTCACACGATAACGAGGCTTTCTACTCATGACCTTCAGGTAGAGCTCGATCATCGTTACCGACAACAGGACGGTCGCGTCCACATCGAGTGTGCTCGCGAGAGGCGAGAGGCTCGGGACAGACCTGCTCCTGAGGGAGTAGGAGGAGGCTATTCTGCCTTGGCCATGCACCTACGCATGTTCAGATGGCCGCAGATGTTCCGGCCTCATTTGTCAGAGAAATTTGACGGGACCGTCAATCCCGCCGAATTTCTTCAAATCTACTCCACCGCTATCCTTGCGGGTGGGGGCAATGAGGCCGTGATTGCCAATTATTTCCCAGTGGCTTTAATTGGGACCGCCAAGTCTTGGTTCATGAGCCTTCCGCCTAACTCCATCAACAGTTGGGCGGAGTTGTGCCAACAGTTCACCGCCAATTTCGAGAGCTCATACACCTGACCAGGCACAAAACTAGATCTTTCTGCTGTCAAGCAAAAAGGGGGAGAGTCCTTGCGATCTTTCATCCAGAGGTTCTCCCAGGTACGAAATACCATTCCTTCTATCTCAAGTGCTTCTATTATTATAGCATTCAGACAGGCCATTCGAGACAAGAAAATGCTGGAGAAGCTAGCAACCAAGGAAGTCACCAGCGTCACGGAACTCTTCACCTTGGCATACAAGTGCGCCAAGGCTACGGAGGGTCATGAAATGCACTCCCAACCACCATCGGAGGTCAACAAAAATCCTTCAAGGGTGAAGCCGCTACCTCCGTGAGTGGCAAAAAGAAGAAAAGTCCAACGACAAGAAGAAGTCGTCGGCTGGCACACCTACTGCCGCTGCTACCGCAACTCTGGGTGGTCGGGGGCCACACCCCGAGAAACGACCTCGGCCGTCGTCTGAAGACGGTGACAGCTCCAAGATGTGGTGTCCCATACACAAGACGGACAACCACAACCTGTAAAACTGCCGGGAGGTCCAGAATCTCGCTGAGCGCTACAACAAGCACTGGGAAGAAGCTCCTTTTCGTCAAAGGGAAGGAAAACAAAACGTTGAAAAAGCTCCGACTGAATAGGAGTTAGGCTTTCAGGACCCCAAAAAGGTCTTGAAGGCTGTTTACATCTCTGTTGACAACGACTCCGACGTCTCAGACAATGAGCGTCGGAGGACCATGAACACCATCATTGGTGGTTCGTGGGACATCACTTCTCGCCGTGTCCTCAAGACAATGCGGTGGGACATGGCCTCTGTAGCTCCCACCGCCAGGGCGGAGCCTCATCGGAAGTGGATGGATACTGCCATCACCTTTTATGCTTCAGACTGCCCTCGGAACATGATCGGAGCTGGCCAACTTCCACTGATGGTACCTCCGACCATCAATAACGTCCAATTCCACCACGTAATGGTGGATGGAGGTTCAGGGCTGAACCTCATAAGCTTCGAAGCCTTCGTCAAGCTTTAGCTCCGACCTTTGGATCTTCGCCCCTCCCAACCTTTCTCAGGAGTAGGTCCGGGGGCCATAACTCCACTCGGTGCCATTACTCTCCCGGTGACCTTTGGAACTCGAGAGAATTACAGGACTGAGAAGTTGGTCTTCGACGTGGCACAGATCAACTTGCCATTCAACGCCATCTTGGGCAGGCCGGCTTTGTACAAATTCATGGCTACTGCTCATTATGGCTTCTTGGTGTTGAAGATGCCAACACCCTCAGGCGTTCTCCGGATCTGCAAAGATCGCACCGCCGGAGTTACAGCTTTGGAAGAACTCCACGCGCTCGCTATAGCGCAGGAGGAAGAATCCGAAAAGGAGCAAGCTCCGAAGCCCCCGAGCATTCGTCATCGAGGCTCAACCTTCGCACCTTGTGTGTAACCAAGCGGCGACACCGACATTCCCGTCAAAGTCGTCCAAATTGGTTCCGACACTGCTCAGACCACCCGTATATCGGGAGGTATGAACGACAAATAGGAACTCACACTCATCACTTTCCTCCGGGCTAATGTGGACGTGTTTGCCTGGCAACCGTCACAAATGCCTGAGATCCCTAGGGAGGTGATTGAGCACAATATGAAGATTTATCCTGACGCTCGGCCTGTACATCAGAAGCCTCGTAAGCAATCAGTAGAGCGACATAACTTCACATGTCAAGAAGTGAAGAAGTTGCTCGAAGCTGGATTCATCCGGGAAGTCTTCCACCCAAAATGGCTGGCCAACCCAGTCGTTGTACCTAAGGCCGGCGAGAAGCTTCGGATGTGTATCGACTACACAACACTGAATAAGGCATGCCCAAAGGATCCATTTCCACTACCTAGAATAGATTAGATAGTGGATTCCACCTCCGGGTGTGAATTACTGTATTTCCTAGACGCATATCATCGGTATCATCAAATTAGAATGTCTAGGGAAGATGAAGAGCATACCGCCTTCATCACAGTAGATGGATTGTACTGTTACACTGCCATGCCATTCGGTCTCAAAAATGCTACTTCAACATTTGTGCCAGCTATGTACAAAAATTTTGGAGAGCTCATTAGAGATGTAGTGGAAGTGTACGTCGATGACATCGTCGTCAAGATCAAGAACAAGGTGTCATTTCTTGACATCTTACAAGCTGTATTCGACAAGCTGCGAATCACATGCACAAAGCTGAACCCAGACAAGTGTGTCTTTGGGGTTAGCTCCGGAAAGCTTCTTGGATTCTTGGTGAACCACTGAGGAATAGAGGCGAATTCGGCGAAGATTAAAGCTATCGAAGACATGCGACCACCAGCTCGCATCAAGGATGTCCAGAAGCTGACTGGATGTCTAGCTGCCCTCAGCCGATTTATCTCAAGACTGGCGGAACGGGCACTACCCTTCTTCAAATTATTGAGGAAGTCTGGACCGTTCCAATGGTCTGAAGAAGCAGAAAAGACATTCTAAGAGCTGAAGCAGCTCCTCACCACTCTACCAACTTTGGTAGCTCCAAATCCTAGTGAGCCACTTCTGCTTTACGTTTTAGCAACTAACGAAGTTGTCAAGATGGTTCTGGTTGCGGAAAGACCAGAATCATCTCCAGTTCAGGAATCCAGACCCCTCCGGGAAGGTTCGGATCTACCTGAAGGTGAGTCTGGGTCCCAGCCCCCAGATCCGGATCCTCGAGGTGAGATGCCAGAGGATCAACCTCCTTCAAATGAAGGAGTTACTGTTGCTGAACAAGAAGATTCAGACCCTTCCGGGAAGGTCCGGGTCACTCCAGAAGAAGCTTCGGGTTCCTCTAGCAAGAACCTGGAGGTTCACGAAGAAGTTCCGGACCCCTCCAGGAGGGTCCGGGTTGATGAGGAGGAAGCTTCGGGCCCCTCCGGGAGGGTCCAGACAGTCCAGCGCCCAGTGTACTTCATCAGTGAAGTACTCCATGATGCCAAGACTCGGTACCTAGAGGTGCATAAGCTGCTCTACGCAGTTCTTATTGCCTCTAGGAAGCTTCGTCACAACTTCCCAGCTCACAAGATTTCAGTGGTAACATCTTATCCACTGCGTGCAATCTTGCATAACCCTAACTCTACTGGGAACATTGCAAAGTGGGCAGTGGAATTGGCCGAGTTCGATCTTGAATTCGTCCCAAGACAAGCGATCAAGAGTCAAGTATTGGCAGACTTTGTGGCAGAATGGACCCCCTCTCCATAAAATCCTGGGGGCCCCAATGAGCATAAACCGGAACCCAAGGTTCCGGTCTTCACTGAGCCTCACTGGACTCTCTACTTCGACGGCTCCGTGTAGAAGCAGGGGGCCGGAGCTGGAATCCTTCTCCTCGCTCCGACCGGGGAGAAGGTCAAATACATGGTTCACCTTGGCTTCAAGGCAACCAACAACATTGAGGAGTATGAAGCACTACTCTATGGGCTCAAGGTGGCACTATCATATGGTGTCAAACAGCTGTTGGTAAAGGGTGATTCGCAGCTCATTATAAAACAAGTTAAAGGTGAATGCTGCTGCAACAACCCTCAATTAGCTGCATATCTACTTGAAGTCCAGAAGTTTCAGAAGGACTTTGAAGTCCTGGATCTTTTCCATGTCCAGCATCTCAACAACGCTGAAGCTGACGAACTCTCGACGAAAGCTTCAACCGGAGCTCCGGTTCCCGACAGAACCTTCGTGCGGAGATTGTCAAGACCAACAACTCATCCTGCCGAACTGAGCGAAGGGGGCGAGACCAGCACCTCAAAGCTGGCGGTCCCGATGGCCCTGTTACCATGGCGTCCATCAAGGGTCGTAGGTGCTACAGGAAGCTCCGAGCAACCCAGCACACAAGACTCAAAAGCTCAAGTTAGCTGCGATGCATGGATCTCGAAGATCCGGAGCTACTTGAGAGACAACATCCTTCCTGAAGACAATGTATCTGCAGACCGGATAGTCAGATTGACTAAAATATACATACTGGTAGAAGGGGATCTCTACTGGTGTGATGCCAACGGCGTCCTAATGCGGTGCATTACAAAGGAAGAAGGCCACGAGCTCCTCGCGGAATTCCATGAAGGCGAGTGTGGGAACCACGCGTATTCCCGCATGTTGGTCGGTAAAGCCTTCCGACATAGTTTTTACTGGCCTACAACACTCCAGGATGCAACCGAGCTAGTGAAGAAATGTGAAGCATGCCAGTTTCATGCGAAGCAAATTCACACACCAGCTCAACCACTACAAATGATACCTCCGACATGGCCATTCGCTGTGTGGGGTATGGATATTTTGGGACCTTTCCCAAAAGCCGTTGGAGGTTACAAGTTCCTGTATGTCGCCATCGATATGTTCACTAAGTGGCCGGAAGCAACTCCAGTTGTGACAATAAACAAGCAATTAGCTATCAATTTCTTGCAGTCCATAGTATGCAGATTTGGAGTCCCAAACAAGATCATAACTGACAACGGGACCCAATTCACAAGCTCTGCATTCCAAGGATATTGCGAAGACCTCGACATTAAATTTAGCTACGCTTCTGTAGCTCACCCGGCAAGAAATGGCCAAGATGAGAGAGCAAATGCAGAAATCCTAAAAGGACTCAATACGCGCACATATGAGCGCCTGAAAAAACATGGAGCCAACTGGATTGAAGAGCTTCCACCCAACTTGTGGGTGTTGGTATTTCTTAACACCACAGAGTTATCCGCAAGCGCATGGAAATACCGTTGTAGCACTTCCCCTTAAGGAGTATTCCCAAGGGTATCAAATCCAAATAACGTGTATGCTAATCTTTCGAACTAGCTCACCCAAGGACACAAAGTTGTTTGGTAGGCAAGGAACAGAGAGGAATTCAAAGTATTGATCCTAATTCATGGCAGTTTGCAGTAGATGCTTGCTTCGGGCATGGGCTTACTTCTAGCAATACTAGGACGACTCCCGCCAAGAGCCCATGGCATAGCCGAACATGGAGGATTACGAAGGACGGATAGGGCTGTCACCACCTACTGCCTACCTCTTCAATCCGTGGGTCTACGAGATATCCACTGATGATTTATAACCTAAGCACCACGCTTACGTTCTAAATAACTACTCTAGTTGTTTCGAACACAAAGCTACAACTAGAGCCTCTAATGAATTAAAGCAGTGAACCTACAAGTAACTACTTGTGCAAACTACTAAGAATAAAGGATCAAACTTGTATTGAATTCACAATGGCTTACTTGATTGCGTAAAACCTTTGTAGGATTACAAGTGTAGAAGAGGGACTTGACAAGCCCAAGCCTCCTTCTCCTAGACTCTTCACCACACTCTCCTTCTACTTTGGTAGCCTCTAGGACTACTCTAAACCTTTGGAGTGTAGCACTATTCTCAAATTTTGGTGTGTGTGAGAAGTGAGGTGAGGGGGTCTATTTATAGGTGGAGAAGGGTCGATTCCCACCACAATTTACGCGCGAATCAGTCACCATTGACTCCAAGGAGCCGGGAGGAGCCAACACGTGTCGTTTGACCGAGTTTGGTGCCAGGAAGAGGTCGGCCAAACCCCTGGTTCGACCGACCTGGTCAAGGCTCCCCTCGGGGAGTGCTTCCTCCAGGTGGCTTCCAGGTGGGCCCCCTTGATGTATATGGGTGCAACACCGATGGATCTCCTCGTATTCTTCTGTTTGTGGGCCATTTGATCCTTGTGTTGCCACGTGTCATCGCTTGATTCGTTGAAATCCATTTTCATGGATTCATCCCTGCATGTTTTGGTATTTTGGGTAATAATTCACCTGCATACAAATAAACACCAACACTTGTGGAATTGGGTTAGTGTATAACCCTACCTCTATGTTTTGTGTTTCTTTTATGCACATTATGAGGTGATTTGACGGTCAAAATGTGGTACTTAAGGACCGTCAACAAACTCCCCCACACTTAGTCCATTGCTCGTCCTCGAGTGAAGGCAAGAAGAACTAGAGTGTTGTCATGAATTTGCTATAAGGTAGAAAATAAGGATACTAGATATTTCAACGTATACCTGAATTCATGGATTCCCTTTGTGTATGTGGCTACCACATCAATCTTGGGTGTTTGAAAAGTGGAATGGTTAGAATGAAGTTCCCTTGGATCATTCTCTGCTGAAATGATTAGGCAATTGCTATATTTGAAAGTCATAGGAACTTTTGCCCTTGCCTTCTCAATTGGAATCTCTCAAATCTCTCAAAGTGTTTGAGTCCTCACCATGGCATGTTTTGCCAATTCTTGTCCCTATACTAAAAGTGGCTGTATCTGGAGCTTGGTAGGGATGAATGTGGCACACATATGCAATTCATATGTTACTAAGTCAAAAACTTGATCCTATGAGAGACATATGCAATGAACAAAGTGAAGTGAAAATTCTTGTGCACATGAATGAGATGGAGGGGTGAGGTGATAACTCCCATGAATTTGCTCTCTCTTAAGGATGAAACATGGCTATTTTTTTCACTCTTTTTTTTAGCACTCTTACTTTTTTTTCAAGAGTGGATGCTTTTTCTTTTTATTGTAGCCATGTCTTCTACTCCTTTTTATTTTTTAGAGAGGCTTTCATTTATATTGTACGGAGTTTCTTTTTGGCAGATGGGAAATCAATGGATGCAAACTCTCAATGTGAGAAAATTTGCATGAATGGAGTGCACAAGAGTTTTCAATTAAAAAAGTTCATGCATGTCACTCAATTGGGTCACGGGTTTGACAAAGTTCAATGAAAAGCAAAGTGACATATGCTTGTGGTTTTCAATGAATGTATCATATGGCCTTGGTGGGTATATAAATTTCCAATGAGAGATTTAGGCAAAGTTCAAGACATCAAATAGTTACAAATGTCAAAATCAATTTCAAGCAAAAGGATGATTTCTAAAGAACTCATTTACCATATCACACTAGTAAAATACCTAGATGCTGTGTTTTTTCCTATTGAATTATGGGAATCATAAACAAGGTAATGAATTGAATATAAAGTATTCAAATTTTCAGCTTAAGCAAAATCCTTGACTACCAAATTTTATTTCAATTTGTTGAGTTGATTCATTTTAGATATGCAATGAAAAATATGAAATCAACTCAAACAGCAGGGTAGCACATAAAAGTGGGGATAGGGAATCCAAACCGATTTTCTGGAGCGAAATGGAGTCGCATGGAGCAGAAAACAGGTCGGCCGACCAGGGGGTTCAGCCGACCTCTGTTGGCTCTTCTGTGGCTCTGTTTCGTCTGGTCGTTTTGCTCATTCGATCGCGACATGTTTTGATATGCAATGTTAATTTTTCACGTCGGAATTTTGTGACTTGGGGACATGTTTCTCCCACACTTGTTTCCTGAATTCTTTATTCAACAAAATAAACTAAAGGGGGAACTTTACCGGTGTTAGATGAACCGGTAAGTTCACTTTATTGAAATCAAAATATGGGGATGCTTACATTATTTAGCCAAGTTTTAGAAAACAAATGTTTGGAAAAGAATAAAATCCTAAGTAGTAAGCATCCTATGCTGTCGGGACATCTAAACTATGGTGCGTTGTAGATGTCGGGCTCCCCGATGGCATTGCACAAGCGCCACAGCTTGGCGCTCATGCCACGGCGAACACCGTCAATCTCCTCCTTGAGGGCCATGATATCGTCCTTCAGTTCCGCCCTCTCGATGCGCCCTTCAGCCACCAAGTCCGTCAGCTTCTTGTTCTCCAAGCGGAGAGAAGCGAGCTCCTTGGTCAGCTGTGCCACTTTAGGGGCACGAGGAGAGTCCTCATCACTGCACTCAAACTGCCCGGGTGGCTCGTTGATGGCAGGTGGTGGGATGTGTTGCCTAATCTTGGAGGGCGATGAGCCCGTCGACTCCTCCATCGCCAGATTATCCACGCGCTTGAATAGGCCCTTAGCGTAGCCTCCTTCGGGTTTGCGCACCCCGTGGATAAGAAAGCGACCTCCCATGCGTTCCGACGAGGTACAGTTGGGCGTCTTGTAGTGGTGGCTCACTACATCACCCATCTTAGTCGTCAAAGTATACATGAACTCCTCGCCAGGCTGCAATGATGGGAGAGACTCGTCTTTTCCGTGGAAAAGACGTGTCTTGACTGGGCTTAGCCCAGCCAAAGTCGAACAGCCTGGCGTCGTCGACTTCATCGGCGTTCTCCGAGGGGAGAGCGACCAGACAGTGCTACGAGGTGTAGGGTTGCGCCCGCGCGGAGTCGTCACAGGCGAGATCATGGCAAGGGGCTTGACATCAATCGCCATGACGAACTCCAAGGCGAGGGAAGTTTTGTCGTTGGCCGACTTAATGTCTCCGCTCAGGTTGAAGGTTGAGCTGGAGGCATGAGGCACAATCTTCTTGTCGTCCATGACGAGGACAAGAGGAAGATGATGATTCAATGAGGTGTACGACTTTCCTCTTTGTTTCCGTCCTTTAAATAGACGGGGAAAGACGCATTTTACCGAGGATTTTGTGAAGGATATCAAGGAGGATCAACACGAGAAAACAGAACGCGAGCGGCACGAAGGGAAGGTCAGCCGACCCTAGGGTTCCGTCGAACCCCTTCTGGCTCCGTTCAAGTCACATTTTCTCGGGTCGATTGAATGGGCCTTCTAGAAGAAGAATTGGATGGGCCCATTAGTTGGACGTGGAGAATTTAAACAGAATTGAAGGAAATGGCATGGAAATCGATTAGATTTACCACGTCAAATTCTTTTTCTGTATCCTTTTGGGAATCGAGAAATAATTTGAGTTGGTGCCCATTCACTTTGAATAGTTGACCATCATCACCTTGGAGTGTGATTACTCCATGGGATGAAGTCTCTACTACGGTGAAGGGTACTTCCCATTTACTTCTAAGCTTCCCATGTCCAAAGAGTTTAACCCTAGAGTTAAAGAGTAAAACTTTATCTCCAGGTTTGAACTCTTTTAGTGTAATCCTCTTATCGTGCCATCTTTTGGTTCTCTCTTTATAAATTCTAGCGTTGTGGTACGCCTTATCTCTCCATTCCTCCAACTTAGAGATTTGCTTCAATCGGTGAATTCCGGCTTCGTTAAGATTCATGTTCCACCGCTTGATGGCCCAATACGCTCTATGTTCCAATTCTACGGGAAGATGGCAAGTCTTCCCATAGACAAGTTGGAAAGGAGACATGCCGATAGATGTCTTGTAGGCAGTACGATATGCCCACAATGCGTTGGGTAGCTTTTGCTTCCATCCCGTTCCCATTTCCAAGACAGTCTTTTGCAGAATATTCTTAATTTGTTTATTAGATGTTTCTGCTTGACCACTTGTCTGTGGGTGGTATGGGGTAGCAACGTTATGTTGGACTCCAAGTTCCCTTAAAAAGTTCCAAAAGGTCTTATCTATGAAATGAGACCCTCCATCACTTATGACCATACGAGGAGTTCCAAAGCGTGGGAAAATGATCTCATGGAACATTTTCCCCGCTTGCTTGGAATCAACATTTTTGCATGGCAATGCTTCTACCCATTTTGACACGTAATCGATGGCAACCAAAATATACTCGCAATCATAAGACCTAGGAAAAGGCCCCATGAAATCAATGCCCCATACATCAAATAATTCCACTTGGAGGTTGTATGTTAGAGGCATCACATTGCGAGCAGAGATTCCACCATGCTTCTGGCATTTCCAACATCTGCGAATGAATTCCTTGGTATCTTCATACATTAAAGGCCAATAGAATCCACTCTGCCAGATCTTTGCCTGAGTACGGTAAACACCGTAATGACCACCATAGGGGCCATCATGGCATTTCTCTATAATTCTGGTGCCTTCGATTGATGGGACACACCTTCTAAGAAGGCCATCGACACATACACGATAGAGGTAAGGGTCATCCCAAAGGTGTCTACGACTCTCATAAATGAGTTTCTTTTTGTTCTCCCCTGGTGGTACATATCCCGTGAACATAAAGTTCACGATATCCGCATACCAAGGGTGAGAGTCTGTCACCTTGAGGAGCATGTCATCTCGTAGGAAGTCATTGATAGGTATGTCCATTGTTTGTGTGACTTCCATACATGAAAGATGATCTGCTACGAAATTATCTACTCCTTTCTTATCTCTTATTTCCAGATCAAATTCTTGGAGTAGAAGAATCCATCGAATTAGCCTGGGTTTAGCATCCTTTTTGGTAAGCAAATATTTTAAAGCAGCATGGTCTGTGTAGACTATGACCTTTGCTCCAACCAAATAGGATCTAAACTTGTCGATAGCAAAAACTACTGCTAGGAGATCTTTCTCAGTTGTGGCATAATTGAGTTGGGCTCCTATCAGAGTTTTTCTAGCGTAGGCTATTGCGTGATGCTTTTTATCTTTGGTTTGGCCTAAGACCGCACCAACAGCAAAGTCACTGACATCACACATGATTTCGAATGGCAGCGTCCAATCAGGAGGTTGGATAATTGGAGCTGAGATGAGTGCCTTTTTGAGTATATCAAATATTTAAGGCATTCATCATCGAAATCAAAGGTATTTTTTTAGCTAATAGGTTGGTGAGGGGTCTAGCGCTTTTGGAGAAATACTTGATAAATCGTCGGTAGAACCCCGCATGACCTAAAAAGCTGCGGATTCCCTTAACATTGATAGGAGGTGGAAGTTTTTCAATAACTTCAATTTTAGCTTTGTCCACCTCTATCCCTCTCTCGGACACCAAGTGTCCAAGAACGATGCCTTTCCGGACCATGAAATGACACTTTTCCCAATTAAGCACAAGGTCCTTCTCCTGGCATCTTTGTAAGACCTTGTCTACATTTTCTAGACAATGATCAAAATTTTTTCCATAGACGGAGAAATTTTCCATGAAAACTTCCATGATATCCTCGATCATGTCTGAAAATATAGACATCATGCATCTCTGGAAAGAGGCAGGAGCGTTACATAGTCCAAAGGACATACACGAGTAGGCATAGGTCCCGTAAGGACATGTGAACGTGGTCTTACTTTGATCATCGGGATGGATAGGAATCTGATGATATCCCGAATACCCATCAAGGAAATAGAAGTAGGAGTGTTTTGCCAATAACTCTAACATCTCATCGATGAATGGCAATGGAAAATGGTCTTTCCTTGTTGTCTTGTTAAGTTTTCGTTAGTCAATGTACATCCTCCATCTCGTGATGGTTTGTTGAGGAATTAATTCATTCCTCTCGTTTTGAACGACCGTCATACCTCCCTTCTTAGGCACTACTTGAATTGGACTTACCCATTCACTATGAGGAACAGGGTAAATAATCCCGGCATGCAGAAGTTTCAAGACTTCTTTATTGACAACTTCCCGCATCGCATTATTCAATCGCCTTTGAGGTTCCCTTGAGGGGACACTCCCAGGGTCAATAGTAATACGATGGGTGCATAACGCTGGACTAATTCCCTTGAGATCCTGAAGTGAATATCCAAAAACAGCTCTATGCCTTTCTAACATGGCGATGAGTTTGAGCGTTTCATCATCTGAAAGCTTGTCACTTATGATGACAGGGGCTTCCAAATCGCCATTTAGAAAGGCATAACGTTGGCCTGGGGGTAGAATCTTGAGCCAAACAGGAGGTTTTGGGGAGGGCTCTTCTTTTGGCAATTCAATTTCCTCCTGAAATTCATCCTCCTCTTGGACGGAGTCTTCTTCTCCTTCAATTTCAGGGGGTCCTAAAAATTGAAGAGTCCTAACTTCCTCCATTGGCTCATCTTGGATGGGAGATTCTGCAGATGTGTTCTTTGAGCGCAGAATAGGTATGGAGAAATTTCTCCCCCCAAGATTGATATTGAGGCTTCCTTCCAAAGGAACTTCCATGAGAAATTTCTCTATCAGAATCCCTATCATGATGTCGAAATCTTGGATTTCGAACATATGAAAATCTAGGAGAGCCTCAACATCTTTGTGTCTAACAGACACTTGTTGCAGAACCCCACATCCTTCAAGAATGGTTCCAAATGAATCTCGGAAGGATTTGCGTGTTGGTGCCAATGGCACATCGCCAAGAATGGCGAGAGCACGAGAATCAGAAATGAGATTTGCTCCAACAGTAGGGTTGTATAGGATTCTCATTGGTGTTCCTCTAATAGAACATAAAATGGTAGCCAAAGGTGAGGTCATCCGAAGAATTTCGGGTGAGTTCTCGACTTCAACTGTCCACTCCCTGCTTAGTATAGAGGTCAACTCCTTGACCGTCTGACGGACAAACACCCCGTCAGGTGGTTCAGGTGGAGTTGGTGGCAATGAAGGTTTCCTATAGCAACAATACTTCGAGGTATTTTCATAATCTTCAAAAAGCTTTTCCTCGAAGTAAAATGGAAACTGCGAGGGTTGAATTTCTTCTACCTTCGTAGTCTCAGGTTCGGGAGAGGATTCCTCTGGCAAGGCTTGGGGTAAACAAGAAATGGGTTCATCCTTGTCCAAGAGTGCATCCTCCGTTCTTGACACGATTTCCTCTTGGGGAGGCTCATTAAGACCCATAATGAAGGAAGAATTTTCTAGAATTCTGTCCAGAAGATCCTTGCCTTCTTCTGGAGTCTTATGGAGGAAAGATCCTCCAGCCGTAATGTCAAGATATAGGGCAGATTCTTTGTTCAATCCCATGAAGAAATGTTGCAAAAGCATTCGATCAGGGATTAACAAATCTGGGCCAGAATTTTTCAAAAGAGAAAATCTGTCCCAAGCTGCACCTATGAATTCCTTCTCCATCTGCTAGAAGTATAGTACTTCCTTTCGTAAGGAAACAATTCTGGCAATTGGAAAGAAAGCAAGACAAAACTTGTCTCATAATTCACTCCAATCACCGTTTGTCTTCCCAATGTAGTGGTTGTACCATTGTTTGGCTTTTTCCTTGAGGGAAAAAGGAAACAACTTCCATTTGAAATTTTCCTATGTCATACCTTTGATTAGAAGGCATGAACACAGTTGTTCGAACTCTTGTAGATGGTGGTAAGGGTTTTCACAATTCGTTCCTGAGAAGGATTGTTCCCGAACCATGGCTATAAAGCCAGGGTGAAGTTCATAGCTGGTTGAACAAATAGGTTTCACCGAAGGCGGTGGCTTACAGAACTTGCCCTTCGGAGCATAGTAAGAAAGAATGGTGGGTTGCTCCATTTATATGGTGGTGGTAAGAATAAGAAAGCTAAGATGATAGATAAGGGGGATATGATACGAGGGTGATCTTGGTTCGAAGATTAACAGCAACCGTTCCCCGACAACAGCGCCAGAAATGCTTGTTGGTATTTCTTAACATCACAGAGTTATCCACAAGCGCACGGAAATACCGTTGTAGCACTTCCCCTTAAGGAGTATTCCCAAGGGTATCGAATCCAAATAAAGTGTGTGCTAATCTTTCGAACTAGCTCACCCAAGGACACAAAGTTGTTTGGTAGGCAAGGAACAGAGAGGAATTCAAAGTATTGATCCTAATTCAAGGCAGTTTGCAGTAGATGCTTGCTTCGGGCACGAGCCTACTCCTAGCAATACTAGGACGACTCCCGCCAAGAGCATATGGCATAGCCGAACGTGGAGGATTACGAAGGACAGATAGGGTTGTCACCACCTACCGCCTACCTCTTCAATCCGTGGGTCTACGAGATATCCACTAATGATTTATAACCTAAGCACCACACTTACATTCTAAATCACTACTCTAATTGTTTCAAACACAAAGCTACAACTAGAGCCTCTAATGAATTAAAGCATTGAACCCACAAGTAACTACTTGTGCAAACTACTAAGAATAAAAGATCAAACTTGTATTGAATTCACAATGGCTTACTTGATTGAGTAAAACCTTTGTAAGGTTACAAGTGTAGAAGAGGGACTTGACAAGCCCAAGCCTCCTTCTCCTAGACTTTTCACCACACTCTCCTTCTACTTTGGTAGCCTCTAGGACTACTCTAAACCTTTGGAGTGTAGCACTATTCTCAAATTTTTGTGTGTGTGAGAAGTGAGGTGAGGGGGTCTATTTATAGGTGGAGAAGGGTCGGTTCCCACCACAATTTATGCGCGATTCAGTCACCATTAACTCTAGGGAGCCGGGAGGAGCCAACACGTGTCGTTTGACCGAGTTTGGCGCCAGGAAGAGGTCGGCCAAACCCCTGGTTCGGCCGACCTGGTCAAGGCTCCCCTCGGGGAGTGCTTCCTCCAGGTGGCTTCCAGGTGGGCCCCCTTGATGTATATGGGTGCAACACCGATGGATCTCCTCGTATTCTTCTGTTTGTGAGCCATTTGATCCTTGTGTTTCCACGTGTCATCGCCTGATTCGTTGAAATCCATTTTCATGGATTCATCCCTGCATGTTTTGGGTTTTTGGGTAATAATTCACCTGCATACAAATAAACACCAACACTTGTGGAATTGGGTTAGTGTATAACCCTACCACTATGTTTTGTGTTTCTTTTATGCACATTATGAGGTGAATTGACGATCAAAATGTGGTACTTAAGGACTGTCAATAGTGGGCAAATAGGACAACTCCAAACCGGTCAACTGGAGAGACACCCTTCTTCCTGGTGTACGGAGATGAAGTAGTCCTTCCTTCGGAAATCACCTTGCGGTCGCTCCGGGTCTGGACCTTCGACGAAGCCATGCAGGACCACCTTCAGCGTGAAGACCTTGACCTCGTTGAAGAGGGAAGGTGCCGAGCAGCTGTTCGAAATGCACGATACCGCCAAGCGCTTCGACGCTATCACCAAAGGCATGTTGTAAGGATCGAATTCCCAAGAGGGGGGTGAATTGGGCTTCTTTTTAAAAACTAAAGCAATAAAAACTTAACTACTAAAAGCCCATTTCCCTATGCAAACAACCTATGCATTCATGTGAATAATAAGTTTGCGGTATATGAAATGCATAAGTGTAACGGGAAAGGAAGAGTGTGCAAACTCCCAAGGAGACACGAGGACACGGTTATTTATCCCGTGGTTCGGCAAGATCATCAAGACCTTCCTACATCCAAGTTGTGGCACCCACCAAAGGGTGTAGCCACTCCCAAGTCTCCACGACTAGGGATCTTCACTAAAAGTCTCCGTTCGCCATGTCCGGCAAGGTGGAGCTCAAGCCTTGTACAAGTTTGATCTTCCGGGCTTCCACAACCGTCTTGGCAAGCCCCGGAAGGATCTCTCCGATCACCGACTGATACACAGTGAATGCAATCACCAAGAGACACTCTCTTAAAGCTCTCACTACACTAGAGACTCCAATCACCAAGAATGGAAGCACCCAAGCATCATCTCTAGTAAGTTCTAGCCTATCTCATTGTGTACAAGTGGTGTAAATGATGTGTAAGTGGTTGCTCAACGTCTTGAATGCTTGGTAATGTGTAGAGTAGCTCTGGGCATCGAGACTTGTCCAAATGACTGGTTGAAGGGGTATAAATAGCCAGCTTCCACGAGATAGCCGTTGGAAAAGTAGGCTGACATCATTGTTCTGCAAACACCGGATGATCTGATGTTCTCCCTTCAGTTGTCATCGGTCGAATACAAATTAGCTGAGGTCACTATGTCAGATATGACCGTTGATCGACCGATGTTGTATACACCTGTACATCGGATAATCCGGTGACACTTGATCCAGAATGGTCCAGAAATAATGCTTACTGGAATGATTGACCGATGTGTTATAATTGTACATCGGATGGTCCGGTGTTACACTTGGTCCAGGGAAATTGCTTATTGGAATGATCGACTGATGTAACACTTGCTTCATCATCGGATGATCCGGTGTATACCCAAGACTGAGGTCTTCTTCTGCTCAGAGACAACTCGACCGATGTAGTGTTTTCTGGATACATCAGATGATCCGGTGAGTTGATTTTGTCTGCTTTGAGTTGTTCTAAGTGATTCTTTTGGAATTTTTTCGAGTGACCTCTTAGACATTTGTTTGAAATGTTCTTCTGATGACGACCAAGTATTGAGTGCTGTCAATTTTGATGGAATAATTTTGACATATGTGTTTTTTCTTTTAGTCTTCATGAAAATCGATTGACCTCGTAAAATAGTTTGTTGAGGGGTCTCCAATTGTATACAAAGAGCAGTAGATGATATAAATATAGAGTCCATTAAGTGTGATGAATTATATGAGAGACCTTGCATCCACAAACTTATTAGTGATATCCAACGGTTGTCATTAATCACCGAAACCATACCTTATGGGGGCCTAGATGCTTTCAATCCCCCCCCTTTTTGGTGATTGATGACAACACAACGACTAAAGCATTACAGTAATGAAATTAAGAATACGATACTCAAAAGGATATGCAACAAGTACAAGATCCAGCACATGAAGCTCAAAGGCTATAAAACGATCAATAAAACATAAGAGAATTAAGTGGCACACGTATACTCAAAGATAGCAAAAGAATAGCAAAGCTCCCAAAATAAATACCCCCCCTACAACTAGGACTCCCCCTAGTACTATGCTATCCCTCCCCCTGACTCTGACTCTTCTCCCCCTTTTGCATCAAGACACCAAAAAGGGAAGCCGAGTGCCTAAGGATCCTGAGCGCTCGAGGCGATGACGAACTGGTCACCGTTGAGGGTGCTATCGTCGGAGCTGCTGCCTACTGCTGCTGAGGCTGGAGTGGAGGAGACCGGTGCTGTGGGGGCTGATGTTGGTGCTGAGGGTGCCTGCTGAGTTTGGACTGCCGGTAGCGGGGCACTGACAACTGAAGCTGGAGTCTGCTGAAAGAGTGTCGAAGCCAGCAGGGGAGAGTGAATCGGTGCGCCTTAAGCAAGCAGTGGTGACATGCTGATAGTCGGTATCGGCATGGTCAGCTCTGGAGCTGAGACTGGTGCTAGAACAGGTAGACCTGGAGCTAGACCAAGAAGCTGTGAGGTAGGGCAATCCCAGTCTGAGTGTAGAGGTTCGTGATCAACCACAGGATGCCCATCATGGCCTGTTGCGTCTGCTGCTGCTGGTCAAGAGAATGCTGATGCATCTGGTTAATCAGTCCAGTGAGCCTGTCAGTGTCCTCTCGCCTCTCGCGGGCTATCTGACGCTGCATCTCCTGCTGCTGCTGCTGCTGGAGCTCCATAAGACGCGCAGCCTGCTCAGCTGCAAGCCGATCCTGTCGCTGCTGCTCAACCATTTGTTGAAGTAGAGAAGTAAGCTCAGATGGCTGAGAGACCAGTGCCTCGGACACGGGAGGTGGGGTAGGAGGTGGTGCAGTCGAGCCTCCAGCCTCCGCGTCGTGCTGCCTGGGTGAGGGAGGAGGTGGGAAGTACTCCTCGACACTGTCACTAGTGTCACTCTCTGACCAGATATGCTGTAGATCCCCTACCTGAGCCTCAGCCTGTGCTAGGACCTCGTCTTCCTTTTCTAAGTCTGACCAGTCTTCTTCTAAAAGTCGAGCTTGGACCTGACGCTCAACTGGGCAGCCAAGGCGGCGGTCTCCAGGAGCTAGAGCACGGTAGTGTCCGAACCGAGTGACGCTCTCGTCGGTGATACTGTCACGCACGACGGATCCCTCTGGAGCCAACAGGTAGAGAAGGTGACTGATCCAATGGCCAAACACGAGCTGTCTCATCATCCCAACTCCATCCGTGATGACATCCTCCATCTCACATATGAGGATATCCACGATGTCAAACTGCATCCCATTCATGACATAGAACAGGAGGGTCTGCTGCAGACTCGTGAAGCCCTCAAGGTATCCTGACCTGGGTAGTAGCTTGCGGCGCAAGGCAAGGTGATCAGTATGTGCAGCCGGAGTGAGTAGAGCAGGTACCCTGGGCTGGTCAGGTGAGAAGGGCTGAGCAAACAGTGACCGAATCCCCTCAAAAGGTGGTGCCACACCTCCAGTAAGCGGCCTCCTCGGTGGGTCAGCCTGTCCATATACTAACTTGTGTAGGCAGGTGTCATGGAGATCTACGCCTAGCAACTGTCCCAAGGTTTGTCGAGTCATATGGTGATGCTAGCCCATGAACATAAAGTCAATGGATTTGCGGCCCTCTGAAACATAGAGTGTGGCATAGAAAACTCGGACCTAGTCCTCCACGTAGGCACTCCGTTGGAAAGATATCAGCTCCACTAGCCCTCTGCACCTCTCAAAGAAAGGGCGAATCTCAGTGCCGGCTGCAAGTGCGAGCTGATCCCAGTCAAGGAAGTTGTGCTGAAAAAGCGTATGGCCCCGACGTCTGTAAGTCTCATACAGCGACGCCTGTGTTAGGGTCTAGAAGCGGCTGTCCACAAGTGGCTCTCTGGGCTGCGAGAACCACTCCTCAAGCAGAATGCTCCATCGAAGCTTCTTGAGCTGCTTTGCCTTCAATTTCCTTTAGTCAGTCAGGCGGACACCCTCACCAACCCGTACATTGGTGTCCATCTCATAGACGGCTCTCTGGGCTGCTCTGTCCTCTCGAAGCTCAGCTGCAGAAGGTCTCTGTCTCGGGGCTGCAGCTGGATGACCTCCACGGGTCCTAGCTGAGCGCCGGCGAACAAGCGGCTCCTCCTCAGACTCCTCTGTGTCCTCTATCTGTTGTGGCTGCCTCTGTCGGGACTCCCGGATCCTCAGGGATCCTCTTTGGCCACGCTCACACTTCTCAGCGGCGCGAGCAGCCATCTCAGCTTGTCAAGCTTGCTTCTTCTCTTTCAATAGCTTTTGCTTCTTAGCTGCTGGCTCCTCAATGACCTTTCCCTTTACTTTCTTGTAACGACCCATCTTGAGGAGAAGAGGGATGGCAACGAAGATGCGATCGCGGGCTAGGGTTGACGACGGTGAATGGCGAATGTGTGACGACGTGCGGCCGAGCGAACCCTAGCGGCAAAGAGGGGCGGCGGCGCGACGGGGAGCACGGTGATCGTTGAGGGCGGCGGCGGCGTTGAGGGAGCAAGGCGGCGACTGGAGCGCAACGACGCTGAGCATGGCGGCGCGATGGCGCAGAGGGCGGCGACGTGGTGTTGAGGGAGCGCGACGGCGGCCGGAGCGCAAGGAGTGGCGGCGCTGGCGGCGCAGAGGGCGGCGGCGCGGGCGGCGACAGGACGAGGGGCACGAAACGGCGTCGGTGAGGGAAGAGAGGGAAGGAAAACGAAGAGACGCGCTAAATAGGTGCGGCCCGAACCCTAGCTCAATTTTTAACATCGGATGATCTGACGTCAGTTGAGAGGGTGCATCGGTTGAGTAGTACAGTAAGGGTATTCCAGAGGCACCTTCAGCATCGGATGATCTGACGTGGAAACGATTATCATCGGTTGAATTTGGCACAACTCCAGAAATGTGAACATCGGATGATCCGATGTTTCTCAAAATGAACTCATCAGTTGATTTGACTTTCTGTCTGAGCTGACCCTTGTACTTAAGCACAAACTGATCCGATGATGCTTCTGCACTAACCATCGGATAATTCGATGACTACAAAAGATAAGCAACATCCCATATGTCCTTTGACTTAAACAAAAAAAGAGAAACACAAGTCTTAGGACTTTTTGTGCAACCCCTAACCCCTCAAAAATACTTTAACACTAGTTTCCAATAACTTGGCTAAGCCCTAAAGCAATTGGAACACCAGAAAAACCAAGGAAAAAATCCAAATAAAATGTAAGGCCCATGCTTTGTGATCTAGAGGATGAAGACTTCTATCTCTTTAAAGCATGTTCCTTTAGGCATTAACGCACCTAACACTTTGTTCTTTCCACATCATATGAGTTGAGATATTACATTTCAAACAAGTCTCTTTCTCATGAAGTGGGTTCCCCTTTGTGACAATCTACCATATGCAATGCCAAACAATTTTTAATGCAGGATTTTAAATGTGAGTGCAAGTCTATATGGCAGGCATCATGCAAGACATAAATTAAATCTATCTTGCCAAATTTGAAACTTTCAAAGGCTTCTTCAGGGAGAGCCATTCTCCAAGTCTTGGGGATACCCAAAAGAACTGCCATCCCAAGCTAACCCTTGCTCGCCCCTATCCTTTGAAAGTTAGACAAGACCTATATGTGATGCATTCTTACATGACCATGGCAACTTACATGACGTTCGATGCATCTAGCACATTTAATTCACTCCTTAGTCTAGAAAAGGTTTTCTCATCAAGTGGTTTAGTGAAGATATCCGCCAATTGTTTTTCGGACCTAACACCTTGCAAGGAGATGTCTCCCTTAGCTTCATGGCCCCACAAGAAATGATGGCGAATATCAATGTGCTTAGTGCGGGAGTGTTGAACGGGGTTTTTAGCAATCTTAACCGCACTTTCATTGTCACAAAGGAGAGGCACACAACCTAATTTAACACCAAAGTCCAAAAGGGTTTGCTTCATATAAAAGATTTGGGCACAACATGCACCGTCCTCTATATATTCCGCTTCCGCAGTGGACAAGGCAACAGAGTTTTGCTTCTTGCTAGACCAAGATACTAGAAAACGCCCAAGCAAGCGGCACCCTCCGGAGGTACTCTTGCGATCCACACGGCATCCGACAAAGTCCGAATCCGAGTAACCCAAGAGATGGAATTTAGCACCTTTGGGGTACCACAGGCCTACAATTGGGGTATTCTTGAGATACCGAAGTATCCTAAAGACCGCCTTTCGATGCGATTCTTTAGGTGCTGCTTGAAAGCGAGCACACAATCATACACTAAACATGATATCGGGCCTAGATGCGGTCAGATAAAGCAATGAACCAATCATGGAACGGTAATTAGATTGATCAACAGGTTTACCGTCCTTATCCGCGTTGAGATGACAATTTGTTGCCATTGGAGTACTTCTTGAGCTACAATCTCCCATCTCAAATTTCTTCAAGAGGTCCTTGGTATATTTTTCTTGATAGATGAAGGTCCCCTCTCGAAGTTACTTGATTTGCAATCCAAGGAAGAAGTTGAGCTCTCCAATCATCGACATCTCGAATTCCCTAGACATCATTTTGCCATACTCATGGCTAACAACTTCGTTAGTTGAACCAAAAATAATATCATTGACATAAATTTGACAAACAAATAGTTCTCCATCGATGTCTTTGGTGAATATTGTAGTGTCCACCCTCCCTATCTTGAATCCTTGCATGATCAAGAAATCCCATTGTTGTTCATACCACGCTCTAGGTGCTTGCTTGCGCCCGTAGAGTGCCTTGTACAACCTGTACACATGATTAGGATTCCTCGGATCTTTGAACCCGGGAGGTTGTTCAACATAAACAAGCTTGTTAATGTAACCATTAAGAAATGCACTTTTCACATCCATTTGATAAAGCTTTATATTATGATGTGATGCAAAAGCAAGAAGTATACAGATGGCTTCTAGACGAGCGACCGGAGCAAATGTTTCTCCAAAGTCTAGTCCTTCAACTTGCGAGAAACCCTTGGCCACAAGTCTTGCCTTGTTGCGGATCACAACACCGTTCTCGTCTTGTTTGTTGCAGTACATACACTTTGTCCCGATGACATTCTTGTCCTTGGGTCGCTCCTCCAACACCCAAACTTCATTGCGGATGAAGTTGTTGAGTTCTTCTTGCATTCCCATTACCCAATTTGGATCTTGGAGTGCTTCCTCAATGTGAGTGGGTTCTACACATGAAACAAATGAGTAGTTCTCACAAAACATAGCAAAATGGCGAGAACGTGTACTTACTCCACTTGACGGACTTCCGATAATTTGATCAATCGGATGCGCCTTGGAGATGCGTCCATGCCTCATAAGTGGTTGTGAAGCACTTGGCGGTGGTGATGCGTGTTGCTCTTCTTGTGGTTGGACTTGATCATGGACTTGTTCTTCTTCTTGATGTTGTATGACTTGTGAATCTTGTGACGGCAATGGATCGTCTTTTTCTTCTTTTTCGACTTGAGGTGCCATAGATGTGTTGATCTTGGAACTTGAAGCTCCCCCTTGATCATGGCTCTCCTCAACTTTAGGCTTGATGTCTCCAATGGTCATGTTCTTCATAGCTTCTCGTAGAGGCTCATCATCTATTTCATCATGACCAAAACTCTCCTCTTGGGAGCCATTAGTTTCATCAAACTCAACATCACAACTTTCCTCAACTAAACCGGAGGTTTGGTTGAATACTCGATATGCTTTTGAGTTTGATGCATAACCAAGAAAGATACCAACATCACACCTTCTTTCAAACTTACCGAGCCTTTTCTTGCGGTAGATATATCACTTGCACCCAAAGACTCAGAAATATGAGATGTTGGGATTTCTCCCAATGAGGAGTTCGTACGGGGTCTTTTGAAGTAGTCGATGTAGATAGACCCGTCGGCCCAAAACTTCTCAGACATGCCATAGTCATCAAGCATTGCTCGTGCAAGAGTGATGAGAGTCTTGTTCTTCCTTTCAATGACACCATTTTCTTGAGGAGTGTATGTGACTGAAAATTCATGTTTCACGCCTTCACGATCACACCACTCCCCAATGTTGTAGTTCTTGAATTCGGTGCCGTTGTCACTCCGAACCTTGATGATGGGAAGTTGAAATTCCCTTTGGGCACGTTTAGCGAAGGTCTTGAACACTTCCGGAGTTTCACTCTTGTCAACTAGAAACAAAGTCCAAGCATACCGAGAGTAGTCATCAACTATAACAAGAAAATAGAGATTACCACCAAGACTTTGATATGTGGACGGTCCAAAGAGGTCCATGTGGAGCAACTCAAGTGGCTTGGAGGTTGACACCATTGTCTTCATCGGGTGGTGTGAAGCAACCTGTTACCCGGCTTGACAAGCGCTATAGAGCTCGTTCTTCTCAAATGTGACATCCTTCACGCCGGTCACCATCCCAAGCTTGAATGACTTCTTGAGCTTGCTCATTCCAATGTGAGCGATGTGTCGATGCCATAGCCAACCCAAAATCGTCTTGGTGAAAAGACAAGTGGTCAATCTAGCATCCTTGTTGGAGAAGTCTACGAGGTAGAGGTGTCCATGTCGAAACCCTTTGAAGATTAGTTCTTTGCTTGTTCACTAGTCACAACGACATCATTCTTGCCAAAGGTGCACGTTAGTCCAAGATCACAATATTGTGCAATAGAAAGCAAATTGAAACTAAGTGACTTAACATACAACACATTGGAAATAGATAAATCATTTGAAACTGCAATCTTACCCAACCCAATTACCTTCCCCTTAGAGTTATCACCAAAGGTGACTTGTTCATGATTGTTGGGGTTCTCTATGGAGGTGAACATACCATCGTTGCTGGTCATGTGTTGAGTGCACCCGCTATCGAGTACCCAATGCTTTCCTCTGGCTTTGTATTCACCTACGCACATGAATTCAATTTTTGATTTTAGGCACCCAAGCTAACTTAGGTCCTTGTATGTGTGATACAAGTGTTTTTGGGACTCAAAGTTGCTTGGGAAGCTTCCCCTTCATGCCCTTCATGTCCTTGCCGATGAACCTTGCCTTCACCTTGCCATCTACTTTACTTAAAAGATAATAGTGATCATCAAAGGTAGACTTGTAGTTAGTAGGCAATTTTGGAGAAGGCCGGTTAGGAAGAGGACACTCCCTTGTATGGTGACCGGTGACCTCGCAATGTTGGCAATAAGAACCAACTTCCTTGATGAATCTTGATTTAAGCTCCGGTGAGGGCACCTTTCCTTTGTTAGGCACCGGGAAGGATCCAAGTCCTCTCTTGTTGAAGTCCTTTGCTTGCTAGAAGAGGATTTCTTTTTGCTTGACTGCTCCCTTCGATAGTCTTGCCACACTAGTGCGGAGATTTTCAACCCCATCCATCAAATCCTTCTCCCTAGCATTTTCTTTCAAAGGCAAAGACTTATGCAAGACATTAGTGGCATGTGAAACAATGGATACCTTATCATTAAGGGTTTCTTTCTTTATGGTTTTCAATTCTTCATCAATGACTTCATAGGCAAGGTTAAGTACTTGATGCTCTTGGATTAACTCATTGTGCTTTCCCAAGAGTGCTTTGTGTGCTAAGTCAAGCTCATGATGATTTAGCTTGATTTGAGCCTTACCCTCCTCAACTTGCTTGACATGAGATTTGAGCGTGTCATGCTCCTTAAGTATGCTTTCATACTTGTCAAGCAAATCAAGGTTAGCACTCTCAAGCTTAGCACGAGCTTCTTCAAGAGCCTTGACCTTACTCGTTTCCCTTTTAATGATAGTGTGGTATTCATTTATCAATGAAGCTAAGTCATCAGGGGAAAGCTCATCATCGCTAGAGTCATCACATACCTTGGTGTTACCTTTTGCCATGAGGCACATGGGAGGTGGACGAAGAGATGAATCATCATTGTTGGCAATGGCAAGGCCGGCCAAGCTCTCTTCTTCAGCTTCACTTTCTTCATCACTAGATTCTTCGTCGGTGATCCATTCATTTGCCTCACACATGAACACCTTTTGTGGACCTTTTCTCTTCTTTGGATAGAGTTTTGCCTTTTTTCCTTTGTCATACTTCTTCCCAAAGGCTCTTGGCTTGGGCTTGACCTCTGTCGAAGGTCGTAAACGACACTTCCCCCGGACCTGCTTAGAGAGCAGCCCGCGGAGGTTCTTTGGATTCACGAGGGTTAGTCCCAGGAGATCGAACACAGCAGAATGATGGACACAGGGGATTTACGTGGTTCGGGCCGCCGGAGCGTAATACCCTAGGTCCACGGGAGTGTTGTGTATTGCCTTGCTTGAGCGTGTATGAGCCTTGGTCTAATCTTTTTTCCGTCCTCCATGAAGGTCATCTGCAGAGCCCTTTTATAGTTCAAGGACTCTGTAGTCACAAGCTGGGTCCCAGTACCCGACAGGTGGTCCTGAGGAGATCCAAATCCTATACAAGATCTAGGATTAATTGCTATCTACTTCCCTTTGTCAGGGGAGTCAATGCGCCGTCCCGCCGCATCGTGCGCCAGGGCTACACATAGTTGGTCATGATGGCGGGGCACGTCTCGTCCGTCTTGTCCTCGCGGCCCATTCGTCCGTCTTGCGGCGTGGGTCTGTATCGGCTACTCGGACAAGACAGGACACTGGAGCCTTGACTTTCGTAAGCGCGGCTCAGCCTGCCTGGGGAAGGCGCATGTACTTAATGCCTGTCTAAGCAGCGCACGCATTCCTTTACTGCGGCTTCCTACCACACTGAGTTGGGCGTCCACCACGTGGTTACGCCGGAGCCTGCCTCTGCGGGAACTAAAGCACTTGACGGAACAGGCCACGTGGCGCATTCGGAACCCACCCCTTTGGAGGGGTGGAGGCTCAGCCCTGCAGGCCACGTGGTAGCTCTGGTCCCTTTCCCTGCGCAGGCGCGAACTTGGCCCTGAGGTCCCGAGTGGCCACGTGGCGGCTCCGGAGCCCTCCTCAGCGGGGAGGCGGACTTGGCCCTGAGGTCCCGAATGGCCACGTGGCGGCTCCGGAGCCCTCCTCAGCGGGGAGGCGTGGGGTTGGCCCTGCCGGCCACGTGGCAGCTTGGGAGCCTCCACCGAGGGGGAGGTAGGATCGGGTCCTTCCCTCCCCTACGTGGCAGCCTCGGATTTGGCTTCCTTGGCAGAGGCGGAGTACTTAGTGGTTTTCTCCTATGCGCGGGGATACCCAGTCTGCAGGGTACCGACAGTGGCCCCCGAGCCTACCTCGTGAGAGTCGTTGATACCGCAGGTGGGGTCTTTTCCCTTTTCTTCCGTGCAACTCTTCTGATTCCGCTTCACGGCAGTTCCCCATGCGACACGCCCCTGCCGTTGAGGCGACGTGCCTCCTTCCGGTAAGCGAAGGTGCTGAACAGGCGCCGCGCGACGTGACTCCTGCCTTCAATCGTGCTTTAACTGCGGTGGTTCCCAAGGTGGATCCTACACTTCCTCTACTTTTGCCCTTCCGGAAACTGCCGAGTTACCTCCCGCACAGCTAGCTGCCGGCTCGCCTTCTTTGTCGAGCGACCCGGGCCCTCATGTCATTGCCCATAAGGGTTCATTACTCTTCTACTGGGGCTGCGGCGATCCATACTTTTGCGCCTGTTGGCCTGCAGGGGTGCATAAAAAGAGAACTTTCCCCTTAAGGGTTCTTTCTCCTGCCTCTGCATCCCTGCGCTCGTGTTTCCGCCTCAGGCCCAGTTCTTGCACTCTAGTTCCCAGTCTCCCCATCTAGAGCTTCCAACCTCAGCCCTCATGGCGAGCATCTTGCCCAAGTCCAGGCTGTCCAGGCCCGCCGACCTGGCCCCTATGCGCCGGCTTCTTGGCTGGCACACTCCTGAGCGGGAGTCGTGGCTCCATCCTGAGAGGCTCCCGCTGAGCCTCTCCGCTGGGGAGATGGTTATCTTCTCATCGTACGTGTTGGCCGACTTCGTCCCGCCGGCATCCTCCTTCTTGGTCATGCTCCTGGAGACCTTCGGCCTCCAACTCCACCACCTCGCGCCGAACTCGATCGCCATGCTGGCGGTCTTCGCTCACCTCTGCGAGATGTTCATGGGGGAGATGCCGTCGGTAAAGCTCTTTCGGTACTTTTTTGTACTGAGGGCCACCGGCAGGAGTTCGAAGGAGCACCTCGGCGCCTACTACTTCCAGCGCCGGACTAAGGTCCCCACGAGGTACATTGCTTCCTTCAACTCGGCAAGGTGGGAGATGTGGCGCGAAGATTGGATGATCGCCAAGGTCGAGGCCCACGACCGGATGTGCCTCCCCACCGGGATCCCCTACTCCGAGCGATCATTCTGGGAGGAGCGCCCAGAGCTGGAGGAGGCGTTCAACCCGGTGCTGGAGAGGATCCAGATGCTGGCGGACCACGGGCTGTCGTCTTCCATGGTGCTGAGGGACTTCATGTCCCGCCGCATAGCCCCGCTTCAGCACCGTGCCCGCCCGGCGTTGATGTTCACCGGCCTGTCGGACTGCACCCGGCTCGAGACCGGCCCTGGCTCCAACCTGGGCGAGCAGCAGCTGCTCGACATGCTGGCCCAGGTCTGCCCCGACGACATCTCCGCCGAAGCACTTTCTCTTCCGTCGGACTGCCGCCCCTTGTGCTCAGACTCCGAGTTGAGGAGGCAGCTGCTGAAGACGATGTCGACCCTTAATGAGTCCGGGCTGGCGCGGCGCCAGATCGGGGACCCGTTCCGGGGGGTTAGCATTGCTGACGACGCTGAGGGAGGCGAGGCTCCCTTAAGCGACGCTGGTTCTTCAAGCGGCGACTCTTCGAGCGGCCCCCAGCACCATCCATGGGGTGGCGTCGTCGCCCCCGGCGATAAGGGGAAGGGGAAGGTGCCGGTTCCGGTGCTAAACCCGTCCCCCAAGAAGCGCACCCGATCGCCGCCGCCGGCCCCTTCTGTCCTTCGTCAGGGCTCCGGAGCCCTGCCGCGCTCGTCGCCAGGGGGTGCTGATGGCGCCTCCTTGCCGCCCGAGTCTTCCACACGCAAGAGGGGGAGGCTCCTCAACGCCGACGGGACGCCAGCGTTCCCTCCCCGTTCGGAGGGGCGCCAGACCTCGGGGGTGTCGCCGACACCACCACCACAGGGGCCCCCAGAACACTCAGGGGCCCCCACTACGGGTTCGGGGGGTCCGAACCCCCCAACCCTTTCAGGAAGCGGTGGAACTTCAGCGTCCCCCGGTAAGCTTGCTCAGATTTTACCTTGGGTGTTCTTTGTTGTGCGCCTACCCTGTCAATATCTTATGGTATGAGCTTGCTTGGTTTCAGCGCTTCCACAGCTACTCCACCACCCGCGGGCACTTCTGCTGGAGGGTCTACCGCTCCAGCCGGCTCGCGGGGGTCGTCTGCTGCCTCGGGCCCTGCTCCGATGCCCCAGGCTGCTGCCGCTGGGGTACCTCGGGCTCCCGTGTCTGATACCCCCGCAGCGGCTGCCGGAGCCCAACCGCGCGCGCCGATGACCGCCGCCGCTCCTACCAACGACATCGCGTCCACCGGCCACTCCGTGCCGGCCGACGCCGCCGCGCCCTCCGACACTGCTGCGTCGGCTGGCGCCACCACCCCGGGTGCTGCCATCCGGGAGGGGGCCCTGGTCCTCGCCTCCCCAGTGGTCCTCCAAATGGAGGACGATATTGAGGAAGTGGGGAGGCAGGGGCCTGCTGCTACGGTGGAGCCGCTCCCCCTGTCCGAGGCTATGGTCGTGGCCTACTCCGGCTTCTGGCAGGCCCAGGCGGCCCTTGCTCGAGAGAAAGGGCGGCTCGAGGACGAGGACGACCGTCTCCGGGAGTGGGCGAGGGCCCTGGAGGCCCGGACTCGGCTGGCAAAGAGCCGAGCGGCCCAGCAGGAGGCGGTCGTTCGGGAGGAGATGAAGATCCTCGAGCAGGAGCGCGACCTCATCGCCCAGCTGGACGCCGTCACCCAGAAGCTGAAGGCATACACCGAGGCCATCCACGCTGAGGCCAGCTCGCGCCTCCAGGCCTGCGAGGACCTTCAGCACCTGCTGTCCCTCCGGGAGGCCGCTCTAGCCGAACGGGGGCAGGAGCTAGCGGCGAAGCGGGCCGAGGTGGAGGCGACCTGCCGCGGGCTCATCCTCCAGCAGGAAGGGGTGAGAGTCCGCGCCGCTGAGCTGGACCGTCGGGAAGCCGCCGTAGCTGAGGCGCAGCAGGCCCAATCCGCTGAGCGCCAGGCCCTTTTGGACCGTGAGTTCAACGTTGCCCTCAAGGAGGGTGACTTGAACCGCCGTGAGGCGGGGGTCGGCGAGCGCGAGAGGGCCCTGGCGGCTAGGGAGAAGCGGTTCCTGGACGGAGGCCCCCGGGCACTGGCGGCGGCCCAGCAGGAGGTGGCGGAGCTGCGGGCGGCGCGCTCCGCTGAGGCCCAGAAGGTCTGGGAGTTCCTCGGCGGTGCCGACTCAACTCTGGTGCCACTCGGCTTCAGCCCGACGTGCGTGGGGGAGCCGGTGCAGGAGGTGAGTCAGGTGTTCTCGGCGCTCGACTCTACCAGCTCGAGGATGCGCTCGCTGGGGGCCATCCTTGACAACCAGCTGGAGGTCGAGGGACGGATGCTGGTGAAGAAGGTTGCGACACACATCATGTCCTGCTACCGGAGCTGGTACCCCGATGTCTCCCTGCAGCCGGTCCTCGAGGGGCCCATCGCCGAGAGTGAACAGGCCGCCAGGTCTGAAGTTTCGGATGCGGTGGCACTCATCGCCTCAAGGTTCTAGCGGAGCGGCTGAGGGCTCCCCGGGCGCCTGTTTAAGTTTTTGTCTTTCTGTCTTTTGTCTTGTGGTCGGCTGTGATGACAAACTCTTTATTTGTGCGATAAAAAATCTGTCTGTGGTGCCCTTCTATACTCAGCTTGCTTTTATTTCCAGCAGTGTCTTCCGGCTGCTTGTTGTTCCTTAGCTTCCAGGACCTGCCGTCCCCCAAAGTATGGCCCCCTGACAGGCGTGGCCAGTTGTTATGGGCACTCCTGTCATACACTTAGGGTTTAGGGCAGACTGGTGCAGGAGGAGCCTAGGATTCGTAGGTAGCATTGCCGTAGCTAAGTATGCAGGTATGTCGACAGCGGCCCCCCTGGGGGTGCCGCGGGAGCTTTAGTTCCGCGGTGCTTGCCATCTTCGCGGGTACTCTGATGATGGTTGCTGGAATACCTTCCTCAAAGACCTGTACATAGATCAAAAAAGAGAAGTAATTCTGTCCGCTGGTCACTTCACCCCTGCTTGTTTTGTAGTGTCGCTTGACTTACGATCCTGGGCTGACTCGTGGGGCTTGGATAATTCAGTGCTTCTGCACCCAGGACTCGTTGTCCAGAATACCCAAGGGTGGTCCATCTGGCCCCCAGCACTTGGCTGTAGCGCTGGGGAGGCAGAACGCACAGGCTTAGGGTACGGGACCAGGCTAAGCAGGTTGTGGCCCTGGACCTCCTGCTCGGCGTAAGCCGTTTCCGGGGGGAACCATCTGGAGACACAGGACCCCGAGTATTGGAACAACCGAGGCCCCAGGCGCATCGCAGGTACCTCAAGCAACCCCACCTGCAGTCCAGATAGCAAGGCTCCCACTACTGTTAAAGCAGGGGAAAAACGACAGCGCTCATGATAGATCACGAGCTATGGCGGGCTTACAGCAACATCATAAAAATTAGAGATAATTTTTGAATTGACAAACCCTATACCAGGCAGGACAACATTGTTTCATTGTAGTTTCTCATAAGATGAAGCAGACTTTACAAGGGGAATAACCCGGCCTGGGTGTTAAGTGGAGCCGAGTGCACCTACTTAGGGTTCTGGACCAGGCTAAGCGGAATGTGCACTCGGGGCCCCATCCCCTATACTAAGTGCTATCCTGAGATAATGTGTAACCTTTACAATGAAATAGCATTGTACCGACCTTGGTCTAGGGGTAGAACTTATGGAGGTGTTCGATGTTCCATGGGTTGGGCAACCGCTGTCCATCCTCCATAGCTAGGCGGACGCATCCTGGGCGGCAAACCTATGTTACCCGAAAGGGACCCTCCCAACTGGGGGAGAGTTTGTTAGACCCTTCCCGGAAGAGTATGCGGCGCAACACTAGGTCGTCTACCTTTAGCTCCCTACTCCGCACGGTCCTCTGATGGTAGTGCAAAAGCGCCTGCCTGTACCGTGCATTTCGGAGAGCTGCTCGCACTCGTCCCTCGTCGACGAGGTCCAGGTCTTCACGCCAGAGCTGGTCCTGCGCGGCTTCTTCGTACCCCCGGGCACGGGGAGACCCATGGTAATTTCTGGGGGGAGGACGGCCTCCGCCCCGTACACCAAGAAGAAAGGTGTTTCCCCCGTGGCCCGACTGGTTGATGTCCGGCTAGCCCACAGCGCACACGGAAGCTCATCCACCCAATTTGCACCATGCTTCTCAAGGTGTGAGAACGTGCGAGTCTTGAGGCCCCTGAGGATCTCTGCATTGGCTCTCTCGACCTGCCCATTGCTCTCTGGATGAGCAACAGATGCATAGCAGACTTGGATCCCTAGGTCCTCGCAGTATTCTTGGAACGCTGAACTTGTGAACTGGGTCCCGTTATCAGTGATGATTCTGATCGGGACCCCGAACCGGCAGATGATCGACTTGATGAACTTTACTGCTGACTGCTTGTTGATGGCGACAACTGGGGCGGCCTCCGGTCACTTGGTGAACTTATCTACGGCGATGTAGAGATACCGGAATCCTCCGACGGCTCTGGGAAAGGGTCCCAGGATGTCCAACCCCCATACAGCGAATGGTCATGAGGGAGGGATCATCTGCAGCGCCTGAGCTGGTGTATGGATCTGCTTGGCATGGAACTGGCACGCCTTGCATCTCCTTACCATCTCGGCGGCATCCTGGAGTGCTGTCGGCCAGTAGAAGCCATGCCGAAAGGCTTTACCGACCAGCGTGCAGGAGGACGCGTGGTTCCCGCACTCGTCTCCATGGATCTCTACGAGCAGGTCGCAGCCCTCATCCTGAATAATGCATCGCAGTAGGATGTCGTTGGCGCCACGCCGGTAGAGATCCCCTTCCACCAGCGTGTACCTTTTAGCCATGTGAACAATCCTTTCTGCCAGGGCATGTTCTTCGGGAAGGATATTGTCCTTCAAGTAGTCCCAGACCTCCGAGATCCATGCATCGGGACTTGGTTGAGCTTCTGGATCTTGGGCGCCCAGTAGCTCGGAGCCCTCGGTGGCGCATACGATCCTTGGCGGACTCCGTGGTAGCAGGGTCGCCGGGACTGCCAGCTTCGAGGTGCTGGGCTCGCCCCCTTCGCCCGGCTCGGCTGCTCGGGCAGTTGGTCGCGGTAACGTCCTTGAAAAGACTCATTGGGGCACTGGGGCCCCTGTGGAGGCCTTCGTTGACAGGTCGTTTGCGACTGAGTTGTCGGCTCGGGGTACATGGCACAAGTCCAAGACTTCAAAGTCCTTTTCCAGCTTCCGGACGTGCAGTAGGTATGCAGCTAATTGAGGGTCATTATAGCTGCACTCTCCTCTGGCTTGCTTGATGATCAGTTGAGAATCACCTTTTAGCCAGGAGTTGTCGGACATTGAGGGTTAGGGCAGTCTTCAGCCCAAAGATTAGGGCTTCATACTCCGCCATGTTGTTTGTCGCCTTGAAGTCAAGGCGCACCATGTACTTGAACTGCTCCCTAGTCGTGGTGAGAAGCAGGACCCCAGCGTCGGCCCCCTGCTTCCGCAAGGAACCGTCGAAGTAGAGCGTCCAGGGGGTCTCGGTGAAAACCGGAGCCTTCGGCACCGTTTCGCCATTGTCCGGGCCCCCCGGACTGCTTGGTGATGGGGTCCATTCGGCCAAGAAGTCCGCCAGTGTTGGCTTTTGACTGCATGTCGAGGTAAGAACTCCAACTCGAACTTAGCCAGCTCCGCCGCCCACTTGGCAATGTTGCCAGTCGAATTGGGGCTGTGGAGTATGGTTTTCAGTGGGAAGGAGGTGACCACTGAAACCCGGTGAGCCTGGAAGTAATGCCGGAGCTTCCTCGATGCTATGAGCACTGCATACAGTAGTTTGTGTACCTCCAAGTATCTTGTCTTTGCTTCATGGAGGACCTCACTGACGTAGTAGACTGGCCGTTGGCAGGTCCGAACCCTCCCTGGGGGGTTTGGGGCACCTTGCAATGCGTCTGTCTCCTGGGGAATGTGGCTCCCAGGGTCTAGCTGGGCCTCCGGGGGCTGGGACCCTTAAGGCACTTGGTCACTGGAACTCACAGCGGGGGGGGGGGGGGGGGGGGGGGGGGGCTCTTCTGTGTTCGGGCCTTGAGGCTTGGCCTCCCCCTCTGGGGCTCCTTCTGGTACTTGTTGCGGTAGTAGCTCCGGCCGTTCTGCAACCAAGACCATGCTGACCACTTCCGTTGTTGCGGTGATGTACAACAGGAGCGGCTCGCCGGGTTCTGGTGCCACCATATCGTCAGGTGTTTCTTGAGCTCCTGGAAGGACACTTCAGCTTCCTCAGTCCACTCAAAGGGGCCTGACTTCCGCAAAATCTTGAAGAAGGGCAGGGCTCGCTCAGCCAGTCTTGAGATGAACCGACTGAGGGCTACCAAACATCCTGCAAGCTTCTGCACGTCCTTGATGCGGGCCGGCGGCCGCATCAGCTCTATCGCCTTGATCTTCTCTGGGTTAGCTTCGATCCCTCGGTGCGACACCAAGAAACCAAGGAGCTTCCCTGCGGAGACCCCAAAGACACACTTGTCGGGGTTCAGCATCGTGCGTGTCATGCGCAGCTTGTTGAAGACTCTGGTTAGGTTGTCTAATAGGGATGTGTTGTCCTTGATTTTTACCACGATGTCGTCGACATACACCTCTACCAGATATCTAATGAGGTCCCCGAATGTCTTATGCATTGCACGTACAAAGGTGGGGAGAGCATTTTTGAGACCATAAGGCATGGATACATAACAATACAGGCCGTCTACTGTTATGAAAGCAGTGTGCTCCTCATCTTCCCTAGACATAGGTATTTGGTGAAAACTGGAATACGCATCTAGGAAACACAGAAGGTCACAACCTGATCTTGACTCTACTATTTGATCTATCCTAGGAAGAGGGAATGGATCCTTGGGACATGCCTTATTGAGATTGGTGTAGTCGATGCACATTCGGAGCTTCCCGCCAGCCTTATGAACGACAACAGGGTTGGCCAACCACCGTGGGTGGTGAACCTCTCGGATGAAACCAGCATCGAGCAGCTTCTTGATTTCTTCACGGATAAAGTTCTGCCGCTCGATGGACTATTTCCTAGGCCTCTCCTGTACCGGCCGGGCATCGGGGTAGATCTTCAGATGGTGCTCAATCACCTCCCTGGGGATCCCGGGCATCTGTGATGGTTGCCATGCAAACACATCGACGTTGTCCCGGAGGAAGGTGATGAGCGCGCATTCCTATTTGCTGTCCAGGTTCCACGCGATTCGGGTCGTCTGGGCAGCCTCAGGGCCAATCTTGACGACCTTCACAGGGACGTCGTCGTCGTCGGCAGGTTGCACATGAGGTGCAGCAGTGGAGGCTCGCTGCGCCGGGCCTTGCTCTGGCCGACTCTCCGTCGTGCCTCCTGGGACCGGAGCCCTCCCCGCTGCAAGTGCTTGGAGCTGCTCCAAGGCTGACACTGCGGCTGAGTGGTCCCCTCTGATCCTGAGGACACCGGAAGGCGTCGGCATCTTCAGGACGAGGTAGCCGTAGTGGGCTACAGCCATGAACCTGTAGAGGGCTGGCCTCCCGATGATTGCATTGAAGGGGAGGTCGACGTCTGCTACGTCGAATAAAACACTCTCCGTACGGTAGTTCTCCGGGGTCCCGATGGTCACCGGGAGGTGTATGTTACCATACGGGAGGATTTGCCCTGGTCCGACACCCGAGAACGGGCTCGAGGGTGTGAGTTGGGACATCGGCAGCTGCAGCTTCCGGAAAGCCGCAGTGGAGATGAGGTTGAGGCCCGCCCCTCCATCTATCAATACGTGAAAGACCTTCACGTTGGCGATGGTTGGGGACACTAGCAGCGGGAGCACTCCTGCCCCTGCCATGTTCTTTGGGCAGCCCGAAACGTCGAAGCTGATCGCCGTGCTCATCCACTTGTGGTGGGGAGCCGGACTTGGGGTGGGGGCCACTGCGGCCACTGCCCGACGCACGGTTTTCACTGCGTTTCGGGGCGTGGGGTCGGTGGCTCCCCTGTAGATGACATGGAGGGTCTTGCGGCGCTCCTTATCACTGCTGGAGTCGGAGTCGCCACCCTCGAAGATGGCTTTGACCGCCAGCTGGGGTTCCTGGAACCCCATCTCGCTGTCATCCTCTTTCTCAGGATCAGCCTTCTGCGTGCCCTCCCTCTGGCGGGGGGGGGGCACCCTCCTGGCGCTGCTGCCTCTGTTTCTGTTCGCGGAATCGTTCCACGAATCTCTTCACTTCCCGGCACTCGCTAGCACTGTGGCTATTTGTACGGTGTACCGGACACTTGAAGTCAGGCTCCTCGGGATCAGGCGACTGCCTAGGGCGCTTGTCTCGGTGCGACGCTCGGGCTCCGCCGGGCACCGCATCCACCACTGCCTGGGCTCCGGGCTTTGGCCTGTTCTTGCCACCACCTTTCTTCTTCTTGCTGCTGCTCCTCGCAGAGGCTCCTTCCTCAGTCGGGGTGGTTTACCTTGCTTCTGAGGATGGCTGGGAGTGCCTGTTGCGCCCCTCAGCTGCCCTAGCACATATGTCTGCTAGGGAGAACAGCTCGGAGACATCACGCACCTCGTGCGTGGCTAACTTCTCGAGCATCTTCTTGTCCCTCACACCCTGTTTGAATGCAACGATAACCGATGCGCTAGCAACATGAGGGATGGTGTTCCGTACCTGGGAGAACCGCTGGATGAACGATCGCAGTGACTCTCCAGCGCGCTGCCTAACGGCGTGGAGGTCAAGCTCGGTGCCAGGGCGCTTGTAGGAACTGCCGAAGTTAGCCACGAACTGTCGGCACAACTCATCCCAGGAGGTTATGGACCCCTGGGGCAGGTTCATGAGCCATGACCGAGCTGGGCCGGTCAGGACGACGGGGAAGTAGTTAGCCATAATGGCCTCGTCGCCTCCTGCAGCTAGTATCGCAGTGGTGTAGATCTGCAGGAACTCGCTCGGGATGACACTCCCGTCATACTTCTCCGGCATGTGTGGCCGGAACTTTCGTGGCCAGACCACGAAACGGAGGTGAGGCGCTAGCGCCGCACATCCTTGGCTAGGGCTGACTGGTGCTGGCGGCGGCAGCGCATACCCTGGGTGAGCAGGCGGGCCTGCGCACACCTGGGGCTGGAGTGGTGTTGCGTACGCCTGTACAGGAGGCGCGACATATGCCTGGTGCGGTGGAGGCACGACGTACGTCTGGTGTGGTGGAGGCGCAACATGAGCCTGGGGCATGTGGCCCGGCGTGCTGTAATCTGCCTCGAGGTTGCGCCGACGTTCCCTCTGGCGCTCGATGGTGACCCGGCAGTCCTCTCCAGCCTTGCGGCGCTGCAGCCCGGTTCTCAGATCGTTGTTGAGATTCTGGTTGAGCGCGAGTCTGCCGTCCACTGGTCAACTGTCGGCGTTCGCGACAATGACACATGCACCGGCTGGGCATGTGTTTCCCTCGGCGGAGGCACATTGAGTTCTGCGGTGATGAGGTGGTCGACGTCGTTGATCCACTACTGAGCTGCTCCCTGAGGGGCATCCCCAGCCGGAGGGTTGTGGAGTAGTGCGCGCGCTGCCGCGAGCACGCTCTCCGGGCTTGCAGCTGATGGCGCCGTGACTGCTGTCACGGCAGGAGTACGCCGTGGAGTGGCGTGTCGGTCTGCAGCCGGCAAAGTGACTGCGGGGCGACGCGAAGGTCTTGACCTTCCTGCCCTAGAGCGGTAGCCTGCTCTAGAGCGGGATGACGCCTGGTCCTCTGCCACTGTCTGTCGCCGTGACTGTGCCCTGGATGATCCAGCGTTGGATTGGTCGTTCACCATTGCTGCTGGTGGAGATCTTGACGGGGTAAAACCCCCTACCTGGCTCGCCAAATGTCGAAGGTCATAAACGACACTTCCCCCGGACCTGCTTAGAGAGCAGCCCGCGGAGGTTCTTTGGATTCACGAGGGTTAGTCCCAGGAGATCGAACACAGCGGAATAATGGACACAGGGGATTTACGTGGTTCGGGCCGCCGGAGCGTAATACCCTACGTCCACGGGAGTGTTGTGTATTGCCTTGCTTGAGCGTGTATGAGCCTTGGTCTAATCTTTTTTCCGTCCTTCGTGAAGGTCGTCTGTAGAGCCCTTTTATAGTTCAAGGACTCTGTAGTCACAAGTTGGGTCCCAGTACCCGACAGGTGGTCCTGGGGAGAGCCAAATCCTATACAAGATCTAGGATTAATTGCTATCTACTTCCCTTTGTCAGGGGAGTCAATGCGCTGTCCCGCCGCGTCGTGCGCCAGGGCTACATATAGTTGGTCATGATGGCGGGGCACGTCTCGTCCGTATTGTCCTCGCGGCCCATTCGTCCGTCTTGCAGCGTGGGTCTGTACCAGCTACTCGGACAAGACAGGACACTGGAGCCTTGACTTTCGTAAGCGCAGCTCAACCTGCCTGGGGAAGGCGCGTGTACTTAATGCCTGTCTAAGCAGCGCACGCATTCCTTTACTGCGGCTTCCTACCACACTGAGTTGGGCGTCCGCCACGTGGTTACGCCGGAGCCTACCTCTGCGGGAAGTAAAGCACTTGACGGAACAGGCCACGTGGCGCATTCGGAACCCACCCCTATGGAGGGGTGGAGGCTCAGCCCTGCAGGCCACGTGGTAGCTCCGGTGCCTTTCTCTGCGCGGGCGCGGACTTGGCCCTGAGGTCCCGAGTGGCCACGTGGCGGCTCCGGATCCCTCCTCAGCGGGGAGGCAGACTTGGCCCTGAGGTCCTGAATGGCCACGTGGCGGCTCCAGAGCCCTCCTCAGCGGGGAGGCATGGGGTTGGCCCTGCCGGCCACGTGGCAGCTTGGGAGCCTCCACCAAGGGGGAGGTAGGATCGGGTCCTTCCCTCCCCTACGTGGCAGCCTCGGATTCGGCTTCCTTGGCAGAGGCGGAGTACTTAGCGGTTTTCTCCTGTGCGCGGGGGTACCCGGTCTGCAGGGTACCGACAACCTCTTATTCATCATCCTCACTATCCTCAAGCTAGCGATGCTTGCCCTTGTGGTTCTCTCTTCTTTTGTCCGGTTTTGGACAATCATAGGAGATGTGACCTTGATCACCACAGTTATGGCAGGTCTTGTTGTCATCTTTCCTTGGTAGAAATGCTTTCTTTTTGGGATCAAAGGTGTATCCCTTCTTGGCAATCTTGGATTTCAAGCGAGAGAATTTGCTCATCATCAATGCAAGCTCATCATCGTCATCTTCACTTGATGCTTGCTCTTCTTCACTTGAGCTAGGCTCGATCACTTTCTTTTTCTTGAGATTGTTCTCTTGGTGGAAGCCTTTAGAGCAATTGTCTTTGAAGATGATTCCTCCATCATCCCAAGTACACTCATCTCTACAATAAGTTCCAAAACTTCAATGTGATCAAGAGATTCCTTTTGAAGCATGGAGTTGATGATGTTGTACTTTGGCTTAGGAAGGAGCATAAGAATCTTGCGGTTGATGAGTCCCTTGCCAAGAGAAGCAATATCAAGAGCATTAATTTCCTCAATGAGAACATTCAAGCGAGAAAACATTTCATTGACATTTTCATGAGGTAGCATTTTGAACTCATCATATTTGGCCTTAAGCATATGATACTTTAGTTCTTTAACACGAGAAGATCCCTCATGAATTTCAATCAAGCAAGCCCAAATTTCACGAGCCTTTTCTTTGCTAGCAATCCTAGCAAACACATCTTGACTAATGCATTCGTAAATAGCATTTCTAGTCTTTGCATCCCACTTGATTTGATCACCTATATAGTCATGCTCACCAAACCCCGCATGGGTTGCTTCACATACCTCGGGAGCAATAGCCTCTAGATAAGCACGCATACGTGCTTTCCAATAGGCAAAGTTCTTGCCCTCAAAGATGGGAACCGAGCCCCCAATCTTTGCCATTTTATCTCTCTAGCGGTGAAGCTAGAATGATCCAATGAGCAACCCTGCTCTGATACCAATTGTAAGGATCAAATTTCCAAGGGGGTGGGGGTGAATTGGGCTTCTTTTTAAAAACTAAAGCAATACAAACTTAACTACTAAAAGCCTAATTCCCTATGCAAACAACCTATGCATTCAAGTGAATAATAAGTTTGCAGTATATGAAATGCATAAGTGTAAGGGGAAAGGAAGAGTGTGCAAACTCCCAAAGAGACATGAGGACACGGTGATTTATCCCGTGGTTCGGCAAGATCATCAAGACCTTCCTACATCCACGTTGTGGCACCCACCAAAGGGTGTAGCCACTCCCAAGTCTCCACGACCGAGGATCTTCACTAAAAGTCTCCGTTCGCCAGCTCTGGCAAGGTGGAGCTCAAGCCTTGTACAAGTTTGATCTTTCGGGCTTCCACAACCGTCTTGGCAAGCTTCGGAAGGATCTCTCCGATCACCGACTGATACACGGTGAATGCAATCACCAAGAGACACTCTCTTACAGCTCTCACTACACTAGAGACTCCAATCACCAAGAATGGAAGCACCCAAGCATCATCTCTAGTAAGTTCTAGCCTATCTCTTGGTGTACAAGTGGTGTAAATGATGTGGAAGTGGTTGCTCAACGTCTTGAATGCTTGGTAATGTGTAGAGTAGCTCTGGGCATCAAGACTTGTCCAAATGACTGGTTGAAGGGGTATAAATAGCCAGCTTCCACGAGATAGTCGTTAGAAAAGTAGGCTGACATCACTGTTCTGCAAACACCAGATGATTCGATGTTCTCCCTTCAGTTGTCATCGGTCGAATACAAATTAGTTGAGGTCACTGTGTTAGATATGACCATTGATCGAACGACGTTGTATACACCTGTACATCGGATAATCTGGTGACACTTGATCCAGAATGGTCTAAAAAAAATGCTTACTAGAATGATTGAACGATGTGTTATAATTGTACATCGGATGGTCCGGTGTTACACTTGGTCCAGGGAAATTGCTTACTGGAATGATCGACTGATGTAACACTTGCTTCATCATCGGATGATCCGGTGTATACCCAAGACTGAGGTCTTCTTCTGCTCAGAGACAACTCGATCGATGTAGTGTTTTCTGGATACATCGGATGATCCGGTGAGTTGATTTTGTTTGCTTCGAGTTGTTTTAAGTGATTCTTTTGGAATTTGTTCGAGTGACCTCTTAGACGTTGGTTTGAAATGTTATTCTGATGACGACCAAGTCTTGAGTGCTGTCAATTTTGATGGAATAATTTTGACATAGTGCTTTTTCTTTTAGTCTTCATGAAAATCGATTGATCTCGTAAAATAGTTTGTTGAGGGGTCTCCAATTGTATCCAAAGAGCAGTAGATGATATAAATATAGAGTCCATCAAGTGTGATGAATTATATGAGATACCTTGCATCCACAAACTTATTAGTGATATCCAACGGTTGTCATTAATCACCGAAACCATACCTTATGGGGGCCTAGATGCTTTCACATGTGCATAACCGATAGCTCGAGGAAGGCGTTCTGGTGCTACGGAGAAGAAAAACTCGAGAAGGGTTAACCAAACTTTCCCCCAGCTGGGAAGGACCCTTTCGAGTGATCAAAGTATCCCGTCCTGAATGCGTTCGCTTGACAACTGAGGATGGGACACCGCTCCCTAATCCTTGGAACATTGAGCACCTCCGTAAGTTCTACGCTTAATATCACGGAGGTGAGTCTGTAATTACATATGATGTATGTTATAGCGTCATTGTACAGAGTCGGGTAACTCCTCCGGGAGGATAGCCGAACCTTTCCCGGAAGGTCCGCAAAGTTCAAGCAACACTTGACACAGTCTCAGAACTAAAAGTGTAGCTAGTTACCTTGGGTCAAACAAGAAATGCAACACACTTAGCCTGGTTTCGTACCCTAAGAGTGTACTTGTTTCCCCTGTACCCCGAACCTATAATGAAAGACATCATTATGTGAAAAATGACTCCACGTGCATTTATTTTGTACAGGCTCATTCTTTTTTATTTTTCTCTTTCTTGTATATAACAAATTTGTGCAATTCTCAAGAAACTTTAGCTCGTACAATTCATATATATTTCAAGTTGCATTGTTAATTCTTTCGGGTCTTAACATTGTTGAATGGCCTACTCGCCTGAACGCCAAGCCAATCTAGGTCCGGAGTGTGCTATCGACTTAGTCTGGTCCTGCACCCTAAGTACACCACTCTACCTACACCCCGGTAGGCCTAAGTAAAGTGAGTCCAGAAACTGATCGGACCTGGAGAAAATAAGCAAATGCACTCGATTGTATATAGAATTACGGTCGACCTAAAAATTTCTTTCAAGAATAGTAAGTCGCAAACGAGTTATAGATAAGAAACGGATTTTACTATTTTTCTTGACTTCAGTGTGCAGGAAAAAAAATCTCATGATGATTCTGGATGATGCCGGAGCTATCAAAGCTTCGACATCCCCTAAGGAGGCCCGTTGTTGATATTTTAAACATTGGTAGTAGGCGTCGCCGGAGCTATCAGGTTCCGACAAATCTAGGGAACCAGCCGTCAACGTGAAGAAAAGATGGTAGAAGGACACCCCAATGGGGTCTCCTGTCGACGCTCTACGTGTTGACAGTGGTCGCTGCCGGAGCTACTATGTCTTGACAACCTCAGGGGGCCCCTGCTATCGGCGACTTCAGACCTACACTTTACAAGTTCGAAGCATGCAAGTCTTCAACAAAATGCTACATCCTTTTGGTACATGTACACAGTCGAATTGTGTACATCTACCAGGGGGCCAAGTGAGACAAAGGTTGAAGACAAAAAATGAAATTCATAAATTTCTTGGATTTCATTCATTTGAAGACAAGAGATTACAAAATTGGAGAAAAGAAGAGAAGATACAAGTGGGAGCTACAAGGAGAAAGTCCTAAATCCTACGGAAGAACGATGGGACCTTCTGGGCAACCTCTGACACACTGGTCTTGGCGGCATCTCCCTCTCCATCGATGGGACCCTCAAGCACCGGATCTAGTGGGAAATGAGGATCCCGACTTGTGTAACACGTCATCATGTATTCTGCGACGTTCTGCGCAAGCGATTTTCCTTCAGTTTCCAACTGATCCACGATGACATCGCCCATCTTGTTGAGTTTGTTGCCCGCCGAGCTTAGCGCCTTCAACGCATGGTCCAGCTCCAGCTCCGGATCGTCCGGACGCACAAGACTAAAGCCCAGCAGCGTCAGCGCGTCATTGGCTTTGCCCAAGAAGTCCCATACTTGTTGGGAATCTGCAGCCCTTGAGCCTCGCATCTCTTCCAAGGACCTCTTGGTCGCCGCAAGCTCCGAACCCTCACGGGCAAGGCGCTCGACCTCTTTGGCGTGCTGCTGAATCCTTTCAGCAACTTGCTTTTCAAGGTTGGCAAGCTCCTTCTCCCAGACGTGGATCTTGTTCCGGCAGTCAACCAGGTCTTTCTCCCGGCCTCGCACCTTCTTCTCCCTGGCAGCGACTTCGTCCTCCCTTTTGGTGAGGTCCTATCCCCGCTGCCATGCCTTCTTCTCCTCGCTCTCGCAGAGCTCCTCCAGCTTCTTAGTGCGCTCTGCAAGGCTCTTGTCACCCAGAGCCAGCCTTTGGGCGAGCTCCTCCTCCCTCTTCACGAGGTCATCCCTTAGCTCCAGGAGTTTTTGCTCTTCATCTTCGAGCTTTTTCTCTCGCCCCTCAAGAGTCTCCCAGCGCTTGACGAGGCTTTCGTGGATGGTACTGAGCTTCTCCTGGCAATCATTTGTTGCTTCATTAGCAACCACGACTTGTTCGTGTATAGCTCGAGACTGGTTGTCGAGGGATCGCACCATGCTTTCCCTCTCGTCCAGCAGCTGGCCCCAGTACTCCATCCGGGCCTTCTCCCTCTTGACCCACTCCTTGTCGTCGGCCAGTCTTGTTTGTGCTAGCTTGGTCTCTAATTGGAGCCGGTTGCGCCACCTCCTAAGGGTTTGATGCTCCTCCTCGAGGGCCTTGCTATCGTGAAAAAGGCAAGCTGGACCTGACGAAGGCTGGAGCAGGCATTGTCGATGGATAACAACAGGGGGATCAGCTTCGGACCTGCCGGGGTCCTCTCCGCTGACTCCAGCAGGTTCTCCATAACAAAAATTGGGTCCCACTCAACAAGAGTAGTCCTTTGAGTTTCTGAGACACTAGGGCCGCCCTCTAGGAGTGCCTCAGTTGTCGCCGAGGAAGGTCTGACAACGGGAGCTTCCACCTCCAGAGTCGGCTCCGAAGGTGCCGCCACCAGGTCATCAGCAACTGATCCCTCATGCAGAGGACCGGCCGCTTCGTCTTGACACCCTGGCTCAGGCACGAGTACCTCAGGAACTACCACCTCCGGGGCAGACATTGAAGACTCGGCCGGAGCTAAGGCCACTTCCAGCTCCAACGCTAGTGCCACCTCCACTGCTGGTTCAGGCGTCGGTGCTTCGACTTCCACCGGTTCAGGCGCCGGCACCTCCACGACAACCGGCTCAGGCGCCGGAACTTCCTGAGCCACCGGCTCCGCCGTCGGGGCTTCAATAACATCCAGCTCGAAGGCCGGAACTGCAGCTACCTCCGGCTCTGAGGCTGAAGCATCCATCATCGCAGCATCCAAAACCGGAGCTTCAGCCTCCGGAGCTGGTGTCGTGGGTATGTCTTCATTCCCATGGTCCGGCGCTACCGTGGGAGCTTCGGGAGATGATTCGAGGTCCAAAACCTTGACAGCTGGCGCCAGAGCTGCCGAGACGTCAGCCACCACCTGGGGCGGCGCTAGAATTGGAGACGGAGCCTTCGCCTGTACAGCATCAGTTGCTGTCGCAGGAACCGGAGCTTCAGTCCCTTTTTTAGAGACCCTATGGATGAAGGACAAAGAAACTCAAAATATGATTACAACAAAAATAACCAACTGAGGTAAAAAAGCAAATTTACCTTGGAAGACTTCTGCTCCAACTAGCGCGGAACCTCTTCACCGGACGCTCGGAGCCCGTCCCAGTCGCAACTGGGGTAGTAGCTTCGGAAGGCTCTTCAGATCTTACTGCCGCCGTCAGCGACGTCTTGGTTGGGGCCTTCCTCAACTGGGAAGGACCTTCGGACCTAAAGCCCCTAGCTGGCCCCGGCACCGGAGTTACCTGGGCAGAGCTGACATTCCAGGGAGACATCGATGTTGGAGTTGTCGTCGCCGTCGAAGACCTCCTGCGCCGGGGAGAAGGAGTTGTTGTGGAAGGAGCAGGTCTGACGGGCCTCCCGTCAGAGTGCTTCAACTTCCTCTTTCGACTGGAGGGCTCAGCCAACTCTTTGCCCTTGCAAATTACTTTAGCTCCCTGTCTCGGGGCGGGAGCAGGGCCACCCTCGGAAGCTCCGGGGATCACCAATCTAGTGGTCGGACGCCTCTCTACCTCACAGAGGTCATCAAGCACCGGCATCTTCCTCTGGAGCTCCCTGCTAAACTCCGCCTCCATGTTCAAATGCAAGAAAGCTGCCGGCGGAGTTAGGTCATTGCCCTCGACGTCGATGCCATGCTGGAACTTCTTGAGATGAAGCTCCAAAGCAGAACCCTCGAAAATGGACTTCAAACCAGTTTCAATCCGGTCATCGTCCATCACGCTATTGAGGGCCCAGGTGAGCTTCTCCATCTTCTTCAGCGGAGCCCACCTGTTGACCAGGAAGTTGCAGAATACCGTCTGGGAGGTCACCCCTCCTTCCACACATTTGCGGATCCTAGTCAAGGCAGGGTTGAAGGCCTCTGACAGCACCGGAACTTCACTCCAGGCATCAGTGTCAAGATTGGGAAGACCTTCAGGCAGCTCCAGCTTCTCATGCTCCTCTGCCCTGACGACAATCCAATCCTTCTTCCAGTTGTCCCACTTGCCGGAAGGGAACGACCTCAAGTACTTGTATGGGCATTTCTTGCGCTTCACAAAATAGTAGAAGCCAAGATACTCGTTACTCTTGCCAGTGATGTGGATGGTGAAGAAGGTACGAAAGAGCTCGACGCAGGGGGGAATACCCACCCACATCTCGCAGAAGTGGACAAACGTTGACACAAGAAGAATGGAGTGGGGGACAAGGTGGTACAACTGCAGACCATAGAAGTCTAACGGCATCAAGAGGAAAGTTGAGAAAGGTGGGATCAGTCCCACCATGGCGTATGCAGAAAAGTACACCATGTCGCCGCCGCGCTTCTTCTTGAACGGAAGCTCGCCGGCGCAGACCAAGTGGTTGAAGGAGTCACTGGACCACCCCATGTAGGTCCGGACATTCTTCAAATCATCGTCGGTCGTGAGACTGCTCTTGCAGAGACCCAACACCATCGCAGCACGGCGGGGCGAGAGTGAAAAAGCAAGCAAAAGTTTGGAGGATTCGAGCGCAAGTTCAAATGAAGGCGTAAGGAATCCCCAAACGGTGCGCTCTTTCCTTCTTAAGTAAGCCCCCACAATGCTTGGATGGAAACCGCAGAAGGGCCAAGAATATAGTTTAAAAATTTCACCCTGCCAATGACAAGGGGGCCCGAGGCCACCTAGACGATCAAGTCGAGGTCCTTACCCCAGGCGAACAGTTTTCATGATGAGAGGCGAGAAACCCGTGGACGGCGGCCTGACAGGGCGCGCGGAACCGATACGATTTTCATATTGGGAACCGGGGACCTTCAACTGCGTGAGATCCGCATGCGCAGATCTCACCTGCGGCATCCTGAAGATGCCATGCGCCGATAGTTTAACTGTGAACCACCACCTCAATGGCACATCCAAAAACCCTTGAAGATATGTCGCAGAAACCGAAATATGGACCCACCTCCGGCAGAATGACTTAATCCAAAAGGTATCTCTCATAGGTGGGCCCAGGGGGCCACTGTCGGTACCCTGCGTACTGGATACCCCTTGGAACTGCAAAGAGTGCAAAGGAACTCCACCTATCTGAGCTGAAGACCTCCGAAGGCCCCACGTGTCACTTGGAATCGGACCTGCCTCCCTCCTATGGTTAGTCCCAGTGTCGCCACGTGTATCATAAAACCGGATCTACATTCCATGCATGGGAAAGCTCCGGACTAGATACCTGTGTGGCACCCCCGGACCTAACCCCCGACAGAGGGAAGCTCCGGTACTGACACGTGTACAACAACACTGGACCTCCAAGACAGTAAGCTCCAGAGCTGCCACGCGTCCAATTGCCGGACCTTCAACCTTAACAGGCATATTGGTGGACCTCCAACGGCTCGAACCTTCAAGGAACATTAAAGACTTCAAGACCTGATTATGTGTCGTTAATGCTATCTTAAAGACACACGATCGGAGGACCCTTAATACCAGTAACACCACTATCAAGGCGCGTTACCATGCTGTTAAGGGGAATTAAGTACATTAACTATGTATGAAGCATCAGTAATCGCCAGGGCCACATGTCGGGCCAGGCTAACGATGTAACGGCCAGCCCTTGTACTACAAAAGGACTGGCCAAGCGATACACGGAGGACTCTCTCGGATGCGTGCTCTAGCAACTCTTGCTGGATTGCGCACGGAGACTCTTTTGGCCTCTCTCACACACAAGCGCTCAGACACTCAATACAACAACAGCACACACCCGTGGAGTAGGGTATTACGCTCAGGAGGCCCGAACCACGTAAATCCCCGTGTCAAGTTGCCATCTTGTTTTGAATCTCCGCGCACCCTAACCGAACTACAAAACTTCGCAGGCTACTAACCGTAGTACCAGGAGAATTGCTGGAACCATACTCCGATAGCTTCCGACAGCAGAAGCATATGAAACCGATTTCATTTGATCGATCTCATATAGGTTCCTGGGACACTGAAAATTCCCAAACTTATCGCCCTTGACAATCGGAGTAGGCAAATGCTTACTCTTATGCATACTGTACTTTCTCAGTACATTCTCTAAGTATGCCTTTTGTGATAAGCCTAATACCCCCTTATTTCTATCTCAGTGAATTTCTATGCCCAATACATAGGACGCTTCACCAAGATCTTTCATATCAAAATTAGAGGACCTAAACTTCTTAGTTTCTGATAATAGATTGACATCACTATTTGAAAGTAGTATATCATCTACATAAAGCACGAGAAAAAAAATTTCCGCTCTTAAACTTAGCATAAATGCAAATGTCCTCCTCATTTTTTTTAAATCCAAACTTTCTTATTGTTTCATCGAACTTGAGATACCACTGCCTTGATGCTTGTTTAAGTCCATAGATGGACTTTCTTAAGTGGCATCCCATATGTTCCTTACCCTTAACAACAAAACCTTTCGGTTGTGTCATATAGACGTTCTTATATAGATCAATTGAGGAACGCCGTCTTTACATCCATCTGATGTAATTTTAAATTGTAATGTTCAACTAATGCCATAATGATTTTGAACGAATCCTTACTTGAGACAGGTAAAAATGTCTCATTATAATCAATCCGTTCTCTTTGAGTGAAGCCTTTTGCAACAAGTCTGGCGTTAAACTTATCAATATTCTATTTAGAGTCACGTTTAATTTTGTAGATCCATTTACAGCCTATTGTTTTGTCTCCATTAGGAATCTCAACTAAATCCGAGACTTTGTTTTCTTCCATAGAACTCATTCCATCCTCCATGGCTTTATGCCATTCAAACGATTGGGGACTTCTCATATCTTCTTCAAATATAGTGGGATAACCCTCTATTTGAATTTCCTCACTCAAATAGATCTCATAATCGTCCGGAATGGCCGATTTTCTTTCTCGTTGAGATCTTCTTAATTGCACATTATCCTCATTTTGAGGTTGTTGTCGCTCTTCATTATTAGTGACAACAGGCTGAGAATGTTCAACCTCTCTTAATAATTCTGTTGCCAATGGAGAACTTACAACAGGTGTTGAATCTTCACCAATAGACACTGATGATTCAACAACAGTAGGTAATAAGAAATATGGTTCTTGAATCATAGGAGTGGGTACATAAATCTGCTTCTCTTCAAGATTAATTTCTCATCTTACCGTACTCTAATCATGGCATCCTCTAAAAAGATGGCATGCCTTGTTTCTACAAACTTAGTATATCGTTCTAGACAATAGAAATGATATCCCTTGTTCTTTTCTGCATAGCCAATAAAATGGCAACTTATTTTCTTAACATCCAACTTACCAATGTTTGGGTTAAACATTTTTGCCTCAACAGGACAACCCCATATATGCATATAACTTAATGAGGGCTTATGTCCTGTCCACAACTCATACGGTGTTTTAGGCACTGACTTAGTAGGAACCCGATTTAGCACATGAATGACAATTTTTAATTCCTCCATCCATAAGCTAACCGGTAAATCTGATTAAATTAACATGGATCTAACCATATCTATTAGCGTACGATTGCGCCGTTCCACTACTCCATTTTGTCGAGACTCGCTCGGTGTAGAATATTGGGCGACTATGTCATTTTTCCTATAAGAACCGAGCAAATGGTTCAGAAACTTGGCCATACGAGGTATGAAGACCGTAGTAATCACCACCACGATCGGATCTTACCACTTTAATCTTAGTGTTGTGCTGACTTTCAACTTCAGCCTTAAATATCTTAAATTTATCCAACGCTTCAGAGTGTTCTTTAATTGGATAAATATAGTCATAGCGAGAATAGTCACCCGTAAAGGTTATGAACGAATCAAAACTATCAACAGATATTATAGAAAATGGACCACAAATGTTCGTATGGATTAATTCCGAAATTCCCGCACTGCGTATGGCACCTTTCTTAATTTTCTTAACAAATTTTCCCTTAATGTTGTCTATGCATTCTTCTGAATCTGAAAAATCCAAATGAAAAAGAATCGATTGTGAATTCAATTGTTCAATTCCCCCCCCCTCGAAATATGGCCTAAACGACAATGCCATTGTCGAGGTGTCTAACTGACACCTCCCCTTGACCTGCTTGGAAGCAGCCCGCGGAGGTTCGATGTATTTTCGCGGGCTAGTCCTAGCAAGATCGAGCGCAGCGAACAATGAACGCAAGGGATTTACGTGGTTCGGGCCGCCTGGGTGTAATACCCTACTCCACGGTGGTTTGTGTGTTGTATTGCTCGAGTGTGTGCATGGGTCTGAGTGAACCTGTCTAAGTCGATAGCTATCTAGTCGTTTTATAGTCCAAGGCCAGACAACTTACAAGTGGGGCCCAGGACCCGATAGATGGCCCTGGGAGTAATCAAATCCATTCTAAGATCTGGGAATAAATGCTATCTCCTAACAGCAGCTTCAATGTGTCGCGTGGCCATGCCCTGCTGCAGGGCTACAGATAGCCTGTCATCATGGTTGGTCGCGTCCTGTCTGTCTTGTCGCAGCCTCTCATTCGTTCGTCGTACGTAGAAGTTCGGCTCCAGCCTGTTATAACGGGACTGGCCACTGACCTCTTGACTTATGAGTGTGAGCTCTCGCTTACCTAGGGAACGTGGGCGTCCTTCTAGCTTAGGTGCACTAAGCACGTCTCCCTTCATTCCCGCTACCGTAGGAAGGCCTAGGCCCGGTGTTGCCTGGCACGTGGCAGCTCTGGTCTTTCCGTCAGTGAGGAGGCCGGGTCTGGAGCTGCAGAACGCGTGGCTGCGCCGGACCTTCCCTCAGTGGGAAGGCAGGTCTGGGGCTGCCGGTCTTGCGAACGTGTCGGACCTCTCCTCAGCGGGGAGGCGGGCCCAGAGCTGCGAGACGCGTGGCAGCGCCGGACCTCCCCTCCTAGGGGGAGGCAAACCTGGAGCTGTAGGACACGTGGTAGCGTTGGACCTTCCCTTGGTGGAGAAGCAAAGCTATGCTGCACGTCACGTGGCATCCTGGGACCACGCTGGATCTTGCCCCCATGGGTGGGGGGGGGACCCAGCGTACCTTCTTCCCTGTATCTATGGGTACCCAGTTCGCCAGGTACCAATAGTGGCCCCCGGGCCCATCTCAGAGAGGAACTTCCTTGGTTAAGTGGTTATACCTGAGGTGGGTCCATTTTGAATCCTCGTGCCGTGACTTTAAGGGATTCCCTTCAATGTGGCAGATAAAATCTTTGTCTGCAGATATCTCGCCATCAACTGGCGTCGGTTCCCGATACCAACTTCGTTTCGGTTCTGCGCGCCCATTATGTCGCCGCCCTTAGGTTTCAAACTCTCTCCTATGGGAGCGGTTGCCTCGAGGCGATCACTTCGGCTTTTCCACCAAATCGGATCCTGGCCCACCAGTCATCATGAGGGTAGCTCCAGCATCGTAGTGTATGCGGTTCCCATCCAAACGTCGCGGAAGTATACTTAAGGAGGGGACTAGCACAGGTCGCTAGCCCTTTACGCCCCCATTTGCACTCGCGCTCAGGGCCTTACTGCTTCCTCGCATCCTCCAGCCCTGAGCTTTAGCCCTTGCACAACCATTCTCCCCCTACATCATTTTGTTGTAATGGAGTTGGGTCTCCCTGCCAGCAAGATCAAGAACGAGAAGGAGCTGAAGAAGGTCCACACCTACATGGGGTGGTCCCATGACTCCTTTAACGAAAATATCCGCCTAGGCGAGCTTCCCTTCGAGAAGAAGAGCGTCGGTGATATGGTTTATTTCCAAGGATACGCCATGGTCAGCTTGCTTCCCCCCTTCTCGTCTTTCCTAATGACACTGCTGGAGTTCTATGGAATCCAGTTGTCATTCCTCGGCCCTCATTCCCTTTTTTTGGTCGCTACCTTTGTTCACTTCTGCGAGATGTGGGTGGGGGTTCGGCCCAGCCTAGAGCTCTTCCTGTGTATCTTCACTCTGCAGACCACCGGGAAGGGGAACAAGATGATTGGGCTATACTACTTTGTGAAGCGAAAGAGGTTCCCCTTCAAGTACTTGGAAACCTTTTCCTCCGGCAAATGGGATGATTGGAAGAAGGAGTGGGTGATCATCACCATGGACAAGCATGAGAAGCTGAACCTGCCAGAGAGCCTCCCTAACGTGGACACCGACCTCTAGAACGAGCTCCCGGAGCTGCCGGCAGCGTACAAGCCCGTTGTGTCGAGGATCGAAGGTTGTGTCACCGGCGGAGTGACCCCCCAGATGGTCTTTGGGAACTTCCTGAGGAACATATGGGCTCCACTGAAGTTCAGGGAACGGTCTGCATGGATATTCACGCCGCGTGATGTTGATAACCAGATGAGGGATGAAGCTCTGAAGGTTCTGCTAAAGAAATTCTAGAGCAAACCCAACATCCTGCTTGACTCCCTGACGCCCCCAGAGTCTTTTCCTCCTTTGAACCTGGCTTTTGAGTTCTGCCGAGAGCTTTGAAGCTGATGCCAACGCTATACGAGATTGGGGTTGTGAAGAGGCGGGCTCCCTCCGCGGTCACTGTTCCTGGGGCCTCTGGGGAGCCAGCCCCTGTTCCCCCAAGCCAGGTGGTGAAGCTACTAGTTCCGGCAAGGGCGAGGTGCTGGCGGAGCCCTCCAATCGGAAGAGGAAACTGGTGCGGGGTGACGGAAGCCATGTAGGGACCTCCGGAGGGCCACCTCCTCTAGCTCAGGAACCTCCAACGGGTGCCAGCTCCGGGGGGCCACCTCCCACCTCGGCGCCAAGCGCGAGGGCCAAATTCCGGAGGCCCCTCCCAGCCGAGGAAGGCTCCAGCCCAAGCCCCTGGGGGCTGGGGGATCCAGCCACATCGGGTCCATCGAGCTCTGGCTCTAGCCCCGCTCCGAAGCGGCTTTTCTTCCGCGACACCTGGAGCTTCCCAAGGTAAATGATTAAGCTATTACTTTGATTTCTCTTTGGGTTAAAATCACTCTTTGATCGTTTCTATCTTTGGTGTGCAATGCTTCCAAGAAGGGAGAGAAAATTGCCACTCCAACAATAGCGCGGGGGCTAAGCAAGCAGGCTCTTCTGCTCCGGCTCCTGCGCCTGCTCAGGCGAACGTGAAGGCTGCGGGTGACACGAGGATGGAACCAACGGTATATGCGGCTGCGCCAGCACCTAGTACCCCGGTCGTTGACGCAGGAATGGCCGGAGTTCCCACGCTGGAGCTGATAGCTTATGAAGCTCCGACGGGGATGCCGAGTGCCGACGCCGGCATCCACAGAGGTTCTGCCACCCGTGCTAGGAGCCACCGAAGGGTTGGCCCCCACGTCATCTTCCGGAGAGGTTCTGGTACCCAAGTCGGACGTAGCTGAGGGGCCGGCCCTCACGCCAGATGTGGTAGAGGTTTCAGCCCACAAGCCAGAAGCAGTTGAAGAGCCGGCCCCCACGCCAACTACTACAGAGGTTGCGGTGGCCGACCCGATGGTAGTCGAAGTGTTTGCCCCCATGCCGGAGGTGTTTTGGGCTTCGGTGTCTCGGCTAGTGGCGTCCAGCGCACCTGTGCTTGGGCCGCAAGACGTGGAGGCTCCGGTTGAGCATCCCGCCTCTCCCCCAGCAGAGACTAGTCCGGGAGCGTCCATGGTCGCACTGAAGGCCCGACGGAGGTCGGCGCTGCTCCAATCAACCTTCCTCTAGGCACCGTCGGGGCTGCGTGACTTTTGGAGGACACCCCAGGCGCCTCAAGCCCGCCGGTGCCCCCGCCTACGAGGTGGAGCCCCTCCCAGATGACGGCGGACATCCTGGTGGAGATGAGGAAGGAGGCGCCGCCATCAGGTCCGGCGCCCATTCCCTTGGCACTGGCTATCAACAACGCCCACACTAGTCTGCAGCAGGTTGCAGTGTCCTTCGACCACAATCGCAAGGCCTTGGAATAAGAGTGTATCGCCCTTGGTCGTTGGCGCGATAGGCTCCGTCAACGCGAAGATTGGGTTGAGGGGGAGAATGCCCGGCTGATCGAGCAGGGCGAGCTGCTCAGCGAGAGGGAGGCTACCCTCAAAGCTCTTGATGCGAAGACGCAAGAGATATATGAGGAAGTTGTGGAATGCCACAGAGTTGCGGACCAGCGCCAAGGAGGTCTGACTTCCTGGCATGAGACTCTCCAGAAGCGCCGTTAGGAGCTCGACAAGAGGGAGGCCGAACTCTCCGAGATTCGGAAGGACTTAGGCCAGAGGGAGGAGGAGCTCTCCCGGAAGTTGTCAGCGGGTGAGCAGAGCTTGGCGAACCGCCGCAAGAAATTTGATGTGCGGTGTCAGCTCGAGGAGGACAGGCTGTGGGAACTGGGACAAGACCTTAACAAGCGAGAGGTCGATGTCTCCGCCAGGGAGGATAAGGTTCGGGCCCGGTAAGAAGACCTTGCAGAGTGGCGGAATCGTATCCACCTCAAGGAGTTTGAGCTCGCTGATCGTGAGCGGCAGTTAGCCAAGAGCATTCAGCAGCACGACAAAGAGGTTGAGCGCCTTGCCAAGGAGGGTGCGGAATTGGCGGCCACCAGGAGGCGCTAGAGGAGTTGCAGATCTCGAGAGTGGTTGAGCCTTAGCAGTGTGGGACTTCCTCGAACGAGCCGGCGGAGCTCTGGTGCCGCTTGGCTTCAGCCCCGTACATCCGGCCAACCTAGTGCCGGAGCTGGACGAAGCATTAACGGCTCTTAGCTCTGCTGGTGGCAAGCTCGACGCGGTGGGTGACGTCGTCGCGGACCAGCTGGAGATAGAGGGGAGGTCTTTGGCCAACACCATCTCTGAGTACGTGCTAACGTGTTATCAGAGCCGGTACCCCCACTTTCCCCTGAGTCCAGCGTTCGAATGGTCGATCGAAGAAGGGCTGGATGTTGTCAGAGAGAGGGTTCAGGAGGCTGCTCAAGCCGTAGCCTCAACTATCTGTAAGACCTAGGCCTTTCCTTCCTTGCTCCCGCCTGTATGCTTCCGGTTTTGTAATATGATCTTTCAATGAATGAAGTCCTCTTGATTTTGGTCTTTGATATTTTGTGTCCTGCCCCCTGGTAGATGTACGTAATTTTGATTGTGTACATGTACCACGATGAACTAACACTTGTTTCGAGGACGTCGGAGCCAGGCCCCCTGGGGTCGTCGGAGCTTAAGAGCTCCAGTAACACCCATTGTCAACGTAGGACGTCGACGCCAGGCCCCCTGGGGTTGTCGGGGCTTAGGAGCTCCGGCAACACCCATTGTCCATGTAGGAGACATCACTGTCGGGCCCCCTGGGGTTGTCGGAGCTCGGGAGCTCTGGTGACACCCATTGTCAACGTAGGACGTCGACACCGGGCCCCCTGGGGTTGTCGGAACTTAGGAGCTCTGGCGACGTCCATTTTCCATGTAGAAGATGTCAACGTCGGGCCCCCGAACCCACTTTTGGCGAGGTAACCGTTCATCATCGGTGGCACGTGAGTGGATTTACTAGCGTTACAACCTTAGGAACATGCACACATGACATATAAAAGGTAATTTCTCTCTCCAATCACTCTTTTCCCACGCTCTATTAGTGTCGTTTGTCTTACAATCCTTTACTGTCGTGGGGGACTTGAGTAACTCAGAGCGTCCGTACCTAGAACTCGGTACCCACCGCACGTGGGGAGTGGGTCTGAAGGCTTCAGACACTTAGCAAGTACCTCAAGTAACCCGCCAGCAATCAGACAGCAAAGCTCCCACTATTGCAGAGACGAGGGAAAAACTGACCGCACCCACGCTAGGTGATGAGCTAATAGTAAACACGTGACGTCATTCATAAGATCTAAAGGTAATTTCAAATGAATAAAACACTTGAGGGTAGGGAAAACATCTTTTCATTATAACCTTCATAGGAGAGAACAGACTTTACAGGAAGAACGGCCTGGCCTGGGTGATAGGGAGCTCAGTGTACCTTCTCGGGGTACCGGACCATGCCGAGCATGGCATAAACCCGGATCTCATCTCCCTGGCCTTGGTTAACCCAAGTGCTATCTCTAGACACTATGCTCTCTTTATAACAGAAGAAATAAAGTCCTACCACTGGCTATGGATAAAACTTATGGAGGTGTTCGATATTCCATGGGTTGGGCACTCGTTGCCCATACTCCGTAGCTAGGCGAACGCACCCGGGGCGACAAACTTCTGTTACCCGGAAGGGGCCCTCCCAACGAGGGGAGAGCTTGTTTGCCCCTTCACGGGAAAGCAGACGCCGTGGGACCAGGTCGTTTACCTTCAGCTCCCTATTGTGCATGGTCCGCTGATGGTAGCACCAGAGTGCCTGCCTGTATCGTGCATTTCGAAGGGCTACTCGCATGCGTCCCTCGTCGATGAGGTCCATGTCTTCACGCCTGAACTGGTCCTGTGTGGCTTCATCGTACATCTGGACACGGGGGGAGCCCATGGTGATCTCTGGGGAAAGGACGACCTCCACCGCGTACACCAAGAAGTAGGGCGTTTCTCTCGTAGCCCGGCTGGTTGATGTCCAGCTATCCCACAGCGCATATGGCAGCTAATCCACCTAGTTTGCACCATGCCTCTCAAAGCTTGAGTATGTACGAGTCTTGAGGCCGTTGAGAATCTCCGCGTTTGCCCTCTCTACCTGCCCATTGCTCTCAGGGTGAGCAATAGAGGCATAAAAAACTTGGATCCCAAGGTCCTTGTAGTATTCTTGGAATGTCGCTCTTGTGAACTAGGTCCCGTTTTAGTGATGATCCTGTTCGGGACCCCAAACCTGCAGACAATCGACTTGATGAACTTCACTGCCGACTGCTTGTTAATGGTGGCGACTGGGGTGGCTTCTGGCCATTTGGTGAACTTGTCTACGGCGACGTAGAGGTACCGGAATCCTCCAACGGCTCTTGGGAAAGGTCTCAGGATGTCCAGCCCCCACACGGCGAATGGCCACGAGGGGGGGATCATCTGTAGCGCTTGAGCTCGTGTGTGGATCTGCTTGGCATGGAACAGGCACGCCTTGCATCTCTTGACCATATCAGCGGCATCCTGGAGTACTGTTGGCCAGTAGAAGCCGTGTCGGAAGGCTTTGCCGACCAGCGCGCGGGCCAATTTGTGGTTCCCGCGCTCGTCTCCATGGATTTCTACGAGAAATTCACAGCCTTCCTCCCGGGTAATGCATCGTAGTAGGATGCCATTGGCGCCACACCGGTAGAGATCCCCCTCCACCAGCGTGTATCTCTTAGCCATCCGCACAATCCGTTCTGCCAGGGCATGTTCTTCGGGAAGGTAATTGTCTTTCAAGTAGTCTCGGGCCTCCGAGATCCATGCATCGGGACCTTCTTGAGCTTCTGGTTCTTGGGCGCCCGACTGCTCAGAGCTGCCAGTGGCGCATAAGAACCTTGGCGGGCACCATGGTTGCAGGGCCGCCAGGATTGCTAGCTTCGAGGTGCTAGCTTCACCCCCTTCACCCAGTTCGGTCGCTCAGGCGGTTAGTCACGATAACATCCTTGCAAAGACTCTTTCGGGCACTGGTGCCTCTGTGGAGGCCTTCGTTGACAGGTCATGTGCGACTGAGTTGTCAGCTTGGGGCACATGGCACAGATCCAAGACTTCAAAGTCTTTCTCCAGCTTCCTGACGTGCAGCAAGTATGCTGCCAGTTGGGGGTCATTGAAACTGCACTCCCCCTTGACCTGCTTGACAATTAGCTTGGAATCACCTTTGGCAAGGAGCTGGCGGACATTGAGGGTCAATCCTGTCTTCAGCCCGAAGATAAGGGCTTCATAATCTGCCATGTTGTTGGTGGCCTTGAAGCCAAGACACACCATATATTTGAATTGCTCCCCTGTCGGGGTAATGAGCATCACCCTGGCTCTGGCCCCTTGTTTCTGCGCGGAACCATCAAATAAAGTGTCCAGGGGGTCTCAATGAAGATTGGTGCACTGGGCACTGTCTCCCCGCTGTCCTAGCCCTCTGGGTTGCTAGGTGATTGAGTCCACTCGGCCAAGAAATGCGCCAGTGCCTGACTCTTGACCGCGTGCCGATGAAGGAACTCAAGCTCAAACTCTGCTAGCTCGGCTTCCCACTTGGCGATATTGCCGGTAGCGTTAAGGCTGTGGAGCACTATTCTCAGCGGGAAGGAGGTGACCACTTAGATCTTGTGGCTCAGGAAATAGTGTCAGAGCTTCCTCGATGCTATCAACACAGCATACAACAGCTTGTGTATCTCCAGGTACCTTGTTTTTGCTTCATGGAAGACTTCGCTGATGTAATAGACTGGCCTTTGAGTGGTTTGAACTCTGTTTGAGAGTTCTAGTGCCCCTTGCAGCGGGTCCAGGTCTGGGGGCTCCTGGCTCCCAGGATCCACATCATCCTCCGAGGGTTGGGACTCAGGGTTTCCTGGTTTTCGGAGCTCCCCAGGGAAAGATCCATGGCCAAGTCCGGGTCTGAGGCTTAGCGCTTGCATCGTGAGTTCCTTCCCGTTCATGCTCTTGTTGTGGTTCCGATCGCTCTGCGACCAAGACCATACCAACCACTTCGACTGTTGCGGTAATATACAACAGCAAGGGCTCGTCGGGCTCTGGCGCCACCATAATGGGAAGGGACGTCAGGTGCCTTTTGACCTCCTGGAATGCCGTTTTCGCCTCTTTGGTCCACGCAAAGGGACCTGCTTTCCGCGGAATCTTGAAGAAGGGAATCCAAGCAGCTTCCCAGAAGAGACCCCAAAGACACACTTTTCGGGGTTCAGCATCGTGCGCGTTATGCGCAGCCTGCTGAAGACTTGCGCTAAGCTGTCCAGAAAAGATGCGCGGTTTTTTATTTTTACCACGATGTCATCAATATACACTTCTACCAGGTATCTAATGAGGTCCCCAAATGTTTATGCATTGCACGTACAAAAGTAGGGAGAGCATTCTTAAGACCATAAGGCATGTAGACATAACAATACAGTCCATCTACTGTTACAAAAGTAGTGTGTTGTTCATCATCTCTAGACATAGGTATTTGGTGGAAATCGGAATACGCGTCTAGGAAACACAACAGATCACAACCTGATGTAGAGTCTACAATTTGATCTATCATGGAGAGTGGGAATGGATCCTTTGGACATGCCTTGTTTAGGTTGGTGTAGTCGATGCACATCCGAAGCTTCCCGCCAGCCTTGGGGATGACAACAGGATTAGCCAACCACCGAGGGTGGTGGACCTCTCGGATAAAGAAGCGTCGAGCAACTTCTTAATCTCCTCTCGAATGAAGTTTTGGTGCTTTACGGACTGCTTCCAGGGCTTCTGTTGTACTGGGCGAGCATCGGGGTAGATCTTCAGATGATGCTCAATCACCTCCCTGGGGATCCAGGCCATCTACGATGGTTGCCAGACAAACACATCGATATTGTCCTGGAGGGAGGTGATAAGCACGAGTTCCTATTTGTTGTCCAGGTTACCCGCTATGCGGGTTGTCTGCGCAGCCTCAGAGCCGATTCTGACGACCTTGACTGGGACGTCGTCTTCGGCAAGCAGCACACGCGGAGCTGCGGTGGAGGTCCGTTGGGACGAGCCTTGGCTTGGTCAGCCTTCCCTCGCGCTGTCAAGGCACGGGGCCCACCCTGCAGGGAGTGCTTGGAGCTAGTCCAAGGATGACACCGCCACAGTGCGATCTCCCCGGACCCTGAGGACTCCACATGGCATGGGCATCTTCAGGACCAGGTATTCGTAGGGAGCTACGGCCATGAACTGGTACAACGCTGGCCTTCCGATGATGGCTTTGAAGGGAAGCTCGATGTCTGCCACATCGAACAGGATGCTCTCTGTGTGGTAGTTCTCTAGAGTACCAAAGGTTACCGGGGGGTGGATGCTACCGCTGGGCATGATTTGCCCCGGGCCTACATCTGAGAACGGGCTCTAAGGTGTGAGCCGGGACATGGGTATCTGCAGCTTTTGGAAGGCAGTAGATGAGATTAGGTTGAGGCCTGCACCGCCGTCGATCAGCACATAATGGAGCTTTATGTTGGCGATGGTTGTGGCCACAAGCAACGGGAGCACTCCAGCTCCTGCCATGTTTTCTGGGCAATCTGAGGCATCAAAGCCAATTGCAATGCTCATCCACTTGCTGTGGGGGGGGGGGGGGGGGGACTTGGTGCTGGGGCCACCGCGGCCACAACTTGTCGCAGGACTTCCACTGCGTTCCGAGACACGGGGTTCGTGGCTCCCTCGTAGATGACATAGAGCAGCTTCCGACGCTCCTGGTCGCTGCTAGTGTCCGAGTCAGCACTCGTCAAGACTGCTTTCACCGCCCTGTGGGGCTCCTGGTACCCCATGTCCTCGTCTTTGTCCTCCATAGAATCAAGCTTCTGCTTACCCTCCCTCTGGCGGGGAGGCTCACTCTCTTGGCGATGTTGCTTCTGCCTCTGCTCGCGGTAATGCTCTGCAAGCTTCTTGACTTCCCAGCACTCACTTGCACTGTGACCATTGGTCTGGTGCACCGGGCACTTGAAGTCATCATCGTCACCTTTAGGTGAATGGTGTGGGCGCTTGTATTGGCGCGAGCCCCGAGCTCTTCCAGCTGCCGCAGCTGCCACCATGGGAGCCCCGAGCCTTGGCTTACTCCTGCCGCGGCCCCTGTTCTTTTTTTCCTACCACCACTCCTAGTAGTGGCTTATTCTTTGGACTGTGAGGGCTTCCCACTCTCTAAGGAGAGTCGAGCGTGCCAGTTACGACCTTCCGCAGCCTTGGCGCATCTGTCTGCCAAGGAAAACAACTCGGAGACATCGTGCATGGCGAGCTTCTCTAGCATCTTTTTGTCCCTCACACCTTATCTAAATGCAACTATGATAGATGCATTCGAGATGTTCGGGATGGTGTTCCGTACCTGGGAGAATCGTTGGATGAACGTTCGCAGCAGCTCCCCTGTGCGCTGCCTAACAGCGTGGAGGTCAAGCTTCGTGCCAACGCGCTCGTACGAGCTTCCGACATTCACCACGAACTGCCGGCATAGCTCCTCCCAGGAGGTGATGGACCCCTGGGGGAGGTTCATGAGCCATGACCGGGTTGGGCCGGCCAGGACTACATGGAAGTAGTTCGCCATGATGACTTCGTCACCCCCGGTAGCCAGGATCGAGGTGGAGTAGATCTGCAGAAACTCACTCGGGTTGACACTTCCATCATTCTTATCCGGTGTGTGCGGCCGGAACTTGTGAGGCCACACCACCCTCCATAGGTGTGAAGCTAAAGTTGCACACCCTCCACCTGTGCTTGTGGGCACCAGGTTTATCGCTGCATGACCTTGATGGCCAGGCGGCGCTGCGTACGCCTGGTGTTGAGGCGCGGCGGCAGGCGCTTGATGCAGCGGAGGCACACCATACTCGTGGAGTGGGGGAGGCGCAACGGACGCCTGGTGTGGAGGGGGCGCCTCATACACCTTGTGCTGCATAGGAGGCGCCACATACGCCTGACGTGGCGGGAAAGCGTCATGTACCTGGGGTCCCGGACCCGACAGGCTGTAGTTAGCTTCAAGATTGCGGTGTCGCTCACGTTGTCGTTCGATGATGACTCGACAGTCCTCGTCATCCTTGCGGCACTGCAACTCAGCCCACAGCTCTGTCGTCGAAGGCCTTGTTGAGCGGCTATCAGCAGTCCGCCGGTCGACGATAGGCATACGCGACAGTGGAACAAACGTTGATGTCGCTCACTTCCCGCCTTGCGGAGTCGCTTGGAGTGCAGCAACGACCAGATGGTCGACGTCATTTACCCACTGATGGGTTGCCCCCTGCAGGGCACCTGCCGTCGGTGCATTGCAGAGTAGCGCACGCATGGCTAGGAGTGCACTTTCCAGGCTTACCGCCGGTAGTGTTGTAGCAGCTGTCACGGCAGGAGTTCGCCGTGTCGTGTTGTGCGGGCCTGCAGTAGGTGGACTGACTGCGCGGTGATGCGATGGTCCTGATCTTCTCGCCTTGGAGCAGGACCCAGCCCTGAGGTGGGATGAAGCTTGGTCCTCACCCGCCGCCTGCTGGCGGGGTTGTGGCCTGGAGGAACTAGCATTGGAATGAACGTTCACCATGCTGCTGGCGAAGATCTTTGCAAGGAAAAATTCCCCTACCTGGCGTGCCAAATGTCGAGGTGTCTAACTAACACCTCCCCTGGACCTGCTCGAAAGCAGCCCGTGGAGGTTCGATGTATTTTCGGGGGCTAGTCCTAGCAAGATCGAGCGCAACGAACAATGAACGCAAGGGATTTACGTGGTTCGGGCCATCTGGGTGTAATACCCTACTCTACGGTGGTTTGTGTGTTGTATAACTCGATTGTGTGCCTGGGTCTGAGTGAACCTGTCTAAGTCGATAGCTATTTGGTCCTTTTATAGTCCAAAGTCAGACAGCTTACAAGTGGGCCCCAGAGCCCGACAGATGGCCCCAGGAGTAACCAAATCCATTCTATGATCTGGGAGTAAATGCTATCTCCTGAGAACGGCTTCAATGTGCCGGTTGGCCATGCCCTGCTGCAGGGACTACAGATAGCCCCTCATCATGGTTGGTCGCGTCCTGTCTGTCTTGCCGTGGCCTCTCATTCGTCCGTCGTATGTAGTAGTTCGACTCTAGCCTGTTATAACGGGACTGGCCACTGACCTCTTGACTTATAAGTGTGAGCTCCTGCTTACCTACGGAATGTGCGCATCCTTCTAGCTTAGGTGCACTGAGCACGTCTCCCTTCATTGCCGCTACCGCAGGAAGGCCTAGGCCCGGCGTTGTCTGGCATGTGGTAGCTCCGGTCTTTCCCTCAGCAGGGAGGCCGGGTCCGGAGCTGCAGAACGCGTGGCCGCGCCGGACCTTCCCTCAGTGGGGAAGCAGGTCCGGGGTTGCCGGCCTCGCGGACGCGCCGAACATCTTCTCAGCAGGGAGGCGCGCCCAGAGCTGCGAGACGCGTGGCAGCGCCGGACCTCCCCTCCTAGGGGGAGGCAAAGCTGGAGCTGTAGGACACATGGTAGCGTCAGACCTTCCCTCGGTGGAGAGGCAAAGCTATGCCGCACGTCACGTGGCATCCTGGGATCACGCTGGATCTGGCCCCCACGGGGGGCGAGACCCGGCGTGCCTTCTTCCCTGTATCTATGGGTACCCGGTTTGCCAGGTACCGACAGTCAAAATTTCAAAGACATTTCAGAATTGATTCTCCTACGCTTACCCTGATGTGAGGAAAATTGAATGTCGCTTACAACATTAATATCATCATGCATAGATAATAAGTATAACATGCCTTGTCTTACGGCAACACCAACAATCTTATTATCAAACTTAATTACACATCTGTCTTTGCCAAACTAGCAAACATAACCATTATCATCTAAGCATGATACTGAGATCAGATTTCTACTTAAAGAGGGTACATATAATACATCCTGAAGTGTAAGTACAAAACCATTTCTTAATACCAATGGATAATCTCCAATGATTTTCACTTCAGCTTCATGGCTATCACCAACTTTAATCACCCTTTCCCCTCTTTCTAGGGTCCTCCTCATATTTAACCCCTGCAACGAATTGCAAACGTGCACAATGGCACTTGAGTCGATCCACCAAGTAGACGATGTATAATCTAAAAGTAGGGATTCATCAACAAAGGGCATAACATCATTACCATTTTGCAACACTATTTAAGGAAGCCTATACAATCCTTCTAATGGTGACCTTTGTCTAAACAAAAGCGACACTGATCTTTCTCCATTTTCACATCCTTATCGTAAGGATGGCTTTGTGGAGCCTTACCCTTATCTTTATCATGGTGAGAAGAACCATGATACTTAAAAGATTGCTTAGAAGAATAATTATTTTTAGCCTTACATTTTCCCTTCACATAATTAATAGCATCATTAACGTGAAGGGACTTAATCCTCTCTTCCTCCTAAACACACATAGCCATGAGTTTTTCTATGTTCCATAGTTCAGGTTGAGAGTTGTACTTGATGACAAAAGTCTCAAATTCCTTAGGAAGTGAGGCAATGATGAGATGCACAATGAACTCATCTTTAATCCCCAAATCCATAGGCTTAAGCTTTGCAGCCATATCTGTCATCCTTAAGATGTGCTCACGCACACCACCTTCATAATACTTTTCAGTAACAAGTCTCTTGATAAGAGTGTTTGTTGTGGCTTCAAAAGAACCAGTGAACTGATTCTCTATCCTTTGGATGTATTCAACAGCAGTGTTGCATTCAGAGATTGCTCCCCGCATGGCCTCAGTGATAGTGCCCTTAATTACTATCAAACATTTTTTGTTTGATTTCTTCCACTTATAACAATCAATGTCATAAGTTAATAACTTAGTAGTATATTTATTTGTCCTCACAACAAAGGCTTTTTGAGTTTCATCATTATTTATTTCTGGTTCTACCAGTGCAACTGGATATAGAGTAGTGAGAGACAAGTCTATTTCGGAGACTGCTAAAGCAATCTCCAACTTCTCTCACCATCTCCCATAATTGGTTCCATTGAGTGGATCAATAGAAGCGGTGAAACTCAGTGTTGAATTCGCATTGGAGGAACCTTCATAATCAAAAAACAAAATCATGAATGAATGCATAGATGTTAACCATAAGAAAATGATGAGTTTTATCTTTCACTTTGGTTACTCGACCAAAACTCAACATTTGAGAATAACTGAAAATCAATATAGTAATTTATCTTTCTTTTTGGTTACTCAACCAAATTACTATGTTCTTAGAAAGAAAATATCATTAATGTCTTTCGTTTTGGTTACTCGGTCAATAATGAAATTAATATAACTTAAAAACATGGAAATTCTATTTTTCACTTTGGTTACTCAATAGAATTCCATGCAACTTAAATTGACATAGTAATTTATCTTTCGTTTTAGTTACTCGACCAAATTGCTATGAAAATATAATCTTAATTTGCAGCGGAAACTTAATTAAATAAGCAAATGTATAGTCTGGACTAGTCTGCCCATGGCCGGACTAGTCTGAACTCTTACAATATGGTTTTCGAACTAGTCCGGTCCATACGACGGATATGTCCGAACTTAAAACAGAACCATGACCGGACAAGTCCGGTACTGTCCCGAAAACATTTAATCCGTTCTTTATTGAACTTTTCGATTTGGTCCGTTCTATTTCGGACTAGTCCGGCCAACCCCGGAAAAGTTTCATATAAAAAATTGGAAAATGTCGAAATACCCAAAAGAGAATCTTAATCTTACCATCGTACCAAATTAACTTAATTTTCACAATGAATTTCAATCCAAAGTGCTTAATTGATTTTCAATCAGATGAACGCGTCTGTCGAAGGTCTTAAATGACACTTCCCCCGGACCTGCTTAGAGAGCAGCCCGCGGAGGTTCTTTAGATTCACGAGGGCTAGTCCCAGGAGATTGAACACAGCGGGATGGTGAACATAGAGGGTTTTACGTGGTTCGGGCCGCCGAAGCGTAACACCCTACTTCCACGGGAGTGTTTGTGTATTGCCTTGCTAGAGCGTGTATGAGGCTTAGTCTGATTTTTCGATCCCTTCCCAAGGTCGTCTGCCGAGTCCTTTTATAGTTCAAGGACTCTGCAGTCACAAGGTGGGCCCCGGGGCCCGACAGGTGGTCCCGGGGAGAGCCAAATCGTATACAAGGTCTAGGATTAAATGCTATCTACTTCCCTTTGTCAGGGGCGTCAATGTGCCATCCCGCCGCGTCGTGCGCCAGGGCTACACATAGTTGGTGATGATGGCGGTGCACGTCCCGCCCGTCTTGTCCTTGCGGCCCATTCGTCTGTCCTGCAGTGCGGGTCTGTACTGGCTACTTGGACAAGACAGGACACTGGAGCCATGACTTACGCATGCGCGACTCCGCTTCGCCTGCGGAAGGCGCGCGTACTTTAATGCCTGGCCGAGCAGCGCACGTCTTCCTTTAATGCGGCCTCCTACTGCACTGAGTTTGCTGTCCGCCACGTGGTTGCGCCGGAGCCTGCCTCTGTGGGGAGTCGAGCACTTGATGGTACAGGCCACGTGGCGCATCCAGAGCCCACCCCTGTGGAGGGGTGGAGGCTCAGCCCTGCGGGCCACGTGGTAGTTCCGGTGTCTTTCCCTGCGAGGAAGTGGGCCTGGCCCCGAGGTTCCGATTGGCCATGTGGCAGCCCCGGAGCCCGCCTCAGCGGGGAGGCGAGGGTCCAGTTCTGCCGGCCACGCGGCAGCCCGGGAGCTTACCCCGGTGGAGAGGAAGGATTTGGTCCTTCCTTCCACGACGTGGCAGCCTCGGATTCGTCCTCTCAAGTAGAGGCCGAGTCCTTAGCCGTTTTCTCCTTATGCGCGGGGGTACCCGGTCTGCGGGGTACCGACAGTGGCCCCCGAGCCCACCTCGGGAGAGTCGTCGATACCGCAGGTGGGGTCTTCTTCCTTATCTTCCCGCGCAACTCTTTCGATTCCAATTCGGGGTAGTTCCCCGAGCGACACGTCCCTGCCGTTGTGGCAACGCGTCTCCTCCTGGTAAGCGGAGGCACTGGATAGGCGCCGCGCGACGTGACTTCCGCCTTCAATCGTGCTTTAACTGCGGTGGTTCCCAAGGTGGCTCCTGCACTTTTGCTGCTTTTGCCTTTTCAAAAACCGGTGAGTTACCTCCCGCACAGTTGGCCACCCGGCTCGCCTTCTTTGTCGAGCGACTCGGGCCCTCATGTCATTGCCTGTGCGGGTCTGTTGCTCTTCTACCGAGGTCGTGGCGATTCACACGCCGCGTATGTTGGCTTGCAGAGGTGAATAAAAAGAGACCTTTCCCTCTAAGGGTCCTTTCTTCCGCTTTTGCATCCTTGCGCTCGTGTCTTCTTGCCCCAAGCCCAGTTCTTGTGCTCTAGCTCGTGATCTCCCCTTCCAGATCCTGCTCCTTCAATACTCATGGCGAGCATCCTGCCCAAGTCCTGGGTGTCCAGGTCCGCTGACTTGGCCCCCATGCGCCGACTTCTCGGCTGGCACGCTCCTGAGCAGGAGAAGTGGCTCCATCCCGGGAAGCTGCCGCTAAGCCTCTCCGCCGGGGAGATGGTGCTTTTTTCGTCGTACGTGCTGGCCGGCTTCGTCCCGCCTGCATCCGCCTTCCTGGTCATGATCCTGGAGACCTTCAGCCTCCAACTCCACCACCTCGCGCCGAACTCGATCGCCATGCTGGCGGTCTGTGCTCACCTCTACGAGATGTTCGTGGGGGTGATGCCATCGGTGAAGCTCTTCAGGTACTTTTTTGTACTGAGGGCCACCGGCAGACGCACGAAGGAGCATCTCGGCGCCTACTACTTCCAGCGTTGAACCAAGGTCCCCTCGAGGTACATTGCTTCCTTCAACTCTGCACGATGGGAGCAGTGGCACAAAGATTGGATGATCGCCAAGGTCAAAGCCCACGATCGGATGTGCCTCCCCACCGGGATCCCCTACCCCGAGCAGTCATTCTGGGAGGAGCGCCCAGAGCTGGAGGAGGCGTTCAACCCGATGTTGGAGAGGATCCAGATGCTGGTGGACCACGGGCTGTCGTCTGCCATGGTGCTGAGGGACTTCATGTCCCGCCGCATAGCTCCGCTCCAGCGCCGCACCCGCCCGGCGTGGATGTTTACCGGCCTATCGGGCTGCACCCGGCTCGAGACCGGCCCCGACTCCAACCTGGGCGAGCAGCAGTTGCACGACATGCTGACCCGGGTCTGCCCTGACGACATCTCCCCCGAGGAGCTGGCTCTTCCGACGGCCTGCCACCCCTTGTGCTTAGACTCCGAGCTGAGGAGGCAGCTGCTGAAGACGATGCCGACACTAGACGAGTCTGGGCTGGCGCAGCGCCAGATCGGGGACCCGTTCCGGGGGGTCAAAATCATCGATGATGCTGAGGGAGGCGGGGCTCCCTCAAGCGACGAAGATCCTTCAAGCGATGACGCCTCAGGTGGGCCCCAGCACCGTCAATGGGGAGGTGACGGCTCCTCTATTGACAAGGGGAAAGGGAAAGCATCGGTTCCGGTGTCAGACCTGACCACCAAGAAGCGCGCCCGGTAGCCGCCGCTAGCCCCCTCCGCTCCTCGTCAGGATGCCAGAGCCCTGCCGCATTCGTCGACAAGGGGCGCCGATGGCGCCATTCTACCGCCCGAGTCCTCGACGCGCAAGAGGGGGAGGCTCCTCAACGCCGACGGGACCCCAGCGTTCCCTCGCCGTTCGGAGGAGCGCCCGACTTCGGGGGTGCCACCGACTCCGCCACCACAGGGGCTCCCAACACACTCAGCGGCCCCCGCCGCAAGTTCGGGGGGTCCGAACCCCCCCCCCCCCCCCCAACCCTTTTGGGAAGCGGTGGAACTTCAACATCCCCAGGTAAGTTGGCATAGATTTTATCTTGGGTGCTCTTTGTTGTGCGCTTACCCTGTCATTTTCTTATGATCTGGGTTTTCTTGATTTCAGCACCACTACAGTTACTCCTTCTCCGCCTGTGGGCCCTTCTGCTGGAGGGTATGCAGCTCCAGTCGGCTCGCGGGGCTCCTCTGCAGCCTCAGGCTCCGCTCCGACGCACCGGGCTGCTGCCGCTGGGGTGCCCTGGGCCTCCGTGCCCGACACCCCCACAACGGCTGCTGAAGCCCAGCCGCACACGCCGGCGACTGTTGCCGCACCCGCCAACGACTCCGCATCCACTGGCTACTTCGCGCCGTCCGACACCGCTACGTCGGCTGGCGCCGCCGCCCCGGGTGCCGCCGCCAGGGGGGTCCCTTGGGGCCGACGCGCCTGCTTCTGGCGGTGATCCCCCTGCCTTCTCCGATTGGGGGAGCTCTGGTCCCCGTCTCCCCAGTGGTCCTCCAAATGGAGGATGATATTGAAGAAGTGAGGAGGCAGGGACCCGCTGCTACGGTGGAGCCCCTCCCCCTGTCTAAGGCCATGGTCGTGGCCTACTCCGACTTCCGGCAGGCTCAGGCGGCCCTCGCCCGAGAGAAAGGGAGGCTTGAAGACGAGGATGACCAGCTCTAGTAATGGGCGAGGACCCTGGAGTCTCGGACCCGGCTAGCAAAGAGCCGAGCGGCTCAGCGAAAGGCGGTTGTTCGGGAGGAGATGAAGATCCTCGAGCAGGAGCACGAGCTCATCGCTCAACTAGACGCCATCACCCAAAAGCTGAAGGTGGACTCCACAGCTATCCACGCTGAGGCCAACTCCCGCCTCGAGTCCTGCGAGGAGCTCCAGCAGCTGCTATCTCGCTGGGAAGCTGCTCTTGCTGAACGGCAGCAAGAGTTGGCGGCGAAGCAAACTGAGGTGGAGGCGACCTCCCGCTGGCTCGTCCTCCAGCAGGAAGGGGCGAGGGTTCGCGCCACCGAGCTAGACCGCCGGGATGCTGCCCTGGCTGAGGCAGAGCAAACCTAGCTCGCCGAGCGCCACGCCCTCTTGGACCGTGAGTTCAACATCGCACTCAAGGAGGGTGACTTGAGCGGCCGCGAGAGGGAGGTCAGCAAGCGCAAGGGGGCACTGGCGGCCAAGGAGAAGCGGTTCCTGGACGGCGGCCCTCGGGCGTTGGCGGCGGCCCAGCAGGAGGTGCAGGAGCTCCGGGCATCGTGCTCTTTTGAGGCCCGAAAGGTCTGGGAGTTCCTTGGCGGCGCCACTTGGCTCTGGTGCCGCTCGGCTTCAGCCCGGTGCGCGTGGGGGAACCAGCGCAGGAGGTGAGTTAGGTGTTCCCGGCACTTGACTCCACCAGCTCGAGGATGCGTTCACTGGGGGCCATCATCGACAACCAGCTGGAGGCAGAAGGGAGGATGCTGGTGAAGGAGGTGGCGACGCATATCCTGTCCTGCTACCGGAGCTGGTACCCCGACATCCCTCTGCAGCCGGTCTTCAAGGGGCCCATCGCCGAGAGGGAAGAGGCCGCCAAGTATGAAGTCTCGGATGCGGTGGCGCTCATCACCTCAAGGTTCCAGCAGAGCGGCTGAGCGCTCCCCGTGCGCTGTTTATGTTTTGTGTTTCTTTCAGCTTTTGTCTGTGGTTGCTTGTGGTGGCGAACTTTTTATTTTGGAACAAAAAATTTGCCTGTGGTGCCACTTATACTCAGCATGCTTTTATTTCCAGCAATATCTTCTAGTTGCTTGTTGTTCCTTAGCTTCCAGGACCTGCCGTCCCCCGGAGTGTGCGGCCCCCTGGCAGGTGTGGCCAGTTGTTATGGGCACACCTGTCAGATACCTATAAGTTAGGGCGGACGGTTGCAGGGGAGCTTAGGATGCGTAGGTAGCATTGTTGTAACTGAGTATGCAGGGATGTCGACGGCGGGCCCCCTGGGGGTGCCACCGGAGCTTCGGTCCGGCGGTGCCCACCATCTTCTGTGAAACGTCGACGGCGGGCCCCCTGGGGGTGCCACCGGAGCCTCAGCCCGGCATTGCCCACCATCTTTGGTGAAACGTCGATGGCGGGCCCCCTAGGGGTGCCACCAGAGCCTCAGCCCGGCGGTGCCCACCATCTTTGGTGAAACGTCGGTGGCGGGCCCCCTGGGGGTTCCACCGGAGCTTCGGTCCGGCGGTGCCCACCATCCTCATGGGTACTCTGACGGTTATCACTGGGATAACTCCTTGAAGACCTGCATATAGATCAAAAAAACAGGAGAAGTAATTCTGTCCGCTGGTCATTGCTTCCCTACTCCTTTTTAGTGTTGCTTGACTTATGATCTTGGGTTGGCTCATGGGGCTTGGGTAATTCAGTGCGTCTGCACTTAGGGCTCTCTATCCATACTACTTAAGGGTGGTCCATCTGGCCCCCAGTACTCAGCTGCAGCGCTGGGGAGGCAGGGCGCACAGGCTTAGGGTGCAGGACCAGGCTAAGCAGGTTGTGCCCCTGGACCTCCCGCTCGGCGTAAGCTTTTCCCGGGGGAGACCATCTAGAGACACAGAGCCCTAAGTATGAGAACATTCGAGGCCCCAGGCACATTGCAGGTACCTCAAGCGACCCCACCTGCAACCAGACAGCAAGGCTCCCACTATTGCTAGAGCAGGGAAAAATGACAGCGCCCACGATAGATCACAAGCTACAGTGAACGTACAACAATATCATAAAAAAATTAAAGATAATTTTTTGAATGAGAAAACCTATACAGGACAGGACAACATTCTTTTCATTGCGTTCTCCCACAAGGTGGGACAGGTTTTACAAGGGGAACGACCCGGCTCGGGCGACAAAGGAAGTCGAGTGCACCTACTTAGGATTCTGGACCAGGCTAAGCGAGATGTGCACTCAGAGCCTCGTCCCCGTAGCCTTAGTTACCCTAAGTACCATTCCTAGGAACCATGTACCTTTTACAATGAAAGAGAACTATCCTGACGCTGGTCTAGGGGTAGAACTTACGGAGGTGCTCGATGTTCCAGGGGTTGGGCAGTCGCTCTCCATCCTCCATAGCTAGGCGGATGCACCCAGGGCGGCATACCTCCGTAACCCAGAAGGGGCCCTCCCATCTGGGAGAGATTTTGTTAGCCCCTTCTCGGGAGAGTATGTGACGCAGCACCAGGTCGCCTACCTTTAGCTCCCTACTCCGCACGGTCCTCTGGTGGTAGCGCTGGAGCGTCTGCATGTACCGTGCATTTCGGAGAGCCGCTCTCACTCGTCCCTCGTCGACGAGGTCCACGTCTTCTCGCCGGAGCTGGTCCTGCGCGGCTTCATCGTACACCCGGACACGGGGGAGCCCCTGGTAATTTCTGGGGGGAGGACGGCCTCTACCCCGTACACCAGGAAGAAAGGTGTTTCCCCCGTGGCCCGGCTGGTTGATGTCCAGCTAGCCCACAGTGCACATGAAAGCTCATCTACCCAGTCTGCACCATGCTTCTCAAGGTGTGAGAATGTGCGAGTCTTGAGGCCCTTGAGGATCTCTGCATTGGCCCTCTCGACCTGTCCATTGCTCTCTGGATGAGCGACAGATGCATAACAGACTTGGATCCCAAGGTCCTCGCAGTATTCCTGGAATGCTGCACTTGTGAACTGGGTCCCGTTATCAGTGATGATTCGGTTCGGGACCCCGAACCGGCAGACGATCGACTTGATGAATTTGACTGCTGACTGCTTGTTGATGGTGACGACTGGGGCAGCTTCCGATCACTTGGTGAACTTGTCTACGGCGACGTAGAGGTGCCGGAATCATCCGACGGCTCTGGGAAAGGGTCCCAGGATATCCAACCCCCATACAGCGAATGGCCATGAGGGAGGGTCATCTGCAGTGCCTGAGCTAGTGTGTGGATCTGCTTGGCATGGAACTGGCACGCCTTGCATCTCCTGACCATCTCGGCGGCATCCTGAAGTGCTGTCAGCCAGTAAAAGTCGTGCCGAAAGGCTTTACCGACCAGCATGCGAGACGATGCGTGGTTCCCACACTCACCTCCATGGATCTCTGCGATCAAGTCGCAGCCCTCCTCCCGGGTAATGCAACGCAGCAGGATGTCGTTGGCGCCACGCCGGTAGAGATCCCCTTCCACCAGCGTGTACCTCTTAGCCATGCAGACTATCCTTTCTGCCAGAGCATGTTCTTAGGGAAGGATGTTGTCTTTCAAGTAGTCCCGGACCTCCGAGATCCATGCATCGGGACTTACTCGAGCCTCTGGATCTTGGGCACCCGGTAGCTCGGAGCTCCCGGTGGCGCATACGATCCTTGGCGGGCTACATGGTAGCAGGGCCGCCGGGACTGCCAGCTTCGAGGTGCTAGGCTCGCCCCCTTCACACGGTTCGACTGCTCGGGCGGTTGGTCGCGGTAACGTCCTTGTAAAGACTCCTTCAGGCACCGGGGCCCCTGTGGAGGCCTTCGTTGACAGGTCATCTGAGACTGAGTTGTCAGCTCGGGGTACATGGCACAAGTCCAAGACTTCAAAGTCCTTTTCGAGCTTCCGGACGTGCAGCAAGTATGCTGCTAGCTGTGGGTTGTTGCAGCTGCACTCCCCTTTGGCTTGCTTGATGATCAGCTGGGAATAACCTTTAGCCAGAAGCTGACGAACATTAAGAGTCAGGGCAGTCTTTAGCCCCAAGATGAGGGCTTCATATTTCTGCCATGTTGTTAGTCGCCTTGAAGTCGAGGCGCACCATGTACCTGAACTACTCCCCAGTCTGGGCGAGGAGCAGGACCCCAGCTCTGGCCCCCTGCTTCCGCGAGGAGCCGTCGAAGTAGAGCGTCCAGGGAGGTTCGGTGAAAACTAGAGCCTTGGGCACCGTTTCTCTGTTGTCCGGGTCCCCTGGGTTGCTTGGCGATGGAGTCCATTCTGCCAGGAAGTCTGCCAATGCTTGGCTCTTGACTGCATGTCGAGGTAGGAACTCCAGCTCGAACTCCGCCAGCTCCGCTGCCCACTTAGCAATGTTGCCAGTCGAGTTGGGGCTGTGGAGCACGGTTTTTAGTGGGAAGGAGGTCACCACTGAAACCCGGTGAGCCTGGAAGTAATGTCGGAGCTTCCTCGACGCTATGAGTACTGCATACAGCAGTTTGTGTACCTCCAAGTATCTTGTTTTTTCTTCATGGAGGACCTCACTGATGTAGTAGACTGGCCGTTGGGAGGTCCGAACCCTCCCTGAGGGGTCCGGGGCTCCTTGCAATGCGTCTGTATCCTGGGGAATGTGGCTCCCAGGGTCTGGTTGGACCTCCGGGGGCTGGGACCCGGAGGGCACTTGGTTGCCCAGAGCACACAGCGGGGGGGGGGGGGGTCTCTTCTGGGTCCAGCCCCTGAGGCTCAGCCTCCCCCTTTGAGGCTCCTTCTGGTGCTTGTTGCGGCAGTAGCTCCGGCCGCTCTGCAGCCAAGACCATGCTGACCACCTCCGTTGTTGCGGTGATGTATAGCAGGAGCGGTTCTCCGGGTTCTGGCGCCACCATAATGGGTAGCGTCGTCAGATGCTTCTTGAGCTCCTGGAATGCCGCTTCCGCTTCCTCAATCCACTCAAAGGGACCCGACTTCCGCAGAATCTTGAAGAAGGGCAGGGCTCCCTCAGCCAGTCTTGAGATGAACCGGCTAAGGGCCGCCAAACACCCTGCAAGCTTATGTACATCCTTGATACGGGTCGGCGGCCGCATCAGCTCTATTGTCTTGATCTTCTCTGGGTTCGCTTCAATTCCTCGGTGTGAGACCAAGAAACCAAGGAGCTTCCCTGCAGAAACCCCAAAGACGCACTTGTCGGGGTTCAGCATTGTGCGCGTCGTGCGCAGCTTGCTGAAGACCTGGGCCAGGTTATCTAATAAGGATGTACGGGCTCTAATTTTTACCACGATGTCGTCAACATACACCTCTACCAGGTCTCTAATGAGGTCCCCAAATGTCTTATGCATTGCACGCACAAAGGTGGGGAGAGCATTCTTGAGTCCATAAGGCATGGAGACATAACAATACAGACCATCTACTGTTATGAAAGCAGTGTGTTCCTCATCTTCCCTAGACATTGGTATTTGGTGAAAACCAGAATACGCATCTAGGAAACACAGAAGATCACAACCTGATGTTGAGTCTACTATTTGATATATCCTAGGAAGAGGGAATGGATCCATTGGGCATGCCTTATTGAGGTTGGTGTAGTCGATGCACATTCGGAGCTTCCCGCCAGCCTTGGGGACGACAACAGGGTTGGCCAACCACCGTGGGTGGTGGACCTCCCGGATGAAACCAGCATCGAGCAGCTTCTTGATTTCTTCATGGATGAAGTTCTGCCTCTCGATGGACTGTTTCCTGGGTTTCTGTTGCACCGGTCGGGCGTCAGGGTATATCTTCATATGGTGCTCAATCACCTCCCTAGGGATCCCAGGCATTTGTGGTGGTTGCCATGCAAACACATCGACATTGTCCCGGAGGAAGGTGACGAGCGCGAGTTCCTATTTGTTGTCTCGGTTCCCCGCGATATGGGTTGTCTGGGTAGCCTCAGAACCAATCCTGATGACCTTTACTGGGACGTCGTCATCGGCTGGTTGCACACGGGGTGCAGAAGTGGAGGCCCACTGCGTCAGACCCTGTTCTGGTTGACTCTCCTTCGTGCCCCCTTAAGTCGGAGCCCTCCCGGCTGTGAGCGCCTGGAGCTGCTCCAAGGCGAATACTGCTGTTGAGCAGTCCCCTCTGATATTGAGGACACCGGAACGTGTCGGCATCTTCAGGACGAGGTAGCCGTAGTGGGCTACGGCCATGAACCTATAGAGCGTCGGCCTCCCGATGATTGCGTTGAAGGGGAGGTCGACGTCTGCAACATCGAACAAAACGCTCTCCGTACGGTAATTCTCCGGGGTCCCAAAGTTCACCGAGAGGTGAATGTTACCATACAGGAGAATCTGCCCCGGTCCGACACCTGAGAACAGGCTCAAAGGTATGAGCCGGGACATCGGCAGCTATAGCTTCCGGAAGGCTGCCGTGGAGATGAGGTTGAGGCCTGCCCCACCATCAATCAGCACGTGAAAGACCTTCACGTTAGCGATGGTCGGGGACACCAGCAGTGGGAGTACGCCTGCCCCCACCATGTTCTTCGGGCAGTCAGAGGCGTCGAAGCTGATTGCCATGCTCATCCACTTGTGGTGGGGAGCTGGGCTCAGAGCGGGGGCTACCGCGGCCACTGCCCGTCGCAGAGTCTTCACTGCATTCCGAGACATGGGATCTGTGGCTCCCCCATAGATGACGTGGAGAGTCTTGCGGTGCTCCTTATCGTTGCTGGAGTCGGAGTCGCCACCCTCGAAGACGGCCTTCACCGCCCTCTGGGATTCCTGGAACCCCATCTCGCTGTCATCCTCCCTTTCGGGATTGACCTTCTGTTTGCCCTCCCTCTAGCGGGAAGGTGCACCCTCCTGGTGCTGCTACTTCTGCTTTTGTTCACGGAAGCGCTCCGCGAACTTCTTCACTTCCCGGCACTCGCTAGCGCTATGGCTATTTGTGTGGTGCACCGGGCACTTGAAGTCAGACTCCTCGGGTTCAGGCGACTGCCGAGGGCGCTTGTCTCGGCGCGGCAGTCAGGCTCCGCCGGGAGCCGCGGCTGCCACTGCATGGACTCCGGGCTTTGGCTTGTTCCTACCATTGCCCTTCTTCTTCTTCTTGTCGCTGCTCTTTGCAGAGGCCCCTTCTTCAGTCGGCATGGCTTCCCTTGCCTCTGAGGAAGGTTGGGAGTGCCAGTTGTGTCCCTCAGCTGCCCTGGCACATCTGTCTGCCAGGACGAACAGCTCGAAGACATCACGCACTTCATGCATGGCTAGCTTCTCAAGCATTTTCTTGTCCCTCACACCCCGCCTGAACGCAACAATAACTGATGCGCTAGCGATATGAGGGATTGTGTTCCGTACTTGAGAGAACCGCCGGATGAATGATCGTAGCGACTCTCCAGCGCGCTGTCTGACGGCGTGGAGGTCAAGCTCTGTGCTGGGGTGCTTGTAGGAACTGCCAAAGTTCGCCACAAACTGTCGGCACAGTTCATCCCAGGAGGTTATGGACCTCTGGGGCAGGTTCATGAGCCATGACCGGGCTGGGCCGGTCAGGACGACGGGGAAGTAGTTGGCCATGACGGCCTCGTCGCCTCCTGCAGCTAGTATCGCGGTGGAGTAGATCTGCAGGAACTCACTCGGGTTGACACTCTCGTCGTACTTCTCCGACATGTGTGGCCGGAACTTTCGTGGCCAGACCACGAAACGGAGGTGAGGTGCCAGAGCCGCACACCCTTGGGTGGGGCTGACTGGCGCCGGTGGTGGCATCGCATACCCCGGGTGAGCAGGTGGGCTTGCATACACCTAATGCTGGGGCGGTGCAGCGTACGCCTGTGGAGGTGGAGGCGTGACGTACGCCTGATATGGAGGTGGCGTAACATACATCGGGTTCGGCGGTGGCACGGCGTGAGCCTGGGGAACAGGGCCCGGTGCACTGTAGTCCGCCTCAAGGTTGTGCTGATGTTCCCTATGTCGCTCGATGGTAACTCGGTAGTCTTCTCCCGACCTGCGACGTTGCAGTCCGGTTCTCAGGTCTGTTGTCGAGATCCTGGTCGATCGCGAGTCCACCGTCCATCGGTCGATGGTTGGAGTCCGTGACAACGACACATGCATCAGCTAGGCATGTGTCTTCCTTGGTGGAGGTCCGTTGAGTGCAGCGGTGACGAGGTGGTCGACGTCGTTGATCCACTGTTGAGCTGCTCCTCGGGGAGCATCTCGAGCAGGTGGATTGTGGAGTAGTGCACGTGCTACTGCGAGCGCACTCTCCGGGCTTGCTGCCGGCGGCGCTGTAGCTGCCGTCACAGCTGGAGTACGCCATGGTGTGGCGTGCTGACCTGCAGCCGGCGAGGTGACAGCGGGGCGACGTGAAGGTTCTGGCCTCGCTACTCTACTGCGGGATCCCGCTCTAGAGCGAGATGATGTTTGGTCCTCAGCTACTGCCTGTCGCCGTGACTGAGGCCTGGATGTACCACCGTTGGAATGGTCGTTCACCATTGTTGCTGGTGGAAATCTTCTTGGGGAAAAAGCCCCCTACCTGGCACGCCAAATGTCGAAGGTTTTAAACGACACTTCCCCCGGACCTGCTTAGAGAGCAGCCCGCGGAGGTTCTTTGGATTCACGAGGGCTAGTCCCAGGAGATTGAGCGCAGCAGGATGGTGAACACAGAGGGTTTTACGTGGTTCGGGCCGCCGGAGCGTAACACCCTACTTCCACGGGAGTGTTTGTGTATTGCCTTGCTAGAGCGTGTATGAGTCTTAGTCTGATTTTTCGATCCCTTCCCAAGGTCGTCTGCCGAGTCCTTTTATAGTTCAAGGACTCTGCAGTCACAAGGTGGGCCCCGGGGCCTGACAGTTTGTCCCGGGGAGAGCCAAATCCTATACAAGATCTAGGATTAAATGCTATCTACTTCCCTTTGTTAGGGGCGTCAATGTGCCATCCCGCCGCGTTGTGCGCTAGGGCTACACATAGTTAGTGATGATGGCGGTGCACATCCCGCCCGTCTTGTCCTTGCGGCTCATTCGTCCGTCCTGCGGCGCGGGTCTGTACCGGCTACTTGGACAAGACACGACACTAGAGCCTTGACTTACGCATGCGCGACTCCGCTTCGCCTGGGGAAGGCGCGCGTACTTTAATGTCTGACCGAGCAGCGCACGTCTTCCTTTACTGCGGCCTCCTACCGCACTGAGTTGGTCGTCCGCCACGTGGTTGCGCCGGAGCCTACCTCTATGGGGAGTCGAGCACTTGATGGTACAGACCACGTGGCGCATCCGGAGCCCACCCCTGTGGAGGGGTGGAGGCTCATCCCTACGGGCCACGTGGTAGTTCCGGTGCCTTTCCCTGCGAGGAAGTGGGCCTGGCTCCGAGGTTCCGATTGGCCACGTGGCAGCCCTGGAGCCCGCGTCAGCGGAAGGTGAGGGTCCAGTTCTGCCGGCCACGCGACAGCCCGGGAGCTTACCCCGACGGAGTGGAAGGATCTGGTCCTTCCCTCCACGATGTGGCAGCCTCGGATTCGTCCTCTCAAGTAGAGGCTGAGTCCTTAGCCGTTTTCTCCTTGTGCGCGGGGGTACCCGGTCTGCGGGGTACCGACAGCGTCAAAACGCCCTGATCTGAAAAACCTAACCACTTTATTGTGGTATACCAGACTAGTCTGATCCATAGATCGGACAAGTCCGAACCTTCAAAACTTTTAGCAAAAAACTTCGATCAAAACTCAATTCGATATGATTAGTGGTCTAAACTGCTATGATACCATTATTAGAATCAAAAGGGAGCCCAAAGATCAAATAACCACTAAATCATCTTGAATTACATGGAGAAAACTGAATACAACATAAACATCAAGTGCTATCTCTCAAATAGCACAAAAATACTTCTAATACCTTCTCCTCTATCTTTGTTGTTACTTGACGATGCGGTCATCGAGCCAACAAGACGAGGCCGCAAGAAGAATGACGACGAGAGGCGTTCCCCCTTGTTCTTCTCGTGGTGTGTTGATCAGATTCTGAATGGGTTAAGAGTGTTCAAATGTGTATGTGTGTATGCCTTAGCATCTCTTGTTCATACACTTACCATCTTCTTATACTTGACCAAGAGACATAAGACGGGGCCTCCCATCCTTAGGAATGTTGTGTCCCCCGGTAAGGGACATAACATTCGGTAGGTTGTGTTCTTTCAATTAGAACACATGTGAATTTCGAGTTCAAAACTAACAGTTACTGAACTGAACGGACTAGTCCGTTCAGGATCCAAACTAATCTAGTTGCTCTTATTAGACAGCAATCGGACTAGTCTGGTCTCACTACCGCCCTTACTTCCAACATTTTTTTAGAGGCACGTGTTCATTCTATGAAATCATTAGCTTGCATGTAGACATATGGATTAGCCTCTTCAGGTTCATGGAAATTGGAAAACGTTCTTTGACATGTTGGATAAGAGAACCAAAAAAAAAAGATAAAAGGCCAGACCCAACCGTGCCAGATTTAGATCGAGCGGCTATTCAGAGATCGCAGCCATTTCTGCTGCTCAAAAGGGTGGGTAATCGGGCCGGCCTGTTACATTCCGAGACGGAAACTGCGGTGACTGCGGCCGAATAGAGAGAATTCGGACTAATCGAACGCGAGATCGAGAGAGCTAGCGGCGCGAGGAAGTTTTATTCGTCGATTTTATTCTCTCCATCCTCGAATTTTTGACGTTGGGATGGTAGACATGAAGTTTTTTATTGACGTAAAGCGTTGTTTGACATCTCGGGGTACGTTCTTGCAAGTGTTTGATTCAGGGGGGTGAGGATGGACGACCACGTGTCTTTCACGGTGTGGCACTGACATCGTCGTTTATACAGGCAAAATTGCTGTGCTGCATCCGCTCCAGTCCACGACAACGACTGGTCCACGACAACGACTGGTGCGCGGCGGCACGAGGGTTCCGGGTCTCGCACGCATATTCCAGGCGATACCACTTTGCAGTACAAAATGTACGTCCCTCTTCACAAGTCCCATGCCGCATCCGGCCGGGTCATATTTTTTGGCTTGTCCTTTTCTTTTTACCCAATGATTTATGCACGCAACGCAGCAACCGAAAACATGGCGGCCAAGTCTGCACTGCTGGCTCGCTCTCGCTCTGCATGACAGAAGACGTCATTCAAGGAAGGGCCGTCCAGGTGCAATGAACATGCCGGGTAGGTCAGGTGGATTAGACGAGTACGGTTCGGGGTACTAACGCATTTCGTCTACGTATCCGCCACCCGTTAACGCGCTCACGTGGCGGTACTATCGAGTTGGGATACGGTCGTACACGTATCCTGCAGCGTGGCCGCTCAGCTGGCGCTTGCCTCCGCATGTCGTCATCCCAGCCGCCAGGCAGCGCACATTTCGCCCTTTTCTGCGAGCGGATGAGCTCCAACGTCCCGCCACGTGGGCGGCTGACCCACCTGCATCGGCTCGTTCCCGCGTTCCGTCCGGACTTGGAGGGCGCGCGCCGCAGTGGTTCCGAATGCAACAGGAAGCTTCCTAGAATGCCAGCGAGAAGCTGCACAGATATTTTGGGATATGTTTGGTTCGTAGAGGAAGTGGGACAGAACAGGTCGAATCCACTTTTTACAGTGTTTATTTTGGAAACATGCAGATAGAGTCATCTTTTGTGTGGAATATACAGTTCAGATCCAGGACAGCTGGACTGTTGGAGGGACTGTCCCTCCAAAGTTGAGCCGACAAATTCGTCCCGCCGAAACTGCGTCAGTCCTTCGTCTCGCCTCATCCCGCTTATCCCTCCGCTCCCCGTGACAAACCATCTCGCTCCTCCACGCACCTCCTCTCGCCGTATTCTCCCTGCACCTTCTCGTCGGCACCATCGCACACCTCCTCATCATGTCCCTCACAGATGAAGGGGAGGTGCTGGTGGGATGGGGATCGCCATGGCAGAGTCGGTCAACATGGCGTGGCAGAGGTAGAGGAAGAAGAGAGCAAGCATGCGAAGCAGTCTCATGGCCCTCTTCTCCATTCTGACGCGAAGCAAACAAACAAACGAAGCATGCATGCTGCTGCATGTCCCGTCCAGCCATGAGGGGCTTCACCTCCACCATCGCCCTGGAGGCGTCAGAACACAAATTGCTAGGAAAGAAATGCATTTTCGGGTACAGAGTAAGATGAAACAGTGAAAGATCCATGTCTGTGATGAACTCTATTAGGGGCAGCGACGGTGGCAGCTACATGGACAGGGATTAGGGATGGCAGTGGTGGCAGCTTCAAGTTGTCCGATAAAATGCCGGAGCGATGATCAGCTAAAAGAGTAGTAAACGCCATCTATTTCCATTCAATTTTATCATTCGAGTCAAACAAAAAACAGGTATCATTCCGTCGAAACAAACAAAGAATAGGATCATCTCATCGCTGAAAATAGGGATAGACCCAACCCATCTCACTTTGTTTCTAAACCAAACACACTCTTGGTTCTTAAATCATTAACGTTGAGATAATAATTCGAATTTACATTTAAGTAGGGCACGTGCACGTGCTCGATCGAGGTTACACTTGCCGTATGGCAGAAACGCAGTGCTATCCATTCCATATCTAGTCTCGTTCGTACATGGTACGGGTCCCCCGTGAACAACAACGACGACGAAAGAATTGCACACGGTGTGCACATATTGACCGTATATACATGTATATTGTATTCGAGTATACGGACTAGTAGGTAGTAGAGATCATCACGAAACACGGAGAGCTAATTAATAATGGCTAGAGATAATCACAAAGCAGCAGTTACGCACGCGGAAGCCGCCACGACAAAGCCGACTGGGTGTGGGCCCACGGAAAGTGGTTCCACAGCACCGGTCGCGAGCTATAAATCCTCGCCAGGCTGCGCCTGAACCGATTTCCAAATTCCAATCCCCGGGCGGCTTCCGTCTCTCATCTCATCTCGCGCGCGCCCGCCTCTTCACCCACCCTCTCCTCGCCGTGCGAACGACAGAGACCGATGGCCAAGGCGCGCCGGACGCCGGCGGAGAGGTTCCTGGGGTTCCCTCGCGGCGGCGCGTCCGTGGTCCCCGCCGACGACGACCTGCCGGACCTGGCGGAGGCCGATGTCTGGTACTCGGAGCCCGGTCCGCCGCCCGACGAAGCGGGCAGCAGGGATGAGAGGACTACGGCGACGACGACGACGGTAGGCGGAAGAAGGGCGCCGCGACGAGGTGTGGGAGGGCTGAGCCGGGCGTTTGGGGACGGGCGGCAGGTGGCCGCGTCGGCGCCCGTCGCGGTGCCCGCCTGGCCGAGCCGCTTCGCCGCCGAGACGGAGGCGTTAGCAGAGGCGCGGAAGGAGGAGGAGGAATCGACGGACGGATGGGTGGCGCCGCACGTGTACCTGGCGCGGCGGCAGGCGCGGGCGTCGGTGGTGGAGGGCGCCGGCCGGACGCTCAAGGGCCGGGACATGTCCCGCGTGCGCGACGCCGTCTGGAGCCGGATCGGCTTCGACGGATAATACTAACGGAGTAACTTGTTAGGCACCTTGAACCAAAATTGGTTGGAGTATCCATTCTTTTGTGATATAGTATACTTTGTTGTCGTCATGGTCTGAAGGAAAAAAAAACCTCTTCAGTTATGCCATTTCCTGATTAATTCTTGGAATTTTCGAACGCCTTCTGCCATGTTGCATATTTTCGTCTTCAGAATTCGTACCAGAATTTTCATGAGTTTTTATATTTTCGTCTTCAGAATTCGTACCAGAATTTTCATGAGTTTTATTTCAGTCGATGAAATCGATTAGATTTTTCTGAGGCGTACGTTGCTCCATGTACTTCAACGCGCTCATGTACTTTCTTTGGCTTGAATCGAAGGGACGCGCGTATTCTGTTGTCTACTCTACTGCAGCTAGGCTCCAGGGAGAGCGGATCGCTGTGCAATAAAGCAAAATAATTCCCTCCCCAGACGCTACGAAACCGCGTTTCTCCTACCGAGACGGAAGGAGCGACGAAATGAAGCAATAAAATACTCTCTGAAATAAATAATGTTTACATTAAAAAATATGGTTTAATTGAAACTAAATTAACTGTTCTAAAATATCATTTATTTCAAAAAATAAGTAGTATTTATCGATTTGGCGCATGTGTGCAAATACTGTATTAAAAAAGCCCCTTATTTTTTCATGTTGGTTGATGCATGATAGCAGTTCTAAGTACTCTCTATCCCTATAAACTTGTTACTTTATAATTCAAAAATAAACTAGAAAGCGACAAGTTCATAGAACGGAAGGAGTAGTTTGAAGGAACATTTCTCGGAATGGGCGGCTGTTAGATCATATAAAAAATGAATTAGAGAGTGAGTTAATTTGGGGTTGAAGAAGTATAATGCTTGGCTGCTCTTCCGTCGAGAAGGACGTGCCGCGTGTCCTGCCTGCGCACGCTGTGCGTGAACCCGGAGGAATCTCGTGTCGCGTCGTGCCGACATACGCGTGGTTTTGACGTTGGCTCCGGGGGTCCGACCCATCAACAGTGACCGGCAGCAGGTGTGCCCGGACGATGCGCACGCATCACCATGTCACTCTTCTACCATTCCGCTCTTTTTTTTTTCCGGCGGAAGAAAAATCGGTCGAGAATTTGTGACACGGATGGGTCTATTGTGATGGATCCATCATCCGATGCTACTGTAGTAGGGACACTTGACGATGGAAGGCGACACAATGGACTGCGGGCTTTGTTCGTTATAGGCAATGGACATGTTAATTATTTCTTGATGGCCAAAGCTAGTTGGACCAGGTAGCTAGCTAGCTTGGGTGTGTTCGATTGGTGATGCGGCAAGCACACAAGTTGGAAAAGTTGCCTCTCGGTTTCAGAAAATAGAAAAGATCCGATCAGTATTGATTACGTAGTTTTCTACTCAGGGCCGTTTGATTTGAATTATTGCGGCTTCGTTCAGCATATGTGCTGTAGTCGATTAGTACAATGCATAAGCTTTCAAAAAAAATAAGCCTCAAAATCGTGGCTTTATTGTCACCGGCTTGGCAAAAATAGTTACTCATAATTTAGAATAACATTTTAAAAAATATATATAGAGAAAATACAGTATTTACTGGAGTTCATAATTTATATGGAAAAATAGTTTATATGATAAGGAAGATCTCATTCCACCAGCTGTAAGGCAAGATATGTTGGTAACCATCTTCTTGACAGAAGCATGTGTGCTTTGCTTTATGCAAGCAATATCGTGGTCATGCTGCACATGCCGCCAGTATCTATCTGTTTTATTTCTACTATTGACGACGCATATGTGCACATGCATATGTATCCCTAGTGCGTGTGTGCCTCCTCTACACACACACACTGTGTAGACGCCGCTGAGTCTGAGTACAAATTAAAGTCAAGAAGGACAGAATAAAATGGGATTCGGAAACTTTTAAACTATGAACATACAATTTTTAATAAATTGGTCGTGGTCTGCGTGAAAAGCATTAACACTGGTGATTCCGATTGAGCTATAAGATCATCCGCACCAGTGTACTCTAAAGCATACTCTATATATTATTCTTCTTATACTTTTACAGTACCTACTCTAAACTTACACTGCACTACAGTATATCTAGTGAGCTTTACAACGTTCCACTGCGGATGGTCTAATACAATTTCTTTTCAGGAAGGACAAAACCACTGTCCTGGACTCCTGGCACCAAGTTTCCCAATATCCCCCCCCCCCCCCCCCCAAAAAAATAAACAGCAAACCTTGACTTGGCAACAAAAAAAATCATGCAAAATACAAATAGGCATCGTCACACATGCTGCAGTCATTTCTCCTTTTGTGCAACTTCCTTTTATTGATGTGATTGTAAAACGGAGAAGTTTACCTCTGAAGTCTGCACAAAAGCCGAAAAGCGAACAAGCTTGCTAATAGTTGCAGTATCAGCTGAACCGTTCAAGTGAGATGACAACAACCAACAGGGCATCTGTAAGGATCGAAACGCCCAAGAGGGGGAGTGAATTGGGCTTTCTTTCAAATTTTAAGACAATTACAAACTAACAACTTAAAGCCCAATTCCCTATGCAATCAATGTAAATTAAAGTTGCGAAATGAAGATTTCATAAGAGTAAAAGGGAGAGGGATGCAAACGCTCAAAGGGACACGGAGTTTATCCCGTGGTTCGGTAAGATCACAAGGATCTTCCTACGTCCACGTTGTGGCACCCACCGAAGGGTTTTGACACTCCCAAGTCACCGAGACTAGGGGCTTCTTCACTATTCTTCTCCGTTCGCCAACCTTGGCAAGGTGGAGCTCAAGCCTTGTACACTTTTGGGATCCTCCGGGCTTCCACAATCCTCTTGGCAAGCTCCGGAAGTTGCACACACCAAGGGTCACTCCCTTTGGGCTCTCACTACACTAGAGACTCCAATCACCAAGAATGGAGGCACCCAAGCACTATCTCTAGCTAGTTCTAGCCTATCTCTTGGTGTACAAATGATGAGTAAATGATGTGAAAGTGGTAGCTCTCTTGCTTGAATGCTCTAGGATGTGTAGAGTATGTCTGGGCTTCAAGTCTTATCGATTTGACAGGTTGAAGGGGTATAAATAGCCAGCCTCCACGAGATAGCCGTTGGAAAAGTAGGCTGACATCACTTGTCTGCGAACACCGGATGATCCGATGTCTCCCCTTCAGTTATCATCGGTCAAAGCCAATTTAGCTGATGTCACTGTGTCAGTTATGACCGTTGTTAGACCGATGTTGATTTGTCTTCTCATCGGATGGTCCGGTGGCTCTTTCTCCAGAGTTTTGCTTGATCTTGAGGCTCACTGGACTGATTGACCGATGTGTGTAAATCAGCACATCGGATGATCCGGTGCTTCTCTTGGTCCAATGGTATTGCAATCTGTGATGATGGACCGATGTCGCTGAGCTACTCACATCGGATGATCCGGTGAGTGCATTTGTCTGAGGTCTTCTTCTTCAATAGAACAAACTTGACCGATGTAGTCAACTCATATAGCGTCGGTTGATCCGGTGTGTTCAATCTTGTTGACTTTGAGTTGTTTTGAGTTGTTCTTTTGGAATTTTGAACTTGTGACCTCTTTGACACTTGTTTGAAGTGTTGTTTTGATTGTCTTCAAGCATGGAATGATATCAAGTTAGAGCTTTCACTTCTTGTCATCATATGTTGATTTTATATGGGTCTCCAATGTAATTTTGATTTCATTTGATTGAGTGTCATTGAGACCTTGCATTCACAAATTCATTAGTAATATCGAATGGTTGTCATTAATCACCGAAACCGTACCTCATGGGGCCTAGATGCTTTCAATCTCCCCCTTTTTGGTGATTGATGACAACACAATAATTTAAAGCGCAATAGTAATGAATTTGATGAAAATACTCAAGTAGATATGCAATGAATACAATAAGCTTGTAAAGCGCATAAAAGATTTGTGGGCGAAAAACTCAATCGATTAAAATTATAAGCAAATGAGACAAGTGAAAGAGTGCTTAATTAAAATTACAAAAGAGTACTCAAGCATGAATACAAAAGATAAACACACACTCACACACTCCCCCTAAACACGTACTCCCCCTGAGACTGCTACTCCCCCTGACTCTCCTACATCTTCTCCCCCTTTGGCATCAAGACACCAAAAAGGGATCAGAACGCCTACTGACCCTGAGAGCTAGGCGCGAGGACGAACTGAGCACCGTCGCAGTCGTCGGAGCTGGAGTCGCCGGTCGAAGGAGCTGCCGGAGCGGTGGGAACTGGAGGGTCCGCTGCCGGTGCTGGAGGAGAGGGAGCAGGTACTGAAGATGCTGGAGGGGCTGGAGGAAGTGGAGCGCTCACCACGGACGCCGGTGTCTGCTGGAACAAGGTCGTCGCCGGCAGTGGTGAGTGAATCGGTGCGCTAGGTGCCAGAAGTGGTGACATGCTGATCGAAGGGATAGGAGTAGTAGGCACCTGAGCGACACCTGGAGCCAGTCCCAGTCCAGGCTGCTGTGAGGGAAGGGCGATCCCGGTCTGAGTGTATAGGTTGGTGATCAACCCTAGGATCCCCATCATGGCCTGCTGGGTCTGCTGCTGCTGGTCGAGGGTACGGCGGTGCATCTGATCGATCAGGTTGGTGAACCGGTCCGTATCCTCTCGCCTCTGACGGGCGATCTCCAGCTGGAGCTCCTGCTGCTGCCGCTGCAGCTGTGCCAGGTGAGCAGCCTGCTCCGCCCTGGCCTGCTCAGCAGCGAGCCTGTCCTGGCGCTGCTGCTCGATCATCTGCTGGAGAAGGGAGGACAGCTCCGACGGCTGTGACACCTGCGCCTCGGACACAGGAGGTGGTGTCGGTGGCGGAGCAGCTGATCCTCCTGCCTCGGCGTCGTGCTGTCTCGGTGAAGGTGGAGGAGGAGGGAAGTACTCCTCGACACTGTCGTCTGTGTCGCTCTCGGACCAGACGTGCTGTAAGTCTCCACCTTGAGCTTCTGCCTCAGCCAGACGCTCATCTTCCTCCTCGAGGTCAGACCAATCCTCCTCAGTCAGGCGCGCCCTGACCTGGCGCTCAACTGGACGGCCAAGGCGGCGGTCTCCAGGAGCGGACGCACGGTAGTGGCTGAAGCGGGTCACGCTCTCGTCAGCAAGCCGGGCCTGTGCTGAATGTCCCTCTGGCACCACCATAGAGCAAGGGTTAGCGAAAAGATGACGGGAACAATGAAGGACGTCGCGCTGCACGGAACAAACCTCGTCGACGAAAAGACACGAGATCGATGAAAGGCGACGAACGGCGACGATGGATGGCTCGGGCGAGAAACCCTAGCAGGGAGAACTGCCGGCGGTGGAGGCTGGTGAAGGAGGTGGTGGCGGCGACTAGAGGAGAAGCGGCGGCGGCGCCCTGGAGGGGCGGCGGCGGCGGCGCGTGGGGAGGCAGCGGCGGCGGTGCTGCGGGTGGAGCACGGCGGCGGCGGCGCGAGGGAAGGGCGGCGGCGCGCGGGAGAGGTGGCCGGCGGCGGTGGCGCGAGCAGGGGACGGCGGCGGCGCGTGGAGAGGCGGTGGTCGGCGACGGCGGGAGCACGGGGTGTCGGGGAGAGAAAGGGTCGGGCCGGCGCGCGGGTTTAAATAGTGGGGCCCAAACCCTAGCCGTTTTTCAAACACCGGATGGACCGATGATATATGCAGTGAACATCGGTCAATTGCAACAGTAAGGATATTCAAGAATTGCTGTCGACATCGGATGAACCGATGATTAGGGTTTTGAACATCGGTCGAATATCACAGTAAGGGTGTTCAACCGAGTGATATTGACACCGGATGATCCGACGTTAGAGTGAGGTAGACATCGGTTGAATGAATCATAGCTCCAGGAGAGTGAACATCGGATGGACCGATGTTTTCCAGGATGAACGCCTCGGATCATTTGAGGTTCTGACAGAGTTGGGTTTTGAGGATTGAACACATATTTGACCGATGAGAGATTGACAGGGGCATCGGATAATCCGATGACAACAGAACGAAAACATCCCATATATGTCCTTCGACCGAACAAACAATTTGAGGAGAAACACATGTCTTAGGACTTTTTGGGCAACTCCTTACCCCTCAAGAAGCTAATATGCCAATAGCTTGGCTTAGACCTTAACACAAACGGAACACCGAGAAAAATGGAAGAAAAAATATCCAAATAAAATGTAAGGCCCATGCTTTGTGAGGTAGAGTATGAAGACTTCTATCTCTTTGAAGCATGATCCTCTAGGCATTAACGTACCTAACATTTTGTTCTTTCCACCTTATGTGAGTTGAGATATTGCATTTCAAAACAAGTCTCCTTCTCATGAGGTGGGTTCCCCTTTGTGACAATCTACCGTTATGCAATGCCAAACAAATTATAATGCAAGATATTAAATGAGTGCAAGTTTATATGGCAGGGATCATGCAAGGCATAAAATAAATCTATCTTGCCAAGTTTGAACCTTCCAAAGGCTTCCTCAGGGAAAACTACTTCTAGCTTGCCCCTATCCTTTGGGAGTTAGACAAGACCTATATGATATGCATCCTTACATGAACATGGCAACTTACATGACGTTAGATGCATCTAGCATATTTAATTCACTTCTAAGTCTAGAAAGGTTTTCTCATCAAGTGCGGGAATGGGGTTTTCAAGCAAATCTAACCGCACTTGCATTGTCACAAAGGAGAGGCACACAATCATACAAGCATCCATTTAACATGACATGGGGCCTAGATGCGGAAAGATATAGCAATAGACTATTTATGGAATGGTAGTTTGATTTGACAATAGGGTTACCGTCCATATACGCGTTGGGCTCCCATTCTCAACTTCCTTCAAGAGGTCCTTGGTAGATTTTCTTTGATGGTGGAGGTCCCCTCTTGAAGTCACCTCGTAGATGATCACGTGTTCTTGACTTTAGGCACCCAAGCTAGCTTTGGTCCTTGTATATGTGATACAAGTGCTTTTGGGACCCAAAGTTGCTTGGGGAGCTTCCCTTTCATCCCTTTTACGTTCATGCCAATGAACTTTGCCTTCACCTTAGCACCTACTTTGCTCAACAAATAATAGTGATTCTCAAAGGTAGATGTATAGTTAGTTGGCAATTTTGGAGAAGGTCGGTTAGGTAGAGGGCACTCCCTTGTATGGTGACCGGTGACCTTGCAATGTTGGCAATAGGAGCCAACTTCCTTGATGAAGCTTGTTTTGAGCTCCGGTGAGGGCACCTTTCCTTTGTTTGGCACCGGGAAGGATCCAAGTCCTTTCTTGTTGAAGCCCTTTGCTTGATGGAAGAGGATTTCTTTATGTTTGTCTTCTCCCTTAGATAGTCTTGCTAAGCTTGTGCGGAGACTTTCAATCTCCTCCATCAACTCCTTCTCCCTAGCATTTTCTTTCATGGGCAAAGACTCATGGAAAGCATTAGTAGCATTTGAAATAATGGGTACCTTGCCATCAATAGTTTCTTTCTCCTTATTTTTAAATTTTAGTTCAATGGCTTCATAAGAGAGATTAAGTGCATGATGCTCTTGAACTAACTCATTGTGCTTATCCGAGAGCGTTTGATGAACTAAGCCAAGCTTATGATTGTCTAGTTCAATTTTAGCCTTATCTTGTTCAATTTGCTTGACATAGATTTTGAGCGTGTCATGCTCTTTAAGTATGCTTTCATACTTGCCAAGCAAATCAAGATTAGCAATTTCAAGTTTAGCATGAGCTTGTTCTAGCGCCTTGACTTTGTTCTTTTCCCTTTTAATGATGGTGTGATATTCATTTATCAATGAAGTTAATTCATCGGGGGAAAGTTCATCATCACTAGAGTCGTCACAAACCTCAAAGTTACCTTTCGCCATGAGACACATGGGAGGTGGAGGAAGAGGTGAATCATCTTTGTTGGCAATGGCAAGTCCGGCCAAGTTTTCTTCTTCTTCTTCACTCTCTTCTTCACTTGACTCTTCGTCGGTGATCCATTCATTCCCCTCACACATGAACACTTTTTGAGGTCCTTGTCTTTTCTTTGGAAAGAATTTTGACTTTTTGCCTTTGTCAAAATTCTTCTTTCCAAACGTTCTTGCCTTGGGCTTGACCTCTTCTTCTTCATCCTCGCTATCTTCGAGCTTGTGATGCTTGCTCTTGTGGTTCTCCCTTCTCTTGTCCGGTTTTGGACAATCGTAGGAGATGTGGCCTTGTTCACCACAATTATAGCAAGTTTTGCTACTTTCTTTCTTGGGGAGGAAGGCTCTCTTGTTGGGATCAAAAGTGTATCCCTTCTTGGCAATCTTGGAGTTCAAGCGGGAGAATTTTCTCATCATTGAAGCAAGCTCATCATCGTCATCTTCACTTGATGTTTGCTCTTCTTTGCTTGAACTAGGCTTCATTATTTTCTTCGTTTTCTTGAAAGCCTTGAGAGCAATTGTCCTTGTAGAGGATGAACTCTCCATCATCCCAAGTACACTCATCTCATGAGCGTGTATTTCTCCAATTAGCTCCGAAACTTCAATGTTGTCAAGTGATTCCTTTTGGAGCATGGAGTTGATGATGTTGTACTTAGGCTTGGGAAGGAGCATGAGGATCTTTCGGTTGATAAGTCCCTTGCCAAGAGATGCAATGTCAAGAGCATTAATTTCTTCAATAAGAACATTTAAGCGTGAAAACATTTCATTAACATTTTCATGAGGAAGCATTTTAAATTCATCATATTTTGCTTTAAGCATGTGATATTTAAGTTCTTTAACACGAGAAGAACCCTCATGAATTTCAATTAAGCAAGCCCAAATTTCACATGCTTTTTCTTTACTAGCTATTCTAGCAAATACATCTTGACTAATGCATTCATAGATGGCATTTCTAGCTCTAGCATCCCATTTAATTTGATCACCAATATAGGCATTATCTCCGAATCCCGCATGGGTCGCTTCCCAAACTTCGGGAGCAATAGCCTCTAGGTAGGCACGCATGCGTGCTTTCCAATAGGCAAAGTTCTTGCCCTCGAAGATAGGAACCGAACCCCCATTCTTGGCCATTTAAGCTCTCTAGCGGTGAAGCTAGAATGATCCAATGAGCAACAAGGCTCTGATACCAATTGTAAGGATCGAAACGCCCAAGAGGGGGGGGGGGTGAATTGGGCTTTCTTTCAAATTTTAAGACAATTACAAACTAACAACTTAAAGCCCAATTCCCTATGCAATCAATGTAAATTAAAGTTGCGGAATGAAGATTTCATAAGAGTAAAAGGGAGAGGGATGCAAACGCTCAAAGGGACACGGAGTTTATCCCGTGGTTCGGTAAGATCACAAGGATCTTCCTACGTCCACGTTGTGGCACCCACCGAAGGGTTTTGCCACTCCCAAGTCACCGAGACTAGGGGCTTCTTCACTATTCTTCTCCGTTCGCCAACCTTGGCAAGGTGGAGCTCAAGCCTTGTACACTTTTGGGATCCTCCGGGCTTCCACAATCCTCTTGGCAAGCTCCGGAAGTTGCACACACCAAGGGTCACTCCCTTTGGGCTCTCACTACACTAGAGACTCCAATCACCAAGAATGGAGGCACCCAAGCACTATCTCTAGCTAGTTCTAGCCTATCTCTTGGTGTACAAATGATGAGTAAATGATGTGAAAGTGGTAGCTCTCTTGCTTGAATGCTCTAGGATGTGTAGAGTATGTCTGGGCTTCAAGTCTTATCGATTTGACAGGTTGAAGGGGTATAAATAGCCAGCCTCCACGAGATAGCCGTTGGAAAAGTAGGCTGACATCACTTGTCTGCGAACACCGGATGATCCGATGTCTCCCCTTCAGTTATCATCGGTCAAAGCCAATTTAGCTGATGTCACTGTGTCAGTTATGACCGTTGTTAGACCGATGTTGATTTGTCTTCTCATCGGATGGTCCGGTGGCTCTTTCTCCAGAGTTTTGCTTGATCTTGAGGCTCACTGGACTGATTGACCGATGTGTGTAAATCAGCACATCGGATGATCCGGTGCTTCTCTTGGTCCAATGGTATTGCAATCTGTGATGATGGACCGATGTCGCTGAGCTACTCACATCGGATGATCCGGTGAGTGCATTTGTCTGAGGTCTTCTTCTTCAATAGAACAAACTTGACCGATGTAGTCAACTCATATAGCGTCGGTTGATCCGGTGTGTTCAATCTTGTTGACTTCGAGTTGTTTTGAGTTGTTCTTTTGGAATTTTGAACTTGTGACCTCTTTGACACTTGTTTGAAGTGTTGTTTTGATTGTCTTCAAGCATGGAATGATATCAAGTTAGAGCTTTCACTTCTTGTCATCATATGTTGATTTTATATGGGTCTCCAATGTAATTTTGATTTCATTTGATTGAGTGTCATTGAGACCTTGCATTCACAAATTCATTAGTAATATGGAATGGTTGTCATTAATCATCGAAACCGTACCTCATGGGGCCTAGATGCTTTCAGCATCATCGCCGGAGGATTTCGAAGGGAGCCGGCGAGCCGCTAGGGTCCAGAGCGCGGTGTGACCTTGGTCTCGGCGTGGAGCCCCGCCGGTGCACACGTCGCTGCGCCGCTGGCCGGCGAAGCCGTGCCAAGGCGAGGGAATTCGATTCGCTGGAGGCCTAGGACCACAACAACCTCTCCTCAGCTTTTCGGCGACAAGGATGTGTGACCGGGGCGCTGAACCTGCACCTGCCGCAGGACCGCGGAGGTCGGCTGTCCGTCCAAGCAGGGATCAACAGTGACCGGCTCCGCTAGCTCTGCATACGCGTCGTCATCATCATGTCCTTGTTCTGGACGGAGGTGTCAGGTTCGATTTGCCTTGTCTGCATGTTAAATAATATGAGACAATTTATTGAACAATTCTGAAAAAAATATGCTGAAAAAAATATGTCAAAACATAGTATGGGTTAATATCGGCGAACGGACGGGACGAGTAATATCGCGTACCGATTTGAAGCCGAAAGAACTGTTGTAGATCTGACGACGAACAGTCGCTGCAAACGTTGGTGACGACGTTGGACCACAGCACCCAATCTCTTCGGTAGACGACCCGTGCTGAAGAACGCGAGCAATCGCGCGAAGTGCTTTCAAAAACCCGCTCTCTCATCGTATGAGCAAGCGGTTCCGAAGACCTACTCTCTCGATCGTCGGTGCACGTTGGCGCTCGGGATGGAGTAGACTAAAAGACGATGCAAAGAACACAAACGTGAGAACGATCTGATCGTGGGGTGATCAGCCCTACCGCGAACGCCCGTATTTATAGTGTCCTGCGGAAGCGGTTCAGTGCGATCCGGAGGATCCGCATCCGATCTGACTCTACAATCGTAGACCCGTCCGTCTCATATGACTTGGACTCAGTCTCAACAGCCCCAAAATTCGGAAGCCAAAAAACCCAAAATCCAATTTAATTTTCTGTAAAAATATAAAATATGGGCTCGACTCGAGGCTTGAATTCACACGAACATACACACGTGCGCGTGTGTGGGCAGAGCGTGGCGTGGCGTGGCATTACGTGGCGAGGCGAGCGAGGAGGAGGAGGAGCGCGTGTGAGCTACCTCTCTCTTCTCCTGTACTCTCTCACTCAATGAGTGGAAGAACAACCTCCCTTATATGTAGGAGTTGCTCTCTTTCCACTTCCTATATGGGATTATCCATACAGCACCAAACCCATTAATTCTAACGCTGCATCACCCAGTACCTTTGTTTGCCTGATAGGATGTAAAATCTAATACTTGAAGATGAGATTTATTGCACAATTGCATCATATTTTATATTGCATTTAGTAACTGCTTACATGACATTTAACTAATAACTATTCCGCTTAGCTCATGATGGTGGTACCTACTACTAAGTAGTGCTTCGCACGTCATTAAGATGTCAACATCTCGTTATCATTATCATAGCTAGGAAGCTTCACCCACGACCTTTATACTTCTGTCACGGTAGGGGAACAGTCTAGTACGAATCGTGATGAAAAATCAAGGTGCACTAGGTTAACCATTTCTAGTTAGTTACTTGTGTCGTTGTCTGTATAATAGTAAGCTCAAAGCTTTGACTTGGTTGCCTGTAGATTTACAGTGATGTTTCTCCCGTCCGGAATTAGAATGCAAATGCTACTGGCCCCATAATCTACGGCTCAGTCCGCAGACAATTTCCTCAAAACATAAACACATTCCCAGGCTGGCCTGCGAGTGCTTTTAGTTGTGCTGTTGGGCCCGTGGATATGGGAAGTTCTGGCCCAATACAATACCTTACCACATTCATAAATTTACATTACTCGACTATAAATCATACAAACTTCCTTTTATTTTAGGATTTAAGATTGGTAATAGCACCCTCGAAGGTCACACAGCTTCATGAACAACCAGCAACGCTCGGAAGCTCGCCACAAAATATAACACATTTTTTTTCATAGAGCTCATTCACTGACCTGAAACCTGAAGATAAGCAAGCCGTCAGGCAGAATAATGGAATTTCCCATGGGGACCAGTTTATTAAAGAGGGACAACGTTTCATGTGAAAATGCACACTTAAGCATCGACGAACACCATTGGACGCTATTATTACAGCGATCACTACAGTTTTAGTGTAGGAAACCATTCAACACTTGTAGATTATTGTATCACGCGCTGCGCATCCCCTCAATTTTATTCTCCGCTGCAGAGGACCCTGATGCTAACCTAGAAGCTATCCAACTGCCAGTTGCACCATTTTGCTGAAAGATCTTGATTTTGCAACACATCTAAAAGACTAAAACTCTAACACTTCCGTTAGCTTCTCCCAGGTAATGTTCTGAGCTTCCTCTGAATTTCATCCGTAAGTTTAAGGCCTATGACAGTTCGAGTTGGCCTTTTGACAGCCTGTTCACAAACATCATGAGCTAAGCTTTGGCATGTAAATATATTGAGTATTCAAAAATCAACAAGATATTCAAATATACTACATCTGTTCTGAAATAATTGTCGTTTCAGACAATCAAAATAACTAAAAATGAACTAATGAAAGTTGCTAATGGAACTTGCGGCAAATAGATTGAAACGGAGGGATTATTCGCCAAACAACTTTTGCATTACAGGAGGAAAAAGCTCCAGACTGCCTTTTACTCCGAATCAAACATGCCATTACAACTTCCAATCGTTTTCAAACAAAAACCAAGGAAAAGAATATTGAAAACAGGTGTTGGTCAGTCTGAATTTACCGGCCTGAGTTTGACAAATAGTAGTGCCTGATCCCAGAACACACAGAGGAAAACCTTATCTAAAATAACAACCACGCAAGAGTGCTCTGCCCAAACTTATGGAGTGCTCTTGGGCTCTTGGCAGATTTGCTGTTCAGCACATATAACTCATCCTGGACACCAAGGTTTAGTATAGGAGGTTCAAGACCTTAATTGCTACATGATACGTCGAAACCACTGCACCATCACTTCATAGGGGCAGTGCATTCCTAGACAGTAAACAACTAGGCATCTAGAATGCTTTATTGAGGATAGTTCAACAGGCACCATATCACTAGAGTGCAGCAATGCACTCAATCTCTATTCTGGCATTCAGTGGCAGAGCAGCTACTTGGTAAGTTGAGCGTGCAGGTGCAGGAGCCGGAAAATCTGCAGCAAGAATGTCAAATCTTCAGGATAAGAATTAACGATACATCACAGCAACAATTCTGACACCTGGCAATCTGAACAAACAGCACACTAGTTCACCCGTAACTTGAATGTAAGAAGTGCTGCACAAATTTCTAACTTACATTTGCCATAAATCTCATTAACTTTCTTGAAGTCCCGTAGATCAGCCAACCTGAGGGCAGAACAAAATTATTCTCAGAAACACAACATTAGAGCAAACAAAGTTCCATATACAGAGTATGTACTTACATGATTGTTGTCTTCAGAACCGAAGAGTAGCTAGCACCACTCGCTTTCAGTATTTCACCCATGTTCTTCATGACCTATTGGAGAAGATGATAAACACAACGATAAGTTTAGGAAATGGGCACCTTTCAGCAGATACAATAGACAGCTATTTACTGAATGCAAACTTGCCAAAGCAGGTATGGTCTTTCCAAATTTGACCGATATAGATTCAGTCTTTATATTCTAAAATGATGCATACACCTTCATATCCACAGACCACCAAAATCCATAACAATATATGCTCAAACACTGAATGGTGGCAAAGGGAAACAACTAAGCAATTAAGCTGCAAATAGCTGTAGCACAGAGCACACTACTATATCCATATTACACAGGAACCTTTTGGTAGCTCAAAATTGTAAGAGAAATTCAAGAAAATTGAAATTTTCACCTGCTGAGTTTGCTCCTCGACATTGTCAGAGACAAACAATCCAGTCTGAAAACACAAATGTATTTCATATTAGTTTTTTTTTTTTGGCAGCTACAAACAATTTTCAAAACCACAAAGACGCAAGAGCAAAATTCAGAAGTGAACCTCAGGGTTTAGGCCAAGAACTCCAGATACAAACACAAGATTGTTTGCTTTTATGGCCTGAGAATAAGGGCCTAACGCTGCGGGTGCCATATCTGTCTGAACAGCCTCCTTTACAGCTAAAATGAAATTTCAAGAAAAAAAATCAGTCACGGGTCAGATCCAGTTTTAGTTACTGCTCTAATAAGTAATAACATCAGTTAACAAGGATTAAGGTCCACCTGTGACCCCATCAATCAAACTTTATCACTTTCCGCCCCCAACAGGATATTTTGAATCAGACTGTATATTGCTGCATCCCATCAGTTAGCAGCACCACTAACAGGGAACCAGATTTACATTCCCTATCCGATTTCCGACCATAGCAATTTGATTCCCAACATCCTTCCACTGAAGAGTAGTACCGAATTTACACCACGTTCTTTCCTACCTGAAGATGTAACCAATAGCTATCGAAATTGTCGCAGCACGCACACCACAGCGAACGGCGCAAGATGCCAACAAGCAACTAATAAGGTAATCCAGACGCATTGCTAGTAATCGTCGCTTCTCTCGGCGAGACGAACCGGTGGGCCAGGACGAGGACGGGAATGGGGTGGTCGCGTACTGGTGAAGGAAGCGGAGTACGACACGGCGACTGGACCGAAGCGGCGGTGGCGGCGTCCGGCGAAGGATACGGAGGCGGCGCCGATCCTGGCGCAGAGGGGCGCCGTGGCCGGGGTCGCGCCGGCGAACCTGGAGACGGCGGCGGCAGCGCTCCACGCCATGGCGCAGGGAGGGAGGGGAGTAGACAGCAGATCGCTGGTCTCGCCGGACTCTTGGGACGCAGGTCTCGCTCCTCGCTGGAGGCGGCTTCTGTGTGGGAGAAAACCGAGTGTCCTTTCAGTACGATTCTTTTTTTTTTAAGAAGGTGTTACTTTGATTAAGTGGCCATTGCCTGATTAGTAATATCATTACATAGGGATATTTTACAACATTTGATATTTTACAAATCCAATAAGTAGCCGTGAGAGCACTTATGTGTTATTATATTTGACTCACGACTGGAGAAATTAATAGTGCAATACTCGAAGTCAGAAGCTATAGATTTGATATCGGCAACAACAGCTTTCATAATTGACCTATCCAAAACAGCAGAATTAATTCTTTGAACCACAAAAAGGAAATTCGAGATTAACTTTATTTTAGAGAAACTATGATATTTGAGGATTAATAGAGCTCGACAGATTGCAATGCCTTCAGCCAACTCAGGTGACAGAAACATATTCATGTGTTCATTACAGGGAAGAAGATGGGATCCCAACTCGTCACGAATCACCATTCCCCATCCTGATTATCTGAAGCAAACAGAGCAACATCGATATTGACACATACATGATCTTGTTGCGTAGCATTCAAATAAAAAGTAAATAAAGTGCCTTTTATGTGAGATGACCCTCTATGCTTGAAAAAATGCTGAAAAATCATATTAATATAAGTAAAGATTTTTGTAGCCACTCTAATGGAGTTTAGGAATGCAACATTATTTTTATCCAATTTCGAGCATTCCAAATATGTTATATTGTAGCACCCATGATGACAATATTAAGTTGCGATTCTCTTGCAAGGATATTAAAAAACTATTGCTTTACATTAGGCATATGTTTATGCATAAGTTGATCGTGAAACGATCTTTTATATGTTTTCATATTTCTTTTACGTAGGAGCACATAAGAAAAATATGTTCAACTTTTTTTGGCTACAAAAAGTACAACTATTTTTTTCTTTGTAATGTGTCTATGCAGCAGCTGCTCACTCGCAGACAGGCAGTTATGTATCATACGACATAAAACAATTTTCATCTTGTTTGGACTTAGATAGATCATAGTGGTTTCAAAATTTTTGTGTCAGCCTGCCAGTTTGAACTGGACCATTTCCTGATCTGTTCTGTGTGGAGAAAAAAAAGATTGAACTCTTGCTAAATTATAAGCTGATTTGATCGTGTATTCACCAAATTTAGCATGTGGCCAAGAAACAAAGTCTTCGCTGCCATATATGCTAACAAGGATCTGTATAATGGCATATGCTATTTCAATTTGGAAAAGTGTTTTCACTAGGTCAACATTTTAAGATGACCCATAGTTATTAAGCAATAATTTACCTTTGCATCAACAGGCAATGGTAATAATGGTTGAAGCGTACTAACCTGAAAATTGAGGACCCAATTACCAGTCAATATGTTGACATTTCTCCATTGTCAATGCCCCATCTGAGATATTTAAGAACCAGACCCTTGCCGAACAGGATTGATCGCCATGTATAGGATGATCTACTATGATTACTAACATTCAGAAAATCTGAATTCGGATAACGTCGTCTCTTAAGGACTCTTGCACATAGCGAGTTGGATCTGTAATAAGCTTCTAACATTGTTTTCCAAGCATAACTTGATTGAAAAGAACAAAATCACAAAATCTCATTCCTCCAATAGATTTTGGTGGTGACATCCATTCCCAAGAGTGACAATGCATTTTCTTCTTTCCATTTTAAAGCCCCACCGGTGGTCAGCAATACATGATTTCATTTGGTCACATATCCACACAATCACTTGGAAACAACTCATAGGATGAATTGGAATTGCTTGTGCTACAGATTTGAGTCATACTTCTTTTCCCGCTCTAGACAATGGGCGCCCTGACCACAAGTGATGCAGTGCCATATTTTTTCAGACAAAAACTTGAAATATCTTGTGATCTCTTTAGATATTTCAGTTGGCATTCCTAGATACTTGTCATGAAGGATTTATGAATTCTCAATCTTTTTTAACCAAAACTTTAACTCTTGGTCTGCATTTGAAACCAAAATAAACCAATGATTTTTAATGTTAATCTTTTTTCCTGATGCTGCACAATGTGCATTAAAAGATGTTTTGAGACTTTTTACACTTCTGGAGTCACACCGCGCAAAGAAAAGGTTGCCATCTACAAACATTAAATAAGAAATAGAGAGACTATTTCGACCATTACTGTTGACTGTTGGAGTCGGCAGATCTCCTGACACTGTTAAAGTGTTGAAGGAGTTTGTGGTTCGGTATGGGCGCGCGGAGACTCAAGAAGGTGAATTGCGATTTAACGCAGGAGACACAAGGACTTACGTGGTTCGGGCCGCCTGAGCGTAATACCCTACTCCACGGGTGTGTTGGTGTTGTATTAGCTTGTCAAGTATGATCGCTTGTCCACGTCTGTGAACGTCCCCTAAGTGTATCGTCGGCATGTCCTTTTATAGTACAAGGACATGCCGTTACAAGCTAGCCTGGCCCGACATGTGGCCCCGGCGGTTACTAGTATTGATACACGATTAATTGTTGTTAATGATCCTGTAACGGGCTCCGACAGCGCCATTACAGGTGTTAAGATCGTCCGTTTAAGTGTCATTAATATTGCATTAATGACATTCAATCGGGTCTTGAAGTCCTTGGCTCTCCTTTGAAGATCCGGAGCCGTTACAAGGTCTTCCGGAGGTTAGAGGCTGCCAGCTCCGACATTTGGACACGTGGCAGCTCCGGAGCTTGCTGTGGGAAGCAGGTAGCTCCAGAGCTATCTGACACGTGTCAGGTCCGGAGCTTCTCTCGGTCAGGGGTTAAGTCCGGAGGTGCCATTTCGGTACTTGGTCCGGAGCTTCCCCCTTGTGGGCAGTAGCTCCGGTTTGGCAGTACACGTGGCGACCTAGGGATTAACCATGTTGGAGAAGCAGGTCCGGTCATGTCTGACAAGTGGGCCTCCGAGGGTCTTCAATCCAAGTAGACGGCCTTCCCTCGAGATCTTTGTAACCTCAGGGGGTGTACGGTTTTTAGGGTACCGACAGTGGCCCCCTGGACCTACCTCCGAGGAAGGTCACTGGGGTGAAGTCGTTCCGTCGGAGGTGGGTCCATCCTTGTGACTCTTGAACTGGGTCTTCAAGGGTCTTCGGAAGTGCCGTTGGCAGGGCTTTACAGTTAGATCCCGCCGCGTGGCGCACCCCAGGCGGCAGATGAGATCTTTGATGTGCGGATCTCACGCAATTGAAGGTCGCCGGTTCCCGATACGAAAACCGTATCGGTTCCGCGCGCCCTGTCAGGCCGCCGCCTTTGGGTTTCCCGCCTCGTGATGACAACCGTTCGCCTGGGTAAGAGCCTCGACTTGATCGTCGGGGTGGTCCCGGGCCCTCTTGTCATCGGCTGGGTTGAATTCTTGAGTAGTATCTTCGACTTCCCTGCAGTTTCCATCCAAGCGTTGCAAGGGCTTACTTAAGAAGGAAAGCGCGCACTGTCGGGAGTTCTTTACGCCTCTCATCTTATCTTGCGCTCAAACTCCCGACTCGTACTTTGCTCCTCTTCTCCTGCCTAGCTGTGCCACAATGGAGTTGGGTCTGCGTGAGAGTCGCCTGAAGACCGACAACGATTTGAAGAAGGTTCGGGCCCTCATGGGGTGGTCCTCGGACTTCTTCAACCGCTTGGTCCGTGCCGGCGGGGAGCTCCCCTTTGAGAAGGAGCGCGCTGGCGAGATGGTGTACTTTTCCTCGTACGCCATGGTGGGGCTGATCCCACCTTTTTCTTCTTTCTTCTTGATGCTGCTAGACTTCTATGGTCTGCAGCTATACCACCTTGGCCCTCACTCCATTCTCCTCGTGTCCATCTTTGTCCACTTCTGCGAGATGTGGGTGGGCATCCCCCCCTGCATCGAGCTCTTCCGAACCTTCTTCACCGTTCACACCACCGGCCGGAGCAATGAGTACCTTGGCTTCTACTACTTCGTGAAGCGCAAGAAGTGCCCATTCAAGTACCTCCGGTCATTCCCTTCCGGGAAGTGGGATGACTGGAAGAAAGATTGGATAGTCGTCAGGGTGGAGGAGCATGAGCGGTTGGAGCTGCCAGACGGTCTGCCCGACATCGACACGTCGATATGGAGTGAAGTTCTGGTGCTGGCGGAAGCTTTCGACCCTGCCCTGACCAGGATCCGCCGATGCATGGAGGGAGGATTGAATCCCCAGGCGGTGTTCTACAACTTCCTGACCAACAGGTGGTCGCCGTTGAAGAGGAGGGAGAAGCTCGCCTGGGCTCTCAACAGCGTGATGGACGAGGACCGGGTTGAGACCGGGTTGAAGTCCAACATGGTGGGGCAGACCTTGGAGTTACACCTCAAGAAATTCCAGCACGGCATCGACGTCGACGGTGATGACTTGACTCCACCGTCGGCCTTTCTCCCCCTGAACATGGAAGTGGAGTTCAGCAGGGAGCTCCGGCGGACGATGCCCGCGCTTGACGACCTGGGTGTCGTTGAGAGAAGACCAACCACCCGGGTGGCAATCCCCGGGGTTCCCGAAGACGGCTCGGTCCCTGCTCCACAGCCGAGGGTCGAGGTCATCGGCAAGGGCAAGGAGCTGGCGGAGGAGCCGGAGAGTCGGAAGAGGAAGCTACGACATGCCGACGGAAGGTCCGTCAGGCCCGCTACTTCCGCCTCGGTTCCTTCTCCCCAGGGAGGAAGATCTTCTGCCACCGTGGCGACTGTCCCCGTAGTGGGGTCCTTCCGGAACGATATTGTTCTTGCAGTGGGATCCTCCCGGAGCGCGTCTGTCCCTGTGGTGGAGCCCTTCAGGGGTGCTAGCTCCGGGTGCACGACTCCGGCACCTGGGACGGTGGGAGCCTCCAGGTCCAGGGGTTCCTCCCGATCGAGGAGAGCCTCGACCCGGGAAACGCCCGTGGCTGCGACAAGTTCTGGGGGGCCTCCCGGAGCTCCTACGCCGACCATGGCCAGCCCGGAACATCCGGGAAAAAGGTTCCGCGCAAGCTGGTGCGGAAGCCTTCCAAGGTAATTTTTGATCTTTACCTTGGTTAACTTTTTAGTTGTAGCGATTGTTTGTTAATTTTCTTTATCCATCCTCTGCAGCGTCCCTAAGAAGGGGAGTGAAGCTCCACCCTCGGCCACGATTTCTGAGGCCGTGGGAGCTTCTGCTCCTGTCCCAGTGCCGCCCCAGGTGGTGGCTGAGGCTGCGACAGCTCCGGCGCCGGCTGTCGTGGTCATGAACCTCGACTCATCCCCAGAATTTCCCGTGGTAGCGCCGGACCACGAGAGTGAAGACACGCCAGTGGCACTTGTCTCGGAGGTTGAAGCTCCGGGTCCTGGTGCTGCAGTAGTGGAAGCTCCGGCTGTAGAGCCGGAAGAAGTAGTAGTCCCGGCATCGGAGCCGAAAATTGTCGAACCCCCGGCGATTGAACCGGAGGTGGCTGAAGCTCCCGCATGCGAGCCGGAAGTCGAGGTAGTTCCGGCAGTGGAGTCGGTTACCTCCGAAGTACCGGTCGCTGAGGCGGTTATGGTTGGAGCGCCGGTCACAGAGCCGGCGGTTGAAGAGGCGAGGGAGCTCGAGCCTCCCTCAGAAGAGGTATCCCGGTCGGAGCCTGTAGTAGCTCCTGTTCCGGAGGCGACGACGTTGATGGTACCTGCGGCCGAGCCGGAGTGCCCAAGCGAAGTCGCTGGCCCCCTGCCCGAGGGGGCGAATGAAGACTTGGCGGCGGGGCCTTCTTCGATGGCGACTGAGGCCATCCCGGAGGACGGCCCTAGTGCCTTGGAAGCTCAGGGTTCCGCTCTCGTAGAGTGGGACCCAATTTTTGTATGTGAAGACCCGCTGGAACCAGCGGAGGAGACCCCAGCAGGTCCGGAGCCCATCCCGCTGTCGATGTCTATCGACAACGCCTGCTCCAGTCTATGTCAGGTCCAACTGGCCTTCTTCCACGACAGCAAGGCTCTTGAAGGGGGGCGCCAAACCCTTAGACGGTGGCATAATCGGCTCCACTTCGAGACTAAGCTGGCGCAGTCTAGGCTAGCGGACGACAAGGAGTGGATCAAGCGGGAGAAGATCCGCCTGGAGTACTGGGACAAGCTGCTGGATGAGAGGGAGAGCATGACCCATGCCCTTAACGCTCAATCCCGGGAGATCCACGATCAGTCCAAGGCTGCCAATGACGCGACCAATGCTCGGTACGAGCAGCTTGAGGCCATCAACGCCGCACTCATCAAGCGCCGAGAGGCACTCGAAGGGAGGGAGAGACGGCTTGAGGACGAAGAGCAGAAACTCCTGGAGCTGCGGGATGACGTCCTGAGAAGGGAAGATGAGCTCGCCGAGAAAGTAGCTCTGGCTGACAAGGGCCTCGAGGAGCGCACTAAGAAGTTGGAAGAGCGCTGCCTCGAGGAAGAGGAGAAGACCTGGGTGCGGGGGCAGGAACTCTACGAATACGAGTGTGCCCTTGTTGCCCGGGAGAAGAAAGTGGAGGCTAGGGAGAAGGACCTGGTCGATCGTCGGAACAAGATCCACCTCCGGGAGGAGGAGCTCGGAAGACTTGAGAGGCGGGTTGCTGCAAAGATTCAGCAAAACGCCAAAGAAGTTGAGCGCCTCGCCCGTGAGAATTCCGAACTGACGGCGGCCAAGAGATCCCTGGAAGAGGTGAAGAGCCTGAGGACGGCGGACTCCCTGCAGATTTGGGAGTTCCTGGGCAAGGCCAATGATGCGCTGACGCCGATGGGTTTCAGCCCCGTGCGCCCGGATGATCCGGAGCCGGAGCCGGACCTTGCGCTGCAGGCATTGAGCGCAGCAGGTAGCAAGCTCTCCAAGGTGGGCGACGTCATCGCGGACCAACTGGAGGTCGAGGGGCAATCCCTGGCGAGGAACGTCACAGAATATGTGCTGACGTGCTACACCAGCCGGAACCCTCAATTTCCTCTGGACCCAGTGCTCGAAGGCCCCGCCGAAGGAGAAGGCGAAGCTACCCGAGGCAGCGTGTCGGAGGTCGCCCAGAAGGTCGTCGAGTTCTTCCATAGGGTCTAGGACCATCTCTTTAGCTCTCACTTGTATTTTCTCTTCTTCTTCCTCAATTTTGTAATCCCTTGTCTCCAGATGTAATCTCCTGTCTCCAGATGAATGAAATCCCCAAATTTTTGCGAATTTCATTTTTTGTCTTCAACATCTTTATCTTCACTTGGCCCCCTGGTAGATGTACACAATTTGATTGTGAACATGTACCAAAAGGATATTGAGTTTTGTTGAAGACGCATTTTCTCCGAACTTGTAGAATTTAGGTCCGAAGTCTTCGATAGTGAAGGTCCCCTGAGGTTGTTGGAGCTTAGAAGCTCCGGCATTGTCCATTGCTGGAGCTTGGTAGCTCCGGCAATAGCCTCTATCAACACGTAGAGCGTCGATAGTTAGTCCTCCGAGGTGTCCGAGCTTAGTAGCTCCGGCAGTGACCTTTGCCAACACTTGGTTTGTTGGCAGCAGACTCCATTTACGGGGTCTCCTCACCATCTTTCACTCATCGTCGACGGTTGACCCCCTTGAGGGAGTCAGAGCTTGGTTAGCTCCGGCTTTTCTCCATCAACGTAGAGTTTATTTTTCCTGCACACTTAAGCCAAGAAAAATGGTAAAATTTGTTCCTTGTCTATAATTTCGTCGCAGCTTACGATTCTTAAGAAAATTTTAAGTTGAACGCGATTTTAGATACAACCGGATGCGTTGTCTTTTCTCTTAGATCCAATTGTCCATGGACCCACCTTACTTCGGCCTGCCGGGGTGTAGGTAGAGTGGCGTACTTAGGGTGCTTGACCAGGCTAAGTCGATAGCGCACTCTGGCCCTAGATTGGCTTGGCAGCTTTCAGGCGAGTTGGCCATAAATGATATTTAAATCCAAAAGATCTGACAATACAACTCAAATCGTATATAAACCGGCCGAACTAAAAATTTCTTAAGAATTGCACGTCTCTGTTATAGACAAGAAAGAGAAAAATAAAAATATCGAGCCTGCACAAAATGAATGCACGTGGAGTCTATTTCACATGAAGATGTCTTTCATTATAGGTCCGGGGTACAGGGGAAACAAGTACACTCTTAGGGTACGGGACCAGGCTAAGTGTGTTTGGTTTCTCGTTTGACCCAGGGTAGTTAGCCACACTTTTAGTCCGGAGACTGTGACAAGTGCTGCATGAGCTTTGCGGACCTTTCGGGAAAGGTCCGGCTGCTCTCCCGGAGGAACTACCCAACTCTGTACAATGACTCTATAACATACATCTCAAGTTACTCAAGACTCACCTCCGTGGTATTAAGTGTAGAACTTACGGAGGTGCTCGATGTTCCAAGGATTTGGGAGAGGTGTCCCATCCTCGGTAGCCAAGCGAATGCTTCCGGGACGGGATACTTTGATCACTCGAAAGGGCCCCTCCCATCCGGGGGAGAGTTTGTTTAACCCTTCTCTGGATAGTATTCTCCGTAGCACCAGATCGCCTTCCTCGAGCTGTCGGTTGTGTACATGCCGCTGGTGATAACGCCGTAGAGCTTGGCCATATCGGGCATTCCGAACAGCTGCTTGGCACCTTCCCTCCTCGAGGAGGTCTAGGTCTTCACGCCGGAGCTGGTCCTGCGCGGCTTCGTCGAAGGTCCGGACCCGGAGCGAACCCAAGGTGATTTCCGGAGGAAGGATTGCTTCAGCTCCGTACACCAGAAAGAAGAGTGTTTCTCCGGTTGACCGGTTTGGAGAAGTCCTGTTGGCCCATAAAGTGGGCGGAAGCTCTTCGACCAGTTGGCTCCGTGTTTTTTCAAGCGCTCATAGGTGCGCGTTTTGAGTCCTTTAAGGATTTCTGCATTTGCTCTCTCGGCTTGGCCATTGCTGGCTGGATGAGCTACGGAGGCGTAGCAAACTTGTATGCCGAGGTCTTCGCAATATCCTTGGAATGCGGAGCTTGTGAATTGAGTCCCATTATCAGTGATGATCTTGTTTGGGACTCCAAATCTGCTCACAATGGATTGCAGAAAGTTGATAGCAGATTGCTTGTTGATCGTCACAACTGGAGTTGCTTCCGGCCACTTGGTGAACATGTCAATGGCGACGTACAGGAACTTGTAACCTCCGACGGCTCTTGGGAAGGGTCCCAAGATGTCCATCCCCCACACAGCGAAGGGCCATGTAGGAGGTATCATTTGTAAGGGCTGAGCAGGTGTATGAATTTGCTTTGCATGAAATTGGCATGCTTCGCATTTCTTCACCAGCTCAGTGGCATCCTGGAGCGCTGTAGGCCAGTAGAAGCCATGCCGAAAGGCTTTTCCGACTAGCGTGCGGGAAGATGCGTGGTTCCCACACTCGCCTCCATGGATTTTTGCGAGGAGCTCGCAGCCTTCTTCCCTTGTGATGCACCGCATTAGGATGCCATTGGCACCGCGCCGGTAGAGATCCCCTTCTACCAGCGTGTATCTTTTAGCCAATCTGACTACCCGGTCAGCGGATACATCATCGTTAGGAAGGATGTTGTCTTTCAAGTAGTTCCGGATCTCCAAGATCCATGCATCGGAACTGACTTGAGCATTTGAGTCTTGCATGCTGGGTTGCTCGGAGCTTCCGGCAGCACCTACGACCCTTGATGGCTGCCATGGTAATAGGGCCATCGGGACCGTCAGCTTCGGGATGCTGATCTCGCCCCCTTCATTCAGTTCGGCAGGCTGAACTGTGGGTTTTGACAACCTCCGGACAAAGATTCCGTCAGGAGCCGGAGCTCCGGTTGACGCTTTGGTCGAGAGTTCGTCAGCTTCAGTGTTGTGGGCACACTGAACATGGTGGAGGTCTAGGACTTCAAAGTCCTTCTGAAGCCTCTGGACTTCAAGGAGGTAAGCAGCTAGCTGGAGATTATTGCAGGAGCATTCACCCTTCACCTGATTGATGATGAGCTGTGAATCTCCTTTGACCAGCAGTTGCTTGACACCGTATGACAGTGCCACCTTTAATCCGTAGATGAGTGCTTCATACTCCGCCATGTTGTTGGTTGCCTTAAAGTCAAGGTGCACCATGTATTTTACCTTCTCCCAAGTCGGTGCAAGGAGAAGGATTCCAGCTCTGGCCCCCTGCTTCTGCATGGAGCCATCGAAGTAGAGGGTCCAGTGAGGCACGGTGAAGGTTGGAGCTTGATGCTCTGTCTTCTACTCACTGGGGCCCCTAGGGTTTGATGGAGAGGGAGTCCATTCCGCCACGAAATCTACCAACGCTTGACTCTTGATTGCTTGCCTCAGAATGAATTCGAGATCGAATTCAGCCAATTCAGCTGCCCACTTTACAATATTCCCAGTTGAATTGGGATTATGCAAGATCGCTCGAAGTGGATAGGAGGTCACCACCGAGACTTTGTGAGCTTGGAAGTAGTGTCGAAGCTTCCTGGAGGCAATAAGAACTGCATAAAGCAGCTTATGCACCTCTAGGTATCGAGTCTTGGCATCATGTAATACTTCACTGATGAAGTATACCGGGCGTTGAATGGTCCGGACCCTCCCGGAGGGGTCCGGAACTTCCTCCTTATTGATCCGGACCCTGTCGGAGGAGTCCAGATTCTCTTCGGGGACCTCCGGGTTCTGGCTGGAGGAACCCGGAGCTTCTTCAGAAATGACCTGGACCCTCTTAGAGGAGTCTGGGTCTTCTGAAGTGACTTCTTGTGGATTTGAGTCTGGGAGCTGGGACCCAGACTCACTTTCAGGAACCTCCGGACCCTCCCAAAGGGGTCTGGATTCCTGAGTATGGGGTAGTTCCGGTCTCTCCGCAACCAGAACCATACTGACGACTTCGTCAGTAGCTGAAATGTAAAGCAACAAAGGCTCACCAGGGTTCGGAGCTACCAGAATTGGTAGGGTGGTGAGGAACTGTTTCAGCTCCTGGAATGCCTTCTCTGCTTCTTTGGACCATTGGAATGGTCCGAACTTCCTCAACAACTTGAAGAAGGGAAGTGCCCGTTCCGCCAATCTTGATATGAACCGGCTGAGGGCCGCTAGACACCCAGTTAACTTTTGGACGTCTTTGATGCGGGTTGGTGGCCGCATGTCTTCAATGGCTTTTATCTTCGCCGGATTAGCCTCTATGCCCCGGTGACTTACCAGGAAACCAAGAAGTTTTCCGGAGCTAACCCCGAAGACACACTTGTCTGGGTTTAGCTTTGTGCGGGTGGCCCGCAGCTTGTCGAAAACAGCCTGCAAGGTGTCCAAGAGGGACTCCTTGTTCTTGACCTTGACCACGATGTCATCGACGTACACTTCCACTATGTCTCTGATGAGTTCTCCAAAAGTTTTGTACATAGCTCGTACAAAAGTTGAAGCTGCATTCTTGAGACCAAATGGCATGGCTGTGTAACAATACAATCCATCCACTGTGATGAATGAAGTATGCTCTTCATCCTCCCTAGACATCCTGATCTGATGATACCCAGAATATGCGTCTAGGAAACACAGTAACTCACACCCGGAGGTGGAATCCACTATCTGATCTATTCTAGGTAGTGGGAATGGATCTTTTGGACATGCCTTATTCAGTGTGGTGTAGTCGATGCACATCCGAAGCTTCCTGCCGGCCTTGGGCACAACGACTGGGTTCGCCAGCCATTTTGGATGGAAGACTTCTCGGATGAATCCGGCTTCGAGCAACTTCTTCACTTCTTGTCGGATGAAGTTCTGCCGCTCTACGGATTGCTTCCGAGACTTCTGATGCACAGGCCGAGCATCAGGGTAAATCTTCAGATTGTGCTCAATCACTTCCCTGGGGATCCCAGGCATTTGTGTCGGTTGCCAGGCAAACACTTCAACATTAGCCCGGAGGAAAGTGATGAGCGCGAGTTCCTATTTGTCGTTCAACCCTCCCGATATACGGGTGGTTTGAGCGGCATCGGAACCAATTTGGACGACTTTGACGGGAATGTCGGTGTCGCCGCTTGGCTGCACACGGGGTGCAGAGGTTGAGCCTCGTTGACGAATGCTCGGGGGTTTCGGAGCTTGCTCCTGTCTGGAGTCCTCCTCTTGCGCCGTGGTGAGTGCATGGAGCTCCTCCAGAGCAGTTACTCCGGCGGTGCGATCTCCGCGGATCCGGAGAACGCCTACTGGTGTTGGCATCTTCAACACCAGGTATCCATAATGAGCAGCTTCCATAAATTTGTATAGGGCAGGTCTACCCAAGATGGCGTTGAATGGTAAGTTGATCTGAGCGACGTCGAAGACCAACTTCTCGGTGCGATACTTCTCCCGTGTCCCGAAGGTAACGGGGAGAGTTATAGCTCCGAGTGGGGTAATGGCCCCCGGACCTACTCCGGAGAAAGGTCGAGAGGGCTGGAGATCCGAAGGTCGGAGCTGAAGCTTGGTAAAAGCTTCAAAGCTTATGAGGTTCAGCCCCGAACCTCCGTCCACCATAACATGATGGAGCTGGATGTTATTGATGGTGGGAGATACCATCAAAGGTAACTGTCCAGCCCCGACCATGCTTCGAGGACAGTCCGAAGCATCAAAAGTGATGGATGTGTCCATCCACTTTCGATGTGGCTCCGGTCTAGCTGTAGGAGCTACAGCGGCCATATCCCGCCGCATAGTCTTGATGACGCGACGGGAGGTGATGTCCCATGATCCACCAAAAATGGTGTTCATGGTTTTCCGACGCTCGTTGTCAGAGACGTCAGAGTCATAGTCGACGGAGGTGTAGACGGCCTTCAGGACCTTTTTGGGGTCCTGAAACCCTAACTCCTCTTCAGCCGGAGCTTCGTCGACCTTCTGTTTTCCTTCCCTCTGTCGGAAAGGGGACCCTTCCCGACGCTTGCTGTAGCACTCGGCAAGGTTTTGGACCTCCCGGCAGTCTTCCAAACCATGGCTGCCCGTTTTGTGAGTGGGACACCACACTTTGGGTTTGCCACCGTCTTCGGAAGACGGTCGAGGTCGCTTCTCGGGGCGTGGCCCCCGGCCACCCGGAGTTGCAGTAGCTGCAATGTTGGATGTGCCGGCCGACGGCTTCTTCTTGCCGTTGGTCTTCTTTTTCTTCTTGCCACCCCTGGAGGTTGCGGCTTCTTCTTTGGAAGATTTCTTGTGATCCTCCGAGGCTGGTTTGGAGTGCATTTCACGGCCCTCCGCAGCTCTAGCACATTTGTCTGCTAGGCTGAAGAGTTCCATGACGCTGGTGATCTCTTTGATTGCCAGCTTCTCCAACATCTTCTTGTCTCGTACGCCCTGTCTGAATGCCACGATGACAGAAGCGCTTGAGATAGAAGGGATTGTGTTGCGTACCTGAGAGAACCTCTGGATGAAGGACCGCAAAGATTCTCCCCCTTTTTGCACGACCGCAAAAAGGTCCAGTTCAGTGCCTGGTCGGGTGTATGAACTCCCGAAGTTGGCAGTGAACTGACGGCACAGCTCCTCCCAACTGTTGATAGAGTTGGGTGGAAGGCTCATAAACCAGGACCTGGCGGTCCCGGTTAAGGCCACTGGAAAGTAATTGGCCATTACAGCCTCGTTTCCTCCAGCTGCCAAGATTGCAGTGGAGTATATCTGAAGGAATTCGGCGGGGTTGACAGTCCCGTCGAATTTTTTCAACGGGTGTGGCCGGAACTTCTGTGGCCACCTAACCATGCGCAGGTGCATGGCTAGGGCTGAACAGCCTCCTCCTACTCCTTCCAGAGTAGAAAGGTCCTGAGCTTCCCGTCTTTCACGAGCACGCTCGATATGGACACGGCCATCCTGTTGGCGGTATCGGCAATCAAGCTCCGCCCGGAGGTCATGAGTCGAAAGCCTGGATACCGTATGGGTGCGTCGTGCCCCAGAGGGCAAAGACGTCACCTGCTGTGATGCAGATCGTCTCCTGTTGTTGGAGACGTGTGGACCAAGTCTTCCAGACAAGGTCCGCCGCTGCGACGGGGCTCGTCCCGAAGGAGGAGGACCCTGGTTGTTGAAGCGTTCGGCCGCTGCTGCGACCAAATGCTCCACATCGGCCCTCCACTGCTCCATTGCATCTCGAGATGCGTCCGGAGGTGGTGGTCATTGGAGAAGAGCACGCGCTACATGGAGCGCGTGTTCCGGATTGTCATGACTTGCCGATGCAGTAAGTGACGCCGGCGCACCATCACGTTGCCCAGCACGATTTGCTGGAGAAGATGGTGGTGGTGGGAGTGTGGCTCCTGCTGGTGCTGAGGCTCCTGCTAGTGGCTGCCTGTTGGAGGGATTGCCCCTAACAGCCTGAGCAGCAGGTTGGCCGTTGGATGATCCAGCCGCGGAGTTCACCATTCTCGAAAATCTCAGGCGCCCCTTCCTGGCACGCCAACTGTCGACTGTTGGAGTCGGCAGATCTCCTGACACTGTTAAAGTGTTGAAGGAGTTTGTGGTTCGGTATGGGCGCGCGGAGACTCAAGAAGGTGAATTGCGATTTAACGCAGGAGACACAAGGACTTACGTGGTTCGGGCCGCCTGAGCGTAATACCCTACTCCACGGGTGTGTTGGTGTTGTATTAGCTTGTCAAGTATGATCGCTTGTCCACGTCTGTGAACGTCCCCTGAGTGTATCGTCGGCCTGTCCTTTTATAGTACAAGGACAGGCCGTTACAAGCTAGCCTGGCCCGACATGTGGCCCCAGCGGTTACTAGTATTGATACACGATTAATTGTTGTTAATGATCCTGTAACGGGCTCCAACAGCGCCGTTACAGGTGTTAAGATCGTCCGTTTAAGTGTTATTAATATGGCATTAATGATATTCAATCGGGTCTTGAAGTCCTTGGCTCTCCTTTGAAGATCTGGAGCCGTTACAAGGTCTTCCGGAGGTTAGAGGCTGCCAGCTCCGACGTTTGGACATGTGGCAGCTCCGGAGCTTGCTGTGGGAAGCAGGTAGCTCCGGAGCTATCTGACACGTGTCAGGTCTGGAGCTTCTCTCGGTCAGGGGTTAAGTCCGGAGGTGCCATTTCGGTACTTGGTCCGGAGCTTCCCCCTTGTGGGCGGTAGCTCCGGTTTGGCAGTACACGTGGCGACCTAGGGATTAACCATGTTGGAGAAGCAGGTCTGGTCATGTCTGACAAGTGGGCCTCCGAGGGTCTTCAATCCAAGTAGACGGCCTTCCCTCGAGATCTTTGTAACCTCAGGGGGTGTACGGTTTTTAGGGTACCGACAATTACGTATGTTAGATTTAGTCTCACATCGGATATTAATGATGGAGGAGCCCAACATATAAGGTGGAGGAAATCTCACCTATCAGGCTAGTCTTTTGGGTTGAGGTGGCCCAAGACCTTGGTTGGGGCTCCAGTTGGGTCTGTTTGCATAGCAGACCCGTTGCAACCTGAGCTGGCAGCAGGGGTCCGTCTGCGTGATGGGCTGGGCCGCATTCTAACAAGTGGTATCAGAGCCATGGTTAGAAATCTAGAACATCTCTCAGACCTCACACAGATATCGGACCATCAGAAAGATCTCCCAGGCCACAAAATCGGGTTGTCAGAGTAGTGTCCACCCGAGTGTGAAGGGAAGATGAGCCACCCGATGTGTGATAGGGGAGATTATTGGATTTAGTCCCACATTGGATATTAATTATGGGGGAGCCCAACATATAAGGTGGAGGAAACCTCACCTATCAGGCTAGTCTTTTGGGTTGAGATGGCCCAGGACCTTGGTTGGGGCTCCGGTTGGTCCTGTTTGCATAGTAGGCCCATTGCAACCTGAGCTGGCGGTAGGGGTCCGTATGCGTGCAGGCTGGGCCACGTTCTAACAACGTATACCATGTAGCACACCATTATCCTCCATCTTTTATAGGAGCCAAGACAAACCTTCTGCGCACAACAAAAATAAATAAGGGTTGATTGAATCCTCTTCACATATTCTCCTTCATGGTATTACAGTCTTTGTGAGCTCACCATTGACTTTTACAACATATTGTAGATATGATGCAACGCATAACTGATTCTATCTAAATAGGAGATAAACCAAGTCTGCACATGCAGCCATGAAGATGTTTCCATTCAATGCGATCATATGCCTTCATCATACCAACTTTTAAGGCAAAATAAAGACATTTATTGTTTTGGACTTGAATTGTATTGAATAATTCATACGAGATGCATACATTATCAGTTATTGACCTTCCAAAAACAAAAGAACCCTGTGTCTCAAAGATTATAGAAGGAAGAATTGTCTTCAATCTATTAGCCATAACCTTCGAAACAATCTTGTAAATCACATTACAAAGACTAATAGACCGAAACATAGAAATATTTTTAGCATTAGACACGTACAGAATAATCACAATTATGGAGTCACAAAAAACATCCAAAATTTTAGCACCTACCAAGAAGGCACAAACTGCTTCACACATTTAATTATGTATTAGATTCCAGTGTGTTTGATAGAACATTGTTGGAAATCCATCCGGGCCAGGAGCTTTTGTAGGTCCCATTTGAAATAAAGCATATTTAATTTCATCATCAGAATATGATTGACAAAGATGATACTTCATTGATTTATAATTTTGATAGGGATGACATCAAATACATCATCTATTAATAACAGTGGTTCTGAAGTAAATAATTTTTCATATAGCATATGTACCATGGTATTCCATCTTGATCTGAATAGAGAAGACCATCTTCACCAATTAAGGGTTCAATTCGATTTGCTTTCCTTTTTGTTGTAGTTCTGGCATGAAAGAAAGCGGTGTTTTGATCTCCTTCACGTAGCCATTCAACTCTCAATCTTTGGTGATCCACTATTTTCTCCCCCTTTTAAAAAGTTCATTCGATTGACATTGAACTTCTCTATCTTTATTAAGTACTAAATCAGAGATATTCAATCTTTCTCAGATGATGTAATTTTTTTGTGAGTTGTTGAATTTGTCTTCGAACTGATCTGAAACAATTTTTGCTCCATTTATTCAAAGAATTTGCAGTATGACTGAGTTTGCCACAAATATTTTTCAGTGGGTTCTCATTGCTTGGACTGGGCAGCCAAATGGATTGAACTGCATTATTGTAGTTTTCAGCACGTCTCCACATGACCTCATATTTGAAACCTTGTTGAATCTTTGGATAGAAGTGATAGCACGATTCAGCCGAAAATGTAATATGCAGGGCGTAATGGTCTGAGGATGTTGTAATAATATTCTCCACGTGACAATGTTTAAAAATAGAGGAGAAAGCCACATTATCCACTGCACGATCTAATCTTGCACTAGTATTACATTGAGCCTCTTGTCGATTCGACCATGTATATTTTGGACCAATAAAATCCAGATCAGCCAAGTTACAAGTATCAAGGCACCTCCGAAATCGTTCTATTTTGGTCTCATTTCTGGTCCGAGCACCATAGAATTAATTACAGAGAAACACCTCATTGAAGTCCACACAACACATGCATGGACCATTCCATCCATTATGGAGTCATTGGAGCATATCCGAAAACAAATGATGGAGTTCATGACGGGACTCTCCATAAACAAAAGTTGTACGCCATGGTACACCATAGTCCACAGAAATCATAGTATCAATAAAATGTTTATTGGAAGCACTAGAGACACGGAGTATGGTTCCCTCCAGAATAGCATCAATCCTCCATTACGGCCTTCACAACTTACATCAAGTGAGCCTGTGAAACCCAATGACCATATAAATTCCTTGCATTTGTATCCCTCAATTTTGTTCCTGATAAGAACGGGATACCGGCTCTGTATAACTTCACTAAATGGCGAAGTTCACCAACTGCCGCGTCCGACCCCAGTTCACGACAATTCCAAGCTAAAAGACTCATTGCGTACGGCGGGGTTGCATAGCAGCCTCCTCCAGATCCGTCGATCTTGAAGTGCAATATTTCATTTTTTGCCTGATTCAGAACCAAAATCAACAATACATTCCATATTTTGACTATTTTTGTGTATCCATGACAATTAAAGTACCAGAAGTTGCATCAAGTGATTGCTCATGATTGGTCATGTTCCTTTGAAGTGGTACTTTAGCTTTCCTTTTCTTTCCCGTCGTGATTGGCATACTGCATTCCATTGCATGAATTTCTTTGATGTTATGTATATGATCACGACGGTAGAGCAGATCTCTCCACTATTCTTTCCAACACCTTCCACTACATTTTCACATGATCTGTATGATGATGTTTCTCTTTAGGAGCAGCAGCACCATCAACGGATTTATAATTCACCGGTGAATCAGTAGTAGCAGAAGACTTTCGATTATTTGGTTCACTATAATCATCTCCTTCCCTAGAGCGAGTGCCCATTTTCCTCTTTGAAACATTTGGTGCAAAGAGCCTCTTGGCAGTATATGGTAAATCACCTTAACATCACGATCAGCTGGGTTGGAACAAATCAATGTTGAATGACCCTGAAGCCACATGAAAATAGTGAAGTGATAATCTTTCATATTGAACTTGGAATCTTTCAGTTTGCTGAAAACATTGGGAGAAAACAGCCACATAGCGGACCAACAGTTCATGCACATTGGTTTCAATTCTTAAGCACATATAACCACCCCAGCATCGGCCAAGAGAATTTGGATCAATTTTTGCACTATTCCAGTTGGTTTGGCAATTTCCTCGTCTCTTTGTTTAGACATCAATCTAGTCCAGAGGTTGAGAATTCTCACCCAAATTGGCGACCGATTGAAATCAATCTCTGCGGTTGAGTGTTTGCATCATAATTCTTCAGCAGAACTGCATGTTTGCCAACTTTACACGAAGAACCATCCAAGACATAATTCTGTTCTTTTATGGTAGAAAATTCAACAATGAACAAATTTTCACCTACAGGATTGAACATTAAACCTTTTAGATTTCCCCATGCTGATTTTATTGCAGCCATAATTGTATGTAGATGGCGAGTATTTGGTGCAACCACTTTCCCAACAATAGCACGATGAGGATCAATATTATTGTGTATCATCAATGTCACCTAGAACCACTGCTGCAGTTTAACCTGATGTAAATTTCAGACGTGCCATCATCCCTTCCATGTGAGGCTCCTTTCCATCTACAACAGGGATGCTTGAAGCATCGTCAAGTTTCTTCTTCCATTTCTTCTTTTCTTCCATACTCAGAAAAAAAGAAGTGATGAAATAACTGTCAGTAGAGGATTCAGGCTAGGTGGCTAGAAATGGACTTGAAAACTCACATCAGAGAGTAGGCTGCGTCCAGTAAACCAAGAAATCCCAAAAATACAGATCAGTGTTTGTGAAATCCAATGCCAAAAATCACAGATCTAGGAACAACAACAACCAATTGGGGACTCAAATCTGACACACCAAGAAGCAACTGCAACCATGCACCCAAGAGAGGAAGATGCAACATGCGCCCAGGAACTGCCAAGGCAGTTTTAGGCGCCACAAGAATTCCAATCAAGGGAAAGTGTTGATCGCCAATCTTGATGAAAGACGATCACCAGACTCTCCAGAATCCAAGATTAGAACAGCCACTCACCACTCTTCAACGAAGAACAAAGGAGCAGTTACACCAATCTTCTTGTCCTGGAGTGTAAGTGCATCTAGGATATCCCTTGTGAGTTTTGACTAATTGATGACAAATATATGAGATCCTAATGAAACTATTGAGATGATTGCAGGACAAACAAAGTGAAATAGCTCGGTGCACACAAAAAGGTGAAAAATGGAGTGGTGTCCAAACAGGGATACTTTGATGGAACTTGGAAGAACAAATTAAATTTTAAATGTATAGGGAGTGTATGAAAGACACACTCCAAGAGCTCATGACTTTGCGCAGGGGTAAGGGTTTTAAAATTAACCTAACTTTCACAGTGCACCGGACTAGTCCGATCGTGGACCGGACTAGTCCGCCAGACTTTCTGGAGTCTCCCATCTCTGGAGACCAGACTAGTCCGTTGAACTTTCTGGAGTCGACCTTCACACAGCACCGGACTAGTCCGATCGTGGACCGGACTAGTCCGCCAGACTTTCTGGAGTCTCCCATCTCTGGAGACCGGACTAGTCCGTTTAACTTTCTGGAGTCTGTTTTCACAAAAGGCCGGACTAGTCCGTTTCCAACCAGACTAGTCCGCCAGACTTTCTAGACTTTGAGTTACACTGTGACTGGACAAGTCCGGACTTGCACCGGACTAGTCCGGTGTTAGGGTTTTTCAACGGTAATTTTTTGGAAACCCTATAAATAGAGAATCCACGACCTTCCACAGCTGACACATGTCGAATACTGCTGAAAACACAAACCCTAGTGCCGCCACTTTGTCCCAAGAGCCCAAAACACATCTCCCCACACATCTAAGGTGCAAAAAGAGTCAAATCATTTGAACACTTGGATTCGGGATTGGGAGATCGTCGTTCCTTCGTTGCGAGCTCTTGGGGTTTGATCTTTCTACACTCATACTCTGCATTGTAATACTTTCAAATGTATTTGATCACTCCTTTCATTGTAATTCTCGTAGGAGCCCTCAACGTGTGAGGTTGCCCCACAAACTCGGTGATTACCCGTTCTAGTGGAATCAAGTCGGCCTGTGTGGTGACTTGAAGAGGGAAAGGGTTGGAGACCCGACTCTGTGTGAGCTTCCTCAACGAGGACGTAGATCTTGTGGTGAGATCAAACCTCGGTAAAAATCCTTGTCTCTTGTGCCTCATTTACTTTACTTTTTGTTCACTAGATCACTTGATTGCTAAACAACAATTTAAGTTGCTTATAAGTCTTCATGTGCACTCATATAATAATCTTAAATCAAAGAATCGGTTGTTCTCATTTCCGCTGCTAAAAGAACCTAGTTTTCCAAATAACACTTAATCAATTCACATATTTCAGCACACCGGACTAGTCCGCCCACACAACCGGACTAGTCCGGTCAATCAAGTTTTTGACGAATCTATTAAGTGTGCAGGAAATTCAAAAGGCCTATTCACCCCCCCTCTAGGCCACATTCAATTGGTATCAAAGCGTGGTTCTCCGCCAAGGAGACTCACATCTCGGAGAGATCAATGGCCTTTGAGAAGAACAATGATATCCTGGAGATGAACACCAATGAGGAGGAACAAGAAGCTAAAGCCTTTGATGTGCTGAAATAAAGCCCACATGATGATGAAGAAGTGCGACAACTAAAGGCACTCCTGAGAAAGAAACTACTAGGACAAAAAGGAAAAGAAGAAGAGAAGACGATGGGGAGTGGTCATCACGACTACTCCCGACATCCTTACAACTACAACCGTCTCAATTCAAATAATCACTATCTCTCTATTCCTATGGGAAAGCCTCCACAGTTTGACGGAAGTGACTACACCATGTGGAAGTACAACATGAAGATACATCTAATATCTCTGAATCCTAGTCTGTGGCACATTGTTTGCACAGGCATAGATATCCCGGACACGGATGAGGAACTCACTCCTGAACAAGAACAAGAGATTCACAGAAACGCACAAGTCGTCGCCGTGATCACATCATCACTAAGTAGAGAGGAATTCACCAAGATTGATGGTTTAGAAAGTGCAAAAGAAATTTGGGATACACCTAAGACAGCTCACGAAGGAAATAGGTCGGTTCGTGAAGCTAAAATTGAGATGCTTGAAGGAGAGTTGGGAGATTTGCTATTGAGGAAGGCGAATCACCTCAAGACATGTACAATCGGATGAAAGCACTCATCAACAAAATTCGTGCCTATGGAAGTAAGAAATGGACGGATCACGAGGTGGTTAAAAGGATGATTAGAGCCTTCATGCCAAGGAATGTCACACTTTGCTCAATGATTAGAGAAAGCCCCGGATTTCACAAAATGACTCCCAATGAGTTATTGGGGAAGATCATAAAGCATGAAATGATGGAGAAAGAGGCTCAATACGTCAAAGACTTAGCCGAACTCACTTCTTCCAAAAAGAAAGAAGTTGCTCTCAAAGCAACGTGCAGACTCAAACTCAAAGAAACTCGTGAAGACCAAGACGACGGGCATACAAGCGACAAGAGCACTGATCTTGGTGATGAAGAAATGGTACCGTTTATCAAGAAGTTCAAACGCATGATGAAAAGAAGACACGACAACAATTCAAATGAAGGCAAAAGCAAGGATAAAGAAAAATCCAAGGCTTGACGCACTTGCTACAACTGCGGAGAGTATGGTCACTTCATGGTGGACTGCCCCTATGAAGAAAATAAAAAGAAGAAGGAAACAAGACCTTAAGAAAATAAAAATTTTAGAAAAAGAAGACAGGCCCATCAAGCTCACATTGGCAAGGAGTGGGACTCAAACGACGAGTCCTCCTCCGATGAAGAAGAAGAGATGGCCACTTTCGCGGTGAAGAAACCTACTATGAGAGCCACACTCTTCCCAAACATGGGAGGACGGGATATGAACAACCACACTTGCCTTATGGCTAAGGAAGGCAAGAAAAATGTTCGACTTACTCCTCCTACGCTAAATTCCTCTATTGATGACTTTGATAGCTCTAGTGATAATGAAGAAATGTTTAGAGGATTAAGTAAAATTGCTTTAAAGAAAATGGAAATGTTATCGAACGAAATCTTTGAAAAGGAGGAACTTGTTAACCGACAAGAAGATATGCTCATTCGTGAAAGGAAGAGATATCAAGAAGTTGAAAAGCTTCTCGAGCTTGAAAGAGAGAAGAACGAGTCGCTTGAAGTTGAGCTAGCCTTGAGTAAGGAAACTTACTCAAAGCTAGAGGACTCGCATATTGCAATCAAGGAAGAACTTTCTAACTTGTCAAAAGTTAACAAGATCCTTGAGGTGCAAGTTGAGTCGCTCAAGCAAAGTGACTCCTCTCCCTCCAAGAGCTCTTCCTCCAAAGATATGAGTTCGACAACAATCGGAACTTGCACTTGCTCTAGTAATAAGAATGTTATTTCTAATACTTCAACTTCTCATAATATGCATGCTTCTCCAAGCGGAATCTTTGATAAGGAGAAGATCAAATATGCACGCAGTGCATATATGGTCACTAGACCTCCTAATGTCAAAGATGGCCTTGGTTTTGACAGAAACAAACACATGTCTACTCCTAATCATGCTAAGAATAGAATTTTCTTTGTTAAGGAAATGTCTCATGAATCTGATTTACAAATATTGTTTCGTACATTTGATGCTTCCTATGTTCTTATGAAAACCAAATATGGAAAAGTCATTGCTAAATATACAGCGCCATGCCACAAGAACTTGAAAACTTGTGTGTGGGTGCCCAAGACTCTTGTGACTAACCTGAGAGGACCCAAGCAAGCTTGGGTACCTAAAACCAAAGAATAATTCTTTTTGCAGGCTTACTCCTCCGGTGGATCTAAATGGGTGCTAGACAGCGGATGCACAAATCACATGACCGGAGAGAGAGGTATGTTTGTGGAGTATGAGTATAACAAGGATCCAAGTGAAAGCATATACTTTGGAGACAACGGCCAAGGAAAAGTCCTTGGTAGCGGTAACATTGAAATATCCTCTCAACACACCTTATCTAATGTTTTACATGTAGACTCTCTAGATTATAACCTTTTGTCAATATATCAACTATGCGACAAAGGTTACAACTGTTTATTCACTAATGAGGGTGTGACTGTTTTTAGAAGAAGTGATGGCTCGATTGCATTCAAGGGAATGTTGAAGGGAAAGCTTTATCTTGTTGACTTCAACAAAGATAAAGCCGAACTCAACACTTGCTTGGTTGCTAAGACCAACATGGGATGGCTGTGGCATATACGGCTAGCCCATGTTGGGATGAGAAATCTGCAGAAACTTCTAAAAGGTGGTCACATTCGTGGTCTTAAGGATGTGGTTTTTGAAAAAGACAGACCATGCAGCGCTTGTCAAGCAGGAAAACAAGTCGGAGCACCACACCCCACCAAGAATGTGATGACTACCAGAAGACTGCTGGAACTCCTCCACATGGATCTCTTTGGTCCAATTTCGTATATCAGCATCGGCGGTAACAAATACGGTTTAGTAATTGTTGATGATTTTTCAAGATTTACCTGAGTATTTTTCTTGTATGATAAATCAGAAACTCAGGGAATCCTCAAGAAGTTTTTGAAAAGAGCTCAGAACGAATTCTCATCAACCATAAAGAACATCAGAAGTGACAACGGGACAAAATTCAAGAACCTCCAAGTTGAAGAGTATCTCGATGAAGAAGGAATAAAGCATGAGTTCTCGGCACCCTACTCCTCTCAACAAAACGGAGTGGCCGAAAGGAAGAACAGAACATTGATCGAAATGGCAAGAACTATGTTGGATGAATACAAGACATTAGATCAGTTTTGGGCAAAAGCGGTGAACACCGGTTGCCATGCCACAAATCGGTTGTACTTTCACCGACTACTAAAGAAAACTCCATATGAGATTATTACCGGTAAAAATCCTAATGTTTCTTATTTCAAAGTCTTTGGTTGCAAATGTTTTATTCTGAACAAGAAACAGAGGGCCTCAAAGTTCGCTTCGAAGTCCGATGAAGGATTCTTGCTCGGATATGAATCGAATGCCTACGCCTATCGTGTCTTCAACAAGGTGTCCGACCTTGTCGAAGTAGCACGTGACGTGGTGTTCGATGACTCTAATGGCTCACAAGTGGAGCAAGTTGATAATTGTGTGCTAGATAAAGAGGAAGCTCCATATGATGCACTGAAGAAAATGGCACTTGGTGATATCTTACCACAAGAGCGAACATTCGACTCAAATGCACAAGATGAACTTCAACACGGAGGCAATGATCAAGGGGGGGCTCTTTCACAAGATCCGAAGATCAAGAAGATCAAGACAATCATGGAAGCAATGATCTAGGGGGAGATAATGCACATGAAGATAATGAAGAACAAGCAACTACACAAGTTTCACACCCAAGAGTACATCAGAGCGTGCAAAGAGACCATCCTGTCAACAATATCATTGGATATATTGCTAAGGGAGTAACTACTAGATCTCGAGTTGCAAATTTCTGTGAATACTATTCTTTTGTGTCTTTTCTGGAACCATACAAGGTAGAAGAAGCCTTAAGGGATCCAGACTGGGTGATTGCAATGCAAGAGGAATTGAACAACTTCAAAAGAAATGAAGTGTGGGAGCTGGTGGAGAGACCAAAGGCGAATATCATTGGAACCAAATGGGTCTTTCGGAACAAGCAAGATGAACATGGAGTACTAACAAGAAATAAAGCGAGATTGGTGGCCAAAGGTTATTCTCAGGTCGAAGGTTTGGACTTCGATGAAACTTTCGCTCGTGTAGCTATACTTGAGTCCATTCGTATTTTATTGGCATATGCTACTCACCATAATTTTAAGTTGTATCAAATGGACGTCAAAAGTGCCTTCTTAAATGGCCTGATAAAGGAGGAAGTTTATGTGGAGCAACCACCAGGATTCGAAGACCAAAGGTATCCCAACCATGTCTACAAACTGCGTAAGGCTCTCTATGGCCTCAAACAAGCTCCTCGAGCTTGGTATGAGTGCCTTAGAGATTTTCTGACTCAAAATGGATTCAAAATTGGTAAAGCTGAGTATACACTCTTCACTAAACATTGTGATGATCATCTATTCGTATGTCAAATTTATGTTGATGACATTATCTTTGGATCCACTAACAAGTCTTTCTGTGAAGAATTTAGAAAAATTATGACAGATAGGTTCGAGATGTCAATGATGGGCGAATTGAAGTTCTTCTTGGGATTCCAAGTGAAGCAACTAAGAGAAGGTACATTTATAAGTCAAACCAAATATACACATGACATTCTCAAGAAATTCAATATGGACAAAGCCAAGCCCATCAAGACACCCATGGCCATTAACGGACATCTCGACCTCAATGAAGACGGTCCAAATGTGGACCAAAAGGTATATCGGTCCATGATCGGCTCCTTACTTTATTTATGTTCATCTAGGCTAGACATTATGCTTAGTGTTTGCTTGTGTGCAAGGTTTCAAGCCGCACCTAAAGAGTGTCACTTAATTGCTGTAAAAAGAATCCTAAGGTATCTTGTGCACACACCCAACTTGGGCCTTTGGTACCCCAAAGGATCCAAGTTTAACTTGATAGGCTACTCCGACGCCGACTATGCAGGATGCAAAGTTGATAGAAAGAGCACGTCAGGGACTTGTCAATTTCTTGGTAGGTCCCTAGTTTCTTGGTCATCTAAAAAGAAAAACTCCATTGCTCTTTCCACAGCGAAAGCAGAGTATGTTGCAGCTGGTAGTTGTTGTGCACAACTACTTTGGATGCAACAGACTCTTAGGTACTACGGCTACAATCTTAGCCATATCCCGCTTCTATGTGATAATGAAAGTGCTATAAAAATTGCACACAACCCTGTAGAGCACTCAAGAACTAAGCACATAGATATCCGTCATCACTTTCTTAGAGATCATTCGTTAAAAAGTGACATTGCTATTTCACATGTTAGGACTGAAAAACAACTTGCGGATATTTTCACCAAACCATTAGATGAGAAAAGGTTTTGTGAGCTTAGGAATGAACTTAATATTCTTGACTCTCGAAATGTGGCTTGAAATGTTGCATACCTGGTTGAAACTTCAAATGTTGCATTTTATTGTTAAAAACTGCTCCTCACCTCTTTTTCTTCTAAGAAAACTATTTTAATGAAGAAATCTTGCAGTTTATGACCACTTTTATTGTTGATTGCCTACTGGTCATAATTACCAAGATTATTTGCAGAACTATTGTCCTTGGATCACTATTAATTATCTCAAAATACTTAGGTTTTCTAGGGCACCAGACTAGTCTGCCTCCTTGACCGGACTAGTCCGGTCGGCCGCGTATATAAGCGGCTGGCCGGCCCAAATCAAAATTTCAAACCTCCCTCCACTTGGTCTCCCTCACCTCTCCTCTTCTCTTCTAAACCCTAGCCCCCGAAGAGACCTTCGAGTTGAGCCCTTAAAAACTAAGTTTTCTCCGTGGGAAATCCTCTCCTCGACGAGTTGATCATCCCCTCCGGACTCATCTGGACAAATTCGTACTCCTTCAACGCGTATCTTCAAATCTCGATAAATTTCTCCCTAAAACCAAAATCTCAACTTTTCTCATTCTAGCTCGTTTCCTTTGATTCCAAGGTTGTACATTGGCTTCATAGATGTATTCTTACCACCTTCCTGTCCTTTTGTATCTTTGGATAGAAGTTTTGGAATTCAAGGAAATCATTAGGGTTCTTATGCCAGGCCGGACTAGTCCGGCACGCAGATACGGACAAGTCCAGTACGCCGGACAAGTCCACACTCCGAACCCAGACAAGTCCGATCTCTAACATCTGAATCCCTAATTTGACTTTGATCCTTGGTTCATTCTTATCTAATCCATGAACTCCTTATTAGGCACGATGTCTTCAAGCTCAGATGACAGCTCTTTTCACATTGATGAAGAAGTTCAACGCGAAAGAGTGATGAGAGCCAAGGAGAGAGTTATGAAGAAAAGACATGATGTAAATGTCCACTCTCCACACTTGACGACAATCTGCCTAAGAAGAGGAAGGTCATTGTCAAAAAGGCTCAAAGAAAAGCGGCTGCTGAGAACTCCTCAGGGCCAAAGAGGGCTCTCAATAAAGGGAAGGGACTTGCTAGTGGTCCCATTGGGCCCCTGAAGATGAAAAACCCCAGTCACCGCAACAGGCAACGTTCTAGTGAGGATTTCACTGGAAAAGGGGGTGAGCTAGCCGATAACTTCAGGAAGATCAATGTGTTTAATCAACCTAGGCAATGCTCTGACCTAAGATTCTGGAGCAACTTCCATGCCGACTACTACGAGCACGTGTACATGAAGATGAAGAATACTGTTGTGGAGAGTAAATGGGTGAACATTGGATACCTGCAGTCGAAGAAGTATCCTTCTTTTCGAGAGGTTGTTGAGGCTCTGGATAGGCACGGTTTGAAGGAACTGCTTTCCTTTGAGAATGACTGGAACAATGAGATCATCACCCAATTTTACTCTACCCTCTACTTTGCCCGTGGTGATGGAGACAGTCTTACTTGGATGACTCATGGTTCCAAGTATAGTGTCACTTATGATGAATTTGCAAGGATTCTTCACCTTGAACACACTCTAGATCATGATCTTATCATCCACAATCTGCAACCCCTGGAGAAGAATGAACTTAAGTTCCTCTACGACACAAGGATGCCCTATACTCCTCCCAACATCAAATATCTGAAGCCCTTCTTTGTGGTCCTCAACAGAATCTTGAGGAAGACAATAGCCTCGAAAGATGGATATGCGGGGACTATCCAAGGAACCTTGAGGACCCTAATGAAGGTCATTAGTGGAAAGAGACCGTTCAATGTTTTTGAGTACATCTACAACGACATTGTGAACATCTCAATCACTCCCAATAGGTCTTGCGGGTATGCTCTGTACATCATGTTCATGATTGAGAAAGTGACGGGCCCTAAGTTTGTCAAGGACGTCTCTCATACGGCGTTGAAGCCACAAGAGCCCACCGAGTACACCCTTCCCTCAGCACCAACTGCCCCTTCCTCCCCCGGAGCTGAGAGGAGGTCTAAACAATCTCAGGATGTGAATGCCACAAGATCTGCAGTTGCTCCTCCTGGCTCTTCTCCTGTCCATGAACCCTCCGGTGGCATCCTCAAAATGCTCTCCTCCATCTTTGCCTGCTGCCGCAAGATCGAAGTCAGGCAGCGGAAACATCAACAATATGTAAATGCCAACATCAAAGCTCTCTATGACAAGATTGAGATTGAGCCGGTTGGATCAAGGCCCACCTACGAGGACTCAGAGGAAGATCCTGCTCCGGTGAATGATGATGGTGATGAAGATGAAGATCGGACTGAAACTGAAGAAGGGAGCGGCGATGAGTGATTCCCCTCGATTTTTCCCTTTTGGTGCCTTGATGCCAAAGGGGGAGAGATTGAGACTAGTTTGAGACTAACTCTAGTAGTAGGTCTTATGCTTTTGTGATCGAGGACATGTACCTATTTTAAAAACTTTGTAATGCACTACTTCTTTTCCTATGTGTGATGCTTATTGTTGCTCTAATGCTTACTTCTATGCTCATTATTGTTTATCTTTATTTCATCACACTTTGTTGATCACACACCTGTTAGGCACCCCACCATAAGGTGTGTGCATATGTGAGAAGCTTTTTGTGGATTTATCGTTATTTTCATATGTACACACCTTATGAAAATCAAAATTTTACTCTCATTTGTGATATCTCAAATGGTTGTCATCAATCACCAAAAAGAGGGAGATTGTAAGTGCATCTAGGATATCCCTTGTGGGTTTTGGCTAATTGATGACAAACATATGAGATCCTAATGAAACTATTGAGATGATTGCAGGACAAACAAAGTGAAACATCTCGGTGCATACAAAAAGGTGAAAAATAGAGTGGTGTCCAAAGAGGGATACTTTGATAGAACTTGGAAGAAGAAATTAGATTTTAAATGTATAGGGGGTGTATGAAAGACACACTCCAAGAGCTCATGACTTTGCGCAGGGGTAAGGGTTTTAAAATTAACCTAACTGTCACAGTGCACCGGACTAGTCTGATCGTGGACCGGACTAGTCCGCCAGACTTTCTGGAGTCTCCCATCTCTGGAGACCGGACTAGTCCGTTGAACTTTATGGAGTCGACCTTCACACAACACCGACTAGTCCGATCGTGGACCGGACTAGTCCGCCAGACTTTCAGGAGTCTCCCATCTCAGGAGACCGGACTAATCCGTGTGTCCACCGGACTAGTCCGTTTAACTTTCTGGAGTCTGTTTTCACAAAAGGCCAGACTAGTCCGTTTCCAACCAGACTAGTCCGCCAAACTTTCTGGACTTTGAGTTACACTGTGATCAGACAAGTCCGGACTTGCACCGAACTAGTCCGGTATTAGGGTTTTTCAACGGTAATTTTTGGAAACCCTATAAATAGAGAATCCACGGCCTTCCACAGCTGACACACGTCGAATACTGCTGAAAACACAAACCCTAGTGCCACCACTTTGTCCCAAGAGCCCAAAACACATCTCCCCACACATCTAAGGTGCAAAAAGAGTCAAATCATTTGAACACTTGGATTCGGGATTGGGAGATCGTCGTTCCTTCACTACGAGCTCTTGGGGTTTGATCTTTCCACACTCATACTCTGCATTGTAATACTTTCAAGTGTATTTGATCACTCCTTTCATTGTAATTCTCGTGGGAGCCCTCAACGTGTGAGGTTGCCCCACAAACTCAGTGATTACCCGTGCTAGTGGAATCAAGTCGGCCTGTGTGGTGACTTGAAGAGGGAAAGGGTTGGAGACCCGGATCAGTGTGAGCTTCCTCAACGAGGACGTATATCTCGTGGTGAGATCGAACCTCGGTAAATTCGTGTCTCTTGTGCCTCATTTACTTTACTTTTTATTCACTAGATCACTTGATTGCTAAACAGCAATTTAAGTTGCTTATAAGTCTTCACGTGCACTCATACAATAATCTTAAATCAAAGAATCTGTTGTTCTCATTTCCACTGCTAAAAGAACCTAGTTTCCCAAATAACACTTAATCAATTCACATATTTCAGCACACCGGACTAGTGCACCCACACAACCGGACTAGTCCGGTTAATCAAGTTTTTGACGAATCTATTAAGTGTGCAGGAAATTCAAAAGGCCAATTCACCCCCCCTCTAGGCCACATTCATGGAGAAAGGTTCTTGTGAGAAGATCATATAATGAAGATGCGCAGTCATGACCACGCGATCACAGGGAGTCCCGATCGAGGAATTGACGATCACCGGAGTGGATCGATGCCTTGGAGTGGACAAGGGAGTGCCAATCTCCCTTTCTTCCTTGGGAGGGAGAGGGGGGCACACATAGGAGTATGAGTATAGGAGTATAGGGGATTTTTTTTGTTCTGTACGATTTTGGGATTATTGAGAATGCAATATGAGTTATAGTGCAATCGCGCAATCAATCATTATCAATTAGATCTGTATTCTAAGTTGTTGCCTTTTTTTACTTAACACCCTTGTCGGTACCCTACAGATCGGGTACCCCCGCATACAAGGAAGACAATATGATGGGTCCGACCTCCCAAGAGGCGAGGTACCCAGAGGCTACCACGTGCCACGCAACTCCGAAGCTGCCTCCTTGCTAAGGATGGCTCCGGTGCTGCCACGTGTCCAGTAGCTCCGGACCTGCCTCCCTACCAAGGGTGGCTCCGAACTGCCACACGTCACGCGGCTCCGGATCCAACCTCCCTGCTGAGAAGAGATCTAGTGCTGCCACGCATCCTGCGGCTCCGGACCCAACCTCCCCGCTGGAGGGCTCTGGTGCTACTACATGCACCGTGGTTCATGAAGACGACGTGTGCACTCAAGACCACATTAACGAGCCTTCAAGACAACATTAATGCGTCATCAAGACCGTACCTTCAAGATGGCATTAATGCACTATCAGGACCCATTAACGTATCATCAAGACTATGTTAATGCGCTATCAAGACCTATTGACGCATCATCAAGACCATGTTTATGCGCTTTCAAGACCAGCTAACCTGGAGCCACCTGTCGTGCCCCAATCATAATGTAAGTTGTCGGCCCTTGACCTATAAAAGGATCGAGCAGCCACCAACTAGAGAGGACAACGACGAGCTTGGGTCAGTCCATACTCATTCATGAGAGACCAGACTCTTGCATACTCATACACATGCAATACAACACACAGACTCCCGTGGATGTATGGTATTACGCTCCGGCAGCCCAAACCACGTAAATCTCTCGTGTTCGCTCGTGTTCAACAAGCTTGTAGATCCAGAGAATTTGCTCCGCCTAAATACGAACCTCCGCGGACTACTTCAAAGTAGTACTGGGGAAGGTCGTTGCTAGACTTCGACAACCCTCCACTTGATGCATTCAGATGGATGGGGTTAAGTAAAAGATGTAACAACGATAGCAATGGTTGATTGCACGACTGCACTATAACACAAATTGCATTCTAGTTGTTATCTTTTATGGATTCACCTGAGCTCTAATTCAAATGCCAATCATACATATCAAATAAATTTTTCCAATTTGATGACGTGGTATCCCTGATGAAATGACATTCGTGTCACCAGAATGACGTACTCTATTCGGTAAATAGATTCGCCTATCATGAGTTTAGCAAAAGCGCAATAATCTACTCCGCTATAACTGTCATCTCACTGCGTTTTAAACATGGTGAAAGGTAAGAACAGTTTTTTTTGGAGAAGACACAACTTTATTGATCACAAGAATCATTACATAGAATTTTCCAAATTTATTCCGATGCTTAATTTGTAAAAACAGCAGAAACAAACCGCTCAGCCGAGCGAGCTAAAATATGTGCCACTTCATTACAATGACAACTAGCATATGTGAAAGTGAACTTGATGAAGCTGGTACAAATCAATTTCATATCTCGCACCATGACACCAGTTAAACTTTGATCCAGCAACGTCGAGGAGAGTGGGTACACCAAGGAGAGACAATCGAAGAAAACTCCACTTTGTCAAAATCTTCCTCCCTTGTCAGAGAAAGAGCATGACAGAGAGCCATTGCTTCAGCTAATTCTGACGTTGTAACCTCCTCAACAAGCTCGCTGCATGCACACAAGCAATTGGTATGATGGTTCCGGATCACAACACCTGATCTCATCTAGCGAGAAGAAGATAACAAGGTTGCATCAATATTAATACAAACCATATCTAAGGTGGAGACCAGTGAGACTTTGGAAAATGGTACCACCCCTAGTAAAAGATATTAGTCAAAGTGTAGACTAAGTGTTGACAGTTGTTATATACCAATTTCAGCCGTCAATATAACTCAATTATGTGAAGGATTGATCATTTCTTGCACACATCACCTTTCTACTTGACCTATTTCCACTTGTACTTGGAGAAATATGTGTATGCAGATATTTATACAGGAACTGAGGAAAAGTATGGGGAGCAATCCTATAAAATATCATCCCAGCCAATCAGGCGACGACACGTGGCACCACATGGATCAAATGGCCCACAAACAGAAGTATCCGAGGCCATCCAACGGTGTAGTACCAATATCAGTCAATGGGACCCACCTGGCAGCCACCTGGAGGAAGTACGGGCCGTTTGGAGCCCTGACCAGGTCGGCCGAACCAGGGGGTCGACCGACCTGGTCCTGGCGCCAAACGCAGTCAGCTTCCATGCGTTGGCTCCTCCCGTCTCTCTAGAGTCAATGACGACTGATTCGCGTGCTTTTGGTGGTGGGAACCGACCTCAACACTAGTATAAATAGGACCCCATACCCCTCACTTCAACACACACCACTTGAGCATCATTCTATTGTACACACTATCTTCCATAGTCCTTAGAGGAGTTAGGATGTAGAGAGGAGAGCCTCTAGTCCAAAGTCCAAATTGGAAAAGGAGTAGAAGGAGTCTCTCTTCCCAATTCCACATTGGTAAAGGTATATCTCATGTATTCCTCCTTGTATTTGTGACTTTGTGCTCAATAAAGATATTATCTTTAGTCTTCTTTTATACGTATACTTGGACAAAGCGTTTCTTGTTTGATTGTGGAATCCATGTAAGTGGAAGGTATAGACTTTATGATTGTACTCTCATGATCACATCTTATGGTCATAAAAACTATAGACCTCCACTATAGTATATGTAGTTATGATATGATTATGTTAGTATGAATAACTATGCTATGCAATCAACATTGGTTCAACGATGATTTAGTTCATTGCCTTAGGATGGCTTGTGCTGCAGCTCTTAAAGTATTTGCTTAGTATGCTAGCATGCTGCAGGGGTATTTAAGTAGCGTTGGATGTCTCGTAGACCCACGGATTGAAGAGGTAGGCAGTAGGTGGTGACAGTCCTATCTGCCCTTTGTAATCCTCCACGTTCGGCTATGCCACAGGCTCTTAGCGGGAGTCGCCCTAGTATTGCTAGGGGTAAGCCTGTGCCCGATGTGTTGAATAGCATTGCATAGGAATTCATCATTGACATGACCATTAGTATCTACCTTAGGCTATGTATATGTATTAGGAGCATTGTAGGAGCAACTCTCTAACTCTTAATCCATTCTCCCTCTAGGACCCATTTACTCTTTAGAATACATTGCCTAGGTGTGTGTCGCACTATCCCTATTATCAACTTACCCCCTGTCCGGATAATTTATTAGTATCCCATAGCTTGACCATAAGAGTAGTATATACTTTACTCCATTGCCTTCCTTTGGGATAAATATGATACCCTTGGGAATACTCATGGGTGAAATGCGACAATGATATCTTACATGCGCTTGCGGATCTCATCTCTTTACCGGAGATGATCTGTGGTGTTAAGAAATACCAACAAGCATTTCTGGTGCCATTGTCGGGGAAGGCAAAGGAAGTGAAGGATAACTATCACTTGTGATTAAGCTATAGGTACTAATAGTTATTAGACAAGATTACCCTTGTTTGTTTTCTCCTTTGTGTGAAAACAGTGTAGTGTTGGCCAACCCATTGTATGGGATGGCCAACGAGGACACAAGTGCTAAACTGCAAGCTGATTCAAGGCGTAGCTCAACAAATGTCCGCTAGGCAACACCATTGCCTTTTGCGGGAGAATTTCAGCTTTCAGTAGGAGCCAAAGTCATCCATACCCAAGCTTGGGGAAGGCTCCAAGAAGTTCTTCTTGGTTTGCCTCCACCATGGGCTAGATAGTTGGCTCTTTGTTGACGGCTGTTATGTACCAATTTCATCCGTGAATTTAACTCAATTATGTGAAGGATTTGTCATTTCTTGCACACATCACCTCTCTATCTAACCCAATTCAATTAGGACTTGGAGAAATATGTGTATGCAACATTTTATGCAGGAAATGAGGAAATGTAGAGGGACCAATCCCATAAATATCATCCCAACCAATCAGGCAACAACACGTGGCATCCCATGGATCAAATGGCCCACAAACAGAAGTATCCAAGGAGATCCAACGGTGTATCACCCATATACATCAATGGTACCCACCTGGCATCCACCTGGAGAAAGCACACAAGAAACAGTGCAATGACCAGGTTGGCCGAACCAGGGGGTCAGCCGACCTGGTCTTTGCACCAAACTCGGTCAGCCTCCACGTGTTGGATCCTCCCGGCTCTCTGGAGTCAATGGTGACTGATTCGCGCGCTTTTGGTGGCGGGAACCAACCTCAACACTAGTATAAATAGGACCCCCTACCCCTCACTTCAACACACACTACTTGGGCATCATTCTATTGTATACACTATCTTCCATAGTCCTTAGAGGAGTTAGGATGTAGAGAGGAGAGCCTCTAGTCCCAAGTCCAAATTGGGAAAGGAGTAGAAGGAGTCTCTCTTCCCAATTCCACATTGGGAAAGGTATGGCTTATGTATTCCTTCTTGTATTTGTGACTTTATGCTCAATAAAAATATTATCTTTAGTCTTCTTTTATACGTATACTTGGACAAAGCGTTTCTTGTTTGATTGTTGAGTCCATGTATGTGGAAGGTATAGTCTTTATGATTTCACTCTCATGATCACATCTTATGGTCATAAACACTATAGACCCCCACTATAGTCTATGTAGTTATGATATGATTATGTTAATATGAATGACTTATGCTATGCTTCAACATTTGTTCAATGATGTTTAGTTTAGTCATTGCCTTAGGATGGCTTGTGCCATGGCTCCTAAGGTATTTGCTTAGTATGCTAGCATGGTCCTAGGGTATTTAAGTAGCGTTGGATGTCTCGTAAACCCACGGATTGAAGAGCTAGGCAATAGGTATTGACCGCCCTATCTGTCCTTTGTAATCCTCGATGTTCGGCTATACCACAGGCTCTTGGCGGGAGTCGTCCTAGTATTGCTAGTGGTAAGCCCGTGCCCAATGTGTTGAATAGTATTCCATAGGAATTCATCATTGACATGACCATTAGTATCTACCTTAGGTTATGTATATGTATTAGGAGCATTGTTGGAGCTACTCTCTAACTCTTAATCCAATCTCCCTCTAGGACCCATTTACCCTTTAGAATAGATTGCCTAGGTGTGTGTCACACTACCCCTATTATCAACTTACCCCCTGTCCGGATAATTGATTAGTATCCCATAGCTTGACCATAAGAGTAGTATATACTTTACTCCATTGCTTTCCGTTGGGATAAATACGATACCCTTGGGAATACTTATGGATGAAATGCTACAACGGTATCTTCCGTGCACTTGTGGATCTCATCTCTTTACCGGAGATGATCTGTGGTGTTAAGAAATACCAACAAGCATTTCTGGCGCTGTTGCCGGGGATGATTTGTTAGTATATCTTAGGAGCCGTCAACAAGCATTTCTGGCGCCGTTGCCGGGGATGATTTGTTAGTATATCTTAGGAGCCGTCTACAAGCATTTATGGCACCGTTGCTGGGGAAGGCAAAGGAAGTGAAGGATAGCTATCACTTGTGATTAAGCTATAGGTACTAATAGTTATTAGATAGGATTACCCTTGTTTGTTTTCTCCTTTGTGTGAAAACAAGGTAGTGTTGGCCAACCCATTGTATGGGATGGCCAACAAGGATGCAAGTGTTAAATTGCAAGATGATTCAAGGCATACCTCAACAAATGTTCGCTAGGCAACACCATTGCCTTTTGCGAGAGAATTTTAGCTTTCAGTAGGAGCCAAAGTCATCCATACCCAAGCTTGGGGAAGGCTACAAGAAGTTCTTCTTGGTTTGCCTCCACCATGGGGTGGATAGTTGGCTCTTCATCCAACACTCATGTCATAGGTTGGCTCCAACAATCCATGACCACATTCATGCTGGAGCTGAAGGAGTCCTATTCTCATTCATCATGGATGAGAAGAAGGTCTCCACTCAAGGGGTGGATTGAAGAATGCTCGAGTTCCCATAGCTTGTCATGCACACCACTTCACAAGGTGGATATGCTAGTTATGGAACTACACCTCCCATTGAAGTTTCATGAATAGCCAAGTCGTTGGAGATTTGTTTGGATAATCCAAGTCGTGGATATTCACATGATTTGTGAAAATCCATGTCATCATGGGACACGTGGGAATTATTTCCCTAAGACCCATGAGGACCTTTTTCAAACAACAAATCCAATGGCTACCATTCACAAGGAGGTCAAGGGTGGAATTAACATAACCATTGTATTCAAGAAGGCTATGGCTTTCCAAGGGATTTAAGTTCAACTAGCCTACCTTGAAGTATCTTGGCCAAGCAGAAATCAAGACAACATTCACATGAAGATCTTGGCCAAGGACAAGAACTTAAGGAGAATTCAAAGTCCAAGATACCCCACATAACTTGTTGGGATTCCCACACTTCGACCAAACCCATTCAACCTAGGGCAAGTGACATTGTGGATGAAGCGTTTCTTGTTTGATTGTGGAGTCCACATGTCATCATGCCCAAGGATGCCTTTGACCCATGATCAAGGAATACATTCAAGAGGGAGAACCCATCGCTACAACAACATGTCTATATCAATACAATGGGGAGAGGCTAGGGCCACCATGTGGCCCACATGTCCAAATGACAGCCAAATGAGTTTGGCATGTCAAAACAGAAGAAATTGTCCACATCTTCAACTCCGGGATTGGACAACAAATCATCGCGCTGAACAGAACGGAGGTAAGTCCTACTCATCGGACTTCAAAAATTCGGTGAGTCCTCGCCAATAGGTTAATTGGTAGTTATCACTCACCGAACTTCAAAAATTCGGTGAGTCCTTGCCAATAGGTTAATTGGTAGTTATCTCATATTTGTTTTCCAAATTGCATCAACCCTTGCATTTGCATGTTTCAAATTCCACACTTGCATGTTGGAAAGTAAAACTTCCAACCATCATAAAACAAAAAATTTGAATTAGGGGAGAAATTTAATTGTATATGAACTACGTGCATGACCACTTGAATTTATCTTCCTAGTTCAAACCAAAAAGATTTTCTTTGACCCTCATTGCATTTACAAGTTATTTCAAGCTGGGCAAGACAATTTGAAAATTGGGTTCAATTTGCTTTTGGCTAACGTAACCCGTTTTTGAGTTGTTTTGTGTGTTCTTGATTAAAGTACAACTAGGTCAAAATTGTGAAGAGGTGGTATGGCGAGAAAATGGAAGGTTTTATCAAGCTCAAGTCACCATTGGGAGGATTTGAGAACACTTCTCTCCTTCAAACTCATCTTGAGTTTGAGGAAGTGAAATGTTCAAGATGATGACCCAATGGAGGAGCCAGAACCAAATCCATTGCCAAATTCAATCTCAACTTGGCATTTGACATCAACCATCAAGCCTACGCCGAAAATCAAGGTTGTGAGTTTCTCACACAAAGACCTTCGTCACCAACTGCTCTTCAAATGAGGTATGAGTTTAGAATTTTTCATTGTTTGGTTTGCCATAGAATTGAATGTATTTGTTTGCATTTGAGAGGAACGTTGACACTTCCTCGTCATTTAATTCTCATGCATCCTCACAAGAGTAAGTGTGGGTATTGACTTTTGGATGTCCAAAAGGAAATCCCACCTTACTTGGAAAAATCTAAAACAAGTACCTAGAATCCTTTAAGCATTGTTTTGTAGACTTAGTCATTTTTGTCTAGGTTTAGAAAACAAAACTTTTGAGCATGACTTAATTGGTGAATTGGCATATAAAAACTTGGGCATAGTGACAACCATAATTTTGAATTGAGCTTCATGCATAGATGGTGTCACTAGATTTCAAACTCCTAGGAATAAGTGATATCCTTTCTATGAAATAGAATTGCATTTTTAGGAGGAGTCAGTAAATTTCAAATTCCTAGTGAGGTTCAGAAGGATAAAATTGAGAATCTTGTTTGTCATGGTCTAAATGATAAAGATTTGCTCTTGAAAGCTAAGATGGTTAGAAACTTTAAAAGGTGTAGGGATCCATATAGTTTATTTGTATCACATGCATTGCTATGAGTGGGAACTTTAGAAAATATGCAACATGAATTATCCATAAAGCTCCACTCTTATCAATGAATAACACATTGATCATAGATACACTTGACATTGGATCCAATGCATATTTGATTTTGTTCTTCGCCGTATGTACAAATGAAAGTTTGGTTACCTAACTCGAACATTCATTTGTACAAGTCTCGGGAGCTAACCATCCCTATCCATTCAAGAGAGGAAGTTTGCAGGAGTAATATTACTATGCAGGCATTCAAGAAGTTGATTATTGGGATCCCTAGAGGATCCCATTTCAACATCTCTTGGCCAAGGAGTAAATGAGGATGGTTGCTACCTATCGGAAATTATGCCCGAAGGTCAATCATAACTATACGAGGCTAGAGATTTGAAATGGGAACCCTCCATGAGCAACCAATGGGCTGCCACGAATGGGTGAGAGCATTATGCTCTCAACTATTCTAAGCACTCATTCAAGCTCAAGGGATTTTCCACCATCATTGGGTGCAAGTTGTTCCTATGTGGCTAGAAGGTATGTTGTACCTTACCCAAGGAACAACTGATCATACCCAATGCATGTTGAGCACATGTCACTCCCTTATGGCAAAAAGATATGATACACCTTAGCCAAAGAATGACGAAACATACTCAATGTATGTTGAGTGCACGTCATTCCTTTGGATCTAAAGGTTATCATTATCCTAGCCAAGGAATGACAAATCACACCCAACACATGGAGACCCTGATGTGCGGACGATCAACATCGAGAACACTCTATTCAACCACACTCATGGTGTCCATGGGAGGCAACACAACAATCAACACTCAACCCTCCATTGTCAAAGCCACGCTGCAACAAGGATAGGCCAACTCATGGCCTACCTCCGTCATTAGGGTTTCAACCCCTATCACAGACCTTGATCAAGAATAAGCTTGGGGGAGGACCCCCACTTGAGGTAACTCGTATCACACCCACTGCATTTTTATTTCAAATCATCCATTGCATATTTATTTTCCATTCATCCACCATCCACCATGCATCTAAAAAAATATAATAATATAAAAATAGGTTAGATTTGCTTTCATCAAATAAAGATGTGTGATAAGAATGATTTAGAATTCACATAGATGAAATAATGAATAGTTGCTCTGTTTTATTTTCCTAAGTCTCTAGATTACAACTTGCTACTCTCCGAATATTGCTTTCATTGGTTTAAAATACTTTTACCTTAATTTGGAAGTTGTGGGTAGCAAAAGCTTAATCTAATTCTAGGTTGTTGCAGGATTAGAATTAGCAATAGGGCTGCTAGCCCTAGTTTGAAAGTAAAACTTAGATTTCTAGAGAAATTATAAAAAGATTTAAGTTTCCCTCAATTGATTGGAAATACCTACCAAAGCCATATGATGTTTATACATAGACAAAACCTTATGCTTATGCTATTTGCTTTCACATTGAGCCTAGTCAAACTAGTATAGACCTATATGAGAAATCATTCAACTCTTTTTGAATTCAAGACTTCACTTGCACATGCTATACTTCTACACTAGAAGTAAGCAAAACGTCCATCATATCCACCATACCACAACAAAAAGAGAAACTCCATGTTATTCATGTTTAGCACTCTCTTCAAAATTCATTGCAAAGAAAGGGAGTAGAAGACATGGCTACAAAAAAAGCATGCTTACAACATAAGCATGAGAAAAAAAAAAGAGAAAAGAAAAGTAGCCATGTTTCATCCCTGTAAAAGAAAGAGAGATTATACCAAAAAAAGAGTTATCTCATGTATCCACATCCACTTCCACTCCATCACACATGCGCTAGTCTTGAATCAAAAAGTTTTGAATTGAATTCTCCTAAGGCTTACTCTTTTGACTTAGCAATATATGTGATACAAATATGCCTACTTACTTTCCTTACCAATCTCCACATACAAGCCATATTCAATGAGTAGGAATAGTAGAGGCACAATGCCTTGGTGAGGAAATATTTCCACTATCCACAAAGGAGTGACTGAGAGAATGAAATTGAGGTACTTAATATCTAAATTGAATTCTCCGGTATTTAAGTGGAACTTGGCTATGTTTGCTCCATTTGCTATTCTACCTTTCAACTACTCATGAATATGAAAAAGCATAAGCCCCATGATAACTTAAGAAAGGTAGGGTATCATAGCCAATTTCTGCAATACTAGGTAGAGTATCTTGTTGTGCATTAGATACTTTTGAAAATAAGACATTATAGCAACTCCTGATCATCAACCTAAAGTCTTGACTTTGCTCGGGACGAGCAAATGATAAGCTTGGGGGAGTTTGTTGACGGCTGTTATGTACCAATTTCATCCGTCAATTTAACTCAATTATGTGAAGGATTTATCATTTCTTGCACACATCACCTCTCTATCTAACCCAATTCCACTAGGACTTGGAGAAATATGTGTATGCAGCATTTTATGCAGGAAATGAGGAAATGTAGAGGGACCAATCCTATAAAATATCCTCCCAACCAATCAGGCGACGACACGTGGCATCCCATGGATCAAATGGCCCACAAAAATAAGTATCCAAGGAGATCCAATGGTGTATCACCCATATACATCAATGGGACCCACCTGGCAGCCACCTGGAGAAAGCACACGAGAAACGGTGCAATGACCAGGTCGGCCGAACCAGGGGGTCGGCCGACCTGGTCCTTGCACCAAACACTGTCAGCCTCCACGTGTTGGCTCCTCCCGGCTCCCTGGAGTCAATGATGACTGATTCGCGTGCTTTTAGTGGCGGGAACCGACTTCAACACTAGTATAAATAGGACCCCCTACCCCTCACTTCAACACACACCACTTGGGCATCATTCTATTGTATACACTATCTTCCATAGTCCTTAGAGGAGTTAGGATGTAGAGAGGAGAGCCTCTAGTCCCAAGTCCAAATTGGGAAAGGAGTAGAAAGAGTCTCTCTTCCCAATTCCACATTAGGAAAGGTATGGCTTATGTATTCCTTCTTGTATTTGTGACTTTGTGCTCAATAAAGATATTATCTTTAGTCTTCTTTTATACGTATATTTGGACAAAGCGTTTCTTGTTTGATTGTGGAGTCCATGTATGTGGAAGGTATAGTCTTTACGATTTCACTCTCATGATCACATCTTATGGTCATAAACATTATAGACCCCCACTATAGTCTATGTAGTTATGATATGATTATGTTAATATGAATGACTTATGCTATGCTTCAACATTGGTTCAATGATGTTTAGGTTAGTCATTGCCTTAGGATGACTTGTGCCATGGCTCCTAAGGTATTTGCTTAGTATGCTAGCATGGTCCTAGGGTATTTAAGTAGCGTTGAATGTCTCGTAGACCCACAGATTGAAGAGGTAGGCAGTAGGTGGTGACAGCCCTATCTGTCCTTTGTAATCCTCCACGTCTGGCTATACCACATGCTCTTGGCGGGAGTCACCCTAGTATTGCTAGGGGTAAGCCCGTGCCCGATGTGTTGAATAGTATTGCATAGGAATTCATCATTAACATGACCATTAGTATCTACCTTAGGCTATGTATATGTATTAGGAGCATTGTAGGAGCAACTCTCTAACTCTTAATCCAATCTCCCTCTAGGACCCATTTACCCTTTAGAATAGATTGCCTAGGTGTGTGTCACACTACCCCTATTATCAACTTACCCCCTGTCTGGATAATTGATTAGTATCCCATAGCTTGACCATAAGAGTTGTATATACTTTACTCCATTGCCTTCCTTTGGGATAAATATGGTACCCTTGGGAATACTCATGGGTGAAATGCTACAATGGTATATTCCGTGCGCTTGCGGATCTTATCTCTTTACCGGAGATGATCTGTGGTGTTAAGAAATACCAACAAGCATTTCTGGCGCCGTTGCCAAGATGATTTGTTAGTATATCTTAGGAGCCGTCAACAAGCATTTCTAGCACTGTTGCTGGGGATGATTTGTTAGTATATCTTAGGAGGCTTCAACACTCTTCATCCAACACTCGTGTCATGGGTTGGCTCCACCAATCCATGACCACATTCATGCTGGAGCTGGAGGAGTCCTATTCTCATTCATCATGGATGAGAAGAAGGTCTCCACTCAAGGGGTGGATTGAAGAATGCTCAAGTTCCCATAGCTTGTCATACACACCACTTCACAGGCTGGATATGCTAGTTATGGAACTACACCTCCCATTGAAGTGTCATGAATATCCAAGTCATTGTAGATTTGTTTGGATAATCCAAGTCGTAGATATTCACATGATTTGTGAAAATCCATGTCATCATGGGACGCGTGGGAATTATTTCCCTAAGACCCATGAGGACCTTTTTCAAACAACAACTCCAATGGCTACCATTCACAAGGAGGTCAAGGGTGGAATTAACATCACCCTTGTATTCAAGGAGGCTATGGCTTTCCAAGGGATTTAAGTTCAACTAGCCTACCTTGAATTATCTTGGCCAAGCAGAAATCAAGACAACATTCACATGAAGATCTTGGCCAAGGACAAGAACTTAAGGAGCATTCAAAGTCCAAGATATCCCACATCACTTGTTGGGATTCCCACACTTCAACCAAACCCATTCAACCTAGGGAAAGTGACATTGTGGATGAAGCTTTTCTTGTTTGATTGTGGAGTCCACATGTCATCATGCGCAAGGAAGCCTTTGATCCATGATCAAGGTATGGGTTGATTCAATGGAATATCAATATGGTCAGAGTGGCACCCCTAAGAAGGACAAAGCCTCACCATGCTCATGAAGGAATACATTCAAGAGGGAGAACCCGTCGCTACAACAACATGTCTATATAAATACAACGGGAAGAGACTAGGGCCACCATGTGGCCCACATGTCCAAATGACAGCCAAATGAGTTTGGCATGTCAAAACAGAAGAAATCGTCCACATCTTCAACCCCGGAATCGGACAACAAATCATCACGCTGAACAGAACAGAGGTAAGTCCTACTCATCGGACTTCAAAATTCGGTGAGTCCTTGCCAATAGGTTAATTGGTAGTTATCTCATATTTGTTTTCCAAATTGCATCAACCCTTGCATTTGCATGTTTGAAATTCCGCACTTGCATGTTGGAAAGTAAAATTTCCAACCATCATAAAACTAAAATTTTTAACTAGGGGAGAAATTTAATTGGATATGAACTACGCGCATGACCACTTGAATTTATCTTCCTAGTTCAAACCAAAAAGATTTGCTTTGACCCTCATTGCATTTACAAGTTATTTCAAGCTGGGCAAGACAATTTGAAAATTGGGTTCAATTTGCTTTTGGCTAACGTAACCTGTTTTCGAGTTGTTTTGTGTGTTCTTGATTAAATTACATCTGGGTCAAAATTGTGAAGAGGTGGTATGGCAAGAAAATGGAAGGTTTCATCAAGCTAAATTCACCATTGGGAGGATTTGAGAACACTTCTCTCCTTCAAACTCATCTTGAGTTTGAGGAAGAGAAATGTTCAAGATGATGACCCAATGGAGGAGCCAGAACCAAATCCATTGCCAAATTCAATCTCAACTGGCATTTGACATCAACCATCAAGCCTACGCCGAAAATCAAGGTTGTGAGTTTCTCACACAAATACCTTCATCACCAACTGCTCTTCAAATGAGGTATGAGTTTAGAATTTTTCATTGTTTGGTTTGCCATAGAATTGAATGTATTTGCTTGTATTTGTGAGGAAGGTCACTTCCTCATCATTTAATTATCATTCATCCTCACAAGAGTAAGTGTGGGTATTGACTTTTGGATGTCCAAAAGGAAATCCCACCTTACTTGGAAAAATCTAAAACAAGTACCTAGAATCCTTTAAGCATTGTTTTGTAGACTTAGTCATTTTTGTCAAAACAAAACTTTTGAGCATGACTTAATTGGTGAATTGGCATATAAAAACTTGGGCATAGTGACAACGATAATTTTGAATTGAGCTTCATGCATAGATGGTGTCACTAGATTTCAAACTCCTAGGAATAAGTGATATCCTTTCTGTGAAATAGAATTGCATTTTTAGTAGGAGTCACTAAATTTCAAATTCCTAGTGAGGTTCAGGAGGATAAAATTGAGAATCTTGTTTGTCATGGTCTAAATGATAAATATTTGCTCTTGAAAGCTAAGATGGTTAGAAACTTTAAAAGGTGTAGGGATCCATATAGTGTATTTGTATCACATGCATTGCTATGAGTGGGAGCTTTAGAAAATATGCAACATGAATTATCCATAAAGCACCACTCTTATCAATGAATAACACATTGATCATAGATACACTTGACATTGGATCCAATGCATATTTGATTTTGTTCTTCCCCGTATGTACAAATGAAAGTTCGGTTACCTAACTCAAACGTTCATTTGTACAAGTCTCGGGAGCTAACCATCCCTATCCATTCAAGAGAGGAAGTTTGCAGGAGTAATATTACTATGCAGGCATTAAAGAAGCTGATTGTTGGGATCCCTAGAGGATTCCATTTCAACATCTCTTGGCCAAGGAGTAAATGAGGATGGTTGTTACCTATCAGAAATTATGCCCGAAGGTCAATCATAACTATACGAGGCTAGAGATTTGAAATGGGAACCCTCCATGAGCAACCAATGGGATGCTACGAATGGGTGAGAGCATTATGCTCTCAACTATTCTAAGCACTCATTCAAGCTCAAGGGATTTGCCACCATCATTGGGTGCAAGTTGTTCTTATGTGGCTAGAAGCCAAGGAATGACAAATCACACCCAACACATGGAGACCCTGATATGCGGACGATCAACATCGAAAACACTCTATTCAACCACACTCATGGTGTCTATGGGAGGCAACACAACAATCAACACTCAACCTCCATTGTCAAAGCCATGCTGCAACAAGGATAGGCCAACTCATGGCCTACCTCCGTCGTTAGGGTTTCAACCTCTATCACGGACCCTGATCAAGAATAAGCTTGGGGGAGGACCCCTACTTGAGGTAACTTGTATCACAACCAATGCATTTTTATTTCAAATCATCCATTGCATAGTTACTTTCCATTCATCCACCATGCACCATGCATCTAAAAAAACATAAAAATAGGAACTTATATTTGCTTTGCTTATCAAATAAATATGTGCGATAAGAATGATTTAGAATTCACATAGATGAAATGATGAATAGTTGCTCTGTTTTATTTTTCCTAAGTCCCTAGTTTACAACTTGCTACTCTCCGAATATTGCTTAAATTGGCTAAAAATTAACTTTGCCTTGATTTAGAAATTGTGGGTAGCAAAAGCTTAATCTACTTCTAGGTTGTTGGGAGATTTGAATTAGTAATAGGGCTGCTATTCCTATTTTGAAAGTAAAACTTAGATTTCTAGAGAAATTCTATCAAGATTTAAGTTTCACTCATTTGATTGGAAATACCTACCAAAGCCATATGATATTCATACATAGACAACACCTTATGCATATGCTATTTGCTTTCACATTGAGCCTAGTCAAACTAGTATAGACCTATGTGAGAAATCATTCAATTTTTTTTTTTGAATTCAAGACTTCACTTGCACATGCTATACTTCTACACTAGAAGGAAGCAAAATTCCATCATATCCACCATTCCACAATAAAAAGAGAAACTCCATTCTATTCTTAGTTAGCACTCTCTTCAAGTTATTGCATAAAAAGGAGTAGAAGACATGGCTACAAGAAAAAGAAAAAGAAAATGCATGCTTATATCATAAGAATGAGAAAAAAAGAAGAAGAAATATGCTTACTCCATAAGCATAAAAAAGGGGTTAGCCATGTTTCATCCTTGCAATAAAGAGAGTCCACATCAAAAGGAGTCATCTCAATGTTTCCACATCCACCTCCATTCTATCACACATGCACAAGTCTTGATTCAAAAGTTTCAATTGATTTCTCCTAAGGCTTGCTCTTTTGACTTAGCAATATTATGTGTTGCAAATATGCCTACTTACTTTCCCTATCAAGCTCCACATACAAGCCATATTCAAAGAGTAGGAATAGTATAGGCATAATGCCTTGGTGAGGACATATTTCCACTATACACAAAGGAGTGATTGAGAGAATCAATTGAGGTACTTATAATCTAATTGGAATCTCTCCGGAATTTAAGTGGAACTTGATATCTAGGCTATGCTTGCTCCATTTGCTGTTCTATCTTTCAATTACCCATGAATAGGAGAAGGCATAACTCCCATAATGACTTAAGAAGGGTGAAGTACCATAGCCACTTTTTGCAATACTAGGTAGAGTATTTTGTTGTGAACTTGGTACTTTCGAAAGGTAGAACATTGTAGCAACTCCTGATCATCAACCTAAAGTCTTGATTTTGCTCGGGACGAGCAAAGGATAAGCTTGGGGGAGTTTGTTGAAGGCTATTATATACCAATTTCAGCCGTCAATAGAACTCAATTATGTGATGGATTGATCATTTCTTGCACACATCACCTTTCTACTTGACCTATTTCCACTTGTACTTGGAGAAATATGTGTATGCAAATATTTATACAGGAATTGAGGAAAAGTATGGGGAGCAATCCTATAAAATATCATCCCAGCCAATCAGGCAATGACACGTGGCACCACATGGATCAAATGGCCCACAAACAGAAGTACCCGAGGCCATCCAACGTGTAGCACCAATATCAGTCAATGGGACCCACCTGGCAGCCACCTGGAGGAAGTACGGGCCGTTCGGAGCCCTGACCAGGTCTCTCGAACCAGGGGGTCGGCCGACCTGGTCCTGGCGCCAAACACGGTCAACTTCCACGTGTTGGCTCCTCCTGGCTCCCTGGAGTCAATGACGACTGATTCGCGCGCTTTTGGTGCTGGGAACTGACCTCAACACTAGTATAAATAGGACCCCATACCCCTCACTTCAACACACACCACTTGGGCATCATTCTATTGTATACACTATCTTTCATAGTCCTTAGAGGAGTTAGGATGTAGAGAGGAGAGTCTCTAGTCCCAAGTCCAAATTGGGAAAGTGGTAGAAGGAGTCTCTCTTCCCAATTCCACATTGGGAAAGGTATATCTCATGTATTCCTCCTTGTATTTGTGACTTTGTGCTCAATAAAGATATTATCTTTAGTCTTCTTTTATACGTATACTTGGACAAAGCGTTTCTTGTTTGATTGTGGAGTCCATGTAAGTGGAAGGTATAGTCTTTATGATTGTACTCTCATGATCACATCTTATGGTCATAAACACTATAGACCCCCACTATAGTCTATGTAGTTATGATACGATTATGTTAATATGAATAACTATGCTATGCAATCAACATTGGTTCAACGATGATTTAGTTCATTGCCTTAGGATCGCTTGTGCTGCAGCTCTTAAGGTATTTGCTTAGTATGATAGCATGGTGCTGGAGTATTTAAGTAGCGTTGGGTGTCTCGTAGACCCACAGATTGAAGAGGTAAGCTGTAGGTGGTGACATCTCTATCTGTCCTTTGTAATCCTCCACGTTCGGCTACACCACCGGCTCTTGGCGGGAGTCGCCCTAGTATTTCTAGGGGTAAGCTTGTGCCCGATGTGTTGAATAGCATTGCATAGGAATTCATCATTGACATGACCATTAGTATCTACCTTAGGCTATGTATATGTATTAGGAGCATTGTAGGAGCAACTCTCTAACTCTTAATCCATTCTCCCTCTAGGACCCATTTACCCTTTAGAATAGATTGCCTAGGTGTGTGTCGCACTACCCCTATTATCAACTTACCCCCTATCCGGATAATTGATTAGCCATAAGAGTAGTATATACATTACTCCATTGCCTTCCTTTGGGATAAATATGATACCCTTGGGAATACTCATGGGTGAAATGCTACAACGGTATCTTCCGTGCGCTTGTGGATCTCATCTCTTTACCGGAGATGATCTGTGGTGTTAAGAAATACCAACACTAAGACACTTCCCCTGGTACTACTAAAGCGTAGTCTGTGGAGGTTCGTATTCGGTTGGGGTTCATGTAAGATTAAGAGTGAGACGGTGACACATAGGATTTTTACGTGGTTTGGGCCGCTTGAGCGTAATACCCTACTCCACGAGGTGGTTGTTGATGAGCTTGTGTGCGTAGTAAGCGTGTGAGCTTGGTTGGACTTTTATCTACCGTGCGGTGCAACTCTTTTAAATGCTAAGGACTGGCCGTTACATGGTTCGCCTGACCCGATAGGTGGCCCCGACTGTATTGAACACCCTATACACGATCTACTGGCATTATGGGTGATTAACAGTCTAATAACACGTATTAATGGCAGCGTTATCAGTCTTGATGCTCCCCTGATCGTGTGTCATTAATGCTAAATTAATGACACATTAATCAGGTCTTGTAATGGTTGTTTTAATAGCCTCTTGAATGTCGGTGCCGTTAGAGATCCTGTAGTTGTTGCGGGCTTAGGTCTGGAGGTACAACACGTGGCAGCTCTAGAGCTTCCCTCTGTGGGGAGGTAGGTCCGAAGCTACTCGATGCGTGGCGGCACCGGAGCTTCCCTCTACTGGGGGTTAGGTCCGGGGTTGCCAAACACGTGGCGAGACCAAAGATTCTCTGTGGAGGGAGGTAGGTTCGGTCTCGCAGGACACATGGCAGTACCGGAGCTTCCCAAATGAGGGATGCGGGACCAGTGCTGTCAGACGAGTGTTGCCTTCGGAAGTCTTCAACTCGGGCATAGGAACTCCTTGGTTTTAAGTGCGGTATCAGGGGGTACCTGGTATCCAGGGTACCAACAGTGGCCCCTGAGCCCACCTCTGGGAGAAACCTCCTGGGTGAATTTATATTACCAGAGGTGGGGCCATCATTGAGTCCCGCGCTTCAACTTCAAAGTCTTTTTCTGGGCGGTTCAGACGATGACAAAGAGTTACGCCATCGCCACGTGGCCCTTTTTGACACAACGCGTGTGATTCTGGCATGCGGATCTCACGAAATTGAAGGTCACCGGTTCCCAATACGAAACTCGTATCGGTTCCCAGTGTAATCTTTGTAGTCCTGTCAGGTGGTCGCCCTCAGGCTTCCAACTTCTCATCATGACAACGATTCACCTGGTGTAAGTTTTTAAGTGAAGTGGACCCGAGCCCCCTTGTCATTGACGAGTTCATCTATGATTCGGGTCCGGAGGTAGTTTACATCCAAGCGTTGTGGAGGCTTACTAAAGGGGGGAGTCTGCAGAGGGAGAGAACTCTTTACACCTTCATTTGACATTGCACTTAGAGCTCTCCGCCCTTGCAATCCTTCTTCCTCCTCTGCTACACTTTTCGGTGATGGAGTTGGGACTTTCTCAGAGCCGGATCAAGAAGGATGAGTTATTGAGAGTCCGCACCTACATGGGGTGGTCAAGAGACCCCTTCAACAACAGGATCCGCACCAGCAAGTTCCCCTTCGAGAAGGAGAACCCCGACAAGATCGTCTACTTCCTGTCATATGCCATGGTGGGGCTCATCCCACCATTCTCAAGCTTCTTGTCGATACTGCTGGAGCTCTACGATATGCAGCTTCACCACCACGGCCCACACTCCTTCTTGCTAGTGGCGACCATTGTCCACTTTTGCGAGATGTGGGTGGGTGTGCCGCCCTGCGTCGAGCTCTTCCGAACCTTCTTCACGATCCACACAACTGGTAAGATCAATGAGTATCTGGGCTTCTACTACTTCATGAAGCGCAAGAACTCGTTGCTTAAGTACCTGAAGACCTTCCCTTCATGGAAGTGGGACAACTCAAAGAAAGACTGGGTGGTGATCACGATGGATCACCACGACATGATGGAGCTACGCGAGAGTCTCCCCAACATCGACACCAACGGCTAGGAAGTATCTCCGACATTGTCAAAAGAGTACAACCCAATCCTGACAAGGATCCGAGAGTGCATGGAGGGAGGGGTGACTCCTCTGATGGTCATCACCAACTTCTTGACAAACCGGTGGGCTCCGCTGCAGACAAGGGAATGGACTACCTGGGCATTCGGTGGAGAGCACGATCACAACCGGATCAAGACTGGCTTCTGGTCCAATCTGAATGAAGGAGCTTTGAAGGTCCATCTCCAGAAGTTGCAGCACGAAGTTATCCGCCCCGATGATCTGACTCCTCCACCAGATTTCCTGCCCTTAAACATGTTGCCAGAGGTGAGAAGGGAGCTGCAGAAGAAGATGCCTGCTCTTGATGATTTGGGCCTTGTGTACAAGCGTCAAAGCGCTCCTCCGATCGGGATTGCTATCGCCAGAGCTCCTTGCTCCCACAAAAGCTCCAGACCTGCGCTGGTCAGTTGCAAAGGCAAAGGTCCCGCTGCTTCCCCTCCGAAGAAGTCTACTTCTGGCAAAGGCAAGGAGAAGGCTTCCGTCAAATTTCTAAGTCGCAAGCGGAAGCTGACGAGGAGCGATGGGAGTAGAGTAAGGGAAGCTCCAGCTGAAGTGACCCCTCCACCTCGGCTTAGGTCCGTGGTGATAGTGCTTCTAGCTCCGGCCGATTCTTCGGCTCCAGTGCCCGCAGAAGGCACTGGCTCCGGCAAGTCGACCCCCGCCCAGATGCCAGCTGGTGGTGGAAGATGACATGACAGCTCCGGCGCTGGCTGTCAGAAACAAGTCCTGAGCCGGCAACCGAATATGTCGTGGTAGCACCGGACCACGCGGAGGAAGATTTTTTGGAAGCTCCAACAGTTCTGGAACCTGCTGTGGAGGCTCCGACATCGGTGTAGGAGGTGGAGGAAGCTCCAGGAAGTGCTTATGTGCCAGCTCCAGAAGCGGCAGCTCCAGAGGTGGTTATGTCTGAGTCGGGGCAACCAGAAGATCCGTCTGCAGGCCCTTCATCTTCTGAGCCAATAACTGAAGATCCAATCGAGGGACCTTCTTCATCAGCCTCTGAGGTCAAAGCTTTTGCGGCAAGACCTTCTTCTGCCGCGATTAATATTGATGAGCTTCCGGAAGTCAGCCCCTATGATGTAGAGCTGTTGAATAACATGCTCGCGCCGTGGGATCTGATTGTGATTTTGGAAGACCCACTGGAGCCCGCCAAAGCACCTCAAGCCGGTCCGGAAACGATCCCCTTGGCGTTGTCTGTTGACAACACTTGCTCAAGTATCCGCCAAGTCCAGCTTGCCTTTGACCACGAAAGCAAGGCTCTCGAAGAAGAGCACAACACCTTAAGGCGTTGGCGCAACAGACTTCACTTCGAGACGAAGCTGACGCAGTCTAGGCTGGCTGACCAGAAGGAGTGGTTGGCCAAGGAGAAGGCTCGACTGGCGTTGTTGGACCGGGCACTGAATGAAAGAGAGGCCATGATTAAGGCCCTCGATGACAAGACCCGAGAGATATTCGAGCATGCAAAGGAGACCAACGAGACAACTGATAATTGCTCGGACAACCTTGACGAGTTGGGAAGCCGTGGATCAAAGGGAGGATAAGCTCCTGGAGAAAGAGGAAGACCTAATAAGATAGAGGAAGAGCTCACCCAGAGATTGTCGCTGGGAGGGTAGAGTTTGGCTGATCGCACCAAGCAGTTTGAGCAGTGGTGCGTTCAAGAGAAGGAGAGAATTTGGTGGGTGGGAAAAGACGTCTCCAGGAGAGAGACTGATATCTCAACTAGGGAGGACAATGTAAAGGCCAAGGAGAAGTACTTGGCAAAGTGGAGGAACCGTATCTACCTCCAGGAGAAAGAGCGCAGCGACCAGAAAAACCGGATGGCTGAAAGTATTCAACAACATGCTAAGGAAGTTGAGTGCTTCTCCAAGGATGGTTCTGCGGAACTTTCGGCTGCCAAGAAGTCATTGGAGGACCTAAAGGGTTTGAGAGCAGCTGAGTCCCAACAAGTCTGGGATGTCTTAGGGCATGCCAATGAAGCTTTGGTGCCGTTTGGTTTCAGCCCGGTACGTTCGGCTTATCAGGAGCCAGAGATGGAGAAGGCGCTGGTGGCATTGACCTCAGCCGGCAAGAAGCTTGACGCCATGGGCGATGTAGTCGTCGACGAACTAGAGACTGAAGGAAGGAACCTAGACAGGAACGTTGTTGAATATGTTCTGGTATGTTTCAAAAGTTGGGACCCCCAAATGTCTTTAGCTCTGGTGTTTGAAGGACCCGTTGCCGAGGAGGAACAAGCCGCCAGGGCCAGTGTTCGAGATGCTGCCCAAATAGTTGCCTCGTTCTTCAATAGGAACTCCAGTAGTTAGGACTTTTCCTTTTTTGCCTTCAACATGTAATCATCATTTTGAATGAATGAAATATGAAATCCCTCCAGATTCCATTTTTTGTGTCTTCAATGCAATGCATTGCCTTTATATTGTTGTCCCCATGGTAGATGTGCACAATTTGATTCTGGACATGTACCAATAAGGATTTGATCACCCCGAACTTGTAGTTAGGACGTTGTCCCTTAGCTTCCTAGCTTCGACGAAGCCCACTGCTAACGTATAGAACGTCGACGTCGGGCCCCTGAGGGTTGTCGGAGCTTCTTAACCTAGACAGCACCCACTATCAACGTTTAGAACGTCGATGGCGGCCCCCTGGTAGTTGTCGGCGCTTCTTAGCTTCGACGGTGGCCACAGTCAATGTATAGAACATGAACGGCGGGCCCCTTGGGGGTTGTCGGTAGGGGTGGGCATTCGGTCTACCCGGTAATTTCGGTTCGGTCATTTCGGTCTTTTTGAATTTTGGTTTTTGAAAATCACTATCCGAAGTGTTATACAAATACTAGGTAACCAAAATTTTTGGGTACCTAAATTTCGGTTCGGTCTTCGGTCTTACCCGAAATATCCGAATTGTACATTATTCTTACTTCATGCTTTCAATAATAAATATAAATTTAATATCATTCGAAAATTTAATCTCGAGAGACTATAAATTATCAGTTAATTAATGATGGATCGTAAATAAATATTTTAATCTAATGCTTTCACATATCAAAACTCACAAATGAAATATCAAAATCCCTATTGTTTAGGATTAATACATCATAATTTAACTTGAGATTTTATTGTTTGGTTATTCGGTTATTTTGGGTACCCGAGAGTGATACCCGAATACAAAATTAATATATCGTTTATTTAGATTTGGTACCCGAATAGGTACCCGATACCCGATATTTCGGTCTTATCGGTCTCGATCTCGGTTTTTTCGGTTCATTTTTTGGTCCAGGTTTTTTGCCCACCCCTAGTTGTCGGAGCTTAGCAGCTCCGGCATCGTCCACCATCGCCATGAGTTTTTCATTTTCCCCGCGCATTAAAGACAAGAAAAGCAGTAAAATTTGTCCACTTGTCTATAATTTGTTTGTGACTTACTGTTCTTATTTGAAGTTTAGATCCAAATGAATTCATTATGACAACAAGTATATTGATGCAACCTCTTTATATCCAAATGCCTTCCGGACCCGCCCTACTGGGACTTGCCAGGATATAGGTAGAGTGGCGTACTTAGGGTGTCTGACCAGTCTAAGTCGATAGCACACTCTAGACCCGTCATTGGCTTTGGTTTTTAGGTGAGTAGACCACCTAGCAATGCTAAGATCCAAATGAAGATCAACAATATAACTTGTATACCACATGAATCACCTAGACTAAATTTCAAAAAGAAATGCACAACTTCATTATAGACAAGAAGGAAAAGATATGAAAATAAGGAGTCTGTAAAAAATTAATGCATGTGGAGTCTGCTTTCACACAAAAATATTTTTCATTATAGGTCCGAATTACGGTGGAGACAAGGACACACTTAGAGTACGAAACCAAGCTAAGTGTGCTATTCATCTTGTTCTAACCCAAGGTAGGTAAGCTACAGTTAAAGTGCAATGACCAAGTTAAGTGTGCTTTTTGTTTAGGACCTACTCGACTCTGTCCATAGACTCTATAATTTATATTATGTGTAAGTACAGACTCACCTCCATGAAACTAAGCATAAAACTTATGGACGTGCTCGATATTCCATGGATTGGGAAGCGGGGTCTCATCCCCTGTTGCCAAGCGGATCATCTGGGGCGGAAAACTTTAATAACTCGGAAGGGACCTTCCCAGCTTGGGGAGAGTTTGTTCATCCCTTCTCGAGTCAGTATTCTCCTTAGCACCAGATCGCCTTCTTCAAGCTGCCGGTTGTGCATAAACCTTTGATGATAGCGTTGGAGCATCTGGCAGTATTGTGTGTTCCGAACAGCTGCTTGGCACCTTCCCTCGGCGACAAGGTCTAGGTCTTCACGAAGGAGCTTGTCCTGTGCAGCTTCTTCGAAGGTCTGAACCCGGAGAGCCCATGGTGATCTCCGGAGGAAGGACCGCTTCAGCTCCGTACACCAAGAAGAATGGTGTCTCTCCAGTTGATCGGTTAGGTGTTGTCCTGCTCGCCCATAGTGCAGACAGAAGCTTTTCTATCCAGTTGGCATCGTTTTTCTTTATGCGCTCATATGTGCGCGTCTTGAGTCCTTTTATTATCTCTACATTTGGTCTCTCAGCTTGGCCATTACTTGCTGGGTGAGCTACTGATGCATAGCTGACTTGTATGCCGAGATCTTCACAATACTCTTGGAATGCTGCACTTATGAATTGGGTTCCATTGTCAGTTATGACTCTGTTCGGAACTCCAAATTTGCAGACTATGGACTTCAAGAACTTGATAGCAGATTGCTGGTTAATTGTCACAACCGGAGTAGCTTCCGACCACTTAGTGAACTTGTCGATGGCGACATACAGGAACCTGTAACCTCCGATGACTTTTGGAAAGGGTGAAATGTCCCCCCACAGTGAATGGCCATGTAGGAGGTATCATTTGCAGCAACTGAGCTGGTGTGTGAATTTGTTTCGCGTGGAACTGACACGCTTCACACTTTTTTACCAGCTCAACTGCATCCTAGAGTGTTGTTGGCCAGTAGAAGCCATGCCGGAAGGCTTTACCAACCAACGTGTAGGAAGATGCGTGGTTCCCAAACTCGTCTCCATGAATTTCCGCGAGGAGCTCACGACCTTCTTCTCGTGCAATGCACTGCATTAGAACGCTATTGGCACCACGTCGATAGAGATCCCCTTCTACCATCGTGTATCTTTTAGCCAATCCAACGACTCAGTCAGCGGAAGCACTGTCTTGAGGATGGATGTTGTCTTTTAAGTAGCTTCGAATCCATGCATTGGAGCTAACTTGAGCTTCTGGATCCTGCGCACTGGGTTGCTCAAAGCTTCCCGCAGCGCCTACGATCCTTGGTGGATGCCATGGTAACAGGGCCACTAGGACCACCAACTTCTGGGTGCTGATCATGCCCCCATCACTCAGTTCGGCAGGCTGAGCGTCAGGTCCTGACAATCTCCTGACAAAAACTCCATCGGGAGTGTGAGCTCCGGTTGAAGCTTTCGTCGAGAGTTCATCAGCTTCAGCATTGTTGAGACGCTGGACATGGCAGAGGTTCAGGACATGGAAGTCCTTCTGCAGCTTCTGGACTTCAAGGAGGTAAGCAGTGAGTTGAGGGTTGTTGCAACTGCCTTCACCTTTGACTTGCTTGATGATGAGTTGCGAGTCACCCTTCACCATCAACTGCTTGATTCCATATGATAGCGCCACCTTGAGTCCGTAGATGAGAGCTTCGAACTCTACCATGTTGTTGGTTGCCTTGAAGTCAAGGTGTACCATGTACTTGAACTTCTCCTCGGTCGGAGCAAGGAGAAGGATTCCAGCTCTGGCCCCGTGCTTCTGCACGAAGTCGTAGAAGTAGAGTCCAATGGGGCTTGGTGAAGACCGGGACCTTGGGTTCCGACTTCTGCTCACTGTGGTTCCCTGGATCTGATGAAGAAGGGGTCCACTCTGCCATGAAGTCAACCAATGTCTGACTCTTGATAGCATGTCGAGGCAAGAATTCGAGGTCGTATTATGTCAGCTCCACTGCCCACTTTGCAATATTTCCCGTAGAGTTGGGGTTATGCAATATAGCATGTAGTGGATAAGAAGTTATCACTAATATTTTGTGGGCTTGGAAGTAGTGACAAAGCTTTCTTGAGTCAATAAGAACTGCATAGAGCAGTTTATGCACCTCAATGTACTGAGTCTTGGCGTCATGTAGTACTTTGCTAATGAAGTACACTGGCCACTGAACGGTCCGTACCTTCTCGGAAGGGCACAGAGCTTCTTCTTCATCAATTCAGACCCTCCCGGAGTGGTCCGAACCTTCTTCTTGAGCTTCCCGGACCGCCCCGGAGGGGTCCGAATCTTATTATTTATCAATTGTGAGAACTCCCTCGGATGAGAGAGGTTGATCCTCAGGCAACTTGCCTTTAGAATCCGTACCTGGGGGCTGGGACCCAAACTCGCCTTCAAGTAGCTCCGGACTCTCCCAGAGGGATCTGGACTCTTGAACTGATGATGGTTCCAGTCTCTCCGCGACTAGGATCATGCTGACAACATACGTAGTTGCCGAATTGTAAAGCAAAATAGTCTCACCGGGATCTGGAGCTACCAAGATTGATAGTGTGGTGAGGAGCTGCTTGAGCTCTTGGAACGCCTTTTCTGCTTCTTAGGACCAATGGAATGGCCTGGACTTCCTCAATAGCTTGAAGAATGGAAGCGCTCGCTCTGCCAGTCTTGAGATAAACCGGCTGAGCGTAGCTAGACCCCCAGTTAGCTTCTGGACATCCTTGACGCGGACTGGGGGCCACATATCTTCAATAGCCTTGATCTTCGCCGGATTTGCCTCAATTCCTCGGTGAGTCACCAAGAATCTAAGGAGCTTCCTGGAGCTAACCTCAAAGACACATTTGCCATGGTTTAGCTTGGTGCGCGTTATGCGCAGCTTGTCGAAGACGGCTTGCAAGTTGTCAAGGAGTGATTCCTTGTTCTTCACCTTCACGATGATGTCATCAATGTAGACTTCCACCAAGTCCCTAATGAGCTCTCCAAATGTTTTGTGCATGGCTCGTACAAAAGTTGAAGCAGCGTTTTTGAGACCGAAAGGCATAGCAGTATAACAGTAGAACCCATCTACTTTTATGAAGGCAGTATGCTCTTTATATTCCCTAGATATTTGAATATAATGATATATAGAATATGCATCTAGGAAACACAATAGTTCGCACCCGAAGGTGGAATCCACTATCTGGTCTATTCTAGGTAGTCGAAATGGGTCTTTTGGGCATACCTTATTCAAGGTGGTGTAGTCGATGCACATCTGAAGCTTCCCGTCGACCTTTGGTACGACGACTGGGTTTGCCAGCCACCGAGGATGATGAACCTCCCAGATGAAACCATCTTCAAGCAGCTTCTTGATTTCTTGTCTAAGGAAAATTTGCCGCTCAACTGATTGCTTTTGGGGCTTCTGATGTACTGGTCGTGCGTCGAAATATATCTTCAGGCTCTGCTCAATCACCTCCCTAGGGATCCCAGGCATCTGTGACGGTTTCCATGCAAACACGTCGACATTCTCTGGAGGAAAGTGAGGAGCATAAGTTCCTATTTGTTGTCTAGACCTCCCGATATACGGGCGGTCTAGGCAACATCAGAACTGATTTGGACGACTTTGACGGGAATGTCGGTATCGCCACTCGATTGCGTGCATGGTGCAGAGGTTGAGCCTCGTTGACGAGAGCTCGGAGGTTGAGCAGCTTTCTCCTTGGCGCATCCTTCCTCCTGCGATGTTAAAAGCGTGTGGAGTTCTTCCAGCGCGGTGAGTCCCGCAGTGTGATCCCCGCGGATTCGGGGAACACCTGAAGGAGTCAACATCTTCAACACAAAATAGCCGTAATGAGATATGAACACGAACCTATACAGGGCTAGCCTTCCTAGGATAGCGTTGAAGGGAAGGATGATGTGTGTTACGTCGAAGACCAACTTCTCAGACCTATAATTGTCCCGAGTCACCGGGAGTGTAATTGATCCGAGAGGAGTGATAGCTCCTGGACCTACCCTGAAGAAAGGACGCGAGGGACAAAGGTTTGAGAGGCTGAGTTGGAGCTTCACGAACACTGCACAGCTGAGGAGGTTGAGCGCCGCTCCTCCATTCACCAGGACATGGTAGAGCTGGATGTTGTTGATGGTAGGAGAAACCATCAAGGGTAACTTACTAGCTCCGGTCATGTTCTTCGAACAATCCGAAGCGTCAAAGGATATGGCGGTGTCCATTGACTTCCGATGAGGTTCTTCCTTGGCGGTGGGAGCTATGACAGCCATACGCATCGTCTTGAGGATACGTCGGAAGGTAATATCCCAAGAACCTCCATATATCATATGGAGAGTCTTCCGACGTTCATTGTCGGAAATGTCAGAGTTGTCATCCACAGTGTTGTAGACGACCTTCAGGGACTTCTTGGCATCCTGGAAGCCAAACTCCTGTTCTGGCGGGTCTTCTCTAACCTTCTGTTTCTGTTCCTGTTGGTGGAAAGGGGCTCTTTCTTGACGCTCATTGCTGCGTTCAATGAGCCGCTGGACCTCACAACAGTCTTCGAGGTTATGGGTGTTCGTCTTGTGGATCGGACACCACATCTTCTCATTGTTACTTTCCATAGTCGACGGTCGGGGTCGTTTTTCAGGGCGTTGATGAGTAGGTTTAGGCCCGATCTTCCGAAAGGTATGCCAATTGGGATGGAGAACTCGACGTTGATGATCCGCGACACTCGAGCGATTCGAGTACCCCTGCAATCACTACACCACGGCTCCGTTGGTTATCAACCGTGCTGCACACGCTTGAGCTCGCCAAGAAGGCTAATCCCTGCAAGTGCAACCGAGAACACAAGCAAGAACAAGGTAGAAACGATCTGAAATCGCGAAGTTGCGGTCTCACAAACCGTAGAACGGCGATATTATTGATCTAAGTAAAACCCACCAAATATGACCGGCGGCTGCAGTATTTATAGGCTAGGGTTCGACCAAAACACGATTAGACGCGTCCCTAATGGACTCTTACGGGATACAAGGCCCAAAGGCCCGATTCAGTGGCGCAGCACCGGATAGAAATCTGGACTCGACTTGTTTCGACGATTCCCAATGACTCCGGAAGAATTTTGAGGTGGGACCAGAACCATTGGAAAGTTTATCTTCTCCTCTTTCCGTGCATATGTCGAATGTCAAAAACGGAGTCCGTATTCCTCCTGGGCGTCCGTTTTAAGGTGGACTGCTCCTGGACTCCGAGTTGTACTCGAGTCCGAGTTGTAAACTGTTTCTATCAACTTGTGGACGTCCCAGCTGGTTCTCCATGCTCCCAATGCCTCTTTCCTTCACTTGTTGATCTTCTCCATTATTCCTAATAACAATTAAATCATCACATAGCAATCTATTCTCAAATTCACATGCAAAAGAAGTTAGAAACGAATTCACCTGCTGATTTAATAACCGTGCTCGTGCTCTTGTGATTGGTCCTTGCAGTTCAATGTGCGTCTCCGCTGTTGTGATGTCCTCATCATCCTCCCCCTCTTGAATTGGAGTCGTCCTCGATTCAAGTTCATCTTCTTCTTCCAAGTACGGTCGCAAATCTGAAATGTTAAATGTAGGACTAACCCCAAAATTGGGAGGCAATTCAAGCTTATATGCATTATCATTAATCTTTTCAACGATCTTAAAAGGACCAGCAGCTCGTGGCATAAGTTTAGATTTTCTCAAGTCGGGAAATCGCTCTTTTCTCGAATGTAACCACACCAAATCACCCGGTTCAAATTTTACTTCTTTTCTACCTTTACTACCTGCAATCCTATACTTCTCATTCATCATTTCAATATTTTCTTTGTAGTTTCATGCATCTTAAGATGAATTCAGATTGTTGTGTAGCATCCAAATTTATAGTTTCAGAAGGAGGCAATGGTAGTAAATCAATAGGGGCACGGGGATTGAAACCATACACTACCTAGAATGGACTTACCTTTGTCGTGGAGTGAACGGATCTGTTGTAAGCAAATTCTATATGTGGTAAACACTCCTCCCACAACTTCAAATTTGTTTTCAAGACAGCCCACAACATAGTGGGTAAAGTACGATTAACTACCTCAGTTTGTCCATCCGTTTATGGGTGACATGTAGTTGAAAACAGCAACTTGGTTCCCAATTTATACCACAAAGTTCTCCAAAAATGACTTAAAAATTTTGCATCACGATCAAAACAATGGTTTGGCACACCATGTAAACGAACAATTTCCGTCATAAATAAATCAGCAATGTGTGAGGCATTATCATTCTTATGACAAGGTATAAAGTGTGCCATTTTGGAAAAATGATCAACAACTACAAAAATACTATCCCTCCCCCTCTTAGTCCTAGGCAATCCCAAAACAAAGTCCATAGAAATATCCTCCCAAGGTACACTAGGAACAGGAAGAGGCATATAAAGACCATGTGGGTTAAGGCGAGACTTAGCTTTGTTGCAAGTAGTGCATCGTGACACGTAGCGCTCGACATCACGCCTCATATTTGGCCAAAAGAAGTGTGTGGACAGCACGTCTTCAGTTTTCTTCACTCCAAAATGTCCCATCAAACCTCCTCCATGTGCTTCCTGCAAAAGTAATAGACGAACGGAGCTAGCTGGAACGCATAGCTTGTTAGCACAATAGAGGAGACCCTCTCGCAGCACATATTTATTCCAAGTTCTTCCTTCTCTACAATTTTCAAAAACATCTTTGAAGTCCAAATCAGTAGGATATAATGCTTTAATTGTTTCCAAACCAAAGATTTTATGATCAAGTTGGGACAGCATGGTATAACGCCTAGATAATGCATCGGCAATGATATTTTCCTTCCCTTTCTTATGCTTAATGATGTATGGAAACAACTCTATGAACTCAATCCATTTAGCATGTCATTTATTCAGATTGGTTTGACACTTAAGATACTTCAATGATTCATGATCGGAATGTATGACAAACTCCTTAGACCAAAGATAATGTTGCCAAGTTTGTAATACACGTACTAAGGCATATAATTCCTTATCATAAGTAGAATAATTCAGAGAAGGACCATGAAGTTTCTCACTAAATAAAGCAACGGGTTTACCTCCTTGTATGAGAACGCCTCCAATACCAATGCCGCTTGCATCGCATTCTAGCTCAAAGGTCTTGTCAAAATCAGGAAGTTGTAGTAACGGTGCTTGTGTAAGCTTCGATTTGAGAGCATCAAAAGCTTGTTGCTGCTGTTCGCCCCATCGAAATGGAACTCCCTTCTTCGTTAGCTCATGTAGAGGTGCTGCAATGGTGCTGAAAACCCACACAAAGCGCCGATAAAAACCTGCAAGACCAAGAAAACTACGAACATGTGTGACGGTTGTTGGGGCTGGCCAGCCGGTGATTGCTTCAATTTTTGCCTCATCCATCTCAATTCCCTGCGAGGAAACGACATAGCCAAGAAACGAGACTCGATTGGTGCAAAAGACGCACTTTTCGAGGTTACCAAACAAATGTGCATCTCTCAAAACAGTAAAAACAGCACGTAAATGATCAAGATATTCATCATATGACTTGCTATAAATGAGGATATCATCGAAGTAAACCACCACAAATTTTCCAATGAAAACGTGTAAAACCTCGTTCATTAATTGCGTAAAGGTGCTGGGTGCATTAGTTAAACCAAAAGGCATGACTAACCACTCATAAAGTCCAAACTTAGTTTTAAATGCAGTTTTCCATTCATCTCCTAGTGCCATTCTAATTTGGTGGTAACCACTACGCAAGTCAATTTTTGTGAAGATGATAGCACCACTCAATTCATCAAGCATGTCATCTAATCGAGGAATAGGATAACGATATCGAATGGTGATGTTATTAATCGCTCGACAATCAACACACATGCACCAACTACCATCGTTCTTAGGAACCAAAAGAACAGGAACAGAACAAGGGCTAAGGCTTTCACGAATGTACCCGCGGTCCAAAAGATCTTGGACTTGTCGCTGAATTTCCTTAGTTTCTTGTGGATTCGCCCTGTATGCTGCACGATTTGGCAAACTTGCTCCTGGAATCAAATTGATCTTGTGTTCAATGTCTCTCATCGGTGGTAAACCAGGGGGTATCTCGGAGGGAAACACATCCTCAAACTACTGCAAAAGGTTAGGAACAGCAGGGGGCAATGCAATAGACAATTCATGAAGTGAAAACATGACTTCTTTGCAAACTAAAGCATAGCACATCCCCTTAGCATCGAATAAATCAGTAAGTTCGGATTTAGTTGCGAGCAACGATGGTGATTTTAACTTAATAACTTGCTGTTTTTTAGATTCTAATTTTGTTCCTTTGCCATCACGAATTTTACTCTTCTCAAAATGCACAATTTCAACAGGAGTCGTGGGGAGCAAAGTGATTTTCTTTCCCTTATGCATGAGAGTATATTTATTGGTTCTACCATGATGAATAGCATCTGTATCAAATTCCCAAGGATGACCCAATAAAAAAGAACAAGCATCCATAGTAACAACATCAAAATCAGCAAAATCATGGTATGAACCAATTGAAAAATGTATTCTCGCTGTTTGTGTTACCCGAACCTTACCGCTGTTGTTGAACCATTGAATGTGGTACGGATGAGGGTGTGCTCTTGTTGTCAAACCGAGTTTCTTGACGATGTCCGTGTTCACCAAGTTATTGCAGCTACCTCCATCAATTATAGTGTGTACACGGCAGTCCTTGACGACGAGAAACATGTGGAAGAGGTTGTGTCGTTGTAGCTTGTCGTCGGTCTCCACTTTGGAGCTCAAGGCACGCTGCACAATGATGCTCCTATAGTTCTCCGTCGCCGCTGTACCAAGTGCCTCTTCTTCGGTGTGTTTGTCATTTGGATCTGTAAAGTCAGTAGCAAGAGAATATTCATCTTCAACATCCGAAGTACTATCATACCCGCCATCATCGCGTGCTATGTATGCTCGTTTTCTCGGGCAATCTCTCATCATATGACCAAGTCCCTGGCAGCAGTGACACTTGATGTTGGAAGTACGACCTGTAGAAGGAGTGGACGAAGAAGGCTTGAATGATGTCGCCTTGCTGCCTTCCGGCACGCGAGAAGGTGGAGCAGCAGATATAGTTCGTTGGCCGCCATTGGGTGGTGTAGTCGCTGCACGGGGGGTCAAAGATGGTGTTTTTTTGGATGGTGTAGTCGCTGCACGCGGCGTGAAGTTGCTCCTCGTGCGATGTTGCTGTTGTTGTCGGCCCTGCAATTCTTTTTCTGCCAACATAGCAAGCTGAAACAATCTATTAACAGTATCATATTCCTTGTAATCAACAATGTCCTGAATTTCACGCCTCAACCCCCCATAAAAACAAGTTATTTTATCATCCATGTCCTCTACTACCCCACAACGCAACATACCTTTTTGTAACTCTTGATAATACTCCTCTACGGACATGTTACCTTGGTCTAAACGCTCCAATTTTTTGCGAAGGTCCCGTTGAAAAGATGGAGGAACAAACCGAACACGCATAGCTTCCTTTAATCTATCCCATGTTGGAGGGTCAGTTCTAGTTTTAACAAGTTCATTCCACCATATGATAGCAAAGTCCTTAAACACACTAGTGGCTTGACGAACTCTATGTTGTTCAGGAACAAGATGGGAATTAAATTTTTACTCTACTGTCATCTCCCAATCAAGATAAGCCCCAGCATCATAAGCACCAGAAAAAAGAGGGTATAGTAAATTTCACTTTAGCAAAAGGATTATCAGGAGGACGATTATAATAATTGTTATGATTATTACCTCCCATACCTCGACGATAAAGTGGCAGTCTTGGCTGATTATTGTGATCTTCCAGTTCATCATAAGCATTGCCTTCTTGTCTTCCAGCGAGAGGCAATCGAGCCTCAAAAGTATTCATCCGAAGAGCAAGGTCATCCAGTTGGCGAGTCAAGTTCACCAATGACTCCTCCGTTGCTGCGTTGTATTTGGCGAACATATCCGTCATGGTCTTCATCATATCACGTAACTCAGCATGTTGAACACATTTGTCATCATTGTCTTCTCCTGCCATTGTTAGTAGGAAACAAAAGACAACAAAAAAAATATGTTATCCCTATCAACTATAGTGACAATGTGGAAGGTGGAAGAAAACAATCTCTCTCGCTCAAGCGTCTTACCACGCTCTTACAAGTGTTCTTACTGACACAGTAGGTGGTGTGGACGGTGAGATGAACCGATGAAGCGTGGGATGATTGCAAAGGTACCTGTTATGCTCAAGAGAAAGGTGGAGCTTTGGATGGCACAATATGGTGGCTAATAAGCAGAAAATCGTTAACAGCTAAACAAAGTTGAATAAGTATTCAATGTAGGAAACTGTTGCTGGTCAACCAAGTGCCCTAGAGCCTAGCACAACACAAGGAAGTATCAAGGCAAAAGAAAGACAGAATGATATAGCCAACAAAACAGCACCAAGTGGTATAGGCCAATCGCTTCAATATGCGTGCTCTTCACTATTTTTTTTATTTTTTGTAATATTTTTTTGATATTTTTTCTTTACTCAGGAGCACAAATATAGGAAGCACACAAATTTGCAGCTCAATTGGATGTAATATGCGGCCTATAGAAAATCAAGGAGATTCTTTAAAATTCCTGTTGAAACTTCAGAGGCCGGATAGCCTATTTTCCGAGGGGAATTTTGGCAATCTAATTTCGCCGAACGCGGCTATGCCGCGGAAAATCAGATGCGAAATTTCGCGTAGATGAATTTGAAAAAAAATCGCCCGATTTCGAGTTCGTATGCGAGAGTTATGGCCGTTATAAGGTAGGCTGTCCGAGTTACTTTTTTTTTTGAATGTTGATTCCAACTCGGTTTGAGAACAGAACTCGCAATCGGATATGAAAATGATCGGGAATTTGCACAACAACTAATGTGATGGTGTGTGATGATTCAAGGACGAATGGCACAAAAGTTTGTCACCTAATCTAGGGCTGGCGATGCGGGAGTTCACGAAAGGCGGCTAGCTAGGGCAAACCGATGAACGTGGTGGATCGGTTTGTTATTTAGGGATTGTGGAATAGGTGTCGAATAGCAAGAAAACAAGGACGAAACACGATAACTAGGACCCAAAACACAAAGCTAAACCAGCAACAAGACTCGACCACACGAATTCAAACTCAACAATGCAAACTGAAAAACGAAACTGCAGGCACTATAGTCTCGGAAGCGATAAAAACGATCTAATTTTTTTGTGGCTTTTCTGTGAACTCTAGGTACGAAACAAAATTGATCTAATGGAAGGAAAAACAAAGATACCTCACGGGCAACCTGGAAATCTGATACCAATTGATGAGTAGGTTTAGGCCCGATCTGCCGAAAGGTATGTCGATTGGGATGGAGAACTCGACGTTGATGATTTGCGGCACTCGAGCGGTTCGAGTACCCCTGCAATCACTACACCACGGCTCCGTTGGTTATCAACCATGTTGCACACGCTTGACCTCGCCAAGAAGGCTAATCCCTGCAAGTGCAACCGAGAACACGAGCAAGAACGCCGAAGACACGATCAGGAAATCGCGAAGTTGGGGTCTCACAAACCGTAGAACGACGATATTGTTGATCTAAGAAAAACCCACCGAATATGACTGGCGGATGCAGTATTTATAGGCTAGAGTTCGACCAAAACACGATTATACGCGTCCCTAATGGACTCTTACGGGATACAAGACCCAAAGGCCCGATTCGGTGGTGCAGCACCGGACAGAAATCTGGACTCGACTTGTTTCGACGATTCGCAATGACTCCGGAAAATTTTTTAGGTGGTACCAGAACCATTGGAAAGTTTATCTTCTCCTCTTTCTGTGCATATGTAGAACGTCAAAAACGGAGTCCGTATGTCTCCTGGGCGTCCGTTTTAAGGTGGACTGCTCCTGGACTCCGAGTTGTACTCGAGTCCGAGTTGTAAACTGTTTCCATCAACTTGTGGACGTCCCAGCTGGTTCTCCACGCTCCCAAGGCCTCTTTCCTTCACTTGTTGATCTTCTCCATTATTCCTAATAACAATTAAATCATCACATAGCAATCTATTCTCAAATTTACATGCAAAAGAAGTTAGAAACGAATTCACCTGCTGATTTAATAACCGTGCTCGTGCTCTTGTGATTGGTCCTTGCAGTTCAATGTGCGTCTCCGCTGTTGTGATGTCCTCATCAGGTGTGGCCCCCGGCCACCAGGAGTTGCAACTACGGCAGCAGTAGTAGATGTGTCGGCTGACAACTTCTTCTTGCCGTTGAACTTTTCTTTTTTTTTCCGCTCCTGGAGGCATCAACTTCAGCCTTGGAGGAGGATTTATCAGCCTCCAAAGTTGGTTCTGAGTGCATCTCTCGGCCCTCAGCAACCCTAGCATATTTGTCGGCTAGGCTGAAGAGCTCCGTGACGCTGCTGACTTCTTTTGTTGCCAGCTTCTCCAACATCTTCTTATCTCTAACTCCTTGTCGAAATGCGACAACGACAGAAGCGTTGAAGATTGAAAGAATAGTATTCCGTACCTGAGAAAACCGTTGGATGAATGATCGCAGCGATTCTCCTGCCTTCTGCAGTACGACAAATAAGTCCAGCTCTGTGCCAGGTTGGGTGTAAGAGCTCCCGAAGTTGGCACTGAACTGTCGGCATAGTTCCCCCCAACTGTAGATGGAGTTAGGAGGAAGACTCATGAACGAGGACCTTGATGTCCCGACTAGAGCCACTGGAAAGTAGTTGGCCATCACAGCCTCATTGCCTCCAGCCGCAAGGATGGCGGTGGAGCAAATTTGGAGAAATTCGACGGGGTTGACTGTCCCATCGCATTTCTCCGGCAGATGAGGCCGGAACTTGGTTGACCAGTTGGCATGCGAAGATGCATGGCAAGGGGTGAACAGCCCACCCCCCACTCCCAAAGGAGAATAGTTTTCCCGAGCCTCCCGCCTCTCACGGGCGCGCTCCATGAGGACGCAACCATCCTGCCTCATGTACCGAAGGTCGAGCACCAATCGGAGATCATGAGTCGAGAGCCTCGATGTTGTGTGAGTGCGGCGTGCCCCAGAGGGCAATGACGTCACTTGTTGGGAGGGCGCACGCCTCCTGTGCTGCGACGACTGAGGACCAAGTCTACTAGACAAGGTCCTATTCCTTGAAGGTGCGTGCCCAGCAGGGGCAAACCATGGTTACTGATGGCATTGGCTGCAGCTGCAACCAAATGATCCACATTAGTGCGCCATTGATTCATCGCGCCCTGAGGAGCTTCGGGTGCTGGAGGACGCTGGAGAAGAGTTCGCGCTTCGTTCAGCGCGTTCTCAGGGTTGTTCGTCGATGCAGCGACCGACGCAAACATGCCATCTTGTTGCGATGGTGGAGGTGGTGGTGGAACAACACCCGTCGGGACAACAGCGTTGGACGGCTGCTGCACGTTGGAGGGATTTCCTCCAGCGGGCTCCTCAGCGTGGCCGTTGGATGATGCCGCGGCAAAATTCACCATCTCAAAATCTAGAGCGCCCCTTCCTGACACGTCAAATGTCGAAGTGTAGACCAAGACACTTCCCCCAGTACTACTAAAGCGTAGTCCGCGGAGGTTCGTATTCGGTTGGGGCGCACGCAAGATTAAGAGCGAGACGATGACATGGAGGATTTTTCCGTGGTTCGGGCCGCCTGAGCGTAATACCCTACTCCACGAAGTGGTTGTTGATGAGCTTGTGTGCGCAGTATGCGTGTGAGCTTGGTTGGACTCTTCTCTACCGTGCGACACAACACTTTTATATGCTAAGGACTGGCCGTTACATGGTTCGCCTAGACCGACAGGTGGCCCCAGCTGTATTGAACACCCTATACACGATCTACTGGTGTTACGGTGATTAACAATCTAATAACGCGTATTAATGGCGACATTATCAATCTTGATGCTCCTCTAATCGTGCGTCATTAATGCTAAATTAATGACGCGTTAATTAAGTCTTGTAATAGCTGTTTTAATAGCCTCTTGAATGTCGGTGCCGTTAGAGCTCATGTAGCCGTTGCAGGCTTAGCTCCGGAGGTACAACACGTGACAGCTCCGGAGCTTCCCTCTGCGGGGTAGGTCTGAAGCTACTCGACGCATGACGACACCGGAGCTTCCCTCTACTGTGAGGGTTAGGTCCGGAGTTGCCAGAAACGTGACGAGAACGAAGCTTCCTTGTGAAGGGAGGTAGGTCCGGTCCCGTAGGACACGTGGCAATAACGGAGCTTCCCAAACAAGAGATGTGGGCCTAGTGCTATCAGTCGAATGTTGCCTTCGAAAGTCTTCAACTCGGACATACAAACTCCTTGGTTTTAAGTGCGATGTCAGAGGTACCTGGTATTCAGGGTACCGACAATATTGATTTGAATAAATGCAACTCAATCATCTCAACATAAGCTTTAATCTGTTGAGCAACAAGCATCAAGTGTCTCATAAAATCTCCATTACAAACACAATTTCGATTCACCCATAAGTGCCAAGCTGTAACAATAAAAATCATCCGTTCTTTCTCAATGGATGTTGCCATGAAATCAATGACCCAGGTTTTTGCGCAACTAACGAAGGTCATCTGCCGAACAGTTACAACCTTTAAATCTAAACAGCGACGAGCCTACATCATAATGGCACCAGAAAAAAAGCGACAGGTTCAAGCAGGCCCAATAAGGATAGCTGATTGTGTCCATAACAAATGTATCTCAGAAACTGTTCCAATCGTCTTTGGTATGCAGGTATATGAACATGGAAAATGGTTAACCAGGTTTATCCGAGTAGCGCTCATTGGTAGAACCAGCACCACAACACAGCAGAAACTTAATGGCGTTACTGCAGATTCAAAATCTCCAGCAACAGTCCCGTGATACTCATTGATCAATTGGGCCGAAGAACCACATGCTGTAAAATGAAAAGTTTCACGGACACTGGTTAGATAGGTTACCACTTACCACTTACTTTTAAATTGTTAGCTGTTACCCTAGTAACTACTTTTTATAGAAACAAGGTAAAGAAATAGTTAGAGGGTAACAGCTGAGCGACAGTGATTGCTTGCAGTAACTGGGAAGCAAACCTACCTTGATCTGTGTCCGGTTGTAAGTATACGTGACATGTACAAGCTCATCCTTTGCCTGGATCACTGCAGGATACGAGAACTCCCAACCTTGAGTATCCTCCAACGTCAACACCTCACCCCACGAGATGCCATCGTCTGAGGATACTGCAACTTTGAGCGTGCCTCTCGATAACGTGCCATTGGAGGCACTGTTATAGGCAAGAGCTATCCTTCCGTCCTTCATTTTGACTCCATCAATCCCTTCAATTGTAAAATTCAACAGCAGAGCAAACAAGATGTCATACATATGGGTATCCCAAATACTACTAATGAAGGGCACATTAGCAAACAGAAGGTAAGTTTAAGTCACAGTCAGTATACCAGAATTAGGGTTTGGAAGATCAGTTGGGCGTGCATAAGTCCATGTTACTCCTCCATCATTGGAATCAGCCATGCATACCCGACCAATTGTCTGATGAGACCTCAGCAACATGCGTATAGTTCCGTTGGTGGTCTTGTAGGGGACTGGCTGAATCACCCCAAGACTCTCACCCTTGACGAATATAGGACCATATTCCTTCCATGTCTGGCCAGCATCTTCTGTGACCTACAATGTTCAGACAAATTGTTAATGCCGTAATACACGTCACAAAAGATGCTTGGTTTTACCCTTTTTACAATATACGTTCAAATCAGATGACATATATGGCTACCTCAAGCCATGCACCCCAAGATTTCCAACTTTCAACAGATGACCCACATAGTAACCTTCCGTCATCAAGCAAAAATGGCTGCAATGGAGAATCAAAATCAATCATTAACTTTTAGGAAGCATAGCTTAACTTGAAAAAAAGGTATCAAAGTAATATTCTACTTTGGCTGTCAGATAACACCCTTCCTTTAACACAAAATACATAGATGCCATACGCCCGCCTAATCCCAAACTTTGTGCTTACTGGCAACTTTGTAATTTTGAAGTTAGGGAGAAGGGCCAACAAGTGTGTACATGCCTTGTTCTTAATTGGGCCAAGAATACCAGGTGGCAGCTGCTCTCTCTCTGACCAGGACACACCACCATCAAGCGATCTTTTCATGGCGCCACTCCAACTTAATAAGTTATAGACAGGATTAGATCAAGTCATAACCTTTACAAATATTTTCTTTTCCTCAAGTTATCTTTTGGTTCCCTTCTGCCATTGTAGAGGGAATGAAATAAAAGGGATTCTTACTTCTGTGGGTGTTCACCAATCTTGTAGAAGAGAAGCAACTCACGAGAGGGGAGCTGAAACAAAACAGGATTCCACATTGCTGTTGCATTTTCTTCATCAGCCGCTTGTGGAGGATGCCAGTAGCCCTCCTAAAACAAACAAAGGACAAAGGGTAACTTAATAAAGAACAAAAGAAGTATTACCATGATTTAAAGATATGAACATACACCGTATCTCTGTGTCCAGATTTTGACATCAGGAGCCCCCTCTATGGATCCACCAAAATATGAAACCAAAAGGATGCCTTTCTCAATCTACAATAACAAAATCACATCTAAGATATTTCACTTATATTTTGCGGAACAACCTTTATGAAAAACACAAACCTCTACGACAGTAGAAGCATGACAGTTATTGAAAGGGCGACCGCTCGCTGGAAACGTGAACTCCTCCTTCACAATGCTCCAACCAGAAGTTGCATTTGTTGAACCGGTGTTCAAGTTAGATGTGCTATTCTCGATATGTTGCCCTCCCTTGATGTTATTCACGTTAGCGGCATGCTCTGAGAATAAATTCTGATTCCTGTTTCAACATATAGCAATTATAGATCTGTCTAGTATCACTTGAGAATTTTTCATAGTGCTATTAAGGCCAGCAGTTCAATCTTACTCCTGAGTTAACGTCGTGTCGTCTGATGACCCTGAGGATGGCACAGCGGAGCTGAGCAAGTTGCTGAAAAAGGCCCTGAAGGGCGAATCAAAACAGACGAGAAGCACGGAGGCTAGCACTACAGAGGCTGCTACCTTCCATTTCTGTTGCTTGCTCAAATTGCAGATGGCGGGCATCGCCTTCTACAGCGTATTCTGCACAGGAGCAAAGTAAAAAATCAGCATCACTTGGCTTATATACGGTCAATCTCAGCAGCACAGGCGCATGAACTCTTATTAATATTGATGACTAAACGATGTGACTTGGGGTGGCGTCGAAAGGAGGACGAGGACTAACCGTTGGCAGAGACGCGATCTGGATAGCTGAGAGCTCACGGTAATGGGGTAGCTGAGTTCAACCAGCTCGCATCTGGTTCTAGCCGCACCCCGCGGCGGCGGCCGGCAGCCACCACCTCATCGCGGCGTGGCCTCGTCTTTTTCTTTTCTTCTTTTATTGCAGACTCGCGCAGCTTACGCTTCGGCGTTGACCGCCATGGGCCCTGCAGCCCGACACATTTGGCCCATGAACGGCTGTCTAACCGGCCCAGGCCATAGCCCACGCTTTATCCTCACCTCCCCTCGCGGGGAAACGGTTACAGTCACCGCAGGTTAGGTCACCCACCCGCCACCTATCACTCGATACCCAACGGGCCCAGCAGCAGAGACAGGCGGTGGGTCCCTTGAAGGTGAGCGCACCCGCGTCCATATCACGCCGCAGCGGTGGCAGCGCCATCCCCAAACCAAACAAACCACCACGAGCCCTCCGTTTCGTACGGCCTCCCCAAAAATCCCACACAACCCTTCCCCCCTCTCTCTCTCGCGGGGGAGTAGGACAAGGATCTCGGTCGGAGAGAGGAGGAGGAGGCGGTGGCGCTCGCCGCGGCCGCCCGAGGTGAACGCTACTCCACTTCCTCTCGCAATCCTTCCCGATCGGGCTTCACTGGCGCGTAATTCAATCTGAGATCCATAGATGCGGCCGCGGTCCCGATCTGGGGCTCGCTGTTTTTTCTTTTTTCGCGCGGGATTGGCTGGTGGCCCAGGTTAGACGCCGTGGCTTGGACGGGTGGGTAGCCGCAGTGAAAATTGTTGCGATCGGGTCTCATTGATACGTGTGGTTGATGCATGTGGAAATTGGTGGCGGGGGATCTGGGTGAGAGATCAGATCGGAATTGTCTGACTCTGCGAAGTGGAATTTCCTGGTCTTCACGTTAAGTTTTTCTGGTACTCTGTGCCGTTAATTTTCTCTTTGTTTTGTTAAAAAAAATCTACAGGGGAAGATGCTTGAGGGTTGTGTCCTCATTGCCATGTTTAACCATGTGGACCGTATTAATTTTCTGCAATTGTTGCGGTAAATATTAATACATTCTCAAGTAACACCGGAAATCCTGTATTGTTAAACTTGTAGCATTTGATTTAGAGGTGGCCAAATGGGCCGGGCCAAACGGGCCAGCCCGAAGCACGACAAAAATGGCCCGGCACGAGCACGACCCGGCCCGAAAAAATCGGGCCCGGGCCGGCCCGAGGCACGACACGGGCCGTGCCTGGGCCTGGATATTCGGCCCGTCGGGCTTGTCAGCACGGCCCGATTAGGCACGGCACGGTCGGCCCGCCGGGTGGCCTGGCCCGGCACGGCCCGTTTAGGCCCGAATAGTGATTTTCCAGTTATTTTTATTATATTTTTAACTAAAATTGTCTACGGGCCGGCCCGACCCGGCACGGCCCGGTATGGCCCGGCACGACCCGACACGCTTAAAATGGACTTGGGCCGTGCCTGGGCCTGGACCCCTGACCTGTGGGCCGGCCCGGCACGGCCCGATTTTTTTCTGGGCCGTGCCGGGCCCAAGTTTTTTAGGCACGAGCCCGGCCGGGCTCGGGCTGGGTCGGCCCGGCACGGCCCGTTGGCCACCTATAATTTGATTTATCTAAAGTTTCCAGAATGATTATACATATTGTTTTCTTATAATCAATTTACTTAGTAGTGGAATTACAGTGTTACAACTGGGTACTTTCACTCCTGAAATTTGCTATGTTCCTTTTTCAATGTGTACCTGAACCCTTTGATATGTAGATTTTTGTTGCGATTACTTCTAAATGATAGTGAACGGCTTGTTGGTTAGTTGCCAAGCATCTATTAAAATTGGGCCAACGTCCATCTGAGTGCCAAATTCTTAAGGCTAGCCAAATTGTCGCGATGTTGGTTTGAGCACAAACCAAAGAAGACCTTTGAGTGTTGTGGTTGTATTTCTTTGCTTCTGGTTATAGAAGTGTCGTGGATTTATAATAGGAAATACTACCGCTTTATAAAACATAATGGTAAGGTTGAGTCTGGTTGTTGCTAATTTTGGTTTACTGCCACAACTGAGTTTCACAGGTTGGACCTTCCACAAGAGTATCTTCTGTTTGCCAAATTTGTGGAGTGCATATACTTAGTCCTGCTGTTCTGAAAACCAGCAATATCAGCTTCCCTGCTGGTTTCCCCATATTGAATTGTGAGTTCTCATTGTGATTGGTAAATGGTGGTGGCTTACATGCCTCAAGATTCACTTTATCATATGAGGAGCATCACCCTTCCCCTTATTTCCCAGTTCATTAAAGGAAGAATAGAAGCACAATATTGTTGTTTTCTTTTCCCTTCATAGAAACCCTCTTCCCCAGACCCGACAATGTCTGGGAGCTTTTACACTGGATACATCTTTTTTTCTTTTCACTTCATAATTAGCCCCTTGTGTTTTTATTGTTTAGCTACAGACTATTGTAGTTTAGGTAAGGCCTGCTCTTTCTTGAAGAATGATGAAGGGGCGTACCCGGTGTTGAAAGCTCCCACACATTGTGGGGTCTAGGGAAGGGAATTTCTAGGCAGTCTTCCCCTTGCTTATTTTGCAAGAAGGTTAATTCAAACCCAGAACCTCCAAGTGACAAGTGGAGAGACTGTACCATTGTGCCAGACACTCCCTTCTTCTTGAAGAATGATGCAAAGAAAAAAAAACCTGAATTACATATAGTAACACTGAAATGAAAAGACATCCGTAGATTGTATATATTAGTTGTTATGATGCAATCTCGTACACAGCACATAAAGAAGCATTTTTCTGCTTCCAGATATGTTAGTTCTGTAATTATATTTTGTTTAGTTACTCATAAAAATGTATAACTGGGTAGGTTATGTCGTATAAGATGTACCTGAATATATTTCATTCAAATTTGCTCTTCATTTATTGTTCAGATGGAATACATATCCCCTAAGAGGCATCTTGAGGGGTCTTGTGGAGACCCTGGGCCGTTATTTGGAGACCAAGATGGTAGCCTGCTGGACCACTTGGATTATCAGGGAGGAGGTTTTCAGGGTGGAGTTCAACAACATGAATCTCCAGCGCTGGATGAAGGGATCTTAGTTGATCCAGCTGATGCAATTCAATATTTATCTTCAGATTCTCAACCCTTCATGAATGATCAAATCACGTGCAACTCAACAAAATCTACTTCAGCTAGCTCAGAACCTTCGCTGAAGCAAGCTCAAGAACCTCTTAATGTAGAATCTGATACGCAGAATGATGTAGTTGAGCAGAATGTCCACAATAGTATCTCTGAGGCAGATGTAACACCTGTGGATTGTGATGATGTACACAAGAGCCCAGAAATGATTAGTGCACTGCTGCCTCAAGAACTTCCTGAAAGCACCAGTAATGATACATCAAACGTTCAACCAGAAGCTACACATTCTGATGCCTATCATGGTGACTCTTTGTTAACTGAAAACAATAGTAGGGATTGCCAACTTAACAATAGTGGTGATGATGAGGATGAGGTCCCAAACTCTCCTGTGATTCAGATGGAAAATGAGGACACCAAAAGGTCAAATGATACTTATAGTACAAACAATGGGTCAGCGAATGGTTGCATGAATGGTAGGAAATCTAGCCCCATTTATTCTCTGTACAAGGAGAATGTCAACACTACAGGTGCACACTCCTCTCAGAAACAGCCAGAGCAAGAAAATTGTGGCACTAGAAATGGAAGTTCTACTCCAGAAAACCAAATTGCCTCTCCTTGTGAAAGGTTTGCAAAATTAGAAAGAGATACACCATCCCCAGATGGGAGAGGATCTCCTGAAAGGTTTGGAAGATTGGAAAGGGACACACCATTAGCAGATGGAAGGGTATCACCTCGAGTCAGAAGTCATCACGCCCCTCATTCTAAGAATATGGAGTCACAACACCCTGCAAAAGATGATTTGGCTCATTCTGAAAGCCCACCAGCAAGACGCCAGTCCCAATCTCCTGAAAAGCGTGATGCCCACCGCAAAAGAGCTTCTCCAAGGGAGTCATCTCCTCATGCACAAAATGACTCTCCTGTGGAAAGGAAAAGACGCAGAGAGTCTCGACATGGTGATGGATCACCTCGACAAAGATCTGCATCTCCCAGAAGGAGATCTACACCTCGAAGAAGATCTGCATCCCCGCGAAGATCCTCACACAAGACGAGGTCTTCACCAAGGAGAGACTCACCTAGGAGGAGGTACTCCAGAAGGGATTCACCAAGGAGGAAGGAATCACCAAGGAGGAAAGACTCATCAAGGAGGAAAGACTCCCCAAGGAGGAGGGATAGGTCAAAATCAAGGTCACCTTCAAGGAGAACTGACTCCTCTAGACATAGAAGAGAACATGATAGGTCAAGGTCTCCCCAATCAAGGGACCGCCACAGGCGATCGCCTAGGTGATTTGTTGTCATGAATTACTGACATTATTTTAAATTATGAATATTTAATTACCTTACACGAATGCAACATGTTCATTTTTTTAGCGAACAATATTTGTGATTAGATACTGTCTAGCAATGCATCCTTGAATAGGTTAAATTTATACCATGCATAGTTGGGTTGTAGAAGTATTTGTATTAAATTCACCTCACTCTGTTTTCTTCCTGCCAATTTACTTTGTTTTTGTGTGTTACACTGTAGAAGGCATTCACTGAGGCGCACATCACCCCGATCAAGTCATCGCTATCACTCACCAAAAAGGCATTGGTCACCACCTGCCAACAGGAAGACTGGACTGGGTAAGCCTGGGCGGAATCTCTTTGTTGCAGGTTTCAGTTATGCCACAACTGAGCGAGAATTGGAGAAGAAATTTGCTAAATATGGACGTGTCACCAGCGCGCGTGTTGTCAAGGATAAACGGTATTTACTTCCATATTCATTATATGTACTTCTCAGTTTGCTTTGGTGTTGTTATCATCAATCTTTATAATAATACTCTTCTGACTACAGTATATTTAATATTATTGCATTATGTACAACGTTATCATAGGATGCAACTCCTTTCTCTGTGCAACTCAACCTCATATGTTGCTGTATTATTCTTGTTTTTTTTTTTACAACTTTGCATAAACTGTATCTTGCTAAAAAGAAATATAATGTGATAGCTCACACATGGAAATCAGGTAGTCAGGTGATTATGAAGTTAAATGGGATAGAATGCTTTTGGCTAATCTGTGAAACTGTTGCATAACTAAAATAGCGTGTTTCGACCACTGTTGGCGACGCCTAGTCGCCGCCTAGGCGTCCTGGCGCTCCGGCCTGGACGCCTGGACTGGTCGCCTCGCCTAGAACACGACTGGGAAGAGGGGCGGGCAGAGGGGGGCGGAGGGAGGCGTCGGCAGCCCGAAGGACAGGCGGGGGGGGGGGGGGGGGGGGGGGGTGGGACAAGCACCGGCGGCGCAGGAGCAGCGGTGAACGGGCGCCGGCGAGGGAGCAGCGGCGAACGGGAGCCGGCGGCGCAGGGAGCAGAGGCGGAGGTGTGGAGGAGCCTGGTCGTTGGATGCAAGTCAGGAGGCTAGGGTTATGAAACGGTATTGGGCTGTGATGGGCCTTAAAAATGCGTTCCATGCCCGCCGGTTCGCTTCCCTCGGTCCCTCCCGCTCGCTGTTGGCTTCTGTCTGCATCCACTCCTGGACTTTGCCGCCGCCTCCCTTTTCTCCTTCCCTGCTCTCTGCTAGCTGCTGCCCTCTCCTGCTCCGGGCCGCTCCCCTGCTCTCCGCTGCTGCCCTCTCCAGCTCCGGACCGCCTCCCTGCTCTGTGCTGCTGCCCTCCCAGCTCCGGGCCGCCGCCACCTCGAGCACCTGGCTGGGCGCCTAGGCGTCCAGGCGCCCTTTTACAACCCTGGTTTCGACTGCATTCATCTAGTTTGGGTTCTATATTCTCAAACTAGGTTTGAATAAAAAGCTTGTATGATTGTGCATGTTCATAATGCTAGCTGCTTGGTTTTCCAGACCACTGAAGCTTGCCCGGAGAAAAAATAAATGTGTGGTTAAATGGATTACTTGAAACACAACCTGGTCTTGTGTTTTTGTGAACTTGGACTAACCATTGCACAGTCAAGTCAATATGTCAGATGAGTATTGCAATTGAATAGCCTTGTTACCGTTAAAATTAACGAAAATTGGTGGAAACGATCAACATCAATGTGGGGTAAAAAAAAAGAGCATAATTAGAAAACTCTGTCCCATATATCCACTAACCTGGCTTCCCCTTTTACTGATTCAAGCATAAGAGTTCTTCTAGATGATAAAACAAAGAGATTATATTTTAAATGTATGATATAAGAGCTTCAGTACTCCTTCTGTGTTTGGGTTACGAGATTTGGTTCTGTTTTGCCTTGAAGGTTTCCAATGTGTTAATCTTGAGGAATTTTGTTGAAGGTTTCCAATGTGTTAATTTTGAGGAATTTTGCTGGTTTTTTGCACCTTACCCAACTAGTGTCTAGCATGCTATAACCTTTGGAGAAACAAAGCATTCTGCTTTAGTACTTTGATATATTACTTTGGTTGAATGAAGTTATGCAACACAATTTGCATTCCTTATAGAACTGGAGATTCTCGAGGCTTTGGATTCTTATCTTTGGAGAAGGACGAGGATGCTGATGCTGCAATTCGTGCTTGTGACGAGACTGAGTGGAATGGAAGGATCATTCTTGTGGAGAAGTCAAAGGCTCCTACATGGTGAAACTTTGAAATTGAAGCGTGATGCACCATTGTTTAAGAGGGACCGGATACTTCATTTTGCACATATTTACTGTTCGGAAAAGATCCCAATTTCGGTAATGATATGTCTAGTCCATGTGACAAGTTCACCTGAACCCAACTCTTGATGTTGTACCAGGAGTAATAATTACTTCCTTCTAGATACCTTTGCTGACTATTCTAAAGAATAAGATGTAACGTCACACTTAGCTTGTTTCAGGGTCCTGCTGCTGGTAAGAGGGGTGTTAACTACCTCTAATCATGCAATGTGGTTGCTTGATGTTCTTTAACTATCAGTTGATTCATCATCACAAGCAGACATGGATGAACGAGTGCTTCGCTGGCAGCACAAAGGGGGGAATGTTATCTTGTGAGGCTGTTACTATCCAACTGTTAAGTCTGTAGTAGAATAATTCATACATAGGTCTTATATGCTTGCATCCTTGGAGTGGAGAGTCTGACATATGGCATTTAGTAATGCTTGATGTTCAATATGGTTGTGATGTTTTCTATCCTTCTGTTTTCAGCCTGTACTGAAGTCAAAGCTATCTATTGTGGACGACACCCATTCCCAATGTTTTACTTGTTTTCTGTTCGGTTGGCACTGTTAATTGTCGATATGCGTGTATGGTATTTCGATGACATTACTCAAGTACGTTACATGTGCCCTTCAATTTTAGTGTGGTTTGTTGAGTGTTACCATGATGACCATTAGATGTGTCGATCATATATTATGTGGACAATCCGAGAAGTTCGATTATTTGGTGTGCAAGGAAACATTTTTAAGATTGACCTTCGGATGGGGGACGTTTCCGCAGACCAGTGGATCAAACCAAGTGTTCCGTTGTGGTTCTCGCAGGTGGCTTTGTTTTCACGCGCCTCGATGCTGAAATCCCCGCACCAAATTGTGCAACGAAAGTTGATGTTTCGCACGTCGCTGGACAATGAACAAATGCTAGAATGATTGGGAACTGAACAAATTAATCAAGCAATGATTGGGAACGACAAGAATGCGATCATTACTCTGATTTTGCTAACGGTTGATCAAGTAGAAAAAAAGCTATGTTCTTCTCTTAGACTGGTCGCACCCTGGATCCGTAAACAGCCCGTGACTGGAAACTCAGCGGCCAAACATAGGCGGTGATAGTTCGCCCTCTATTGTGTATGTAATAGGATTATAGGAATGAGGATTCCCATTTTCAGCCTCCGATGGGGTCTCTGAGGACTCGGTCCATCGTCCGAAGAGCCGAGTCCGTACAAGCAAATCGACCAATCGACAAGGTAGGTCGGGAGCATCCACGATCTGGCTCGAGTTCGCCTCACCCGTGTGTCGGAACTCTGCTCATGGGGAGTGACCATACTTCGTCCGACCCCGCAGGTCAGAAACGGTCTTTCCGATCTGGGGCTCCCCCGACCCTGTCTGGTCGGGTCCCTCCAGCATAAGGCCCACGGCTCCACGATCAAGTCAAGGCTCAACTACACCGAAGGAAAAAAAATTGGCGATTATCACACTCAAGTGTGCATCTGAGTCGACTGACGATAAGACAATTCGTACCTGACGCGCTCCAGGCATGTGCAGACGGGGTTGTTGCTGCCTACATGAGCCGGTGAGCCTTATCAGAGGTCCTGTCGAGAGACCCACTGAGGTCACATCTATCTCCGGAGTGTGATATGTAGGGATGGCAACGGGTGGCGTTCGGGTTGACTACGGCAAAAACCTGACTCGAAAAAAAATGTGTGCGTGTAAATTTTTGTACCCGAACCCGTACTCGCGGGTAAAAAATCGTACCTAAACCCGAACCGACGGGTTTTAGCCGGGTTTCGGGTACCGGCGGGTACCCATTAGGGTTCTAGGATTTCCATTTTCTGTTGCTTCATCTTCGATCGGATGGCAGCGGTGGCGGTCGGATCTGTGGCGCGACTGTCAGATCTGAGGTGCGGTGTTGCAGTTTTTTAATAGGCCAGCTGTTAGGGAATTAGTGTTGTCTTAGATTGACCGTTTTTAATGGGCCTGACATAAACAGAATCAGTGAGCTGTTTCGGATACCTGACGGGTATCCGCGGGTAAGAAGTAAAATTCGTATCCGTACACGCAAAATATCAGGTCAGGTACGGGTTGTACCTGCGGGTAAAAAATCATACCCGTACTCGTACTTGTCGGGTACAATATCAGCCGAGTATCCGAGCCTGCGGGTACAATTGCCATCCCTAGTGATATGGGCATATCCCTACCACTTCCATGAGTAACTCCTAGCACCGACAATACCGGAGTAGGGGAGAAACGAAGATGCACGCGAGCCAAGCTTAGGAAGATCTTTTCTTGCTCTGCTCTGTGAGATTTTGCTTGCATTATAAAATGGAAGTCTCATAATCGGGAAAGCAAAGTTCGTTTTTGTAACCTCCTTGTATCATCTCGATATACAACTCAGACAAGTAGGACGTAGGTTTGTTAGCTTACGGATGATTCGAACCTGACCATCGTGTTTATCATTCTTTCTTCTCATGATCTCGCAAACACTGCAAGAACTCAGCGCTCCGTTCTGCTTCTCAAAGAGGTGGCCCAGTAGCTTACTCTAATATGGATCTCACACGTCGACACCAAGTTTCGCGCTTCCCTGTAGCATTAGTTCCGCACTTCCATGTAGTGCTAGTGAGGAAAAGAGGGGAGGAAAGAAGAAAGAGAAAAGGAAAGAAAAGAGGAGGAAAAAAAAGAAAAAAGAGGGCAAATTGAGAAAAGGGGAAAAAAGATAACAAGATCAAGACAAGAAAATATATTAAAAAATTTAATTTGGTGATGGTTTGTAAATTGTGAACATAATATTAGTGAATATAAGTATTTATATGATGGCAACATCTAGAATGCAATCTCCCTTGTGGTGCAATGTGCATCCAATAGTTGTTGCACTTTTGCATTTAACTCCCTTCATCGGCTGCCAGGGGATTAAGTGCAAAAGATGGGAGATAAGTGCAAACGTGTAACAACCGTTCGATGCACATCCAATAGCTAGTAGAACCTGATTGCAAGATTGCACCACAAAATAGATTGCATTCTAGATTTTGAGATGATGAGTAAAGTCTCAACCTTCTCTTGCAGTGAGGTTATAATCAATTTTATTACAAACGAGTATAAATACAGACACTTACAATCTATTGTCTAAAACAACACGATGATAACTGGATGTCTAAGCAAACGACTGTAGACCGGACTTCATAAACCAACATTATAGCATGTTCATCCCTTTATAATTTTCATTAGTGCACGCCTAATCCAGCACTCATGACTTCTTCTATAAAGTATTTGCATTGTGAAATTCAACCTGAAATTCGCTTCCACCGGAAATCGAACTCAGAACATGAGTAGTGCTACTCAGAGTACTGAATCACTAGGCTAAGCTCTCTTTCACAATTGCATTCTAGACGTTGCCTTATATGATAACTGAAAATAAGAGATGATTGTTTGATATGATATGAAAAAATAGTAGCTGAAATAGAGGTCTATGAGTGCAGAGAACGATATTGTAAAGTTAGTAATCTCTTAGAATTCATTGTAATAGGAATTGTTTTAGAGATACGATATAGTGGCGATATATAAGTGAAAGAGGCCTAAGTTCAGTGGTTAAGTACTCTGGTTAGCACACTCAAGTTCTGAGATCGTTTTCCGGTGGGAGCGAATTTCAGGCTAAATTTTACAGTACTAAATGCAGGTACTCTACGGAGAAAGTCATGAGCGTTTGATCTGGTGGTGCACCTACAGAAAATGTGAAGGGGTGAACGTGTCGTAATATTGACTTACGAAGTCCGGTCCATAGTCATGTGCTTAGTCATCCAGTTATTGTCATCTTGTTCTAGACAATATGTTGTGAGTGTCTGCATTTGTACTCGTTTATAATAAATTAGTCATAACCTCCTTAAAAGAAAAGATCAGAATTTTACCTGTCATCTAAAAAATAAAGGCTATAAATTTTCGAAGGGTAGTAAATTACACTTGTAACACAGACCTGCCGGGTGCCGGCAGGAATTGGTTGGTCGAGGTCCGATCGATGCGGAGAGATATTATTCGGCCAATCTCTCCGCCTCACGGAGGCTCTGATCCTCGGGTAAACCACGGGCGCCATGTGCATGTGCACATCAGCAGCGCCCGCGTCGTTTGTCGCATCGGATCATCATACTGCTAAAAACCAGTGTCCCACTAGCAGCAATTATGCATGGCACCACACCCGGACATCAACTCCTAATTGCAAAGGTTATATATGGTAATGGCGAGCGTATACAATCCTAATTATTCTGTGTGAACCCGTTAACATAGCACGAAATGTGTCTCCATCGTCTTTTACTCGTAAAAACAACAAAAGGATTAAAGTGTCAAAATTATTTTTTTTCTTTTTTTCCTAAAAATAAACGACCTGACTACTTTAGTACTCCCTCATTTTTACAATAATTATCGTTTTGGACAAGATTTTTAGTTCAAAATGAACTAAAAATCCTATCTAAAACGACAACTATTATAAAAAGGAAGGAGTACATGGCAGCAAAATGAAGAGAGAAGGTGGTGGTGGTAGCAGTTGGAACGGGTAGTGGGATTGCTAGAATGTGGAGTTGTTAGGCTAAGACGATGGTGTGACGATATTGTAAAAAGAATTTGACTGCACCAAATATACATCCATTTGAAGAAGTTCGTTTCTTAAAAGGCATCGTTGTTAGGACACATCTCATGTTACACTCAAGTTGTTATAATTTTTTTATGCTAAAATCTATTGTGGCCATTTGTCGATCACTTTTTTCATTTATTTTTTGTAAGAATTTGATTGTGTGCATCTTTAATATCTTGAATACTTTTGATATCGTGTTGATGCAGAGACCGGATGCAATTGGTACATATTGATGTATTTTCTTTATCGAAAAACTCCAAACAAACCCAAAAAAAAGGTCAAGCAGGAAGGTATCTACATATTTCGGTTGAGTCGCATGTATCTGAACCTCCCTTCAGAAAGAAAATATAATCGGAGGGAAAAAGCGCCTGGATACCCTGTATGGAAAACATTCCCGTTCACATACTCCTGCGCGTACGTCAGTCAGATAAACTGTCACGTAAACCGCATCAATGCTCAACGCTTAGTCAACTAACAGGGCAGTTGATTAAGTCATCAACAAGACTTGATTAGTTGCAGGCACGTCGTACCTAAGATATGGTGTAACTAGTAATTCATTTTTCTGATTAACTCACCGGCTGTCAGGGAATCAACTCAGACAAGTAGGACGTAGTGTTGTTAGCCTCCGGGCGATACTAAGCTGGATAAACCATCCTGTTTATCATTCTTTTTGCTCATGATCTTGCAAATAGTGAAAGGAGGCTTGGCCTAGTGGTTAAGTACTCTGAGTAGCGCTATTCAAGTCCTGAATTTGATTCCAGATGAGAGCGAATTTCAGGCTGAACTTCACAGTATTAAATACAGGTACTCTACAGAGGAAGTCATAGACACCTACAAAAAATGTGAAGGGATGAACGTGCCATAATATTGGCTTACGAAGTTCGGTCCACAGTCGTGTGCTTAGCCATCCAGTTATCGTCACCTTGTTCTAGACAATAGGTTGTGAGTGTCTGCATTTGTACTCGCTTGTAATAAATTGGCCATAACCTCCTCGGAGGGGAGGGTCGGAACTTTTTTTTTCGAAAAGCTGCCGATCTAGCCGGCTTGCATTATATAAGTAGAAGCAGAATACATTGTTTCATTTACAAGTAGACATTTCTCACATCGCAATATAGTTGTCATCTAAACTCGAGATGAGTATAGCCGACTTCAGATTCCCGATGGAGTGCAAGGTGGATGTAGAATCCGCAGGTTCTTTGCACCTGCAAGAGTCCATCTGGTTTCTTCATCATGGATCCATTGTAGGAGTTCCACCATCGTTCTATCAACACCAGAAAAGATGCGAGCGTTCCGCTCTAACCATAGGTTCAGCAGACTAGTGTGACCAATGATCGCGTACCTTTTTCCTCCGTGCGTGTGTTCGCACGGCCTAGCATCGCGAGCCATTCTTCCAAGTGGTGTGTCTCCCCCCACTGGACAGGGTGGAGTGAAGACCGCTGATATCGATTTGAGATAATTGTCCATACCGTTCGTGATAGAGGGCAATCCTTGAAGATGTGTTGCACTGTTTCCAAACTTCGTCTGCATAGCGGGGAAAAATATTCATTTGGCCATTCTCTTCTCAATAGTCGTGTTGTGGTCCACAATTTGTTCTGGAGGAGGATCCAAATGAAGAATTTATGTTTCACCGACGCCCATACCTGCCATATGAGCCGCGGGAAGTTTGATTTGTATGAACCTTCAAACTGCATTTGGTATGCCGACGAAGATGAGTACAGACCATTTGCATTGAATCTCCAGATTATTTCATCAGGTGTCTCAGATGCCTCCTCCAATCCACTCGGTATTGTCTCCTGGATCTCGCACCACATACAGATAATGTCCAACAGAAGATCGGGGTTGACAGCATGCAGGACACCATGTAGCCATCTGAAGATGGACAAGGCTTGGGCGACAGTTTTCCATTTACCTTTACAGTGTTGATAGAGTCGCGGCCATATCAGCATCGGTGCTTTCCCATTGATCCAGCTAGATTGCCAGAACAAAGCTTGTTTACCATTTCTAACAATCACAACCGTGCAAGCTGCAAACAGAGCTCTATCCACATCATCGACTGGTAGTTGAGCACCCATCCACGGCTTTACTGGGATGGACCATTCAAACAAAGCCATCTCAGTCTAATAGCCCGAATTAGTTTTTGCAGGTCCAAGATGCCTAACCCCCTCTTTGCAATCGGCCTACATACTCTGCCCCAGTTCACTTTACATTTGCCTCCATGCAGCTCCTGGTTTCCTGCCCAGAGAAAACGTCTTCTAGCCTCGTCAATCTCCTTCAGAAATCCTTTTAGTACTTTCAAAGTTGTCATGGTATAGATCGGTAGCGCAGTCAGAATAGATTGGACAAGTGTTTTCCTCCCTCCTATAATAAGAAGATTCTCCTTCCACCCTGATAATTTGGCCCCGACTTTATCTACAACATGCTGGAGGTGAATCAACCTGAGCCGCTCAAGAGTAATTGGGAGGCCAAGGTAGGTCGCTGGGAATTGCCCTTGAGTCCCATTGAAATCTGCCAGTGCCACATTTAGGTTCTCCACAGAGCAATGAATTGGGTATGCAGTGCTCTTTGCCGTGTTGATCTTGAGTCTGGTGTCCTTTCCAAAATGACTCATAATTCTCAGGAGCGAGTCAACCTCTTCTTTCTTCGGATTGATGAAAACTACTGTGCCATCAGCATAGAGATAGGTTCTCATCCCGGCGCTCGTATCCAGAAGAGGTGACAACACTCCATCACTTGTTGCAAGCTGGAATACTCTATGAAGGGTGTCAAGTCCTAGAATGAAGAGGTAAGGTGAGAGGGGATCTCCCTGTCTTAATCCCCTTCTATGTCTTATTCGTGGACACTGAATCCCATTCAGTTTCACAGTGGAGGAGGCCGATGTCAGGATCAGGGTTATCCAATTCCTCCATCTAGCAGGGAAGCCTCTCTATTCCAAGAGCTCTAGGAGGTACTCCCAAGCTAAGGAGTCAAAATCTTTTGTAAAATCCAGCTTCATGAAAAGGAGTTTGTCGACTGTTGAAGTCGGCAGATCCCCTAACACTATGAAAAGTGTTTGAAGGAGTTTGTGGTTCGGTCTGGGCGCGCGGAGATCTAAGAAAGTGAAATGCGATTTGGACACGAGTGACACGGTGGTTTACGTGGTTCGGGTCGCCTGAGCGTAATACCCTACTCCACGGGTGTGTGTTTGTTGTATTAACTGGTGAGCTTCCGAGTGTTCGCCCCCTCTGTGTATCGTCGGTTTGTCCTTTTATAGTACAAGGACCAACCGTTACAAGTCAGCCTGGCCCGACATGTGGCCCTGGCGGTTATTAGTATTGATACACGAGATTAATTGTTGTTAATAACCCTGTAACGGCTCCGACAGTGCTGTTACAGGTGTTAAGGCTGTCCGATTAATTATCATTAACGTGGAATTAATGGTAATTAATCGGATCTTGAAGTCTGCGGCTGTCCTTTGGAGATCCGGAGCCGTTACAACGTCTCCCGGGGGCTTTAAGCATCTAGCTCCGTCGTGTGGACACGTGGCAGCTCCGGAGCTTGCTTGGGAGAAGCGGGAAGCTCCGGGGTGATCTGGCACGTGTCATGTCCGGAGCTTCTCTCGGTCGGGGGCTACCTCCGGAGGTGCCGTTTCAGTACTTGGCCCGGAGCTTCACCCTTGCGGGTAATAGCTCTGGGCTGACAGTACACGTGGCAACCTAGAGGTTAACCATGTTGGAGAAGCGGGTCCGGTCACGTCTGGCGAGTGGGCCCCCGAGGGTCTTCAATTTGAGTTGATGTCCTTCCCTTGAGATCTTTGTAACCTCAGGGGGTGTATGGTTTTTAGGGTACCGACAGTGGCCCCCTGGACCTACCTCCGGGGAAGGCCAACGGGATGAAGTCGTTCCGCCGGAGGTGGGTCCATACTTGTGACTCTTGAACTGGGTCTTCAAGAGTCTTCGGAGGTGCCTTTGGCGGGGCTTTATGGTTGAGTCCCGACGCGTGGCGCACCTCAGGCGGCAGATAAGATCTTTGACGTGCGGATCTCTCGCAATTGAAGGTCGTCGGTTCCCGATACGAAAACCGTATCGGTTCCGCGCGCCTTGTCAGTCCGCCGCCTTTGGGTTTCCCGCCTCGTGATGACAACTGTTTGCCTGGGTAAGAGCCTCGACTTGGTCGTCGGGGTGGTCCCGGGCCCTCTTGTCATCGGCTGGGTTGAATTCTTGAGTAGTATGCTTGATTCCCCTGCAGTTTCCATCCAAGCGTTGTGAGGGCTTACTTAAGAAGGAAAGCGCACCGTCGGGAGTTCTTTACGCTTTCCATCTGTTCTTGCGCTCAAACTCCCAACTCGTGCTTTGCTTTTCTTCTCTCGCCTAGCTGTGCTGCGATGGAGTTGGGTCTGCGTGAGAGTCGTTTGAAGACGGAGAGCGATCTGAAGAAGGTCCGAACCCTCATGGGGTGGTCGTCGGACTTCTTCAACCGTTCAATCCGCACCGGAGGAGAGCTTCCCTTTAAAAAGGAGCACTCCGGCGAAATGGTATACTTTTCATCGTATGCCATGGTGGGGCTGATCCCACCATTTTCTTCCTTCTTTTTGATGCTGCTGGACTTCTATGGTCTGCAGCTATACCACCTTGGCCCTCACTCCCTTCTCCTTGTGTCCATCTTTGTCCACTTCTGCGAGATGTGGGTGGGCATTCCTCCCTGCATCGAGCTCTTCCGCACTTTCTTCACCGTCCAAACCACCGGCCGAAGTGACGAGTACCTTGGCTTCTACTACTTTGTGAAGCGCAAGAAGTGCCCGTTCAAGTACCTCCGGTCGTTCCCTTCCGGGAAGTGGGATGACTGGAAGAAAGATTGGGTAGTTGTCCGGGTGGAGGAGCATGAGCGGTTGGAGCTGCCAGAAGGTCTACCTGGCATTGACACGTCGGTGTGGAGCGAAGTTCCGGTGCTGGCGGCAGCCTTCGATCCCGTCCTATCAAGGATCCGCCAATGTGTGGAGGGAGGATTGACTCCCCAGGCGGTGTTCTGCAACTTCCTGTTCAACAGGTGGGCACCGCTGAAGAGGAGGGAGAAGCTCGCCTGGGCCCTCAACAGCGTGATGGACGAAGACCGGGTTGAAACCGGGTTGAAGTCCAGCATGGTGGGGAAGTCCTTGGAGTTTCACCTCAAGAAATTCCAGCACGGCATCGATGTAGACGGAGCGTACTTGACTCCGCCACCGGCTTTCCTCCCCCTGAACGAGGAAGTTGAGTTCAGCAGGGAGCTCCGGCGGAAGATGCCCGCGCTTGACGACCTTGGCGTCGTCGAGAGAAGATCGACCGCCCCGTTGGCGATCCCCGGGTTGTCGGAAGGCGGCTCCGCCCCTGTCTCTCAGCCAAGAGCTGAGGTCACCGGCAAGGGCAAGGAGCTGGCGGAGGAGCCGGAGAACCGGAAGAGGAAGTTGCGTCATGCTGACGGGAGGTCCGTCGGGCTTGCTACTCCACCGCCAGTTCCCCGTCCTCAGGAAGGAAGATCCTCCGCCGCTGTAGCATCTGTCCCCGTGGTGGGGTCTTTTCGAAGCGCTACTGTTCCGGCGGTGGGATCCTCCCGGAGTGCAGCTGTTCCTGTGACGGGTCCCTCCGGTGGTGCCAGTTCCGGACGGGCGACTCCGGTTCGAGAAGCGGTGAGGGCCTCCAGGTCTAGGAGTTCCTCCCGGTCAAGGAGAGCTCCGACCCGGGAAACGCCCGCGGCTACGGCAAGTCCTGGGAGTCCTCCCGGAGCTCCTACGTCGACCGTGGCCAGCCCGGAACGTCCGGGAAAGAGGTTCCGCGCAAGCTGGTGCGTGAGCCTCCCAAGGTAATTTTTCTTGCTTACCTCAATTAACTTTTAATTATAGCATCTGTTTGCTCAATTTCTTCATTCTTCATCCGCAGCGTTCCTAAAAAGGGGAGTGAAGCTCCGCCCTCAGCCACAGTGTCTGGGGCTAAGAGGGCTTCTGCTCCAGCTCCGGTGCTGCCCCAGGCAGAGGCTGCGACAGCTCCGGCGCCGGCTGTCGTGGTCATGGACCTCGACTCGTCTCCAGAAGTTCCCGTGGTAGCGCCGGACCACGGGATTGAAGATGCGCCAGCGGCACCCGCTCCGGAGGTTGAAGCTCCGGGCCCTGGTGCTGCAGAAGTAGATGCTCCGGCTGTCGAGCCGGAGGAAGTAGCGGTCCCGGCTTCAGAGCCGGAAAATGCTGGAGCTTCGGCGGTCGAGCCGGAGGCAGCTGAAGCCCCGGCGTGCGAGCCGGAAGTTGAAGTGGTTCCGGCAATTGAGCCGGTTACTTCTGAAGCTCCGGTCGCAAGGCCGGTAGTTATTGGAGCGCCGGCTGCAGAGCCGGTGGTGGTGGAGGCGGGGGAGCTTGAGCTCCCCTCAGAAGAAGCGTCCCGGCCGGAGCCATTGGAGGCGACGACGTCGATGGTACCCGTGGCGGAGCCAGAGTGCCTGAACGAAGTCGCCGGCCCCCAGCCTGAGGGGGCGAATGAAGATTTGGTGGCGGGACCTTCTTCAGTGGCGACTGAGGCCATCCCGGAGGAGGGCCCTAGTGCCTTGGAAGCTCGGGGTTCCGCTCTCGCAGAGTGGGACCCAATTTTTGTAAATGAAGACCCGCTGGAACCAGCGGAGGAGACCCCAGAAGGTCCGGAGCCCATCTCGCTGTCGATGTCCATCGACAACGCTTGCTCCAGTCTGCGCCAAGTCCAACTAGCCTTCTTCCACGACAGCAAGGTTCTTGACGAGGAGCGCCAAACCCTTAGGAGGTGGCGTAATAGACTACAATTCGAAACCAAGCTGGCGCAGTCGAGGATCGCTGCGGACAAGGAATGGATCAAGCGGGAGAAGGTCCGCTTGGAGCTCTGGGGTGAGATGCTGGACGAGAGGGAGAGCATGACTCACAACCTCGACGCCCAATCCCGGGAGTACCACGACCAAGCTAAAGCTGCCAATGATGCGGCCAACGCCCGGTTCGATCAACTCGAAGCCATCAGTACCGCACTCATCAAGCGCCGAGAGGCGCTTGAGGGAAGGGAAAAGCGGCTCGAGGATGAGGAGCAAAAACTCCTGGAGCTACGGGATGACGTCTTGCGACGTGAAGAAGAGCTCGCCGAGAAGACAGCTCTGGCGGACAAGGGCCTCGAGGAGCGCGCTAAAAAATTGGAAGAGCGCTGCCTCGAAGAGGAGGAGAAGACCTGGGTGCGAGGGCAGGAACTCTACGAGTATGAGTGTGCCCTCATCGCCCGGGAGAAGAAAATAGAGGCTAGGGAGAAAGACCTGGTCGACCGTCGGAACAAGATCCACCTCCGGGAGGAGGAGCTCGGGAGACTCGAAAAGCGGGTTGCTGCGAAAATTCAGCAAAACGCCAAAGAAGTTGAGCGCCTCTCCCGCGAGAACTCAGAACTGGCGGCGACCCGGAGGTCCCTGGAAGAAATGAAGGGCCTGAGGAAGACGGACTCCCTGCAAATTTGGGAGTTCCTGAGCAAGGCCGACGATGCGCTGGCGCCTATGGGTTTCAGCCCCGTGCTTCCGGATGATCCGGAGCCGGAGCCGGACCTTGCATTGCAGGCGTTGAGCGCTGCGGGTGGCAAGCTCTCCAAGGTGGGCGACGTCATCGCGGACCAGCTTGAGGTCGAGGGGCAATCCCTGGCTAGAAACGTCACAGAGTATGTATTGACGTGTTACACTAGCCGGAACCCTCGATTCTCTCTGGACCCGGTGCTTGAAGGTCCCGTCGAAGGAGAGGGCGAAGCTACCCGAGGCAGCGTGTCGGAGGTCGCCCAGAAGGTCGCCGAGTTCTTCCATAGGGTCTAGGACTATCTTTCTTAGCCTTTATTTGTATCTTCTCTTCTTCCTCAATTTTGTAATCCTTTGTCCCCAGATGTAATCTCTGGTCTTCAAATGAAATGAAATCCCCAATTTTTCGTGAATTTCATTTTTTGTCTTCAACATCTTTGTCTTCACTTGGCCCCCTGGTAGATGTGCACAATGTGATTGTGGACATGTACCAAAAGGATGTTGAGTTTTGTTGAAGACAAATTTGCTTCGAACTCGTGTAGTTTAGGTCCGAAGTCTTCGATAGTGAAGGTCCCTTGAAGTCGTCGGAGCTTAGAAGCTCCGGCATTGCCCATCGTCGGAGCTTAGTAGCTCCGGCAATAGCCTCTACCAACACGTTGAGTGTCGATAGTTAATACTTCAAGGTGTCGGAGCTTAGTAGCTCCGGCAATGACCCTTGCCACGCCTGGCTTGCTGGCAACAGACTCTAGTGATAGAGTCTTCTCACCATCTTCAAGTTAACGCCGGTGGGAGTCGGAGCTTGGTTAACTCCGATTTTTCTCCATCAATGTTGGGTTTATTCTTCCTGCACACTTAGGCCAAGAAAAACAGTAAAATTCGTTCCTTATCTATAACTTCGTTGCGGCTTACGGTTCTCAAGAGAATTTCAAGTTGAACACGATTTTTAGTATGGTTGGATGAATTGTCTTTTCTTTTAGATCTAATTGTCCATGGACCCACCTTACTTTGGCCTGCCGGGGTGTAGGTAGAGTGGCGTACTTAGGGTGCTTGACCAGGCTAAGTCGATAGCGCACTCCAGCCCTAGAATGGCTTGGCGGCTTTCAGGCGAGTTGGCCACAGACGATATTTAAATCTAAAAAATCTGACAATTCAACCCAAATCGTACATAAACCTGTTAAACTAGAACTTCTTAAGAATTGCACATTTCTGTTATAGACAAGAAAGAGAAAAATAAAAATGTCGAGCCTTATGCAAAAATGAATGCACGTGGAGTCTATTTCACATGAAGATGTCTTTCATTATAGGTCCGGGGTACAGGGGAAACAAGTACACTCTTAGGGTACGTAACCAGGCTAAGTGTGTTTGGTTTCTCGTTTAACCCAGGGTAATTAGCTACACTTCTAGTCCGGAGACTGTATCAAGTGTTGCATGAGCTTTTCAAACCTTTCGGGAAAGGTCCGGCTGCTCTCCCGGAGGAACTACCCGACTCTGTACAATGACTCTATAACATACACTTCAAGTTACTTAAGACTCACCTCCGTGGAATTAAGTGTAGAACTTACGGAGGTGCTCGATGTTCCAAGGATTTGGGAGAGGTGTCCCATCCTCGGTAGCCAAGCGAACGCTTCCGGGACGGGATACTTTGATCACTCGGAAGGGTCCTTCCCAGCCGGGGGAGAGTTTGTTTTGCCCTTCTCTGGATAGTATTCTCCGTAGCACCAGATCGCCTCCCTCGAGCTGTCGGTTGTGTACATGCCGCTGATGATAGCGCCGTAGAGCTTGGCGGTATCGGGCATTCCGAACAGCTGCTTGGCACCTTCCCTCCTCGAGGAGGTCTAGGTCTTCACGCCGGAGCTGGTCCTGCGCGGCTTCGTCGAAGGTCCGGACTCGGAGGGAACCCAAGGTGATTTCCGGAGGAAGGATAGCTTCTGCTCCATACACCAGGAAAAAGGGTGTTTCTCCGGTTGCCCGACTTGGAGAAGTCCTGTTAGCCCATAGAGTGGGCGGAAGCTCTTCGATCCAATTAGCTCCGTGCTTTTTCAAACGCTCATAAGTGCGCGTTTTGAGTCCTTTAAGGATCTCTGCGTTTGCTCTCTCGGCTTGCCCATTGCTGGCAGGATGAGCTACGGAAGCGTAGCAAACTTGTATGCCGAGGTCTTCGCAATATCCTTGAAATGAGGAGCTTGTGAACTGAGTCCCATTATCAGTGATGATCTTGTTTGGGACTCCGAATCTGCTCACGATAGATTGTAGAAAATTGATTGCAGATTGTTTGTTGATCGTCACAACAGGAGTAGCTTCCGGCCACTTGGTGAACTTGTCGATGGCGACATACAGGAACTTGTAACCTCCGACGGCTCTTGGGAAGGGTCCCAAGATGTCTATCCCCCACACGGCGAAAGGCCACGTAGGAGGTATCATTTGTAAGGGCTGAGCAGGTGTATGAATTTGCTTTGCATGAAATTGGCATGCTTTGCATTTCTTCACTAGCTCAGTAGCATCCTGGAGCGCTGTTGGCCAGTAGAAGCCGTGCCGAAAGGCTTTTCCGACCAGCGTGCGGGAAGACACGTGGTTCCCACACTCGCCTCCATGGATTTCTGCGAGGAGCTCGCAGCCTTCTTCCCTTGTGATGCACCGCATTAGGATGCCGTTGGCACCGCGCCGGTAGAGATCCCCTTCTACCAACGTGTATCTTTTAGCCAATCTGACTACCCGGTCAGCGGATACATCATCGTCAGGAAGGATGTTGTCTTTCAAGTAGTTCCGGATCTCCGAGATCCATGCATCGGAACTGACTTGAGCATTTGAGTCTTGCGTGCTGGGTTGCTCGGAGCTTCCGGCAGCACCTACGACCCTTGATGGCTGCCATGGTAACAGGGCCATCGGGACCGTCAGCTTCGGGATGCTGATCTCGCCCCCTTCGTTCAGCTCGGCAGGCTGAACTGTGGGTTTTGACATCCTCCGGACAAAGGTTCCGTCTGGAGCCGGAGCTCCGGTTGACGCCTTGGTCGAGAGTTCGTCAGCTTCAACGTTGTGAGCACGCTGAACATGGTGAAGGTCTAGGACTTCGAAGTCCTTCTGAAGCCTCTGGACTTCAAGGAGATAAGCAGCCAGCTGGAGATTATTGCAGGAGCATTCACCCTTCACCTGTTTGATAACAAGTTGTGAATCTCCTTTGACCAGCAACTGCTTGACACCAAAGGATAGTGCCACCTTTAATCCATATATGAGTGCTTCGTACTCCACCATGTTGTTGGTTGCCTTGAAATCAAGGTGCACCATGTATCTTACCTTCTCCCCGGTTGGTGTGAGGAGAAGGACTCCAGCTCCGGCTCCCTGCTTCTGCATGGAGCCGTCGAAGTAAAGGGTCCAGTGAGGCTTAGTGAAGGCCGGAACTTGCGGTTCCTTCTTCTGCTCGCTGGGGCCCCCAGGGTTTAATGGAGAGGGAGTCCATTCTGCCACGAAATCTGCCAACGCTTGACTCTTGATTGCTTGTCTTGGAATGAATTCGAGGTCGAATTCAGCCAGTTCCGCTGCCCACTTCGCTATATTCCCAGTTGAATTGGGATTATGCAGAATCGCTCGAAGTGGATATGAGGTTACCACCGAGACTTTGTGAGCTTGGAAATAGTGTCGAAGCTTCCTTGAGGCAATAAGAACTGCGTAGAGCATCTTATGTACCTCTAGGTATCGAGTCTTGGCATCATGTAACACTTCACTGATGAAGTATACTGGGCGTTGAACGGTCCGGACCCTCCCGGAGGGGTCCGGAGCTTCCTCTCCATTGATCCGGACCCTGTCGGAGGGGTCCAAACTATATTCGAGGACCTCCGGGTTCTGGGTGGAGGAACCCGGAGCTTCTTCAGGAATGACCTGGATCCTATCAGAAGGATCCGGGTCCTCTGAAGTGGCTTCTTGAGGATTCAAGTCTGGGAGCTGGGACCCAGACCTGCTTTCGGGAATCTCCGGATCCTCCCGAAGGGATCTGGATTCCTGAGTATTGGGTAGTTCCGGTCTCTCCGCAACCAGAACCATACTGACGACTTCGTCAGCTGCTGAAATATAAAGCAATAAAGGCTCACCAGGGTTCGGAGCTACCAAGACTGGTAGAGTGGTGAGGAAATGTTTCAGCTCCTGGAATGCCTTCTCTGCCTCTTCAGACCATTGGAATGGTCCGGACTTCCTCAGTAACTTGAAGAAGGGAAGTGCCCTTTCCGCCAGTCTTGAAATGAATCGACTGAGGGCTGCTAGACATCCAGTTAATTTTTGGACGTCTTTGATGCGGGTTGGTGGCCGCATGTCTTCGATGGCTTTTATCTTCGCCGGATTAACCTCTATACCCCGGTGACTTACCAGGAAACCAAGAAGCTTTCCGGAACTAACCCCGAAGACGCACTTGTCTGGGTTTAGCTTCGTGCGGGTGGCCCGCAGCTTGTCGAAGACAGCCTGCAAGGTATCCAAGAGGGACTCCTTGTTTTTGACTTTGACCACAATGTCATCAACGTACACCTCCACTATGTCTCTGATGAGTTCTTCGAAAGTTTTGTACATTGCTCGTACAAAAGTTGAAGCTGCATTCTTGAGACCAAAAGGCATGGCTGTGTAACAATACAATCCATCCACTGTGATGAATGAAGTATGTTCTTCATCTTCCCTAGACATCCGGATTTGATGATATCCTGAATATGCGTCTAGAAAACACAGCAACTCACACCCAGAGGTGGAATCCACTATCTGGTCTATTCTAGGTAGTGGGAATGGATCTTTTGGACATGCCTTATTCAGTGTGGTGTAGTCGATGCACATCCGAAGTTTCCCGCCGGCCTTAGGCACAACGACTGGGTTTGCCAGCCATTTTGGATGGTAGACTTCTCGGATGAATCCGGCTTCGAGCAACTTCTTCACTTCTTGTCGGATGAAGTTCTGTCGCTCTACAGATTGCTTCCGAGGTTTCTGGTGTACAGGTCGAGCGTTGGGGTAAATCTTCAGATTGTGCTCAATCACTTCCCTGGGGATCCCAGGCATTTGTGACGGTTGCCAGGCAAACACGTCAACATTAGCCCGGAGGAAAGTGATGAGCGCGAGTTCCTATTTGTCGTTCAAGCCACCCGATATGCGGGTAGTTTGAGTGACATCGGAACCAATTTGGACGACTTTGACGGGAATGTCGGTGTCGCCGCTTGGCTGCACACGGGGTGCAGAGGTCGAGCCTCGTTGACGAATGCTCGGAGGTTGTGGAGCTTGCTTCTGTCTGGAATCCTCCTCTTGCGCTGTGGTGAGTGCATGGAGTTCTTCCAGAGCAGTTACTCCGGCAGTGCGATCTCCACGGATCCGGAGAACGCCTACTGGTGTCGGCATCTTCAACACCAGGTATCCATAATGAGCAGCTGCCATGAATTTGTACAGGGCAGGTCTACCCAAAATGGCGTTGAATGGTAAGTTGATCTGAGCGACGTCGAAGACCAACTTTTCGGTGCGATACTTCTCCCGGGTCCCGAAGGTAACAGGGAGAGTGATAGCTCCGAGTGGGGTTATGGCCCCCGGACCTACTCCGGAGAAAGGTCGAGAGGGCTGGAGGTCTGAAGGTCGAAGCTGAAGCTTAGTGAAAGCTTCGAAGCTGATGAGATTAAGCCCCGAACCTCCATCTACCAGGACATGATGGAGCTGGATGTTGTTGATGGTGGGGGATACCATCAAGGGCAGCTGGCCAGCTCCGACCATGCTTTGAGGACAATCCGAAGCATCGAAAGTGATGGGTGTGTCCATCCACTTTCGATGTGGCTCCGGTCTAGCTGTAGGAGCTACAGCAGCCATATCCCGTCGCATGGTCTTAATGACGCGACGAGAGGTGATGTCCCATGATCCACCAAAGATGGTGTTCATGGTTTTTCGACGTTCGTTGTCGGAGACGTCGGAATCATCGTCGACGGAGGTGTAGACGGCTTTCAAGACCTTTTTGGGGTCTTGAAACCCTAACTCCTCTTCAGCCGGAGCTTCATCGACCTTTTGTTTTCCCTCCCTCTGGCGGAAGGGAGACCCTTCCCGGCGCTTGTGGTAGCGCTCGGCAAGGTTTTGGACCTCCCGGCAATCCTCCAGCCTGTGGCTGCCCGTTTTGTGAATGGGGCACCACATCTTGGATTTGCCACCGTCTTCGGAAGACGGTCGAGGTCGCTTCTCGGGGCGTGGTCCCCGGCCACCAGGAGTTGCAGTGGCTGCAACGTTGGATGTGCCGGCCGACGGCTTCTTCTTGCCGTTGGTCTTCTTTTTCTTTTTGCCACTCCCGGAGGTAGCGACTTCTTCTTTGGAGGATTTTTTATGATCCTCCAAGGCTGGTTTGGAGTGCATTTCACGGCCCTCCGCAGCTCTGGCACATTTGTCAGCCAGGCTGAAGAGCTCCGTGACACTGGTGATCTCTTTGATCGCCAGTTTCTCCAACATCTTCTTGTCTCGTACACCCTGTCTGAATGCTACAATGACAGAAGCGCTTGAGATAGAAGGGATTGTGTTACGTACCTGAGAGAATCTCTGGATGAATGACCGCAAAGATTCCCCTCCTTTTTGCACGACCGCAAAAAGGTCCAGTTCGGTGCCCGGACGGGTGTATGAACTCCCGAAATTGGCGGTGAACTGGCGGCATAGCTCCTCCCAACTGTCGATAGAGTTGGGCGGAAGGCTCATAAACCAGGACCTAGCAGTCCCAGTTAAGGCCACTGGAAAGTAATTGGCCATTACAGCCTCATTTCCTCCAGCTGCTAGGATCGCAGTGGAGTATATCTGTAGAAATTCTACGGGATTGACAGTCCCGTCGAATTTTTCCGGCAAGTGTGGCCGGAACTTCTGTGGCCATCTAACCATACGCAGGTGCATGGCTAGGGCGGAACAGCCTCCTCCTACTCCTTCCAGAGTAGAAAGATCTTGAGCATCTCGTCTTTCTCGAGCTCGCTCGATGTGGACACGGCCATCCTGTTGGCGGTATCGGCGATCAAGCTCCGCTCGGAGGTCGTGTGTCGAAAGCCGAGATGCAGTATGGGCACGTCGTGCCCCAGAGGGCAACGACGTCACTTGCTGTGACGCAGCTCTTCTCCGGTTGTTGGAGACATGTGGACCAAGTCTTCCAGACAACGTTCGTCGCTGCGACGGGGCCCGCCCTGAAGGAGGTGGACCCTGATTGTTGAGGCGTTCGGCCGCTGCTGCGACCAAATGCTCAATATCAGCTCTCCATTGCTCCATGGCACCTTGAGATGCATCCGGAGGTGGTGGTCGCTGAAGGAGAGCACGCGCTGCATGGAGCGCGTGTTCTGGGTTGTCACGACTTGCCGGCGCAGAATGTGACGCCGGTGCACCATCATGTCGTTCGGCATGTCTTGCCGGAGAAGATGGTGGTGGTGGGAGTGTGACTCCCGCTGGAACTGAGGCTCCTGCCGGTGGTTGCATGTTGGAGGGATTGCCTCCGACAGTCTGAGCAGCAGGTTGCCCGTTGGATGATCCAGCTGCAGAATTCACCATTCTTGAAGATCTCAGGCGCCCCTACCTGGCGCGCCAACTGTCGACTGTTGAAGTCGGCAGATCCCCTAACACTATGAAAAGTGTTTGAAGGAGTTTGTGGTTCGGTCTGGGCGCGCGGAGATCTAAGAAAGTGAAATGCGATTTGGACACGAGTGACACGGTGGTTTACGTGGTTCGGGTCGCCTGAGCGTAATACCCTACTCCACGGGTGTGTGTTTGTTGTATTAACTGGTGAGCTTCCGAGTGTTCGCCCCCTCTGTGTATCGTCGGTTTGTCCTTTTATAGTACAAGGACCAACCGTTACAAGTCAGCCTGGCCCGACATGTGGCCCTGGCGGTTATTAGTATTGATACACGAGATTAATTGTTGTTAATAACCCTGTAACGGCTCCGACAGTGCTGTTACAGGTGTTAAGGCTGTCCGATTAATTATCATTAACGTGGAATTAATGGTAATTAATCGGATCTTGAAGTCTGCGGCTGTCCTTTGGAGATCCGGAGCCGTTACAACGTCTCCCGGGGGCTTTAAGCATCTAGCTCCGTCGTGTGGACACGTGGCAGCTCCGGAGCTTGCTTGGGAGAAGCGGGAAGCTCCGGGGTGATCTGGCACGTGTCATGTCCGGAGCTTCTCTCGGTCGGGGGCTACCTCCGGAGGTGCCGTTTCAGTACTTGGCCCGGAGCTTCACCCTTGCGGGTAATAGCTCTGGGCTGACAGTACACGTGGCAACCTAGAGGTTAACCATGTTGGAGAAGCGGGTCCGGTCACGTCTGGCGAGTGGGCCCCCGAGGGTCTTCAATTTGAGTTGATGTCCTTCCCTTGAGATCTTTGTAACCTCAGGGGGTGTATGGTTTTTAGGGTACCGACAGAGTTGTTTGTGCTTCTGGTGATGGGATTGAACCACATTTCTCACGTACATGAAGTTATCCTGTATACACATTTTCTTAATGAAGGCACTCTGGGTAGGAGATATAATCTTGTCGATGTGGGGGCCAAACGCCTAGCTAGAACTTTAGAGAGAATTTTTCCAAAGGAGTGGATCAAGCTTATGGGTCTGTAGTCTGTTGGTGATTCTGGGTCTTTTGTTTTGGGGATAAGGGTGATCTCGGCGCTATTCAGAGGATGCATATGATTACCTTGTTGATGGTAGATGGCTCCGAAAGCATTGACCACATCCACCTTGACTATCTGCCAACAGAGCTTGTAAAAGTCCATAGAAAAGCCATCTGGGCCTGGAGCTTTTTCATTCGGGAGCTCCAGGATAGCCTGCCTTATCTCCTCTTCAGTGAATGCTGAGTCAAGTTCCGCATCTTGTATTCGGGTCATATTAAGCCTTTGCCAATTGAGTGTCACCTCATGGCTATATTTAGTTCCTAGAATTCCATTGAAATGAGTGTATAGCTCATGTTCCTTTTCTTGGTGAGTCCACTTCATATCTCCTTTGGATGTTTTCAGGCATGGGATGTAGTGTTTTCGACTCTGTGCATTTGCCTTTAGATGGAAGAACTTTGTCGAGGCATCTCCTTCGCGTAGCCACACAATGCGTGATGCCTGACAGCGGCGTGATCTTTCAACTGCTGCTAGGCCAAGCAACCTGGTTTTTGTGTCTGCTCTCAGCTGTTGTTCCTCATCTGATAGCCCTCTCTCTTCTTGTGCCTTGTCCAATCGGAAGATCACTTCATTGGCCATGAGCATTAAAAAAATGATCTCGCAAACACTGCAAGAACTGCGCGCCTCGTTCCGCATCTTAAAGAGGTGGTGCCACATTCCGCATTTCAAGGAGATGGCTCAGTAGCTTCTCCAAAATATCCATCTCACACATGGACACCTATCACGAGGGGCTACAGTAACATACCAAGTTCTCTGCGATTCCCTGTACTGCTAGTGAGGAAAAGAGGGTAGGAAGGAAGAAAGAGAAAAGGAAAGAAAAGAGGAGGAAAAAAGTAACAAGAGGGGGGAATTGAGAAAAGGGGAAAAGATAACAAGATAAAGACAGAAGAATATAAAAAATAATAAAAATTTGAATTTGGTGATGGTTTGTAAATTGTGAACATAATATTAGTGAAATATAAGTATTTATATGATATATTTGTGTCAAAGTGTTTCTGTCGGTGCCTGGTGAATCGGGTACCCCTAGGTACAGGGATGAAAGCACGCTGGGCCCCCACCGCCCACGGGGGTCGAGATCTGACATGGGCCCAGGATGCCGCGCGGCAAGCGGTGCAGCAGCGTCTCCCATCGAGGGAAAGTCCAGCGCTACCATGTGGCCTGCAACACTGGGTCCACTTCCTTGCCGAGGGAAGTCCGGCATGTTCGCTAGGTCAGTGGCCTCGGACCTCCCCCCGTGGGGAGAAGGTCTGGTGCAGCCACGTCCCGGACAGCTCCAGACTCGACCTCCCGGACCCGATCATCCCGCTGAGGGAAGGTTCGAGAGCTGCCACGTGCCAGGCAGCACTGAGCCTGGGCCATCCCTCGGAAGTGGCAGTAAAGAGAGGCGTGATCAGTGCGCCTAAGCTAGAAGGACGCGCACGTTCCCTAGGTAGGCAGGAGCTCGCACTCATAAGTCAAGAGGACAGTGGCCGATCTTGTCATGACTGGTCAGAGCCGAACCACTATGTACGACGGACCAATGAGAGGCCGCAACAAGACAGACAAGACACGACCCGGCCATGATGAGGGGCTATCTGTAGCCCAGCAACAGGGCATGGCCAGGTGGCACATTGAAACCATTGTCAGGGGATAACATTTACTCCTAAATCTTAGGATGGATTAAGTTACTCCCGGGGCCACCTGTCGGGCCCTGGACCCCACCTGTAAGCCGCTCGGCCTTGGACTATAAAAGGACCGAGCGACCACGGATTCAGACAAGCTCGCTCAGACCCAAGAAATACAACACACAAACCACCGTGGAGTAGGGTATTACGCTCAGGCGGCCCGAACCACGTAAAAACCCTCGTGTTCACCATTCTCTGAGCTTTATCTTGCTAGGACTAGCCCCCCCCAAAACACATCAAACCTCCGCGGACTGCTCCTGAGTAGGTCCGGGGGAGGTGTCAGTTTAGACACCTCGACAGTTTCTGCGATACTTTCTCTGAACCTGCTTTGAGAGAAGACTGCAGAGATTCTTGATTGGCGAGGGCTTAGTTCTCAGGTGAGACGGTGGTTTTACATGGTTCGGACCGTCGAAGCGTAATATCCTACTCCACGGTGTGTGTTGTATTGCTAGAGAGTGTGTTCTCTTGGATTTGAATGGTCTGTCTTGTAACGATAGCTACCCCGATCCTTTTATGTAAGGCTAGAAACCTTACAAGTGGGGTCCGGGGGCTTGACAGGTGGTCTCGGGACAATGCTTATCCTAAAGATCTAAAGTTTCTTCGGCTACGTTGCCTCTGAGCGTGGCTTGAAGACCCGCCGTCTTGCCGCTTCAGATGCCAGTGACTCATGCGTAGTCATTGATGAGGGCAGGGAATGTCCCGTCCAACTGTCTTGTCGCCCTCTAAGCTACCTACTTGGCGGAGCGGGGTACCTAACAGGCGGTGTCTTCACTGCGATGCGATTGGGCATAGAGCGGTACCTGACAGGAGGTGTGTGCCGCGTTGTGCTCCTAGGAAGACACATGTCTTCAATGCTCGATTTAGACAGGGCGCACCGCTCCTTAACTCCCACAGTCTACCATTCAGGACAAGTTGCAGGACGCGTGGAAGCACTAGAGTCAGCCTCAGTGGGGGAGGCCAGGTATTGTACTGCAAGCCACGTGGGATCCCTGAAGCCTATCTGTGAGATGAGTTGTGGTTCCAGGACTGCTGGACACGTGGCGGTTCCGGAGCTTAGGATCACGTGGTGGCGCCGGAGCCTTCTTGTATGGAGGAACAGGGCCCCGTACAGCGAGGCACGTGGCAGCTCGGGACCCGTCTCTTTGGGGGTGTTGGGTCCCATCTTGAGATCCACGTGGCAGGGTCCCAAAGCCTGTCCTTAGGAAAGGCGAGGTCCCGTCTTGCTGGACACGTGGTGCCATCGGACCATGCCTCAACGGGGAGGCATGACACTTAGGCATTTTTATTCTGTGCGCGAGGTTACCCCTATGCAGGGTACTGACAAGTTGCAAATAAGAGATGGTTACTAGATATGATATAAAAAGTGGTAGTTGAGATAGAGGTTTATAAATGCAGAGAACAGAACCATAAAGTTAGTAATATCTTAGAATTTATTGTTGTCGGTACCCGCGCATACCGAGTACCCTCACGCACATGCTAGAGC